>JALAZF010000154.1:6269642-7523571 GCA_022829125.1 Lathyrus tuberosus | reverse complement strand
ATCTCTGAACTAGGGAACCAAAGGCATGTGCTCTAACCTCTAGTCAATGGCTAGAGGAGACTTGGATTCCTATTGATCAAAATTTGCCAAACCTCTGCAGCAGTTACCATTCACTAATGCAGCCAAAACAAACTTGCTATACTATAAATAGAGCTCATTTGTGCTCAGTTTAAGTACACCAAAGCACTACAACACTTGCTTTCCTCAAAATCTCTTTCTCTAGGCAATAATGCCTTCTTTAGCAAGGTAACTCTGAGTTTTTGAGTTAGAGAGCAATTCCACCACAACTCATGATCCAAACACATCCAATATGTCATATCTAAGTTGTCCAAACTCTCACAAGTGACCAGTAACACCAAAATCTCAAAGTCCGTTCTCAAAACCTCAAAACAGGACTTTTTTGCAATTTTCAAGCCATGTCTTGATTCAGTCACTTTCAAAACCAGATAAAACCTCAAACACACTCCAAATATCATCCTTGAACTGTCCCAAATGGTTCCCCACATCTGGAACACCATTTTAGAGAGTTGTTATTTTGGTCACTTTTGCCCCTTTTGCAAGAAAGGGCCAATTTCCATTCCTGAGGTTTCCAGCTGATTCCAATCATCATAAAAGCTTCTAAGGGATCATTTGAGGGTGTTCAAAGCATTAAAACATTTCTGGAACAAAGCCATTGACAGATTGCCCAAAAAGCTCCTAAAGAGGTAAGCATCTCAACTTGAACTCTTTAAAATATGCATTGCTTTGAGGTCCACTAATCATGCACATCTTCTACATGTTATATATGTTGTGTTTGAACCAATTCATCATGTAACTCATACTTGCAACAAGAGGTAGCACAGAAAATGCAAAGGGAGGCCTATTTCAAAACCACTATCGGGTTTTAAAATGGGGACCTCATCTGAGAAAACCACCACTACCATTGGATTCCTTGTGAAATTCTAGGCAGGATAGACCTAAATTTTGTTCCAATCCATGGAGAAATGAGAAAGTTACAATCTTCACATTTTTGGCCAAAATCTTGCCTTGGCCAGGCCAAAAACAAGGCAAGCCTTGTATATTTGTGGTTGGGGTTTAATACACGGATGTATCACCACCCCAGTGATAGGACGCGCGCACTGCACACAAGAGGTCTGGGGTTCGAATCCCCCTCGCCACAGATCCTCTTTTTTACCATTTTTTCATATTTTGTTATTTTTCTTATTATTTTTAATGATTTGAAAAATTAATAACTCCCTCAATTTTAATTATTTTTTATTAGTTCTTTTTGCAAAAAAATCACAAAAATGTTGAAATATTTTATTCCACAAAAAAATAAAATTTATATTATTTATTTAATATAGTCGGTATTTTTATGAATAAATTCATTTTTAATTATTTTAAAACATTTTAAAAGTGAATATTCATCTTGAAAAATCAAAACCAAATGAGTTTTAATTCATCTTGTGGTTAAAACCTCATTTTTCAATCCTTAACCAAAAATCACAATTTGTTTATTCAAGCTTATTTGGTGTTTTATCATTTTTTATTGATTTTCTTTAAGAATTCACTTTTAAAAATGATGAAATTAGGGTTTTGATCGATTCTACCCTCATCAATCATTTTCAAAGACTCATAGGACTCTAATAGTGTGTAAGACCCAATCCCCTTTTAACCAAAACAATTTTGGGCCTCAGATATTGTATAAGTCCCTCTGCGTTAAAAGAAAAATCTCAGGGCAATCGCCAGTTCAAAAAATCAAATCAACTAGGCCTACCCTCGTGTTATAATCCCCATTTCTTTTCTTTAAATTTCTTTGGGCCTCTAATAAAGTGTAAGACCCAACCCTTTTTTTTGAAACCAAAATGATTTGGGCCTCAGGTGTTGTATAAGACCCACTGTGTTTTCAAAAACAACGGTGCGATCATCGTTAAAACTTGGGCCTCTCCTTGAGCTGTAAGCCCCAACAATCTTTTCAAAGCACTTTATCCTTTGATTTTGAATTCAAATATACAGTTGTTATCAAAACTTTATTTAATTTCTTTGTTGAACAACTAACAAAACAGCATGGAAGCTCTACAACGGGTAAGTGTTTATCTGCTTTCATTTACCACTTTCATATGTATATAACTGTATTGTGGGGCTGTTTCACTGTAAGTCTTCTTTCACGTCCTTTTATATACTTGTCACATATCAACTGTGTAATACTAGTATAGTTATTTAGAGTTTTCCCTGGCAACTACGTCTAGAACTAGGTAAAGCCTTGTTGGTCACTCTTAAATACAAACAAAACTAGATCCCCCGTAGGATTCCAGATACAGGCTTCCCTTCTCTTGGGGTTAAACAATATGGAACAAAGAGAAAGGCAGTATTCTTGGTGAACCTTTTCTCAGACTGTTACCCTTAGAAATTGTCAAAGAAACTCTAACTCCCCAGAGATGATCTTTTCTCCGTGAATGGCATCTCTTGAGTTTCTTCCAAATTCTCGAACTTTCCTAGAATGATCTCTTCTCTGTGAATTGCATTTCTTGAACTTCTCATGGTTTGGGGACCCACAGGCTTCCTAAAAGCATCCCCGTCTCCTCTTGGGCTTTGTACAAGGACCCTTCGGCTTCTTAGGAGTTCTCATGCCTTCTCTTGGGCTTAATACAAGGACCTTGACGACCTCTTAAAGGTATAAGACAAAACTTAGTCATCCTTTGCTAGAGCAGTCTTTCCAGCGTCAAAAATCCGGCCATTTTAGGGTTGATACTCATCCCTTAATGCCCGCGCCTCCTCTTTGGCATTGTACAAGAGATAAAACTCCATTCTTGGACAGTCTAAAACTCTTGAGTCTCAAAGGCGTTCTCAAGTTCCTTGCAAACATAGGAAAAAACACCGATCACTTTGGATCAATATCCAGCAGAAACCCGATCTCTCTCATTAGAGTTCCCCACACTTGGACCCGCTTCAGGATAAATAATCCTCAGCAGTAAGTCAGCCTCCTCTTAGGCTTTGTACAAATGATTCTCCCCAGCGTGGCTAACCTTTTCAGACTCTCTTGTTGAGTCAACCACCTTTAGCCTCCGTCTTGGGCTTTGTACAAGACATATAAAAACCCACTCGCTTGGTGAGTATAAAAGACTCTCTTGTTATGTCAACCACCTTTAGTCTCCGTCTTGGGCTTTGTACAAGACATATAAAAACACTCTCTTGTTGAGTATCAAAAAACTCTCTTGTCGAGTCAATCTCCTTTTATCCCCAATCTCGGCCTTCGTACGAGACAGCAAAACACTCTCTTGTTGAGTATAAAAGACTCTCTTGTTAAGTCAATCAACCTTCAGACTCTCTTGTTGAGTCAATCACCTGTTCAAGACTCTCTTGTTGAGTCAACCATTTTTTAGCCTATGTCTTGGGCTTTATACAGGACAGATAAAAGTACTCTCTTGTTGAGTCAAACCATTTCAGCCTCTATCTTGGGCTTTATACAAGATACTTCCTCCCCAACGGAGTCAAAATCCTTTTTAGCCTCAATCTTGGGCTTTGTACGAGACAGAAAGAACATTTTCCCCAGAAAATTCAAACTTCTAGCCTCCTCTTAGGCTTTGTATAAATAAACCCCCGGTTGAGTCAATTAACCTTTTAGCATCAAATTTATGCCTTGCTCACAGCATATAAACATCAACAACTCCTCTTTAGAGATGACAAATTGTCTCTCAGTCAAACCTTTAGCTTCATATCTTGGGCTTTGAACAAGATACAAACCACCTTTAGCTTCATGTCTTGGGCTTTGAACAAGACACCAAAACATCTATTTCCTCCCATAGAATAGGAGGAACTACGATCGCTCTGATTTCTCTGTTTCGTTAAACGGGAATACTAATAAAAAAACCCCAAATTCCAGTACCTCCATACATAAATCAAGAAGCATCAGACCTAACATCTTACCAAAAAAACCTCGCAAATAGTCCAGACACTGTTTTAAAGCAAATAACCTTAAAAACACCCCCCTTTTGATAGCATCTGTAAACCAACAGTTTTAACTGTTTAACCTCAGTATGCAAGCAGGGTTAATTGGAGACATCTATTTCCCTTCCTTAATCAGCTCAATAGGATAAAAAATGAATCGAACTGTAGTACCAAAGCGAGAGTGATTTGAAACCACAAAAACCGCGCTACAATATCCAATTCCTTATGCAGTACGCAGATGTTGTGGATGAAAAATCAGCTAGAAGATTATCAGATAACGAGAGTAACATTCCGATCTTCTGTGATAACACTGCTGCTATTTGTTTAAGTAAAAACCCAATCTTACATTCTAGGGCTAAACACATAGAAATAAAACACCATTTTATTAGAGACTATGATCAAAAGGGGATTTTATGCTTAAAATTTATTGATACAGACCATCAATGGGCTGATATCTTTACAAAACCCTTGGCTAAAGATAGATTTCAAATTATTTTAAAGAATCTGAAAATGGACTATTGTCCAGAGTAAGAGTGCGTCAGAATCGAACGTGTTTAGTCAGAGGAAGTAACTATTTAAATCGTCAGAACCACTTTGGTAAGAAGTGTCTCAATTCTGATGAATACTTTTGGGTTTTTCAGATTCTAAAGTCATTATGACGTGTCATTTAATTAGAAAATGATTTTTGCATTATATCTAAATCATTACATTTATCCAAATCAAATGAACAGTAATTTTCTTGAAATTGACTTAAAACATTATTACATTCATTTATTAATCCCCTGTACGGTGTCTATACCCTTAGTTTTCAAAAACATTCTAAATACTCACTCGAACGGTCTTAT
The DNA here is from genome assembly GCA_022829125.1 of Lathyrus tuberosus. Classification (NCBI taxonomy): domain Eukaryota; kingdom Viridiplantae; phylum Streptophyta; class Magnoliopsida; order Fabales; family Fabaceae; genus Lathyrus; species Lathyrus tuberosus. Next base: position 7,518,799 of record JALAZF010000154.1, on the reverse strand, counting down.
TTCTACTCTCACTCGATTAGAAACCCTAAAACCCCAAATCATCTCTCTCTCTCTCTCTCCTTCAAACACTCAATCATCGTCTTCATCTTCTCCGATCTCAACCTTCATCATGATGAACACCATTCAAGAAGAAACTGTTCGCTTCTCCAAAGAATTTGAAGCAACACTGAATCCCTCTCAAGAGTTACCCTCTTCATCCATCGCACCTTCTACAACTTCCGCGACCACTGTAACGATTACGTCGACTTCATCATCTCTTTCCACGATCGATGCAAACCATGTGACGCAAAGTAAACCCTCAGTTACTTGTGTTATTCATGCAGACAAGCTAACCATTCTCAAGGAACTAGATGTTGACTTTGACAATCTTCATGCAAATGGGTTTAACCTGAATGATCAACTAAACACTCAAGGATGGAAAAGTTATTTTGACAGACTGAGAGGTCCCACATACGAAGATCTAGTAAAAGAATTCTGGAGACAAGCTGAAACTGACGATCTTCATGTTGTCTCCTTTGTTATGGAACAAAAGATTATTATCACTGAGAAGTCAATCTCAGATCTGCTAGGAATGAAGTTCTTGGAAGGAAAAAGGGTTTATGGAAAGACCGAGAAATCTGACTCTGTCATCAACAAAGCAATTTTCAAAAATTATCAATCTGGGACAACAGAGTATAAAAGCAAGGATTTGCGTGATAATCTAAGGATTTGGCATAAGATTATTCTTGGGTGTATCAATCCAAGACCTTCAAAGAGTGCTGTTGACTTCTTCAATGCAAATCAAAAGTACATGTTGTACTATTTGCACAAGAATGAAAAAATTTGTCTACCATCAATTCTGTTCTACTATCTAAGGGATATGGTACGCACGACAAGAACAACAGCCTCGCCGGAAAGGAAGATTGTAAACTACATTCCCTTCAGAAGACTTCTCTCTGATATCTTTGTTGAAAGTGGTTTAGTGGAGTATCTAGTCAAAGAAGCCAAATATACAGAATACCTGACTGCAAGCATAGGAGAGGCTTTCAATGCTGTTAACCTTAAGCATATGAAAATGGTCATGAACATTGAAGTGAAACCCTTGTCTATCTCTCATGACACCGTGATCAAAAAAAGACTTCCAGTAACAGACTATCCCATCTATCACATAGGAGATAATATAAATACAATTGTTGGATTCGTTGCCATAATGAGAGAAGAAGGACATGACATGACCAAATTCAGAATTGAAGATGTCGCTCCAAAATCTAAATATATTACCAGGAGCAAGAGGAGGCAAACTGAATAAGATTCTGAGCCTAAGAAAAGGAAGAAGGATAACAAAGCTGAATCTTCTAAGACTCTACTCTACAGTCTCTTTTTCTTGGGAATACCAGTAAGTCTGTTATCAATACTTCTGTTTCATTGAATGCTACTAAAACTGCTACTACACCATCATCATCTCAAGCTACCTATATTCCCACCTCAAATCCACAAGTTAGCTTCAAGCCACCCTCTTTTTCAATTCCACCATCACCAATCTCTATCCATAAAAATCCACAAATTTCCTTTCCATCAATCAGTACACCTATCCAATCCGAAGCAATTCCTACATACACTTCATCAACAACCACCTCAATTCAACACTCTGGTCTTCCATCTCCAAGTTCTGAACCTCTCATGGTTTCAGTTACCCCAGAGGTATCTTCTCCTACTGATCAACAAACGACTGAACATGTTCTTACTGAGATTGTTTCTCGGTCAGCACCGTCTGAAACCAACTCTGCTGAACCTGACCTTGCTTTAGTAATCTATGATGTACCTCTTCTAACAACCCTTGAAGAATGCATTATTCAATTTCGTAACAAGGCGTTAAAGAAGGTTACAAAGTTAAGAGCAGAAATGAACACAAGTGTTAAGCCTCTAGAGCTCGAAAATTCTTGTCAAAACTTCCAGAAATGGTTGGATTCTGAACTTGCAAGAATTGCAAGCTTCTCAGACGCCACTATAACTACAGGAGTTTAGCTGGCAAAGGAAGAAGCAGAAGCAGAAGAGCGGATTGGGGAACTCAAGTTTTTGGCCGCAAAACAGAAAGAAGCTGAAGAAAAAGCTGCTGAAGAAGCAAGACTTCTAGCAGAAAAGGCTGCTGAAGAAGCCAGATTGGCGCAAGAAGCTGAAGCCACGGAAAAGGCCAAGCAAGATGCTGTAGTTGTTTCCTCATCTGACCCTGCTGTGAAGCGTTTGGAGAATGTAATTGAAGAAATCAGAGGAGAACAACAGAAATTCAGAAGAAACTTTGAAGAATAAAAGACTGTCAATGCAAATGTCCAGAGCATGCTTCAGAAGATTTTGGACAAGATGTCCTCTGGAAGCACCTAAGCTCGTCTGTGTTTCTTTTGTTTTTAAAGATTCTAGATCTTTGTTTTTCAACCTTGAGCACAAATTATTTATGATCATGACAAAAAGGGGGAGAAGTAATGAATGTGATATTTTGATTCTCATAGTTAATCTCTGAAAAACAACGCTGTTTACATGCTAACAACTGGTATTCCTATTAGATTGTTTTTCTTTTCAGGAATTCTGATCTGATTCAAACGTCATGAAGTTAATCTTCAGAAAATCAGAACTCTGTTGAAGAAATTAAAATTGAATCGAGACTACGATGATTTCAGTATCTGACCTATTGAAATCAGGGGGAGTCCATCCACAGAAATTCACCAAGTCTAAGACTCAGGAGGAGTACCTCATACGAAGGATAAGCATTCCTTAAAACCTTTTATTACTCTTGCAATATGTACAAAATTGTGTCATCAAAATACTTAGTTTTGTCATCATAAAAAAGGGGGAGATTGTGAGAACAAGATTTGGTTCTGCATTATTACTTCTAAGTTTTGATGATATCAAACGAGTATGTTTGTATGAACAATTTCGTAAGACTAATGTTTGTTACTTTGAGAATCTAACAAACAGGTTATGCTTTCGTTAATTGGTGTGGACATAATGCTAAAAGAATACTTTGCCTACGTGTTTCACTTGATGTGCTAAATCTCCTCAGACGAATCTGAAGATCATAGACTCTGATATAATATATAAAGAAAACAAGTTTTGAAAATATGAAGACTGAGGTTCTGATGAACGAAGTACAAATGCTGAAGATTTTTTTCTCTCTGATAAAGGTTCTGAAGACCCAACCAATAGTCTCTACTCATGCTTCAACTAAATACTATCTGAAGCCTCTGAAGATATGAAGACAATTTTCTAAGTAAACAAGGTTCTGAAGACCAAGTGCTGAAGACTCTGAAGACGCTGCTCTGAGGACTCCAAGACTTGAAGATCTTAAGAATCAAGCTATGTTTTCCCTTCTTACTCATGCTCGCAGTAGCCTTTGAAGTTAAGAAGATTAGAAGACTAAGCAACGAAGTTCAAACGAAGATATCTTGGTAACTGTGCAAAAGTTCAAATGAAGATTTCTTGGTAACAGTGCCAACGAAGATATACTGACAAGACAGGACACAAAAGGTTTTATCTGTCCTCACGTTTCTACCAAACCGCCGTCAATAGTCATGATTACCTTGCAACGGCTACTTTTACTCAGCTATAAAAGGACTTGAAGACTCAAAGAATGATAACAACGACTCCGCTTAACAACACGCTCTATCTTGTTATTATAATTCAAAAAGTCATTTTTTGTGCTGTAAAATAGTTTACATATTCAGCTTGTGCTAGAAGCAATACTTCGTAAACAAAACTTCTTTCAAACTTAGGTTTGTATTCCTTGAGAAAGATCTGTAGGGTTGTATTTCTTGAGAAGTCTAAGACGTGTTGTCTTAGAGGTTGTTCCTTGAGAAAGACTAGTGAGGTTGTATTTCTTGAGAAGTCTAGAACTTGAGAGTTTTAGAGGTTGTTGTTAGTCACCAGCATTTTGGCTTGTGTATTGTATTAATCTGTTGATTAGTGGATTAAGACCTCGATTGAGAGAGGTGAAATCACCTTGGCGGGTGGACTAGATTAAATTGAGAAATTCTCAAGTGAACTAGTATAAACATACTGTGTTATCTCTTTCAAGCTTCATTAAGATTATCATCCATAAGTTAAAGGGTTATCAAAAGGGGGTTAAATTCAAAGAAAATTTTTATTTTGAAAAACCAATTCAAACCCCCCTTTCTTGTGTTTTTCACACCTTCAAGTTGTTGGGGTATTTGGTTATAAAGGAGAATTACTTTAACTGAGATATATGAAATCCAGCAATGCCATAATTTCCTTTATAAGGGAGATGTCCTGAAGGAGGAAACTTTAACTCAATGTTGAGCAATGCCATTTTTCCTTAGGAATCTTTCATGCTAAGAGAGGGACATGGGCTTAGATGTAAATAATCCTGAGGCTTGCCATTTACAACAATTAGATGAAAGAGGAAGTTTACCAGGATAAGAGAGGGATCACAGCTTGGATTTTTGAATCAACAAGTGTGCCATTTACAGCAGTTATTTGGGATTAGGGTTTTTTGATTTGTCTGTTTTGATGTGTGATGTACGGATAAATGTCTTCCTATAGAGAGAACTTTTGATTTTCTCTGAGGAGATTTTGGTTTTTGTGTGCCTTGATCAAAGCCCAAGGTTGAAGCTAAAAGTTTGACTCTATTTAGGGAGTTTTATATCTGTCTTGTACAAAGCCCAAGATTGAGGCAAAAAAGAGATTGACTCTTTTGGGGAATATTTTATCTGTCTTGTACAAAGCCCAAGATTAAGGCTAAAAGGGATTGACTCTACTGGAGAGAGGTTTATCTATCTTGTACAAAGCCCAAGATTGAGGCTGAAAGATTTGATTGAATCAACTGGAGAATATGATTTATAAAGCCCAAGGTTGAGGCTAACTCAGCTGAGGAAAGATCATTATTCAAAGCCTAAGAGGAGGCTGGTTGGGGAATTTCTTATATAAAGCCTAAGAGGAGGCTAGCTTCTGCTGAGGATTATTGAAATCCAGAGACAGGTCCAAAGTGGGGAATCAACTCTTGCTGAGGATTACAGAAGAGTTAAAATATCAGATGCCTCGAGGTTCTGATTCTGTCAATGTTGTATTGATGGTAAGTTGACCCTAGCTGGGGAACTTAGGATGAAAGGTTTAAACTCTGCTGATGAATTGATGAAATGATCAGGGTCTTTCCTGTGTTTTTGGAAAACTTGAGGGTTTATTTGAGATCCCAGAGGAGATGAAACTTTCCAAGTCTACTGGTATGAAAAGGTTTTCTCTTAGTTGGAGAATGATCTTCGTATGAAGCCCAAGAGGAGGCTGATGTTTTAAGGGATGAGAATCAACCCTAAACTGGTCTGATGTTTTGACTCTCTGGAGGATTTGAACTAGCAAACGATGACTAGGTTCTGTCCTATACCTGTAGGAGGTCTTTAGGTACTTGTACTAAGCCCAAGAGGAGGCTGAGAACTTCTAAGAAGCCTGAGGGTCCTTGTACAAAGCCCAAGAGGAGGCTGGGGATGCTTTAGGAAGCCTGTGGGTCCAAGCCTTAGAAAAGTTCAAGAAAGGTTTCACCGGGAATAATCCTTTCTTTAGTGAACAGTTCTAAGGTTTGAAGAAATTCAAAAGAGGTTTCACCGTGAATAATCCTCTCTGGGGAAATGAATTTCTTGTACAGATATTTTTAGTTTGTGACAATCTTGAGAAAAGTTTCACCGAGAATAATGCCTTTCTCTGTTCCATATTGTATAAGCCCAAGAGGAGGCAAGACTGTTGAAGATGGTTGGTTTCTACCTGAGTGAATCGCACACTCAAAGATACAACAGAGTCACCACCGAACTTTATTTAGTCCCAAAGGACAGGGAAAATATCGATAAAACCCAAGGGGAAGAGAAACGGGAACGAGGGGTCGGTTATGCAAAAGGAAGGTACTAGCACCTAACACATCCGTCGTACTCGACGGGAACCATTTTGATTTCTTCTAGGCTTGGATGGGTTATCTATCTAAAGGCTTCTAGCTAAAAGAAAGAGGAGAGAGAGAGAGAGAGAGAGAGAGAGAGCGTGAGGAAAAAAGAAAAGAGAGAAAGAAGGTGCTCGCGGAGGATTGTGGCCCTCGTGCCTATGTACCCTCATAGTGCAATGAGGAAGTCAGAGCGCCGTAGTTCTTAGAACCAGGGGACAGAGAGGAAGGAAGAAAGGGAGAAGGAAAGAAGGGTGGAAGTGTGCTCGCCAAGACATCGCGTCTCGTGCCTACGTATCATACATTCAAAAGAATGCAGAATCAGAGCTTCCGTAGTTCGAGGAACTGAACGGAGAAGGAAAACAAGAAAGAAACAAGGAGACGAAAAAAGTGGTGTCGAAACCAAGAGAAAAAGTGAAAGAGAAAACTCTACTGGGGAAGACCCTGCAGTGAGAGCGTTTGCACAAAAAAATAGGAAAAGAATGGTGTCACAACCGAGAATGAAAGAAACTTCGCTGGGGATAACAAAGAGAATTGGTGTCGAAACCAAGAAAGTTAAAGCAAAGATAAAAGGAAGGATTCCTTTGGGGATCCAAATAAAGGGATGGTGTCAAAACCAGGAGAAAAGGGAGACTCGGTATATTAACTGGCTGGCAGTGGTTAACCGAGGAAAGAGATTAAGACCCTGGCAAGGAAAAGAAGGTGGTGTCAACAGACGGACTGTGATAAACCAAGAGAGAGAGTACTGAACCAAGAGAAGGTGTTTGACTCTGAGGGGCATCGGTATACTAACTGATAAACAGTGATTAACCGAAGAAAGAAAGGACTGCAACTCTGTGGTGATAGAGAAGCATTGGTTTTAACAGAGGAAATTGTGATTAACCAGAAGCACGGGTGTAGGACCGATCAAAGGTCGTAACCCAGAAGGGATGTTGGTAACGACTGAACAAACAACACTTGACCAGAGAAATAAGGGTATTGAACCAAAAGAGGTTACTAGCCCAAGGGTGCAAGTATTCAAACCAAGAAAGGTTGCCAACTGCAAGGGATTCGGTTTTAATAGGAGAGCTGTGATTAACCGATAAAAATGAGTGATTAACCAAGAGAAGGTGATTAACTCGAAAAGGGGTTCTGTATTTTAACAGACGGACTATGGTTAACTGAAGAAAATGGTGATTAACCAAGAATAGGTGATTAACCCAAGAGGAACTCAGTGTTTTAACAGACGGACTGTGGTTAACTGAGATGGAGTGCAAACATTGGTGTTTTAATTGACAGACAGTGATTAACCAATCAAAAGAGAAGAACCAAGAGAAGGTTGCGAACTCCTGGGGAAGAATGGTCGTGACAGGAAAAATGTGTTAGACCAAAGAAAGAGAATTGAGACTCTTCAGGGGAATCAAAAAGCAATGATTGACCGCAAGAAAAGGATAGGGTATTGAAACAAAGGAAGCTTGCTAACCCAAAGAACAAAGGATTGTAACCAAGAAGAATGATAATTGACCAAAAGAGAGGTCGAAAGAGATAGGAGTGATCAAGGATCGACTCGACAGGGGAATGAGAAACACTATAGCTGGAGGATAGAGGTGACTATTCTCGAGGAGAGGACAAGACGCCCTTACCAAAGGAATAGCCAGAATGAGGGTAGAAAAACTCCATCCTCATTCTTTCTCTAGCACCCAAAATATAGTGTGGAAAATGAAACGGACAGCGCAACCGCTCCAATGTTGTATAGTGCTCATGCGTAGAGAAACGAACAGCTTAAAGGCATCAATTTATACAGTGCTACAGTGTCAGGCGTGGCGCGAACTCCAACTCTACGAGGGGATCAAGAGAAAAAGCTCTAAAGGAGGCCTAAAGAGAGGAAAAGGAAAGATCGATTAATCGAAACAAAGTTTCGATCAATTAATTAAGGGAGAAATATGCTAACAACTTTCCAAAGAGAATGAAAAGTCATTAAAGAACAAAGGAGTGAATTATTGATTACACAAGATTAAGTTTATCCGTGAAGAATAACCTTAATGCAAATCTGAAATGGAAGGTGCAAAACAGTGCCAAATGATCATCAAAATGCCACACAAAATCATGTATCATGTGAACAAAGATAGTGCAAGAATTGCTATGTTCATACAATGCTAAGAACATGAAACAAATGATTAATTGAAAATGTGCATCGAAAGTTCATGAATATGCTTCAACCAGAAGTGAAATGATATTAAAAACATCCATAAAATCAAGCATGACAATCAATGGAAGTTAAAATGAAGAAAGCATGGCAAACACACTTGAAAATGCAAGAAAAAGGCCTTCTGGTTCAGTGTTAATCGATTAACACAATTGCACTGCAAAGTGTTAATCGATTAACACGTGAAAAAGTGCAAAAAAACACTGGTTAATCGATTAACACAATGCTAGGGCAAACAATTATGCACGAAAAATCAAGTTTAAAAACAGTAAATGATCAACAATAGAATCAATTAAACAATCAAGATCATGGATCAAGCAAAAGAATAATCAATTCACATGCAAGAATAGAAACATTGAAACTACATCGCGAATGATACGGAAACGATCGAAACAGAAAAACGAATGAAATCTACCAACCTACAAGGCTGAGATGTGCCTTGGTAAATGTTGCAATGTGATCTTGGTGAAGATAATCAAAGAAAACCAGAGGAATCTTCAACTATAGCCGAAACGTATCGAAACCGATCAAATTGCGATGAAAACTCCAAAAATGAGAATTATCACCGAAGAAACTTGAATCGATCACTTGAGATGAATCCAAAAGCTACTAGAATTCGAGAAAAACCAGTATAATGGAATGACAATGGAGGTTAAGCCTAAGAAATAATCACTTTCAATGTGAAAAGTGATTATTCTTTAAGAATTAAGAGCTTTTAGTGAGGTTTTGGGAGAGAATTGAGATGAAGATGAAAATGTAGCAGAAAAATATCAGAGAGAAAGTGAGAGGATTGAGAGTGAAATGTGAGAAATTTGGTGAAAATGGTGGAGGAGTTTAAAAGTGAGTGAAGGTGTGTTTATATAGATTTTATGTTTGGAATATGAGATGGTTTGGAATTTAGTTTGGAATTAGCTTTGGGTTTGGACCTAGGTTAGGAGTTAGTTGGACTTGACTCACCGAGTCAAGACGGTTAACTCGGTTAGTTAGAACCAACTCGGTAACAATACCAAGGTGAACTCCAACATCCAAAGATCCACATTACCTGGAAAACAAGGAACATGGTGCACTTGATTTGAAGTGGAGTATTAGAGCAAATGCACTTGGAATGAATTAAGTATCTTGACAATGTCTAGAATATTCCATATGCTGCTAGAATACTGTAGAATCCAAGACCCAAATGTGTGCAAAGGTGTTGTCATGAAAAAACAGCAAATTATGCCTATTTTGCCTGTGTTAATCGATGAACACAATTGCACTACAAATGGTTAATCGATTAACCAAGCCAAAATATGCCCAATTTGCCTAAAAAAAGGTGTTGTGGTCCCGGCTTCGATTTTCCATTCTTGTATTGATGAATAGGCATAGAAACCTTCATTTTGTAATTGTTTTGATGATGTGATGACCCTGTGAGGATATGATTAATCGGACATGGAAAACCTGAATATCCTGCAACAGGAAACACACAAAGAAAAGTGTGAATGCGTATGCTAACGATGCGAATGCGCATGATTATGCAAAAGGCAAAAGAGGGAGGTCAAATTTTGGGTTACGACAGCTTCCCCTATTTAATCCTCTTGGACCTGAATGTACGAATTGCGTCAGTTTTTCGATGATTCAAGGTAAAAGGGGATTAAATAAAAGAGTAGCTCGAGAATTTGGCCGACGGCGACAAAAGGAGAGTGTTAAGAAAGAACAAACAAGCGCAAAAAGGGTTGAAAAATCTGCTAGGAGATAAGTCAGGCAAAAGAGAGGGAGTATGATCGATGCATATGCTATGTATGCGTTTCTACATGATGCTTGATATCATGCAATGCAAAGGCGCAGGATAAGGCACAGTGTGAAGTGATTAGGTAGAACTCGTAGCAAAACGACTTTGACACCCTCGGTCGGGGAGAGGACCTGCAGATAAAGACAACCTCTGCTGGAGAAGAAAGTTCACAAAGGATGATGATCCTGTCGGGGAAAAAAACCGAGGACATCTCAGGTTTCTAAATCACCATGGTTGTCTCTGTTGGAGATGAAAGAATCAAGTCAATCCTTTCTACCAAGACTGGCTCTGCGTGGGGAAAAGATGTTCCCGAATCATGTTGACTCAGCCGAGAAGACACCACTGCTGCTGGTGACAGATAGTTCCTAATCGTAGGAGATGATGCACAACCCTTGCTAGGGAAAAGAGAACAAAGCGTCTTTGTTGGGGAAAACCTTGGTAACCTGCTGGGGAGAATGATGACTCTGCTGAGGAACTGCTGAGGAGATAACAACTTCTTCATAGAATCATCCCATTGTCGGCCAGGCGTTAGGCTTACCAATGGATAGTACTGATTATCCTGCAGGAGTTACCAGTAACACATGCAATGCATAATGCTTTCTCGACTGATTTAGCTTTTTATTGTTCTCAACGCTTTTTAGTATTATGTGATCGCAAATAATTGCTTATTTTGCAAACAAAATACTGAAATGAAACAAATTGAGATATCAAAGAATGCATTTTATTAAATGTAAATTTTTTTTACATAAAGTGTGTACCAGGATGCAAAATCCTTGATGAGGAAATTTGCAATAAAATTGAAAAATAAATGTAAATGGCAAAGGGAAATCATGCTTTGCATTGATTACAACATTGGCCACCATCCATAGTAAGTCTAGGTTCTAACGCCTTGCACCAATCGATGATGATTGGAATGTTCTGTTACCGTCTGAGGTCTAGCCCTGAGGAAGAGAGGCTCAAGTGTTCACAATCAATGCCTTTATCCCTAATTTTTGCCTGGACATGTTTTCACTTTTTTTTTTCATCCACCGGGATGCCCATTTTTTCTTAAGTCTCCCTTTCGGGTTTTCAACTTAGCGGGCTATTATTGTTTTTTTCGTTGTCCCTAACTTTTGCATTGACATTTCTTTTTTTCGGTCCATCGGGACGTCCATTTTTTCCTAGATTGTCCTTGCGGATGTCAATCTAGCGGACTTTTATCCTTTTTTTTCAGGCATAATATTTTTTGACTGTATCGGAGTTCACGGGCGATGGCAACTCCTCCCCATCCATTGTGGTGAGGATCAGGGCTCCGCCTGAGAAGGCCTTCTTGACAACAAAGGGTCCTTCGTAATTGGGAGTCCACTTGCCTCGTGGATCCGAGTGAACAGGTGAATATCTCTTGAGCACGAGTTCGCTTTCACAGAATGTTCGAGGGAGAACTTTCTTGTCAAAAGCTCGCTTGAGGCGTCTCTGATACAATTGACCATGACAAACGGCTGTAAGGTGCTTCTCTTCGATGAGATTCAACTGGTCATACCGGGATTGAACCCATTCAGCTTCGTCAAGACCTGCCTCTATGATGACTCTGAGCGAGGGAATTTCGACTTCAATGGGTAAAACTGCCTCCATACCATACACAAGCGAATACGGAGTTGCCCCAGTAGAAGTGCGAACTGAAGTTCTGTAGCCATGCAGTGCAAAGGGAAGCATTTCATGCCAATCCTTGTAAGTCTTGACCATTTTCTAGACAATCCTCTTGATGTTTTTGTTTGCTGCTTCAACGGCACCATTCATCTTGGGCCGATATGGTGAAGAGTTGTGGTGCTCGATCTTAAATTCTTGACACAACTCCTTCATCATATTGTTGTTCAGGTTGCTTGCATTGTCCGTGATAATGTTGCTAGGAATGCCATAACGACAGATTATCTCTTTCTTGATAAATCTGGCAACCACTTGTCGTGTAACGTTTGCATAAGAAGCAGCTTCAACCCACTTGGTGAAGTAGTCGATAGCAACTAGAATGAATCGATGACCGTTGGAAGCCTTCGACTCGATCATTCCAATCATATCTATACCCCACATGGAGAATGGCCAAGGTGCAGTCAAGATATTCAATGGAGTTGGAGGCACATGGATCTTGTCTCCGTAGATTTGGCATTTGTGACATCTTTTGGCAAAGTTGTAACAATCTACCTCCCTTGTTATCCAATAATACCCAACCCGAAGGATCTTCTTAGCCATAGCAGGACCTTTAGCATGTACACCCTCGCAGCCCTCATGTATGGACCTTATGATCGTGTTTGCTTCGTGTCTATCCATGCATCTGAGTAACACAGAATCATAAATCCTCTTGTACAATATACCACTACTTAAGAAGAATTTGGCGCAAAACCGCCTAAGAGCTTTTTTGTCAGTGATGGTGATACCCTCGGGATATTCCTGTTTTTCCAGATATCTTTTAATATCGTAGAACCAAGGCTTATCATCAGACTCATCCTCGATTTCTAAACAGTGTACTGGTTTGTTCAAGTGATCAATGCGGATATGAGGAGCTTCATTCTTCCACTTGACCTTAAACATGGATGCTAAAGTGGCAAGAGCATCGGCTAGTTGATTTTCCTCTCTGGGAATATGATGAAAAGTGAACTCATCAAAGTAAGGAATCAACTTCGCTATGTGTTGTTGGTACGGAACCAGCTTGGAATCCCGAGTCACAAAGTTCCCTCTGACTTGACCGATGACCAAGGCAGAATCTCCATAGACCTCAAGAATCTTGATTCTCATGTCAATTTCCGCTTCCATGCCGTAGATACATGGTTCGTATTCAGCCATATTATTGGTGCATGTGAAGCATAATCTAGCAGTGAAGGGAAGGTGAAAACCTGTTGGAGAGATGAGGATAGCACTGATTCCACGACCCTTGGAATTAGAGGCACCGTCGAACACGAGCGTCCATCGCGCCCCTGGTTCGGGTCCTATATCAGGGTCTGGAGTCTCATAATCTCTGATAAACAGAACATCCTCATCGGGAAAGTCAAACTTCAACTGTTGATAACCCTCTCTAGGTTGATGAGCAAGGTATTCAGACAAGACGCTCCCTTTTATTGCTTTTTGGGTAACATGTTGGATATCATACTCAGTTAACAGCATCTGCCACCGAGCAATCCTTCCAGAGACAGCAGGCTTTTCAAAGATGTACTTTATCGGATCCATTTTGGATATCAACAAAGTAGTATGGCAAATCATGTATTGTCGTAGGCATCGAGCAGCCCAGACCAGAGCACAACAATTTTTCTCTAAGAGTGAGTATCTGGTCTCACAATCAGTGAACTTCTTGCTCAGATAGTATATTGCATGTTCTTTTCTGCCAGTGTCGTCATGTTGACCCAATACACATCCCATTGATTCATCGAGAATGGTGAGATACATGATTAGAGACCTACCCGGAACTGGCGGTACTAAGATTGGTGGTTCTTGCAAGTATTGTTTTATTTTATCAAATGCTTCCTGACAATCATTATTCCATTCAACCGATTGATTTTTTCTTAGTAATTTGAACATTGGTTCACAAGTAGCCGTCAAATGGGAGATGAACCTTGAAATGTAGTTGAGTCTGCCCAGAAAGCCACAGACTTCTTTTTCTGTTTTGGGAGGTGGCATGCTTTGAATTGCCCGAACCTTATCGGGATCAACTTCAATGCCCTTCTGACTTACAATAAAGCCCAATAATTTACCAGATCGGACTCAGAAGGTGCACTTCGCAGGATTCAACCGTAGTCTAAAGTTTCGGAGTCTGTCAAACAGCTTCTTCAAATGAACCAAGTGATCATCTTCAGTTTTAGACTTGGCAATCATATCGTCCACGTAAACCTCAATCTCTTTATGAATCATATCGTGAAAGAGGGTTGTCATGGCACGTTGGTATGTTGCCCCTGCATTCTTTAGACCGAATGGCATGTCCTTGTAACAATATGTACCCCATGGCGTGATGAAAGTAGTCTTCTCCATATCAGTTGGGGACATCTTGATCTGATTATATCCTGAAAAACCATCCATGAAGGAAAAGACAGAGAACTACACAGGGTTGTCTACCAAGACATCAATATGAGGCAAAGGAAAATCATCCTTCGGGCTTGCCTTGTTGAGATCTCGATAATCCACACACATTCTGACTTTGCCTTCCTTCTTGGGAACCGGGACAATGTTGGCAATCCATTCAGGATATTCGAAAGTGGCTAGGAACCCAGCATCAAGCTGTTTCTTGACCTCTTCTCTGATTTTGAGTGCCATGTCAGGTCTAGTCCTTCTGAGTTTCTGCTTGACAGGAGGACATCCGGGCTTGAGTGGCAAGTGATGCTCAACGATGTTGGTATCCAACCCAGGCATATCTTGATAGGACCAGGCGAAGATATCAACATACTCTTTCAACAACTTGACCAACTCGGAGTGTACATGCTCTGCGAGTGATGTGTCAACCTTAACTTCTCTTCTGACCTCATCAGTACCAAGATTGACAACTTCCACTGGATCTTTATGTGGCTAAATCTCTCTACGCTCATGCTCAAGGAGCCTTGCCAGTTCAGCCGGTAATTCACAATCTTCCTTACCATCTTCTTCGGCTTGGTCAATTGGAATTCCAGAATTACAATGGATGTTTGCCATGTTGTTATCAATGCTTTTATTAGTTCTGCATGTTTATGAATATGTTCAGAATGAGCTATTTTGAAAAGTGAAAAACAAAATAATCTTTTGCCATTTATTTGTGAAAAGTAAAATACAGAAAGAAAATAGAGCATGATTTTGAATGCAAAAAACTCTTATTTATTGATCACATATATTCCAAAAGCGCGAGGCCCTTTACAAGCTATCCACTCGTCTCGGGCGAGGACGAGGGAATGAGAAAGCAAAATGCATTACATGTTATATGGGAAAACCACAGGAATCACGGTAGATATCCAATTGTTGAACTTGAAACCTGGCGGACACTTGCACACAAAGCTTGAAGTCTGATTACTAGGACCGGCATCATCAGCAGCTGCCACGATGTCACCCTGCTGGAAATCCGCACTGTGGAACTTGATCAAGTTGCATTGCTGCCGACCAGAGGACCCAGAATGATGACCAGGACGATAACCCAATCCAAAACGATCATGCTTCTCAACCACATCAATCACATGCCCCTAACCTGACAAAGCACCTTTCTGGATAGTCTCCTTAGCGCTCTTAGTAGACGCTAAAGTCAATTGTGGTGATCTACTTTGACTAGTTAAAGCAGAGCTGACATCTTCAAACTCGAGACACTGCAATGACACCTCAGCTATGCCTTCTTCGGTCTCGACATATCGAAAAGATGATAACTCGCTCACAATCAGATCCTCTTCACCACAGACAATGACAAGCTGATCGTCAAACATGAATTTCAACTTCTGATGCAAAGTGGAGGTAACTGCCCCTGCAGCGTGGATCCACGGACGACCCAGTAGGCAACTGTGCACTGGATTGATATCCATCACTTGGAAAGTAATGGTAAATAGATGCGGCCCAATGTTGATGGGTAAGTCCACTTCTCCAATGACCTATCTTCGAGAACCGTAAAAGGCTCTGACAACTAAGGCACTAGGTCTCATCTCGATTCCTTCCACTGGTAATTGACTCAGTGTGCCCTTAGGCATTACATTGAGAGAAGAACCGGTATCCACTAGAACACGAGATAACAGGATATTTATGCAGGTTACAGATATGTGCAGGGCTTTATTGTGGGTAGTTCCTTCAGGAGGTAATTATGATTCATTAAAACCCAGATACTGACTTGCAGTTATGTTGGCCACTACATCATCGAATTCTACGACGGATATATCTTGCATGACATGGGCGCTGTTCAAAACTTTCAACAAAGCTGATCTGTGCGCAGGCGAACTCGTGAGTAAGGACAAAATTGAGATCCTCGAGGGAGCCTGACCCAGCTGATCCACAATCTTAAAGTCACTTTTCTTGATCAGCTTAAGGAACTCTTGATCATTAAGAGTATCTTTGCTCTTTGAAACATTCTCAGACGGGATAGTAGATATTGGAACAGCGGTAAAAGATGCCCCTTATTGAACAGCAGGGATTGCAGATGCAGGCGTTTCCTTGGGAGGAACAACAGTTGGAACTTGAACAGGCTTTGTAGTGACCTTCGGAGCAAACACTCGTCCACTACGAGTCATACCTCCACCAGCTGTAACATTCATGATCTCTGATTCGGCGAACCTTATCTCTTGACCTCCAGAAAACACAGAAGACCCATACTTCCACTGTACCTCTTTAGAATTCTGATACTGAAACGGCTTTGGCGGGCAAACAATGATGGGTTGCACTTTCTTCTGTTTAGGGGATTCCACAGGAACCTTCCTATAGACGATGGTGAACGACTCAATAGCAGCAACTTCCTCGACAGGTTTAGATCTGGCAAATTGCAATTCGCCTCGGTTTATCAGAATTTGGACACAACCCTTCAGCCTTCGACACTGGTTGGGATTATCGTCACAAATCTGACACTTACCATGCAACCCTTTCAACAGCCCGTGTTCGTTCAATCTCATGAAAACCACAGACATCTGAGTCTTTACTTCGTCAACATCCATGATCAATTCAGCCCTTGAATTATCCTCAACCATGTTAACCGCAGGCCCACCGTGATTCGGCAACGGATTACTCTGAATGTTAGGTCCTTCCTCAACAAAAGTCAGAACCTTCTTATCAATGAGTTAATGAACCTTGGTTTTGAAAACAAAGCAATCCTCTGTTGCATGTCCTATGTATCCAGCATGATAAGCACAAGATGCATTTGGGTTATGCTTCGGGCCAAACGGAGGAATCGCATGTGCAATCTGCTTGGGGGCAATTGCCCCTTGGTGAACCAAGTAAGGAAATAGTTCCATATATGACACCAGAATTCTATCAAAATTCGGACGCTTATGGTTTCCTTGACTGTTGTTGTTCTGACGG
This sequence comes from Lathyrus tuberosus, assembly GCA_022829125.1. Taxonomy (NCBI): domain Eukaryota; kingdom Viridiplantae; phylum Streptophyta; class Magnoliopsida; order Fabales; family Fabaceae; genus Lathyrus; species Lathyrus tuberosus. Next base: position 7,501,972 of record JALAZF010000154.1, on the reverse strand, counting down.
TTTTGATTCTGCTGATTTTTGTTGTTCTGTTGATTCTGTTGCTGATTCTGAGCATTCTAAACTGGTTGTTGCTGATGATACTGATATGGAGGTTGTTGATACTGTGCAGCAGCAATGTATGGATATGGATAATACGGCATGGGAGCCATGGGAGCTTGATACTGAGGAGAAACTTGAGTTGTCACAGCGCTGGCTTCACCTTCCTTTTTCTTGGACTGACTGTTCTGAGACTTTCTAGTGGTCGACCATTTTCAATGTTTCTATTCTTTCCAGTCTTCAAACCATTTTCAATCCGTTCGCCAATCGTTACCACATCGTCAAAGTTTGACGAATAATTACCCACCATTTTCTCGTAGTAAGATCCTTGCAAGGTACCCATAAATATGTCAACCAACTCATTAGTAGAGAGAGCAGGTCGCACACGAGATGCCATCTCACGCCATCTTTGTGCATACTCCTTGAATGTTTCAACTGAGCGATGGGACTGATTCTGCAATTGGAATCTAGTGGGTGCCAGATCAAGATTATATTTGTATTGCCTCACGAACGCTTCAGACAAATCCCTCCAAGTACGGATTTTGCTGCGCTCCAAGCCCATGTACCAATCTAATGAAGCACCAGACAAACTATCTTGAAAACAATGAACAAAAAATTCATCATTATCAATATGGGATGCCATCTTCCTGCAGTACATAGTGATGTGACTACGCGGGCAGCTCAAGCCTTTATACTTTGGCAAATCAGGTATCTTGAATTTCTGCGGCAACACAACATTTGGAACCAAACACAAATCTTTGGCTTCCATGCCAAAAGCAGAGAACCCTTCAATAGCCCTGATGAGGTCCTCCAACAACTTGTAGTCAACAAATCTACTCTGATTAGTGGGCCTGACAAGAATCTGAGGATTTGGCAGCTGAGAAGCGGCAGGAGCATTCACTTGCGGAGTAGCAAACTGAGAAGGATAAACCAAACCGGGATTAACCATCTGACCATCATTCTGACGCATCGGAACACCATACAGATAATTCAGAGGAGGTACCCCAGTAGCCGAGGAAGATACCCCAGGATAGAACATCCCAGGATGAACATTCTGAACATCAGTTTGAGCAGCCTGAGATGGAACCGGAACATGAATAGGAGGACCCCTATACACATGCTCTTCATCATCAGGAGTTTCAGTGTCGACCAATCCGGCATTTTGATGAGTTTGAGCCTGAAGAATCTCAGGATCATCATTCACCACTGGAGGCGGGACTGGAATAGGCATGACCCATGGATAGGCGGCAGCATTCCCATTAGGCTGGGTGCAACAAAAGGCTGATATGGTATGAAGGCACTACCATTATTTGCAAGCTGAGGAGTGTAATTCAGAGGCATGCCCCAAGGGAAACTAGCGGGCATCTGATTCAAACTAGGCTGGACAACAGGTTGATTCACAGGCTCAACTGGCACTTCAACCAAAGCAGGAGAAGGAACAATAACAGCAGGAGTAGCCGTAACAACAGGAGGAGTGGTCACAACAGGAGTGACAACAATTGCATTAGTAGGGGTTGCAATAACAGTGGCAGCAGCAGCGGCGTCCCTCTGAGCACGAAGGAGTTCCATAATGACATCCATGTTCGTCTGGAACTGATCCATCCGACCTTGGAATTGAGCCAGAGTTTCCTTATAAGCGGCGTTCTCAGCTTCGAAGTCAGCCATGATTCTGGATTTGCTTGAGCGGGTGAAACACCGATGTCGAGTCGTCGTCTTGCTACAAACCGGAAATGATTAGAGTGAGCAAATGTTCCCGGGTGAAGGACATGCATATGCGGGCATGAATGATTGCAATTTATGCAAAAATAAAGTTTTAAAATGCTTATGCAAAAATTAATTTGACATGATGAGATGATGTGCAACATCAAAATTAACAAGCCAGCATAGTCTGAATAGTCAAATCTGAACATCTGCAAAGGTAGTGCTGCGTTGGTGCGAGATCTGAAGCAATGAGAGAACAAAGGTTGGAAGAGTCTTGGTTTCCTGCAGAAAAACCCAATATCCCCCTCATAGGCATGATATAGAAAGCGGGATTCTCAGTTTCGGATTCTCGATTTGAGAAGCAATAGTACATTCATCCCTCGGGGTACAATACTATCGCCAAACAAAGAGGTCATCCACTGATTCCCCCAAAAAATATCACCCTATGGCAAGTTCCCAGCTTTGGGTCCTCGGATCAAGAAGCGTAATGGGTTTGCCATTTCTTGTCTGCCATTATCGCTCCTTGGGAGAAGTGTCGCAACTGAGTCCTCGGGACTGGTCACCAGAGTCGACAGCTCTCTAGATCAACACCCTGAAATGCGCAAGACATGCACGTCAGAGCATCTCCTAAGAAAACCTCGTCTGGATGTGAATTTCGTGAACACCAAACACACCAAGATGGCACGTAGGTCCCACTACTTTCCACTCTAATCCTAGGTGTATACTCAAGCCTGTGTATTGGGCTTATCTCTCAAGTAGCAACCCAAACGACAACAGCAAAGAAAATAGCAGATGTCCAGAATATACAGCATATGAATATTCAAAGCAGTAAAGAAATGCAATAAATAAACATAAAGCGAATAAAGCGTAAAGATAAAACTAGTAAAGCGCAGAAGATAAACACCCAAACGAGCAAGAAATCAAACAAAACTAGGCGAGACCCCTCAAGGGATGGACCAACAAGAGGTCAATCTGTCCCCAGCAGAGTCGCCAGCTGAAGATGGCTGGTTTCTACCTGAGTGAATCGCACACTCAAAGATACAACAGAGTCGCCACCGAACTTTATTTAGTCCCAAAGGACAAGGAAAATATCGATAAAACCCAAGGGGAAGAGAAACGGGAATGAGGGGTCGGTTATGCGAAAGGAAGGTACTAGAACCTAACGCATCTGTCGTACTCGACGGGAACCATTTCGCTTGCTTTTGGGCTTGGATGGGTTATCTATCTAAAGGCTTCTAGCTAAAAGAAAGAGGAGAGAGAGAGAGAGAGAGAGAGAGGAAAAATAAAAGAGAGAAAGAAGGTGCTCGCGGAGGATTGTGGCCCTCGTGCCTACGTACCCTCATAGTGCAATGAGGAAGTCAGAGCGCCGTAGTTCTTGGAACCAGGGGACTGAGAGGAAGGAAGAAAGGGAGAAGGAAAGAAGGGTGGAAGTGTGCTCGCCAAGACATCGCGTCTCGTGCCTATGTATCATACATTCAAAAGAATACAGAATCAGAGCTTCCGTAGTTCGGGGAACTGAACGGAGAAGGAAAACAAGAAAGAAACAAGGAGACGAAAGAAGTGGTGTCGAAACCAAGAGCAAAAGTGAAAGAGAAAACTCTACTGGGGAAGACCCTGCAGTGAGAGCGTTTGCACAAAAAAATAGGAAAAGAATGGTGTCACAACCGAGAATGAAAGAAACTCCGTTGGGGATAACAAAGAGAATTGGTGTCGAAACCAAGAAAGTAAAAGCAAAGAGAAAAGGAAGGATTCCTCTGGGGATCCAAATAAAGGGATGGTGTCAAAACCAGGAGAAAAGGGAGACTCGGTATATTAACTGGCTGGCAGTGGTTAACTGAGGAAAGAGAGTAAGACCCTGGTGGGGAAAAGAAGGTGGTGTCAACAGACAGACTGTGATAAACCAAGAGAGAGAGTGTTGAACCAAGAGAAGGTGTTTGACTCTGAGGGGCATCGGTATACTAACTGATAAACAGTGATTAACCAAAGAAAGAAAGGAATGCAACTCTATGGGGATAGAGAAGCATTGGTTTTAACAGAGGAAACTGTGATTAACCAGTAGCGCGGGTGTAGGACCGATCAAAGGTCGTAACTCAGAAGGGATGTTGGTAACGACTGAACAAACAGCACTTGACCAACAAAAGAAGGGTATTGAACCAAAAGAGGTTACTAGCCCAAGGGTGCAAGTACTAGAACCAAGAAAGGTTGCCAACTGCATGGGATTCGGTTTTAACAGGAGAGTTGTGATTAACCGAGAAAAATGAGTGATTAACCAAGAGAAGGTGATTAACTCGAAAAGGGGTTCTGTATTTTAACAGACGAACTGTGGTTAACTGAAGAAAAGGGTGATTAACCAAGAATAGGTGATTAACCCAAGAGGAACTCGGTGTTTTAACAGACAGACTGTGGTTAACTGAGATGGAGTGCAAACATTGGTGTTTTAACTGACAGGCAGTGATTAACCAAACAAAAGAGAAGAACCAAGAGAAGGTTGTGAACTCCTGGGGAAGAATGGTCGTGACAGGAAAACTGTGTTAGACCAAAGAAAGAGAATTGAGACTCTTCAGGGGAATCAAAAAGCAATGATTGACCGCAAGAAAAGGATAGGGTATTGAAACAAAGGAAGCTTGCTAACCCGAAGAACAAAGGATCGTAACCAAGAAGAATGATAATTGACCAAAAGAGAGGTCGAAAGAGATAGGAGTGATCAAGGATCGACTCGACAGGGGAGTGAGAAACACTATAGCTGGAGGATAGAGGTGACTATTCTCGAGGAGAGGACAAGACTCCCTTACCAAAGAAATAGCCAGAATGAGGGTAGAAAAACTCCATCCTCATTCTTTCTCTAGCACCCAAAATATAGTGTGGAAAATGAAACGGACAGCGCAACCGCTCCAATGTTGTACAGTGCTCCTGCGTAGAGAAACAGACAGCTTAACGACGTCAATTTGTACAGTGCTCCAGTGTCAGGCGTGGCGCGAACTCCAACTCTACGAGGGGATCAAGAGAAAAAGCTCTAAAGGAGGCCTAAAGAGAGGAAAAGGAAAGATCGATTAATCGAAACAAAGTTTCGATCAATTAATCAAGGGAGAAATATGCTAACAACTTTCCAAAGAGAATGAAAAGTCATTAAAGCACAAAGGAGTGAATTATTGATTACACAAGATTAAGTTTATCCATGAAGAATAACCTTAATGCAAATCTGAAATGGAAGGTGCAAAACAGTGCCAAATGATCATCAAAATGCCACACAAAATCATGTATCATGTGAACAAAGATAGTGCAAGAATTGCTATGTTCATACAATGCTAAGAACATGAAACAAATGAATAATCGAAAATGTGCATCGAAATTTCATGAATATGCTTCAACCAGAAGTGAAATGATATTAAAAACATCCATAAAATCAAGCATGACAATCAATGGAAGTTAAAATGAAGAAAGCATGGCAAACACACTTGAAAATGCAAGAAAATGGCCTTCTGGTTCAGTGTTAATCGATTAACACAATTGCACTGCAAAGTGTTAATCGATTAACACGTGAAAAAGTGCAAAAAAACACTGGTTAATCGATTAACACAATTGCACTGCAATGTGTTAATCGATTAACACTGTACAGAGAGCATAAAACCGGTTTTGGAAAAGTGCTTTTGGCCAACTTTTTTATTGTGAAATCATTCCAATACTAGGGCAAACAATAATGCACGAAAAATCAAGTTTTAAAACAGCAAATGATCAACAATAGAATCAATTAAACAATCAAGATCATGGATCAAGCAAAAGTATAATCAATTCACATGCAAGAATAGAAACATTAAAACTACATCGCGAATGATACGAAAACAATCGAAACAGAAAAATGAATGAAATCTACCAACCTACAAGGCTGAGATGTGCCTTGGTAAATGTTGCAATGTGATCTTGGTGAAAATACTCAAAGAAAACCAGAGGAATCTTCAATTATAGTCGAAACGTATCGAAACCGATCAAATTGCAACTAAAACTCCAAAAATGAGAATTATCACCGAAGAAACTTGAATCGATCACTTGAGATGAATCCAAACACTAGAATTCCAGAAAAACCAGTATAATGGAATGGCAATGGAGGTTAAGCTTAAGAAATAATCACTTTCAATGTGAAAAGTGATTATTCTTCAAGAATTAAGAGTTTTTAGTGAGGTTTTGGGAGAGAATTGAGATGAAAATGAAAATGTAGCAGAAAAAAATCAGAGAGAAAGTGAGAGGATTGAGAGTGAAATGTGAGAAATTTGATGAAAATGGTGGAGGAGTTGAAAAGTGAGTGAAGGTGTGTTTATATAGATTTTAGGTTTGGAATATGAGATGGTTTGGACTTTGATTTGGAATTAGCTTTGGGTTTGGACCTAGGTTAGGAGTTAGTTGGACTTGACTCACCGAGTCAAGGCGGTTAACTCGGTTAGTTAGAACCAAATCGGTAACAATCCCAAGGTGAACTCCAACATACAAAGATCCACATTACTTGGAAAACAAGGAACATGTTGCACTTGATTTGAAGTGGAGTATTAGAGCAAATGCACTTGGAGTGAATTGAGTATCTTGGCAATGTCTAGAGATATCTAGAATATTCCATATGCTGCTAGAATACTGTAGAATCCAAGAACCAAATGTGTGCAAAGGTGCTGTCATGAAAAAGCAGCAAATTATGCCTATTTTGCCTGTGTTAATCGATTAACACAATTGCACTGCAAATGGTTAATCAATTAACCAGGCCAAAATATGCCTAATTTGCCTAAAAAAAGGTGTTGTGGTCTCGGATTCAATTTTCCACTTCTTGTATTGATGAATAGGCATAGAAACCTTCATTTTGTGCTTGTTTTAATGATGTGATGACCTTGTGAGGATATGATTAATCGGACATGGAAAACCTGAATATCCTGCAACAGGAAACACACAAAGAAAAGTGCGAATGCGTATGCTAACGATGCGAATGTGCATGCTTATGCAAAAGGCAAAAGAGGGAGGTCAAATTTCGGGTTACGACAATTGTATCTGGAATTTCCTATGGGGGAACTAGTTTTGACTCTGTTGAAAGAGTAACCACTGGTTTGATCTAATCCTAGACCTAATTACTGGGGAAAACTCTAAGCAAGTATATACAGGCATACATATAAAATATAAACCAGTATGTATAAAAAGAACTATAGAACTTACAGGTGAGCAAGCTTCCAGCATTATACACATAGCTGTATGGTTAGTTATTCAAGAAATTAAAGAAATTTTTTATACAACTATAAGTTTGAATCTAAATAAAAAGGAAAGTAGTTTTAAAAGGAATTTTAGGGCTTATACTCAAGGAGAAGCCCAGATGAATTCTTTTGAAAAGCGGACGATAGTGTCGTAGTTTTGAAAATCAAAGAAGAACTTACACAATGACTGAGGCCCAAAAGTTTATGTACAAAGGGGGTTTGGATCTTACACTCCATTAGAGGCCCACAAGTTTATTTTTTATACAAGAGATGGGGCTTACAACTCAAGGAGAGGCCCAGATAAAAGTTGTTTTGAAAACGACGATCGTGCCGAGATTTTTTAAAACGTATCAGGACTTATACAATGACTGAGGCCCAAAATGGTTTATTTGCAAAGGGATGGGTCTTACACTCTATCAAAAGGCCCAAGAGTTTTAAAAAGAAGGGAGAATGGGACTTACAACTCAAGGAGAGGCCTAGATGAATAACAGTGATCGCACCGTCGTTTTTGAAAATCGTATTGGGTCTTAAACAATGATTGAGGTCCAAAATAGTTTGTTTTGACAAAGGGGTGGGTCTTACACTCTATTAGAGGCCCAAAAGTGCTTTGAAAAATATTTCCCGAAGGATGCTTATCCTCTGCCTAGCATAGATAAACTCATAGATTATTCAGCAGGTTTCAAACTCTTGTCCTTCATGGACGCCTATTCGGGATACAATCAAATCCTTATGGACGAAAAGGACAAGAAGTACACCGCGTTCATGACCTCGTCGGGGAAATATTACTACAACGTAATTCCCTTTGGTTTGAAAAACTTTGGGGCCACATACCAGCGCATGATGAATAAAGTCTTCCGATCAAAAATCAGAGACATGCTCGAAGTTTACATGGATAATATAATCGTGAAGTCCCAAGAGGAATCCGACCACACGGTCCATTTGCAAAAGGTTTTAGACCAAGCAAGAAAGTGCAAAATGCATTTTAATCTGGAAAAATGCACCTTTGGCGTCCGGGCAGGGAAGTTCCTCGGGTTCTACCTCACCGAGAGGGGGATAGAGGTGAATCCCGACAAATGTCGGGCATTCGCGGAATTTCCGACGCCCAGGTAAAATAAGTCCATACAGTCCCTCAACAGGATGCTCGCGTCACTTTCTCGCTTCGTGGCTAAGTCTGCCCAGCACGCCCTGCCTTTCTTTAAACTCCTAAAAAAGGAGGCCACATTCAAATGGACGGAGGAATGCGAGCAGGCCCTGACCCATCTTAAACGAGCCCTGTCCGAACCTCCCGTGCTTTCACGACCAGAGGGCGGGGAGACCTTGTACCTGTATCTCTCTGTCACCAGCGAAGCCATTAGCGCTGCACTCATTCGCGAGATAACGAACGGGAAAAAGCCCATCTATTTCACCAGCAAGGCCCTACAAGGGCCAGAAATCAGATACGCGCAAATAGAGAAAGTCGTTCTCGCCCTCGTCATCGTCGCGAGAAGGCTCAGACACTACTTTCTGGCCCACACCATAGTAGTATGCACAGACCAACCCATAAGGCATTTGCTTTGTCGACCAGACATGGCCGGCAGAATGCTCAAATGGTCCCTGGAGTTATCAGAATTTGACATCCACTACGAGGGCAGGAAGACCCTCAAGGCACAAGTCCTAGACGACTTCGTGGCATAGATGACGCAGCCATCGCCCCCACCAAGTGGAACGCATAGATGGACCATCTACGTGGACGGGGCATCCAGCCCCACTGGTAGCGGCGCAGGCATCATCCTCAAAAATGAGGAGGGAATACTAATCAAAGTGTCTTTAGTCCTATCCTTCCCTACGTCTAACAACCAAGACGAGTACGAGGCTTTCCTCGCAGGGTTACGGTTGGCCAAAGACTTGGGCGCCAAGGAGGTAAAGATTTTCACCGATTCCCAGCTCGTAGCATCTCAAGTTCGAGGAGAGTATCAGGCAAAAAATGACCAACTGGTCGAATATCTGACACTGGTAATGGACAGAATTACCAGGTTCGACGCGTGGGAAGTCCAACACATCCCTCGCGAACGAAATGCGCGGGCAGGCGTCTTGTCAAAACTGGCTAGCACCAGAAAGAAAGGCAGCAACAAATCTGTCATACAAGAGATACTCGCCTGACCAAGTATTGAGAAGCCATCAGAGCTGCTCGACGTTAACGCCATTAGAGACAGCCACTGTTGGATGTCCCCTGTATACAATTACCTCACCACGGGGGAACTTCCTGAGGACAACAAGGAGGCCAGTGTGACTAAACGAAGAGCCTGCTCATACATGCTGATCGATGACAAACTCTATCGACGAGGATTCTCTATCCCCCTTCTAAAATGTGTCGAGGAGGACAAGGTCCCCGAAATTCTCCAAGAAATTCATGAGGGCATCAACGCGCAACACTTGGGAGGGAGATCATCGGAACGAAAAGCCCTGCGGGTAGGATACTATTGGCTGACCATGCAGCACGATGCCAAAGAGCATGTCCAAAAATGTGAACGATGTCAACGCAACAGGGACATGCACTTGACGCCCCCTAACGAGTTGAAGACTCTATCCTCGCCTTGGCCCTTCGCCTGGTGGGGGATGGACATACTCGGCCCCTTCATAATAGGGTCTTATCAGAACAAATTTTTGATTGTGGTCGTCGAATATTTTACTAAATGGATCGAAGCCGAAGCTCTCGCCAAAATAACAGCCTTCAACATACTTCGCTTCTACAAAAGGAACGTCCTCGCACGATTCGGAGTACCCCAGGCCCTTGTGACCGACAACGGAACCCAGTTCACGGACAGGAAATTCCAAGACTTCGTCGCCAAATTAGGCACGAAGCAACACTTCACTTCCGTCGAGCACCCCTAGACTAACGGGCAAGCAGAGGGCGCGAACAGGGTAATCCTTCGGGGTCTAAAACAAAGGCTAGGCGAAGCCAAGAAGAGGTGGGTCGAGGAGTTACACAGCGTGCTCTGGGCCTAAAGAACAACACCACACTCCACCGCCAGGGAAACCCCTTTCCGATTAGCTTACAGAATCGAGGCGGTGATACCGGTGGAGATCAGAGAACCTTCCAGACGAACGGAAGCTCCTCTCGACGAGGAGATGAACGACGAGGCTTTGAGAGAAGAGCTCGATCTGGTCGAAGAAATACGGTCAGGAGCAGCTCTCTGCGAAGCTTCGCTGAAACAAAAAATAACCTTGCGCCACGACGCTAAGGTCAAAAAGCGCGACTTCCCCGTTGGCAGCTTGGTCCTACGCAGAAACCAGAAGGATTCGCGTGAGGGTAAGCTGGCCGCGAACTGGGAAGAACCCTACAGGGTCAAGTCCAAAACAGGCACTGGAGCCTACTACCTAGAAACTCTGGACAGAGAACCATTTGCTCGACCATGGAACACTGAAAAGCTCAAGCAATATTACATTTAGGACCTGCCACGAGGTCGGACTAACTGCCGACGAGGTCGCCCCTAACGGGGAGACGGCTCGGCCATAGGACCGTGTGCCGGTGCAAGCACGATCCACCATTTTACAACGCCGGCCAGTTTCTGCTTATGGGACGAGCAGACTCTGCGCACAACGGGGATACCTCAATCGAGCTCCGCCGTTGCCGCACCAACAAGGCAGGACATGTAACACCCCAAATTTATTAGAATATATATTTAATTTATTTAAGGGTTAATAGTGATTTACCCCCTGACATATGAGCGAATTTTGCTTTACCCCCCTCCCTGCCTTTTGGCAACGGTATTTTCAAAAAAACCGTTGCCAAAACCTGCCTTTGGCAACGGTGGGGGGGAAACCGAAACACGCTCATATGTCAGGGGGGTAAATCACTATTAACCCTTTATTTAAATATAATATTTGTGAATTTTCGGTGAATTTTGGTGGTTTGTGTCGATATCAGTATTTTGGTGGAGTTTTGGTTATTTTAATTAAATAATAGTATATAATATGAATATATTAGTATTATTATTAATTTAAAATAATATTAGAGGAATTATGGGCAAGATGGACTTTTGAGGAGGATTAGTGAGGGTAAATTGGGGAAAGCCCATTTTGGAAGCCCAAGGGTTTAACAAAAAGGAATTGGGAGGAATAGGATTCATTTTGTTAGATTGTGAAAATAAGGAGAAAGTGCAAAGCTCTGAGGAAAAAGGAAAAAGGCGAGGATTCGTGAAGGTTTCCAAAGGCTCAATAGAGAAAAGCTCTGGATCGACAATCTAAGGTATGGGGAGTATTGCCTTTCATTGTTTTCAATATAGGAAGTGATGTGTTTAAAGTGGATTTTGGGGTTTTTGGGGTTTTTGAAGGGTTTATGAGTTATTGATGATTTAGAGGTATTTTTGAGGATCGATGATTGATTATTAATGGTTGAATTGATTCGGGTAATAATAAGCCTTCGAGGCAAAACCTTCTTTGATGATATGTGGGATCTTGTATGAGAAAGGGATTTATGGGGTTTATGGGAATCTTGAGAATTTGTGAAGGTTTAGGTATTTCGAGTTAGAATAGTGAAATTAACCGACCTAATAGTCGTAGGTTTTATGCCTTTTATTGCCTTGATGTTTCAGGACTGTTTTGGGGTGAATTGAGGTTGGAATCGTAAAGGTTTTTGGGGCTGGGATGCTACTGGTGCGTAGCAGCGATTGCAGAAATCGCAGGTTCGCAAAGCAAACCATTCCTTCGCAAGCCGAACATTCGCCCAGGCTCGCAAAGAGAGCAGCACAGCAAATGCGCGATGATTTTGTTGGTGAATACTGGGAACTCTCTGATTTTTGTGTGGGATTTAGGGGATTCGCTAGAGCTCGCAAAGCGAATGTCCCAGCGAATGTGTTCGCACGGCGAACTCAGTAGCGAACCCTGTTGTTTGTGAAATTTTGTTTATGATTTCTGTGATGTTTTGATGTTTCAGTGCTGTGATTTTTCTGATGATTTACCATGATATTATTGATGTTAATGATGATTATGACGTGATGATTTCGTGATGTTTTGACGTATATTTGATGACATGATTAACATGATATTTTGATGAATGATGATGCACATAATGATTTTATTGACGATGATGATTATTGAAGTTGTGTATCATGCATTCATAGCATACTTTGATGATGATGTTAGGACTTCGGTCCAGTGATGATGAGGTTAGACTTTGGTCTATTGTGGCTTCCATCCCATTGTGTGGATGTCTAGTGGTTTATGACGTGCTCCGGTTCTTGTGTGGAACCGATCCTAATGACGGGGATCTTTGGAGGGTGATGGCCTAAGTGTCCATCGATTATGACGATTGGTACCACATGCATGAGTCTTGTTGTGCATTGCATTTATGTGGCATATCGTTGTGATTTATGATGTCGTGCTTTAATGTTTGCCTGTGATGACTCTAATGATGCTGTATATGATGATGACGCCATTTTTATGCATATCCTATTTTATATTGATTATAATGAATTGTATTACTCACCCTGCCTGTTTGAATGTTTCCTCCACGTGGGTAACTACAGGTGATCAGGATTAGTCGTGGATGCTTCGAGGAACTTTTGAAGTATTATTTGCTTTTGGTCGATGTAGAGGGTCTTGCTCTGATAGTGTAACATCGGGTTGGGTCGTTGAGTCGAACCATGTTGAGTTTTACTTGGCTGTTATTTTGTTGTTATTTTGATGATTATGGTTTTGTTTCAAAAACCCTTTGGTGGATTTTGTGGTTATGGTGGATTTGCTGCCCTTTGAGGCATTTTTAAGTTATTTTGAGGAAAACCCGTTGTTTACGGAGAAACTTTTGTTGATTTTATTTTATTGAGAGATGTGCACCCTTTGAGGTGATGCTGATTTATTTAATGATTTTATGTTTAATCCGCTGCGATAATTGTGGGGTAGAAAAGGGTGTTACATTAGTGGTATCAGAGCAGGTCGGTCCATCCGGCCAGGTTTTTAGGTGATGTCAGTCCCGTGTCGGTCGACAAGTGTGTATACATTATCAATGTTTTAGTTCTTCTAACCTTGTTGGTGGTATACAGGATGGCTGGAAGAAATGATCGTGCTATTGCTGATGCTTTGGAATCAATTGCTAATGTGGTGGCGCAACTCAATCCGAATGGTGGAGTTCCAGATGAGTTTCGTGCTTTGGGGGAGTTCAAGAAGTACAATCCACTGGAGTTTGAGGGTACTCACGATCCAGCAAGTGCACACAAGTGGTTGAAGGCGGTCGAGAAGATCTTCTGAGGGATGGGATGTACTGACATACAACAAGTTCAGTTTGGAACTCATATGCTGTCAGAGGAGGCTGAGGATTGGTGGAATAACACCCGTCAGAGACTGGAAGATGTTGGTACTGTGATAACCTGGGATGTGTTCAAGCAGGAATTTCTAGGAAAGTATTATCTAGAGGATGCTCGTGGTAAGAGAGAGGTAGAATTCCTTGAGCTAAAGCAAGGAGACATGACTGTTGCAGAGTATGTTGCGAAGTTCGAGAAGCTGGTGAAGTTCTGTCCTCACTACAACCGTGTTGATGCTGAGATGTCCAAGTGCCTCAAGTTCGAGAATGGGCTGCGACCAGAGATTAAGCAGGGTGTTGGGTATCAACAGATCCGCAGGTATGCTGAGTTGGTGGACAAGAGCAGAATCTACGATGAGGATAGGCGAGCTCGATCTGCTCACTACAAGCAGTTGAGTGAGAAGAAAGGGAAGTATAGGGGGAAACCTTATACGACTTCAGCTGACAAAGGGAAGCAGAAGGCTTTAGATGGGAAAAAGACAAGTGGGGGAGCATCTCCCACTTCTGGGAAGTGTTATAGGTGTGGCGAGCAAGGTCACCGTGCTGATGTTTGTACTAATAGTGTGTTGAGGTGCTACAGGTGTGGCAAGAAGGGTCATAGAGCTACTGATTGCAAGGATGATGGTCCAACTTGTTTCAAATATGGTGAGAAGGGTCACATCAGTACCAAGTGACAGAAACTGAAGAAGACAATTACTGCTGCTCAGACCAGTGGCAGAGTGTTTGCTTTGAGTGGTGCAGAAGTGCCAGAGAAGGACAACCTGATTCAAGGTACTTGGTTTACTAATGATGTTGAGTTGGTTGCTATTATTGATACTGGTGCTACTCATTCTTTTTTTTCGCTTGAATGTGCTAATAAGTTGGGTTTGAAGTTGTCTGATATGAATGGTAGTATGCTAATAGAGACTCATGTTAATGGTTCTGTTACTACTACTTTTGTGTGTTTGAGATGTCCTTTAACAATTTTGGGAAGAGTTTTGTGATGGATTTCATGTGTTTAATCTTGCACCAAATCGATGTAATCCTTGGAATGAACTGGTTGGAGTTCAACCATGTTCATATCAATTGTTATACTAAGACAGTGGAGTTTCCTGAGTTTGGTGATAGTGGGGAGTTTATGTTCTTGTCGGCGAAGTAAGTAGACGAACTTGTGGGAGATGAAGCCTTGGTGTTTGCAATGTTTGCATCATTGAAGATTGATCATGAAGCTGCAAGTGTCGACTTACCTGTTGTATGTGAATTTCCAGATGTGTTTCTGGATGACATCAGCGATTTGCCTCTAGAGCGTTATGTAGAGTTTGCAGTGGACTTAATACCAGGTACGAGTCCCGTGTCGATGGCTCTTATCGGATGTCAGCTTCTGAGCTAAGTGAATTGAAGAAACAGCTGGAAGAATTGCTCAAGAAGAGGTTTGTTCGACCAAGTGTTTCTCTGTGGGGTGCTCATGTGTTGTTAGTGAAGAAGAAGGACGGAAGTATGAGGTTGTGTGTTGATTATCGACAGTTGAATAAAGTGACTATCAAGAATAAGTATCCACTTTCTAGAATAGACGACTTGATGGATCAGTTAGTAGGTGCCTGTGTGTTTAGCAAGATTGATTTGAGGTCGGGTTACCATCAGATTCGTGTTAAGCCTAATGACATTCCGAAGACAGCTTTCGAACGAGGTATGGTCACTAGGAATACACTGTGATGCCGTTTGGTGTGTCCAATGCACCTGGTGTGTTCATGGAGTATATGAATCGGATTTTTCATGAGTATCTGGATCAGTTTGTGGTGGTTTTCATTGATGACTTCCTGATATATTCTAAGTCTGAAAAAGAGCATGCTGAGCATTTGAGAACTGTGTTGCAAGTATTGAAGGAAAAGAAGTTGTATGCAAAGCTGTCGAAGTGTGAGTTTTGGTTGAAGGAAGTGAGTTTCCTTGGCCATGTGATTTCGAGTGATGGAATTGCTGTATATCCTTCCAAGATTGATGTTGTGTCATAGTGCAAGACTCCGAAGTGTGCTACTGAGATACGAAGTTTTCTGGGATTGGTGGGTTATTACCGCATGTTTATCGAGGGCTTTTCTAAGTTGGCATTACCTTTGACTCATTTGACTCGAAAGGGTCAAGCTTTTGTGTGGGATGTAGCTTGTGAGGAGAGTTTTATGGAATTGACGAGCAGGTTGACGACCACTCCAGTTTTGATTTTGCCTAATCCGAGCGAATCTTTTGTGGTGTATTGTGATGCGTCGAAGATGGGTCTTGGTGGAGTATTGATGCAGAATGGTCAAGTTGTTGCCTATGCTTCGAGACAATTATGAGTTCATGAGAGGAATTATCCTACGCATGACTTGGAATTGGCCGCTATGGTGTTTGTGCTGAAGATTTGGAGACATTATCTGTTTGGCTCTAAGTTTGAAGTGTTCAGTGATCATAAAAGTCTGAAGTACTTATTTGATCAGAAAGAATTGAATATGAGGCAGAGAAGGTGGTTAGAGCTGTTGAAGGATTTCGATTTTGATTTGAGTTATCATCCGGGCAAAGCAAATGTAGTGGTCGATGCATTGAGCAGAAAGTCATTGCATATGTCGATGCTTATGGTGAAAGAATTGGAATTAATTGAGCAATTCCGAGATTTGAGTTTGGTGTGTGAAGAAACTCCTGACAGTGTGAAGTTGGGAATGTTGATGTTGACTAGTGGTATTCTGGAAGAGATCAGAGTGGGACAACGATCTGACTTGAAGTTAGTTGACCAGTTGACTTTGATCAACCAAGGTAACGGAGGAGAATTCCGAATTGACGAGAATGGTGTGATGATGTTCAGAGACAGGGTGTGTGTTCCAGATGTCCCAGATATTAAGAAGAGCATTCTTGAGGAAGGACATCGAAGTAGGTTGAGTATTCATCCCGGTGCTACGAAGATGTACCAAGATTTGAAAAAGTTGTTTTGGTGGCCGGGTATGAAGAAGGATGTTGCGGAGTTTGTTTATGCGTGTTTGACTTGCCAGAAGTCAAAGATTGAGCATCAGAAGCCTTTAGGTATGATGCAGCCATTGAGGATTCCAGAATGGAGATTGGATAGTATTTCCATGGATTTTGTGGTGGGATTGCCGAAGACTGCTAAGGGAATTGATTCAATTTTGGTGATCGTGGATAGATTTACTAAATCGGCTCATTTTTTGCCGATGAAGATTAATCATTCTATGCAGAAGTTAGCCGAGATGTATATTGAGGAGATTTTGAAGTTACATGAGATACCTTTGAGTATTGTGTCGGATAGAGATCCGAGATTTACATCGAGGTTCTGGAAGAGCTTGCAAGAGGCTTTAGGTACTAAGTTGAGGATGAGTTCTGCCTATCATCCGCAGACGAACGGTCAGACAGAAAAGACTATCCAATCCTTAGAGGATTTGCTGAGAGCTTGTATGTTGGATCATGGAGGATCTTGGGATAGCCATTTGCCATTGATTGAGTTCACATACAATAATAGTTTTCATGCTAGTATTGGAATGGCGCCCTATGAAGCTTTGTATGGGAGGAGGTGTAGGACTCCTTTATGTTGGTATGAATCGGGCGAGACTGTTGTACTCGGACCTGAGATTGTGCAAGAGACGACCGAGAAGATTAAGATGATCCAAGCAAGGATGAGAGCGTCGCAGAGTCACCAGAAGAGCTACCATGATAAGAGAAGGAAGACATTGGAATTCCAAGAGGGAGATCACGTGTTTTTGAGGGTGATGCCAGTGAGTGCTGTGGGTCGAGCTTTAAGGTCTAGGAAGCTCACTCCACGTTTTGTTGGTCCGTATCAAATCTCATGGAGGATAGGAGAGGTAGCCTATCGAATTGCCTTACCTCCGTCACTTGCAAATTTGCATGATGTGTTCCATGTGTCTCAGTTGAGGAGGTACATTCTGGATTCGTCGCATGTGATTTAGATGGATGATGTACAAGTGAGGGATAATCTGACAGTGGAAGCTTTACCTGTGCAGATTGATGGTCGAGAAATGAAGCAACTGCGGGGTAAAGACATAACTTTGGTGAAGGTGTTGTGAGGCGGACCAACTGGCGAAATTTGGACTTGGGAACGCAAAGATCAGATGAGGGAGTCGTATCCGACTCTATTTCTTTGAGGTAATTTTTTAGGGCGAAAATTCTGTAAGTGGGGGAGAGTTGTGAAATTTTGGCACAGATATCAGATGTCCTACACAGATGTTGAGACACGGATATCCAACACAATGAACAAGATAACAATAAAAATAACAGTGCAGAAAGTAAGGAACACAGTGATATGTTTACCCAGTTCGGATCAACAATCCTACTCTGGGGGCTACCAAGCCAGGGACGAAATCAATATACGATAGTATCAATTCACAGATCATACAGCAACCACAACCGGTTACAATTCGCTCACTTAATCACTACCCTTCCTATGACTTCTACCTAAGACTCACCTAGGTATGAGGGCCTCCTCAAATCCCTCTTCAATCACAAACCGTGACTGGTTCCTTTCCACACAAGTAACAAAACGAAATACACACTTTCAAAAACACACAATTCTCAATACTTCAAAGCTTATGAGAACTGACACACAAGAAACTCAATGCTTAAAAGCTTATGAGTAACTGACAGAACTTACAACACAAAACCAGTCCTTATACTGTTATCAGAATGATACCAGTTAGGCTCATAATAAACAATCAAAAACCCTAACAAAAACACACGTAAGTTCCACACCTAAACTAGGTTTACACCAGTCAATATATAGCATTAAAACTGGACTGGGTTGGGCTTCAAAACGCAGCAGAGAGACTGCACAAAATTCTGCAAAATAAACTCCAAGAAAATAGTTCTTCAATCTAAAGTTTCCTAATATGTCTCCTGTCGCGGCCGGCAAAATATCGAGTCGCCATCATATTTTTTTCTAAGGAAAATAATGATAAACCTAAAAAGTCCTAATCCTAAGGGTAGAGATTCCTGAGGTTCGGGAGTCGGTTAAGTGAGGGGAAGGTGTTAGGCACCCCTCACCTCCATTGTACTCAATGGGATCCTCCTTAGATTTTAGGGTATGCTTGTTTGTCTGTCTAAATTATAGGAAAACCTAAGTTTTTCATTAATTATACTCGCTAGGGTTGGTTTGCAACCCTATGCCTACGTACCCTCAATTTGAAGGATCAGAGTAACTGTAGTTCACCTCCCCTATTCCTACCCCCGAATCCTATTCCTAAATCCCAAAACCTAACCCTAAACCCCAAATTAATCCACTATTTATACTCTTGGATAAGGAGTTTTATCCCCGCATCTATTGTTTATACTCCTAGATAAGGAGTTATATCCCCTTATCTATATTTATACTCCTAGATAAGGAGTTCTATCCCTTATCCATTATTTATACTCTCGGATAGAGAAATCTATCCCTTATCCATTGTTTATACTCTCGGATGGAGAGTTCTATCCCTTATCCATTATTTATACTCTCGGATGGAGAGTTCTATCCCTTATCCATTATTTATACTCTCGGATATCAAGAGTTCTATCCCTAATCCATTTATTTATGCTCTCGGATATCAAGAGTTGTATCCCTTATCCCATCCTTTATTTAGGCTCTCGGACCAAGAGCATTATCCCTTAATCCTTTTATTTATACTCTCGGATATCAAGAGTGCTATCCCTAAATCCTTATCCCCTATCCCTTATTTAGGCTCTCGGACCAAGAGCTTTATCCCTTAATCCTTTTATTTATACTCTCGGACATCAAGAGTTCTATCCCTTATCCCATCCTTTATTTAGGCTCTCGGACCAAGAGCTTTATCCCTTAATCCTTTTATTTATACTCTCGGATATCAAGAGTTCTATCCCTTATCCCATCCTTTATTTAGGCTCTCGGACCAAGAGTTTTATCCCAAGCTTTAAATCCTTAAAAGGATCCTATTATAACCCTTAAGTTCTTAATGATTATCCCTTAAATCCCTTAAAGAAAAATTCCTTAAATATCCTTTAGAAAGCAAATTTCAAATTTTCACAGAAAAAAGAAATAAAAAGTTAAACATGACATTATGATAAAAAACAAAATTTATGTCCAAATTAATCCAAATAAAAGAATAATATCTAAGTTCCAAATAATCCCTAAAAAAATATTTATATCCCAAAAGTAAAGTTAAATAAAAATTCAATTTATTTTTATCCCAACCCTATATTTTATAACAAGTAAATTCCTTGAAATAAATCCTAAGTATAGATTTTATAAAAAATTAACCTAAGTATATAAACCCTTCATAAAAAATATAAAAGAAAGTAGTTATTTATTTTAATATTAAAATCCTTAAAATCCTATTTCCTAAACCTTACTTATTAAAAAAACAAAACTCTAAGTGAAAATTAATTAACAAATTAAATTAAGTAATTAATTTAATTGTTAAAAAGAAACTAAAAATTAAAACCTATTTTAACAATTTAAATTAAGTAATTAATTTAATTGTTAAAAAAAAACTAAAAAATTAAAACCTATTTTAACAACTTAAATTAAGTAATTAATTTAATTGTTAAAAAAACTAAAAAATTAAAACCTATTTTAACAACTTAAATTAAGTAATTAATTTAATTGTTAAAAAAACTAAAAAACTAAAACCTATTTTAACAACTTAAATTAAGTAATTAATTTAATTGTTAAAAAAACTAAAAAATTAAAACCTATTTTAACAACTTAAATTAAGTAATTAATTTAATTGTTAAAAAAACTAAAAAACTAAAACCTATTTTACCAACTTAAATTAAGTAATTAATTTAATTGTTAAAAAAACTAAAATGATTATTAATCCCTTAAACATCCCTTAGCATTTTTAATCCAAATTAAAAATTCCTAAGAAAAATGATTTGATTCCAATTATCTTTTTAAAGTAAATTATAATAATAACTTCCAAATGAACAAACCAATTTTAAAACCCAAAATTATTAAAAATAAATTTATAACAAACATAACTAAACCCACATTTAAAAAAATAAATAATTATTATAAATCCAAAATTATAAGAAACTTAAGTAAATTTTAATCATATACACCAATACATGATTGATTAAGAACAAAACCCACAATAATTAAATCAGAATTCAAATCGCAATCCAAACAATAATTCAAGTGTAATTATATACGATAGATAATCAACGGTTTAGAGATACCAACCTGAAATGTCGTGACCCATTTAAGCTGCTTCCCACTCCCTTTTCCCTTCCCTTTGTGCCCTTTCCCCTTCTTTCCCCTTTGTGTCTTTTTCCCTTCTTTGCCTTTTCCTCTTCTTTGCCTTTTCCTCATGGTGGTGATTTCCTTGTATCCTTGTGTGAGATCTCTTTTCCTTTCCTTTTCCCTTTTGACTCGGAGGGATGTTGAAGGTTTAGGGTTGTTGAAGATTTAGGGTTTTATTGTTGAGGGTTTAGGGTTTTGTTGTTGAGGGTTTTATTATTTATGGTTTAGGGTTTTATTGTTGTTGTTCTTCGATATGTGAGGAACAACAACTTTTATCGTATGGTTTGTAAATTCCCCCAAAAAGTGTGTAAATCTGTCATATTTATAGATGACAATTATATTTAGAAAAAAATGATCTATCAACATAATCAAAAGCCCAAAAATTGATTTTTATTTTGTGATTTTTTATTAATCATATTGATTCTAGAACATAACAATATTATCCAAAAAGTAAAAAGAACAAAATATTTTCTAATATTTTATATTTTATGAATTTTTAGGTATTTTTATGAATAAGATGGAAAAAAGTTAAAAATTAATATTTTTAAAAAATGCCTATTTAAAAATACAAAAATTAATAATAAAAAATGATAAAAAACAATTTTTTGTGATTTTTTAAGATTTGAACATAAAGAGAATAGTATTAGCTAATATCTAATAATAATAATAAAACATAATGAACCTAATTAATAAAATTAACAATAATCCTAAGCATTATTATTGATATAACACCAAACTGATTAATAAATAAATAGGAAAAACAATAACTATTTAACATAAAAATAAAACTGGTTCCTATCCTATTCACCAAAATTGGTCCCTAAATTAAAACCTGATAAAACCTCCTCCTACGTAGCCTAAATAAAAAGTTTGGTTAATTCTAATGACCCAATAACCTTAAGCCTAATTAAAATAAGTAAATTAAACAACTCAACATAATTAATTCTTAATACTTTAACCCCTAAATAATAATAAAAAAATCTTTAAATCTAAACCTACATATTTCTAACATAAATTAAAATAACCCAAAATATATACAAAAATTTATATCTACCCTAATAAAATAATTAAAGAAACTAAAAATGGTTACACTTGTCAATAATGAAAAGACCAAACTCCCAAAATAAAACCCTTATACAAGATTAAAACAGAAATGGTCCTAAAAGTGCTAACAACCTTAGAAGCCCAAAACCATCTAAATGACACCCCCCATAGCACAAGAATCCAAAAATAAGTGAAAAAAACCTGGTCAAAATTTAGGGTACTACAGCTGCCCCTATTTAATCGTCTTCGACTCAGAAGGATGATGTCAATGAGCCTTCCTCCTGTTGAGGAGGAGACGATTAAATACAAGGACCCTAATTTTGACCACATGGTCAGATAGATACTACACCGATTATCCTAAGGTCCTTAGCAATAATCCGGTAGTGAAATATCTGATTGAACCCTTTGATGAAAACCCCTTTTTGATAAAAAAATCCCTGGATAGGAATTTTTGTAGAACCCCTGTTAAATCCCTTAATGAAATCCCCTGATAAAATCCCTTGGTGAAATCCCTAATGATGATTATGCATGTATGCATGTTTGCGTGTATGAGTGCATGTTAGATGCTAGAGCGTAGCGACATGACTGATGTATGACGTGGGCTGACGCCTCTTTTATGATATGTAATGCATCCGTTTGTCTGAAAAAACTTTTCATAACTTCCTGACTCCCTAACCCTTGAAACTTTGATAATTATAGTAAGCCATGATACCCTTGATTCCTGTGACGTGCCATTAAAGAACCTCCCATGTTGGTTAGATTGTAACGTATATTCCTGTCAGTGTATAGACCCTATATCCCGCTTTGGAAGAGTATGATCCCTTTGATGATTCCAAAAACCGAAGTAAAATCCATTTTCCCTTTTCAAAGCTTTTATTTATACCTGATATTTCAATGCATTATTTCACAATTAATCGACACCTTGTAATCAAGCAGACTAATTTAGGAGGCGAAGAACTGTATTTGAAAAAAGCAAATTTATTGAGAATTGGCCCGGAAATGGGCAATGATAAGTAAGGAGGGTAATTCTCATAAGGAGATATTACCGTAATATCCAAAAAAATATAAAATGGCAATAAGAAAACAAATTCATTTATGTCCCTATTAAATATAACACCAGCTAATATCCCTAAGACTCCAAGATCACGACACTTCGTTTCTGAAGATGACGGCTAGAATGATCGCTCCCTTCTGAATTCCTGTTACGGGGTGACTCGAGTGTTTTCAGTCATATGCCTTTTGGATATCCCTAACTTTTTCCTGAACTGCTCTTTTTAGAGTCTTAGTCGACCGGGATGATATACCATTTTTTTTCGACTAAGCCGCCCTTAAGGGTTTTCGACTCGTCGGGTATCATTTTTCATTCAAGTCCCTAATTTTTGCCTGGATTGCTCCTTCGAGTTTTCAATCCACCGGGATGCCCTAATTTTTTCCTAAGTCGCCCGTTAGGGTTTTCGACTTAGCGGGCTTTTATCCTCTTTTTCTAGGCATAGCATTTTTGACCGAATCGGAGTTCACCGGTAGCGGTAAATCCGCTCCATCCACGGTTGTTAATATTAGTGCTCCGCCAGAGGAGGCACCCTTCACGACATATGGCCCTTCGTAGGGTGGGGTCCATTTGACGTGGTGGTCTTTATGGATGGGTAATATTTTCCTTAACCCCAAGTCTCCCTCTTCGCATAGGCGAGGACGAATTTCTTTGTCAAACGCTCTCTTAATTCCCTGTGGATATAACTACCCACAACCACACGTTTCCCTTAGACGAGGTTAGCTGATCGAGCCTAGTTTGCACCCATTCTGCCTTTTCCAGACTAGCTTCCTTTATGATCCTAAATTCCAATTGATAGCCCCTGTCCTTATGCAAACATAAGTTTCCCTCGAGATCCAGGTCTAGGTCCTTCATAGGAGTCTGAAGTTTCACAATCCATTGGATTCTCAAATATTGTTAAGTACATTATGAGTGGTCTCCTTGGGACTTGTAGCACCAATATAGGTGGCTTTCATTTTGTCCTTTTTTCCCTTTTGACTGACCATGGACCCTGATATTTTCCAAATCTGATTCCATAGGTACACCTTGTGGTCTTTAGTCGTAACATGAATTTCCTTAACTGATCCAACAACTTTTGCAAGTTTGTTATGTGATATTCTTCCTTTTGCGACTTGGTAGTCGTATCGCCCATATGACCCTTTATCTCCTTATGCCCCATATTACCATAGTCCTTTGATAAGTTACTCCTACGTTCTTTAACCCAACAGGCGTTACCTTGTGACAAAAAGTCGAATTGCTTATTGACTTATTCCCTGATCTGGAGGATCATATCTGATCTAGTCCTCCTCAAATTTTGCTTGATTGGCGTGCATTCTAGTTTAAGTAGTGGTTTGTGCTCGACGATGCTTGTATCACGCCCTGGCGTATCTTAGTATGACCCTACAAACACGTCAGAGTGTCCTTGCAATAGCTCGATCAGTCTTTCCTTTATATCCTTATCCGGAGAAGCACGACTTTGACCTCTTTCCTATCTTCCTCAGTTCCCAGATTGATCACATCCACTGGTTCCTAGTGAGGTTGTATTTCCTTATCCTCTTGCCTCAACAGTCTGGCTAACTCTTCGGGAAGCTCACACTCGTCCTCATCACCCTCTTCCGCTTGGTTAATCGGTAATCTGAAGTCATTCGAGATTATAGCGGTGTCATTTTTAATAGGTTCATTTTTAAATTTGCACGAGGACGAAGATTTTTCTTTTTCCTTTTTTTCTTTTTGGAATGAAGTGCTAGAAATGAAAGTATTAAAAGAAAGTATATTGCCATTTTGAACAAAACAGAAAATGAAAGAAAAAGATCTTGATTGAAAACAAAATGCAATTTTATTGATAGAAATAAATCCAATGAAATAAAAGGTGGCCCTACAAAGCTTTATCCACCTGCCTTGGGCATAGCAAGGGACTTATTATTATTTTAAGGAAAAAGTAAATTACTTCGAAACAAAATCATCTCAGAAATCCCGATGGTTCTCCAATTGTCGAAATTAGGCATTCTTTTCTTCCTCCTCCATTAAGGCCACACGATCCCAAATTCCGAATCCCAAACCATGGAAATCGCCTTCTAACCCTTCATTAGCTGGTTTGTAACCCAGCCCAAACAAATCCTTCTCCTCAGGTGACTCCCATTGTTTGCCCCAGTTTGTTATGTCTCCCTTATTAATAAGGAATTCACCCCCCATCTCTTCTATGGCATTGATTGTCGCCCTAATGTGCCCCAGTAATGCATTATCTCCCAGATTTGGATCTTCAGGGTCTATAACACCGACATCATTTTCCTTTGAGTTGTTTTCGGGGTACCCCTTATTGTTATGTTGGTCGGAGGATGACTGCCCAATCTTTCCTGTCTTTAAACCATTCTCAATCCTCTCTCCAATGATAACCAAGTCAGTGAATCCTGTTGAGACTGCCCCAATCATCCTTTCATAGTATAGTCCTTGCAGAGTTCCCATAAATGTAACTACTAGCTCGCTTTCCCGCAATGGAGGTTGAACACGAGAGGCTAGCTCCCTCCATCTCTGGGCATACTCCTTGAAAGATTCGTTCCCTTTTTGAGACATGTTTTGTAATTGTATGCGATCAGGGGCCATGTCTACATTATATTGGTATTGCCTTATAAAGGCACTTGCCAGGTCCTCCCAGTTCTTGATGTGAGTCCTTTCTAGTTGTACGTACCAATCCAAGGATGCCCCACTAAGGCTATCTTGGAAAACATGCAATATCAGCTTTTCATTTTTAGCATGAGCCCCCATCTTTCGGGAAAACATCTGGATGTGATTTTTGGGACAACTAACTCCTTTATACATCTCGAAGTTAGGTGCCTTAAACTTAGGAGGTACGACCACATCGGGCACCAGACACATTTCCAAGGCATCCACTCCAAGAACATTGAGCCCCTCCACGACCTTTAGCCTTTCCTCAAGTGCTTTGTACTTATCATCAATCCTTCTCCTTTCCCTAACAGTGGTTCCTTTATTTTCGAAGGCCACTTGTCTCGGATTTTCACCCTCGTAGTTCTCACGTGGGGTAGGTCTGTAAGTAGTACGAGGTGCCCCATTGGAAATAGGTGAAGAGACGGTTCCCTCGAGAGGTTGGTCAACAGTTTTGTGCTTAGTAGTTTCAGTCTCCTCACGTTCCAGATCATGGACAAACCCTAGTAGGGGGTTATTGTCTTCAACATGGGAGGTAGGAGTGGGAACCTTCCCTTGATGGCTTGACTTGGTTCTTCTGGCTATCAAACTCTGGACGACAAGTGTCAGTTGATCAATCTGGCTTTTCATTTCTTCCACGTTCTCCTTGACAGTATCCATTTCTCCTCTTAGAGTAACCATATCCTTCTCCATCTGATCCATAGCTTTCCCTTGGTGAGTGCGAGGTCGGGAAGTCAGATTGTTATGCCTGAGACGAAGTTTAAAAAAAATGATTTTTTCCTTATATTGAATGCATGTTGATGATGAATGTATGAATATGATGTATACTAAATAATTTTAAAATTTTTATTTGGGGGGAACTCCAAAATCCGTTGTAGTTATAGATGAATATACCCAAAGGATGAAAACCATACACATCCAAATCCATTAGCCAATCCCAAATCCAAAATGCCTTATAACAATAACTCCTCGGGAACAACCCAAAACAATAATCCCAAGATGGAAGCTCCTGAACTTAAGAAGGCGTAAACTAAGTGGATGCCCCCAATGCCTTCTTCAAATGAGCTTTAAACTCCTCCAAGTATCCTTTCTTAAGCCCTTGCACTTCCCTATCCTCCTTGTAGTGAGGTGATGGATCTTCAAGGGGTACAACTGAGTTTTTTTTTGCTTGACCATTTTTCTTTTTCTTTTGATTATTATTTTTTGCTGTTTTTTCCTTTTTTGCCCCCATGCCCCTTTGTAAGTTTTTCTCCTTGTAAATCCAAGTATAGCGTAAGAGCTAGTTGAAAATCCTTGAAGAGGAAGTCACATAGAGAAGGATCATAAAGTTGTGCAAAAGCAATTATGGCCTCTACCTTCATAGGGGTCCCTAAGAGATCGAGGATCCTTCCATACTTGGGTGTAAACATCCTTTGAGAAGATTTGGCATTAAGTCTCAAAGGTCCTTGAGACTTTGTAAATCACCACTTAGCACTCTAATGCGTAGGGTAACCCTTTTGTTTGAATCCATCTTTCCCATATTCCTACAACACATCTTGAAATTCCCCACAAAAATGTATATATGCAAAAAAAGTTTTTAAATGCATGATGACATGGACCCTTTGTTCTTTGATTAAATGTTTTTTTGGGTTAGGGTAAGGTGAAAATGCAAGCATGCCCTAGCAAGGTAAGCTCCCTATGATAGGTTTAGATCTAAAGCTTATCTACCCAATCCCCTCACATGTAGGATATAAAAATTTGGACAGCATAACGACCCCAACATGTTCAGACTATACCCTTGTTTTACCATGAGAAGGAGCAAGCCTTCCTACGGTAATCCTTCGGGATAAGTCTCATTTGGGGTAGGAGCCTAGTAACAGCCCTTGAGGGTTGAATGCATAGGGTCTCCATAGAGTGGTGTGGGGTAGGTTAAAGGTTCTCAGAGTCACGGACCACGTCCAAATCATTCCACTACGTCAAGGGCTAGCCCTTTCGTGAGGACGACTTTGGAAGGATCTACTCTGAGTGTGGCATCAATGCATTGTTGGGGATGTTGCATCCCCCCCCCCAAAAACATTTCTGTTCCACTTTATATTCTAGGGTTATCCTCTAAGCTTTGGGTTTTAGCTTCACTCCTTTTTTTTTGTTTGCCCCAATCCCTTGTATAATGACAAAATAAAAAAACAAAGGGTTAAATACAAAAAAATGAAATAAATAAAAAAATACATAACAATAAAATAAAAACAAAATAAAAGCATCCAAAATAAACAAATCCCTAAATCCTAAGGTTAGGAAGGACTCTCTCTAGGAAGGAATCCCCAGCAGAGTCGCCAGCTGTCGCGGCCGGCAAAATATCGAGTCGCCATCATATTTTTTCTAAGGAAAATAATGATAAACCTAAAAATTCCTAATCCTAAGGGTAGAGATTCCTGAGGTTCGGGAGTCGGTTAAGTGAGGGGAAGGTGTTAGGCACCCCTCACCTCCATTGTACTCAATGGGATCCTCCTTAGATTTTAGGGTATGCTTGTTTGTCTGTCTAAATTAAAGGAAAACCTAAGTTTTTTATTAATTATACTCGCTAGGGTTGGTTTGCAACCCTATGCCTACGTACCCTCAATTTGAAGGATCAGAGTAACCGTAGTTCACCTCCCTTATTCCTACCCCCGAATCCTATTCCTAAATCACAAAACCTAACCCTAAACCCCTAATTAATCCACTATTTATACTCTTGGATAAAGAGTTTTATCCCCGCATCTATTGTTTATACTCCTAGATAAGGAGTTATATCCCCTTATCTATATTTATACTCCTAGATAAGGAGTTCTATCCCTTATCCATTATTTATACTCTCGGACGGAGAGTTCTATCCCGTATCCATTGTTTATACTCTCGGATGGAGAGGTCTATCCCTTATCCATTATTTATACTCTCGGATGGAGAGTTCTATCCCTTATCCATTATTTATACGCTCGGATATCAAGAGTTCTATCCCTAATCCATTTATTTATACTCTCGGATATCAAGAGTTTTATCCCTTATCCCATCTTTTATTTAGGCTCTCGGAGCAAGAGCATTATCCCTTAATCATTTTATTTATACTCTCGGATATCAAGAGTGCTATCCCTAAATCCTTATCCCCTATCCCTTATTTAGGCTCTCGGACCAAGAGCTTTATCCCTTAATCCTTTTATTTATACTCTCGGACATCAAGAGTTCTATCCCTTATCCCATCCTTTATTTAGGCTCTCGGACCCAGAGCTTTATCCCTTAATCCTTTTATTTATACTCTCGGATATCAAGAGTTATATCCCTTATCCCATCCTTTATTTAGGCTCTCGGACCAAGAGCTTTTTCCCTTAATCCTTTTGTTTATACTCTCGGATATTAAGAGTTCTATCCCTTATCACATCCTTTATTTAGGCTCTCGGACCAAGAGCTTTATCCCTTAATCCTTTTATTTATACTCTCGGATATCAAGAGTTCTATCCGTTATCCCATCCTTTATTTAGGCTCTCGGACCAAGAGCTTTATCCCTTAATCCTTTTATTTATACTCTCGGATATCAAGAGTTCTATCCCTTATCCCATCCTTTATTTAAGCTCTCGGACCAAGAGCTTTATCCCAAGCTTTAAATCCTTAAAAGGATCCTATTATAACCCTTAAGTTCTTAATGATTATCCCTTAAATGCCTTAAAGAAAAATTCCTTAAATATCCATTAGAAAGCAAATTTCTAATTTTCACAGAAAAAAGAAATAAAAAGTTAAACATGACATTATGATAAAAAACAAAATTTATGTCCAGATTAATCCAAATAAAAGAATAATATCTAAATTCCAAATAATCCCTAAAAAAATATTTATATCCCAAAAGTAAAGTTAAATAAAAATTCAATTTATTTTTATCCCAACCCCATATTTTATAAAAAGTAAATTCCTTGAAATAAATCCTAAGTATAGATTTTATAAAAAATTAACCTAAGTATATAAACCCTTCATAAAAAATATAAAAGAAAGTAATTATTTATTTTAATATTAAAATCCTTAAAATCCTATTTCCTAAACCTTACTTATTAAAAAAACAAAACTCTAAGTGAAAATTAATTAACAAATTAAATTAAGTAATTAATTTAATTGTTAAAAAGAAATTAAAAATTAAAACCTATTTTAACAATTTAAATTAAGTAATTAATTTAATTGTTAAAAAAAAACTAAAAAATTAAAACCTATTTTAACAACTTAAATTAAGTAATTAATTTAATTGTTAAAAAAACTAAAAAATTAAAACCTATTTTAACAACTTAAATTAAGTAATTAATTTAATTGTTAAAAAAACTAAAAAACTAAAACCTATTTTAACAACTTAAATTAAGTAATTAATTTAATTGTTAAAAAAACTAAAATGATTTTTAATCCCTTAAACATCCCTTAGCATTTTTATTCCAAATTAAAAATTCCTAAGAAAAATCATTTGATTCCAATTATCTTTTTAAAGTAAATTATAATAATAACTTCCAAATGAACAAATCAATTTTAAAACCCAAAATTATTAAAAATAAATTTATAACAAACATAACTAAACCCACATTTAAAAAAATAAATAATTATTATAAATCCAAAATTATAAGAAACTTAAGTAAATTTTAATCGTATACAAAAAGCAAAATTAAATATATTCAAGTCAGATTAATCATATATACCAATACATGATTGATTAAGAACAAAACCCATAATAATTAAATCAGAATCCAAATCGCAATTCAAACAATAATTCAAGTGTAATTATATACGATAGATAAATGCCGTGACCCATTTAAGCTGCTTCTCACTCCCTTTTCCCTTCCCTTTGTGCCCTTTCCCCTTCTTTTCCCTTTGTGTCTTTTTCCCTTCTTTGCCTTTTCCTCTTCTTTGCCTTTTCCTCTTGGTGGTTCCTTTTCCCTGAGATCTCTTTTCCTTTCCTTTTCCCTTTTGACTAGGAATGTTGAAGGTTTAGGGTTGTTGAAGGTTTAGGGTTTTATTATTGAGGGTTTAGGGTTTAGTTGTTGAGGGTTTTATTGTTGAGGGTTTAGGGTTTTATTGTTGTTGTTCTTCGATATGTGAGGAACAACAACTTTTATCGTATGGTTTGTAAATTCCCCCAAAAAGTGTGTAAATCTGTGCTATTTATAGATGACAATTATATTTAGAAAAAAATGATCTATCAACATAATCAAAAGCCCAAAAATTGATTTTTATTTTGTGATTTTTTATTAATCATATTGATTCTAGAACATAACAATATTATCCAAAAAGTAAAAAGAACAAAATATTTTCTAATATTTTATATTTTATGAATTTTTAGGTATTTTTATGAATAAGATGGAAAAAAGTTAAAAATTAATATTTTTAAAAAATGCCTATTTAAAAATACGAAAATTAATAATAAAAAATGATAAAAACACAATTTTTTGTGATTTTTTAAGATTTGAACATAAAGAGAATAGTATTAGCTAATATCTAATAATAATAATAAAACATAATGAACCTAATTAATAAAATTAACAATAATCCTAAGCATTATTATTGATATAACACCAAACTGATTAATAAATAAATAGGAAAAACAATAACTATTTAACATAAAAATAAAACTGGTTCCTATCCTATTCACCAAAATTTGTCCCTAAATTAAAACCTGATAAAACCTCCTCCTACGTAGCCTAAATAAAAAGTTTGGTTAATTCTAATGACCCAATAACCTTAAGCCTAATTAAAATAAGTAAATTAAACAACTCAACATAATTAATTCTTAATACTTTAACCCCTAAATAATAATAAAAAAATCTTTAAATCTAAACCTACATATTTCTAAAATAAATTAAAATAACCCAAAATATATACAAAAATTTATATCTACCCTAATAAAATAATTAAAGAAACTAAAAATGGTTACACTTGTCAATAATGAAAAGACCAAACTCCCAAAATAAAACCCTTATACAAGATTAAAACAGAAATGGACCTAAAAGTGCTAACAACCTTAGAAGCCCAAAAACATCTAAATGACACCCCCCATAGCACAAGAATCCAAAAATAAGTGAAAAAAACCTGGTCAAAATTTAGGGTACTACATCTCCATATTTAGAAAGTAGTGAAAATCCGAAAACCAACACAAAACTCAACTCAATTTACTTTGGACGCCACATAGGAAAACTAAATATTCACAGAATATTCAGTAACAAATAACAACTAACAGAATCTTCCTTTTAAACCAAAATCAGACGCGATGTCCTATTAGCCAGGATGAGACATCTTTATCCGACATGTTGAATGCAGAAAATTAAAACATCTTGTTTCAACATCTTGTTGCTAGAATAGTTTTAGAAAAATAAATTCCAACCACATAATCAAAGAAATAACAATCTCCCCCTTTGGCTTATTTTGGCTAAAACTACACAACAAACAATACAAAAATATCAGAGACAGCAGCGAAAAACACAGCAGCAGCAAAAAATTCACAACCAAAAAAACTCTCCCTCAACTGCAAAACTCCCCCTCAACTGCAGAAACACAACAACATTCTCCCCCTCAACTGCAGCACCAACACAAGCACACCACAAGCATACTACTCCCCTTTTTAGCCATAAATTAGACAAAAGCAAGTAGAACAGTTATTAATTTTGAGAAATGATAAAATCATACACCAGAATAAACAGCATCAGAAAGTAGATGAACACACAATCACATGACCAAATGTCATGCACAAACTTCAGCATTTTTCCCTTCATAAACACCTGCACCAGCTGCACTACCAGAATTACCTTTATTCTTTTTAATCTGGCAACCACAAAGAACATTAAATTCTATAATTCTTCATGAATACAAACCCCAAGTCTTCTCCTCGGGTTTTCAAACTGAACTGCATCCAGAGGCTTGGTAAATATGTCAGCAAGTTGATTTTCTGTGCTAACATGCTCAAGAGTTATGACTTTGTCCTCCACAAGTACTCTAATGAAATGATGCCTGATATCAATGTGCTTAGTCCTGCTATGTTGAATAGGATTTTTAGAAATATTAATAGCACTCAGGTTGTCACAAAATAATGTCATGACATCTTGTGTGACATTATACTCAGATAACATTTGCTTCATCCACACCAGTTGAGCACAACTACTTCCAGCTGCTATGTACTCAGCTTCAGCAGTAGAAAGAGATACAGAATTTTACTTCTTACTAAACCATGAAATAAGATTATTTCCCAAAAAGAAACAACCTCCAGAGGTACTCTTCCTATCATCAGCACTTCCAGCCAAATCAGCATCACAGTATCCTACTAAAATGGAACTTGAATCATGGGAATATAACAACCCATAATCACACGTACCACTCACATACTTAAGAATTCTTTTAGCTTGGTTGATGTGACTGGCCTTGGGTTCTGCTTGGTATCTTGCACATACACCCACTGCAAAGGTTATGTCTGGCCTACTTGCTGTAAGATACAGCAGACTACCAATCATGCTTTTGTATAAACTCTGTTCAACATTCACTCCCTTTTCATCTTTGGATAACTTCAAGTGAGTAAGAGCAGGAGTTCTCTTGTGCTTGGCATTATCCAATCCAAATTTCTTCACAATATTCCTAGCATATTTGCTCTGACAAATAAAAATGGAATCTTCCATCTGCTTGACTTGCAATCCAAGGAAGTAAGTCAATTCACCTACCAAGCTCATTTCAAATTCAGATTGCATTTGTTTGACAAAATGTTGGGCCATTTCATCCGACATCCCCCCAAACACAATATCATCTACATAAATCTGAGCAATCAACAGTTTCCCATCTTTCTCCTTGACAAAGAGTGTTTTATCAATACCACCCTTCCTGTATCCATGTTTGACTAAGAACTCAGTCAGCCTTTCATACCAAGCTCTTGGAGCTTGTTTTAAACCATACAAAGCCTTCTTTAACTTGAAGACATGATCAGGAAAATTTGGATCCACAAATCCTTTAGGCTGCTCAACATAGACTTCTTCATTAAGATAGCCATTCAGAAAGGCACTCTTAACATCCATTTGAAACAATTTGAATTTCAAAAAGCATGCCACTCCTAGCAACAATCTGATGGATTCCAAGCGAGCCACAAGAGCAAATGTTTCATCAAAATCTACTCCTTCAATCTGTGTGTATCCTTGAGCAACTAGTCTGGCTTTGTTTATGGTAACAACTCCTTGTTCATCAGACTTATTCTTATATACCCACTTTGTTCCAATCACATTTGTTCCTGTTGGTCGTGGTACCAGTTCCCAGACTTCATTCTCTTGAATTGACAAAGCTCATCCTGCATAACACTTATCCAGAACTCATCTGTCAAAGCCTCTTTAACATTTTTTGGTTCAAGCTTTGAAACAATACATGCATTTGACACAGCCTCCCTCGATCTGGTTCTTACACCTTCATTCAGATTTCCAATAATCAACTCCTTAGGGTGGTCCTTCTGATCCCTTATAGAGGGTCCCCTATTAGCATCCTCTACCTCTTCATTCTCAGGTCTAGTACCAGTCTCTTGAACATTATCTTCTACGGACTCAGTGTCTTGTGAGATTTCATTGTTCATGGGAAAGGATGTTCCAACATCATCTAGGACATCTTCGTCTCTGCCAGAGTCATCAACCATCACATTTATGGATTCCATCATCACCTTAGTTCTGGAATTAAATACCCTATATGCTTTGCTGTTTGTAGAGTATCCCAAAAATATCCCTTCCTCACTCTTAGGATCCATCTTTCGCCTCTGCTCACGATCCGCCAAGATATAGCACTTACTCCCAAAAACATGGAAATATTTCACATTTGGCTTTCTTCCTTTCCATAGCTCATAAAGAGTAATAGAAGTACCTGATCTGATAGTCACCCTATTGTGTATATAGCAAGCAGTATTCATGGGTTCAGCCCAAAAATGATATGGAAGCTTTTTGGCATGAATCATGACCCTTGCACACTCTTGAATAGTCCTATTCTTGTGTTCCACCACACCATTTTGCTGAGGAGTGATTGGTGATGAGAATTCATGAGTGATTCCTTCAGATGAACAAAACTCTTCAAACCTGCTATTTTCAAATTCCTTCCCATGGTCACTTCTGATTCGAACAACGCCACAATCCTTTTCTCGTTGAATCCTTTGACACAATTCTTTGAAAGCTGCAAATACTTCAGACTTTTCTCTGATAAAGCTTATCCAGGTGAATCTGGAGTAATCATCAATGACAACATAGGCATACTTCTTCCCTCCAAGACTTTCAACCTGCATAGGTCCCATTAAGTCTATGTGAAGCAACTCCAGAACTCTAGAAGTTGTGGTAAGATGTTGAACCTTTTTGTGTGACATCCTTGTTTACTTCCCAACTTGACATTCACCACATATTCTATCCTCGTCAATCTTCAGCTTGGGAATACCTCTAACAGCCTCACTTGACAGAATTTTCTTCATCCTTTTCAGATGTAAGTGACCCAATTTCTGATGCCACAGTTTGGTTTCATCTTCCTTTTACATCAAACAGGTAGACAAACTTTCTAATTCTTGAGGATTCCACAGATAGCAGTTATCCTTAGAGCTGGTTCCCTTCATGACAACTTCATTTTCTTTATTGGTTACTAGGCATTCAGATTTTTTGAAATTTACTTTGAGCCCTAGATCACACAGTTGGCTTATACTAATCAAATTTGCAGTCAGCCCTTTGAAAAATAGAACACGATCCAGATTTGGTTGTCCTGTGTAGTCCAGCTTTCCAACACCTTTTATTTCACCTTTTGATCCATCCCCAAAAGTGACATAATTGGTAGAGTGAGGCTTGATATCTGACAAAAATTTCTTCACACCAGTCATGTGTCTTGAACAACCACTGTCAAAGTACCAATCTTCCCTTGCAGATGCTCTGAGAGAGGTATGCGCTATGAGACCAGCCACCATATTTCTAGGAGTCCATATTTTCTTTACTTTAGCCCAAATCTGTTCTTTATTTGGTTGATGAACAGTTTTGGGATAACCATGCAAATTGTAGCAAAAGGACTTTAAGTGACCAAACTTTCCACAATAATGACATCTCCACGGTTTATGCTTTGAAATATATACTATTTTCTGATGTTTCAGCTGATGTTGAAACATGTGATTTTACATCTTTTCCTCTTGCTTTATTTTCTGAGGAACAAACTTTACTACAGACTACTTGTAGTTCTCCGCTTGATTGTTAAAACCAATACCTTGTACATTTCCAGTATTTCTCCCAGTCTGAAGAATTTCATCTAACACTGTGGAACCATTGTTCAACATTCTTATAGATTTGGTCATATTGTCAAGTTTTGACTTTTGTAATACAACCTCCTCTTTAAGATTAGCAATGATCGATAGATGTTCTTCCTTCTCAGCTTCTAGTTGAGCTATCAGAACCTTCTGTTCTAATATTATCTGGCACCTTTCTTCATTCTTGATACACAACTCTGAGAACCCAGTGATAACTTCCTGTTTAGTAAGTTCTCCAATGTAAGATTCTTTGTCAGAATCACAACTTGTTCCTTCATCAGACTCATAAGTTGTTTCTCCATCAGATTTACAGATTCCAGTCAAGGTTGTCACCAATTTTGCTGATTCTTCTTCAAGATCACTCTCAGACTCTCCTTCTGACCAAGATACAGATAAGCCCTTCTTCTTCCTTTTGAGATACGTGGGAAACTCAGTTTTTATATGCCCAAATCCCTCACATTCAAAACACTGAACTCTCTTCCCTTGATTGGAGTCTTATTCAGTTCTGGACCTTCTCCCTCCATCCTGGTTTTTACTGATGTCGAGTGACTTGTTCTGAACATTAGCTCTTGACTTCCAGTCCATCCTTTTCAACACTTTGTTAAATTGTTTTCCAAGCAATACCAGATCTTTAGACACCCCTTCATCTCTGACCAGGTTACCTTCATCTTCTGAATCACCAGCATTTGACACAAAAGCTATAACCTTCTTCTTTTCAGACTTTTCACTGATCCCCAATTCAAATGTTTGAAGTGATCCCATAAGTTCATCCACTTTCATCTTATCTATGTCCTGAGCTTCCTCTATAGCAGTCACTTTCATGTCAAATCTTTTAGGTAGAGATCTGAGGATTTTTCTGACCAGTTTGCTATCAGACATCTTTTCACCTAGGGCACTTGAAGCATTAGCTATCTCAATAATGTTCATGTGAAAATCATGAATGCTCTCATCTTCCTTCATCTTCAAATTCTCAAACTTGGTAGTGAGAAGCTGAAGTTTTGACATCTTCACCTTTGAAGTTCCTTCATGAGCAACCTTCAAGACCTGCCAAGCCTCTTTTGCAATGGTGCAATGTTCAATCAACCTGAAAATATTTTTGTTAACACCATTAAATAAGGCATTCATGGCTTTGGAATTTCCCAAAGACCCTTTGTAGTCTGCATCATCCCAGTCTTCCTCTTCATTCACCACATCAGTAGGATTACCTTCTCCATCTCTAACCTTTGGAGGTTCCCATCTTTTGATAATAGCTTTCCATGCTTGATCATCCATGGATTTGATGAATGCTATCATCCTTGGTTTCCAATAGTCATAGTTGGAACCATCAAGCAGAGGTGGTTTGTTCAAAAATCCTCCATCCTTGTCCATTGCACCAGAAAGTACCTTCCCTGAATCTCACCCAGAAACAAACTAGGGTGCAAGCTCTTGATGCCAATTGAAATTCTGGCACAGATATCAGATGTCCTACACAGATGTTGAGACACGAATATCCAACACAATGAACAAGATAACAATAAAAATAACAATGCAGAAAGTAAAGAACACAGTGATATGTTTACCCAGTTCGGATCAACAATCCTACTCTGGGGGCTACCAAGCCAGGGACGAAATCAATATACGATAGTATCAATTCACAGATCATACAGCAACCACACCAGGTTACAATCCGCTCACTTAATCACTACCCTTCCTATAACTTCTACCTAAGACTCACCTAGGTATGAGGCCCTCCTCAAATCCCTCTTCAATCAGAAACCGTGACTGGTTCCTTTCCACACAAGTAACAAAACGAAAGATACACTTTCAAAAACACACAATTCTCAATACTTCAAAGCTTATGAGAACTGACACACAAGAAACTCAATGCTTAAAAGCTTATGAGTAACTGACAGAACTTACAACACAAAACCAGTCCTTATACTGTTATCAGAATGATACCAGTTAGGCTCACAATAAACAATCAAAAACCCTAACAAAAACACACGTAAGTTCCACACCTAAACTAGGTTTACACCAGTCAATATATAGCATTAAAACTGGACTGGGTTGGGCTTCAAAACGCAGCAGAGAGACTGCACAAATTTCTGCAAAATAAACTCCAAGAAAATAGGTCTTCAATCTAAAGTTTCCTAATATGTCTCCATATTTAGAAAGTAGTGAAAATCCGAAAACCAACACAAAACTCAACTCAATTTACTTTGGACGCCACATCTTTATCCGACATGTTGAATGCAGAAAATTAGAACATCTTGTTTCAACATCTTGCTGCTAGAATAGTTTTAGCAAAATAAATGCCAACCACATAATCAAAGAAATAACAAGTTGTAACACCCCAAATTTATTAGAATATTTATTTAATTTATTTAAATATAATATTTGTGAATTTTCAGTGAACTCTGCTGGAAACTTAGTGTATAGGTGTAATGATCAGGGGTTTTCCTGTACTTTTAGGAAACTTGAGGGTTTCTGTGTGAGATCCCAGAGGAGATGAGACTTTCCAAGTCTAAATTTGTATGAAGCCCCAGAGGAGGCTGAGACTGTCCAAGTCTCTCAAGAAGTTGTAGGCTCGGGTGTAGAGAGGGATTTTTGTATGATGCCCAAGAGGAGGCTGAGGTTTTAAGGGATGAAGATCAACCCTAGAATGGTCTGATGTTTTGGGATTCTTGACTCTCCTGAGGATTGAACTAGTAGAGATAACTAATTTCTATCCTATACCTTTAGGAGGCCTTTGGGCCCTTGTACTAAGCCCAAGAGGAGGCTGGGGGAACTTCTAAAAAGCATGTTGGTCCTTGTACTAAGCCCAAGAGGAGGCTGGGGATGCTTTTAGGAGGGTCCAAGCCTAAGAAAATTTTCACCGGGAATAAGTCCTTTCTCTGTTGAACAGTTTTAAGGTTTGAAGAATTTCAAAAGAGGTTTCACCGGGAATTAATCATCTTTGGGGAAATAAATTTCTTGTACAAATATATTTCTAAGTTTTGACAGTCTTGAGAACAGTTTCACCGGGAATAACGCCTTTCTCTGTTCCATATTGTATAAGCCCAAGAGGAGGCAGACTGTATAGGGAATTTCCTATGAGGGAACTAGTTTTGACTATGTTGTAAAGTAACCTCTGGTTTGACCTAAACATAGACCTAACTGCTGGGGAAACTCTAAACAAGATATGCACAAGTATATATACGGACAATTATATTGACAGATATATATAAACAAATATGCATTGAAAACATTGATCGCACTGCGATACCGACAGACCCTGTGGGACTCATACTATAGCAGAGGCTCAAAAATTGTTTTTGTACAAAGAGGGGTTAGGTCTTACACTCTATTAGAAGCCCAAAAGTGTTTGTGAAAAAAGAATAATGGGGCTTATACTCAAGGAGAGGCCCATATGATTTATTTGAAAAGGCGACGATCGCGTCGTAATTTTGAAAACCACATAGGGACTTATACAAAGACTGAGGCCCAAAATTATTTATGTACAAGAAGGAATGGGTCTTACACTCTAATAGAGGCCCAAAAGTTTATTTTTATACAAGAGATGGGGCTTATAGCTCAAGGAGATGACCAGATGAAAAAAACAGCGATCACACTGTTATTTTGAAAATCGTATCGGGACTTATACAATGACTGAGGCCCAAAATTATTTATTTACAAAGGGGATGGGTCTTACACTTTATTAGAGGCCCAAAAGTGTTTCAAATTAAGCTTGAAAAAATCAAAATTAAGAGAAAACCCTAATTTGAATTTAAAATATAATTTTCAAAGGAAATTAAATAAAAAAATGATATAAAATATCAAATATATTCAAAAATAAGTTGTCAAGTTTGAAAAATATTTTGAAAATTCATGTTTAATCACATGAAAGCTTGAAATTCATTTGAATTTGAAAAATCAAGGTGGAAATTTCATTTTAAAATGTTAAGAAACAAATAAAATGAAATTATTTACGAAAATTCCAACTATATTAAATAAATAATATAAATTTGATTTTTTTGTAGAATAAAATATTTTAACATTTTTGTGAATTTAAAAAAATAAATAAAATAAATAAAAAATGAGAGAGAAATTAAGTTTTGAAATCAATTAATAAAATATCAAAATATTCAAAAATTCAAATATTTGAATTATGGCGCGAAGAACTTCATCTTCTTCCTCGCGCGTGCCCTAACTCTCAGATTTGCAAAACCTCACTTTTCTCTCTGATTACTCAATGGTTTTGACTTTTGTAAACACGAAAGTTGTGTATTTTTGAACAAGGATTCCAATGATATAAATTAATTGCATTTATATTAAGTGTGGAGTGAGAAATCAAAAGATGAACTCAAAAACCCTAATTTCTGCAAGAACACTATGAAATCCTTTACATAAGTGCAGAAACATGTTTGTAACTTGAAAACACATTTACGATGCATGAATCATAGAGTTTGAGAGAGTCAGGCTTACCTCTTGCAGAGGAAAGCGAATCCTCAGTTGTAGGTGTTACAAATGTTGTGTGATGATCTGGACAACTTCCTTGGACCTCAAGTAGTGTGCTTGAAAGCTTGGAATGGATTGAAACAATCTTGAACTTGTTGTGGTACCCCAACTGCAACTAGTCAAAAAAGCTTGAGCAAGTGGATAGTGACTTTGTGATTCTGGTGTTCCAGATGTGTTTTGAGGTTATGAATCACTCGTATATGACATATTGAGGTGTTAGGATGGTTTGTTTTGATGGAATTGATCCCTATTTGAAAATTCGATAGTGACTTGCTAAAGAAGCATTTTCTGGTTTTTTGAGAGTGAAAATAAGGAAAGCATGAGTTGTTATGCTTTGGTGTACTTGAATTGATCAGAAAGAACCTCTATTTATAGTAGAGCAACTTTGTTTTGGGAGCAATAATGATTGGGGGCTGGATCACTCCAATATCCATTGAACTTTGTCATGTAGCCAAAGTCTCCTCTACCCATTGACTTGAGTCAATCTTGCAGGCTATGAGTCTTCTGTTGCAGGGATAAGGATTGACTCCTTTAGTGATCAATGACTCAGTCCATGCCACTTCAATGTATCTCTTGAATGCCTTGAAACAAAATTGAAGTTTTTGAATTTGTAACATTGAATTTCACATGCCAAGGAATAAGATTTTTGACTTGGTGGCTTTGTGAACCAAACATCTCGCAGTTTGTCAGCGCCGGTCGATGAGAATCCACCCCGGATCATCCGTTTTCAAGCTCCAATGTTGTTTTCTAAGCTAATCCTACTGAAAAATGAGTTTGATAGAGGTGGGACCAAAAATCCCCAAAACCATAACCTAAAAATTGTGTTTTTGGCCCTTAAATGGTGTTTATGTCCGTCAAAATTCGCCTGGCGAACCAAGGCGGCATTTGCTACTGCCTCTACGGTGAATTTCACTCTTCTGGCTCGCCCCTGCTTCGCCTGGCGAGCATGGGGCGAGCGCTGACAGGACAGCAAAAATCCTGCATTGTTTTCTTCGTAACTTTTGAACTGTAACTCCGTTTTTTGCCTGGTTCGAAGTGTTGAAAAGTTTATTAAATGCTCTATCTAACAATGAATAAATATCAATGCTTGAATACCTACAAAAATGAGATAAAAACAATTAAACTCAATGATATTTACACGATAACACAATATATACACTATAATGTAAACTATACCGAATATATACTAAAGTTGAGGTTTATTGACAAAAAGAAAACGAATTAAGCCGATGAATGCTAATTATTCACACTCAAATTCACAACAAATTAGCACTCATCAAACTCTCCCCAACTTAAAACATTGTTTGTCCTCAAACAAAGTCTAACAACGTAAAGAAAGAAAAGACGATAATCCAATAATCACGAAACAACAAGTTTTAACAAACAAAAACAAATGCAATGGTTCAAACAAAAACGGTACATACAAGGCAACATGCTTACCACTAAACTACAACGACAACATAACCACGAAACAAACGCTACGTACAAAAATCATGCTAAACATTCCAAAACAACACAACTTCAATCATGAATCACACCTAGCAAAAATTCACCAGTGGGTGAAAAACACACAAAATGAGGAATTTGACACTCACACAACAATCTTGAAAACAAAAGACTAAATTATGCATTCATCCAAAAATTCACATTGAACATACAAAGGCAAGAATCACAAGGGCTTTTCAAGGTTGTAATGTGGTCGGGCTAACAAACAAGGGGCAATTTCTAAAGGTAATTGAAACAAAAACTTGCCTAATCCTAAGGGAGTGATCAATTCACAAAGGCTCAAGCACCAAAATTTCAATCAACTTCTTCTCCTATCCTGATTGCTACACCAAAACACATAACTTATTTAGCACAATTATTTGATACTCTTTTTTTTTCTTTTTCAAAACTTTTCTCTTTTCTTTTCTTTCTTTTTCTGTATTTTTTTCTTTTTATTTTCTTTTTCACAACCGCTTAGCAACCAACAACATAAGTGAGCAAACATTGCTCTCCCCAACTTGAATTCAACCAACATCAATGTGTGAATACTCCCTACTTTCTAAGGCAAGGTAAAAATTCAAACAACAACACACGGTTGAGGGTTCAAGAAAACAAGGATCAAAATCCATTCAAAAAGTGAACTAAATACTCATAGACAAGCATCAAGTTCAAATACAACATGGATATTGACAAAAAGGCTCAAAGGGGTTACCGAATGCTCACGCACTCACAGGGTAAATTGACTATTTGGCCAAGGTGGTTGTGCTCAAAATGAAACAATTGCCTTGATCATTTTCATGCATTCATATAATCAATACAAATAAAAGATTAAACATAATAAAATCTAGATAAAACAAGAATGTTGGTACTCTACGCATATATGAACAATGGAAAGCTTCCTCACAATTGGGGTAGGAACTAAAATGATTCAATTCATGAACAAGTAGTACAAAAGAATAAAAGGCACAAAATTTGTAAAAAGCCTAAGTTTCATGTACATGTTATAGTCTAGAAAGCGATAAACACATACCTGGAAATGTACCAAACTTTAAACAACATCATTACCAGGCATTCGCAAGTTGAAATGATCAAACTTGGAAAAATCACCTCAAATTTCCTCAAGCTACTCAAAATAAGCTCTTGGACAAACACAAAGATTAACACATTAAAACAACTACTATGAACATACTAAAAGACCAGGTGAAATTAAATTAAACAAGTTGAAAAGTGAAGATTTGAGAATTTTAAGAATTGGTCCAATTTCAACTTGTTTAACCAATTCACCGCACTACCTATACTAATACAATAAAAAACAATAAAGAAACTATAAACAATACAACAATCTTGTTTTACGTCATAACCTCGACGCCTATTATTTACAAACCAGCATGTTGCTTCGGATGAGCCAAATGCTTTCACTCCCACCTTTTCTCTCATCTCTTCGAGCTTTAACCGAAACTACACATCTAACCACACTTTTGGCAAACGTGAAGAGAAACAAATATATACACTATATTCACAAGAATGCAAAACATGTAAAATTCACACATATGGTAAACATATACGAGTATAAATATAAACAAGGGAAAATAGTCAATATATACGATATCTACAAAACTCCAAAACAAAGAAACTATCGCAATGCGATCCAATAAAAACACCAATCCCCGGCAACAGCGACATTTTGCTGAAGCGGCAAGCAA
Organism: Lathyrus tuberosus; assembly: GCA_022829125.1. Classification (NCBI taxonomy): domain Eukaryota; kingdom Viridiplantae; phylum Streptophyta; class Magnoliopsida; order Fabales; family Fabaceae; genus Lathyrus; species Lathyrus tuberosus. Next base: position 7,458,866 of record JALAZF010000154.1, on the reverse strand, counting down.
CAAAAGTTTTTGGAAGTATTTTTATGGGAATTTATCGTGTCCACAGAGATCGGTGCTATTGAACTGGCGTTCGACAGTTTCCACAATTCTGAGTTTGGTTTAAAATGTTTCAAACATAGAAACAGAAAAGTAAATATTAACACAAAAAGAATTCATTCTTCAGAGAGAAGAAACTTATCCGGCATGCATATAATCCACTCGTCTCAAACTTAAATCTATCGGCCAGTTATACTCAACCTACAATACTTCTCAATATCATCCAGCATCGCTCACAATAGTGTCCATATCTGACACACTGAGTTGAGAGAACAACTGTATTACTCTCGTCGACACTCTCGCACCCGACTCAAACAACACGAAGGCATTAAGCTCTGATACCCATAAATATTGTTAGCTCTATATCTATCTCTAGCATCCAGAAACTAACAGATAATCATCCTTAATCAAGGTTTGTGATGTTTATCTCTAACATAACCCAAACCCCGAGCATAAAGTAAAAAATCAAGGACTATCACCGGTAAAGATTTGTAAAGTAGATTTTATACAACGCCATGGGCAATAAATATACATGAGTTCAAAGTAAATACATATACAACAACCCAACAAAGAAGAATACACAAAGAAGAGGAGAAATGAACCAAACATATCGCGGTTTGTCAGCGACGGTCGATGAGAAATACACCCCGGATCATCCGTGTGCAAGCTCCAATGTTGTTTTCTAAGCAAATCCTACTGAAAAATGAGTTTGATGGAGGTGGAAGTAAAAATCCCCAAAACCATAACCTAAAAATTGTGTTTTTGGCCCTTAAATGGCGTTTCTGTCCGTCAAAATTCGCCTGGCGAGGCGCCATTTTCTACTACCTCTACAGTGAATTTCACTCTTCTGGCTCGCCCCTGCTTCGCCTGGCTAGCATGGGGTGAGCGCTGACAGGACAACAAAAATCCTGCACTGTTTTCTTCGTAACTTTTGAACCGTAACTCCGTTTTTTGCCCGGCTCGAAGCGTTGAAAATCTTATTAAATGCTCTATCTAACAATGAATAAATATAAATACTTGAATACTACAAAAATGAGATAAAAACAATTAAACTCAATGATATTTACACGATAACGCAATATATACACTATAATGTAAACTATACCGAATATATACTAAAGTTGAGGTTTATTGACAAAAAGAAAACGAATTAAGCCGATGAATGCTAATTATTCACACTCAAATTCACAACAAATTAGCACTCATCAAACTCTCCCCAACTTAAAACATTGTTTGTCCTCAAACAAAGTCTAACAACGTAAAGAAAGAAAAGACGATAATCCAATAATCACGAAACAACAAGTTTTAACAAACAAAAACAAATGCAATGGTTCAAACAAAAACGGTACATACAAGGCAACATGCTTACCACTAAACTACAACGACAACATAACCACGAAACAAACGCTACGTACAAAAATCATGCTAAACATTCCAAAACAACACAACTTCAATCATGAATCACACCTAGCAAAAATTCACCAGTGGGTGAAAAACACACAAAATGAGGAATTTGACACTCACACAACAATCTTGAAAACAAAAGACTAAATTATGCATTCATCCAAAAATTCACATTGAACATACAAAGGCAAGAATCACAAGGGCTTTTCAAGGTTGTAATGTGGTCGGGCTAACAAACAAGGGGCAATTTCTAAAGGTAATTGAAACAAAAACTTGCCTAATCCTAAGGGAGTGATCAATTCACAAAGGCTCAAGCACCAAAATTTCAATCAACTTCTTCTCCTATCCTGATTGCTACACCAAAACACATAACTTATTTAGCACAATTATTTGATACTCTTTTTTTTTCTTTTTCAAAACTTTTCTCTTTTCTTTTCTTTCTTTTTCTGTATTTTTTTCTTTTTATTTTCTTTTTCACAACCGCTTAGCAACCAACAACATAAGTGAGCAAACATTGCTCTCCCCAACTTGAATTCAACCAACATCAATGTGTGAATACTCCCTACTTTCTAAGGCAAGGTAAAAATTCAAACAACAACACACGGTTGAGGGTTCAAGAAAACAAGGATCAAAATCCATTCAAAAAGTGAACTAAATACTCATAGACAAGCATCAAGTTCAAATACAACATGGATATTGACAAAAAGGCTCAAAGGGGTTACCGAATGCTCACGCACTCACAGGGTAAATTGACTATTTGGCCAAGGTGGTTGTGCTCAAAATGAAACAATTGCCTTGATCATTTTCATGCATTCATATAATCAATACAAATAAAAGATTAAACATAATAAAATCTAGATAAAACAAGAATGTTGGTACTCTACGCATATATGAACAATGGAAAGCTTCCTCACAATTGGGGTAGGAACTAAAATGATTCAATTCATGAACAAGTAGTACAAAAGAATAAAAGGCACAAAATTTGTAAAAAGCCTAAGTTTCATGTACATGTTATAGTCTAGAAAGCGATAAACACATACCTGGAAATGTACCAAACTTTAAACAACATCATTACCAGGCATTCGCAAGTTGAAATGATCAAACTTGGAAAAATCACCTCAAATTTCCTCAAGCTACTCAAAATAAGCTCTTGGACAAACACAAAGATTAACACATTAAAACAACTACTATGAACATACTAAAAGACCAGGTGAAATTAAATTAAACAAGTTGAAAAGTGAAGATTTGAGAATTTTAAGAATTGGTCCAATTTCAACTTGTTTAACCAATTCACCGCACTACCTATACTAATACAATAAAAAACAATAAAGAAACTATAAACAATACAACAATCTTGTTTTACGTCATAACCTCGACGCCTATTATTTACAAACCAGCATGTTGCTTCGGATGAGCCAAATGCTTTCACTCCCACCTTTTCTCTCATCTCTTCGAGCTTTAACCGAAACTACACATCTAACCACACTTTTGGCAAACGTGAAGAGAAACAAATATATACACTATATTCACAAGAATGCAAAACATGTAAAATTCACACATATGGTAAACATATACGAGTATAAATATAAACAAGGGAAAATAGTCAATATATACGATATCTACAAAACTCCAAAACAAAGAAACTATCGCAATGCGATCCAATAAAAACACCAATCCCCGGCAACAGCGACATTTTGCTGAAGCGGCAAGCAACAAAAGTTTTTGGAAGTATTTTTATGGGAATTTATCGTGTCCACAGAGATCGGTGCTATTGAACTGGCGTTCGACAGTTTCCACAATTCTGAGTTTGGTTTAAAATGTTTCAAACATAGAAACAGAAAAGTAAATATTAACACAAAAAGAATTCATTCTTCAGAGAGAAGAAACTTATCCGGCATGCATATAATCCACTCGTCTCAAACTTAAATCTATCGGCCAGTTATACTCAACCTACAATACTTCTCAATATCATCCAGCATCGCTCACAATAGTGTCCATATCTGACACACTGAGTTGAGAGAACAACTGTATTACTCTCGTCGACACTCTCGCACCCGACTCAAACAACACGAAGGCATTAAGCTCTGATACCCATAAATATTGTTAGCTCTATATCTATCTCTAGCATCCAGAAACTAACAGATAATCATCCTTAATCAAGGTTTGTGATGTTTATCTCTAACATAACCCAAACCCCGAGCATAAAGTAAAAAATCAAGGACTATCACCGGTAAAGATTTGTAAAGTAGATTTTATACAACGCCATGGGCAATAAATATACATGAGTTCAAAGTAAATACATATACAACAACCCAACAAAGAAGAATACACAAAGAAGAGGAGAAATGAACCAAACATATCGCGGTTTGTCAGCGACGGTCGATGAGAAATACACCCCGGATCATCCGTGTGCAAGCTCCAATGTTGTTTTCTAAGCAAATCCTACTGAAAAATGAGTTTGATGGAGGTGGAAGTAAAAATCCCCAAAACCATAACCTAAAAATTGTGTTTTTGGCCCTTAAATGGCGTTTCTGTCCGTCAAAATTCGCCTGGCGAGGCGCCATTTTCTACTACCTCTACAGTGAATTTCACTCTTCTGGCTCGCCCCTGCTTCGCCTGGCTAGCATGGGGTGAGCGCTGACAGGACAACAAAAATCCTGCACTGTTTTCTTCGTAACTTTTGAACCGTAACTCCGTTTTTTGCCCGGCTCGAAGCGTTGAAAATCTTATTAAATGCTCTATCTAACAATGAATAAATATAAATACTTGAATACTACAAAAATGAGATAAAAACAATTAAACTCAATGATATTTACACGATAACGCAATATATACACTATAATGTAAACTATACCGAATATATACTAAAGTTGAGGTTTATTGACAAAAAGCAAACGAATTAAGCCTATGAATGCTAATTATTCACACTCAAATTCACAACAAATTAGCACTCATCATTATACTGACAAAACAGACACGACATACAGACTGGTGAGGAATACAACCGGATACTCGACCACTCTGGGAGATGGGGGTAGCACTGGAGATTCTGAAAGTTGTACTTTTACTCAGGAATAGGTATTCCTGCATTCGTTCCGATTTCCGGAGATACAAACGTGCTAGGCATAGAAATCTGTTCTTTTTTTGCAGAGGTGGACCCTATTGGGGTGAAAAACCAACAATGGGTTTTCAGGGGTGAGAAATCTGTCGGAGGTGATAGATGGATCATTCCGTCTGAAGTAGTTGATCCTTTATTCAAGGAAGTACTTTGATTCTACATTTTGAGTTTAGATCAGTACCAGGAAAGCAATCGATATTCCTTTTTCGTGCTCATTAATCAAAAAGAGATTGCCATCTTTGTTTTGAAATCAAAAGCAAATTTAACAAGTAAATTCATTTTTTTTGTTTCAAGAATCGTTGATCATGTTAAAATGTCATATTGCGAAGCAGAATAAATGAGAATTGCAAACAAAAGGCACACAGGCTCAAATTTTATTGATAGAATGGTAATCAGCCGAACGCATGATGCCATGGAGCATTACAAAGTTTAGAAAATGGTAATTTAAAGGGAAAGGGGCTACATTGAAACATAACGACCGCTATCCTTCCACCAACTTTGAATTCTGGACATTCTGAGCTTCTGTCGAAGATGACCTTGACTGAAGTTTTCTCGACGGATGACGTTGCCTTTGAGTAGCCAAACTTGTCGGATATAGTTACTTGCCATGAATCTCTAATTTTTGTCTAGATTGCCCTTTCGGGTTTTCAATCCATCGGGATGACTTTTGCTTATGTCTCTAATTTTTGCCTGGACCGCCCTTTCGGGTTTTCAATCCATCGAGACGTTATTTTTTATTTTATTTAGGTGAAGTATTTCTTGACTACATCAACATTCATGGGGTAGGTAAACTCCTCTCCATCCATGGTTGCCTCTAGAATCAGTGAGAAATGATTGTATCTTCTTGAGCACGAGGTCTCCTTCTCTAAAGACACGAGGTCGGACCTTTTTGTCAAACGTTTTCTTCATTCTTTGTTGATACAACTGACCATGGCACAAAGCCATCATTCTCTTTTCTTCGATTAGGTTCAGTTCATCGTGTTGAATTTGACACCATTCAGCTTCTGTTAGCTTGGCTTCCATCAATACTCTCATTGATGGGATCTCTACTTCTATGGGGAGCACTGCTTCCATGCCATATACTAGAGAGAAAAGGGGTTACCCCTGTTGAGGTGCGGACAAATGTTCGATAACCGTGAAGAGCAAAGGGTAGCATCTCGTTCCAGTCTTTGTAGGTTACAACCATCTTCTAAACGATCTTCTTGATATTCTTGTTAGCCGTTTCTACCGCTCCATTCATTTAAGGTCGGTAGGGAGATGAGTTATGGTGTTCGATATTGAACTCAACACACAATTCTTTCATCATCTTGTTGTTCAAGTTGGATCCATTATCCGTAATGATCTTGCTTGGAACACCATAACGGCAGATGAGATTGTTCTTGATAAATCGGACCACCACTTGTCTTGTTACATTGGTGTATGATACTGCTTCGACCCACTTGGTGAAGTAGTCAATAGCTACCAAGATGAACCAATATCTGTTTGAAGTTTTGGGTTCAATCATGCCAATCATGTCGATTCCCCATATAGAAAAAGGCCATGGAAAAGAAAGAACTTTGAGATGTGTTGGCGGTACATGGATTTTGTCTGTGTATATCTGACACTTGTGACACCTCCTCATGTACTTGTAGCAATCGGATTCCATTCAGCCAATAATATCCTGCTCTCAGAATTTTCCTTGCCATTGTATGTCCATTGGCATGAGTGCCATAGGAACCTTCATGGATTTCTTTCATTAACATGTTTTCTTCTTGTCTGTCTACGCATCTGAGCAAAACCATGTCGAAGTTTCTCTTGTAGGGGGTATCGCTGTTCAGGAAGAAGTTGCCAGCCAGTCTTCTGATAGTCTTCCTATCTTTTCTGGATGCCCCAGGCGGGTATTCCTATCTTTGAAGGAAACACCAGATATCATGATACCATGGTTTGTCATCTATGACTGCTTCAATCGCGAAGATGTAGGCGGTCCTTTCAAGGCGCATTATGTCAATCCTGGGTACGTCGTTCCATCGACTCACACTAATCATGGAGGATAGGGTGGCTAATGCATCAGCCATGTGATTTTATTCACGAGGGATATAATGAAACTCGATTCTGTTAAAGAATGGTAACAACCCTCTCGCATTGTCTTTGTAAGGAAGCAATCCTGATTGGTACGTGTTCCACTCTTCTTTAATCTGATTGATAACCAGGGCTGAGTCTCCATACACATCCAAATTCTTTATCCTTAGGTCGATAGCTTCTTCGAGACCCATGATACAAGCTTCGTATTCGGCCTCATTGTTTTTGCATTTGAACGTCAATCTAGCGGTGAAAGGAATATTGGTACCCTAAGAGGTTAAATTCGACTGATTCCTGATCATCAATCAGTTGATGAGCCAAATGATCGGCTAAAATACTTCCTTTGACGGCTTTATGAGCATGGTACTCAATGTCGTATTCTGATAAAAACATTTTCCAACGGGCAATCCTTCCTGTGAGAGCCGATTTTTCAAAGACATACTTGATCGGATCCATTTCGGAGATTAACCAAGTAGTGTGACAAATCATGTACTGGCGAAGACATTTGGATGCCCAAGCCAGAGTGCATCAAGTTTTCTCGAGCATAGTGTATCGAGTTTCACAGTCCATAAACTTCTTGCTTAAGTAGTAAATGGCAAATTATTTTCTCTTTGTCTCGTCTTGTTGGCCAAGTACACAACCCATGGAGTCTTCCAAGACTGTTAGGTATATGATCAATGGTCTTCCTTCCACTGGAGGAGACATAATCAGTGGATTCAACAGATATTCTTTGATGCTGTCGAACGCTTTATGGCAATCTTCTGTCCATACGCAGCTTTGATTCTTTCTGAGTAGTTTGAAGATTGGCGTGCATGTCGCGGTTATGAGGGATATGAATCTTGAGATGTAATTCAGACGCCCTAAAAATCCTCTGACCTGTTTTTCAGTATTCGGTGAAGGCATTTCTTTAATTGCCTTGACTTTGTCGGGATCAACCTCAATTCCCTTTTGGCTAACGATAAACCCTAAGAGTTTTCCTGAGCGAACACCGAATGTGCATTTATTGGGATTCAAGCAGAGGTTGTATTTTCTCAGACGCTCGAATAACTTTGACAGGTGTTCCACATGTTCTCCTTCTGTTTTAGATTTGGCAATCATGTCATCGACGTACACTTCAATCTATTTGTGCATCATGTCGTGAAACAAAGTTGTCATGGCCTTTTGACAGGTTGCCCCTGCGTTCTTTAGACCGAACGACATTACCTTGTAACAAAATGTGCCCCATGGGGTGATGAATAAAGGTTTATCTATATCTTCTGGCACCATTTTGATTTGATTATAGCCCGAGTATCCATCCATGAAGGAGAAGACTTTGAATTTCGTTGTGTTGTTTACCAGCATGTCTATGTGTGGTAGGGGGAAGTCATCCTTTGAACTTGCCCTATTCAGATCCCTGTAGTCTACACACATTCTGACTTTTCCGTCCTTTTTCGGAACTGGCACTATGTTGACTAACCATTGAGGATATTCTGAGGTGGCGAGGAAACCTGCGTCAATCTGTTTCTGCACTTCCTCCTTGGTTTTGATGGCCATATCGGGATGAGTCCTTCTCAGTCTTTGTTTTACCGGAGGGCATTACGTTTTCAGTGGTAAGTGATGTTCCACGATGCTGGTATCCAACCCTGGCATATCCTGATAGGACCAAGCAAATACATCTAGAAACGCTTTGAGAAGTTATATCAAGCCTTCTCTGACAGTTGAACTGAGTAGTGCCCTAATATTAACTTCTTTCTTTTCTTCCTTTGAACCCAAATTAACCGTTTCTAATGGCTCTTTGTGAGGCTCAATAGAACTTGCCTCTTGCCTGAGTAGTCGGAAGATCTCTTCTGGAATTTCTTCGTCCTCTTCTTCTTCAGCTTCAAATACCGGGAATTCAAAGTTGGGAGAAGGCATTGAATCGTATGTTTCAATGGGGTTTAAAACAAGCAATCTGCATGACATGATGATTCTTTTTTTAGAAAAAACAGAGAGAATGCAAAAGTGTGTGCAGTGTATTTTCTGAAAATGCTTGTTTTTATTTTGGGTTGTTTTTTTAGGATTACCATTTTATGAAAAACGAAAAGTGAAAACAGCACTAAATGCGGGAATTCAGAATGACATTATTTATTCATGATTTGTTGATTCTTGAAACACAACCCTATAAAACAAAACTTTGTCGCTTTGAACAAAGCGAAGAGGGACATTTACAGAAAAGTGAGCCCTATAAAACATCCATTTCACTCGGGCAAAGTGAAAGGTTAAAACAAAGATGATAATTACTTCGACTTATGGATGACTTTCGGGACATCGACTCCAACCCAATGGTGAAACACTCCTCTGTGAATCACAAAGTCTGGTACCTCCCTTCTTGGTTTGTCTTCAGAAATGGCACTGATTTCTGGCGGAGTAGGATCCTTGGAGTCTTCTTCCCATACAGAGTTATCATAAGAGGACTCTTCTGTCACATTTTCCATAGTGTTTTCACTCTCGAGAGGACTCCCCATCCGGTTGGCTGGATGTCCTCGTATCTGATGCAAAAGCTTTTAGGAGCAGTATATTTGACTAAAAAGTCGTACTTGCTGCTTGGCTGCCCCAAGGTATCCCAGGTTTCTGTGGGAATAGAGGAGTCATCTTCCTCAATGACGTTAACCTCAGGAAATGCGTAGTTAATGAATTTTTGTCCTGCAATCTTTGCAAATTCATCACCATGGTGTTGGACATTTTCGGAATATTCTGAGTAAGGATTCCATGACTTTGTGGGAACATGGGTATTCTTTTCAAGATTACTCAGCTGATAAGCATTATCCAGCTGACTCTTTTGCTCCGAGTCTTCCGTGTATGGCTTCCAGATAAGCAAGTCATCCATGGGATCATAATAACCGTAGTCGAAGTTATCTTTCATCAGATTGTCTTCATCTAATGAGTTGGGGGGAGCACGACATCCTTCGGGATCACAATCTCTATAGATCATTCTGACGTTTGATATTGGTATATATCCCGGGTTCTGCTTCGGAAAATAGAATAGCATGTGTGCCTCTCCCTGAGACATGTAACCGTCATCATTGAGATAGGACTTCCACTCCTCATCCGTATCGGAGGAGTCGTTCCCATCGATGGTGTGGACTTCTTGAGATACTGGGTGGAGGAAGCCTCCGTTGTGAAAGAAATCCTGAATGGGACGAAAACTTTCATCTTTCTTAGTAGTCTAGGTACAAGTTGGAGAAAAACCAAGACCTTTTCTTGTCTTGTTATCAATAGGAATTACAATTTGTCCCCATCCTTTTACGTCACGACTCCCCATCACTTTGAGAGCGTCCTTGTATGAGGAAATCGACGTTCCTCTTTCTTGTTGATTCTCATTGCTCACCGAGAGTTCTTGAAATTGAGTTCCAACAACCTCCTCTGGTTCTACACAAGAGAGTGATGATAAGTTGCTCACAATTAAAGCTTGCTCTCCACATACTGTGACTAATTTATCATTCTTGACAAACTTCAACTTCTGGTGAAGTGTTGAAGTGACTGCCCCAGCTTCGTTTATCCAAGGTCATCCTAATAAACAGTTGTATGCTGCTCGGATGTCCATGACCTGGAAAGTGACTTGGAATGTGTGAGGACCAATGGTTATGGGAAGATCGACTTCGCCGATAACTATTTTTCTGGATCCGTCAAAGGCTTTGACGATGATCTCACTGTCTCTCATCGGAGTACCTTGAAAAGATAGTCGAACCAAAGTTGACCTTGGCATGACATTTAAGGATGAACCTGTGTCTACCAGTATGTTGGCTAAAACATCGTCCTGGCAATTGACTGTGATGTTGAGTGCCTTATTATGGTTCTTGCCTTCTTCCGGCAGTTCTTCATCACTGAATCCTAAGTTGTTACAGGAAGTGATGTTGGAGATGATGTTATCAAATTGTCCTACCGTCACATATTGTTCCACAAAGGCTTGTTCTAAGACTCTCTGTAGAGCTTCCCTGTGAGCTTCTGAACTAAGCAGGAGAGATAGTATAGAAATTCGAGACGGAGTTTGCAAAAATTGATCCACAATGTTGTACTCACTTTTCTGGATGAGCTTCAGCAACTCATCATTGTTCTTTGTAGGTTCTGGATTGCTGGATTGACCGACTCGTTGGTTAGGAACTTCCGTTTGAGGCTCATTTTCTTTGGTAGGTTCTCCAACTCCTCTGTTGAAGATTCGACTACTCCGGGTAACTCGACTGATGTCGACAATGTTCACAATGGAGGGTAATGGAGTTTCCTTTCCATTTTCTATGGTCGTTGCACCGTACTTGTATGGGATAGCCTTTTCTGACTTATACATTATTGGACATGGCAGATAGATAACTGTAGTACCCCAAAATTTGCCCTACCTTTTTCTGGTTTTTGCTTCGCGCTCATTTTGCATTTTTTAGGTCATAACTCATAATCATATCATTGCGTTGGTTTTATGAGACATGGGATCGAAGGATTTTCTTGTTATAAATGGTTGCCCTGTTCAGGACGATTCTGCAAGTCATCTTCTGTAAAGTTCATCAGTGTACATCTGGGTGATTTAGGTTTTATTCATGGTTGAGCTGGTAGACTGTTTATCGGTGGAGATTCTTCAGTGGATCATGTGAGTGGCCAGATTGTTCAGTGGTAGCTGTGACCATTTTATCAGAGGCTTGTGAATAGTTTGTGATTGGTTTTGAATTCTTTGGGTTATCCATTTTCTATCCATCATGACCATTTTCAACCATTTTAACCATTTTTCTTTCCACCTTCAAGTTTATTTCAATATCCATTCCTTACCATTTTCAAATCCAATTTTTATCTTCTCTATTATCCATATTTTCCACTATATTCAAAACCATTTTTTTTCATAATCTTTTCTTAAACCATTTTCTACAACAAGATATCCAATTAACCATTTTATCCATTTTCCTTTTAATCCATACCCACTTCATTTTTCTTAACCCACTTTTCTTATTCCTAACCCATTTCTAATAACCATACTTAATCCATTTAACCATTCATATCCACTTTTGATTTCCAAATCCATCTTGTGTATATCTATTTATAAAATCCATTTTTAACCATTTTTAGATTGAATATCCAAACCTATATCCATATTCTATATACAATTTATTCAAATAATCATTTCACAAAATATATCCAAATTTTATCTATTTGTTTTTTAAACCACTTTTCAAACCCATTTCAATTTCATCTCATTATACAATTCCAAATGACCATTTTTGATATCCATCTTTCATTCAATTACACCACTTTCTAATCCATATCTACTTTTAATCCAAATCCATTTATTTAAAACCAATATCCAAATTATGTTTGATGTCTAAACCACTTTCAAAATTCATGTCACATCCCAATCCAAAAAACCCTTTTTCCTATATCCATTGTAATCCAATTTCACTCCACATTACCCAGTTAAGAAAAACGAAATGCTACAAGAATTTACAAGTGAGAAAAGCGTGATGCACGACACGTCACAGCTAGTACCAAAATGCAGGCAAAGTAACTATAAAACGCAAAGAAAAGTACATAAGAGTGGCGCGGGAATTAGCAGCAAAAATTTTCACAAATTTCATAACAGAATTTCCAATCAAATAACCGATTCTACCCCTCTAATCCAGGCTATAAAATGCAGATTGTAGAGCTTCTATCATCTTCTTGAAAACTCTTCTTCAGATTTCACCAGTTCTCACCAATCAAAACTCTTCATCATCTTCAATTTCAATCGGCATCTTCATCAATTCAGAAAAATCCTTCAAACCTCTCCAATTCTTCATCTGTCTCCTCCATTCTCCACCAATACATCGTCACCTTCAAATCAACCTTCATCATAATTTTCAGTTTTCAAAAACTTCATCAACCTGCAGAATTCAATAACAGCGACAAAGTAAATTCAACGCACGGTGTTCATCAAGATTGACAGAAAGAGTAGAAGAAGGAATTTAAAAAACGCAAGGCGAAGAACGATTTCGAAGATTCTAATTCATCACGCAACAACAACTTTAGAAGAGGAAGAAGGTGCAAGGTGCAAAAATCACCTTACCTCGTGGAGTTCTTTCTCGTCGCAAGCGAATAGGCACCGGACTGTCTCCGGTAGGTACGTTGATCTGTCTCCATTGATTTTATGAAATTATCTTCTCAGCGTTGTAGTTACGATAGACATGTTTTCATTCCTTTTGATCATCACGTCGATTCTGAGTTGAGTATAGTGAATTTGATTCCGAAGCGGTATCATTCCTCGGCGCTGGTTTGAGTTGTGATAGAAGAAGCATAGAGCATTAGGTCTGGAGAAATCGTGAAGTGATTTTTGTTGGAACTGTTGAAAGTGGTTGCGATGCAGATTTGTTTAAGAAGGCACGGAGGAGCGTTGATTTGCTTTGTGGAAGTTCGTGTGAGTTTGAGAGGAGGTGACGGTGGTGTTCGCGGAGGCGAGGTGTTGAGAACGGAGAAGCCGAAGTGAGTTGGAACTCCGGCACGACGTTTTCGGTGACGGCGTGATGTTGCGAAGGAGGAGATGATGAAGACGATGTCGGTGAAAGAATAGAGTGAGCGTTCGGTGGAGCTTGTCGTGACGAATCAAACGAAGGTAATGAAGAGGAGTACGACATCAATGATGTGGAGGTTCTTGTATTTGATGAGTAGGACAGAGAGAGCCACCGGCAGTTTGTTGCGAAGGAGAAGAAATGTGTTGAGAGGTGAGAGAGGCGAGCGGTTGGTCACCGGCGAGAGAAGAACGTTGGGAGAGGTTGATGGTGTGTGACGGCGCAGGAGGAAGGGAGTGCTGAGTTGGTGAGCTTTTCTAAAGTAAACATTAGGGTTTTCTTGTGCCTTCATGGACCGGGCTCAAAGGGCCATTTTATTTTTACTTTTCGTTTCACTTTTCGCAACCCCCTGGCAATGATAACAAGGATATTGGGCCACTAACCTAAAGCCCATGCGCCCAAAATTAAGTTTCCCCCACACAACCGAAATACTCTCTGCACCCCCCTTGGCTTAGGAACTCCTTGGGCTTGCTGAACTTCCAGGGCCCAGCGCTTGGACCTCTGTTTCCACCACCCTTTCCTTATCTGCACCCTTTCTTCTTTGAGTTAGTTTGTTTTTTTGTTGTTGATTTAGAATTCAATACTAATTTTGGTTATTTGGTTTTAATTTTAAGTATTGATTTTAGAATTTAATTTTCTTTAGAATTAGCTTAGAATTAAATCTTCTCAATGTTAGAATTTGATTAGTTAATTAGATTTTAATTTTAGAATTAATTTCTTTTAATTAGAATTTAGAGCTTTAATTAGATTTTACCTAGAGAATTAGAATTTAGTCTTGGTTTTTGATTTTATAATCCTAATTTTGGTTAACTCACTTTTAGTAGTTAGATTTAATTTTAGAATTTAACTTTAGGATTAATGTTTTCTGATTTAGTTTAGATTTTACTTGAACTAATTTTAGGATTAATTTTAGAATTAGTTTTTAATCTTAGATTAATACTTCCTTGTTAGAATTTAATCTTGATTTTGTTACTTAGCATTTTAATTCTAACTTGGATTTTTTATGCTTATTCTGATTAATTTCTGATTAATTGTTTCTTTGCTCACTTAATTTTCTTCATCCCTCTTTACGATCAACTTAACTTCCACCTTGGAAGTAAGTTGCTTCTTATGTTCTTCTCCTCTTTCTTAGGATAGTGTTCTCATACCACACTAAACCTTAGGACTTCCAAGCATGCTAACACTAGGGTGAGTCTTAGTCCCCTTAGTTTTCACCTTTGATCCTCTTTTTTTTGAGCCACTTCTTCTCATCTCAAAACAAAAATAAAAAACACTTAATAAAGGCATAACACCTATTGTATTTAGGCCTTTCATGTGGGGAGAAGGAAGTGTGGGGTCTTCTCTCACTTTCTTGGAATGTTTAGCATACGTCCCGTCTTGGGTCGATATGCGAGGCATTTGATCCTACATGAAGGACTTAAATCCAATACTTGTTACAAAACACACATAATCAAAAACACTTCTTTCTAAAAGACAAAAACAAACGACAGCGTCTTTCCTTCGGGAATTCTTTTCTCATCTCATTCATTCTCAACGTACGAACGCTCTTCTTCTCATTCTCTTGCAAGATGGTAACGCACTCGGACCAGCGAGCCTGCAACACCTGAGCTAGAACGTTAGATGATCCTTAAAAAACACAAACAACTTTCTCTAGGTGAGGGGAACTACGTCGCTCTAATTCTCATGTTCCCGATGAGATACGTAGGCAGTGGGGTAGGGCCCATTCGAGCACTTCTTTTATTTTCCCTACATTTGTTTCTCTTTCTCTTTCTTTCTTTCAGTTCTTTTTCCAGTATCCTTTCCTTACACCCTTTGATTGAGACAAGCAAGCGTGGATCCCATCGGGTACGATGGACGCGTGGGGGTGCTAATACCTTCCCCTCGCGTAACCGACTCCCGAACCTAGTTTCTCTTGGTCGCAAGACCATGCTTTTTCCTTTCCTTCAGGTTTACGCAATGTTTCCTTTCCCTCTTTTGGGATAAATACACATTGATGGCGACTCTGTTTCGGTGCCACTTTCGCGTTTGTACCTGGATGAAAATCCTGGGAGCGATAGCTGGCGACTCTGCTGGGGAAAGGTTGACCTATTGCTGGTCCATCCTAAGCGAGTCAATCCTAGCGCTTGTTTGCTTTTCTTTCATTGGGTGTTTACTGTTATCTTGTATTTGCTGTTTACTGTATTTTATTACTTGTACCATATTTACAGCATGTTAGCATTTACATTTCATATATTATACTGTGTTGCACTGTTTTGTCTGTTTGGAGGGATGGGATTTCTGAGAGATGAGCCCATTACCAAGGCTCGAGTGCACACTTAGATTTAGAGTGGAGAGTAGTGGGACCTACGTACCATCTATGTACGTTGGGTAATCACGAAATTCACAGCTAGACGAGGCTATCTTGGGACCCGTCATGGCGTACGCATCTTGCGTATTCCAGGATGTCAATCTAGAGAGCTGTCGACTCTAGTGACCGATCATGAGGACCTTAGTGGAAACATCTCTCTTTAGTGGTGACAGTGGCAGACCACATTCTGTGGCAAACCCACTCGCACCCGAGGGCCCACTTTGGAACTTGCATAAGATGACCTTTATTTTCTAAGGTGAGTCAGTGGACGACCTCTTTGATTGGCATAGCATTGTATCCTACGGGCTGAATGTGCTATCGCTTCTCAAACCTCCAAAGCTGGCAAGCCTTGTTTTCTAGGAACCACATGTGAGAGGGGCGGTTGTTTACAGGTTTGCAGGTAACCTTGACCTTCAACATACCCGGTATTCTGGATTTCCTATCAGTGTGGACTTATCAGCCTGGTATTCTGGTATTCTGATCATCCGGTATTTTCTTCAGAGCCGACCTATGACCTTATTCAGCCATCAGCACAGCAGTTATTCAGAATATGTGGATGCTTTGATCCCTTGTCTTATTGCATTCATATTATTGCATTGCATTTGCATCTTGCATCATTTTGCATGTCCTTCTCCAGGCCAGACCAGTGAGCTCATCCATCCTTTATCTGATCTGCAGTTTGATTTCCTGACTTTTGTATTGGACTTGAATTAACCTTGGGAAGGATCATGAACTCTGGGGAACAGAATCAGTTTGTGACTAGGGCCGATGTTGAATTGATGAAGCATCAGTTGGACCAACTTATGGAAGCTATGGCCGTCATGACAAGGGGAGAGGCCAATATTCAAAGAAATGAGAATGTCATTCCACCTCCGGCGAGCAATGTTGCCCAAACTCAGCCGGTGCGGATCCCTGTCGAGAATCAAGTTGAGCAAGAACCTCCTTTTGTCCGAGATGGGCATTCATCTTCTCTTGATGCCGCTGATTATCAGAGTTTTGCATTCTCTGTGCCAGATGTCCGAGGGGTAGTTCCGAAGATGAACCCTAAGGATCCACGATATGTTGATGACGAAAGATACCGCGTGTTGGACGAGAAAATTAAAGCCCTGGAGAGGCGTGATACTCTTGATTTGAATGCTTCGAGCATGTGTTTGGTGTCTGGCCTGATAATGCCTCCAAAGTTTAAAATGCCGAAGTTTGAGCAATACAAAGGAGATAGTTGTCCGAAGCTACATTTGGTGATGTTCTGCAGAAGAATGACCTCACATGTCAACAATGAAAAGCTCATGATCCACTGTTTCCAAGACAGTCTGAGTGGGGCATCTTTGTATTGGTATATGCAGTTGCAGAGTGGTAGCATCCGATCATGGTCAGATCTAGCCAACGCCTTTGTGAAGCAGTACAACTACAATCTTGACATGGTTCCTAGCCGAATGCATTTGCAGGACTTGTCTCAAGCAGATAATGAGTCATTCAGAGGGTATGCTCAGAGATGGAGAGAGTTAGCCGCTCGTGTTCAACCGCCACTTTCGGATAGAGAATTGGTTGATTTGTTCATGGATACCTTGCAAGGGCCGTACTTGGAAAAGATGATTGCCAATGGGGCAGCAAAATTTTCTAACCTCGTGATGGTGGGAGAACGTATTGAGAGATTGCTCAATTGTGGAAAGCTCCAAGGCATCTCGAACTTCCAAGCTAATGAAAATGAATCAGTTGTCAGTTCTCAAGAAGAATTCGAGGAAAAAACTAGTTCCATGCAGGAATCTTCACCACCTTATTCTCAGTGTTCAAACATATCAACTGTTCAGAGTCAACAATCTTATGGGTCTTCGTATCAAGGACAATATTCTTCTGCAAATCAGAGACTTCCGCTGAGTCAACGATCATATCGCCGTCAGCCGCGTCAGCACGCCCGACAAAGGCCAAGGAAGCCAGAGAGGAATTTCACTCAGTTGCCAATGTCGTACAGTCAGATGCTGCCAAATTTGATCAAGGGTGGATTAATAGTGCCAAAGGATTTGAAGCCGGTGCCTTTTCCGTACCCACCAGGTTTTGATACCAACGCCCGTTGTGACTATCATGCTGGGGCACAGAGGCATTCAACAGAAGACTGTAAGGTGCTCAGGAGCAAGGTTCAGACTCTTCTTGACTCCAATATGTTCTCATTCACGCCTCAGGGTATTCAGATAAACATTTCTCCTTCATCCAGTCAGGTGGGTTCATCAGTCCAGGTTATGGAAGAAGTCACTGAGAGCAGTTGTGCAGATGAGTATTAGAATGACTTCGATGAGAAATTCTGAAGATGGTTAGCATTTGCAAATCAAGCTTGGAAAGCCTAGTTCCTCAAAGCTGGCAATCATTTAGATCATGTCATTTCTTTGCATTTGTAGTTTCTTTTCTGTTAAAATGTACAAACTCATTTGTTAAAACTTGTTGTTTTCGATTGATAAAGATAATGAAATGAATATGCATGTTCTGATTAAATCCAGTCGTGTTCACTCATACTTTTTATCGATATCATATGCTTGTTTAAGCAGGATCCTAGGGAGGATGACGAAATTGAAAGGCGCAAAATTTCCGATTATATGCTTTTGAACAAAAACCCTGTTGATGATGTACATGCATTGTTTCAAATTCCTAAACACCGGAGACATAAGGAAGATAATCCCTTGCAAACCCCGTTGAGCCTAGTAGTAGGAGTTTATTTCTGAAAATGAAAAACCCTCAATCTTAACCTGGGGCAGGGTAGGTGTCAGCTAATTTGACCGTGCATTCAAATTTCAAAAGGAGTGTTTCGTTCAAGGATCAATTACATCTACGGTTATCCCTCACCAACCGAAGAGTGAGACGGTCGGAACACTTTACAAGTCAAGATAAGCCAGTGTCACACGATTTGTTCAAAAGAAAAAAAAAGAATCAAAAGAAAAGAAGAAAAAGCCCGCTAAGTCAAGACTTGAAAACAAGTGACTTAGGCAAAAGTTAGGGCATCCCGCTGGACTTCAAAATCGAAAATTCAAAAGGAATCAGTCCAGGCAAAATCAGGGATATCAACAACAAAAGAATGAAAAAGCGAAAAGCAAAATGGATTACAAAAGAAAAATCCTCGAATAAAGAACAAGTCGTGTGACTACATACACCAAAGACAGAAAGGGTGACCGTCACCCCAAAACCGTGTGGGGTCCTGCTATCCTCCTACCATTCATTAACCTTTTTGAAAGGTGAGCGCTTGTGTCAAGTTAGCTGAACGTAGGACTGGAGAATATCAAGGAGAAAGGGTGGGTTAAAATAAAACTTTGAGCCTTATATCTTTTCTTTCTTAAACCGCGAACCAGTCCATGTTACAACATGCGAAAGACCTAATTGAAGCAGGGTTGTTTCGAAAGCATACTTTGGTAAAGATCGCGGCGAAGCTGACTCCTAAAAGGATCTTCTTACCATTCATGTTGGTATCAGTGACATTTTGATAAGTGATTCGTTCACTACACGTCATAATATTTTTCCAGTGAACAGACTTGGATTGCAAAACTGTCATATGCATTGCATCAAAATTATCTTTTCAAAACGAATTGTTTTACTTGCGAGTCAGTACTTGGCATCAGGAAAGTTTCTACAATGGAAAGATTGATTAATCAGAGGTGCAAAGTGCCCGAGTACTCCGTTGAGCCGGGGTAAGTCATACCAAACGGGCGATCCATTCCAAGATTCAGCTAATCTGGGGCAATCAATTTGAGATTTAACAAATCTCTCAAAGGTCAGTTAAAGGTACTCCTTCACAGATCAGCCAGACAGGGGCACAAATCACTGCAAAGCTGGGGCAGGCCACCCCAAAAGCACAAAAAGGTTATTCTCTCTGGAGGATGGTTAATCAAAAGCCATGGGGCAATATATGTCATATCTTCACGAGACATCCTGAAGACATGTTCATTTACAGGTTATGCTGCATCGGGGCACCTCTTTTGGTCATATCACATCTGCAGGGTTCACGTTGATAGTTAACACGTGACGTCCCCAGTAGAGTTTCTCGCCTCGGCAGAGATGGCTGAAGTTTCATTACTCAGCAGAGCATTATGAAGATTGTGAATCATTTTCCCTAGCAAGAATTCAGGGGTTCGTTCTCCCCTATCTAGTTTGACGAAGTTTGTTGCTCTTCAGCAAAAGTTTATATTCCTGTACAGAGTGTTGGGTTTATGCTTCCCTATTTTATGGTAAAGTTGTTTCTGTCCCCCCAACGGAGCAAGGGTAGAAGGTAGATTCCCAACAGAGGACCAAGTCTGATCTTGTCCCCTAGCAGAGCTGACATCACCAATCATTGTCCCCCAAGCATATTTTTGGGTGGTGGTTAGCGTTCCCCAGCAAGTCAAAGGTCGATTGTCATTGGCACTTTTCTTCAGCGAGATTCCTGGGATGTTTCCTCCAGCAGAAGTTTTTTATTCATACTTTCCTGCAGAATGGAGGTTTAGTCGAGATCTCGAGCAGTTATGACACTGAAGACGGTTCAGTTTGTTACCCCCAGAGGAGTTGGTCTCGTCTCTTCAGCATTTATTTTGCTGGAGTGGTCCTATTGCATGATCATTATCACGCATATCATTATCATAGCATATCATGAAATCTTGTAAAACCAAACAGAAAATCCAAAGCCCAACCTTGCTCGGCATCCTGCCACAACCCACTTTGCTGGTATATTTCAAAAACCTAAAATCCTATCCCTATTGGCACTTCATACAAAATCCAATCCCCATTGGTACCCAGAAAGATTTCGCCTTTGAAAAAAAAACAATCACCATCAGGTTTCACCTGTCATAGCTAGCAAAGTTCAATTGAACTTGGCACATCCTCCTTTTCCCGGTAGCCCGAGCATGCGTCGGCATTTCTTACATATAGTAATCATTGCATCCTCAAATCGCGTAGCATTTCCATTTGATATGGAGCATTACGCCATAGAAAGAAAATTCAAACATATGCATGCGAAGCATAAGCCAGATTTGGTACCTTGCACGAAAGCCCAAATCAACTTTCAGTCAAGACTGTGACATAGCCCCAGCAGACATTAAAATTAACCCCTCTACTTACCTTTATTTTGGGTCGTAGATCATACGTCGATCTCACCCTCGACCAGTCATTGTCCATCAACCCCTTGATGACGACATTTCGGTCAGGTTTCCTTTCCATCAAACCCCTTTGATGATGTGTTTCTGCGTATGGTTTTCTTTTCGTCATCCCTATGACAATGTGCTCCCTAAGTCAGGTATTCTTTCTGTCATCCCCATGACAATGTGCTTCGTTTGGTCGAGTCGTCTTCCTGTCATCCCCATGACAATGTGCTTCGTTCGGTCGGGTGTCGAGTCTTCTTTCTGCCATCCCTATGACAATGTGTCTCCTTTGGTCGAGTCCTCTTCCCGTCAACCCTTTGAGGAGGTGTTTCTTGGGGTTCATTTTCTTTCTGTAATACCCATGACAATGTGCTTCCTTCAGTCGAGTCATCTTTCTGTCATCCCTATGACAACGTGTTTCCTTTGGTTGAGTCTTCTTGTTGTCATCCCTATGACGATGTGTCCTTTTGGTCGGGGTTCCATCTTATTTCCGTCAAACCACTTTGACGATGTGCTTTCTTCGGTTGAGTCTCCTTTCCGTCATCCCCATGACGATGTGTTCCTACGGTGGAATTTTCTTTCTGTCATCCCTATGACGATGTGTTTCCTTCGGTTAGATTTTCTTCCCGTCAACCCTTTGACGACGTGTTCCCTTTTCAGCTTTCTTTCCGTCAAACCCCTTTGACGATGTGCTTTCTTTGGTCGAGTCCTCTTTCTGTCATCCCTATGACAATGTGTTTCTTTGGGTTCCATCTTATTTCCGTCAAACCCCTTTGACGATGTGCTTTCTTCGGTTGAGTCTCCTTTCTGTCATCCCCATGACAATGTGTTCCTACGGTGGAATTTTCTTTCCGTCATCCCCATGACGATGTGTTCCTACGGTGGAATTTTCTTTCTGTCATCCCTATGACGATGTGTTCTCTTCGGTCAGATTGTCTTGTCGTCAACCCTTTGACGAGGTGTTTCTTGGGTTTCATCTTCTTTCTGTCATCCCTATGACAATATGTCCCTTCGGTCAGATTTTCTTTCTGTCATCCCCATGACAATGTGTCCCTACGGTGGAATTTTCTCCCTGTCATCCCTATGACAGTGGGTTATCTTCAGTCAGGTTGTTCTTCCTGTCATCCCTATGACAATGTGTCCCTTGGTCGAGTTGTCTTTCTGTCACCCCTATGACGATGTGTCCTTTCAGTTGGGTTTCATTCTTCTTTCCGTCAAACCCCTTTGACGATGTGGTTCTCTGGGTATGTTGTCTTTCCGTCAAATTCCTTTGACGAGGTGTGACTGGGTTCCAGTATTATTTTCTCTCCTTGCGGTTAGCAAATTTTGTGGTTCTTTTTGTATTCAATCACCTTGTACCTTGAATGTCTGAAAGCAGTTGCTATCATCCTTTCAGGTCCAAGTTGATTGAATAGGGGGAGCTGTAGTACCCCAAAATTTGCCCTACCTTTTTCTAGCTTTTGCTTCGCGCTCATTTTGAATTTTTTAGGTCATAACTCATAATCATATCATTGCGTTGGTTTTATGAGACATGGGATCGAAGGATTTTCTTGTTATAAGTGGTTGCCCTGTTCGGGACGATTCTGCAAGTCATCTTCTGCAAAGTTCATCAGTGTACACCTGGGTGATTTAGGTTTTATTCATGGTTGAGCTGGTAGACTGTTTATCGGTGGAGATTCTTCAGTGGATCATGTGAGTGGCCAGATTGTTCAGTGGTAGCTGTGACCATTTTATTAGAGGCTTGTGAATAGTTTGTGATTGGTTTTGAATTCTTTGGGTTATCCATTTTCTATCCATCATGACCATTTTCAACCATTTTAACCAATTTTCTTTCCACCTTCAAGTTTATTTCAATATCCATTCCTTACCATTTTCAAATCCAATTTTTATCTTCTCTATTATCCATATTTTCCACTATATTCAAATCCATTTTTTTTCATAATCTTTTCTTAAACCATTTTCTACAACAAGATATCCAAATAACCATTTTATCCATTTTCCTTTTAATCCATACCCACTTCATTTTTCTTAACCCACTTTTCTTATTCCTAATCCATTTCTAATAACCATACTTAATCCATTTAACCATTCATATCCACTTTTGATTTCCAAATCCATCTTGTGTATATCTGTTTATAAAATCCATTTTTAACCATTTTTAGATTGAATATCCAAATCTATATCCATATTCTATATACAATTTATTCAAATAATCATTTCACAAAATATATCCAAATTTTATCTATTTGTTTTTTAAACCACTTTTCAAACCCATTTCAATTTCATCTCATTATACAATTCCAAATGACCATTTTTGATATCCATCTTTCATCCAATTACACCACTTTCTAATCCATATCTACTTTTAATCCAAATCCATTTATTTAAAACCAATATCCAAATTATGTTTGATGTCTAAACCACTTTCAAAATTCATGTCACATCCCAATCTAAAAAACCCTTTTTCCTATATCCATTGTAATCCAATTTCACTCCACATTACCCAGTTAAGAAAATCGAAATGCTGCAAGAATTTACAAGTGAGAAAAGTGTGATGCACGACACGTCACAGCTAGTACCAAAATGCAGGCAAAGTAACTACAAAACGCAAAGAAAAGTACATAAGAGTGGCGCGGGAATTAGCAGCAAAAATTTTCACAAATTTCATAACAGAATTTCCAATCAAATAACCGATTCTACCCCTCTAATCCAGGCTATAAAATGCAGATTGCATAGCTTCTATCATCTTCTTGAAAACTCTTCTTCAGATTTCACCAGTTCTCACTAATCAAAACTCTTCACCATCTTCAATTTCAATCGGCATCTTCATCAATTCAGAAAAATCCTTCAAACCTCTCCAATTCTTCATCTGTCTCCTCCATTCTCCACCAATACATCGTCACCTTCAACTCAACCTTCATCATAATTTTCAGTTTTCAAAAACTTCATCAACCTGCAGAATTCAATAACAGCGACAAAGTAAATTCAACGCACGGTGTTCATCAAGATTGACAGAAAGAGTAGAAGAAGGAATTTGAAAGACGCAAGGCGAAGAACAATTTCGAAGATTCTAATTCATCACGCAACAACAACTTCAGAAGAGGAAGAAGGTGCAAGGTGCAAAAATCAGCTTACCTCATGGAGTTCTTTCTCGTCGCAAGCGAAGAGGCACCGGATTGTCTCTGGTAGGTACGTTGATCTGTCTTCATTGATTCTATGAAATTATCTTCTCAGCGTTGTAGTTACGATAGGCATGTTTTCGTTCCTTTTGACCATCACGTCGATTCTGAGTTGAGTATAGTGAATTTGATTCCGAAGCGGTATCGTTTCTCGGCGCTGGTTTGAGTTGTGATAGAAGAAGCATAGAGCATTAGGTCTGGAGAAATCGTGAAGTGATTTTTGTTGGAACTGTTGAAAGTGGTTGCGATGTAGATTTGTTGAAGAAGGCACGGCGGAGCGTTGATTTGCTTTGTGGAAGTTCGTGTGAGTTTGAGAGGAGGTGACGGTGGTGTTCATGGAGGCGAGGTGTTGAGAACGGAGAAGCCTAAGTGAGTTGGAACTCCGGCACGACGTTTCCGGTGACGGCGTGATGTTGACAAAGGAGGAGATGATGAAGACGATGTCGGTGAAAGAATAGAGTGAGTGTTCGGTGGAGCTTGTCGTGACGAATCAAAGGAAGGTGATGAAGAGGAGTACGGCATCAACGATGTGGAGGTTCTTGTATTTGATGAGTAGGACAGAGAGAGCCACCGGCAGTTTGTTGCGAAGGAGAAGAAATGTGTTGAGAGGTGAGAGAGGCGAGCGGTTGGTCACCGGCGAGAGAAGAACGTTGGGAGAGGTTGATGGTGTGTGACGGCGTAGGAGGAAGGGAGTGCTGAGTTGGTGAGCTTTTCTAAAGTAAACATTAGGGTTTTCTTGTGCCTTCATGGACCGGGCTCAAAGGCCCATTTTATTTTTACTTTTCGTTTCACTTTTCGCAACCCCCTGGCAATGATAACAAGGATATTGGGCCACTAACCTAAAGCCCATGCGCCCAAAATTAAGTTTCCCCCACACAACCGAAATACTCTCTGCACCCCCCTTGGCTTAGGAACTCCTTGGGCTTACTGAACTTCCAGGGCCCAGCGCTTGGACCTCTGTTTCCACCACCCTTTCCTTATCTGCACCCTTTCTTCTTTGAGTTAGTTTTTTTTTTTTTGTTGATTTAGAATTCAATACTAATTTTGGTTATTTGGTTTTAATTTTAAGTCTTGATTTTAGAATTTAATTTTCTTTTGAATTAGCTTAGAATTAAATCTTCTCAATGTTAGAATTTGATTAGTTAATTAGATTTTAATTTTAGAATTAATTTCTTTTAATTAGAATTTAGAGCTTTAATTAGATTTTACCTAGAGAATTAGAATTTAGTCTTGGTTTTTGATTTTATAATCTTAATTTTGGTTAACTCACTTTTACTAGTTAGATTTAATTTTAGAATTTAACTTTAGGATTAATGTTTTCAGATTTAGTTTAGATTTTACTTGAACTAATTTTAGGATTAATTTTAGAATTAGTTTTTAATCTTAGATTAATACTTTCTTGTTAGAATTTAATCTTGATTTTGTTGCTTAGCATTTTAATTCTAACTTGGATTTTTGATGCTTATTCTGATTAATTCCTGATTAATTGTTTCTTTGCTCACTTAATTTTCTTCATCCCTCTTTAAGATCAACTTAACTTCCACCTTGGAAGTAAGTTGCTTCTTATGTTCTTCTCCTCTTTCTTAGGATAGTGTTCTCATACCACACTAAACCTTAGGACTTCCAAGCATGCTAACACTAGGGTGAGTCTTAGTCCCCTTAGTTTTCACCTTTGATCCTCTTTTTTTTGAGTCACTTCTTCTCATCTCAAAACAAAAATAAAAAACACTTAATAAAGGCATAACACCTATTGTATTTAGGCCTTTCATGTGGGGACAAGGAAGTGTGGGGTCTTCTCTGACTTTCTTGGAATGTTTAGCGTACGTCCCGTCTTGGGTCGATATGCGAGGCATTCGATCCTACATGAAGGACTTAAATCCAAAACTTGTTACAAAACACACATAATCAAAAACACTTCTTTCTAAAAGACAAAAACAAACGACAACGTCTTTCCTTCGGGAATTATTTTCTCATCTCATTCATTCTCAACGTACGAACGTGCTTCTTCTCATTCTCTTGCAAGATGGTAACGCACTCGGACCAGCGAGCCTGCAACACCTGAGCTAGAACGTTAGCCGTTCCTTAAAAAACACAAACAACTTTCCCTAGGTGAGGGGAACTACGTCGCTCTGATTCTTATGTTCCCGATGAGATACGTAAGCAGTGGGGTAGGGCCCATTCGAGCACTTCTTTTGTTTTCCCTACATTTGTTTCTCTTTCTCTTTCTTTCTTTCAGTTCTTTTTCCAGTATCCTTTCCTTACACCCTTTGATTGAGACAAGCAAGCGTGGATCCCATCGGGTACGATGGACGCGTGGGGGTGCTAATACCTTCCCTTCGCGTAACCGACTCCCGAACCCAGTTTCTCTTGGTCGAAAGACCATGCTTTTTCCTTTCCTTCAGGTTTACGCAGTGTTTCCTTTCCCTCTCTTGGGATAAATACACATTGCTGGCGACTCTGTTTCGGTGCCACTTTCGCGTTTGTACCTGGATGAAAATCCCGGGAGCGACAATAACCACAGGGGCTTTTTGGGCCTTCTGACCGTCGTAGGCAAACTCGATCAGTTCTATGTTTGGAATCTTTCTACTGTCAAAAGAGACTTTTGATTCATCGAGTAGAGGAATTATGGCACAAACATCCTTGGTTGTTCCATGATTGGAGATTATGACAGTGTTTTTGTTTTGACCAGGGAGGTAATCTTGTATCATGTGGATTGATTCAGAATTCGAACATAGTTGAATCTCCTTTCGGTCTAGCTGATGCTGGAGGGCTGCTCACACTAGATAGCATCCTTGGTTATTTTCCCAGCATACTCTACAACGTTCATAATTGTGAGGGGGTACCCAACCATATCTGCTTTGTATGCAGTGCAACCTCACTTGATCCGTTTCTATTGAGCGGACATCACGACTTTGATGTCTACCGGGATTCCCGTCAGTCATGCTAATCTATTGTGTGTCTTCATCCAGGTAGATTGGAAGCCACTAGGGATCCAACAGATGCTGAAGATTCCTTTGCACAAGCGCACACCCTTGGCCGTTTTCGTAGCATTCTTTACAGTCTTGATAATCATGTGAAGCCAGAAAACCAAGTATGACCTGTTTGGCATGTAATTCCACTAAACTGGTATTCATCAGGCGTATGTTAAAGATTTGAACCATATCGATTTGATGATCACTTATTTCATGGTAGTCCTGGATCCATCTGAGATCCATTTGACGTTGGAGGGCCTCTTGTACAAAAGAGAATCCTTGATTGTCTTTTGAGCAGATCGGACAAGTCTTGTAATCGTGCCGCAGCAGATTGTAATAATGACTTTACCTTGAATGTAATGCCACTAGATTGACGTTCATCTTACGAATGTCGTGGTTCTGAACAATGTTGGGATGTGCATGGGCCATGTTTACGTCACGCACCCTGTGATCCTAAATCCAGCCCAGATCCATTTGTTCTTGTAGAGCTGCTTGTACTATGGCACACCCTTGATTGTCCTTGGAACAGATATCACACTGATGATAGTTGTGAGATGGCATATGGCCGTACGACTCTGTTTGTAATGCATTTTACCAGGTTTGTTCCCAGTAGGTGTACATTGTGAACTTGATAACTGTTGATAGGTTCTCCTTCTACCAAATTCACAGTGGTCTTCTCATGTTGCGGTAATGGGTTTGTCTGAACATTTGGATTAGTATCTTTGAAAGATAAAACCTAGTTTCTGACAAGCTTCTGTACATCAGACTTGAAGTTGAGACAATTTTCAATGTTATGCCCCAATCCTCCTTGATGGTAAGGGCAAGTTTGATCTGCTTTGAACCAAAAAGGTGGATTTTTTGGTACTGCGAGAGGCGTCATGGTTTGAACGTGCCCCTTGGCCAGTAGAAGTGGAAATAACTCTGCGTACAACATTGGTATAGGGTCAAACCCTGATGGTCGTGTAGTACGATTGTTATTATTGTATTGAGGGTGAGCCTGCTGGAGAGGCTGTTACAGCCTTTGCTGATACTGTTGTTGATTTGGTAGGCTCTAAGCAACCTGAGGTTGATAGGTCAGAGATGGCGCTAGGTTGATACCTTCGCCTTTGCTTTCCGAGAGAGATATTACTGATATCTTGCTCTATCTTCTTTTGGAAAGCACCACCGTATCTCTTAGTACTACTAGATGGCTCTGCATCTTTGACTAATCATTCTTCTCGAACTGCTTCTTCAAGGCGTACTCCCATGTTCACCATTTCAATGAAGTCACTGGGCGTACTGGCGACCATTCAGTCGTAATAAAACGAGCTCAACATTTTCAGGAAAATCTTTGTCATTTCCTTTTCTTCGAGAGGAGGACAGATTTGGGCGGCGATTTCACGCCATCTCTGAGCATATTCTTTGAAGGTTTCTTTATCCTTTTGTGACATTGCTCTGAGCTGGTCCCTATCTGGTGCCATGTCCAAATTGTATTTATACTGTTGAACAAAAGCTACCCCAAGATCTCTTAAAGTACTAATCTTGGTGCAGTTTAAACCCATGTGCCATTTAAGTGCGGCATCGGTTAAATTGTCTTGGAAGTAATGGATCAGTAGTTGTTGGTTTTATGTCTGGGTAGGCATTTCCGAGCGTACATCACCAAATGACTTTGAGGGCAAGAGCTGCCTTTGTATTTTTCAAAGTCAGGAACCTTGAATTTGTGTGGTATCTTTACATTAGGGACCAAACAGAGGTAGGCGGCGTCTTTTTTGAATAAGTCTTGACCGCGAATGGCATGTAGTTCCTTTTGCATTTCCAATAATTGTTACTGGAATTCATTCATCCTTTCGACACTTCTTCGTTTCCACCAGAAATTGCTTGCGAAATATGTCCTTCCGGGACAGTGTGTACCACTGGCTGTGGTATAGTCATTATTGCGGTGACACTTGGCGCTTCAGTGACCTTAAGTTTGTAACCTTCAGGAGTTTCTGCTGTAACCTTTGTGTCTTCATTTACCTGAAGTCTGTAACCTTCAGGTCTGGCGGTTCCTGCTACAACTTTTGAGTCTTCAGCAACCGGTGGGATGTATCCTTCAAGTATAAAGTTGTGAGGCATGCCCCAGGGAAATCCTTTAGGCATGTTGTACTGAGGATGACTGCCAGGTGTCTCAAATGTTGGTGTAGACGTACCCTCCGAGATTAGAGTCCTTTGATGATGTTGCTCCTAGGCTGCTGCCAGGGATTGCATGTCATGGTGGAGTTTCTCTAAAATCTCCTTCAGAGCATTGATTTCTTCTCTCAGCTCTCTGTTCTCTTCTTCGAGATCGTCCATTTTCTTTTGTCGATTGGCCCGAGTATTGTATGAATGAGACAATTTGATTCTAGAGTACAACACATATGTGAGACTCAAAGACAAAGATGTGCTATGTGAGAATGATGAATGATATGCAAAGAATGTTATATTTTTTTAGTTTTTTGTTTTCAAAAGAACTGTTAACAATTATATTGCAAATATCATACAGCGGGGGAGACCCTTTTATTGAACTCAAAAGATTGCAGTATTTTACAAGGAAAAGTACAATATTTGAATAAGGAAAATTAGGCATATGGATCCTGAGTTCTCTCTGAGGAGAGCTCAGATGCTGGTTCCTGAACTTTTCTTTTCTTTGATTGGGCTCCTTAAGCCGTTGTCGGGTCGACGATTCTCTGTCAAGTGAAAGGAGTGAGCAAATTCCTTCGTTCCTCCTGACTTTCCATAGCATGCTGCTCTAATATCTCAATTAGAGCATCCTTTTCCTTTAGCAGTTCCTGAATCTTGGTACATTCCAAATTAAGGATCTGGTATTTGTTCTTACAAGAGTTTCTCTCACGTTGAACTTTGTTGAGAGCGACCTGGAGTTTTTCCGCATCAGTCATGAAATAAAGGACATATTCCTTTAAGGGAAAAACTTCTTGACGAGGGTAAGGTATCCTTAGTTTGATGGCTCTAGTTTATACCCAGTGGAGATAAGGTTCTGCAGAGGAAAAATTTGGTCTTCCCAGGGATTCTCTCCCTTTCCTATGAATATGTTGCCAGGCGTGCACTATTTCTTTCTTTAGTGCCCTATCATTTTCTCCTTCCTTGAAGAAAATACCTTCCAGATGGGCATTATGTGGGATATTCTTCATCGGGTATCCAAGTTGACGACGAGCTAAAATTGGATGATAGTTGATCCCTCATTTAGTACCAATGAGGGGTACATTGGGGAAATTTCCATATATGTCGATGATTTTTATCCCTTCGTAAATTCGATTGTACCAATCTATATCTTATTGGTGAGAGACATAATCTACGGAAACCATTTCAGATTACTCTTGTGATCCCAAAAAGCAGCAAGCTTGGGCAAGTGGAAAATAAACCATTTGTAGAGTAATGGTACACAACATGTGATCATCCCTTCACTGTATAAATTCTTTAAGTGTACAAAATGATAAGCATCTGCGAGCAAGGTTGGTACTGGGTTTCCAATCAAGAATATCTTAACAGCATTAATGTCGACGAAGTTGTCAATTTGGGAAAAAGGAATAACCCATACATGAGTAGAACAAAGACATCTTCGAAAGCAGTTAGAAATGACGTTGATTTCTGGCGGAGCAGGATCATTGGAATCTGTCTCCCAGGAAGAGTTGTCTTAGGAGGATTCCTCTGTTGTATTGCATAGTATTTGTGCTCTCAGGTATATCTCCCCATCCAGTTGGCTGGATGTCTTCGAGCCTGATACGAGACCTTTCGTGAGCGGTGTACTTGACCATGAAGTCAAATTTTCCACTTGGTTGTCCCAAAGTGTTCCACAATTCTTTGGAACTGGAGGAGTCCTCCCTCTCGATGATGTTGACCTCGGGAAAAGCATAGTTGATGAATTCTAGTTCGGCAAGCTTTACCAATTCATCGTCGTGCTGGATATTTTTTGAATGACCTGAGTGTTGATCCCATGACATGACGGGGACGCAGGTATTCTGTTCAATGATGCTCAGCTGATTTTCATTGTTCAGCTGATTCTCTTGCCCCAAGTCTCCTGGGTACAGCTGCCAGATAGGCAGGCCATCCATTGGGCCATAATAGTCGTGCTCAAAGTTGTTCTCCATCAAAGTGTCCTCCTCTAATGAGTTTGGTGGAGCATGGTATCCTTCTGGATCACAAACTCTATATATCATTTTGACGTCTGACCTCAGTATAAATCTCGGACTCTGTGCGGGATAGCAAAAGGGCGTAGGCACCTCTTCCCGAGACATATAACCGCCCTCATTGAGATAGGACTTCCATTCCTCATCCATATCGGAGGGATCCTCCTTGTTGATAGTACGGACTGTTTGAGGCACTGGGTGAAGGAAACCTCCACTGTGGAAGAAGTCCTGAATGGGATGAAGACTTTCATCGTTAGCAGCTGTCTGGGTGCAGGTTGCAGAAAAACCAAGACCCTTCTTTGTTTTGTTACCAGTGGGAATGACAAGCTGTCCTCATCCTTTTGTATCATTATTTTTAATCACTTCGAGAGCATCTCTGTACGAGGAAATCAGGGTTCCTTTCCCTGATTGATTCTCATTGCTCACCGAAAGTGCTTGGAACTGAGTTCCAACAACCTCCTCGGGTTCTATACAAGTAGATAATGACAGGTTACTCACAATCAAGGCTTGTTCTCCACAGACCGTGACGAGTTGACCATTCTTGACGAACTTCAATTTCTGGTGAAGCGTCGAAGTGACTGCCCCAGCCTGGTGTATCCAAGGTCTTCCTAATAAACAGTTGTACGCTGCACGGACGTCCATGACCTGGAAAGTGATTAGGAAAGTGTGAGGACCGATAGTTATGGGAAGGTCGACTTCGCCAATAACTATTTTCCGAGACCCGTCAAATGCTTTGACGATGACCTCACTGCCCCTCATCGGGGATCCTTTGAATGATAGTCACATTAAAGTATACTTCGGCATAACATTGATGGCTGATCCTATGTCTACCAGTACGCTGGCTAAAGCATCATCCTGGCAGTTAACTGTGATATTGAGCGCCATGTTGTGGCTTTTGCCCCCCTCTGGAAAATCCTCATCACTGAATCCTAAGTTATTGCAGGAAGTGATGTTAGAGATGATGCTATCGAATTGTCGTATTGACACATCCTGTTCCACAAAGGCCTTCTCTAAAACTTTCTTTAGAGCCTCTCTGTGGGCTTCGGAACTGAGTAAAAGTGATAGCACCGAGATCTTTGAAGGAGTTTGTAACAGTCGGTCAAAAATGTTGTATTCACTCCTTTGGATGAGCTTCAACATCTCATCATTGTTTTTCGAAAGGTCAGGATTACTGGATTGACCGGCTGGTGGATCAGGAGCTTCTGTCTGAAGTTCCTTTTCTTTGTTAGGTTCTACAACTCCTCGGTTGAAGATTTGACCGCTCCGTGTTACTCGACTAATGTCTGCTATTCACGACGGAGGGTAATGGAATTTCCTTTCCGTTTTCAATTATCGTTGCACCGTATTTGTAAGGGATCGCCTTAGCTGATTCATACGGTAATGGTCCTGGCAGATAGATAACTATAGGAACCTTCTGATTTTTATGACTGTCGTAATTAACCTCAATCAGTTCCATGCTAAGAACTTTTGATTCGTCTAGTAGAGGGATGATAGTATAAACATCCTTGTTCTTCTCAGGGTCAGAGATTATAACCACGTCTCTGATTTGATCTGCGAAGTAGTCTGGTGTCCAGTTGATTGGTCCGGAACCCAGACCTGGGCGAATCTCTCTACGATCCACCTGACCCTGAAGGGCTGCTCGCACAAGGTAGAATCCTTGGTTACTTTCCGAACAGACTCTACAATGTTCATAGTTGTGTGTTGGCACCTGGCCACTCCCGCTTTGAATACAATGTAACCTCACTAGATCTGTTTTTGTAGATCGGACATCCTGACTTTGATACCGAGTAGGGTTCCCGTCAACCACACTGATTTATTGCGTGTCTTCATCCATATAGATTGGAAGCCACCAGTGGTTTAACAAGTGTTGTAAAGTCCTTTGAACGAGAGCGCACCCTTGGTTACTCTCACAACATCCTTTACAGTTCTGATAATTATGCGAAATGAGAAAACCGAGTTGGACCTGCCTGACATGTAATTCCACCAAGATGGTATTCATCAGACGAATATCAAATACTTGAATCATGTTGATCTGATAAGGACTTCTATCATGGTAGTCCTGGATCCATCCTAGATCCATCTGACGCTGGAGGGCCTCTTGTACAAAAGAGCATCCCTATTTGTTTACCGAGCAAGTCAGACAGGAACTGTAATCGTGCCGTGACAGATTATGATATTGGCTTAGCCTTGAGTGCATTGCCACCAAGTTGACATTCATTGCACGGACGTCGTGGTTCTGAATGATGTTGGAATTCGTATAGGTCATGTTGACTCCACGAACTCGATGCTCTTGGATCCACCCGAGATCCAATTGTTCCTGTAGAGCTGATTGCACCACAGAACATCCCTGATCGTTTTTAGAGCAGATATCACACTGGTGATAATTATGAGGTGGCACATGGCCATATCCACTCTGTCTACAATGCATCTTGACCAAATTGGCCCTTAACAAGAGTACATCATGAATTTGATAGGTGTTGTTAGACTCTCCCTCTATCAAATTGACTGTAGCTTTCTCATGTTGAGGCAGCGGGTTTGTGAGAACATTTGAATTCGTATCTTTGAAAGATAAAACCCCGCTCCTAACAAGCTTTTGCACATCAGATTTGAAACTAAGACAGTTCTCTATGTTATGCCTAGGTCCTCCTTGATGGTAAGGACAAGTCTGGTCCGCTTTGAACCAAAAAGGTAGATTTTCCGGTACTGTAAGAGGAGACTTAGTTTGGACGTGCCCCTTAACCAGTAATAATGGAAATAGTTCTGTGTACAACACAGGTATAGGGTCGAACCCTGGTGGTCGCGTTGCACAATTGTTGTTGTATAGAGGACGAGCCTGTTGAAGAGGCTGTTGTGTCCTTTGCTGATATTGTTGTTGAATCGGTTGGCTCTGCGCAACCTGAGGTTGATACGTAGGAACAGGCGCAAGGTTGATAGCAGGAGTTACAGCTGCTACTGGTTGATATCCTCGCCTTTGCTTTTCGAGAGAGATATTTCCAATATCCTGCTCTTTTTTCTTAGGGAGAGCACTATCGTATCGTTTTGTACTACCCGATGATCCAGTGTCTTTAACTAAACGTCCTTCTCGGACGGCCTCCTCAAGACGAACTCCCATGCCCACCATCTCGGTGAAGTCACTGGGCGCACTGGCGACCATTCTGTCGTAGTAAAATGAGCTTAAGGTCTTTAAGAAGATCTTTGTCATCTCTTTTTCCTCAAGAGGTGGACAAATCTGGGCGGCAATTTCACGCCATCTCTGAGCGTACTCCTTAAAGGTTTCCTTGTCCTTTTGTGACATCGATCTGAGTTGATCTCTGTCGGGTGCCATGTCCAAATTGTATTTATATTTTTGAACGAAAGCAATGCCAAGATCCCTGAATGTGCCGATCGTAGCGCGGTTTAAACCCATGTACCATTTTAATGCGGCACCGGTTAAAGTATCCTTAAAGTGGTGAATCAGTAGCTCCTGGTTCTTTGTTTGAGCGGACATTCGCCGAGTGTACATCACCAGATGACTCTGAGGGCAAGAATTACCCTTGTATTTTTCAAAGTCGAGCACTTGGAACTTATGTGGGACTTTCACATTGGGGACCAAGCAAAGGTCTGCAGCGTCCTTTCCAAATAAATCCTGACCGCGAAGGGCTTGCAGTTCTTTCTGCATCTCCAGGAATTGTTCCTAGAATTCATTCATTCTGCCGATCATGCTGTCGTTTCCACCAAAAGGTATATGTGGAATCTGTCCTTCTGGGACAATGTGTACCACAGGTGGTGGTATAGTCATTATGGCCGAGACTCTCGGTGCCTCCCGAAGTTTGTAACCTTCAGGAGTTGCTGTCATGCCCCTGGCATCTTCGCTTTCCCGAAGTTTGTAACCTTCAGGCCCAGCGGCTCCTGCTGTGGTTCCTTGATCCTTATTGATCGGCGAAACATATCCTTCCGGGATATAGTTAAGTGGCATGCCCCAGGGATGATCTTTCGGCATCTTGTACCTAGGATCATACTTCTCCACTATGGGCGTTGATGTGATCTCCGAGATCACAGTCCTTTGTTGTTGCATCTGAGCTTCTACTAGAGCTTGCATGTCGTTATGAAGCTTTCTCAGATCCTCTTTCAGAGTGTCGATTTCTTCCCTCAACTCTCTGTTCTCTTCCTCGAGATCATCCATCTTTTTCTGACGACTGGCCCGAGTATTGTACGAATGAAACAGTTTGACTCTAGAATCGAGACGCAAACATGAGATTCGTAGGTAAGAAGAATGCGTTATGCGAGAATGATGAATGCAATGCAATGGTTTTATTAATTATTTTTATTTATTCAAAGTAAACTTCGACAATTAGATTGCAAATATCAAACAGTGGGGAAACCCCATTTTATTGAATTCAAAGGATTGCGGAAATGGAAATACAGTAGATTACAAAGTGCTGGAAAAGGAAACCTAAACTAATGGATCCTGAGTCCTCTCTGAAGAGGGCTCAAGTGCTGGTTCGGGTGCTTTCCTCTTCTTTGACTGGGGCTCTTGGGTCGTTGTTGGGTTGTTATTCCTTTGCCAAGTGAAAGGAGCGAGCAAATTCCTTTGGTCATCCTGATTTTCTACAGCATGTTGCTCTAAAATCTCAATCAGAGCATCTTTTTCTTTTAATAGCTGCTGTATTTTCTTACACTCCACATTGAGAATACGATACTTGTTCCTCCAAGACCTCTTCTCCTGCTGAACTTTGCTGAGAGTAACTTGAAGTTTTTCCGTCTCAGGCATAAAATAAAGGGCAAAGTCCTTTAGTGGAAGAACTTCCTGACGAGGGTAAGGCATCCTCAGCATGAGAACTCTAGTTTGTACCCAATGGAGATAAGGCTCCATCGAGGAACAATCTAGTTTTCCTAGAGACTCTCGTCCTTTCCTATGAACGTGTTTCCAAGCGTGCACTATTTCTGTCTTTAGTACCCTGTCATTTTCTCCTTCCTTAAAGAAAAGACCTTCCAGATGAGCACTGCACAGGACATGCCTCACCGGGTATCCAAATTGACGACGAACTAACACCAGATGATAGTTGATTCCCCCCTTAGTTCCTATAAGGGGTACATTTGGGAAATTTCCACAACGGTCAATGATTCTGATCCCGTCGTAGATCTGCGACCAACGTAAAGTATTCTTTTGATCCCAAAATGCAGCAGATTTGGGCAAATGGGAAGTGAACCATTTGTATAGCAGGGGTACACAGCACGTGATCATCCCTCCGCTGTAAAAATTCCTTAGGTGTACCAAATGATACGCATCTGCGAGTAAGGTCGGTACGGGGTTTCTAATCAGGAAAATATTAATGGCGTTGATATCTACAAAGTTATCAATGTTGGGAAACAAAAATAACCCGTAGGTGAGCAAAATAAAGATGCTCTCGAAAGCGGCCACGTTCCCTATACTGGCAAAGTACAGGGCTTTCTTTGTCAAGAACTGGGCTGGCAAACCTTAGATGCCACCCTTAGTGGTCATGTGAGTCCTGACTTCCGACTCGTCCAAATAAATTGCTCATGCAATAGTCTGATCCTTTGGAATTTCTTCCAGTCCAGAAAATTAAGCTTGATCATTGATATGCAAATCAGTCAAGTGAGAGCACTCCTCTAGTGTTGGTGCTAGTTGATAATCCGGGAATGTGAAACAGTGATAAACCGGATCGTAGAACTGGATTAACATGGACAGGGTTCCTTCAATTACGTGGACCCTTAACAAGGACAGCAGTCCTCCATACTTGGCTCTGAAAGCCTCATGGTTGGTGATCATTCTTGCCAAACCTCTCCAATCCTCTAACTTTGGAACCTTGAAGGTGTACTTATGAGTTTTCCTTCTACCGAAATCCATTAGCGCAATCTCCTTTCTTTGATATTTGCAATCATTGTCTCAGTTTAATTTGAAAAAGAGAGACTAGGAGAGAAGATTTTTCCTGTTTTAATGTTTTTCAAATGAATGTATGAATGCAACACACAAAAACATAGAAAAAACATGGGGTCAAAGGGTCGGTGTCATGAAGTCAAGGCTCTACCCCCCCCCCCCAAAGGTTTATACTGGTGATTTTTTGTACCTGTCCGCAAAATAATTGACCCCTCTGGGATAACAATAACAAGCGAATCGCCAGCGAGCTGGTGTATCCAGGAGTGATCTCAGATGAGGGTAGTATCGCGTGACAACTATTTCCGATAGCTTCCACACTACAAAATGGCTTAGGTCTGCTAAAAACCTCAGCTTCTCAGATAACCCAGTCGAGCACACTACTTTCAACAACCGAAGTCGTATAGGCAATGTATCTGCAACGGGAGTCTCCACTGAGTTTGATGGTCGATCAGGGGCTCTTAACTGGAATTCACTCCTAGTAAGATTACCCGCATTGCCATCACCTATCTTAGGTGTTTACTCAATCTTTCCACATGCGGCATCACACGCATTCCCATTAGCATAAAAATAAACACAGATATCAATTAGGAAAAGCAGTATATATATTTGTCTTAATCATCCTAGACCTCTAGTCTTATGATCCTATACAAACAATGACACCCCAGCAGAGCAGTCATTTCTGTGATATGAATGTGAACTCAAGGTCTCTGCCTAAGAGATGGGAACATCTGATAAGGACAAGACACTCCCCAGCAGAGTTGCCATTTTTCTGTAGCGCGAGTTTTATGTGTGATTGCGAAGCACTATCACTTTTGGATACTACAGCTCGATTCATTTTTATCCTATTAAAGCTGATGAAGGAAGGAAAATAGATGTCTCTAATTAACCCTGCTTGCAAACTGAGTTTAAACAAATAACTGTTGGTATAAAGATGCTACAAAGATTGTGGGTCTCTCTTAGGTTATGTTGTTAAGAACACAGGATCTAGACTATTGGTAGGATGTTAGGACTGATGCTTTTCGATTGATGTATGAAGGTATGGGATTTTGGGTTTTTGATTAGTGTGCTCGCTAAGATTTTTCAATCTTATGCCTACGTATTCCCGTTTAATGAAACAGGGAAATCAGAGCGATCGTAGTTCCTCCTATTCTATGGGAGGAAAAAGGTTGTTTTGGTGTCTTCTTCAAAACCCAAGACGTGAAGCTAAAAGTGGTTTGTATCTTGTTCAAAGCCCAAGATGTGAAGCTGAAGGGTCTATTTATATCTTGTTCGAAGCCCAAGATGTGAAGCTGAAGGGGTTTGACTTTAGAGAGAATTTGTCATCTCTAAAGGGGGTCTGTTTGTCACAATTGTTGGGTGACTGGTTATAAAGGAGAATTACTTTAACTGGGATATGTGAATCCAGCAATGCCATAATTTCCTTTATAGGGGATTTTCAACCTGAAGGAGAAGACTTTAACTCAGTTTAGAGCAATGCCATCTTTCCTTAGGAATTTCTTATGCTAAAAGAGGGACAGTGGTGTAGATGTAAATAATCCAGAGGCTTGCCGTTTACAGCAATTAGATGGGGGGAAAGGAGTTGTTGATGTTTGTATACTGTGAACGAGGCACAACTTTTGATGCTAAAAGATTGATTGACTTAACCAGGGTTTCCTTATATAAAGCCTAAGAAGAGGCTATTGACCCAACAAGAGGGTGTTTTTATGTGTCTCGTACGAAGCCCGAGGCTAAAAGGGTTGACTCAACAAGAGAGTGTTTTTGTATGTGACTTGTACTAAGCCCAAGAAGGAGGCTGAAAATTTTTGACTCAACAAGAGAGTCTTTGTACCTCGTACGAAGCCCGAGATGGAGGCTGAAAATGTTTGACTCAACAAGAGAGTCTTTTATACTCAACAAGAGAGTGCTTTTGTATCTCGTACGAATCCCGAGATGGAGGCTAAAAGTGGTTGACTCAACAAGAGAGTCATTTATACTAAAAAAGAGAGTGCTTTGTATCTCGTACAAAGCCCGAGATGGAGGATAAAGGTTTGACTCAACAAGAGAGTCTTTTATACTCAACAAGAGAGTGATTTTGTATCTCGTACGAAGCCCGAGATGGAGGCTGAAGGTTTGATTCAACAAGAGAGTCTTTTATACTCAACAAGAGAGTGATTTTGTATCTCGTACGAAGCCCGAGATACAGGCTAAAAAGGTTAGCTCTGCTGGGGAGAATCATTGTACAAAGCCCAAGAGGAGGCTATCTATGCTGGTGACTGTTTCAGTTTAGTGACAGGTCCAGTATGTTGTATAAAAGAGAAAATCAGTTCTTATAAAGAGACTGATTCCAGGTGAGGTTTTACTTTGGTACTGATCAGAAGATCGGGGTTATTTCCTGTTCTTTAAGGAATGGGAAATCCAAAGGGTATTGAGACTGTCCAAGTCTACTGGTGTTTTGGAGAAATCGATTCTCAGATAGTGAATGATCTTTGTATAATGCCCAAGAGAAGGCTG
This sequence comes from Lathyrus tuberosus, assembly GCA_022829125.1. Taxonomy (NCBI): domain Eukaryota; kingdom Viridiplantae; phylum Streptophyta; class Magnoliopsida; order Fabales; family Fabaceae; genus Lathyrus; species Lathyrus tuberosus. Next base: position 7,419,616 of record JALAZF010000154.1, on the reverse strand, counting down.
GGTTACTGCTGAGGATTAAATCCATAGGCAGGCCAAAAGGTGAGGAACTCTCATGAGAGAGGCCGGCTTTTGGAGCGATCAGTGTTTTTTCAATTTGTGAAAGGAACTTGAGAATGCCTTTGAGACTCAAGGGGTTTTTAGACTATCCAAGTCTAGAGTTTCATCTTTTGTACAATGCCCAAGAGGAGGCACAGGTTTTAAGGGATGAGTATCAACCCTTAAATGGCCGAAGTTTTGACGCTTGAAAGACTGCTCTAGCAAAGGATGATTAAGTTCTGTCTTATACCTTTAAGAGGTTGTCAGGGTCCTTGTATTAAGCCCAAGAGAAGGCATGAGAACTTCTAAGAAGCCGAAGGGTCCTTGTATAACGCCCAAGAGGAGGCGGGGATACTTTTAAGAAGCCTGTGGGTCCCCAAACCCAAAGAAGTTCAAGACATGCCATTCACAGAGAATAGATCAAGCCAGGAAAGTCCGAGAATTTGGAAGAAACTCAAGAGATGCCATTCACGGAGAAAAGATCATCTATGGGGAGTTAGAGTTTCTTTGACAATTTTTAAGGGTGCTTTTAAGAAGCCTGTGGGTCCCCAAACCTCGAGAAGTTCAAGACATGCCATTCACAGAGAATAGATCAAGCCAGGAAAGTCCGAGAATTTGGAAGAAACTCAAGATATGCCATTCACGGAGAAAAGATCATCTCTGGGGAGTAGAGTTTCTTTGACAACTTCTAAGGTTGACAGTCTGAGAAAGGGTTCACCGAGAATGTTGCCTTTCACGTCTCCATATTGTTTAACCCTAAGAGGAGGGAAGACTGTGTCTGGTAATCCTATGGGGATCTAGTTTTGTTTGTATTTAAGAGTGACCAACAGGGCTTTACCTAGTGCTAGACGTAGTTTCCGGGGAAAACTCTAAATAACTATACTAGTATTACACAGTTGATATTTGACAAGTATATAAAAGTTTGTGAAAGAAGACTTACAGTGAGCAACCCCACAATACAGTTATATATATAGGAAAGTGGGTAAAGAAAGCGGGTAAACACTTACTCGGTTGTAGAGCTTCCTGCAATACCCCAAATTTTGACCACTTAGATTTCCCATCATTGTGAAAATCATCATCACAATATGGATGAACCATCATGCTTCATCAGTCTCCCCAAAGATGGGTGAGCATCCAATGCAATCAAAATTAGGGTTTCAAGCCCTCTCTGAGTGCTTAGACAAAGGATCAATCAAGAAATGACATGATCTTCAACTTGTCTAATCTCTCAAACATCCACCATGGATCAAAAAGGACTCCCACTTCAAGGATTAAGCACAAGGCTGCTCCCTTCTAGGTGGATCAAGTCTCAAGATCGACAGTGTCACCAAATTAGGGTTTTGGTCGACCAGGGCCTCCAGATGGAAATTTTCATCTGGGCACAAGGCAATGATCCAAAACATGACCTAATATACTTCATGGAACCTCATGAACCCATGCATCAAGTTAATTTTGCCTCAGGGGATGCATTCATCAAAAATCAGGAATTAGGGTTTCTTGACCTAATTCACCCCTAAGTTGACTTTTGGGACAAACCATGAGCCAAGACCTCAAGAGATGATTTGAGGGTCTCTAATACACCATATTGATCCATTTGGAACAATGGATTGATCCAAGAAGCTTGGGCAACAAGTCTCATTCTCATCTGCACCACAATTAGGGTTTTAAGGGAAAAGTCAACTGTAACTTTGACTTTTGACCAGGACATGCTCCCAAACCCTAATACATGATTGAATATACCCTATGACACCCATGGAACATGTCCATCAAGTTTGATTTAGGTCAAGGACATGATTTCCTGAAGAATTGCACAGTTTGGAATTCATCTGATAAAAAGTCAACTGTGCACAAAAGTCAACTTTAACTTTTTGAGATTTTTCACCAAAATGGATTTTTAACCCTAAAATGATGTTAACGTATGATTTGAATCATCATTCATCAAGAAAAATCAAGAAAAGTGAGATAACTTGTAAAAGGGGTAACCATAAAACTTAGAAATTTTTCTAAGTTAAAAATAAAGTGGCAAAGGTACCAACTTTGGAGGACCATAACTCCTAAACCACAAGGCCATTTTTTCTCATCCAAAGATGGATTTGTAGCCCTCATTATCACCTACAAAAACTTCAACTACAGGTCATTCCAATTCATTAAGGATTTTGAGTTATGGAGTGATCAAAGTGGCTGAAAAGTGAAAATGTCACTTTTTCCAACACTTAGTGAAATTTTCACTAAGTCAGAATTCTGCTTCACTTTTTGCCAAATGTAGGGGGATTTTTCACTTGGAATCAAAAGAGATCAAAACCAAACTTGTTCAAACAGTTGTTGTATCATGTAAGAGCTTTCCAAAATGGCCAAGAACATTGCCAAATTCAACCTACATCATGAGATACAAAATTGGCAAGTTGCCTTGCTGAAATCTGTCAAAGCAAGGCAGAATTTGCATTTTGGCTCGATTTGCCAAAATCAGCCAATTGCAATTGCTCCAATCCACTTGGACACCTCAGAGGATTGAATCCAAAGGGGACAATCACTGAGTCAAGCCTCCAAGGTCCAAGGAACAAAGAATAGCATGTTGAACCTAGAATGGCCAAAATAGGGACAAGACTTCAAATTTGGAATGAGGCATTCAATGGAACCATCAAGGTGGCATGGACTGAGCCATTCTCATTTGAAATCAGTCAAGACTTATCCAAGACCAAGGGGACCAAAGCTCTGTGCCCTAACCTCTAGTCAATGGCTAGAGGAGACTTTCATTTCCATTGGCCAACATTGAGGAAACCTACTAACCAGCTGCCATGTACTATTCCTTGCAAAACAAACTTGCTCTACTATAAATAGAGCTCAATTGTGGTCAGTTTAAGTACACCAAAGCCATCTAACAGATGCTTTCCTCAAAATCTCTTTCTCTTGGCAAAAATGCCTTTCTTAGCAAGGTAGCTATCGGGTTTTGAGTTTGAGAGCAATTCTGCACAAACCAATCACTCACACACCTCACATACATCACATATGAGCTGATCAAACACTCACATAACATCTGGAACACCAAAATCTCAAAATCACTTGCCATCCACACAAGTTTGAAGTGAAGTTGCAGCTGAGATGCCATAAACTGATCCAGTCCATTTCAATTCAATCCAAGTGTTCAAACACACTCCATATGGTGTAGGGAAGCTGTCCAGATCATCACAACTTGTCTGTAACACCTCCAACTCAAAATCACATCTGCTCTTGCTGTCACGACTTGAAGGTAAGCCTAAACTTGGGCATCTCTCAATCTATGCATATTTCCTCGCACAATAATTTGGCCATATGTTCATAATCATGCATGGAATGTTTTCCCTCAATTAATTGCATTGTTTGAATCGTGCATCAAAAATCCTAGCCTTCATGCAGAAATTAGGGTTCTTGAGGTTTCTTCGTGATTTCTTATTGTATGTTTAATTTAAATGAAATTAAAGTACATAGACATGATCGTGAGGTTGAGGCGAGCATAATGATATGTGGATTGCATGTTATAATTACGTATTCAGTGAGATTGGATGGAAAACGCAAATCAGCCAAACCCAGAAAAACGCGCGTGTTCTTGGCGCCATTTTTCATATATTCAAATATTTGAAATTTGTGATTTTGTTTAATTGATTCAAAAATTAATTTCTCTATGAGTTTTAATGATTTTGAGTTGATTCTTTTTTTAATAATTCACAAAAATGTTAAAATATTTTATTTTCATAAAAAATCCCAAAAATATTATTTATTTCATATAATTGATATTTTTGTAAAGAATTAATATTTTGATTGTTTTTGGCATTTTAAATATTTTTTCTACATTGATTTTGCAACTTTTAATGCTTTCTAATTATTTTATAGGTCAATACTTAATTTTTGAAGCATTAATCCAAGATCACAATTTGTTTTCCATGTGTTAAACAATTTTTGATCATTTTAATTGAATTTTTATTCAATTAGATACATTTTTGAAAACAAATTAGGGTTTTGGATTAATTCAACCCTCATAAATCATTTTCAAAACACTTTGGGCATCTATTAGAGTGTAAGACCCAATCCTTTTTTGACCAAATCATCTTTGGGCCTCACTTATTGTATAAGTCCCGATACCGTCAAAAAACAAACGGCGCGATCGTCGCCTTTTTAAAAATCATCTGGGCCTACCCTCGAGTAGTAAGACCCATTTATTTTTCTTTAAACCTTTTTGGGCCTCTTGAGAGAGTGTAAGACCCATCCCCCCTTGTACAAAAAACTTTTTGGGCCTCACTCATTGTATAAGTCCCTCTGTACAAGTAAACGGCGCGATCGTCGCCCGTTTAAAATTAAAAACCATCTGGGCCTACCCTCGTGTTATAAGTCCCTCTCTTTTCTTTAAACCTTTTTGGGCCTCTTGAGAGAGTGTAAGACCCATCCCTTTGTACAAAAAACCATTTTGGGCCACAGTCACTTGTATAAGTCCCTCTGTACAAATTCAAATAGTGCGCTCACTGATAAAACCCTGGGCCTCTCCTTGAGCTGTAAGCCCCAAATCTTTCTTTTTCAAAGCATTTTCTCCTTTGATTTTGAATATACTGTTGTTTTCAATCTTTCTTTGTTGAACAACTAACCAAACAGCATGGAAGCTCTACAACCGAGTAAGTGGTTATCGCTTTCATTTACTGCTTTCATATTATAAACTGTATTGTGGGGCTGCTCACTGTAAGTCTCCTTTCATAAGCTCATATCTACTGTGTAATAATAGTATAGATATTTCGAGTTTCCCCCGGCTACTACGTCTAGAACTAGGTGACGCCGTTTCACTTATTCGTAGAAATAGACGCCTAGATCCCCAATAGAAGCACCAGATACAGTCTTCTCTTCGGCTGTCCTCCTTAAGAATCGTCAAGAAATTCTATCCCCCAGAGATGAATTATTCTCGGTGAAACTTCTCTTGAATTTCTTCAAACCGCCGAACGGTTCGGACTATCTCTAAAAGTTAAAGTCACTGGATAGTAAACCTCGCACGTTTACCAGTGGTTTTAACTCTAAAAGAGTTTTCCTGAACTTTTCTTTGGTTTGGGACCCACGGGCTTCTTAAAAGCATTGGCCTCCTCTTGGGCATCATACAAGGACCCACAGGCTTCCTAAAAGCAACCCCGCCTCCTCTTGGGCATTATTCAAGGACCCTACGGCTTCTTAGAAATATTCACAGCCTCCTCTTAGGCTTCGTATAACGATCTCTTCCTCCGGGAATGATAGCCTCCTCTTGGGCTTCGTACAAGGACCCGTCGGCTTCTTAAAAGATTCCAGCCTCCTCTTGGGCTTCGTACAAATTGTCCCGACGACCTCCTAGAGGTATAGGAAAAGAACCTAGTCATCCTCATAGAACAATCCTTTCATAGAGTCTACTACTGTTTCTCAAAGCATAGTACCAAAGATAAAACTCTAGATACGGACAGTCTAACTTCCTTGAGTCTCAAAGACATTCTCAAGCACCCTTCGTTAAATAGGAAGGAAACCCGCAGACTCGGACAGTCTCAATACCCTTTGGATTTCCCGTTTCCTCAAAGAGAAGGAAATACCCCTGATCCTCAAATTAAATCCCTGAGTACAGTGTTACTCATATAAGAACTGATTTTCTCTTTTAAATCAGTATATTGGATCTGTCACTCAACTGAAACAGTTACAATAGCCTCCATCTCGGGCTTCGTACGAGATACAAAAATTCTCCCCAGTGGAGTCAAAACAACCTTTTAGCCTCTCTCTCAGGCTTTGTATGAGACACAAAAGATTCCCTCGTTGAGTCAATCACCCCTTTTTTGCCTCCATCTCGGGCCTCGTACGAGATATAAATCCCTTAAGCAAGAGTCGAACTCTTTGCTAGCCTCCTCTTAGGCTTTGTATAATGATATGCCCCACTGGGTCAAAAACCTTTAGCCTCTCTCTCGGGCTTTGTACGAGACACAAAATAGCCTCCTCTTAGGCTTTGTATAATGATTTTCCTAGCGGAAATTAGCCTCCTCTTAGGCTTTGTATAAGAAAACCACTGGTTGATCCAATCAATCTTTTAGCATCAAAGCTGTGCCTTGTTCACAGTACACAAACACCAACAACTCCTTTCCCTTCATCTAATCGCTGTAAGCGGCAAGCCTCTGGATCATCTATATCCATGCCACTGTCCCTCTTTTAGCATGAGAAATTCCTAAGGAAAGATGGCATTGCTCTACACTGAGTTAAAGTCTTCTCCTTCAGGTTAAAACCCTTTCTTCAGAAATTATGGCATTGCTCGGATCCGCGTATCCCAGTTAAAGTAATTCTCCTTCTCCCCTCTTTAGAGATGACAAATTCTCTCTAAAGTCGAGGTCTTTCAGCTTCACATCTTGGGCTTTGAACAAGACACAAATAGACCTTTTAGCTTCACATCTTGGGCTTTGAACAAGATACAAATCACCTTTCGCTTCACGTCTTGGGCTTTGAACAAGACACCAAAAACCAATTTCCTCCCATAGAATAGGAGGAACTACGAATGCTCTGATTTCCCTGTTTCGGTAAACGGGAATACGTAGGCATAAGATCGAAAGAAAAGATCTTAGCGAGCGCAATCAACAAAAAACCCAAATCCCATATCTTCATCAATCAAAAGCAGTAATTCAAAAGCATCAGTCCTAACATCCTAATCCTTATTCCCCGACAGAAACCCTTTGCCTAGAAAAAAGAAAGAAAGAACCTGTATTGGCGAAATACGAATAACCAGTACAAAGGCCCCCCTACATTGATAGCATCCGTAACCTAACAGACCGCTGTTTAAATTCAGTATGCAAGCAGGGTTAATTGGAGACATCTATTTCCCTTCCTTATTCAGCTCACAATAGGATAAAAAATGAATCGACCTGTAGTTTTAAGCTCAACCGCAGAGAGCGACCATCGCTTAAGAACCGCGTCCAAAATCGCTCGCTACAGAAAAGTGGCGCCCACCGTGGGGCCTATCTTTCTTTCTGTTTCTGTTTTCTTTGAAAATGGCGACTCTGCTGGGGAGTCATTGCCAAGATCTTTCTGCCTTAGGGCATCATCCCCGTTTTCTACGGAAAATGGGAACTCTACCGAAGAGAAAGATTGACCTATGCTGGTCCATCTCTTAGGCAGGGAACCACAGATTGGGGCTTCCGCCGGGGAACCCATTTCTATCAGGAACTTAAGAATCGTTGCTTTATAAGTCTAGGATGATTAGGACAAATATATATATACTGCTTTTCCTAATTACTATACATGTTTATTTTTCTGCTAATGGGAATGCGGGTGATGCCGCATGTGGTGAGATTGAGTATACACTTAAGAAAAGCCAACCTTTTTCGTAGTGCGGAAGCTATCAGAAATAGCTGTTACGCGATACTACCCTCATTTGAGGCTGGTGATCTATTCTCGGTGAATGGCACTTACTCTAAGATTGCACACAACTCGCTGGCGATCCGCTTGTTGTCTGCCTTCCTGGGAGGAGCTGATGATAATGAGTACAGGTACAAAAATCACCCTAGTATAAACCTTTGGGGATGGGTAGAGCCTTGACTTCATGACAACGACCCTCTGACCCCATGTTTTTTCTATGTTTTTGTGTGCTGCATTCATGCATTCATTTAATAAAACATTAAAACATTAAAAAAAACCTTCTCTTCTAGTCTCTCTGTTTTTCAAATTAAACTAAGACTGTGATTGCAAATATCAGAGAAAAAGATTACGCTAATGGATTTCGGTAGAAGGAGAACTCACCAGTATACCTTTAAGGTTCCAAAACTAGGGGATTTGAGAAGGTTAGCAAGGATGATCATTAACCCAGAGGCTTTCAGAGCCAAGCACGGCGGTTTGCTACCACAGTTAAGAGTCCATGTGATTGAGGGAATCATGGATGCGTTCATTCAGTTCTACGATCCGGTTTATCATTGTTTCACATTCCCGGATTACCAGCTGGCACCAACGCTGGAGGAGTATTCTCATCTGACTGATTTACATATCACTGATCAAGCTCCATTTTCTGGACTGAAAGAAATTCCAAAGAGTCAGACTATTGCAAGAGCAATTTATTTGGATGAGTCTGAGGTCAGGACTCACATGACCACTAAGGGTGGCATCCAAGGTTTGCCAGCACCCGATTTCTCTTTAGAGAGGACTCGGGACCCATTAGTTTAGGTTTCTGTTTCTGCACTTTGTAATCTACTGTATTTCCATTTCTGTAACCCTTTGAATTTCAATAAAAAGGGGTTTTCCCACCGTTTGATATTTGCAATCTAATTGTCGAAGTTTATTTTGATTAAACCAAAAAAACAACAATTAATATAATCATTGCATTCATCATTCTCACATCGCGTATTCTTCTTACCTACGAATCTCACGTTTGTGTCTCGATTCTAGAGTCAAACTGTCTCATTCGTATAATACTCGGGCCAATCGTCAGAAAAATATGGATGATCTTGAGGAAGAAAACAGAGAGTTGAAAGAAGAGATCGACGCTCTGAGAGAGGATATGAGAAAGCTTCGTAACGACATACAAGCCATGGCAGAAGCTCAGCTACAAAGAACTGTGATCTCAGAGATCACCTCAACGCCCATCATAGAAAAGTATGATCCTAGGTATCAGATACCGAAAGATCGTCCTTGGGGCATGCCTGTTAACTATATCCCAGAAGGATATGTTCCGCCGATCACTGAAGATCAGGGAATCGCAACAGAAGCCGCTGGGCCTGAAGGTTACAAACTTTGGGAAAGCGAAGATGCCAGGGGAATACTGAAGACTCCTGAAGGTTACAAACTTCGGGAAGCGCCAAGACTTACTTCCGTAGTCACGGTACCACCCCCTGTGGTGCACACTGTCCCGGAAGGACAGATTCCACCAACACCTTCTGGTAAGAAGGAAACTATGTTTGACAGAATGGAGGAATTCCAGGAACAGTTCCTGGAAATGCAGAAAGAGCTGCAAGCCATTCGCGGTCAGGATCTATTTGGAAAGGACGCCGCAGACCTCTGCTTGGTCCCAAATGTAAAAGTCCCGCACAAGTTCCAAGTGCCCGACTTTGAAAAATACAAGGGTAACTCTTGCCCTCAGAGCCATCTGGTGATGTACGCTCGGCGGATGTCAGCTCAGACGGAGAATCAGGACCTGCTGATTCACTACTTCCAGGATAGTTTGACCGGTGCCGCACTCAAATGGTACATGGGTTTAAACTGTACTACGATCAGTACATTCAGAGATCTTGGTACTGCCTTCGTCCAACAATACAAATACAATTTGGACATGGCACCCGACAGAGATCAACTCAGATCAATGTCGCAAAAGGAAAAGGAAACCTTTAAGGAGTACGCTCAAAGGTGGCGTGAAATTGCCGCTCAAATTTGTCCACCTCTTGAGGAAAAAGAGATGACAAAGATCTTCTTAAAGACCTTAAGCTCGTTTTACTATGACCGAATGGTTGCCAGCGCTCCCAGTGATTTCACCGAAATGGTCGGCATGGGTATACGTCTTGAGGAAGCCGTCCGAGAAGGACGTTTGGTAAAAGACACTGGATCAACGAGCGGTACTAAAAAATACGGTAGTGCTCTCCCTAAGAAAAAAGAGCAAGATATTAGGAATATCTCTCTCGGAAAGCAAAGGCGACGTTATCAGCCAGTAGCAGCTGTTACTCCTGCTATCGGCCCCGCGCCTGTTCCTACGTACCAACCTCAGGTTGCGCAGAGCCAACCTGACCAACAAAGGACACAACAGCCTCTTCAACAGGCTCGTCCTCCATATAATAACAACCGTACAACACGGCCACCAGGGTTTGATCCTATACCCATGTCGTACGCAGAACTGTTTCCGTTACTGCTAGCCAAGGGGCACATCTAGACTAAGTCTCCCCTTTCAGTTCCGAAAAATCCGCCTTTCTGGTTTAAGGTGGATCAAACATTCCCTTATCATCAAGGAGGTTCAGGGCATAACATTGAGACTTGCCTCAATTTCAAATCCGACGTGCAAAAGCTTGTTAGGAGCGGGCTCTTATCTTTCAAAGATACGAACCCTAATGTTCTCATGAACCCGCTGCCTCAACACGAGAAAGCTGCAGTCAATCTGATTGAGAAAGAGACTAACAATGTCTATCAAATTCACGATGTACTCTTATTGGGGACCAATCTGGTCAAGATGCATTGTAGACAGAGTGGATATGGCCATGTGCCACCTCATAACTATCACCAGTGTGATATCTGCTCTAAAGATAACCAAGGATGTTCGGTAGTGCAAGCAGCTCTACAGGAACAAATGGATCTTGGATGGATCCAAGAGCACTGAGTTCGTGGAGTTAACATGGTTTACACAAATTCCAACGTCATTCAAAACCACGACATCTGTGCGATGAATGTCAACTTGGTGGCAATGCACTCAAGGCAAAGCCAGTATCATAATCTGTCGCGGCACGATTACAGTTCCTGTCTGATTTGCTCGGTAAACAAACAGTGATGCTCTTTCATACAAGAGGCCCTCCAGCGTCAGATGGATCTTGGATGGATCCAAGACTACCATGATAGGAACTCCTATCAAATCAACATGGTTCAGATCTTCGATATCCACGTAATGAATACCAACCTGGTAGAGTTACATGCTGAGCAGGTCCGACTCGGATTCTTAATATCACATGATTATCAAAATTGTAAAGCGGGTCGCGAAAACGATCGAGGTTGTACCCTTGTCCAGGAGGCACTTCAGCACTTGTTAAATCACTGGTGGATGCCAATCTACATGGATGAAGATACTCAGCAAATTAGTATCAATAACAGGAATCCTACTCATCGTCAAAGTCAGGATGTCTGATCAATGGAAGGTAACCTAGTGAGGTTACATTGTATTCAAAGTGGGCGTGGCCAGGTGCCACCACACAACTATGACAGTTGTAGCGTCTGTTCGAAAAGTAATCAAGGGTGTTACCTTGTGAGAGCAGCTCTTCAGGGTCAGGTTGATCATGGAGAAATTCGTCCATATCCAGGTTCTGGACCCATCAACTGGACGCCGAACTACCTTGCCGATCAAGTTGAGGATGTTGTCACGATCTCTGGTCATCACAGGACCAGGCATGTTTTTGCCATCATTCCTCTACTTGACGAATCTAAAGTTCCCAACCAGGAACGGATCGAGATTACTTATGATGGTCAGAAAAATCAGAAGGTTCCCATAGTCATCTATCTACCAGGGCCACTACCGTATGAATCAGCTAAGGCAATCCCTTACAAATACGGTGCAACAATAATCGAGAATGGAAAGGAAATTCCATTACCCTCCGTTGTGAATATTGCAGACATCAGTCGTGTAACACGGAGCGGTCGAATCTTCAACCCAGGGGTTGGAGAATCCAACAAAGAAAAGGAACTTCAGGCAGAAATTCCTGATCCACCAGTCAGTCAATCTGGTAATCCCGACTTTTCAAAAGACAAAGATGAGATGCTAAAGCTCATCCAAAGGAGTGAATATAACATTGTTGATCAACTGTAACAGACTCCTTCAAAAATCTCAGTATTATCGCTGTTACTCAGTTCAGAAGCCCATAGGGAGGCTCTACAGAGCAAGCCTTTGTGGAACAGGATGTAACAATCAGACAATTCGATAGCATTGTCTCTAACATCACTTCCTGCAACAATTTGGGATTTAGTGATGAAGAATTACCTGAAGAGGGTCGCCGTCATAACATGGCGCTCAACATTACAGTTAACTGCCAGGGCGATGCTTTAGCCAACGTACTGGTAGACACCGGGTCAGCCCTGAATGTTATGTTGAAGTCCACTTTGATGCAATTATCATTTAAGGGCCCTCCGATGAGAGTCAGCGAGGTCGTCGTCAAAGCATTCGACGAATCCAGAAAAACAGTTATCGGCGAAGTGGATTTTCCCATAACTATTGGTCCTCACACTTTCCAAATCACTTTCCAGGTCATGGACAACCGGGCAACATACAGTTGTTTATTAGGAAGACCTTGGATACATCAGGCTGGAGCGGTTACTTCAACCCTCCACCAAAAGCTAAAGTTCGTCAAGAACGACCAACTTGTCACGGTTTGTGGGGAACAAGCCTTGCTCGTGAGTAACTTATCATCATCTACTTGTGTGGAACCCGAGGAGGTTATCGGAACTCAGTTCCAAGCACTATCGATGAGCAAGAACGATCAATCCGAAGAAGGAACTTCAATTTCTTCATACAAAGATGCTATCAAAGCGGTCGAGAGTACCGATACGACAGGATGGGGACGGCTTGTCATTCCTATTGACAATAAAACAAAGAAGGGTCTTGGTTTTTCTGCAACCTGTACTCAGACAGCCGCCAACGATGAAAGTCTTCATCCCCTTCAAAACTTCTTCCACAGTGGAGGTTTCCTTCACCCAGTGTCTCAGACAGTTCATGCTATCAATGAGGAAGATCTCTCTGACACGGATGAAGAATGGAAGTCCTATCTTAACAAGGACGGCTATATGTCTCAGGAAGAGGTGCCTATGCCTTTTTGCTTTCCTACAGAAAGTCTGAGATTTATACCAAGATCAGATGTCGAAATAATCTACGGAGATTGTGATCCGAAAGGATGCCGTGCTCCGCCAAATTCATTAGAGGATGACACTCCGATGAAAGAAAAATTTGATCACAATTACTATGGCCCGATGGATGGTCTGCCAATGTGGCAGCCTTACCCAGGAAACTTGGGGCAAGAAAGTCAGCCGAGTAATGAAACTCAGCTGAGCGTCATTGAACAGAATACCTGTGTCCCCACCATGTCATGGGATCAACACTCAGGTCATTCGGAAATTACTCAACATGAAGATGAATTCGCAACGTTTGCAGGACTAGAATTCATCAACTATGCTTTTCCTGAGGTCAACGTCATCGAGAGGGATGACTTCTCCAGTTCCAAAGAAGTTTGGGACACTTTGGGACAACCAAGTGGAAAATACGACTTTATGGTCAAGTACACTGCTCCCGAAAGCTCTCGTATCAGGCTCGAAGATATCCAGCCAACTGGATGGGGAGATACAGCTGAGAGCACCAATGCTATGCAAAATACAACTGAGGAATTCTCCTACGACAATTCTGCTTGGGAGACAGATTCCAACGATCCTACTCCACCAGAAATCAGTGTCATTTCTGAAGACAAATCAAGGAAGGTGCCAGACTTTGTGATTCACCGAGGAGTTCGCCGCCAATGGGTTGCCGTCGAGGTTCCGAAGATCGTTCATCAGTCAAAGTAATTGCCATCTTTAACCTTTCACCCTGCCCAGGTGAAACGGATGTTTTGATAGGGCTCTCTTTCTGTAAATTTTCCCTCTTCGCTTCGCACAAAGCGACAGAGTTTTGTTTTATAGGGCTGTAGTTTCAAGATTCGACTTGTTCATTAATAAAATAACGTCGTTCTGTAATTTCCGCATTATTGCTGTTTTCTCTTTTTGCTTTTTCAGAAAATGGTAATCCTAAAAAAAAAACATTCAATAATAAAAACAAGCAGTAAAAACAAATACACTGCACACACTTAGATTTTCTCTATCTCTTCTAAACACGAATCATCACGTCATGCAGATTGCTTGTTTTATACCCCGTTGAAACATACGATCCGATGCCTTCTCCCAACTTTGAGTTCCCGGTATTCGAGGCTGAAGAAGAAGTTGACAACGAAATTCCAGAAGAGATCTCCCGACTACTCAGACAAGAGGAAAGGTCCATTGAACCTCACAAAGAACCGTTGGAAACGGTAAGCTTGGGTTCAGAAAAAGAGAGAAAAGAAATCAGGATCGGAGCATTGCTCAATCCAACTGCCAGAGAGGGTTTGATAAAGCTTCTCAAAGAATTCCCCGATGTATTCACTTGGTCCTATCAGGATATGCCAGGGTTGGATACCAGCATCGTGGAACATCATTTACTGTTAAGATCAGAATGTCCGCTAGTAAAGCAAAGGTTGAGACGCACTCACCCGGACATGGCCATCAAAATCAAAGAGGAGGTACAGAAACAGATCGACGCAGGTTTCCTCGCTACATCTGAATATCCTCAATGGTTAGCCAACATCGTACCCGTTCCCAAAAAGGACGGAAGGGTCAGAATGTGTGTTGATTACAGAGATCTGAACAAGGCAAGTCCAAAGGACGACTTTCCTTTACCACACATTGACATGCTGGTGTAAAACCCCAAATTTTGACCACTTAGATTTCCCATCATTGTGAAAATCATCATCACAATATGGATGAACCATCATGCTTCATCAGTCTCCCCAAAGATGGGTGAGCATCCACTACAAGCAAAATTAGGGTTTCGAGCCCTCTCTGAGTGCTTAGACAAAGGATCAATCAAGAAATGACATAATCTTTAACTTGTCTAATCTCTTAAACATCCACAATGGATCAAAAAGGACTCCCACTTCAAGGATTAAGCACAAGGCTGCTCCCTTCTAGGTGGATCAAGTCTCAAGATCCACAGTGTCACCAAATTAGGGTTTTGGTCAACCAGGGCCTCCAGATGGAAATTTTCATCTGGGCACAAGGCAATGATCCAAAACATGACCTAATATGCTTCATGGAACCTCATGAACCCATGCATCAAGTCAATTTTGCCTCAGGGGATGCATTCATCAAAAATCAGGAATTAGGGTTTCTTGACCTAATTCACCCCTAAGTTGACTTTTGGGACAAACCATGAGCCAAGACCTCAAGAGATGATTTGAGGGTCTCTAATACACCATATTGATCCATTTGGAACAATGGATTGATCCAAGAAGCTTGAGCAACAAGTTTCATTTTCATCTGCACCACAATTAGGGTTTTAAGGGAAAAGTCAACTGTAACTTTGACTTTTGACCAAGGCATGCTCCCAAACCCTAATACATGATTGAATACACCCTATGACACCCATGGAACATGTCCATCAAGTTTGATTTAGTTCAAGGACATGATTTCCTGAAGAATTGCACAGTTTGGAATTCATCTGATAAAAAGTCAACTGTGCACAAAAGTCAACTTTGACTTTTTGAGATTTTTCACCAAAATGGATTTTTAACCCCAAAATGATGTTAATGTATGATTTGAATCATCATTCATCAAGAAAAATCAAGAAAAGTGAGATAACTTGTAAAAGGGGTAACCATAAAACTTAGAAATTTTTCTAAGTTAAAAATAAAGTGGCAAAGGTACCAACTTTGGAGGACCATAACTCCTAAACCACAAGGCCATTTTTTTTCATCCAAAGATGGATTTGTAGCCCTCATTATTACCTACAAAAACTTCAACTACAAGTCATTCCAATTCATTAAGGATTTTGAGTTATGGAGTGATCAAAGTGGCTGAAAAGTGAAAATGTCACTTTTTCCAACACTTAGTGAAATTTTCACTAAGTCAGAATTCTGCTTCACGTTTTGCCAAATGTATGGGGATTTTTCACTTGGAATCAAAAGAGATCAAAACCAAACTTGTTCAAACAGTTGTTGTATCATGTAAGAGCTTTCCAAAATGGCCAAGAACATTGCCAAATTCAACCTACATCATGAGATACAACATTGGCAAGTTACCTTGCTGGAACTGTCAAAGCAAGGCAGAATTTTCATTTTGGCTCGATTTGCCAAAATCAGCCAATTGCAATTGCTCCAATCCACTTGGAGACCTTAGAGGATTGTATCTAAAGGGGACAATCACTGAGCCAAGCCTCCAAGGTCCAAGGAACAAAGAATAGCATGTTGAACCTAGAATGGCCAAAATAGGGACAAGACTTCAAATTTGGAATGAGGCATTCAATGGAACCATCAAGGTGGCATGGACTGAGCCATTCTCATCTGAAATCAGTCAAGACTTATCCAAGACCAAGGGGACCAAAGCTCTGTGCCCTAACCTCTAGTCAATGGCTAGAGGAGACTTTCATTTCCATTGGCCAACATTGAGGAAACCTACTTACCAGCTGCCATGTACTATTCCTTGCAAAACAAACTTGCTCTACTATAAATAGAGCTCAATTGTGGCCAGTTTAAGTACACCAAAGCCATCTAACAGATACTTTCCTCAAAATCTCTTTCTCTTGGCAAAAATGCCTTTCTTAGCAAGGTAGCTATCGGGTTTTGAGTTTGAGAGCAATTCTGCACAAACCAATCACTCACACACCTCACATACATCACATATGAGCTGATCAAACACTCACATAACATCTGAAACATCAATTTCACAAAATCACTTGCCATCCACACAAGTTTGAAGTGAAGTTGCAGCTGAGATGCCATAAACTGATCCAGTCCATTTCAATTCAATCCAAGTGTTCAAACACACTCCATATGGTGTAGGGAAGCTGTCCAGATCATCACAACTTGTCTGTAACACCTCCAACTCAAAATCACATCTGCTCTTGCTGTCACGACTTGAAGGTAAGCCTAAACTTGGGCATCTCTCAATCTATGCATATTTCCTCGCACAATAATTTGGCCATATGTTCATAATCATGCATGGAATGTTTTCCCTCAATTAATTGCATTGTTTGAATCGTGTATCAAAAATCCTAGCCTTCATGCAGAAATTAGGGTTCTTGAGGTTTCTTCGTGATTTCTTGTTGTATGTTTAATTTAAATGAAATTAAAGTACATAGACATGATCGTGAGGTTGAGGCGAGCATAATGATATGTGGATTGCATGTTATAATTACGTATTCAGTGAGATTGGATGGAAAACGCAAATCAGCCAAACCCAGAAAAACGCGTGTGTTCTTGCTTGTGTTCTTGGCGCCATTTTTCATATATTCAAATATTTGAATTTTGTGATTTTGTTTAATTGATTCAAAAATTAATTTCTCTATGAGTTTTAATGATTTTGAGTTGATTCTTTTTTTAATAATTCACAAAAATGTTAAAATATTTTATTTTCACAAAAAATCCCAAAAATATTATTTATTTCATATAATTGATATTTTTGTAAAGAATTAATATTTTGATTGTTTTTGACATTTTAAATATTTTTTCTACATTGATTTTGCAACTTTTAATGCTTTCTAATTATTTTGTAGGTCAATACTTAATTTTTGAAGCATTAATCCAAGATCACAATTTGTTTTCCATGTGTTAAACAATTTTTGATCATTTTAATTGAATTTTTATTCAATTAAATACATTTTTGAAAACAAATTAGGGTTTTGGATTAATTCAACCCTCATAAATCATTTTCAAAACACTTTGGGCCTCTATTAGACCCAATCCTTTTTTTGACCAAATCATCTTTGGGCCTCACTTATTGTATAAGTCCCGATACCGTCAAAAAACAAACGGCGCGATCGTCGCCTTTTCAAAACTCATCTGGGCCTCTCCTTGAGCTATAAGACCCATTCAAACACTTTGGGCCTCTATTAGAGTGTAAGACCCAATCCTTTTTTTGACCAAATCATCTTTGGGCCTCACTTATTGTATAAGTCCCGATACCGTCAAAAAACAAGCGGCGCGATCGTCGCCTTTTTAAAAATCATCTGGGCCTACCCTCGAGTAGTAAGACCCATTTATTTTTCTTTAAACCTTTTTGGGCCTCTTGAGAGAGTGTAAGACCCATCCCCCCTTGTACAAAAAACTTTTTGGGCCTCACTCATTGTATAAGTCCCTCTGTACAAGTAAACGGCGCGATCGTCGCCCGTTTAAAATTAAAAAACCATCTGGGCCTACCCTCGTGTTATAAGCCCCTCTTTTTTCTTTAAACCTTTTTGGGCCTCTTGAGAGAGTGTAAGACCCATCCCTTTGTACAGAAAACCATTTTGGGCCACAGTCACTTGTATAAGTCCCTCTGTACAAATTTAAATAGTGCGCTCACTGATAAAACCCTGGGCCTCTCCTTGAGCTGTAAGCCCCAAATCTTTCTTTTTCAAAGCAATTTCTCCTTTGATTTTGAATATACTGTTGTTTTCAATCTTTCTTTGTTGAACAACTAACCAAACAGCATGGAAGCTCTACAACCGAGTAAGTGGTTATCGCTTTCATTTATTGCTTTCATATTATAAACTGTATTGTGGGGCTGCTCACTGTAAGTCTCCTTTCATAAGCTCATATCTACTGTGTAATAATAGTATAGATATTTCGAGTTTCCCCGGCTACTACGTCTAGAACTCAGTGACGCCGTTTCATTTATTCGTAGAAATAGACGCCAAGATCCCCAATAGGAGCACCAGATACAGTCTCTCTTCGGCTGTCCTCCTTAGGAATCGTCAAGAAATTCTATCCCCTAGAGATGAATTATTCTAGGTGAAACTTCTCTTGAATTTCTTCAAACCTCCGAACTGTTCAAACTCTCTTGAAAAGATAAAAGTTGCTGGATAGTAAACCTCGCACGTTTACCGGTGGTTTTATCTTTAAAAGAGTTTTCTTGAACTTTTCTTTGGTTTGGGACCCACGGGCTTCTTAAAAGCATCAGCCTCCTCTTAGGCATCGTACAAGGACCCACAGGCTTCCTATAAGCAACCCCGCCTCCTCTTGGGCATTATTCAAGGACCCTACGGCTTCTTAGAAGTATTCACAGCCTCCTCTTAGGCTTCGTATAACGATCTCTTCCTCCGGTAATGATAGCCTCCTCTTGGGCTTCGTACAAGGACCCGTCGGCTTCTTAAAAGATTCCAGCCTCCTCTTGGGCTTCGTACAAATTGTCCCGACGACCTCCTAGAGGTATAGGAACAGAACCTAGTCATCCTCATAGAACAGTCCTTTCATAGAGTCTACTACTGTTTCTCAAAGCATAGTACCAAAGATAAAACTCTAGACACGGACAGTCTAACTTCCTTGAGTCTCAAAGACATTCTCAAGCACCCTTCGTTAAATAGGAAGGAAACCCGCAGACTCGGACAGTCTCAATACCCTTTGGATTTCCCGTTTCCTCAAAGAGAAGGAAATACCCCTGATCCTCAAATTAAATCCCTGAGTACAGTGTTACTCATATAAGAACTGATTTTCTCTTTTAAATTAGTATATTGGATCTGTCACTCAACTGAAACAGTTACAATAGCCTCCATCTCGGTCTTCGTACGAGATACCAAAATTCTCCCCAGTGGAGTCAAAACAACCTTTTAGCCTCTCTCTCAGGCTTTGTATGAGACACAAAAGATTCCCTCGTTGAGTCAATCACCCCTTTTTTGCCTCCATCTCGGGCCTCGTACGAGATATAAATCCCTTAAGCAAGAGTCGAACTCTTTGCTAGCCTCCTCTTAGGCATTGTATAACGATATGCCCCACTGGGTCAAAAACCTTTAGCCTCTCTCTCGGGCTTTGTACGAGACACAAAATAGCCTCCTCTTAGGCTTTGTATAATGATTTTCCTAACGGAAATTAGCCTCCTCTTAGGCTTTGTATAAGAAAACCACTGGTTGATCCAATCAATCTTTTAGCATCAAAGCTGTGCCTTGTTCACAGTACACAAACATCAACAACTCCTTTCCCTTCATCTAATCGCTGTAAGCGGCAAGCCTCTGGATCATCTATATCCATGCCACTGTCCCTCTTTTAGCATGAGAAATTCCTAAGGAAAGATGGCATTGCTCTACACTGAGTTAAAGTCTTCTCCTTCAGGTTAAAACCCTTTCTTCGGAAATTATGGCATTACTCGGATCCGCGTATCCCAGTTAAAGTAATTCTCCTTCCCCCTCTTTAGAGATGACAAATTCTCTCTAAAGTCGAGGTCTTTCAACTTCACGTCTTGGGCTTTGAACAAGACACAAATAGACCTTTTAGCTTCACATCTTGGGCTTTGAACAAGATACAAATCACCTTTTACTTCACGTCTTGGGCTTTGAACAAGACACCAAAAACGAATTTCCTCCCATAGAATAGGAGGAACTACGAATGCTCTGATTTCCCTGTTTCGGTAAACGGGAATACGTAGGCATAAGATCGAAAGAAAAGATCTTAGCGAGCGCAATCAACAAAAAACCCAAATCCCATATCTTCATCAATCAAAAGCAGTAATTCAAAAGCATCAGTCCTAACATCCTAATCCTTATTCCCCGCCAGAAACCCTTTGCCTAGAAAAAAGAAAGAAAGAACCTGTATTGGCGAAATACGAATAACCAGTACAAAGGCCCCCCTACATTGATAGCATCCGTAACCTAACAGACCGCTGTTTAAATTCAGTATGCAAGCAGAGTTAATTGGAGACATCTATTTCCCTTCCTTATTCAGCTCACAATAGGATAAAAAATGAATCGACCTGTAGTTTTAAGCTCAACCGCAGAGAGCGACCAGCGCTTAAGAACCGCGTCCAAAATCGCTCGCTACAGCTGGTTGACAGGACAGCAAAGTTTAAAGTATTCTCCTTCATGGATGGATTCTCGGGCTATAACCAGCTCAAAATGGCGCCGAAAGACATGGAGAAAACTTCGTTCATTACCCCATGGGGTACCTTTTGTTACAAGGTAATGCCGTTCGGTTTAAAGAATGCCGGGGCAACCTATCAAAGGGCCATGACTACTCTATTTCATGACATGATACACAAAGAAATCGAAGTGTATGTCGATGATATGATTGCAAAATCAAAAACAGAGAGTGAACACGTTGAACATCTGTCAAAATTGTTCGAACGTCTAAGAAAATTCAAGCTCCGCTTAAATCCCAACAAGTGCACCTTCGGTGTCCGTTCAGGGAAACTACTGGGGTTCATCGTCAGCCATAAAGGGATTGAGGTTGATCCTGACAAGGTCAAGGCCATTCAAGAAATGCCTTCTCTGAAAATTGAAAAACAAGTCAGAGGATTCCTGGGACGTTTGAACTACATCTCCAGATTCATATTCCTTATGACCGCCACTTGTGCACCGATTTTCAAATTACTCAAAAAGAACCAGGATTGCGTTTGGTCAGAAGACTGCCAAACCGCCTTCGACAGTATCAAGGAATACCTGTTGAATCCTCCGATTCTATCACCTCCAGTGGAAGGAAGATCACTAATTATTTACCTCACAGTCCTAGAGGACTCAATGGGATGTGTACTTGGCCAACAAGACGAAACTAAAAGGAAAGAGTCTGCCATTTACTATCTAAGCAAGAAATTCACCGATTGTGAAACTCGGTACACGATGCTTGAGAAAACTTGTTGCGCTTTGGCTTGGGCAGCCAAACGTCTTCGCCAATACATGATTCGTCATACTACTTGGTTGGTCTCCGAAATGGATCCAATCAAGTACGTTTTCGAAAAACCTGCTCTCACGAGAAGGATTGCCCGTTGGCAGATGTTACTATCAGAATATGACATAGAGTACCATGCTCAGAAAGCCGTTAAAGGAAGTATTTTAGCCGATCATTTGGCTCATCAACCGATTGACGATCAAGAATCAATCGGGTTTGACTTCCCAGACGAAGATGTCATGTATCTAAAGATGAAAGATTGCGATGAACCGCTACCCAGTGAAGGGCCAGAACCAGGTTCCCAGTAGGGACTTATCTTTGACGGAGCAGTTAATCATTATGGAAACGGAATTGGGGCAATCATTATTACCCCTCAGGGTTCCCACATTCCTTTCACTGCCAGACTTACGTTTAAATGTACGAACAACGAGGCCGAATACGAAGCATGTATCATGGGTCTCGAAGAAGCGATTGATTTAAGGATCAAAAACTTGGACGTATACGGCGATTCAGCATTGGTTATTAACCAGATAAAAGGAGATTGGAACACATACCAATTAGGATTGATTCCTTACAAAGACTATGCAAGAAGGTTGTTACCTTTCTTCAACAGAGTTGAGTTTCATCACATCCCTCGCGAGGAGAATCACATGGCTGATGCATTAGCCACTCTCTCTTCCATGATTAGTGTAGGTCGATGGAATGACATACCTAAGATCGACATCATGCGCCTTGAACGGCCCGCTTACATCTTCGCGATTGAAGCAGTCATAGACGACAGACCTTGGTATCACGATATCAAATACTTCCTTCAGAAACAAGAGTACCCATCTGGGGCACTCAGAAAAGACAGGAAAACCCTTAGAAGATTGGCTGGAAACTTCTTCCTGAGCGGTGACACTCTTTATAAGAGTAATTTTGACATGGTCTTGCTCCGATGTGTCGACAGACCAGAAGCAGACATGCTCATGAAAGAAATTCATGAAGGATCCTTTGGCACTCATGCCAACGGACACACAATGGCGAGAAAAATTCTCAGGGCCGGGTATTATTGGTTGACCATGGAATCCGACTGCTACAAGTACATGAGGAGGTGTCACAAGTGTCAGATATACTCCGACAAAATTCATGTACCGCCATCACATCTCAAAGTTCTTTCTTCCCCATGGCCTTTTTCCATATGGGGAATCGACATGATTGGTATGATTGAGCCCAAGGCTTCAAACGGACATCGGTTCATCCTGGTGGCCATTGACTATTTCACCAAGTGGGTCGAAGCAGCGTCATTCGCCAATGTAACCCGACAAGTGGTGGTCCGATTTATCAAAAACAATATCATCTACCGTTATGGTGTTCCAAGTGAGATCATTACTGATAATGGATCTAACTTGAACAATAAGATGATGAAAGAGTTGTGTGCAGAGTTCAAGATCGAACACCATAACTCATCTCCCTACCGACCCAAGATGAACGGAGCGGTAGAAGCGGCTAACAAGAACATCAAGAAGATCGTTCAAAAGATGGTTGTAACCTATAAAGACTGGCACGAGATGTTACCTTTTGCTCTTCACGGTTATCGCACATCTGTCCGCACTTCAACAGGGGCTACCCCTTTCTCTCTAGTATATGGCATGGAGGCAGTGCTCCCCATAGAAGTAGAGATCCCATCAATCCGGGTATTGATGAAAGCTAAGCTCACCGAAGCTGAATGGTGTCAAAGTCGACACGACGAACTGAACCTGATCGAAGAGAAGAGAATCACGGCACTATGCCACGGTCAGTTGTATCAACAGAGAATGAAAAGGGCGTTCGACAAAAAAGTCCGACCTCGTATTTTCAGAAAAGGAGACCTCGTGCTCAAGAAGATACAATCATTTCTCTCTGACTCTCGGGGCAAATGGACCCCGAATTATGATGGCCCATATGTGGTCACGAAAGCTTTCTCAGGCGGCGCCTTAAGACTTGCAACCATGGACGGAGAGGAATTTGCCTACGCCACGAATGTTGATGTAGTCAAGAAATACTTCGCCTAAACTAAAAATAAAAAAAAACGTCTCGGTGGATTGAAAACCCGAAAGGGCGGTCCAGGCAAAAGTTAGAGACATCAAAAAAAAAGAATCATCCCGATGGATTGGAAATCTCATAGTACAATCCAGGCAAAAATTAGGGATAATGGCAAGTAACTATGTTCAACAGAGGCAAGTCCCTCAGCAGCAGTAGTTACATCATCTATCGGAGGAAATCTCCAGTCAAAGGTCATCTTCGACGGAAGCTCAGGATGCCCCGAATTCAAAGTTGGTAGAAGGATAGTGGTCGTTATGTTTCAACGTAGCCCTTTTCCCTGTAAATTACCATTTTCTAACTTTGTACATACTCTTTGGAATCACGCGTTTGGCTGATCTCCATCTTATCAATAAAATTTGAGCCTTTGTGCTTTTGTTTGTAATTCTTAACTTGCTTTAGCTTTACAGAACGACGTTGTTTAAACTTAATCAGCGATTCTTGAAATAAAACAAAAATGAATTTACTTGTTAAAACTTTTTCTGCTTTTAAATTAAAGATGGCATTTCTCTTGACTGTTGAACATCAGAAGAATCTCGATCGCTTCTCCAAAGGTGTTTGAACCTCAAAGTGCAGAATCAAAGTACTCCTTCTAAACCAGTTCGCCTGAATGAAGGGATCAACTGTGTCAGAGACCTTGTTTCGTCTGACACCCTCGGCCGAGTTCTCATCTCCTAAGCCCGATCAACAAAGCTCCCCGAGTGGACTATCTCTCCTAAGCAAGATGGAATTGCTATTTTGAATCAACGGTACTTCTTCGCCCCGCGATGGCCGAGTATCCAATTATGTTTATCCATTAGTCTGTATGTCGCGTCTGTTTTGTCAGGATAAACATACATACTTCATGCATTTTTGATTTGCATTCACATTTCATATTGCATCACTATCACTTGAGTCGGTCTTGTCCCCTAGTGATAAACAGTTTTCTCAATCGAGTTTGTGAGTTCTTTCCTCGTCAGGAAGTGTTGTGTCTGCACAATCTCGCCACCAGTGTATCTTTAGATCAGAGTCGGCACTTGGCCACTTTGATAACTTGAACCTCTGAAAAGCCAGAGAAAACTCTCAATGAGCATCACTCTTCGCCATTGAAGATGATATCCTTGCTTTCCCGGATTAAGGAAAATCCACAGAGAAAGCCTCGTGATCAGAGATTTGGCAGTACATCAGTATTTCTCCGAAAAGTCATTGATGAGAAGGTCATCGGCACCTCAAAATTGGATCCCATCATATGGCATTTCTCCGAGAAGATCCCGAGAAAAGTATGATGTAACCCCAAACGAAAACAGTCTCTCAAGAGACTCGCTTTCCCCAGTAGAATCGACAAATGGCGTCTCCAAAACAGAGAAGTTTGTGTACCTCTACAACTCAGACGAATGGGTTCCCCAGCAACTCTGACATCAAAACTTTTTCCACTCAAATGGCATCTCCCCAGGAAAATTCGGCGAGAAGTTTGAAGGAAAGCCACTACGAATAGCGTCCCTTGTCAGTATAGTTTATTGACAAAAGAAATTAAGACCAGTTCCTTGGTAAGAAACCAGGATCGAGGGGAAGTTTAAATCAGAAACTAAGACCAGTTCTTGGTAGGAAACCAAGAACGAGGGGAGGTTTATTTCAAAAGACAACTGAGACCAGTTCCTTGGCTGAAGACTAGGATCGAGGGGAAGTTTACCTTTTCTAAGCATCATTGCTTAGCTAAAAAAGATGAATGCGTAAGCTACCATTCATAACCACCATCAAAATTTCGGATATTCCGATATTTAATCCTCTTGCACCCCGAATGCTCGAATACCTTCGTCATTCATACCTTCGGGTCCAAGAAGATTAAATAGGGGCATCTGTAATACCCCAAATTTTGACCACTTAGATTTCCCATCATTGTGAAAATCATCATCACAATATGGATGAACCATCATGCTTCATCAGTCTCCCCAAAGATGGGTGAGCATCCAATGCAATCAAAATTAGGGTTTCAAGCCCCCTCTGAGTGCTTAGACAAAGGATCAATCAAGAAATGACATGATCTTCAACTTGTCTAATCTCTCAAACATCCACCATGGATAAAAAGGACTCCCACTTCAAGGATTAAGCACAAGGCTGCTCCCTTCTAGGTGGATCAAGTCTCAAGATCGACAGTGTCACCAAATTAGGGTTTTGGTCTACCAGGGCCTCCAGATGGAAATTTTCATCTGGGCACAAGGCAATGATCCAAAACATGACCTAATATACTTCATGGAACCTCATGAACCCATGCATCAAGTCAATTTTGCCTCAGGGGATGCATTCATCAAAAATCAGGAATTAGGGTTTCTTGACCTAATTCACCCCTAAGTTGACTTTTGGGACAAACCATGAGCCAAGACCTCAAGAGATGATTTGAGGGTCTCTAATACACCATATTGATCCATTTGGAACAATGGATTGATCCAAGAAGCTTGAGCAACAAGTCTCATTCTCATCTGCACCACAATTAGGGTTTTAAGGGAAAAGTCAACTGTAACTTTGACTTTTGACCAGGACATGCTCCCAAACCCTAATACATGATTGAATATACCCCATGACACCCATGGAACATGTCCATCAAGTTTGATTTAGGTCAAGGACATGATTTCCTGAAGAATTGCACAGTTTGGAATTCATCTGATAAAAAGTCAACTGTGCACAAAAGTCAACTTTGACTTTTTGAGATTTTTCACCAAAATGGATTTTTAACCCTAAAATGATGTTAATGTATGATTTGAATCATCATTCATCAAGAAAAATCAAGAAAAGTGAGATAACTTGTAAAAGGGGGTAACCATAAAACTTAGAAATTTTTCTAAGTTAAAAATAAAGTGGCAAAGGTACCAACTTTGGAGGACCATAACTCCTAAACCACAAGGCCATTTTTTCTCATCCAAAGATGGATTTGTAGCCCTCATTATCACCTACAAAAACTTCAACTACAAGTCATTCTAATTCATTAAGGATTTTGAGTTATGGAGTGATCAAAGTGGCTGAAAAGTGAAAATGTCACTTTTTCCAACACTTAGTGAAATTTTCACTAAGTCAGAATTCTGCTTCACTTTTTGCCAAATGTATGGGGATTTTTCACTTGGAATCAAAAGAGATCAAAACCAAACTTGTTCAAACAGTTGTTGTATCATGTAAGAGCTTTCCAAAATGGCCAAGAACATTGCCAAATTCAACCTACATCATGAGATACAACATTGGCAAGTTACCTTGCTGGAACTGTCAAAGCAAGGCAGAATTTTCATTTTGGCTCGATTTGCCAAAATCAGCCAATTGCAATTGCTCCAATCCACTTGGACACCTCAGAGGATTGTATCTAAAGGGGAAAATCACTGAGCCAAGCCTCCCAAGGTCCAAGGAACAAAGAATAGCTTGTTGAACCTAGAATGGCCAAAATAGTGGACAAGACTTCAAATTTGGAATGAGGCATTCAATGGAACCATCAAGGTGGCATGGACTGAGCCATTCTCATCTGAAATCAGTCAAGACTTATCCAAGACCAAGGGGACCAAAGCTCTGTGCCCTAACCTCTAGTCAATGGCTAGAGGAGACTTTCATTTCCATTGGCCAACATTGAGGAAACCTACTTACCAGCTGCCATGTACTATTCCTTGCAAAACAAACTTGCTCTACTATAAATAGAGCTCAATTGTGGTCAGTTTAAGTACACCAAAGCCATCTAACAGATGCTTTCCTCAAAATCTCTTTCTCTTGGCAAAAATGCCTTTCTTAGCAAGGTAGCTATCAGGTTTTGAGTTTGAGAGCAATTCTGCACAAACCAATCACTCACACACCTTACATACATCACATATGAGCTGATCAAACACTCACATAACATGTGGAACACCAAAATCTCAAAATCACTTGCCATCCACACAAGTTTGAAGTGAAGTTGCAGCTGAGATGCCATAAACTGATCCAGTCCATTTCAATTCAATCCAAGTGTTCAAACACACTCCATATGGTGTAGGGAAGCTGTCCAGATCATCACAACTTGTCTGTAACACCTCCAACTCAAAATCACATCTGCTCTTGCTGTCACGAATTGAAGGTAAGCCTAAACTTAGGCATCTCTCAATCTATGCATATTTCCTCGCACAATAATTTGGCCATATGTTCATAATCATGCATGGAATGTTTTCCCTCAATTAATTGCATTGTTTGAATCATGTATCAAAAATCCTAGCCTTCATGCAAAAATTAGGGTTCTTGAGGTTTCTTCGTGATTTCTTGTTGTATGTTTAATTTAAATGAAATTAAAGTACATAGACACGATCGTGAGGTTGAGGGCGAGCATAATGATATGTGGATTGCATGTTATAATTACGTATTCAGTGAGATTGGATGGAAAACGCAAATCATCCAAACCCAGAAAAACGCGCGTGTTCTTGCTTGTGTTCTTGGCGCCATTTTTCATATATTCAAATATTTGAATTTTGTGATTTTGATTAATTGATTCAAAAATTAATTTCTCTCTGAGTTTTAATGATTTTGAGTTGATTCTTTTTTAATAATTCACAAAAATGTTAAAATATTTTATTTTCACAAAAAATCCCAAAAATTATTATTTATTTCATATAATTGATATTTTTGTAAAGAATTAATATTTTAATTTTTTTTGGCATTTTAAATATTTTTTCTACATTGATTTTGCAACTTTTAATGCTTTCTAATTATTTTGTAGGTCAATACTTAATTTTTGAGGCATTAATCCAAGATCACAATTTGATTTCCATGTGTTAAACAATTTTTGATCATTTTAATTGAATTTTTATTCAATTAAATACATTTTTGAAACAAATTAGGGTTTTGGATTAATTCAACCCTCATAAATCATTTTCAAAACACTTTGGGCCTCTATTAGAGTGTAAGACCAAATCCTTTTTTGACCAAATCATCTTTGGGCCTCACTTATTGTATAAGTCCCGATACCGTCAAAAAACAAACGGCGTGATCGTCGCCTTTTTAAAAATCATCTGGGCCTACGCTCGAGTAGTAAGACCCATTTATTTTCTTTAAACCTTTTTGGGCCTCTTGAGAGAGTGTAAGACCCCATCCCCCCTTGTACAAAAAACTTTTTGGGCCTCACTCATTGTATAAGTCCCTCTGTACAAGTAAACGGCGCGATCGTCGCCCGTTTTAAAATTAAAAAACCATCTGGGCCTACCCTCGTGTTATAAGCCCCTCTCTTTTCTTTAAACCTTTTTTGGGCCTCTTGAGAGAGTGTAAGACCCATCCCTTTGTACAGAAAACCATTTTGGGCCACAGTCACTTGCATAAGTCCCTCTGTACAAATTCAAACAGTGCGCTCACTGATAAAACCCTGGGCCTCTCCTTGAGCTGTAAGCCCCAAATCTTTCTTTTTCAAAGCACTTTCTCCTTTGATTTTGAATATACTGTTGTTTTCAATCTTTCTTTGTTGAACAACTAACCAAACTGCATGGAAGCTCTACAACCGAGTAAGTGGTTATCGCTTTCATTTACTGCTTTCATATTATAAACTGTATTGTGGGGGATGCTCACTGTAAGTCTCCTTTCATAAGCTCTCCTTTCATAAGCTCATATCTACTGTGTAATAATAGTATAGATATTTCGAGTTTCCCCGGCTACTACGTCTAGAACTAGGTGACGCCGTTTCACTTATTCGTAGAAATAGACGCCTAGATCCCTAATAGAAGCACCAGATACAGTCTTCTCTTCGGCTGTCCTCCTTAGGAATCGTCAAGAAATACTATCCCCCAGAGATGAATTATTCTCGGTGAAACTTCTCTTGAATTTCTTCAAACCGCTGAACGGTTCGGACTCTCTCTAAAGTTAAAGTCACTGGATAGTAAACCTCACACGTTTACCAGTGGTTTTAACTCTAAAAGAGTTTTCCTGAACTTTTCTTTGGTTTGGGACCCACGGGCTTCTTAAAAGCATTGGCCTCCTCTTGGGCATCATACAAGGACCCACAGGCTTCCTAAAAGCAACCCCGCCTCCTCTTGGGCATTATTCAAGGACCCTACGGCTTCTTAGAAATATTCACAGCCTCCTCTTAGGCTTTGTATAACGATCTCTTCCTCCGGGAATGATAGCCTCCTCTTGGGCTTCGTACAAGGACCCGTCGGCTTCTTAAAAGATTACAGCCTCCTCTTGGGCTTCGTACAAATTGTCCCGACGACCTCCTAGAGGTATAGGAAAAGAACCTAGTCATCCTCATAGAACAGTCCTTTCATAGAGTCTACTACTGTTTCTCAAAGCATAGTACCAAAGATAAAACTCTAGACACGGACCAGTCTAACTTCCTTGAGTCTCAAAGACATTCTCAAGCACCCTTCGTTAAATAGGAAGGAAACCCGCAGACTCGGACAGTCTCAATACCCTTTGGATTTCCCGTTTCCTCAAAGAGAAGGAAATACCCCTGATCCTCAAATTAAATCCCTGAGTACAGTGTTACTCATATAAGAACTGATTTTCTCTTTTAAATCAGTATATTGGATCTGTCACTCAACTGAAACAGTTACAATAGCCCCCATCTCGGGCTTCGTACGAGATACCAAAATTCTCCCCAGTGGAGTCAAAACAACCTTTTAGCCTCTCTCTCAGGCTTTGTATGAGACACAAAAGATTCCCTCGTTGAGTCAATCACCACTTTTTTGCCTCCATCTCGGGCCTCGTACGAGATATAATCCCTTAAGCAAGAGTCAAACTCTTTGCTAGCCTCCTCTTAGGCTTTATATAATGATATGCCCCACTGGGTCAAAAACCTTTAGCCTCTCTCTCGGGCTTTGTACGAGACATAAAATAGCCTCCTCTTAGGCTTTGTATAATGATTTTCCTAGCGGAAATTAGCCTCCTCTTAAACTTTGTATAAGAAAACCACTGGTTGATCCAATCAATCTTTTAGCATCAAAGTTGTGCCTTGTTCATAGTACACAAACATCAACAACTCCTTTCCCTTCATCTAATCGCTGTAAGCAGCAAGCCTCTGGATCATCTATATCCATGCCATTGTCCCTCTTTTAGCATGAGAAATTCCTAAGGAAAGATGTCATTGCTCTACACTGAGTTAAAGTCTTCTCCTTCAGGTTAAAACCCTTTCTTCGGAAATTTTGGCATTGCTCGGATCCGCGTATCCCAGTTAAAGTAATTCTCCTTCTCCCCTCTTTAGAGATGACAAATTCTCTCTAAAGTCGAGGTCTTTCAGCTTCACGTCTTGGGCTTTGAACAAGACACAAATAGAGCTTTTAGCTTCACATCTTGGGCTTTGAACAAGATACAAATCACCTTTCGCTTCACGTCTTGGGCTTTGAACAAGACACCAAAAACCAATTTCCTCCCATAGAATAGGAGGAACTACGAATGCCCTGATTTCCCTGTTTCGGTAAACGGGAATACGTAGGCATAAGATCGAAAGAAAAGATCTTAGCGAGCGCAATCAACAAAAAACCCAAATCCCATATCTTCATCAATCAAAAGCAGTAATTCAAAAGCATCAGTCCCTAACATCCTAATCCTTATTCCCCCGGCAGAAACCCTTTGCCTAGAAAAAAGAAAGAAAGAACCTGTATTGGCGAAATACGAATAACCAGTACAAAGGCCCCCCTACATTGATAGCATCCGTAACCTTACAGACCGCTGTTTAAATTCAGTATGCAAGCAGGGTTAATTGGAGACATCTATTTCCCTTCCTTATTCAGCTCACAATAGGATAAAAAATGAATCGACCTGTAGTTTTAAGCTCAACCGCAGAGAAGCGACCAGCGCTTAAGAACCGCGTCCAAAATCGCTCGCTACACTTCCATGTTGTTTGGTTAGTTTGTTCAACAAAGAAAGCTTTGATAACAATATTATATTCAAAATCAAAGGAGAAAGTGCTTTGAAAAGATTGTTGGGGCTTACAGCTCAAGGAGAGGCCCAAAGTTTTATCAGTGATTGCACTGTCGAATTTGTACAGGGACTTATACAAGTGACTGAGGCCCAAAAAGGTTTTCTGTACAAGGGGGATGGGTCTTACACTCTCTCAAGAGGCCCAAAGGTTTATTTTTGTACAAGTGGTGGCTTACAGCTCAAGGAGAGGCCCAAAAAGATGGTTTTTGAACTGGCGATTCGCGCCGAGATTTTCTTTTAACGCAGAGGGACTTATACAATATCTGAGGCCCAAAATAGTTTTGGTTAAAAGGGGGTTGGGTCTTACACTCTATTAGAGGCCCAAATGTGTTTAAAGAAAAAGAATGGGGCTTATAACACGAGGGTAGGCCCAAGGGTTTGATTTGTTAGAAAGGCGACGACAGCGCCGCATTTTTTGACGGTATCGGGACTTATACAATACACTGAGGCCCAAATTATTTTGGTTTTCAAAAAGTGTTGGGTCTTACACTCTACTAGAGGCCCAAAGGGTTTGAAAAAGTTTGATGAGGGTTGAATTAATCAAAAACCCTAATATGTTTCCAAAATGTATTTTAATTGAATAAAAATTCAATTAAAATGATCAAAATTGTTAAACATGTGGAAAAACAAATTGTGATCTTGGATTAATGTTTCAAAAATCAAGTTTTGACCTACGAAATGATTAGAAGTCATTAAAATTTGCAAATCAAGAAGGAAAAAATATTTTAAATGTCAAAAAACAATTAAAATATTAATTCTTTGCAAAAATATCAATTATATGAAATAAATAATATTTTTGGGATTTTTTGGTAAACTAAATATTTTAACATTTTTGTGAATTATTAAAAAAAGAATCAACTCAAAATCATTAAAACTCAGAGAGAAATTAATTTTTGAATCAATTAAATAAAATCACAAAATTCAAATATTCAAATGTTTGAAAAAGGGCGCCAAGAACATGGCAAGAACACGCGCCCTTCCTCTATTTTTGCAGATTTGCGTTTTCTATCCAATCTCACTGAATACTTGATTATATCATGCAATCTACATATCAATCTACTCGTTTCAACCTCACGATCATGTCTATGGTCTTTAATTTCATTTATTTTAAACATGGAATAAGAAATCAAAGAGAAACCTCAAGAACCCTAAAATTTGCATGAAGGTTCATAAATTCCATACACGATTCAAACAATGCAATTGATTGAGGGAAAACACTCCATGCATGATTATGAACATATGGCCAAATTATTATGCAGCAAATTATTTTTGGTTCCAAAGACTTGAGAGGCTTGGGATCAGAGTTGGTTCCTCCTTGGTCCCCCCTTGAGGTTTTCAGATGGATAGAGTTACCCGCCCTTTTCAAAATTTGGGCAAATCTAGCAAAACTCCAAAATCTGCCTTGCTTTGGCAATTTTCAGCAAGGCATATTGCCATTGTCATATCTCATGGCCCAAGTGGAATTTGATGGAGTTCTTGGCCATTTTGGAAAGCCCCTCATATGATACAACAACTATTTGATCATAATTGGTTTTGATACTTTTTGGATCCAAGTGCAAAATGCCCCTACATTTGGAAAAAAGTGAGGGCAGATTCTGACTTAGTGAAAATTTCACTAAGTGTTGGAAAAAAAGTGACATTTTCACTTTTTGTGATTTTGATCATTCCCATAACTCAAAATCCATGATGAATTGGAATGAGGTGTAGTTGAAGCTTTTGTAGAGGGTAATGAGAGCTACAAATCTAGCTTTGGATGGGAAAAAATGGCCTTGTGGTTTATGAGTTATGATCCTCCAAAGTTGGTACCCTAGCCACTTTGTTCCATAACTTAGAAAAATTTCTAAGTTTTTTATGGTTACCCCCTTTTACAAGTTATCCAACTTTTCTTGATTTTTCTTGATGAATGATGATTCCAATCACACATTAACATCATTTTAGGGTTAAGGAACCATAATTGTGAAAAATCTCAAAAAGTAAAAGTTTGACTTTTGTGCACAGTTGACTTTTTATCAGATGAATTCCAAACTGTGCGATCCTCTATGAAATCAAGTCCTTGACCTAAATCAAACTTGATGGATTTATTTCATAGGTGTTATAGGGTGTATTGAATCATGTCCTAGGGTTTGGGAGCATGTCCTGGTCAAAAGTCAAAGGTACAGTTGACTTTTCTCGCGAAACCCTAATTGTGGTTCAGATGAATTTGAAACTTGTTGATCAAGCTTCTTGGATCAATCCATTGTTGTAAATGGATCAATGTGATGTATTTGAGACACTCAAATCCCCTCTTGAGGTCTTGGCTCATGTTTTGTCCAAAAGTCAACTTAGGGTGAATTAGGTCAAAAAACCCTAATTCCTGATTTTTTGATGAATGCATCCCCTGAGGCTAAATTGACTTGATGATTGGGTCCATAAGGTTCCATGGAGTATTTTTAGGTTATGCTTTGAAGCATTGACTCATGCCCAGAGGAAAATTTCCATCTGGAGGCTCTGGTCGACCAAAACCCTAATTTGGTGACACTAGCGATCTTGATGCTTAATCCACTTAGAAGAGAGCAGCATTGTGTTTAATCCTTGAAGTGGGAGTCCTCTTGATCCTTTTAGACAAGTTGAAGATCATGTCATTCCTTGATGGATCCTCTATCTAATAAGTCTAAGAGGGCTTGAAACCCTAAGTTAGATTGTAGTGGATGTTCACCCATCTTTGGGGAGACTAATGAGGCATGATGATTCATCCATATTGTGATGATGGTTTGCATAATGATGGGGAGTCTTAGTGGTCAAAATTTGGGGTATGACAATGCCAAAACTAGAAATCCCTAAAGAGGGGACAAGACTCCAATTTTGGATTGGAGAATTTAATGGATGCACCAAGGTGGCATGGACTGAGCCATTTCCAACTGAATTCAGTCAAGACTTATCCAAGACCAAGGGAACCAGCAGCCTGTGCCCTAACCTATAGTCAATGGCTAGAGGAGAATTGGATTCTCATTTCTCAACATTGGTCAAACCTATGCAGTAGTTACCATTCACTATTCCTTGCAAAACAAACTTGCTCTACTATAAATAAGAGCTCATTTGTGATCAGTTTGAGTATACCAAAGCCATCAAACAGATGCTTTCCTCAAAATCTCCTTCTCACTTCCAATTTTGCCTTCTAAGGCAAGTCACTATTGGCTTTTGAGTTTGAGAGCAATTCCAATCAAAACCAATCACACACACACCTCATAAACATCATATAGGAGTGATCCAAACACTCACATAACATCTGGAACACCAAAATCTCAAAATCACTAGCCATCTGCACAAGCCTTTGACAGATTTGCAGTTGAGGTGCCAAATCAAGTTCCAGCTCAATTCAATCCACTCCAAGCATCCAGACACACTCCATAGCACCTAGGGAAGCTGTCCATATCCTTGGAACCAAGCTGCAACACCTCTAACACAAAACACGATCACCAGCTGCAAGAGGTAAGCATGAGCTCTTCTAACTCTATAATCCATGCATTTTTTGCTGCACAATAATTTGGCCATATGTTCATAATCATGCATAGTGTGTTTTCCCTCAATCAATTGGTTTATTTGAATCGTGTATGGAATTTCTGAACCTTCATATAAATTTTAGGGTTCTTGAGGTTTCTCTTTGATTTCTTATTCCATGCTTAAAATAAATGAAATTAAAGACCATAGACATGATCGTGAGGTTGAAACGAGTAGATTGATATGTAGATTGCATGATATAATCAAGTATTCAGTGAGATTGGATAGAAAATGCAAATCTGCAGAAACAGAGGGTGGCGCGTGTTCTTGCCATTGTTCTTGGCGCCCTTTTTGAAAATTCAAATATTTGAATTTTGTGATTTTATTTAATTGATTCAAAAATTAATTTCTCTCTGAGTTTTAATGATTTTGAGTTGATTCTTTTTTTAATAATTCACAAAAATGTTAAAATATTTTATTTTCCCTAAAAATCCCAAAAATATTATTTATTTCATATACTTGATATTTTTGTAAATAATTAATATTTTAATTGTTTTTTGACATTTAAAATATTTTCTCCTTCTTGATTTTTCAAATTTTAGTGATTTCCAATCATTTTGTGGATCAAAAACTGATTTTTGAAACATTAATCCAAGATCACAATTTGTTTTCCACATGTTAAACAATTTTGGTCATTTTAATTGAATTTTTTTATTCAATTAAAATACATTTTGAAAACAAATTAGGGTTTTTTTAATTAATTCAACCCTCATCAAACTTTTTCAAACACCTTTGGGCCTCTAATAGAGCTTAAGACCCAATCCTTTTTAAATACAAACCTTTTTGGGCCTCAAATATTGTATAAGTCCCGTTGTATTTCGAAAGTTCGGCGCGATCGTCGCCAGTTCAAAATAAAACCTTGGGCCTCTCCTTGAGCTTTGGGCCTCTAATAGAGTGTAAGACCCAATCCCCTTTTAACCAAAACAATTTTTGGGCCTCAGATATTGTATAAGTCTCTCTACGTTAAAAGAAAATCTCGGCGCGATCGCCAGTTCAAAAATAAAACCTTGGGCCTCTCCTTGAGCTGTAAGCCCCACCACTTGTATAAAAATAAACCTTTGGGCCTCTTGAGAGAGTGTAAGACCCATCCCTTTGTACAGAAAACCTTTTTTGGGCCTCAGTCACTTATATAAGTCCCTGTACAAATTCAAAACCCCAGTGCAATCACTGATAAAACCTTGGGCCTCTCCTTGAGCTGTAAGCCCCAACAATAATTTCAAAGCACTTTCTCCTTTGATTTAGAATATAATATTGTTATCAAAGCTTTCTTTGTTGAACAAACTAACCAAACAGCATGGAAGCTCTACAACCGAGTAAGTGTTTACCCGCTTTCTTTATCTGCTTTCATATATATATATATATAACTGTATTGTGGGGCAACTCACTGTAAGTCTTCTTTCACAAACTTTTATATACTTGTCAAATATCAACTGTGTAATACTAGTATAGCTATTTAGAGTTTTCCCCATCAACTACGTCTAGCACTAGGTAAAGCCTGTTGGTCACTCTTAAATACAAACAAAACTAGATCCCCATAGGATTACCAGACATAGTCTTCCCTCCTCTTGGGGTTAAATAATATGGAGACGTGAAAGGCAGCATTCTCGGTGAACCCTTTCTCAGACTGTCACCCTTAGAAATTGTCAAAGAAACTCTACTCCCCAGAGATGATCTTTTCTCCGTGAATGGCATCTCTTGAGTTTCTTCCAAATTCTCAGACTTTCCTGGCTTGATCTATTCTCCGTAAATAGCATGTCTTGAACTTCTCGGGGTTTGGGGACCCACAGGCTTCCTAAAAGCATCCCCGCCTCCTCTTGGGCGTTGTACAATGACCCTTCAGCTTCTTAAAAGCTCTCATGCCTTCTATTGGGCTTAGTACAAGGACCCAGAGACCTCTACAGGTATAGGAACATAACCTAGTCATCAATTTGCTAGAGCTGTCTTTCTGAGTAAAGTGTCAAACCAGTTAATGGGTTGACCATCATCCCTTAACATACCAGCTTTCTCTTGGGCATCATACAAAGATCACTCACTATCTGAGAATCGATTTATCAAAACACCCGTAGACTTGGACAATCTCAATACCCTTTGGATTTCCCGTTTCCTTAAAGAACAAGAAATAATCCTGATCCTCTGATCAATCCTAAAGCACAACAATACCTTTAATCGTTCCCTTCATAAGAACTGATTTTCTCTTTCATCCAACATACTGGACATGTCACTAAACTGAAACAGTCGCCTGCAATAGCGTCCTCTTAGGCTTTGCATAATGATCATTCCTCAGTGAAGTCAGCCTCCTCTTGGGTTTTGCACAATGATTCTCCCAAAGGGAGCTAACCTTTTCAAACTCTCTTGTTGAGTCAAACCCTTTTAGCCTCTATCTCGGGCTTCGTACGAGATACAAAAACACTCTCTTGTTGAGTATAAAAGACTCTCTTGTTGAGTCAAAACCTTTTAGCCTCTATCTCGGGCTTCGTACGAGATACAAAAACACTCTCTTGTTGAGTATAAAAGACTCTCTTGTTGAATCAAAACCTTTCAGCCTCTATCTCGGGCTTCATACGAGATACAAAAAACACTCTCTTATTGAGTATAAAAGATTCTCTTGTTGAGTCAAAACCTTTTAGCCTCTATCTTGGGCTTCGTACGAGATACAAAAACACTCTCTTGTTGAGTATAAAAGACTCTCTTGTTGAGTCAAAACCTTTCAGCCTCTATCTCGGGCTTCGTACGAGATACAAAAAACACTCTCTTGTTGAGTATAAAAGACTCTCTTGTTGAGTCCATCAATCTTTCAGCCTCCATCTCGGGCTTCGTACGAGATACAAAAACTCTCTTGATGAGTCAACCTTTTTTAGCCTCTATCTCGGGCTTCATACGAGATAGATAAAAAACACCCCCTTTGTTGGGTCAATAGCCTCCTCTTAGGCTTTGTATAAGGAAATCCCCAGTTGAGTCAATCAACCTTTTAGCATCAAAGTGTCATACCCCAAATTTTGACCACTTAAATTTCCCATCATTGTGCAAATCATCATCACAATATGGAGGAACCATCATACTTCATCAGTCTCCCCAAAGATGGGTGAGCATTCACTACAATCAAAATTAGGGTTTCAAGCCCTCTCTGAGTGCTTAGACAAAGGATCAATCAAGGAATAACATGATATTCAACTTGTTTAACCTCTCAAACATCCACAATGGATCAAAAGGACTCCCACTTCAAGGATCAACCACAAGGCTGCTCCCTTCTAGGTGGATCAAGTTTCAAGATCGACAGTGCCACCAAATTAGGGTTTTGGTCGACCAGGGCCTCCAGATGGAAATTTTTCATCTGGGCACAAGCCAATGATCCAAAACATAACCTAATATACTCCATGGAACCTCATGGACCCAATCATCAAGTCAATTTTGCCTCAGGGGATGCATTCATCAAAAATCAGGAATTAGGGTTTCTTGACCTAATTCACCCCTAAGTTGACTTTTAGGGCAAATCATGAGCCAAGACCTCAAGAGAGGGTTTTAGGGTCTCTAATGAACTATATTGATACATTTGCAACAATGGATTAATTCAAGAAGCTTGAGCAACAAGTCTCAATTTCATCTGCACCATAGTTAGGGTTTTAAGGAAAAAGTCAACTGTAACTTTGACTTTTGACCAGGACATGCTCCCAAGCCCTAAGACATGCATCAATATACCCTATGACACCCATGGAACATGTCCATCAAGTTTTATTTAGGTCAAGGACATGATTTCCTGAAGAATTGCCCAGTTTGGAATTCATCTGATAAAAAATCAATTGTGCACAAAAGTCAACTTTGACTTTTTGAGATTTTTCACCAAAATGGATTTTTAACCCTAAAATTATGTTAATGTATGATTTGAATTATCATTCATCAAGAAAAATCAAGAAAAGTTGGGTAACTTGTAAAAGGGGTAACCATAAAAAACTTAGAAAATTTTCTAAGTTAAAAATAAAGTGGCTAGGGTACTAACTTTGGAGGGTCATAACTCCTAAACCACAAAGCCATTTTCTTCCATCCAAAGCTTGATTTGTAGATCTCATTGCCCTCTACAAAAACTTCAACTAGACCTAATTCCAACTCCTCGTGGATTTTGAGTTATGGAGTGATCAAAATCAAGAAAAGTCACTTTGTTCCAACACTTAGTGAAAATTTCACTAAGTCAGATTTTGGCTTACTTTTTGCCAAATGTAGGGGGATTTTTCACTTGGATTCAAAAGAGATCAAAACCAAACATGTTCAAACAGTTGTTGTATCATGTAAGGGCTTTCCAAAATGGCCAAGAACATTACCAAATTCCATTTGAGTCATGAGATATGACATTGGAAAGCTGCCTTGCTGAAATCTGCCAAGGCAAGGCAGAATTTGCATTTTTGCTCGATTTGCCAAAATCATCCAAATCCAAATGCTCCTATCCACTTGGACACCTCAGAGGATTGGATCTAAAGGGGACAATCACTGAGCCAAGCCTCCAAAGTCTTTGGAACAAGAAATAGCATGTTGGACCTAGAATAGCCAAAATAGGGACAAGACTCCAATTTTGGATTGGAGCATTCAATGGAAGCATCAAGGTGGCATGGACTGAGCCATTTGCAACTGAATTTAGTCAAGACTTATCCAAGACCAAGGGAACCACAGCCCTGTGCCCTAACCTCTAGTCAATGGCTAGAGGAGACTTGCATTTCCATTGGCCAACATTGAACAAACACCTGCTGCAGTTGCCATTCACTATTCCTTGCGAAACAAACTTGCTCTACTATAAATAGAGCTCAATTGTGGTCAGTTTAAGTACACCAAAGGCCTACAACACTTGCCTTTCTCAAAAACCACTTCTCACTCTCAAAAATGCCTTTCTTAGCAAGTCACTATCGGGTTTTTCATTAGAGAGCAATTCCACTCAAACCAATCACACACACACCTCATATACATCACATATGAACTGATCAAACACTTAAACAACAACTGGAACACTGATTTCTCAGAATCACCAGTCAATTGCTCAAGGTTTTAACCAAAGTGCAGTTGAGATGCCATGAAGTGATCCAGCCATTCTCAGTCAAGTCCAAGCATTCAAACACACTCCATAGGGTGTAGGGAAGTTGTCCAGACCATCACAATTCATTTGTAACACCTCCTACTCAGAAATCAATTTGCTCTTGCTGTCACGACCTAGAGGTAAGCTTAAACTTGGTCATCTCTCAATCTATGCATATTTCCCCGCATAATAATTTGGCCATATGTTCATAATCATGCATGTAATGTTTTCCCTCAAGTAATTGCTTTGTTTGAATCGTGTATCAAAAATTCTAGCCTTCATGCAGAAATTAGGGTTCTTGAGGATTTTCCATGATTTCTTGTTATATGTTTAATTTAAATGAAATTAAATACCATAGACATGATCGTGAGGTTGAAACGAGTTGATAGGTATGTGGATTACATGATATGATTAAGTATTCAGTGAGATTGAAGAGAAAATGCAAATCTAGGCCAAGCTGAAACACGCGCGCGTTCTTCAGCTGTTCTTGGCGCCATTTTTCATAAATTCAAATATTTGAATTTTGTGATTTTATTTAATTGATTCAAAAATTAATTTCTCTCTGAGTTTTAATGATTTTGAGTTGATTCTTTTTTTAATAATTCACAAAAATGTTGAAATATTTTATTTTCCCAAAAAATCCCAAAAATATTATTTATTTCATATAATTGATATTTTTGCAAAGAATTAATGTTTTAATTGTTTTTAACATTTAAAATATTTTTTCCACCTTGATTTTGCAACTTTTAATGCTTTTTAATTATTTTGTAGGTCAATAGTTAATTTTTGAAGCATTAATCCAAGATCACAATTTGTTTTCCATATGTTAAACAATTTTAATCATTTTAATCAAATTTTTATTCAATTAAATACATTTTTGAAAATAAATTAGGGTTTTTGGATTAATTCAACCCTCCTAAATCATTTTCAAAACTTTTTGGGCCTCTAATAGAGTGTAAGACCCATTCCTTTTTTGACCAAACCATTTTTGGGCCTCAGTGTATTGTATAAGTCCCGATACCGTCAAAAATAAACGGCGCGATCGTCGCCTTTTGAAAAATAACCTTTTGGGCCTCTCCTCGAGCTATAAGACCCATTCAAAACTTTTGGGCCTCTAATAGAGTGTAAGACCCAACCCCCTTTTAACCAAAATCACTTTGGGCCTCACTTATTGTATAAGTCCCTCTGCGTTAAAAGAAAACCTCGGCGCGATCGCCATTTTTAAACGAAAAATCAATTGGGCCTACCCTCGTGTTATAAGCCCCACTCCTTTTCTTTAAACCTTTTGGGCCTCTTGAGAGAGTGTAAGACCCATCCCTTTGTACAGAAAACAATTTTTGGGCCTCAGTCACTTGTATAAGTCCTTCTGTACAAATTCAAACAGTGCGCTCAATGATAAAACCCTGGGCCTCTCCTTGAGCTGTAAGCCCCAAATCTTTCTTTCTCAAAGCACTTTCTCCTTTGATTTTGAATATACTGTTGTTTTCAATCTTTCTTTGTTGAACAACTAACCAAACAGCATGGAAGCTCTACAACCGAGTAAGTGTTTATACGCTTTCATTTACCGCTTTCATATACATATAACTGTATTGTGGGGTGTAATACCCCAAATTTTGACCACTTAGATTTCCCATCATTGTGAAAATCATAATCACAATATGGATGAACCATCATGCTTCATCAGTCTCCCCAAAGATGGGTGAGCATCCAATGCAATCAAAATTAGGGTTTCAAGCCCTCTCTGAGTGCTTAGACAAAGGATCAATCAAGAAATGACATGATCTTCAACTTGTCTAATCTCTCAGACATCCACCATGGATCAAAAAGGACTCCCACTTCAAGGATTAAGCACAAGGCTGCTCCCTTCTAGGTGGATCAAGTCTCAAGATCGACAGTGTCACCAAATTAGGGTTTTGGTCGACCAA
Source organism: Lathyrus tuberosus (assembly GCA_022829125.1). NCBI lineage: Eukaryota > Viridiplantae > Streptophyta > Magnoliopsida > Fabales > Fabaceae > Lathyrus > Lathyrus tuberosus. The sequence goes on along the minus strand of JALAZF010000154.1, from coordinate 7,378,034 downwards.
GGCCTCCAGATGGAAATTTTCATCTGGGCACAAGGCAATGATCCAAAACATGACCTAATATACTTCATGGAACCTCATGAACCCATGCATCAAGTCAATTTTGCCTCAGGGGATGCATTCATTAAAAATCAGGAATTAGGGTTTCTTGACCTAATTCACCCCTAAGTTGACTTTTGGGACAAACCATGAGCCAAGACCTCAAGAGATGATTTGAGGCTCTCTAATACACCATATTGATCCATTTGGAACAATGGATTAATCCAAGAAGCTTGAGCAACAAGTCTCATTCTCATCTGCACCACAATTAGGGTTTTAAGGGAAAAGTCAACTGTAACTTTGACTTTTGATCAGGACATGCTCCCAAACCCTAATACATGATTGAATATACCCTATGACACCCATGGAACATGTCCATCAAGTTTGATTTAGGTCAAGGACATGATTTCCTGAAGAATTGCACAGTTTGGAATTCATCTGATAAAAAGTCAACTGTGCACAAAAGTCAACTTTGACTTTTTGAAATTTTTCACCAAAATGGATTTTTAACCCTAAAATGATGTTAATGTATGATTTGAATCATCATTCATCAAGAAAAATCAAGAAAAGTGAGATAACTTGTAAAAGGGGTAACCATAAAACTTAGAAATTTTTCTAAGATAAAAATAAAGTGGCAAAGGTACCAACTTTGAAGGACCATAACTCCTAAACCACAAGGCCATTTTTTCTCATCCAAAGATGGATTTGTAGCGCTCATTATCACCTACAAAAACTTCAACTACAAGTCATTCCAATTCATTAAGGATTTTGAGTTATGGAGTGATCAAAGTGGCTGAAAAGTGAAAATGTCACTTTTTCCAACACTTAGTGAAATTTTCACTAAGTCAGAATTTTGCTTCACTTTTTGCCAAATGTAGGGGGATTTTTCACTTGGAATCAAAAGAGATCAAAACCAAACTTGTTCAAACAGTTGTTGTATCATGTAAGAGCTTTCCAAAATGGCCAAGAACATTGCCAAATTCAACCTACATCATGAGATACAACATTGGCAAGTTGCCTTGCTGAAATCTGTCAAAGTAAGGCAGAATTTGCATTTTGGCTCGATTTGCCAAAATCAGCCAATTGCAATTGCTCTAATCCACTTGGACACCTCAGAGGATTGAATCCAAAGGGGACAATCACTGAGCCAAGCCTCCAAGGTCCAAGGAACAAAGAATAGCATGTTGAACCTAGAATGGCCAAAATAGGGACAAGACTTCAAATTTGGAATGAGGCATTCAATGGAACCATCAAGGTGGCATGGACTGAGCCATTCTCATCTGAAATTAGTTAAGACTTATCCAAGACCAAGGGGACCAAAGCTCTGTGCCCTAACCTCTAGTCAATGGCTAGAGGAGACTTTCATTCCCATTGGCCAACATTGAGGAAACCTACTTACCAGCTGCCATGCACTATTCCTTGCAAAACAAACTTGCTCTACTATAAATAGAGCTCAATTGTGGTCAGTTTGAGTACACCAAAGCCATCTAACAGATGCTTTCCTCAAAATCTCTTTCTCTTGGCAAAAATGCCTTTCTTAGCAAGGTAGCTATCGGGTTTTGAGTTTGAGAGCAATTCTGCACAAACCAATCACTCACACACCTCACATACATCACATATGAGCTGATCAAACACTCACATAACATCTGGAACACCAAAATCTCAAAATCACTTGCCATCCACACAAGTTTGAAGTGAAGTTGCAGCTGAGATGCCATAAACTGATCCAGTCCATTTCAATTCAATCCAAGTGTTCAAACACACTCCATATGGTGTAGGGAAGCTGTCCAGATCATCACAACTTGTCTGTAACACCTCCAACTCAAAATCACATCTGCTCTTGCTGTCACGACTTGAAGGTAAGCCTAAACTTGGGCATCTCTCAATCTATGCATATTTCCTCGCACAATAATTTGGCCATATGTTCATAATCATGCATGGAATGTTTTCCCTCAATTAATTGCATTGTTTGAATCGTGTATCAAAAATCCTAGCCTTCATGCAGAAATTAGGGTTCTTGAGGTTTCTTCGTGATTTCTTGTTGTATGTTTAATTTAAATGAAATTAAAGTACATAGACATGATCGTGAGGTTGAGGCGAACATAATGATATGTGGATTGCATGTTATAATTACGTATTCAGTGAGATTGGATGGAAAATGTAAATCTAGGCAAATTGAAAAAACGCGCGTGTTCTTGGTGTTGTTCTTGGCGCCATTTTCATATATTTGAATATTTGAATTTTGTGATTTTGTTTAATTGATTCAAAAATTAATTTCTCTCTGAGTTTTAATGATTTTGAGTTGATTCTTTTTTTAATAATTCACAAAAATGTTAAAATATTTTATTTTATCAAAAAAATCCAAAAATATTATTTATTTCATATAATTAATATTTTTGTAAAGAATTAATATTTTGATTGTTTTTGGCATTTTAAATATTTTTTCTACATTGATTTTACAACTTTTAATGCTTTCTAATTATTTTGTAGGTCAATACTTAATTTTTGAAGCATTAATCCAAGATCACAATTTGTTTTCCATGTGTTAAACAATTTTTGATCATTTTAATTGAATTTTTATTCAATTAAATACATTTTGAAAACAAATTAGGGTTTTGGATTAATTCAACCCTCATAAATCATTTTCAAAACACTTTGGGCCTCTATTAGAGTGTAAGACCCAATCCTTTTTTGACCAAATCATCTTTGGGCCTCACTTATTGTATAAGTCCCGATACCGTCAAAAAACAAACGGCGCGATCGTCGCCTTTTTAAAAATCATCTGGGCCTACCCTCGAGTAGTAAGACCCATTTATTTTTCTTTAAACCTTTTTGGGCCTCTTGAGAGAGTGTAAGACCCATCCCCTCTTGTACAAAAAACTTTTTGGGCCTCACTCATTGTATAAGTCCCTCTGTACAAGTAAACGGCGCGATCGTCGCCCGTTTAAAATTAAAAACCATCTGGGCCTACCCTCGTGTTATAAGCCCCTCTCTTTTCTTTAAACCTTTTTGGGCCTCTTGAGAGAGTGTAAGACCCATCCCTTTGTACAGAAAACCATTTTGGGCCACAGTCACTTGTATAAGTCCCTCTGTACAAATTCAAACAGTGCGCTCACTGATAAAACCCTGGGCCTCTCCTTGAGCTGTAAGCCCCAAATCTTTCTTTTTCAAAGCACTTTCTCCTTTGATTTTGAATATACTGTTGTTTTCAATATTTCTTTGTTGAACAACTAACCAAACAGCATGGAAGGTCTACAACCGAGTAAGTGGTTATCGCTTTCATTTACTGCTTTCATATTATAAACTGTATTGTGGGGCTCCTCACTGTAAGTCTCCTTTCATAAGCTCATATCTACTGTGTAATAATAGTATAGATATTTCGAGTTTCCCCGGCTACTACGTCTAGAACTAGGTGACACCGTTTCACTTATTCGTAGAAATAGACGCCTAGATCCCCAATAGAAGCACCAGATACAGTCTTCTCTTCGGCTGTCCTCCTTAGGAATCGTCAAGAAATTCTATCCCCCAGAGATGAATTATTCTCGGTGAAACTTCTCTTGAATTTCTTCAAACCGCCGAACTGTTCGGACTCTCTCTAAAAGTTAAAGTCACTGGATAGTAAACCTCGCACGTTTACCAGTGGTTTTAACTCTAAAAGAGTTTTCCTGAACTTTTCTTTGGTTTGGGACCCACGGGCTTCTTAAAAGCATTGGCCTCCTCTTGGGCATCATACAAGGACCCACAGGCTTCCTAAAAGCAACCCCGCCTCCTCTTGGGCATTATTCAAGGACCCTACGGCTTCTTAGAAGTATTCACAGCCTCCTCTTAGGCTTCATATAACGATCTCTTCCTCCGGGAATGATAGCCTCCTCTTGGGCTTCGTACAAGGACCCGTCGGCTTCTTAAAAGTTTCCAGCCTCCTCTTGGGTTTCGTACAAATTGTCCCGACGACCTCCTAGAGGTATAGGAACAAAACCTAGTCATCCTCATAGAACAGTCCTTTCATAGAGTCTACTACTGTTTCTCAAAGCATAGTACCAAAGATAAAACTCTAGACACGGACAGTCTAACTTCCTTGAGTCTCAAAGACATTCTCAAGCACCCTTCGTTAAATAGGAAGGAAACCCGCAGACTCGGACAGTCTCAATACCCTTTGGATTTCCCGTTTCCTCAAAGAGAAGGAAATACCCCTGATCCTCAAATTAAATCTCTATGTACAGTGTTACTCATATAAGAACTGATTTTCTCTTTTAAATCAGTATATTGGATCTGTCACTCAACTGAAACAGTTACAATAGCCTCCATCTCGGGCTTCGTACGAGATACCAAAATTCTCCCCAGTGGAGTCAAAACAACCTTTTAGCCTCTCTCTCAGGCTTTGTATGAGACACAAAAGATTCCCTCGTTGAGTCAATCACCCCTTTTTTGCCTCCATCTCGGGCCTCGTACGAGATATAAATCCCTTAAGCAAGAGTCGAACTCTTTGCTAGCCTCCTCTTAGGCTTTGTATAACGATATGCCCCACTGGGTCAAAACCTTTAGCCTCTCTCTCGGGCTTTGTATGAGACACAAAATAGCCTCCTCTTAGGCTTTGTATAATGATTTTCCTAGCGGAAATTAGCCTCCTCTTAGGCTTTGTATAAGAAAACCACTGGTTGATCCAATCGACCTTTTAGCATCAAAGCTGTGCCTCGTTCACAGTACACAAATATCAATAACTCATTTCCCTTCGTCTAATCGCTGTAAGCGGCAAGCCTCTGGATCATCTATATCCATGCCACTGTCCCTCTTTTAGCATGAGAAATTCCTAAGGAAAGATGGCATTGCTCTACACTGAGTTAAAGTCTTCTCCTTCAGGTTAAAACCCTTTCTTCGGAAATTATGGCATTGCTCGGATCCGCGTATCCTAGTTAAAGTAATTCTCCTCTTCCCCCTCTTTAGAGATGACAAATTCTCTCTAAAGTCGAGGTCTTTCAGCTTCACGTCTTGGGCTTTGAACAAGACACAAATAGAGCTTTTAGCTTCACATCTTGGGCTTTGAACAAGATACAAATCACCTTTCGCTTCACGTCTTGGGCTTTGAACAAGACACCAAAAACCAATTTCCTCCCATAGAATAGGAGGAACTACGAATGCTCTGATTTCCCTGTTTCGGTAAACGGGAATACGTAGGCATAAGATCGAAAGAAAAGATCTTAGCGAGCGCAATCAACAAAAAACCCAAATCCAAAATCTTCATCAATCAAAAGCAGTAATTCAAAAGCATCAGTCCTAACATCCTAATCCTTATTCCCCGCCAGAAACCCTTTGCCTAGAAAAAAGAAAGAAAGAACCTGTATTGGCGAAATACGAATAACCAGTACAAAGGCCCCCCTACATTGATAGCATCCGTAACCTAACAGACCGCTGTTTAAATTCAGTATGCAAGCAGGGTTAATTGGAGACATCTATTTCCCTTCCTTATTCATCTCACAATAGGATAAAAAATGAATCGACCTGTAGTTTTAAGCTCAACCGCAGAGAGCGACCAGCGCTTAAGAACCGGGTCCAAAATCGCTCGCTACAGAAAAGTGGCGCCCACCGTGGGGCCTATCTTTCTTTCTGTTTCTGTTTTCTTTGAAAATGGCGACTCTGCTGGGGAGTCATTGCCAAGATCTTTCTGCCTTAGGGCATCATCCCCGTTTTCTACGGAAAATGGGAACTCAACCGAAGAGAAAGATTGACCTATGCTGGTCCATCTCTTAGGCAGGGAACCACAGATTGGGGCTTTCGCCGGGGAACCCATTTCTGTCAGGAACTTAAGAATTGTAGCTATATAAGTCTAGGATGATTAGGACAAATATATATACTGCTTTTCCTAATTGCTATACGTGTTTATTTTTCTGCTACTGGGAATGCGTGTGATGTCGCATGTGGTGAGATTGAGTATACACTTAAGAAAAGCCAACCTTTTTCGTAGTGCGGAAGCTATCGGAAATAGCTGTTACGCGATACTACCATCATTTGAGGCTGGTGATCTATTCTCGGTGAATAGCACTTACTCTAAGATTGCACACAACTCGCTGGCGATCCGCTTGTTGTTTTGCTTTCCTGGGAGGAGCTGATGATAATGAGTACAGGTACAAAAATCACCCTAGTATAAACCTTTGGGGATGGGTAGAGCCTTGACTTCATGACAACGACCCTTTGACCCCATGTTTTTTCTATGTTTTTGTGTGCTGCATTGATGCATTCATTTAATAAAACATTAAAACTTTCAAAAAAACCTTCTCTTCTAGTCTCTCTGTTTTTCAAATTAAACTAAGACTGTGATTGCAAATATCAGAGAAAAAGATTACGCTAATGGATTTTGGTAGAAGGAGAACTCACCAGTATACCTTCAAGGTTCCAAAACTAGGGGATTTGAGAAAGTTAGCAAGGATGATCGTTAACCCAGAGGCTTTCAGAGCCAAGCACGGTGGTTTGCTACCACTGTTAAGAGTCCATGTGATTAAGGGAATCATGGATGCGCTCATTCAGTTCTACAATCCGGTTTATCATTGTTTCACATTCCCAGATTACCAGCTGGCACCAACGCTGGAGGAGTATTCTCATCTGACTGATTTACATATCACTGATCGAGCTCCATTTTCTGGACTGGAAGAAATTCCAAAGAGTCAGACTATTGCAAGAGAAATTTATTTGGATGAGTCTGAGGTCAGGACTCACATGACCACTAAGGGTGGCATCCAAGGTTTGCCAGCCCAGTTCTTGACCAAGAAAGCTCTGTACTTCGCTAGTATAGGGAACGAGACTGCTTTTGAAAGCATCTTTGTCTTGCTCACCTACGGGTTATTTTTGTTTCCCAACATCAATAACTTCGTCGATATCAACGCTATTAAGGTTTTTCTCATTGGAAACCCTGTGCCGACTTTGCTCGCAGATGCGTATCATTCTGTACACTTAGGAAATTTGTACAGTGGAGGGGAGATCACATGCTGTGTACCTTTGCTTTACAAGTGGTTTATCTCTCACTTGCCTAAGTCCGCTGCTTTTTGGGATTGCAAGAGTGTCTTACGTTGGTCGCAGAAGATCATGTCCCTCACCAATTCTGATATAGATTGGTGTAATAGGATTTATGAGGGAATCAGAATCATTGACCGTTGTGGAAACTTCCCCAGCGTACCCCTCATAGGAACTAAAGGAGGAATAAACTATCATCCGATATTGGTTCTTCGTCAATTTGGATACCCGATGCGACACATCCCACTGGATGTTCATCTGGAAGGTCTTTTCTTCAAAGAAGGAGAAAACGACAGAGCACTAAAGATGGAAATAGTGCAAACTTGGAAACATGTTCATAAGAAAGGACGAGAAACTCTGGGAAAACCGGACTGTGTCTCGGTGGAGCCTTATCTCCATTGGGTACAAACTAGAGCTCTCAAGCTAAAGATGCCTTATCCTCGTTACGGAATTCTTCCGTCGAGGGAAATTGTCATGTACTTCATGACGGAAACTGAAAGGCTTCAGGTTACTCTCAACAAAGTTCAAAAGGAAAGAAGATCTTGGAAGAACATGTACCGCACCCTCAACGTAGAGTGCATCTAAATACAGCAATTATTAAAAGAGAAAGATGCTCTGATTGAAATTTTAGAGCAGCATGCTGTAGAGAATCAAGATGACCAAAGGAATTTGCTCACTCCTTTCACTTGGCAAAGGAATGACAACCCGACAACGGCCCAAGCGCCCCGGTCAAAGAAAAGGAAGATACCAGAGTCAGAACCCGATTTCTCTTCAGAGAGGACTCGGGACCCATTAGTTTAGGTTTCTGTTTCTGCACTTTGTAATCTACCGTATTTCCATTTCTGTAATCCTTTGGAATTCAATAAAAAGGGGGTTTCCCCACTGTTTGATATTTGCAATCTAATTGTCGAAGTTTATTTTAATTAAACCATTAAACAATTAATATAATCATTGCATTCATCATTCTCACGTCGCGTATTCTCCTTACCTACGAATCTCACGTTTGTGTCTCGATTCTAGAGTCAAACTGTCTCATTCGTATAATACTCAGGCCAATCGTCAGAAAAAGATGGATGATCTTGAGGAAGAAAACAGAGAGTTGAAAGAAGAGATCGACACTCTGAGAGAGGATATGAGAAAGCTTCGTAACGACATGCAAGCCATGGCAGAAGCTCAGCTACAATGAACTGTGATCTCAGAGATCACCTCAACGCCCATCATAGAAAAGTATGATCCTAGGTATCAGATACCGAAAGATCGTCCTTGGGGCATACCTGTTAACTATATCCCGGAAGGATATGTTCCGCCGATCACTGAAGATCAGGGAATCGCAACAGAAGCCGCTGGGCCTGAAGTTTACAAACTTCGGGAAAGCGAAGATGCCAGGGGCATACTTAAGACTCCTGAAGGTTACAAACTTCGGGAGGCGCCAAGACTTACTGCCGTAGTCACGGTACCACCCCCTGTGGTTCACACTGTCCCGGAAGGACAGATTCCACCAACACCTTCTGATAAGAAGGAAACTATGTTTGACAGAATGGAGGAATTCGAGGAACAGTTCCTGGAAATGCAGAAAGAGCTGCAAGCCATTCGCGGTCAGGATCTATTTGGAAAGGACGCCGCAGACCTCTGATTGGTCCCAAATTTAAAAGTCCCGCACAAGTTCCAAGTGCCCGACTTTGAAAAATACAAGGGTAACTCTTGCCCTTAGAGCCATCTGGTGATGTACGCTCGGCGGATGTCAGCTCAGACGGAGAATCAGGACCTGCTGATTCACTACTTCCAGGATAGTTTAACCGGGGCCGCACTCAAATGGTACATGGGTTTAAACCGTACTACGATCAGTACATTCAGAGATCTTGGTACTGCCTTCATCCAACAATACAAATACAATTTGGACATGGCACCCGACAGAGATAAACTCAGATCAATGTCGCAAAAGGAAAAGGAAACCTTTAAGGAGTATGCTCAAAGGTGGCGTGAAATTGCCGCTCAAATTTGTCCACCTCTTGCGGAAAAAGAGATGACAAAAATCTTCTTAAAGACCTTAATCTCATTTTACTATGACCGAATGGTTGCCAGTGCGCCCAGTGATTTCACCGAAAGGGTCGGTATGGGTGTACGTCTTGAGGAAGCCGTCCGAGAAGGACGTTTGGTAAAAGACACTGGATCAACGAGCGGTACTAAAAAATACGGTAGTGCTCTCCCTAAGAAAAAATAGCAAGATATTGGGAATATCTCTCTCGGAAAGCAAAGGAGACGTTATCAGCCAGTAGCAGCTGTTACTCCTGCTATCGTCCCCGCGCCTGTTCCTATGTATCAACCTCAGGTTGCGCAGAGCCAACCTGACCAGCAAAGGACACAACAGCCTCTTTAACAGGCTCGTCCTCCATATAATAACAACCGTACAACACGACCACCAGGGTTTGATCCTATACCCATGTTGTACGCAGAGCTGTTTCCGTTACTGCTGGCTAAGGGGCACATTCAGACTAAGTCTCCCCTTTCAGTTCCGGAAAATCTGCCTTTTTGGTTTAAAGCGGATCAAACATGTCCTTATCATCAAGGAGGTTTAGGGCATAACATTGAGACTTGTCTCAATTTCAAATCCGACGTGCAAAAGCTTGTTAGGAGCGGGCTCTTATCTTTCAAAGATACGAACCCTAATGTTCTCACGAACCCGCTGCCTCAACACGAGAAAGCTGCAGTCAATCTAATTGAGAAAGAGACTAACAATGTCTATCAAATTCACGATGTACTCTTATTAGGGACCAATCTGGTCAAGATGCATTGTAGACAGAGTGGATATGGCCATGTGCCACCTCATAACTATCACTAGTGTGATATCTGCTCTAAAGATAACCAAGGATGTTCGGTAGTGCAAGCAGCTCTACAGGAACAAATGGATCTTGGATGGATCCAAGAGCACCGAGTTCGTGGAGTTAACATGGTTTACAAAAATTCCAACGTCATTCAAAACCACGACATCTGTGCGATGAATGTCAACTTGGTGGCGATGCACTCAAGGCAAAGCCAGTATCATAATCTGTCGCGGTACGATTACAGTTCCTGTCTGATTTGCTCGGTAAACAAACAGGGATGCTCTTTCATACAAGAGGCCCTCCAGCGTCAGATGGATCTTGGATGGATCCAAGACTACCATGATAGGAACTCCTATCAAATCAACATGGTTCAGATCTTCGATATCCGCGTAATGAATACCAACCTGGTAGAGTTACATGCTGAGCAGGTCCGACTCGGATTCTTAATATCACATGATTATCAAAAATGTAAAGCGGGTTGCGAAAACGATCGAGGTTGTACCCTTGTCCAGGAGGCACTTCAGCACTTGTTAAATCACTGGTGGATGCCAATCTACATGGATGAAGATACTCAGCAAATTAGTATCAATAAAAGGAATCCTACTCGTCGTCAAAGTCAGGATGTCCGATCAATGGAAGGTAACCTAGTGAGGTTACATTGTATTCAAAGTGGGCGTGGCCAGGTGCCACCACACAACTATGACAGTTGTAGCGTCTGTTCGGAAAGTAATCAAGGGTGTTACCTTGTGAGAGCAGCTCTTCAGGGTCAGGTCGATCATGGAGAAATTCGTCCATATCCAGGTTCTGGACCCATCAACTGGACGCCGAACTACCTTGCCGATCAAGTTGAGGATGTTGTCACGATCTCTGGTCATCACAGGACCAGGGATGTTTTTGCCATCATTCCTCTACTTGACGAATCTAAAGTTCCCAACCAGGAACGGATCGAGATTATTTATGATGGTCAGAAAAATCAAAAGGTTCCCATAGTCATCTATCTACCAGGGCCACTACCGTATGAATCAGCTAAGGCAATCCCTTACAAATACGGTGCAACAATCATCGAGAATGGAAAGGTAATTCTATTACCCTCCGTTGTGAATATTGCAGACATCAGTCGTGTAACACGGAGCGGTCGAATCTTCAACCGAGGGGTTGGAGAATCCAACAAAGAAAAGGAACTTCAGGCAGAAATTCCTGATCCACCGGTCAGTCAATCTGGTAATCCCGACTTTTCAAAAGACAAAGATGAGATGCTAAAGCTCATCCAAAGGAGTGAATATAACATTGTTGATCAACTGTTACAGACTCCTTCAAAGATCTTAGTATTATCGCTGTTACTCAGTTCATAAGCCCATAGGGAGGCTCTACAGAAAGTCTTGGAGCAAGCCTTTGTGGAACAGGATGTAACAATCAGACAATTCGATATCATTATCTCTAACATCACTTCCTGCAACAATTTGGGATTTAGTGATGAAGAATTACCTGAAGAGGGTCGCCGTCATAACATGGCGCTCAACATTACAGTTAACTGCCAGGGCGATGCTTTAGCCAACGTACTGGTAGACACCGGGTCAGCCCTGAATGTTATGCCGAAGTCCACTTTGACACAATTATCATTTAAGGGCCCTCCGATGAGAGTCAGCGAGGTTGTCGTCAAAGCATTCGACGGATCCAGAAAAACAGTTATTGGCGAAGTGGATCTTCCCATAACTATTGGTCCTCACACTTTCCAAATCACTTTCCAGGTCATGGACATCCGGGCAACATACAGTTGTTTATTAGGAAGACCTTGGATACATCAGGCTGGAGCGGTTACTTCAACCCTCCACCAAAAGCTAAAGTTCGTCAAGAACGACCAACTTGTCACGGTTTGTGGGAAACAAGCCTTGCTCGTGAGTAACTTATCATCATCTACTTGTGTGGAACCCGAGGAGGTTATCGGAACTCAGTTCCAAGCACTATCGATGAGCAAGAACGATCAATCCGAAGAAGGAACTTCAATTTCTTCATACAAAGATGCTATCAAAGCGGTCGAGAGTACCGATACGACAGGATGGGGACGGCTTGTCATTCCTATTGACAATAAAACAAAGAAGGGTCTTGGTTTTTCTGCAACCTGTACTCAGACAGCCGCCAACGATGAAAGTCTTCATCCCCTTCAAAACTTCTTCCACAGTTGAGGTTTCCTTCACCCAGTGTCTCAGATAGTTCATGCTATCAATGAGGAAGATCCCTCTGACACGGATGAAGAATGGAAGTCCTATCTTAACAAGGACGACTATATGTCTCAGGAAGAGGTGCCTATGCCTTTTTGCTTTCCTACAGAAAGTCCGAGATTTATACCAAGATCAGATGTCAAAATAATCTACGGAGATTGTGATCCGAAAGGATGCCGTGCTCCGCCAAATTCATTAGAGGATGACACTCCGACGAAAGAAAACTTTGATCATAATTACTATGGCCCGATGGATGGTTTGCCAATGTGGCAGCCTTACCCAGGAAACTTGGGGTAAGAAAGTCAGCCGAGTAATGAAACTCAGCTGAGCGTCATTGAACAGAATACCTGTGTCCCCACCATGTCATGGGATCAACACTCAGGTCATTCGGAAATTACTCAACATGAAGATGAATTCGCAACGTTTGCAGGACTAGAATTCATCAACTATGCTTTTCCTGAGGTCAACGTCATCGAGAGGGATGACTTCTCCAGTTCCAAAGAAGTTTGGGACACTTTGGGACAACCAAGTGGAAAATACGACTTTATGGTCAAGTACACTGCTCCCGAAAGCTCTCGTATCAGGCTCGAAGATATCCAGCCAACTGGATGGGGAGATACAGCTGAGAGCACCAATGCTATGTAAAATACAACTGAGGAATTCTCCTACGACAATTCTGCTTGGGAGACAGATTCCAACGATCCTACTCCACCAGAAATCAGCGTCATTTCTGAAGACAAATCAAGGAAGGTGCCAGACTTTGTGATTCACCGAGGAGTTCGCCGCCAATGGGTTGCCGTCGAGGTTCCGAAGATCGTTCATCAGTCAAAGTAATTGCCATCTTTAACCTTTCACCCTGCCCAAGTGAAACGGATGTTTTGATAGGGCTCTCTTTCTGTAAATTTTCCCTCTTCGCTTCGCCCAAAGCGACAGAGTTTTGTTTTATAGGGCTGTAGTTTCAAGATTCGACTTGTTCATTAATAAAATAACGTCGTTCTGTAATTTCCGCATTATTGTTGTTTTCTCTTTTTGCTTTTTCAGAAAATGGTAATCCTAAAAAAAAAAACATTCAATAATAAAAACAAGCAGTAAAAACAAATACACTGCACACACTTACATTTTCTCTATCTCTTCTAAACACGAATCATCACGTCATGCAGATTACTTGTTTTATACCCCGTTGAAACATACGATCCGATGCCTTCTTCCAACTTTGAGTTCCCGGTATTCGAGGCTGAAGAAGAAAATGACAACGAAATTCCAGAAGAGATCTCCCGACTACTCAGACAAGAGGAAAGGTCCATTGAACCTCACAAAGAACCGTTGGAAACGGTAAACTTGGGTTCAGAAAAAGAGAGAAAAGAAATCAGGATCGGAGCATTGCTCAGTCCAACTGCCAGAGAGGGTTTGGTAAAGCTTCTCAAAGAATTCCCCGATGTATTCGCTTGGTCCTATCAAGATATGCCAGGGTTGGATACCAGCATCGTGGAACATCATTTACCGTTAAGATCAGAATGTCCGCCAGTAAAGCAAAGGTTGAGACGCACTCACCCGGACATGGCCATCAAAATCAAAGAGGAGGTACAGAAACAGATCGACGCGGGTTTCCCCGCTACATCTAAATATCCTCAATGGTTAGCCAACATCGTACCCGTTCCCAAAAAGGATGGAAAGGTCAGAATGTGTGTTGATTACAGAGATCTGAACAAGGCAAGTCCAAAGGACGACTTTCCTTTACCACACATTGACATGCTGGTTGACAGCACAGCAAAGTTCAAAGTATTCTCCTTCATGGATGGATTCTCGGGCTATAACCAGATCAAAATGGCGCCGAAAGACATGGAGAAAACTTCGTTCATTACCCCATGGGGTACCTTTTGTTACAAGGTAATGTCGTTCGGTTTGAAGAACGCCGGGGCAACCTATCAAAGGGCCATGACTACTCTATTTCATGACATGATACACAAAGAAATCGAAGTGTATGTCGATGATTTGATTGCAAAATCTAGAACAGAGAGTGAGCACGTTGAACATTTGTCAAAATTCTTCGAACGTCTAAGAAAATTCAAGCTCCGCTTGAATCCCAACAAGTGCACCTTCGGTGTCCGTTCGGGGAAATTACTAGGATTCATCGTCAGCCAGAAAGGGATTGAAGTTGATCCTGACAAGGTCAAGGCCATTCAAGAAATGCCTTCTCCGAAAACTGAAAAACAAGTCAGAGGATTCCTGGGACATTTGAACTACATCTCCAGATTCATATTCCTTATGACCGCCACTTGTGCGCCGATTTTCAAGTTATTGAAAAAGAACTAGGATTGCGTTTGGTCAGAAGATTGCCAAACCGCCTTCGATAGTATTAAGGAATATCTGTTGAATCCTCTGATTCTGTCACCTCCAGTGGAAGGAAGACCACTAATCATTTACCTCACAGTCCTAGAGGACTCAATGGGATGTGTACTTGGCCAACAAGACGAAACTAAAAGGAAAGAGTCTGCCATTTACTATTTAAGCAAGAAATTCACCGACTGCGAAACTCGGTACACAATGCTTGAGAAAACTTGTTGCGCTTTGGCTTGGGCAGCCAAACGTCTTCGCCAGTACATGATTCGTCATACTACTTGGTTGGTCTCCGAAATGGATCCAATCAAGTACGTTTTCGAAAAACCTGCTCTCACGGGAAGGATTGCCCGTTGGCAGATGTTACTATCAGAATATGACATAGAGTACCATGCTCAGAAAGTCGTTAAAGGAAGTATTTTAGCCGATCATTTGGCTCATCAACCGATTGACGATCAAGAATCAATCGGGTTTGACTTCCCAGACGAAGATGTCATGTATCTAAAGATGAAAGATTGCGATGAACCGCTACCCAGTGAAGGGCCAGAACAAGGTTCCCAGTGGGGACTTATCTTTGACGGAGCAGTTAATCATTATGGAAATGGAATTGGGGCAATCATTGTTACCCCTCAGGGTTCCCACATTCCTTTCACTGCCAGACTTACGTTCAAATGTACGGACAACGAGGCCGAATACGAAGCATGTATCATGGGTCTCGAAGAAGCGATTGATTTAAGGATCAAAAACTTGGACGTATACGGCGATTCAGCATTGGTTATTAACCAGATAAAAGAAGATTGGAACACATACCAATCAGGATTGATTCCTTACAAAGACTATGCAAGAAGGTTGTTACCTTTCTTAAACAGAGTTGAGTTTCATCATATCCCTCGCGAGGAGAATCACATGGCTGACGCATTAGCCACTCTCTCTTCCATGATTAGTGTAGGTCGATGGAATGACATACCTAAGATCGACATCATGCGCCTTGAACGGCCCGCTTACATCTTCGCGATTGAAGCAGTCATAGATGACAGACCTTGGTATCACGATATCAAATGCTTCCTTCAGAAACAAGAGTACCCATCTGGGGCACTCAGAAAAGACAGGAAAACCCTCAGAAGATTGGCTGGAAACTTCTTCCTGAGCGGTGACACTCTTTATAAGAGAAATTTTGACATGGTCTTGCTCCGATGTGTCGACAGACCAGAAGCAGACATGCTCATGAAAGAAATTCATGAAGGATCCTTTGGCACTCATGCCAACGGACACACAATGGCGAGATAAATTCTCAGGGCCGGGTATTATTGGTTGACCATGGAATCCGACTGCTACAAGTATATGAGGAGGTGTTACAAGTGTCAGATATACTCCGACAAAATTCATGTACCGCCATCACATCTCAAAGTTCTTTCTTCCCCATGGCCTTTTTCCATATGGGGAATCGACATGATTGGTATGATTGAGCCCAAGGCTTCAAACGGACATCGGTTCATCCTGGTGGCCATTGACTATTTCACCAAGTGGGTCGAAGCAGCGTCATTCGCCAATGTAACCCGACAAGTGGTGGTCCGATTTATCAAAAACAATATCATCTGTCGTTATGGTGTTCCAAGTGAGATCATTACTGATAATGGATCTAACTTGAACAATAAGATGATGAAAGAGTTGTGTGCAGAGTTCAAGATCGAACACCATAACTCATCTCCCTACCGACCCAAGATGAACGAAGCGGTAGAAGCAGCTAACAAGAACATCAAGAAGATCGTTCAAAAGATGGTTGTAACCTATAAAGACTGGCACAAGATGTTACCCTTTGCTCTTCACGGTTATCGCACATCTGTCCGCACTTCAACAGGGGCAACCCCTTTCTCTCTAGTGTATGGCATGGAGGCAGTTCTCCCCATAGAAGTAGAGATCCCGTCAATCAGGGTATTGATGGAAGCTAAGCTCACCGAAGCTGAATGGTGTCAAAGTCGACGACGAACTGAACCTGATCGAAGAGAAGAGAATCACGGCACTATGCCACGGTCAGTTGTATCAACAGAGAATGAAGAGGGCATTCGACAAAAAGGTCCGACCTCGTGTCTTCAGAAAAGGAGACCTCGTGCTCAAGAAGATAAAATCATTTCTCTCTGACTCTCGGGGCAAATGGACCCCGAATTATGATGGCCCATATGTGGTCACGAAAGCTTTCTCAGGCGGCGCCTTGAGACTTGCAACCATGGACGGAGAGGAATTTTCCTACCCCACGAATGTTGATGTAGTCAAGAAATACTTCGCCTAAACTAAAAAAAAAAAACGTCTCGGTGGATTGAAAACCCGAAAGGGCGGTTCAGGCAAAAGTTAGAGACATGAAAAAAAAAAACAATCATCCCGATGGATTGGAAATCTGATAGTACAATCCAGGAAAAAATTAGGGATCATGGCAAGTAACTATGTTCAACAGAGGCAAGTCCCTCAGCAGCAGTAGTTACATCATCTATCGGAGGAAATCTCCAGTCAAAGGTCATCTTCGACGGAAGCTCAGGATGCCCCAAATTCAAAGTTGGTAGAAGGATAGTGGTCGTTATGTTTCAACGTAGCCCTTTTCCCTGTAAATTACCATTTTCTAACTTTGTATATACTCTTTGGAATCACGCGTTTGGCTGATCTCCATCTTATCAATAAAATTTGAGCCTTTGTGCTTTTGTTGGTAATTCTTAACTTGCTTTAGCTTTACAGAACGATGTTGTTTAAACTTAATCAGCGATTCTTGAACTAAAACAAAAATGAATTTACTTGTTAAAACTTTTTCTGCTTTTAAATTAAAGATGGCATTTCTTTTGACTGTTGAACATCAGAAGAATCTCGATCGCTTCTCCAAAGGTGTTTGAACCTCAAAGTGCAGAATCAAAGTACTCCTTCTAAACCAGTTCGCCTGAATGAAGGGATCAATTGTGTCAGAGACCTTGTTTCGTCTGACACCCTCGGCCGAGTTCTCATCTCCTAAGCCCGATCAACATAGCTCCCAACGGGACTATCTCTCCTAAGCAAGGTGGAATTGCTATTTTGAATCAACGGTACTTCTTCGCCCCGCGATGGCCGAGTATCCAATTGTTTTCATCCATTAGTCTGTATGTCGCGTCTGTTTTGTCAGCATAAACATACATACTTCATGCATTTTATTTGCGTTCGCATTTCGTATTGCATCACTATCACTTGAGTCGGTCTTGTCCCCTAGTGATAAACAGTTTTCTCAATCGAGTTTGTCAGTTCTTTCCTCGTCAAGAAGTGTTGCGTCTGCACAATCTCGCCCCCAGTGTATCTTTAGATCAGTGTCGGCACTTAGCCACTTTGATAACTTGAACCTCTGAAAGATCAGAGAACCTTCAACAGATGTCACTCTTCGCCATTGAAGATGATATCCTTGCTTTCCCGAATTAAGGAAAATCCACAGAGAAAGCCTCGTGATCAGAGATTCGGCAGTACATCAGTATTTCTCCGAAAAGTCGTTGATGAGAAGGTCATCGGCACCTCAAAATTGGATCCCATCATATGGCATTTCTCCGGGAAGATCCCGAGAAAAGTATGATGTAACCCCAAACGAAAACAGTCTCTCAAGAGACTCGCTTTCCCCAGTAGAATTGACAAATGGCGTCTCCAAAACAGAGATGTTTGTGTACCTCTACAACTCAGACGAATGGGTTCCCCAGCAAGTCTGACATCAAAACTTTTTCCACTCAAATGGCATCTCCCCAGGAAAATTCGGCGAGAAGTTTGAAGGAAAGCCGCTACGAATAGCGTCCCTTGTAAGTATAGTTTATTGATAAAAGAAACTAAGACCAGTTCCTTGGTAAGAAACCAGGATCGAGGGGAAGTTTAAATCAGAAACTAAGACCAGTTCTTGGTAGGAAACCAAGAACGAGGGGAGGTTTATTTCAAAAGAAAACTGAGACCAGTTCCTTGGCTGAAGACCAGGATCGAGGGGAAGTTTACCTTTTCTAAGCATCATTGCTTAGCTAAAGAAGATGAATGCGTAAGCTACCATTCATAACCACCATCAAAATTTCGGATATTCTGATATTTAATCCTCTTGCACCCCGAATGCTCGAATACCTTCGTCATTCAAACCTTCGGGTCCAAGAAGATTAAATAGGGGCATCTGTAATACCCCAAATTTTGACCACTTAGATTTCCCATCATTGTGAAAATCATCATCACAATATGGATGAACCATCATGCTTCATCAGTCTCCCCAAAGATGGGTGAGCATCCAATGCAATCAAAATTAGGGTTTCAAGCCCTCTCTGAGTGCTTAGACAAAGGATCAATCAAGAAATGACATGATCTTCAACTTGTCTAATCTCTCAAACATCCACCATGGATCAAAAAGGACTCCTACTTCAAGGATTAAGCACAAGGCTGCTCCCTTCTAGGTGGATCAAGTCTCAAGATCGACAGTGTCACCAAATTAGGGTTTTGGTCGACCAGGGCCTCCAGATGGAAATTTTCATCTGGGCACAAGGCAATGATCCAAAACATGACCTAATACACTTCATGGAACCTCATGAACCCATGCATCAAGTCAATTTTGCCTCAGGGGATGCATTCATCAAAAATCAGGAATTAGGGTTTCTTGACCTAATTCACCCCTAAGTTGACTTTTGGGACAAACCATGAGCCAAGACCTCAAGAGATGATTTGAGGGTCTCTAATACACCATATTGATCCATTTGGAATTTGGAACAATGGATTGATCCAAGAAGCTTGAGCAACAAGTCTCATTCTCATCTGTACCACAATTAGGGTTTTAAGGGAAAAGTCAACTGTAACTTTGACTTTTGACCAGGACATGCTCCCAAACCCTAATACATGATTGAATATACCCAATGACACCCATTAAACATGTCCATCAAGTTTGATTTAGGTCAAGGACATGATTTCCTGAAGAATTGCATAGTTTGGAATTCATCTGATAAAAAGTCAACTGTGCACAAAAGTCAACTTTGACTTTTTGAGATTTTTCACCAAAATGGATTTTTAACCCTAAAATGATGTTAATGTATGATTTTAATCATCATTCATCAAGAAAAATCAAGAAAAGTGAGATAACTTGTAAAAGGGGTAACCATAAAACTTAGAAATTTTTCTAAGTTAAAAATAAAGTGGCAAAGGTACCAACTTTGGAGGACCATAACTCCTAAACCACAAGGCCATTTTTTCTCATCCAAAGATGGATTTGTAGCCCTCATTATCACCTACAAAAACTTCAACTACAAGTCATTCCAATTCATTAAGGATTTTGAGTTATGGAGTGATCAAAGTGGCTGAAAAGTGAAAATGTCACTTTTTCCAACACTTAGTGAAATTTTCACTAAGTCAGAATTCTGCTTCACTTTTTGCCAAATGTAGGGGGATTTTTCACTTGGAATCAAAAGAGATCAAAACCAAACTTATTCAAACAGTTGTTGTATCATGTAAGAGCTTTCCAAAATGGCCAAGAACATTGCCAAATTCAACCTACATCATGAGATACAACATTGGCAAGTTGCCTTGCTGAAATCTGTCAAAGCAAGGCAGAATTTGCATTTTGGCTCGATTTACCAAAATCAGCCAATTGCAATTGCTCCAATCCACTTGGACACCTCAGAGGATTGAATCCAAAGGGGACAATCACTGAGCCAAGCCTCCAAGGTCCAAGGAACAAAGAATAGCATGTTGAACCTAGAATGGCCAAAATAGGGACAAGACTTCAAATTTGGAATGAGGCATTCAATGGAACCATCAAGGTGGCATGGACTGAGCCATTCTCATCTGAAATTAGTCAAGACTTATCCAAGACCAAGGGGACCAAAGCTCTGTGCCCTAACCTCTAGTCAATGGCTAGAGGAGACTTTCATTCCCATTGGCCAACATTGAGGACCCTACTTACCAGCTGCCATGCACTATTCCTTGCAAAAAAAACTTGCTCTACTATAAATAGAGCTCAATTGTGGTCAGTTTGAGTACACCAAAGCCATCTAACAGATGCTTTCCTCAAAATCTCTTTCTCTTGGCAAAAATGCATTTCTTAGCAAGGTAGCTATCGGGTTTTGAGTTTGAGAGCAATTATGCACAAACCAATCACTCACACACCTCACATACATCACATATGAGCTGATCAAACACTCACATAACATCTGGAACACCAAAATCTCAAAATCACTTGCCATCCACACAAGTTTGAAGTGAAGTTGCAGCTGAGATGCCATAAACTGATCCAGTCCATTTCAATTCAATCCAAGTGTTCAAACACACTCCATATGGTGTAGGGAAGCTGTCCAGATCATCACAACTTGTCTGTAACACCTCCAACTCAAAATCACATCTGCTCTTGCTGTCACGACTTGAAGGTAAGCCTAAACTTGGGCATCTCTCAATCTATGCATATTTCCTCGCACAATAATTTGGCCATATGTTCATAATCATGCATGGAATGTTTTCCCTCAATTAATTGCATTGTTTGAATCGTGTATCAAAAATCCTAGCCTTCATGCAGAAATTAGGGTTCTTGAGGTTTCTTCGTGATTTCTTGTTGTATGTTTAATTTAAATGAAATTAAAGTACATAGACATGATCGTGAGGTTGAGGCGAGCATAATGATATGTGGATTGCATGTTATAATTACGTATTCAGTGAGATTGGATGGAAAATGAAAATCTGGGCAAACTGAAAAAACGCGCGTGTTCTTGGTGTTGTTCTTGGCGCCATTTTCATATATTTGAATATTTGAATTTTGTGATATTGTTTAATTGATTCAAAAATTAATTTCTCTCTGAGTTTTAATGATTTTGAGTTGATTTTTTTTTTAATAATTCACAAAAATGTTAAAATATTTTATTTTATCAAAAAAATCCAAAAATATTATTTATTTCATATAATTGATATTTTTGTAAAGAATTAATATTTTGATTGTTTTTGGCATTTTAAATATTTTTTCTACATTGATTTTGCAACTTTTAATGCTTTCTAATTATTTTGTAGGTCAATACTTAATTTTTGAAGCATTAATCCAAGATCACAATTTTTTTTCCATGTGTTAAACAATTTTTTATCATTTTAATTGAATTTTTATTCAATTAAATACATTTTGAAAACAAATTAGGGTTTTGGATTAATTCAACCCTCATAAATCATTTTCAAAACACTTTGGGCCTCTATTAGAGTGTAAGACCCAATCCTTTTTTGACCAAATCATCTTTGGGCCTCACTTATTGTATAAGTCCCGATACCGTCAAAAAACAAACGGCGCGATCGTCGCCTTTTTAAAAATCATCTGGGCCTACCCTCGAGTAGTAAGACCCATTTATTTTTCTTTAAACCATTTTGGGCCTCTTGAGAGAGTGTAAGACCCATCCCCCCTTGTACAAAAAACTTTTTGGGTCTCACTCATTGTATAAGTCCCTCTGTACAAGTAAACGGCGCGATCGTCGCCCGTTTAAAATTAAAAACCATCTGGGCCTACCCTCGTGTTATAAGCCCCTCTCTTTTCTTTAAACCTTTTTGGGCCTCTTGAGAGAGTGTAAGACCCATCCCTTTGTACAGAAAACCATTTTGGGCCACAGTCACTTGTATAAGCCCCTCTGTACAAATTCAAACAGTGCGCTCACTGATAAAACCCTGGGCCTCTCCTTGAGCTGTAAGCCCCAAATCTTTCTTTTTCAAAGCACTTTCTCCTTTGATTTTGAATATACTGTTGTTTTCAATCTTTCTTTGTTGAACAACTAACCAAACAACATGGAAGCTCTACAACCGAGTAAGTGGTTATCGCTTTCATTTACTGCTTTCATATTATAAACTGTATTGTGGGGATGCTCACTGTAAGTTTCCTTTCATAAGCTCATATCTACTGTGTAATAATAGTATAGATATTTCGAGTTTCCCCGGCTACTACGTCTAGAACTAGGTGACGCCGTTTCACTTATTCGTAGAAATAGACGCCTAGATCCCCAATAGAAGCACCAGATACAGTCTTCTCTTCGGCTGTCCTCCTTAGGAATCGTCAAGAAATTCTATCCCCCAGAGATGAATTATTCTCGGTGAAACTTCTCTTGAATTTCTTCAAACCGCCGAACGGTTCGGACTCTCTCTAAAAGTTAAAGTCACTGGATAGTAAACCTCGCACGTTTACCAGTGGTTTTACTCCAAAAGAGTTTTCCTGGACTTTTCTTTGGTTTGGGACCCACGGGCTTCTTAAAAGCATTGGCCTCCTCTTGGGCATCATACAAGGACCCACAGGCTTCCTAAAAGCAACCCCGCCTCCTCTTGGGCATTATTCAAGGACCTACGGCTTCTTAGAAGTATTCACAGCCTCCTCTTAGGCTTCATATAACGATCTCTTCCTCCGGGAATGATAGCCTCCTCTTGGGCTTCGTACAAGGACTCGTCGGCTTCTTAAAAGTTTCCAGCCTCCTCTTGGGCTTCGTACAAATTGTCCCGACGACCTCCTAGAGGTATAGGAACAGAACCTAGTCATCCTCATAGAACAGTCCTTTCATAGAGTCTACTACTGTTTCTCAAAGCATAGTACCAAAGATAAAACTCTATACACGGACAGTCTAACTTCCTTGAGTCTCAAAGACATTCTCAAGCACCCTTCGTTAAATAGGAAGGAAACCCGCAGACTCGGACAGTCTCAATACCCTTTGGATTTCCCGTTTCCTCAAAGAGAAGGAAATACCCCTGATCCTCAAATTAAATCCCTGTGTACAGTGTTACTCATATAAGAACTGATTTTCTCTTTTAAATTAGTATATTGGATCTGTCACTCAACTGAAACAGTTACAATAGCCTCCATCTCAGGCTTCGTACGAGATACCAAAATTCTCCCCAGTGGAGTCAAAACAACCTTTTAGCCTCTCTCTCAGGCTTTGTATGAGACACAAAAGATTCCCTCGTTGAGTCAATCACCCCTTTTTTGCCTCCATCTCGGGCCTCGTACGAGATATAAATCCCTTAAGCAAGAGTCGAACTCTTTGCTAGCCTCCTCTTAGGCTTTGTATAACGATATGCCCCACTGGGTCAAAACCTTTAGCCTCTCTCTCGGGCTTTGTACGAGACACAAAATAGCCTCCTCTTAGGCTTTGTATAATGATTTTCCTAGCGGAAATTAGCCTGCTCTTAGGCTTTGTATAAGAAAACCACTGGTTGATCCAATCGACCTTTTAGCATCAAAGTTGTGCCTCGTTCACAGTACACAAATATCAACAACTCCTTTCCCTTCGTCTAATCGCTGTAAGCGGCAAGCCTCTGGATCATCTATATCCATGCCACTGTCCCTCTTTTAGCATGAGAAATTCCTAAGGAAAGATGGCATTGCTCTACACTGAGTTAAAGTCTTCTCCTTCAGGTTAAAACCCTTTCTTCGGAAATTATGGCATTGCTCGGATCCGCGTATCCCAGTTAAAGTAATTCTCCTCTTCCCCCTCTTTAGAGATGACAAATTCTCTCTAAAGTCGAGGTCTTTCAGCTTCACGTCTTGGGCTTTGAACAAGACACAAATAGACCTTTTAGCTTCACATCTTGGGCTTTGAACAAGATACAAATCACCTTTCGCTTCACGTCTTGGGCTTTGAACAAGACACCAAAAACCAATTTCCTCCCATAGAATAGGAGGAACTACGAATGCTATGTTTTCCATGTTTCGGTAAACGGGAATACGTAGGCATAAGATCGAAAGAAAAGATCTTAGCGAGCGCAATCAACAAAAAACCCAAATCCCATATCTTCATCAATCAAAAGCAGTAATTCAAAAGCATCATTCCTAACATCCTAATCCTTATTCCCCGCCAGAAACCCTTTGCCTAGAAAAAAGAAAGAAAGAACCTGTATTGGCGAAATACGAATAACTAGTACAAAGGCCCCCCTACATTGATAGCATCCGTAACCTAACAGACCGCTGTTTAAATTCAGTATGCAAGCAGGGTTAATTGGAGACATCTATTTCCCTTCCTTATTCAGCTCACAATAGGATAAAAAATGAATCGACCTGTAGTTTTAAGCTCAACCGCAGAGAGCGACCAGCGCTTAAGAACCGCGTCCAAAATCGCTCGCTACAGAAAAGTGGCGCCCACCGTGGGGCCTATCTTTATTTCTGTTTCTGTTTTCTTTGAAAATGGCGACTCTGCTGGGGAGTCATTGCCAAGATCTTTCTGCCTTAGGGCATCATCCCCGTTTTCTACGGAAAATGGGAACTCTACCGAAGAGAAAGATTGACCTATGCTGGTCCATCTCTTAGGCAGGGAACCCAGATTGGGGCTTCCGCCGGGGAACCCATTTCTGTCAGTAACTTAAGAATCGTAGCTTTATAAGTCTAGGATGATTAGGACAAATATATATACTGCTTTTCCTAATTGCTATACA
Source organism: Lathyrus tuberosus (assembly GCA_022829125.1). NCBI lineage: Eukaryota > Viridiplantae > Streptophyta > Magnoliopsida > Fabales > Fabaceae > Lathyrus > Lathyrus tuberosus. The sequence goes on along the minus strand of JALAZF010000154.1, from coordinate 7,353,235 downwards.
TGTTTATTTTTCTGCTACTGGGAATGCGTGTGATGCCGCATGTGGTGAGATTGAGTATACACTTAAGAAAAGCCAACCTTTTTCGTAGTGCAGAAGCTATCGAAAATAGATGCTACGCAATACTACCCTCATTTGAGGCTGGTGATCTATTCTCGGTGAATAGCACTTACTCTAAGATTGCACACAACTCGCTGGCGATCCGCTTGTTGTTTTGCTTTCCTGGGAGGAGCTGATGATAATGAGTACAGGTACAAAAATCACCCTAGTATAAACCTTTGGGGATGGGTAGAGCCTTGTCTTCATGACAACGACCCTTTGACCCCATGTTTTTTCTATGTTTTTGTGTGCTGCATTCATGCATTCATTTAATAAAACATTAAAACATTCAAAAAAACCTTCTCTTCTAGTCTCTCTATTTTTCAAATTAAACTAACACTGTGATTGCAAATATCAGAGAAAAAGATTACGCTAATGGATTTCGGTAGAAGGAGAACTCACCAGTATACCTTCAAGGTTCCAAAACTAGGGGATTTGAGAAAGTTAGCAAGGATGATCGTTAACCCAGAGGCTTTCAGAGCCAAGCACGGCGGTTTGCTACCACTGTTAAGAGTCCATGTGATTAAGGGAATCATGGATGCGCTCATTCAGTTCTACGATCCGGTTTATCATTGTTTCACATTCCCGGATTACCAGCTGGCACCAACGCTGGAGGAGTATTCTCATCTGACTGATTTACATATCACTGATCGAGCTCCATTTTCTGGACTGGAAGAAATTCCAAAGAGTCAGACTATTGCAAGAGCAATTTATTTGGATGAGTCTGAGGTCAGGACTCACATGACCACTAAGGGTGGCATCCAAGGTTTGCCAGCCCAGTTCTTGACCAAGAAAGCTCTGTACTTCGCTAGTATAGGGAACGGGACTGCTTTTGAAAGCATCTTTGTCTTGCTCACCTACGGGTTATTTTTGTTTCCCAACATCAATAACTTCGTCGATATCAACGCTATTAAGGTTTTTCTCATTGGAAACCCTGTGCCGACTTTGCTCGCAGATGCGTATCATTCTGTACACTTAGGAAATTTATACAGCGGAGGGGAGATCACATGCTGTGTACCTTTGCTTTACAAGTGGTTTATCTCTCACTTGCCTAAGTCCGCTGCTTTTTGGGATTGCAAGAGTGTCTTACGTTGGTCGCAGAAGATCATGTCCCTCACCAATTCTGATATAGATTGGTGTAATAGGATTTATGAGGGAATCAGAATCATTGACCGTTGTGGAAACTTCCCCAGCGTACCCCTCATAGGAACTAAAGGAGGAATAAACTATCATCCGATATTGGTTCTTCGTCAATTTGGATACCCGATGCGACACATCCCACTGGATGTTCATCTGGAAGGTCTTTTCTTCAAAGAAGGAGAAAACGACAGAGCACTAAAGATGGAAATAGTCCAAGCTTGGAAACATGTTCATAAGAAAGGACGAGAATCTCTGGGAAAACCGGACTGTGTCTCGGTGGAGCCTTATCTCCATTGGGTACAAACTAGAGCTCTCAAGCTAAAGATGCCTTATCCTCGTTACGGAATTCTTCCGTCGAGGGAAATTGTCATGTACTTCATGACGGAAACTGAAAGGCTTCAGGTTACTCTCAACAAAGTTCAAAAGGAAAGAAGATCTTGGAAGAACATGTACCGCACCCTCAACGTAGAGTGCATCCAAATATAGAAATTATTAAAAGAGAAAGATGCTCTGATTGAAATTTTAGAGCAGCATGCTGTAGAGAATCAAGATGACCAAAGGAATTTGCTCACTCATTTCACTTGGCAAAGGAATGACAACCCGACAACGGCCCAAGCGCCCCGGTCAAAGAAAAGGAAGATACCAGAGTCAGAACCCGATTTCTCTTCAGAGAGGACTCGGGACCCATTAGTTTAGGTTTCTGTTTCTGCACTTTGTAATCTATTGTATTTCCATTTCTGTAATCCTTTGGAATTCAATAAAAAGGGGTTTCCCCACTGTTTGATATTTGCAATCTAATTGTCGAAGTTTATTTTAATTAAACCATTAAACAATTAATATAATCATTGCATTCATCATTCTCACATCGCGTATTCTCCTTACCTACGAATCTCACGTTTGTGTCTTGATTCTAGAGTCAAACTGTCTCATTCGTATAATACTCGGGCCAATCGTCAGAAAAAGATGGATGATCTTGAGGAAGAAAACAGAGAGTTTAAAGAAGAGATCGACACTCTGAGAGAGGATATGAGAAAGCTTCGTAACGACATGCAAGCCATGGCAGAAGCTCAGCTACAACGAACTGTGATCTCAGAGATCACCTCAACGCCCATCATAGAAAAGTATGATCCTAGGTATCAGATACCGAAAGATCGTCCTTGGGGCATGCCTGTTAACTATATCCCGGAAGGATATGTTCCGCCGATCACTGAAGATCAGGGAATCACAACAGAAGCCGCTGGGCCTGAAGGTTACAAACTTTGGTAAAGCGAAGATGCCAGGGGCATACTTAAGACTCCTGAAGGTTACAAACTTCGGGAGGCGCCAAGACTTACTGCCGTAGTCACGGTACCACCCCCTGTGGTGCGCACTGTCCCGGAGGGACAGATTCCACCAACACCTTCTAGTAAGAAGGAAACTATGTTTGACAGAATGGAGGAATTCCAAGAACAGTTCCTGGAAATGCAAAAAGAGCTGGAAGCCATTCGCGGTCAGGATCTATTTGGAAAGGACGCCGCAGACCTCTGCTTGGTCCCAAATGTAAAAGTCCCGCACAAGTTCCAAGTGCCCGACTTTGAAAAATACAAGGGTAACTCTTGCCCTCAGAGCCATCTGGTGATGTACGCTCGGCGGATGTCAGCTCAGATGGAGAATCAGGACCTGCTGATTCACTACTTCCAGGATAGTTTAACCGGTGCCGCACTCAAATGGTACATGGGTTTAAACCGTACTACGATCAGTACATTCAGAGATCTTGGTACTGCCTTCATCCAACAATACAAATACAATTTGGACATGGCACCCGACAGAGATAAACTCAGATCAATGTCGCAAAAGGAAAAGGAAACCTTTAAGGAGTATGCTCAAAGGTGGCGTGAAATTGCCGCTCAAATTTGTCCACCTCTTGAGGAAAAAGAGATGACAAAAATCTTCTTAAAGACCTTAAGCTCATTTTACTATGACCGAATGGTTGCCAGTGCGCCCAGTGATTTCACCGAAAGGGTCGGTATGGGTGTACGTCTTGAGGAAGCCGTCCGAGAAGGACATTTGGTAAAAGACACTGGATCAACGAGCGGTACTAAAAAATACGGTAGTGCTCTCCCTAAGAAAAAAGTGCAAGATATTGGGAATATCTCTCTCGGAAAGCAAAGGCGACGTTATCAGCCAGTAGCAGCTGTTACTCCTGCTATCGGCCCCGCGCCTGTTCCTATGTATCAACCTCAGGTTGCGCAGAGCCAACCCGACCAGCAAAGGACACAACAGCCTCTTCAACAGGCTCGTCCTCCATATAATAACAACCGTACAACACGACCACCAGGGTTTGATCCTATACCCATGTTGTACGCAGAGCTGTTTCTGTTACTGCTGGCTAAGGGGCACATTCAGACTAAGTCTCCCCTTTCAGTTCCGGAAAATCCGCCTTTTTGGTTTAAAGCGGATCAAACATGTCCTTATCATCAAGGAGGTTCAGGGCATAACACTGAGACTTGTCTCAATTTCAAATCCGACGTGCAAAAGCTTGTTAGGAGCGGGCTCTTATCTTTCAAAGATACGAACCCTAATGTTCTCACGAACCCGCTGCCTCAACACGAGAAAGCTGCAGTCAATCTGATTGAGAAAGAGACTAACAATGTCTATCAAATTCACGATGTACTCTTATTGGGGACCAATCTGGTCAAGATGCATTGTAGACAGAGTGGATATGGCCATGTGTCACCTCATAACTATCACCAGTGTGATATCTGCTCTAAAGATAACCAAGGATGTTCGGTAGTGCAAGCAGCTCTACAGGAACAAATGGATCTTGGATGGATCCAAGAGCACCGAGTTCGTGGAGTTAACATGGTTTACAAAAATTCCAACGTCATTCAAAACCACGACATCTGTGCGATGATTGTCAACTTGGTGGCGATGCACTCAAGGCAAAGCCAGTATCATAATCTGTCGCGGCACGATTACAGTTCCTGTCTGATTTGCTCGGTAAACAAACAGGGATGCTCTTTCATACAAGAGGCCCTCCAGCGTCAGATGGATCTTGGATGGATCCAAGACTACCATGATAAGAACTCCTATCAAATCAACATGGTTCAGATCTTCGATATCCACGTAATGAATACCAACCTGGTAGAGTTACATGCTGAGCAGGTCCGACTCGGATTCTTAATATCATATGATTATCAAAATTGTAAAGCGGGTTGCAAAAACGATCGAGGTTGTACCCTTGTCCAAGAGGCACTTCAGCACTTGTTAAATCACTGGTGGATGCCAATCTACATGGATGAAGATACTCAGCAAATTAGTATCAATAATAGGAATCCTACTCGTCGTCAAAGTCAGGATGTCCGATCAATGGAAGGTAAGCTAGTGAGGTTACATTGTATTCAAAGTGGGCGTGGCCAGGTGCCACCACACAACTATGACAGTTGTAGCGTATGTTCGGAAAGTAATCAAGGGTGTTACCTTGTGAGAGCAGCTCTTCAGGGTCAGGTCGATCATGGAGAAATTCGTCCATATCCAGGTTTTGGACCCATCAACTGGACGCCGAACTACCTTACCGATCAAGTTGAGGATGTTGTCACGATCTCTGGTCATCACAGGACCAGGGATGTTTTTGCCTTCATTCCTCTACTTGACGAATCTAAAGTTCCCAACCAGGAACGGATCGAGATTACTTATGATGGTTAGAAAAATCAGAAGGTTCCCATAGTCATCTATCTACCGGGGCCACTACCGTATGAATCATCTAAGGCAATCCCTTACAAATACGGTGCAACAATAATCGAGAATGGAAAGGAAATTCCATTACCCTCCGTTGTGAATATTGCAGACATCAGTCGTGTAACACGGAGCGGTCGAATCTTCAAGCGAGGGGTTGGAGAATCCAATAAAGAAAAGGAACTTCAGGCAGAAATTCCTGATCCACCAGTCAGTCAATCTGGTAATCCCGACTTTTCAAAAGACAAAGATGAGATGCTAAAGCTCATCCAAAGGAGTGAATATAACATTGTTGATCAACTGTTACAGACTCCTTCAAAGATCTCAGTATTATCGCTGTTACTCAGTTCAGAAGCCCATAGGGAGGCTCTACAGAAAGTCTTGGAGCAAGCCTTTATGGAACAGGATGTAACAATCAGACAATTCGATAGCATTGTCTCTAACATCACTTCCTGCAACAATTTGGGATTTAGTGATGAAGAATTACCTGAAGAGGGTCGCCGTCATAACATGGCGCTCAACATTACAGTTAACTGCCAGGGCGATGCTTTAGCCAACGTACTGGTAGACACCAGGTCAGCCCTGAATGTTATGCCGAAGTCCACTTTGATGCAATTATCATTTAAGGGCCCTCCGATGAGAGTCAGCGAGGTCGTCGTCAAAGCATTCGACGGATCCAGAAAAATAGTTATCGGCGAAGTGGATCTTTCCATAACTATTGGTCCTCACACTTTCCAGATCACTTTCCAGGTCATGGACATCCGGGCAACATACAGTTGTTTATTTGGAAGACCTTGGATACATCAGGCTGGAGCGGTTACTTCAACCCTCCACCAAAAGCTAAAGTTCATCAAGAACGACCAACTTGTCACGGTTTGTGGGGAACAAGCCTTGCTCGTGAGCAACTTATCATCATCTACTTGTGTGGAACCCGAGGAGGTTATCGGAACTCAGTTCCAAGCACTATCGATGAGCAAGAACGATCAATCCGAAGAAGGAACTTCAATTTCTTCATACAAAGATGCTATCAAAGCGGTCGAGAGTACCGATACGACAGGATGGGGACGGCTTGTCATTCCTATTGACAATAAAACAAAGAAGGGTCTTGGTTTTTCTGCAACCTGTACTCAGACAGCCGCCAATGATGAAAGTCTTCATCCCCTTCAAAACTTCTTCCACAGTGGAGGTTTCCTTCACCCAGTGTCTCAGACAGTTCATGCTATCAATGAGGAAGATCCCTCTGACACGGATGAAGAATGGAAGTCCTATCTTAACAAGGACGGCTATATGTCTCAGGAAGAGGTGCCTATGCCTTTTTGCTTTCCTACAGAAAGTCCAAGATTTATACCAAGATCAGATGTCGAAATAATCTACGGAGATTGTGATCCGAAAGGATGCCGTGCTCCGCCAAATTCATTAGAGGATGACACTCCGATGAAAGAAAACTTTGATCACAATTACTATGGCCCGATGGATGGTCTGCCAATGTGGCAGCCTTACCCAGGAAACTTGGGGCAAGAAAGTCAGCCGAGTAATGAAACTCAGCTGAGCGTCATTGAACAGAATACCTGTGTCCCCACCATGTCATGGGATCAACACTCAGGTCATTCGGAAATTACACAACATGAAGATGAATTCGCAACGTTTGTAGGACTAGAATTCATCAACTATGCTTTTCCTGAGGTCAACGTCATCGAGAGGGATGACTTCTCCAGTTCCAAAGAAGTTTGGGACACTTTGGGACAACCAAGTGGAAAATACGACTTTATGGTCAAGTACACTGCTCCCGAAAGCTCTCGTATCAGGCTCGAAGATATCCAGCCAACTGGATGGGGAGATACAGCTGAGAGCACCAATGCTATGCAAAATACAACTGAGGAATTCTCCTACGACAATTCTGCTTGGGAGACAGATTCCAACGATCCTACTCCACCAGAAATCAGCGTCATTTCTGAAGACAAATCAAGGAAGGTGCCAGACTTTGTGATTCACCGAGGAGTTCGCCGCCAATGGGTTGCCGTCGAGGTTCCGAAGATCGTTCATCAGTCAAAGTAATTGCCATCTTTAACCTTTCACCCTGCCCAGGTGAAACAGATGTTTTGATAGGGCTCTCTTTCTGTAAATTTTCCCTCTTCGCTTCGCCCAAAGCGACAGAGTTTTGTTTTATAGGGCTGTAGTTTCAAGATTCGACTTGTTCATTAATAAAATAACGTCGTTCTGTAATTTCCGCATTATTGCTGTTTTCTCTTTTTGCTTTTTCAGAAAATGGTAATCCTAAAAAAAAACATTCAATAATAAAAACAAGCAGTAAAAACAAATACACTGCACACACTTACATTTTCTCTATCTCTTCTAAACACGAATCATCACGTCATGCAGATTGCTTGTTTTATACCCCGTTGAAACATACGATCCGATGCCATCTTCCAACTTTGAGTTCCCGGTATTCGAGGCTGAAGAAGAAAATGACAACGCAATTCCAGAAGAGATCTCCCGACTACTCAGACAAGAGGAAAGGTCCATTGAACCTCACAAAGAACCGTTGGAAACGGTAAACTTGGGTTCAGAAAAAGAGAGAAAAGAAATCAGGATCGGAGCATTGCTCAGTCCAACTGCCAGAGAGGGTTTGGTAAAGCTTCTCAAAGAATTCCCCGATGTATTCGCTTGGTCCTATCAGGATATGCCAGGGTTGGATACCAGCATCGTGGAACATCATTTACCGTTAAGATCAGAATGTCCGCCAGTAAAGCAAAGGTTGAGATGCACTCACCCGGACATGGCCATCAAAATCAAAGAGGAGGTACAGAAACAGATCGACGCGGGTTTCCTCGCTACATCGGAATATCCTCAATGGTTAGCCAACATCGTACCCGTTCCCAAAAAGGATGGAAAGGTCAGAATGTGTGTTGATTACAGAGATCTGAACAAGGCAAGTCCAAAGGATGACTTTCCTTTACCACACATTGACATGCTGGTTGACAGTACAACAAAGTTCAAAGTATTCTCCTTCATGGATGGATTCTCGGGCTATAACCAGATCAAAATGGCGCCGAAAGACATGGAGAAAACATCGTTCATTACCCCATGGGGTACCTTGTGTTACAAGGTAATGCCGTTCGGTTTGAAGAACGCCGGGGCGACCTATCAAAGGGCCATGACTACTCTATTTCATGACATGATACACAAAGAAATCGAAGTGTATGTCGATGATTTGATTGCAAAATCTAGAACAGAGAGTGAGCACGTTGAACATTTGTCAAAATTCTTCGAACGTCTAAGAAAATTCAAGCTCCGCTTGAATCCCAACAAGTGCACCTTCGGTGTCCGTTCGGGGAAATTACTAGGATTCATCGTCAGCCAGAAAGGGATTGAAGTTGATCCTGACAAGGTCAAGGCCATTCAAGAAATGCCTTCTCCGAAAACTGAAAAACAAGTCAGAGGATTCCTGGGACGTTTGAACTACATCTCCAGATTCATATTCCTTATGACCGCCATTTGTGCGCCGATTTTCAAGTTATTGAAAAAGAACCAGGATTGCGTTTGGTCAGAAGATTGCCAAACCGCCTTCGATAGTATTAAGGAATATCTGTTGAATACTCCGATTCTGTCACCTCCAGTGGAAGGAAGACCACTAATCATTTACCTCACAGTCCTAGAGGACTCAATGGGATGTGTACTTGGCCAACAAGACGAAACTAAAAGGAAAGAGTCTGCCATTTACTATTTAAGCAAGAAATTCACCGACTGCGAAACTCGGTACACAATGCTTGAGAAAACTTGTTGCGCTTTGGCTTGGGCAGCCAAACGTCTTCACCAGTACATGATTCGTCATACTACTTGGTTGGTCTCCAAATGGATCCGATCAAGTACGTTTTCGAAAAACCTGCTCTCACGGGAAGGATTGCCCGTTGGCAGATGTTACTATCAGAATATGACATAGAGTACCATGCTCAGAAAGCCGTTAAAGGAAGTATTTTAGCCGATCATTTGGCTCATCAACCGATTGACGATCAAGAATTAATCGGGTTTGACATCCCAGACGAAGATGTCATGTATCTAAGGATGAAAGATTGCGATGAACCGCTACCCAGTGAAGGGCCAGAACCAGGTTCCCAGTGGGGACTTATCTTTGACGGAGCAGTTAATCATTATGGAAACGGAATTGGGGCAATCATTGTTACCCCTCAGGGTTCCCACATTCCTTTCACTGCCAGACTTACGTTCAAATGTACGAACAACGAGGCCGAATACGAAGCATGTATCATGGGTCTCGAAGAAGCGATTGATTTAAGGATCAAAAACTTGGACGTATACGGCGATTCAGCATTGGTTATTAACCAGATAAAAGGAGATTGGAACACATACCAATCAGGATTGATTCCTTACAAAGACTATGCAAGAAGGTTGTTACCTTTCTTCAACAGAGTTGAGTTTCATCATATCCCTTGCGAGGAGAATCACATGGCTGACGCATTAGCCACTCTCTCTTCCATGATTAGTGTAGGTCGATGGAATGACATACCTAAGATCGACATCATGCGCCTTGAACGGCACGCTTACATCTTCGCAATTGAAGCAGTCATAGACGACAGACCTTGGTATCACGATATCAAATGCTTCCTTCAGAAACAAGAGTACCCATCTGGGGCACTCAGAAAAGACAGGAAAACCCTCAGAAGATTGGCTGGAAACTTCTTCCTGAGCGGTGACACTCTTTATAAGAGAAATTTTGACATGGTCTTGCTCCGATGTGTCGACAGACCAGAAGCAGACATGCTCATGAAAGAAATTCATGAAGGATCCTTTGGCACTCATGCCAACGGACACACAATGGCGAGAAAAATTCTCAGGGCCGGGTATTATTGGTTGACCATGGAATCCGACTGCTACAAGTACATGAGGAGGTGTCACAAGTGTCAGATATACTCCGAAAAAATTCATGTACCGCCATCACATCTCAAAGTTCTTTCTTCCCCATGGCCTTTTTCCATTTGGGGAATCGACATGATTGGTATGATTGAGCCCAAGGCTTCAAACGGACATCGGTTCATCCTGGTGGCCATTGACTATTTCACCAAGTGGGTCGAAGCAGCGTCATTCGCCAATGTAATCCGACAAGTGGTGGTCTGATTTATCAAAAACAATAGCATCTGCCGTTATGGTGTTCCAAGTGAGATCATTACTGATAATGGATCTAACTTGACAATAAGATGATGAAAGAGTTGTGTGCAGAGTTCAAGATCGAACACCATAACTCATCTCCCTACCGACCCAAGATGAACGGAGCGGTAGAAGCGGCTAACAAGAACATCAAGAAGATCGTTCAAAAGATGGTTGTAACCTATAAAGACTGGCACGAGATGTTACCCTTTGCTCTTCATGGTTATCGAACATCTGTCCGCACTTCAACAGGGGCAACCCCTTTCTCTCTAGTGTATGGAATGGAGGCAGTTCTCCCCATAGAAGTAGAGATCCCGTCAATCAGGGTATTGATGGAAGCTAAGCTCACCGAAGCTGAATGGTGTCAAAGTCGACGACGAACTGAACCTGATCGAAGAGAAGAGAATCACGGCACTATGCCACGGTCAGTTGTATCAACAGAGAATGAAGAGGGCGTTCGACAAAAAGGTCCGACCTCGTGTCTTCAGAAAAGGAGACCTCGTGCTCAAGAAGATACAATCATTTCTCTCTGACTCTCGGGGCAAATGGACCCCGAATTATGATGGCCCATATGTGGTCACGAAAGCTTTCTCAGGCGGCGCCTTGAGACTTGCAACCATGGACGGAGAGGAATTTGCCTACCCCACGAATGTTGATGTAGTCAAGAAATACTTCGCCTAAACTAAAAAAAAAAAACGTCTCGGTGGATTGAAAACCCGAAAGGGCGGTCCAGGCAAAAGTTAGAGACATGAAAAAAAAAAAGAATCATCCCGACGGATTGGAAATCTCATAGTACAATCCAGGAAAAAATTAGGGATAATGGCAAGTAACTATGTTCAACAGAGGCAAGTCCCTCAGCAGCAGTAGTTACATCATCTATCGGAGGAAATCTCCAGTCAAAGGTCATCTTCGACGGAAGCTCAGGATGCCCCGAATTCAAAGTTGGTAGAAGGATAGTGGTCGTTATGTTTCAACGTAGCCCTTTTCCCTGTAAATTACCATTTTCTAACTTTGTATATACTCTTTGGAATCACGCGTTTGGCTGATCTCCATCTTATCAATAAAATTTGAGCCTTTGTGCTTTTGTTGGTAATTCTTAACTTGCTTTAGCTTTACAGAACGACGTTGTTTAAACTTAATCAGCGATTCTTGAAATAAAACAAAAATGAATTTACTTGTTAAAACTTTTTCTGCTTTTAAATTAAAGATGGCATTTCTTTTGACTGTTGAACATCAGAAGAATCTCGATCGCTTCTCCAAAGGTGTTTGAACCTCAAAGTGCAGAATCAAAGTACTCCTTCTAAACCAGTTTGCCTGAATGAAGGGATCAATTGTGTCAGAGACCTTGTTTCGTCTGACACCCTCGGCCGAGTTCTCATCTCCTAAGCCCGATCAACATATCTCCCAACGGGACTATCTCTCCTAAGCAAGGTGGAATTGCTATTTTGAATCAACGGTACTTCTTCGCCCCGCGATGGCCGAGTATCCAATTGTGTTCATCCATTAGTCTGTATGTCGCGTCTGTTTTGTCAGCATAAACATACATACTTCATGCATTTTATTTGCGTTCGCATTTCGTATTGCATCACTATCACTTGAGTCGGTCTTGTCCCCTAGTGATAAACAGTTTTCTCAATCGAGTTTGTCAGTTCTTTCCTCGTCAGGAAGTGTTGTGTCTGCACAATCTCGCCACCAGTGTATCTTTAGATCAGAGTCGGCACTTGGCCACTTTGATAACTTGAACCTCCGAAAGATCAGAGAACCTTCAACAGATGTCACTCTTCGCCATTGAAGATGATATCCTTGCTTTCTCGGATTAAGGAAAATCCACAGAGAAAGCCTCGTGATCAGAGATTCGACATTACATCAGTATTTCTCCAAAAAGTCGTTGATGAGAAGGTCATCGGCACCTCAAAATTGGATCCCATCATATGGCATTTCTCCGGGAACATCCCGAGAAAAGTATGATGTAACCCCAAACGAAAATAGTCTCTCAAGAGACTCGCTTTCCCCAGTAGAATCGACAAATGGCGTCTCCAAAACAGAGTAGTTTGTGTACCTCTACAACTCAGACGAATGGGTTCCCCAACAAGTCTGACATCAAAACTTTTTCCACTCAAATGGCATCTCCCCAGGAAAATTCGGCGAGAAGTTTGAAGGAAAGCCGCTATGAATAGCGTCCCTTGTCAGTATAGTTTATTGACAAAAGAAACTAAGACCAGTTCCTTGGTAAGAAACCAGGATCGAGGGGAAGTTTAAATCAGAAACTAAGACCAGTTCTTGGTAGGAAACCAAGAACGAGGGGAGGTTTATTTCAAAAGAAAACTGAGACCAGTTCCTTGGCTGAAGACCAGGATCGAGGGGAAGTTTACCTTTTCTAAGCATCATTGCTTAGCTAAAGAAGATGAATGCGTAAGCTACCATTCATAACCACCATCAAAATTTCGGATATTCCGATATTTAATCCTCTTGCACCCCGAATGCTCGAATACCTTCGTCATTCATACCTTCGGGTCCAAGAAGATTAAATAGGGGCATCTGTAATACCCCAAATTTTGACCACTTAGATTTCCCATCATTGTGAAAATCATCATCACAATATGGATGAACCATCATGCTTCATCAGTCTCCCCAAAGATGGGTGAGCATCCAATGCAATCAAAATTAGGGTTTCAAGCCCTCTCTGAGTGCTTAGACAAAGGATCAATCAAGAAATGACATGATCTTCAACTTGTCTAATCTCTCAAACATCCACCATGGATCAAAAGGGACTCCCACTTCAAGGATTAAGCACAAGGCTGCTCCCTTCTAGGTGGATCAAGTCTCAAGATCGACAGTGTCACCAAATTAGGGTTTTGGTCGACCAGGACCTCCAGATGGAAATTTTCATCTGGGCACAAGGCAATGATCCAAAACATGACCTAATATACTTAATGGAACCTCATGAACCCATGCATCAAGTTAATTTTGCCTCAGGGGATGCATTCATAAAAAATCAGGAATTAGGGTTTCTTGACCTAATTCACCCCTAAGTTGACTTTTGGGACAAACCATGAGCCAAGACCTCAAGAGATGATTTGAGGGTCTCTAATACACCATATTGATCCATTTGGAACAATGGATTGATCCAAGAAGCTTCAGCAACAAGTCTCATTCTCATCTGCACCACAATTAGGGTTTTAAGGGAAAAGTCAACTGTAACTTTGACTTTTGACCAGGACATGCTCCCAAACCCTAATACATGATTGAATATACCCTATGACACCCATGGAACATGTCCATCAAGTTTGATTTAGGTCAAGGACATGATTTCCTGAAGAATTGCACAGTTTGGAATTCATCTGATAAAAAGTCAACTGTGCACAAAAGTCAACTTTGACTTTTTGAGATTTTTCACCAAAATGGATTTTTAACCCTAAAATGATGTTAATGTATGATTTGAATCATCATTCATCAAGAAAAATCAAGAAAAGTGAGATAACTTGTAAAAGGGGTAACCATAAAACTTAGAAATTTTTCTAAGTTAAAAATAAAGTGGCAAAGGTGCCAACTTTGGAGGACCATAACTCCTAAACCACAAGGCCATTTTTTCTCATCCAAAGATGGATTTGTAGCCCTCATTATCACCTACAAAAACTTCAACTACAAGTCATTCCAATTCATTAAGGATTTTGAGTTATGGAGTGATCAAAGTGGCTGAAAAGTGAAAATGTCACTTTTTCCAACACTTAGTGAAATTTTCACTAAGTCAGAATTCTGCTTTACTTTTTGCCAAATGTAGGGGGATTTTTCACTTGGAATCAAAAGAGATCAAAACCAAACTTGTTCAAACAGTTGTTGTATCATGTAAGAGCTTTCCAAAATGGCCAAGAACATTGCCAAATTCAACCTACATCATGAGATACAACATTGGCAAGTTGCCTTGCTGAAATCTGTCAAAGCAAGGCAGAATTTGCATTTTGGCTCGATTTACCAAAATCAGCCAATTGCAATTGCTCCAATCCACTTGGACACCTCAGAGGATTGAATCCAAAGGGGACAATCACTGAGCCAAGCCTCCAAGGTCCAAGGAACAAAGAATAGCATGTTGAACCTAGAATGGCCAAAATAGGGACAAGACTTCAAATTTGGAATGAGGCATTCAATGGAACCATCAAGGTGGCATGGACTGAGCCATTCTCATCTGAAATCAGTCAAGACTTATCCAAGACCAAGGGGACCAAAGCTCTGTGCCCTAACCTCTAGTCAATGGCTAGAGAAAACTTTCATTCCCATTGGCCAACATTGAGGAAACCTACTTACCAGCTGCCATGCACTATTCCTTGCAAAACAAACTTGCTCTACTATAAATAGAGCTCAATTGTGGTCAGTTTGTGTACACCAAAGCCATCTAACAGATGATTTCCTCAAAATCTCTTTCTCTTGGCAAAAATGCCTTTCTTAGCAAGGTAGCTATTGGGTTTTGAGTTTGAGAGCAATTCTGCACAAACCAATCACTCACACACCTCACATACATCACATATGAGCTGATCAAACACTCACATAACATCTGGAACACCAAAATCTCAAAATCACTTGCCATCCACACAAGTTTGAAGTGAAGTTGCTGCTGAGATGCCATAAACTGATCCAGTCCATTTCAATTCAATCCAAGTGTTCAAACACACTCCATATGGTGTAGGGAAGCTGTCCAGATCATCACAACTTGTCTGTAACACCTCCAACTCAAAATCACATCTGCTCTTGCTGTCACGACTTGAAGGTAAGCCTAAACTTGGGCATCTCTCAATCTATGCATATTTCCTCGCACAATAATTTGGCCATATGTTCATAATCATGCATGGAATGTTTTCCCTCAATTAATTGCATTGTTTGAATCGTGTATCAAAAATCCTAGCCTTCATGCAGAAATTAGGGTTCTTGAGGTTTCTTCGTGATTTCTTGTTGTATGTTTAATTTAAATGAAATTAAAATACATAGACATGATCGTGAGGTTTAGGCGAGCATAATGATATGTGGATTGCATGTTATAATTACGTATTCAGTGAGATTGGATGGAAAATGCAAATCTGGGCAAACTGAAAAAACGCGCGTGTTCTTGGCGCCATTTTCATATATTTGAATATTTGAATTTTGTGATTTTGTTTAATTGATTCAAAAATTAATTTCTCTCTGAGTTTTAATGATTTTGAGTTGATTCTTTTTTTAATAATTCACAAAAATGTTAAAATATTTTATTTTATCAAAAAAATCCAAAAATATTATTTACTTCATATAATTGATATTTTTGTAAAGAATTAATATTTTGATTGTTTTTGGCATTTTAAATATTTTTTCTACATTGATTTTGCAACTTTTAATGCTTTCTAATTATTTTGTAGGTCAATACTTAATTTTTGAAGCATTAATCCAAGATCACAATTTGTTTTCCATGTGTTAAACAATTTTTTATCATTTTAATTGAATTTTTATTCAATTAAATACATTTTGAAAACAAATTAGGGTTTTGGATTAATTCAACCCTCATAAATCATTTTCAAAACACTTTGGGCCTCTATTAGAGTGTAAGACCCAATCCTTTTTTGACCAAATCATCTTTGGGCCTCACTTATTGTATAAGTCCCGATACCGTCAAAAAACAAACGGCGCGATCGTCGCCTTTTTAAAAATCATCTGGGCCTACCCTCGAGTAGTAAGACCCATTTATTTTTCTTTAAACCTTTTTGGGCCTCTTGAGAGAGTGTAAGACCCATCCCCCCTTGTACAAAAAACTTTTTGGGCCTCACTCATTGTATAAGTCCCTCTGTACAAGTAAACGGCGCGATCGTCGCCCGTTTAAAATTAAAAACCATCTGGGCCTACCCTCGTGTTATAAGCCCCTCTCTTTTCTTTAAACCTTTTTGGGCCTCTTGAGAGAGTGTAAGACCCATCCCTTTGTACAGAAAACCATTTTGGGCCACAGTCACTTGTATAAGTCCCTCTGTACAAATTCAAACAGTGCGCTCACTGATAAAACCCTGGGCCTCTCCTTGAGCTGTAAGCCCCAAATCTTTCTTTTTCAAAGCACTTTCTCCTTTGATTTTGAATATACTGTTGTTTTCAATCTTTCTTTGTTGAACAACTAACCAAACAGCATGGAAGCTCTACACCGAGTAAGTGGTTATCGCTTTCATTTACTGCTTTCATATTATATACTGTATTGTGGGGCTGCTCACTGTAAGTCTCCTTTCATAAGCTCATATCTACTGTGTAATAATAGTATAGATATTTCGAGTTTCCCCGGCTACTACGTCTAGAACTAGGTGACGCCGTTTCACTTATTCGTAGAAATAGACGCCTAGATCCCCAATAGAAGCACCAGATACAGTCTTCTCTTCGGTTGTCCTCCTTAGGAATCGTCAAGAAATTCTATCCCCCAGAGATGAATTATTCTCGGTGAAACTTCTCTTGAATTTCTTCAAACCGCCGAACGGTTAGGACTCTCTCTAAAAGTTAAAGTCACTGGATAGTAAACCTCGCACGTATACCAGTGGTTTTAACTCTAAAAGAGTTTTCCTGAACTTTTCTTTGGTTTGGGACCCACGGGCTTCTTAAAAGCATTGGCCTCCTCTTGGGCATCATACAAGGACCCACAGGCTTCCTAAAAGCAACCCCGCCTCCTCTTGGGCATTATTCAAGGACCCTACGGCTTCTTAGAAGTATTCACAGCCTCCTCTTAGGCTTCATATAACGATCTCTTCCTCCGGGAATGATAGCCTCCTCTTGGGCTTCGTACAAGGACTCGTCGGCTTCTTAAAAGTTTCCAGCCTCCTCTTGGGCTTCGTACAAATTGTCCCGACGACCTCCTAGAGGTATAGGAACAGAACCTAGTCATCCTCATAGAACAATCCTTTCTTAGAGTCTACTACTGTTTCTCAAAGCATAGTACCAAAGATAAAACTCTAGACACGGACAGTCTAACTTCCTTGAGTCTCAAAGACATTCTCAAGCACCCTTCGTTAAATAGGAAGGAAACCCGCAGACTCGGACAGTCTCAATACCCTTTGGATTTCCCGTTTCCTCAAAGAGAAGGAAATACCCCTGATCCTCAAATTAAATCCCTGTGTACAGTGTTACTCATATAAGAACTGATTTTCTCTTTTAAATCAGTATATTGGATCTGTCACTCAACTGAAACAGTTACAATAGCCTCCATCTCGGGCTTCGTACGAGATACCAAAATTCTCCCCAGTGGAGTCAAAACAACCTTTTAGCCTCTCTCTCAAGCTTTGTATGAGACACAAAAGATTCCCTCGTTGAGTCAATCACCCCTTTTTTGCCTCCATCTCGGGCCTCGTACGAGATATAAATCCCTTAAGCAAGAGTCGAACTCTTTGCTAGCCTCCTCTTAGGCTTTGTATAACGATATGCCCGACTGGGTCAAAACCTTTAGCCTCTCTCTCGGGCTTTGTACGAGACACAAAATAGCCTCCTCTTAGGCTTTGTATAATGATTTTCCTAGCGGAAATTAGCCTCCTCTTAGGCTTTGTATAAGAAAACCATTGGTTGATCCAATCGACCTTTTAGCATCAAAGTTGTGCCTCGTTCACAGTACACAAATATCAACAACTCCTTTCCCTTCGTCTAATCGCTATAAGCGGTAAGCCTCTGGATCATCTATATCCATGCCACTGTCCCTCTTTTAGCATGAGAAATTCCTAAGGAAAGATGGCATTGCTCTACACTGAGTTAAAGTCTTCTCCTTCAGGTTAAAACCCTTTCTTCGGAAATTATGGCATTGCTCGGATCCGCGTATCCCAGTTAAAGTAATTCTCCTCTTCCCCCTCTTTAGAGATGACAAATTCTCTCTAAAGTCGAGGTCTTTCAGCTTCACGTCTTGGGCTTTGAACAAGACACAAATAGACCTTTTAGCTTCACATCTTGGGCTTTGAACAAGATACAAATCACCTTTCGCTTCACGTCTTGGGCTTTGAACAAGACACCAAAAACCAATTTCCTCCCATAGAATAGGAGGAACTACGAATGCTCTGATTTCCCTGTTTCGGTAAACGGGAATACGTAGGCATAAGATCGAAAGAAAAGATCTTAGCGAGCGCAATCAACAAAAAACCCAAATCCCATATCTTCATCAATCAAAAGCAGTAATTCAAAAGCATCAGTCCTAACATCCTAATCCTTATTCCCCGCCAGAAACCCTTTGCCTAGAAAAAAGAAAGAAAGAACCTGTATTGGCGAAATACGAATAACCAGTACAAAGGCCCCCCTACATTGATAGCATCCGTAACCTAACAGACCGCTGTTTAAATTCAGTATGCAAGCAGGGTTAATTGGAGACATCTATTTCCCTTCCTTATTCATCTCACAATAGGATAAAAAATGAATCGACCTGTAGTTTTAAGCTCAACCGCAGAGAGCGACCAGCGCTTAAGAACCGCGTCCAAAATCGCTCGCTACATGGGGCTGTTTCACTCTAAGTCTTCTGTCATAAACTCATATCAACTGTGTAATAATAGTATAGATATTTAGAGTTTCCCCGACAACTACGTCTAGAACTAGGTGACGCCGTTTCGTTTATTCATAGAAATAGACAACTAGATCCCCAATAGGATCACCAGATACAGTCTTCTCTTCGGCTATCCTCATTAGGAATTGTGAAGAAACTCTACTCCCAGAGATGAATGTATTCTCCGTGAATGGCATCTTTGAGTTTCTTCCAAATTCTCGAACTTTCCTGACTTGATCTATTCCTTGTGAATAGCTTGCCTTGAATTTCTCGGGGTTTGGGGACCCACGGGCTTCTTAAAAGCATCGGCCTCCTCTTGAGCATCGTACAAGGACCCACAGGCTTCCTAAAAGCGACCCCGCCTCCTCTTGGGCTTAGTACAAGGACCCTACGGCTTCTTAGAAGTATTCACAGCCTCCTCCTAGGCTTCGTATAATGATCTCTTCTTTCGGGAATGATAGCCTCCTCTTGGGCATCGTACAAGGACCTATCGGCTTCTTAAAAGCTTCCAGCCTCCTCTTGGGCTTCGTACAAATTGTCCCGACGACCTCCTAGAGGTATAGGAACAGAACTTAGTCATCTGCATATAACAGTCCTTTCATAGAGTCTACTACTGTTTCTCAAAGCATTGTACACAAGATGAAACTCTAGACTTGGACAGTCTAATCTCCTTGAGTCTTTAAGACATTCTCAAGTGACCTCTTCGTTAAATAGGAAGAAAACCCGTAGACTCGGACAGGAATAACCCGGATCCTCGAACCCAATCCTCGAGTACAGTATTGCTCATATAAGAACTGATTTTCCCTTTCAAAATCAGCATACTGGACCTGTCACTCAACTGAAACAGTCACCATAGCCTCCTCTTAGGCTTTGTATAATGATCCCTCTCCGGTGAAGTTAGCCTCCTCTTGGGCTTTGTACAATGATTCTCCCCAGCGGAGTCAAAAGTCGCTTAGCCTCTCTCTCGGGCTTTGTACGAGACACATAAGAGACTCCCTCGTTGAGTCAATCACCTCTTTCGCCTCCATCTCGGGCTTTATACGAGATACAAAAAGGTTCTTATTGAGCCAAACAAATTTTAGCCTCCATCTCGGGCTTTGTACTAGATACAAAAACTCTCTTGTTGAGTAAAGTAGCCTTCATCTCGGGCTTTATACGAGATACCAAAAGACTCTTGTCGAGTCACTTCCCAAATAGCTTCCATCTCGGGCTTTATATGAGATACCAAAAGATTCCCTCGTTGAGTCAAAACCTTTTTAGCCTCTCTCTCGGGCTTTGTACGAGACACATAATAGCCTTCTCTTAGGCTTTATATAAGAAAACCACTGGTTGATCCAATTAACCCTTTAGCATCAAAACTGTGCCTCGTTCACAGTACACAAACATCAACAACTCCTTCCCCTTCATCTAATCGTTGTAACCGGCAAGCCTCTGGATCATCTACATCCACGCCAATGTCCCTTTTTTAGTATGAGAAATTCCTAAGGAAAGATGGCATTACTCTACATTGAGTTAAAGTCTTCTCCTTCAGGTTAAAATCCCCTATAAAGGAAATTATGGCATTACCGGATTCACAAATCCCGGTTAAAGTAATTCTCCTTTATACACAGTCGTAACAGACAAACCCCTCTTTAGAGATGACAAATTCTCTCTAAAGACGAAACTTTTGGCTTCACATCTTGGGCTTCGAACAAGATACAAATAAACCCTTCAGCTTCACATCTTGGGCTTTGAACAAGATACAAACCACCTTTCGCTTTACGTCTTGGGCTTTGAACAAGACACCAAAACACCCATTTCCTCCCATAGAATAGGAGGAACTACGAACGCTCTGATTTCCCTGTTTCGGTAAACGGGAATACGTAGGCATAAGATTGAAAGAAAAATCTTAGCGAGCACACTAAACAAAAACCCAAAATCCTATACTCTTATATATCCGTCCTAACATCTCAACTGATGGCCTAAAGCACCCCTCGTCAACAAAATAAACCTAGGAAAAACCCCGAATCTTTGTAGCATCTGTAAACCTACAGTTTTAACTGTTTAATCTCAGTATGCAAGCAGGGTTAGTTGGAGACATCTATTTCCCTTCCTTCATCAGCTTTAATTGGATAAAAAATGAATCGAACTGTAGTACCAGAGCGATCGTGCTTCGCAACCACATCCAAAAATCACTCGCTACAGAAAAATGGCGACTCTGCTAGGGAATACCGTTAGTCTCTTTAGAGATTTTGTTCTTTTTTGTCCCCTAGGTGGAAACCTTGACGTCATTAGAATCTTAGGTTAAAACGCCGTTAATTTGAAATGAAACCACAGATTGGTGATTCCGCCGGGAAACCATTTTCTGTCAGGAACTTAAGATTCTTAGCTTCTAAAAGTCTAGGATGATTAGGACAAATATATATACTGCTTTTCCTAATTGCTATACGTGTTTATTTTTCTGCTAATGGGAATGCGTGTGATGCCGCATGTGGAAAGATTGAGTATACACTTAAGATAAATGATGGCGACGAGGTCGACCATCAACCTCAGTGGAGGCTAACCAATGCAACCCATTCTCTCACTTAGACAATGGGCCGATTGTGATGTCTGAGAAGCTGAGGAGCCAAACCCTTTTGTAGTGCGGAAACTATCGGGAATAGTTGTTACGCGATACTACCCTCATTTGAGGCTGGTGATCTATTCTCGGTGAATGGCACTTACTCTAAGATTGCTCTACAACTCGCTGGCGATCCGCTTGTTGTTTTGTTTTCCTGGGAGGAGCTGATGATAATGAGTACAGGTACAAAAATCACCCTAGTATAAACCTTTGGGGATGGGTAGAGCCTTGACTTCATGACAACGACCCTTTGACCCCATGTTTTTTCTATGTTTTTGTTGCTGCATTCATGCATTCATTTAATAAAACATTCAAAACATTCAAAAAAATTTCTCTTCTAGTCTCTTTGTTTTTCAAATTAAATTAAGACTGTGATTGCAAATACCGGAGAAAAGGATTGCACTAATGGATTTCGGTAGAAGGAGAACTCATAGTTGTACCTTCAAGGCTCTAAAACTAGAGGATTTGAGAAGGTTAGCAAGGATGATCACTAACCCAGATGCTTTCAGAGCCAAGCACGGAGGTTTGCTACCACTGTTAAGAGTCCATGTGATTGAGGGAATCATGGAAGCGCTCATTCAGTTTTATGATCCAGTTTATCACTGTTTCACATTCCCGGATTACCAGCTCGCACCAACGCTGGAGGAATACTCTCACCTGACTGATCTACATATTACTGATCAGGCTCCCTTTTCTGGACTGGAAGAAATTCCAAAGGATCAAACCATTGCAAGAGCAATTTATTTGGATGAGTCAGAGGTCAGGACTCACTTAACTACCAAGGGTGGCATCCAAGGTTTGTCAGCCCAGTTCTTGACAAAGAAAGCCCTGTATTTTGCCAGTATAGGAAACGTGACTGCTTTTGAAAGCGTCTTTGTCTTGCTCACCTACGGGTTATTTTTGTTTCCCAACATTAATAACTTCGTCGATATCAACTCCATTAAGGTTTTTCTCATTGGAAACCCTGTGCCGACTTTGCTCGCAGATGCGTATCATTCTGTACATTTGGGAAATTTGTACAGCGGTGGGGAGATCACATGCTGTGTACCTCTGCTTTACAAATGGTTTATCTCTCACTTGCCTAAGTCTGCTGCTTTTTGGGATTGCAAGAGTGCCTTGCGTTGGTCGCAGAAGATCATGTCCCTTACCAACTCTGATATAGATTGGTGTAATAGAATCTATGATGGAATCAGGATCATTGACCATTGTGGAAACTTTCCCAACGTACCCCTTATAGGAATTAAGGGAGGGATCAACTACCATCCGGTATTGGTTCGTCGTCAATTTGGATACCCGATGAGACACGTCCCACGGGGTGTTCATCTGGAAGGTCTTTTCTTCAAGGAAGGAGAAAATGACAGAGCACTAAAGACGAAAATAGTGCACGCTTGGAAGCATGTTCATAAGAAAGGACGAGAGTCTCTGGGAAAACCAAATTGTGTCTCGGTGGAGCCTTATCTCCATTGGGTACAAACTAGAGCTCTCAAGCTAAAAATACCTTATCCTCGTTACAGAATTCTTCCGCCGAGGGAATCTGTCATGTACTTCATGACGGAAGCTGAAAAGCTTCAGGTTACTCTCAACAAAGTTCAAAAGGAGAGAAGGTCTTGGAAGAACAAGTACCGCACCCTCGACGTGGAGTGCATCAAAATACAACAATTACTAAAAGAGAAAGATGCTCTGATTGAATTTTTGGAGCAACATGCTGTAGAAAATCAAGATGACCAAAGGAATTTGCTCGCTCCTTTCACCTGGCAAAGGAATGACAACCCGACAATGGCCCAAGAGCCCCGGTCAAAGAAAAGGAAGATACCAAAATCAACACCCGATTTTTCTTCAGAGAGGACTCGGGACCCATTAGCTTAGGTTTCCGTTTCTGCACTTTGTAATCTACTATATTTTCGTTTCTGCAATCCTTTGAATTTCAATAAAAAAGGGGTTTCCCCACCGTTTGATATTTGCAATCTAATTATCGAAGTTTATTTTGATTAAACCTTAAACAATTAATATAATCATTGCATTCATCATTCTCACATCGCGTATTCTTCTTACCTACGAATCTCACGTTTGTGTCTCGGTTCTAGAGTCAAACTGTCTCATTCGTATAATACTCGGGCCAATCGTCAGAAAAAGATGGATGATCTTGAGGAAGAAAACAGAGAGTTGAAAGAAGAGATCGACGCTCTAAGAGAGGATATGAGGAAGCTTCGTAACGACATGCAAGCCATGGCAGAAGCTCAGCTACAAAGAACTGTAATCTCAAAGATCACCTCAACGCCCATAGTGGAGAAGTATGATCCTAGGTATCAGATGCCGAAAGATCGTCCTTGGGGCATGCTTGTTAACTATATCCCGGAAGGATATGTTCCGCCGATCACTGAAGATCAGGGAATCACAACAGAAGCCGCTGGGCCTGAAGGTTACAAACTTCGGGAAAGCGATGATGCCAGAGGCATACTGAAGACTCCTGAAGGTTACAAACTTCGGGAGATGCCAAGACTCACTACCGTAGTCACGGTACCACCCCCTGTGGTGCACACTGTCCCGGAAGGACACATTCCACAGACACCTTCTGGTAAGAAGGAAACTATGTTTGACAGAATGGAGGAATTCCAGTAGAAGTTCTTGGAAATGCAGAAAGAACTGCAAGCCATCCGTGGTCAGGATTTATTTGGAAAGGACGCCGCAGATCTCTGCTTGGTCCCAAATTTGAAAGTCCCGCACAAATTTCAAGTGCCCGACTTTGAAAAGTACAAGGGTAACTCTTGCCCTCAAAGCCATCTGGTGATGTACGCCCGGCGGATGTCAGCTCAGACGGAAAATCAGGACCTACTGATTCACTACTTTCAGGATAGTTTAACCGGTGCCGCACTCAAATGGTACATGGGTTTAAACCGTGCCACGATTAGCACATTCAGAGATCTTGGCACTGCCTTCGTCCAACAATACAAATACAATTTGGACATGGCACCCGACATAGATCAACTCAGATCGATGTCGTAAAAGGACAAGGAAACCTTTAAAGAGTACGCTCAAAGGTGGCGTGAGATTGCCGCTCAAATTTGTCCGCCTCTTGAGGAAAAAGAGATGACAAAGATCTTCTTAAAGACCTTAAGTTCATTTTACTATGATCTAATGGTTGCCAGTGCGCCCAGTGATTTCACCGAAATGGTTGGCATGGGCGTACGTCTTGAGGAAGCCGTCTGAAAAGGACGTTTGGTAAAAGACACTGGATCGACGAGCGGTGCTAAAAAATACGGTAGTGCTCTCCCTAAGAAAAAAGAGCAAGATATTGGGAATATCTCTCTCGGAAAGCAAATGCGACGTTATCAACCGGTAGCAGCTGTGACTCCTGCTATCAACCCTGCGTCTATTCCTACGTATCAACCTCAGGTTGCGCAGAGCCAACCTGATCAACAAAGGACACAACAGCCTCTTCACCAGGCTCGTTCTCCATATAACAACAACCGTACAACACGGCCACCAGGATTTGATCCTATACCCGTGCCGTACGCAGAGCTGTTTCCATTACTACTGGCTAAGGGGCACATTCAGACTAAATCTCCTCTTACAGTACCGAAAAATCCGCCTTTTTGGTTTAAGGTGGATCAAACTTGCCCTTATCATCAAGGAGGTCCAGGGCATAACATAGAGACTTGTCTCAATTTCAAGTCCGACGTGCAAAAACTTGTTAGGAGCGGGGTCTTATCCTTCAAGGATACGAATCCTAAAGTTCTCACGAACCTGCTGCCTCAACATGAGAAGGCTGCAGTCAATTTAATAGAAGGAGAGACTAACGATGTCTATCAAATTCACGATGTACTCTTGTTGAAAACCAATCTGGTCAAGATTCATTGTAGACAAAGTGGATATGGCCATGTGCCACCTCATAACTATCACTAGTGTGATATCTGCTCTAAAAACAATCAAGGATGTTCTGTGGTGCAAGCAGCTCTATAGGAACAGATGGATCTCGGATGGATCCAAGAGCACCGAGTTCTTGGAGTTAACATGGTCTACACAAATTCTAACATCATTCAGAACCACGATATCCGTGCAATGAATGTCA
Source organism: Lathyrus tuberosus (assembly GCA_022829125.1). Classification (NCBI taxonomy): domain Eukaryota; kingdom Viridiplantae; phylum Streptophyta; class Magnoliopsida; order Fabales; family Fabaceae; genus Lathyrus; species Lathyrus tuberosus. Next base: position 7,327,954 of record JALAZF010000154.1, on the reverse strand, counting down.
ACTTGGTGGCGATGCACTTAAGGCAAAGCCAGTATCATAATCTGCCGCGGCACGATTACAGTTCCTGTCTGATTTGCTCGGTAAACAAACAGGGATGCTCTTTCATACAAGAGGCCCTCCAGCGTCAGATGGATCTTGGATGGATCCAAGACTACCATGATAGGAATTCCTATCAAATCAATATGGTTCAGATCTTCGATATTCGCGTGATGAATACTAACCTGGCAGAGTTACATGCTGAGCAGGTCTGACTCAGATTCTTAATATCACATGACTATCACAGCTGTAAGGTAGGTTGCGAAAACGATCGAGGTTGTACCCTTGTCCAGGAGGCACTTCAGCACTTGTTAAATCACTGGTGGATGCCAATTTATATGGATGAAGATACTCAGCAAATTAGTATCAGCAACAGGAATCCTACTCGACGTCAGAGTCAGGATGTCCGATCTGTGGAAGCTAACCTAGTGAGATTACATTGTATTCAAAGTGGGCGTGGCCAGGTGCCACCACACAACTATGAACGTTGCGGCGTCTGTTCGGAAAGTAACCAAGGGTGTTACTTTGTGAGAGCAGCTCTTCAGGGTCAGGTGGATCATGGAGAGATTCGCCCGTATCCGGGTTCTGGACCTATCAACTAGACGCCGAACTACCTTGCCGAGCAAGTTGAGGATGTTGTCACGATCTCTGGTCATCACAAGACCAGGGATGTTTTTGCCATTATCCCTCTACTTGACGAATCTAAAGTTCCCAACCGTGAACGAATCGAGATTAATTATGATGGTCAAAAAAATATGAAGGTTCCCATAGTCATCTATCTACCGGGACCAACACCGTATGAATCAACTAAGGCTATCCCTTACAAATACGGTGCAACAACAATTGAAAATGGAAAGGAAATTCCATTACCCTCCGTTGTGAATATTGCTGACATCAGTCGTGTAACACGGAGTGGTAGAATCTTCAACCGAGGAGTTGGGGAACCTAACAAGGAAAAGGAACTTCAGACAGAAACTCCTGATCCACCAGTCGGTCAATCCAGTAATCCCGACCTTTCGAAAAATAATGATGAGATGTTGAAGCTCATCCAAAGGAGTGAATACAACATTGTCGATCAACTGTTACAAACTCCTTCAAAGATCTCGGTATTATCACTGTTAATCAGTTCAGAAGCCCACAGGGAGGCTCTACAGAAAGTCTTGGAGCAAGCCTTTATGGAACAGGATGTAACAATCAGACAGTTCGATAGTATTGTCTCTAACATCACTTCCTGCAATAATTTGGGATTTAGTGATGAGGAATTACACGAAGAGGGTCGTCGTCATAACATGGCGCTCAATATCATAGTTAACTGCCAGGACGATGCTTTAGCCAGCGTACTGGTAGACACAGGGTCAGCCCTGAATGTTATGCCGAAGTCCACTTTGATGCAATTATCATTCAAAGGCCCTCCGATGAGAATCAGCGAGGTCGTCGTCAAAGCGTTCGACGGATCCAGAAAAACAGTTATCGGCGAAGTTGATCTTCCCATAACTATCGGTCCTCACACTTTCCAAGTCACTTTCCAGGTCATGGACATCCGGGCAATATACAGTTGTTTATTAGGAAGACCTTGGATACATCAGGCTAGAGCGGTTATTTCGACCCTCCACCAAAAGCTAAAGTTCGCCAAGAACGACCAAATTGTCACAGTTTGTGGCGAACAAGCCTTGCTTGTAAGCAACTTGTCATCATCTACTGGTATAGAACCCGAGGAGGTTATTCGAACTCAGTTCCAAGCACTGTCGGTAAGCAAGAACAATTAGTTCAAAGGAGGAACCTCGATTTCCTCATACAAAGATGCTATCAAAACGGTCGAGAGTACCGATACAACAGGATGGGGACAGCTTGTCATTCCTATTGACAATAAAACAAAGAAGGATCTTGGTTTTTCTGCAACCTGTACCCAGACAGCTGCCAACGATGAAAGTCTTCATCCCCTTCAAAACTTCTTCCACAGTGGAGGTTTTCTTCACCCGGTGTCTCAAGCAGTACATGCTATCAATGAGGAAGATCCCTCCGACACAGATGAAGAATGGAAGTCCTATCTGAACGAGGATAGTTATATGTCTCAGGAAGAGGTGCCAATACCATTTTGCTATCCCGCACAGAGTCCGAGATTTATACCAAGGTCAGACGTTGGAATGATATATGGAGATTGTGATCCGGAAGGATGTCGTGCTCCGCCAAATTCATTAGAGGAAGACACTCTAATGAAAGACAACTTTGACCACAATTACTATGGCCCAATGGATGGTCTGCCAATGTGGCAACCTTACCCAGGAAACTTGGGGCAAGAGAGTTAGCCGAACAATGAAAATCAGCTGACCGTCATTGAACAGAATACCTGTGTCCCCACCATGTCATGGGATCAACACTCAGGTCATTCAGAAACTACTCAACATGAAGATGAATTTGCAACGTTTGCAGGACTTGAATTCTTCAACTATGCTTTTCTTGAGGATAACGTCATCGAGAGAGATGACTCCTCCAGTTTGAAAGAAGTGTGGGACACCTTGGGACAACCGAGTGGGAAATACGACTATATGGTCAAGTACACCGCTCCCGAAAGCTCTCGTATCAGGCTCAAAGATATCTAGCCTACTGGATGGGGAGGTACAGTTGAGAGCACAAATACTATGTAAAATGCAACTGAGGAATTCTCATACGACAATTCTGCCTGGGAGACAGATTCCAATGATCCCGCTCCACCAGAAATCAGCGTTATTTCTGAAGACAAATCAAGGAAGGTGCCAGACTTTGTGATTCACCAAGGGGTTCGCCGCCAGTGGGTTGCTGTTGATGTTCCGAAGGTCGTTCATCAGTCAAAGTAATTGCCATCTTTAACCTTTCACCCTGCCCAGGTGAAACGGATGTTTTAATAGGGCTCGTTTTCTGTAAATTTTCCCTCTTCGCTTAACCCAAAACGACAGAGTTTTGTTTTATAGGGCTGTAGTTTCAAGGATCGACTTGTTCATTAATAAAATAACGTCGTTCTGTAATTTCCGCATTAATTGTTGTTTTCTCTTTTCGTTTTTCAGAAAATGGTAATCCTTAAAAAAATAATTCAATAATAAAAACAATCAGTAAAATAAAAACACTGCACACACTTGCATTTTTCTCTATCTCTTCTAAACACGAATCATCACGTCATGCAGATTGCTTGTTTTTAACCCCGTTGAAACATACGATCCGATGCCTTCTCCCAACTTTGAGTTCCCGGTATTTGGGGCTGAAGAAGAAGTTGACAACGAAATTCCAGAAGAGATCTCTCAACTACTCAGACAAGAGGAAAGGTCCATTGAACCTCACAAAGAGCCGTTGGAAATGGTAAACTTGGGTTCAGAACAAGAGAGAAAAGAAATCAGGATTGGGGCACTGCTCAGTCCAACCGCCAGAGAGGGTTTTGTAAAGCTTCTCAGAGAATTTCCCGATGTATTCGCTTGGTCCTATCAGGATATGCCAGGGTTGGATACCAGCATCGTGGAACATCACTTACCGTTGAGATCGAAATGTCCGCCAGTAAAGCAAAGGTTGAGACGCACTCACCCGGACATGGCCGTCAAAATCAAAGAGGAGGTACAAAAACAGATTGACGCAGGTTTCCTCGCCACATCAGAATATCCTCAATGGTTAGCCAACATCGTACCCGTTCCCAAAAAGGATGGAAAGGTCAGAATGTGTGTTGATTACAGAGACCTAAATAAGGCTAGTCCAAAGGACGACTTTCCTTTACCACACATTGACATGCTGGTAGACAGTACAACAAAGTTCAATATTTTCTCCTTCATGGATGGATTCTCGGGCTATAACCAGATCAAAATGGCACCGAAAGACATGGAGAAAACTTCGTTCATTACCCCATGGGGTACCTTTTGTTACAAGGTAATGTCGTTCGGTTTGAAGAACGCCGGGGCAACCTATCAAAGGGCCATGACTACTCTTTTTCATGACATGATACACAAAGAAATCAAAGTATATGTCGATGATATGATTGCAAAATCTAAAATAGAGAGTGAGCACGTTGAACATCTGTCAAAATTGTTCGAACGTCTAAGAAAATTCAAGCTCCGCTTGAATTCCAACAAGTGCACCTTCGGTGTCCGTTCAGGGAAACTACTAGGGTTCATCGTTAGCCAGAAAGGAATTGAGGTTGATCCTGACAAGGTCAAGGCCATTCAAGAAATGCCTTCTCCGAAAACTGAAAAACAAGTCAGAGGATTCCTGGGACGTTTGAACTGCATCTACAGATTCATATTCCTCATGACCGCCACATGTGCGCCGATTTTCAAATTACTCAAAAAGAACCAGGATTGCGTTTGGACAGAAGATTGTCAAACCGCCTTCGACAGTATCAAGGAATATCTGTTGAATCCTCCGATTCTATCACCTCCAGTGGAAGAAATACCACTGATCATTTACCTCACAGTCCTAGAGGACTCAATGGGATGTGTACTTGGCCAACAAGACGAAACCAAAAGGAAAGAGTCTGCCATTTACTATTTGAGCAAGAAATTCACCGACTGCGAAACTCGGTACACGATGCTTGAGAAAACTTGCTGTGCTTTGGCTTGGGCAGCCAAACGTCTTCGCCAATACATGATTTGTCATACTACTTGGTTAATCTCTGAAATGGATCCAATCAAGTACGTCTTCGAAAAACCTGCTCTCACGGGAAGAATTGCCCATTGACAGATGTTGTTATCAGAATATGACATAGAGTACCACGCTCAGAAAGCCGTTAAAGGAAGTATTTTAGCCGATCATTTGGCTCATCAACCGATTGACGATCAGGAATCAATCGGGTTTGACTTCCCAGATGAAGATGTCATGTATCTAAAAATGAGATTGCGATGAACCGTTACCCAGTGAAGGGCCAGAACCAGGTTCCCAATGGGGACTTATCTTTGACGGAGCAGTTAATCATTATGGAAACAGAATTGGGGAAATCATTATTACCCCTCAGGGTACCCACATTCCTTTCACCGCCAGACTTACGTTCAAATGTACGAACAACGAGGAAAAATATGAAGCTTGTATCACGGGTCTCGAAGAAGCAATTGATTTAAGGATCAAAAACTTGGACGTATACAGCGATTCAGCCCTGGTTATTAATCAGATAAAAGGAGATTGGAACACATACCAATCAGGACTGATTCCTTACAAAGACTACGCAAGAAGGTTGCTACCTTTCTTCAACAGATTTGAGTTTCATCACATCCCCCGTGAGGAGAATCACATGGTTGATGCATTAGCCACCATCTCTTCCATGATTAGTGTAGGTCAATGGAACGACCTACCTAAGATCGACATAATGCGCCTTGAAAGGCCCGCTTACATCTTCACGATTGAAGCAGTCATAGACGATAAACCTTGGTATCACGATATCAAATGCTTCCTTCAGAAACAATAGTACCCATCTGGGGCACTCAGAAAACACAGAAAAACCCTCAGAAGATTGGCTGGAAACTTCTTCCTGAGCGGTGATACACTCTATAAGAGAAATTTTGACATGGTCTTGCTCCGATGCGTCGACAGACCAGAAGCAGACATGCTTATGAAAGAAATTCATGAAGGATCCTTTGGCACTCATGCCAACGGACATACAATGGCGAGAAAAATTCTCAGAGCAGGGTACTATTGGTTGACAATGGAATCCGACTGCTACAAGTACATGAGGAGGTGTCACAAGTGTCATATATACTCCTACAAAATTCATGTACCGCCATCACATCTCAAAGTTCTTTCTTCCCCATGTCCATTTTCCATATGGGGAATCGACATGATTGGCTTGATCGAACCTAAGGCTTCAAACGGACATCGGTTCATCCTGGTAGCCATTGACTACTTCACCAAGTGGGTCGAAGCAGCGTCATTCGCCAATGTAACCCGACAAGTGGTGGTCCGATTTATCAAAAACAATATCATTTGCCGTTATGGTGTTCCAAGCGAGATCATTACTGATAATGGATCTAACTTGAACAACAAGATGATGAAGGAGTTGTGTGCAGAGTTCAAGATCGAACACCATAACTCATCTCCCTACCGACCCAATATGAACGGAGCGGTAGAAGCAGCCAATAAGAACATCAAGAAGATCGTTCAAAAGATGGTTGTAACCTATAAAGATTGGCACGAGATGCTACCCTTTACTCTTCAGGGTTATCGCACATCTGTCCGCACTTCAACAGGGGCAACCCCTTTCTCTCTAGTGTATGGCATGGAAGCAGTGCTCCCCATAGAAGTAGAGATCCCATCAATCTGGGTATTGATGGAACGAATGCTCACCGAAGCTGAATGGTGTCAAAGTCGACCCGATGAATTAAAACTGATCGAAGAGAAGCGAATCACGGCACTATGCCATGGTCAGTTGTATCAGCAGAGAATGAAGAAGGCGTTCGACAAAAAGGTTCGACCTCGTGTCTTCAGAAAAGGAGACCTCATGCTCAAGAAGATACAATCATTTCTCACTGATTCTCGGGGTAAATGGACTCCGAATTATGATGGCCCCTATGTGGTCACGAAAGCTTTCTCAGACGGCGCCTTGAGACTTGCAAGCATGGACGGAGAGGAATTTTCCTACCCCAAGAATGTTGATGTAGTCAAGAAATACTTCGCCTAAACTAAAAAAAAAAGTCTCCGTGGATTGAAAACCCGAAAGGGCGGTCCAGGCAAAAGTTAGAGGCATGGAAAAAAAATTATCCCGATGGATTGGAAATCTCATGGTACAATCCAGGAAAAAATTAGGGATAATGGCAAGTAACTATGTTCAACAGAGGCAGGTCCCTCAGCAGCAGCAGTTACATCATCCGCCAGAAAACTCCAGTCAAGGTCATCTTCAACAGAAGCTCAGGATGTCCCGAATTCAAAGTTGGTAGAAGGATAGTGGTTGTTATGTTTCAACGTAACCCTTTTCCCTGTAAATTACCATTTTCAAACTTTGTAAATACTCTTTGGAATCACGCGTTTGGCTGATCTCCATCTTATCAATAAAATTTGAGCCCTTGTGCTTTTGTTTGTAATTCTTATTTGTTTTAGCTTTACAGAACGACGTTTTAACATGATTAGCGATTCTTGAAATAAAACAAAAATGAATTTACTTGTTAAAACCTTTTCTGCTTTTTAATAAAGACGGCAATTTCTTTTGACTGTTGAACATCAGAAGAACATCAACCGCTTCTCCGGAAGTAAGCGAACTTCAAAGTGCAGAATCAAAGTACACTTTCTAGGCCAGTACGCTTGAATGAAGGATAAATAGTGTCTGATGCAACTGTTCCATCTGATACCCTCGGCCGAGTTCTCATCTCCTAAGCCCGATCAACATAGTTCCCAACAGGGGCTATCTTTCCTAAGCAAGGTAGAATTGCTATTCTGAACCAACGGTACTTCTTCGCCCCGCGATGGCCGAGTATCCAGTCGTGTTCACCTGTCAGTTTGTATGTCGCGTCAGTTTTGTGTTGGTTGCGGTATAGGGCAAGCAAGCAAAAAGATTTGGAAGTATTTTTCCGGGATTTATCGTGTCCACAGAGATCGGTGCTACTGAACTGCCGTTCGACAATTTAATTGTTAATGAGTTTGGGTTTAGATGGTTTGAATTAAATACGGAAAAGTAAATAAAAACATAAAAAGTATATTCTTTGAAGAGAAGAAACCTATCAAGCATGAATATACACTACTCAGAACAAACGTAAACCTATCGATTGGTCGCATTCAACATATAATACTCATCAAAATCATCACGTATCGCTCACAATAGTGTCCATCTCTGGCACACTGAGCTGAGAGAGCAACCGTATCACTCTCGTCGTCACTCTCGCGCACGACGCCTCGAAACATGGAAGGTATTAAGTTTTGACACCAAAAAGATTATCATCTAAATCTATCTCTAGCATCTAGATAATAAATATCCATCCCTAATCAAGATTTGTGATGTTTATCTCTAACACAACACAAATCCAAACATAAATGCAAAAAGATCAAGGAAGACATCGATAATGATTTGTAAAGCATATATATTATACAACCATGATCAATACATGTACATAGGTTTAGAGTAACAATACAAACATAACCCAACAAATAGAGAAATACATAGAGAAGAAATGGAGAAAAACCAAACATTTCATGAGTTGTCGGCTCCGATTGATGAAGGATTCGACTCCGGATCATCCTAATGCATGCTCCAATGTGTTTTCTAGCCTAATTCTACTAAAAAAAATGCTATTGGATGGATTTGGAGCAAAAAATACCAAACCCATAACCTAAAAAATGTGTTTTTGGGCCTTTAATGGAGTTTCTGTCCGCGCAGTACCGCCCGGCGGAATTCTGGGTCGCCCGGCGGAATCAAAAATTCATGTAACGCCACTGTAAGTTCATTTTCAACTTTTTTCTACCGCCCCTGCACCGCCCGGCGCTGCAGGGGCGCAGCACATCAGTCAGCAGAAAAATTCTGCACTGTTTTATTCGTAACTTTTGAACCGTAACTCCGTTTTTCGCCCGGTTCGAAGCGTTGGAAAGCTTATTCAATGCTTTATCTAACAATGGCAAGACATCCTTGATTGGATACCTGCAAAAATTGAGAAAAAATAATTAAACTCAATGATATTTACACTATACGCAATATATACACTAAAAAGTAAAGTAAACGTATTTATAAACAAATCGGGGTTTATTGAAACGATATTTACGAAAAAGCATTGATAAGTGCAATAAAACATATATACAAAAATAGGTACATTTTGCACTTATCAACTCTCCCTAACTTACATAATTGTTTGTCCACAAACAAGAATCAAACAAACTTGAAAACACAAAAGCGATATCCAAAGAAAGACGAATCAACATGTTTTGAAAAACGGAAACGAATGAATGGTTCAAATGCAAACGGTACACACAAAAAGTAAATACTTACCACTAAACTAAGACGACAACATAATCACGAAACAAATGTAAAATACAAAAATCATGCCAAAAATTCTAAAACAACACAAGTTCCAAAGTGAATCACACCTAGTAAAAACAATCATCGGTAGATGAAAAACACACAATAAGGTACTTTACACTCACACAACACTTATGCAAACAAAAGACTAAATTATGCATCCATCCAAAAATTCACATTGAACATACAAAGACAAGAATCACAAGGACTTTTCAAGGTTGTAATGTGGTCAGGTAAACAAACAAGGGGCAATTCCTAAAGCTAATTGAAACAAAAACTTGCCTAAACCTAAGGGAGTGATCAACTCACAAAAGTTCAAACACAAAATTTCAATCAAACTTCTTCCAAAATCCCAAGTGTTACACAAAACACAATACTTATTTAGCACAATTATTGAAACTCTTTTTGTTTCCTTTTTCAAAGATTTTATTTTTCTTTCTTTTTTTCTATTCTTTTCTTTTGTCATATTTTTCTCTTTTTTCTTTTCTTTTTCAATCCTCATAGAATCCAACCAATGAGTATACAATCATCCTCTCCCTAACTTGAATTCAACCGCACCATCATGTGAATACTCCTTACTTTCTAAGGCAAGGAAAAAATCCATACAACAACACAAAGTTGAGGTCTAAGAAAAAACAAAATCCAATAAAAAATAAGTGAACTAAATACTCATAGACAAGCATTAAGTTCAAATAAAACATGGATCAAAAAGCTCAAAGGGGTTACAAAAGATCACACGCTCACAAGGTGAATTGACTATTTGGCTAAGGTGGTTGTGCTCAAAATGAAACAATTGCCTTGATCCTTTTCATGCATTCATATAAACAACACAAACAAAAGATTCAACATAATAAAATCCAGTTAGAACAAGAATGCTGGTACTCCGCGCATATATGAACAATGGAAGGCTTCCTCACAAAAAGGTTGGGAACTAAAGTGATTCACAATAGAACAAGTATACAAAAGAATGAATGGCATGAAAGTTTGTAAAATGCCTAAGTAACATGAATATGCTAAAGTCAAGAAAGCGATAAATACATACCTCAGACGTGTACAAAACTTAACAAAATCATTACCATACATCCGCAAGTTGAAACGAACCAACTTGGAAAATCACCAAAGCATCCTCAAATAAATCAATCAAAATTTGCGAGCAAACAACAACCAAAAACATTAGAAATGAAAAACTATAAAACATGCTTGTTTTACGTCGTAAGCTCGACGCCTTTACGGTGCTTAATTAGAAACTTCCTCTCTTCATGCCATAGTGATGTCTCACCGCGCAACCAAAAGCAAGCGTCCTAACCAAACACTTGAACAAACGTTAAAATATACAAGTATCAATATAAACAAGTGAAAATAGACAATATATACGATATCTACAAAACTCAAAAACAAAGAAACTATCGCAATGCGATTCAATAAAAACACCAATCCCCGGCAACGGCGCCATTTTGTTGGTTGCGGTATAGGGCAAGCAAGCAAAAAGATTTGGAAGTATTTTTTCGGGATTTATCGTGTCCACAGAGATCGGTGCTACTGAACTGTCGTTCGACAATTTAATTGTTAATGAGTTTGGGTTTAGATGGTTTGAATTAAATGCGGAAAAGTAAATAAAAACATAAAAAGTATATTCTTTGAAGAGAAGAAACCTATCAAGCATGAATATACACTACTCAGAACAAACATAAACCTATCGATCGGTCGCATTCAACATACAATACTCATCAAAATCATCACGTATCGCTCACAACAGTGTCCATCTCTGGCACACTGAGCTGAGAGAGCAACCGTATCACTCTCGTCGTCACTCTCGCCTACGACGCCTCTAAACACGGAAGACATTAAGTTCCGACACCAAAAAGATTATCATCTAAATCTATCTCTAGCATCTAGACAATAAATATCCATCCCTAATCAAGATTTGTGATGTTTATCTCTAACACAACACAAATCCAAACATAAATGCAAAAAGATCAAGGAAGACATCGATAATGATTTGTAAAGCATATATATTATACAACCATGATCAATACATGTACATAGGTTTAGAGTAACAATACAAACATAACCCAACAAATAGAGAAATACATAGAGAACAAATGGAGAAAAATCAAACATTTCATGAGTTGTCGGCTCTGATTGATGAAGGATTCGACTCCGGATCATCCTAATGCATGCTCCAATGTGTTTTCTAGCCTAATTCTACTCAAAAAATGCTATTGGATGGATATGGAGCAAAAAATACCTAACCCATAACCTAAAAAATGTCTTTTTGGGCCTTTAATGGAGTTTATGTCCGTGCAGTACCGCCCGGCGGAATTCTGGGTCGCCCGGCGGAATCAAAAATTTATGTAACGCCACTGTAAGTTCATTTTCAACTTTTTTCTACCGCCCCTGCACTGCCCGGCGCTGCAGGGGCGCAGCACACCAGTCAGCAGAAAAATTCTGCACTGTTTTATTCATAACTTTTGAACCGTAACTCCGTTTTTTGCCCGGTTCGAAGCATTGGAAAGCTTATTCAATGCTTTATCTAACAATGGCAAGACATCCTTGATTGGATACCTGTAAAAATTGAGAAAAAATCAATTAAACTCAATAATATTTACACTATACGCAATATATACACTAAAAAGTAAAGTAAACGTATTTATAAACAAATCGGGGTTTATTGAAACGATATTTACCAAAAAGCATTGATAAGTGCAATAAAACATATATACAAAAATAGGTACATTTTGCACTTATCATTCTGTCAGCATAAACATACATGCATCATTGCATTATTCATTTGCATTCACATTTCATATTGCATCGCTATCACTCTAGTCGGTCTTGTCCCCTAGTGATAAAAGTCCTCTCAATCGAGTTGACAGCCCTTTCCTCGTCAGGAAGTGTTACGTCTGAACATTCTCTCTCCTCCAGTTTTATTTCTGGATTGAAGTTGGGTCCTCGACCACTTTGATAACTTGAACCTCTGAAAGACCAGAGAGCCCTCAGTTAACATCACTCTTCGCCATTGAAGATGATATCCTTGTTTTCCTAGATTAAAGAAAATCCCGAGAGAAAGCCTCCTAAATCGGAGATTCGGCAGTACGACAGTTTTTCTCCGAAAAACCCACTGATGAAAAGGTCATCGGCGCCTCAAAATTAGATCACATCATATGGCATTTCTCCGAGAAGATCTCCGAGAAAAGTATGATGTAAAGACCCCAAACGAATGCAGTCTCTCAAGGGACTCGCATTCCCCAAGTAGAATCAACAAATGGCATCTCCAACAGAGAAGTTTATACACCTCTACAACTCAGACGACTGGGTTCCCCAGCAAGTCTGACATTGAAACTTTTTCCACTCAAATGGCATCTCCCCAGGAAAATTCGGCGAGAAGTTTAAGGAGAACCGCTGCGAATAGCGTCCCTTGTCAGTAAAGTTTATTGACAAAAGAAACTAAGACCAGTTCCTTGGTAGGAAACCAGGATCGAGGGGAAGTTTACATCAGAAACTAAGACCAGTTCCTTGGTAGGAAACCAGGATCGAGGGGAAGTTTACATCGTAAACTAAGACCAGTTCCTTGGTAGGAAACCAAAATCGAGGGGAAGTTTACATCATAAACTAAGACCAGTTCCTGGGTAGGAAACCAGGATCGAGGGGAAGTTTACATCAGAAACTAAGACCAGTTCCTTGGTAGGAAACCAGGATCGAGGGGAAGTTTACATTAGAAACTGAGACCAGCTCCTTGGCTGAAGACCAGGATCGAGGGGAAGTTTACCTTTTTTAAGCATCGTTGCTTAGCTAAAGAAGATGAATGCGTAAGCTACCATTCATAACCACCATCAAAATTTCGGGTATTCCGATATTTAATCCTCTTGCACCCCGAATGCCCGAATACCTTCGTCATTCACACCTTCGTGTCGAAGAAGATTAAATAGGGGCATCTGTCATACCCCAAATTTTGACCACTTAGATTTCCCATCATTGTGCAAATCATCATCATAATATGGAGGAACCATCATACTTCATCAGTCTCCCCAAAGATGGGTGAGCATTCACTACAATCAAAATTAGGGTTTCAAGCCCTCTCTGAGTGCTTAGACAAAGGATCAATCAAGGAATGACATGATCTTCAACTTGTATAACCTCTCAAACATCCAAAATGGATCAAAAGGACTCCCACTTCAAGGATCAAGCACAAGGCTGCTCCCTTCTAGGTGGATCAAGTCTCAAGATCGACAGTGCCACCAAATTAGGGTTTTGGTCGACCAGGGCCTCCAGATGGAAATTTTTCATCTGGGCACAAGCCAATGATCCAAAACATAACCTAATATACTCCATGGAACCTCATGGACCCAATCATCAAGTCAATTTTGCCTCAGGGGATGCATTCATCAAAAATCAGGAATTAGGGTTTCTTGACCTAATTCACCCCTAAGTTGACTTTTAGGGCAAATCATGAGCCAAGACCTCAAGAGAGGGTTTGAGGGTCTCTAATGAACTATATTGATCCATTTGCAATAATGGATTAATCCAAGAAGCTTGAGCAACAAGTCTCAATTTCATCTGCACCACAGTTAGGGTTTTAAGGAAAAAGTCAACTGTAACTTTGACTTTTGACCAGGACATGCTCCCAAGCCCTAAGACATGCATCAATATACCCTATGACACCCATGGAACATGTCCATCAAGTTTGATTTAGGTCAAGGACATGATTTCCTGAAGAATTGCACAGTTTGAAATTCATCTAATAAAAAGTCAACTGTGCACAAAAGTCAACTTTGACTTTTTGAGATTTTTCACCAAAATGGATTTTTAACCCTAAAATGATGTTAATGTATGATTTGAATCATCATTCATCAATAAAAATCAAGAAAAGTTAGGTAACTTGTAAAAGGGGTAACCATAAAAAACTTAGAAAATTTTCTAAGTTAAAAATAAAGTGGCTAGGGTACTAACTTTGGAGGGCCATAACTCCTAAACCACAAAGTCATTTTCTTCCATCCAAAGCTTGATTTGTAGATCTCATTGCCCTCTACAAAAACTTCAACTAGACCTAATTCCAACTCCTCATGGATTTTGAGTTATGGAGTGATCAAAATCAAGAAAAGTCACTTTGTTCCAACACTTAGTGAAAATTTCACTAAGTCAGATTTTGCCTTACTTTTTGCCAAATGTAGGGGGATTTTTCACTTAGATTCAAAAGAGATCAAAATCAAACATGTTCAAACAGTTGTTGTATCATGTAAGGGATTTCCAAAATAGCCAAGAACATTACCAAATTCCATTTGAGTCATGAGATATGACATTGGAAAGTTGCCTTGCTAAAATCTGCCAAGGCAAGGCAGAATTTGCATTTTTGCTCGATTTGCCAAAATCAGCCAAATCCAAATGCTCCTATCCACTTGGACACCTCAGATTATTGAATCTAAAAGGGACAATCACTGAGCCAAGCCTCCAAAGTCTTTGGAACAAGAAATAGCATGTTGGACCTAGAATGGCCAAAATAGGGACAAGACTCCAATTTTGGATTGGAGCATTCAATGGAAGCATCAAGGTGGCATGGATTGAGCCATTTGTAACTGAATTCAGTCAAGACTTATCCAAGACCAAGGGAACCACAGCCTTGTGCCCTAACCTCTAGTCAATGGCTAGAGGAGACTTGCATTTCCATTGGCCAACATTGAACAAACACCTGCTGCAGTTGCCATTCACTATTCCTTGCAAAATAAACTTGCTATACTATAAATAGAGCTCAATTGTGGTCAGTTTAAGTACACCAAAGGCCTACAACACTTGCCTTTCTCAAAAACCACTTCTCACTCTCAAAAATGCCTTTCTTAGCAAGTCACTATCGGGTTTTTCATTAGAGAGCAATTCCACTCAAACCAATCACACACACACCTCATATACATCACATATGAACTGATCAAACACTTAAACAACAACTGGAACACTGATTTCTCAGAATCACCAGTCAATTGCTCAAGGTTTTAACCAAAGTGCAGTTGAGATGCCATGAAGTGATCCAGCCATTCTCAGTCAAGTCCAAGCATTCAAACACACTCCATAGGGTGTAGGGAAGCTGTCCAGACCATCACAATTCATCTGTAACACCTCCTACTCAGAAATCAATTTGCTCTTGCTGTCACGACCTAGAGGTAAGCTTAAACTTGGTCATCTCTCAATCTATGCATATTTCCTCGCACAATAATTTGGCCATATGTTCATAATCATGCATGGAATGTTTTCCCTCAAGTAATTGCTTTGTTTGAATCGTGTATCAAAAATCCTAGCCTTCATGAAGAAATTAGGGTTCTTGAGGATTTTTCATGATTTCTTGTTATATGTTTAATTTAAATGAAATTAAATACCATAGACATGATCGTGAGGTTGAAACGAGTTGATTGGTATGTGGATTACATGATATGATTAAGTATTCAGTGAGATTGGAGAGAAAATGCAAATCTGGGCCAAGCTGAAACACGCGCGTGTTCTTCAGCTGTTCTTGGCGCCATTTTTCATAAATTCAAATATTTGAATTTTGTGATTTTATTTAATTGATTCAAAAATTAATTTCTCTCTGAGTTTTAATGATTTTGAGTTGATTCTTTTTTTAATAATTCACAAAAATGTTGGAATATTTTATTTTCCCAAAAAATCCCAAAAATATTATTTATTTCATATAATTGATATTTTTGCAAAGAATTAATGTTTTAATTGTTTTTAACATTTAAAATATTTTTTCCACCTTGATTTTGCAACTTATAATGCTTTCTAATTATTTTGTAGATCAATACTTAATATTTGAAGCATTAATCCAAGATCACAATTTGTTTTCCATATGTTAAACAATTTTAATCATTTTAATTGAATTTTTATTCAATTAAATACATTTTTGAAAATAAATTAGGGTTTTTGGATTAATTCAACCCTCATAAATCATTTTCAAAACTTTTTGTGCCCTAATAGAGTGTAAGACCCAATCCTTTTTTGACCAAACCATTTTTGGGCCTCACTGTATTGTATAAGTCCCGATACCATCAAAAATAAACGGCGCGATCGTCGCCTTTTGAAAAATAACCTTTTGGGCCTCTCCTCGAGCTATAAGACCCATTCAAAACTTTTGGGCCTCTAATAGAGTGTAAGACCCAACCCCCTTTTAACCAAAATCACTTTGGGCCTCACTTATTGTATAAGTCCCTCTGCGTTAAAAGAAAACCTCGGCGCGATCGCCATTTTTAAACGAAAAATCAATTGGGCCTACCCTCGTGTTATAAGCCCCACTCCTTTTCTTTAAACCTTTTGGGCCTCTTGAGAGAGTGTAAGACCCATCCCTTTGTACAGAAAACAATTTTTGGGCCTCAGTCACTTGTATAAGTCCCTCTGTACAAATTCAAACAGTGCACTCACTGATAAAACCCTGGGCCTCTCCTTGAGCTGTAAGCCCCAAATCTTTCTTTTTTAAAGCACTTTCTCCTTTGATTTTGAATATACTGTTGTTTTCAATCTTTCTTTGTTGAACAACTAACCAAACAGCATGGAAGCTCTACAACCGAGTAAGTGTTTATACGCTTTCATTTACCGCTTTCATATACATATAACTGTATTGTGGGGCTGTTTCACTGTAAGTCTTCTTTCATAAACTCATATCAACTGTGTAATAATAGTATAGATATTTAGAGTTTCCCCAGCAACTACGTCTAGAACTAGGTGACGCTGTTTCGTTTATTCATAGAAATAGACAACAAGATCCCCAATAGGATCACCAGATACAGTCTTCTCTTCGGCTGTCCTCATTAGGAATTGTCAAGAAACTCTACTCCCAGAGATGAATGTATTCTCCGTGAATGGCATCTTTGAGTTTCTTCCAAATTCTCGAACTTTCCTGACTTGATCTATTCCTTGTGAATAGCTTGCCTTGAATTTCTCGGGGTTTGGGGACCCACGGGCTTCTTAAAAGCACCGGCCTCCTCTTGGGCATCGTACAAGGACCCACAGGCTTCCTAAAAGCGACCCCGCCTCCTCTTGTTCTTAGTACAAGGACCCTACGGCTTCTTAGAAGTATTCACAACCTCCTCTTAGGCTTCGTATAATAATCTCTTCCTCCAGGAATGATAGCCTCCTCTTGGGCATCGTACAAGGACCTATCGGCTTCTTAAAAGCTTCCAGCCTCCTCTTGGGCTTTGTACAAATTGTCCCGACGACCTCCTAGAGGTATAGGAACAGAACTTAGTCATCTGCATATAACAATCCTTTCATAGAGTCTACTACTGTTTCTCAAAGCATAGTACACAAGATGAAACTCTAGACTTGGACAGTCTAATCTCCTTGAGTCTTTAAGACATTCTCAAGTGACATCTTCGTTAAATAGGAAGAAAACCCGTAGACTCTGACAGTCTCAATACCCTTCGGATTTCCCACTTCCTTAAAGAACAGGAATAACCTGGATCCTCGAACCCAATCCTCGAGTACAGTATTGCTCATATAAGAACTGATTTTCTCTTTCAAAATCAGCATACTGGACCTGTCACTCAACTGAAACAGTCACCATAGCCTCCTCTTAGGCTTTGTATAATGATCCTTCTCCGGTGAAGTTAGCCTTCTCTTGGGCTTTGTACAATGATTCTCCCCAGCGGAGTCAAAAGTCGTTTAGCCTCTCTCTCGGGCTTTGTACGAGACACATAAGAGACTCCCTTGTTAAGTCAATCACCTCTTTCGCCTCCATCTCGGGCTTTATACGAGATACAAAAAGGTTCTTATTGAGCCAAACAAATTTTAGCCTCCATCTCGGGCTTTTTACGAGATACAAAAACTCTCTTGTTGAGTCAAGTAGCCTTCATCTCGGGCTTTATACGAGATACCAAAAGGCTCTTGTCGAGTCACTTCCCAAATAGCCTCCATCTCGGGCTTTATATGAGATACCAAAAGATTCCCTCGTTGAGTCAAAACCTTTTTAGCCTCTCTCTCGGGCTTTGTACGAGACACATAATAGCCTTCTCTTAGGCTTTATATAAGAAAACCACTGGTTGATCCAATTAACCCTTTAGCATCAAAACTGTGCCTCGTTCACAGTACACAAACATCAACAACTCCTTCCCCTTCATCTAATCGTTGTAAGCGGCAAGCCTTTGGATCATCTACATCCACGCCAATGTCCCTTTTTTAGTATGAGAAATTCCTAAGGAAAGATGGCATTACTCTACACTGAGTTAAAGTCTTCTCCTTCAGGTTAAAATCCCATATAAAGGAAATTATGGCACTACCGGATTCACAAATCCCGGTTAAATTAATTCTCCTTTATACACAGTCGTAACAGACAAACCCCTCTTTAGAGATGACAAATTTTCTCTAAAGACGAAACTTTTGGCTTCACATCTTGGGCTTCGAACAAGATACAAATAAACCCTTCAGCTTCACATCTTGGGCTTTGAACAAGATACAAACCACCTTTCGCTTTACGTCTTGAGCTTTGAACAAGACACCAAAACACCCATTTCCTCCCATAGAATAGGAGGAACTACGAACGCTCTGATTTCCCTGTTTCGTTAAACGGGAATACGTAGGCATAAGATTGAAAGAAAAATCTTAGCGAGCACACTAAACAAAAACCCAAAATCCCATACTCTTATATATTCGTCCTAACATCTCAACCGATGGCCTAAAGCACCCCTCGTCAACAAAATAAACCTAGGAAAAACCCCGAATCTTTGTAGCATCTGTAAACCAACAGTTTTGACTGTTTAATCTCAGTATGCAAGCAGGGTTAGTTGGAGACATCTATTTCCCTTCCTTCATCAGCTTTAATAGGATAAAAAATGAATCTAACTGTAGTACCAGAGCGATCGTGCTTCGCAACCACATCCAAAAATCAATCGCTACACAAAGTTGTGCCTTGTTCATAGCATACAAACATCAACAACTCCTTTTCCCCCATCTAATTACTGTAAGCGGCAAGCCTCTGGATTATTTACATCCACGCCACTGTCCCTCTTTTAGCATGAGAAATTCCTAAAGAAAGATGGCATTGCTCTACACTGAGTTAAAGTCTTCTCCTTCAGGTTAAAAATCCGCTATAAAGGAAATTATGGCATTGCTGGATTCACATATCCCAGTTAAAGTAATTCTCCTTTATGACCAGTCACCCAACAGTTGTGACAAACAGATCCTCTTTAGAGATGACAAATTCTCTCTAAAGTCAAGACCCTTCAGCTTCACATCTTGGAATTCGAATAAGATACAAACCCCTTTTAGCTTCACGTCTTGGGCTTTGGACAAGACACCAAAACAACCTTTTTCCTCTTATAGAATAGGAGGAACTATGATCGCTCTGATTTCCCTGTTTTATTAAACGAGAATACGTAGGCATAAGATTGCAAAATCTTAGCGAGCATACTAATCAAAAACCCAAAATCTAGTACCTCCATCAATCAATCGAAAAGCATCAGTCTTAAACCTACCACCAATCTCCCAGGCACTATTTTAACAAAATAACCTAAGAGAGACCCACAATCTTTGTAGCATCTGTAAACCAACAGTCATCTGTTTAAACTCAGTATGCAAGCAGGGTTAATTGGAGACATCTATTTCCCTTCCTTCATCAGCTTCAATAGGATAAAAAATGAATTGAGTTGTAGTACCCCAAAGCGATAGTGCTTCGCAATCACACATAAAACTCGCGCTACAAAAAAATGGCGACTCTGCTGGGGGCTATTTCGTTATGATCATGTTCCTTTTTCATTTCTTAGGTAGAAACCTTAGATAGTACCACAGCAGATTGGTGACCACAGTGGGAAGCATTCTTTCTTGCTTTCCCAAGGGACGAAACCTTAAATTCATGTCACAGAAATGACAACTCGGATGGGGAGTCATTGTCTGTATAGGATCATAAGACTAGAGGTCTAGGATGATTAAGACAAATATATATACTGCTTTTCCTAATTGATATATGTGTTTATTTTGCTGCTAATGGGAATGCGTGTGATGCCGCATGTGGAAAGATTGAGTATACACCTAAGATAGGTGATGGCAATGCGGGTAATCTTGCTGGGAGTGAATTCTAGTTAAGAGCCCCCGATCGACCATCAAACTCAGTGGAGACTCCCTTTGCAGATACATTGCCTATACGACTTCGGTTGTTGGAAGTAGTGTGGTCGACTGGGTTATCTGAGAAGCTGAGGTTTTTAACAGACTTAAGCCATTTTGTAGTGCGGAAGCTATCGGAAATAGTTGTCACGCGATACTACCCTCATCTGAGATCACTCTAGGATACATCAGCTCGCTGGCGATCCGCTTGCGAATTTTTTTTTAATAAAACTTGTATTTTCAAAAAAAAAACTAAAAAAACCAGTTTTTAAAATTTTTTTCCAAAATGGCTTGGTTTGGTTGGGACCCATAAGGGTGGCGCCATATGGGATGGCGCCTCAGTTAGAGGCCAGGAGTCATCTCATATGGCAGCTCAGGTGTAAAAAAATTTGGAAAAAAACCAACTGAGAGTCGCCATCCCAGATGGCGCCTTAGTTCAAACTCTTTTTTTTTTCTTTTTTTTTTAAATTTTAAAACGTTAACTATTTTTTAAAAAAATTTTAAAACGTTTACTATTCATTCACATGCCTCTAGACTGATGAATTTACAGCCCTATAGTCTGCATCTACTATTCATTCACATGCCTCTAGACTGATGAATTTGCATCCCTATAGTCTGCATCTGTTATTCATTCATATGCCTCTAGACTGATGAATTGCCAGCCCTATACACTGCATATACTATTCATTCATATGCCTCTGCTCCATTATTTTTGTTTCAGGCCACTGTTGACACGACTACACAAATATGCCTACACATGGCAGACTGCAAAGGCTAAGAAGCATGCAAGAGAACACGTGTATATGTTACAAGGTGAATGTTACATGGTGAATGCACGGTCACCCTACAAGACGTGTATATGTTACTGGGCCTCCGTATAGATGGCATGGCCGTCAACGGCCCCGTAAATATAAATAGCCAGTTATGCTTCGACTTGTTGGGAACCCCCCTAGAGATTGAAGAAACTGAGCCTTCACCTGACGGTAGGTGTAGGGGGCAAGGTATTAACTTAAAACGCCTTAGGGAATACCATAACTCCATCGTATTAGATGAGGATTCCCTCCCCTTACACATAATACAAAAAACTAGATGTTATTTGTTGCTATTGTTCGGTCGTTTTTTGTTTCCAGAGAGCACTGGAAACACTGTAAATATTATGTATCTCCCGTTGTTGTTTAACATTAACAGTGTGCACGAATATAGTTGGGGTTCAGCTGTCCTGGCACATCTGTATAGTACACTCTGCAAAAATTCCAAAAAAAATGCGTGTACATTTTATGGTTGCGCATATCTCCTTCAGGCGTGGGGTTGGTCGAGAATGCCAACACTAGCTCCAATAAACCGGAACCCCTTCACATTCCCATACACATTAAGGTAAGACTGTACACATCCATGCGCCTATACTGATATGTTCAGGTGTAACTAATTCATTTTCTAACTACATTTTCAGGTGGGCAGTTCCGAAAATGAGCTACGATAGAAACCCCCGGAACGCCATAACAGTCTACCGCAACCTGCTAGACAACATTGGCCCTGACGACGTATATTTTCCTACAACTTTTGTAACATTTCATCCATAGATATTTCTAACATTTTGTATACTTACTCATTAAACAATTTTTTCTTGTAGTTTGTCTGGAGGCCTTACGACGATCTCGACCACCAGCCCAACGCAAATGATGCTGTTGTGTGGACTTCGAAAACACCAATAATTAGGTTCACAACTGTTGAGATGCACCAAAGCGACCGAGTGAAACTATAATTCGGTATGCATCAGGACATTCCGGTGGATCTTACCAACTTGGGAAAGTGGTACCTGCGCAGAGTCGACACGCAGTGGAAGGATGGTGTGTGGACCAACTTTGCAGCAGCGTTGTGTCACCAGTGGGAGATGCGACACCAGCTCATCTTAACAGACCCCGTTGAACATCCTGCTCGGCCAACGGAACTATATATGAGCTGGTTTAGGTCTGTTACCACACCACAACCTTTCCTCTCTCAGCCGACGTATCTAGTTGACCCCCGCCAACGTGCGTCTTCCTCCCAGTAATATGCCCAACATCATTCACCAACCTCTCCACCACTATAACAAAACCCTTACTATAGCCCTGACGTGTCATTCGAACCTACCGAAGCACACCAAAGCCCTCCACAAATGAACCCCCCATAAATGATGACCCCATCTTCCTACCACTCAGAACCACAATCATCATACACCCAACAAACCCCCCCTCTTTTCAACTATCAAACCCCACATCAACCACTGCATCAATACCAACACCCATCAATGCATCATTTTGGCCAACCATACCGTATGGAACCAACCCAACCCCCTCATACAAATTACATGAACATGGGCATGCAGCTGGATTATGGAAGTGATGTCGGCGGCAACCCCCCCGACTATTGGGGACAGATGCTGCAAAATTTGTCTCATGCTCCAGGGCCATCGTCTGATGCGCCGGGGCCATCTGAACAAACACAGAGACCAGCCACGCCTCAACAACCTCGTGGTGCTAGACAGAGACGTCAACCAAGAGCTCCTGATTGTGGGACCGGTGGTCGATTAAATAGGCACAATCATTGATTTTCTTTTTGTATCCAACTATTGTACTATTGTACTAAATATTAAAAACAAAAATTAATGTTGTTTTTTTTTTATTTTCCATTCTTAAAATAAAATAAATTAAAAAAAAAAGGGAAGCAACTAAGGCATCATCTGGGATGGCGCCACCCTTAAAAAATGTTGAAAAAAATTAGGGCATTTTTGAATGGCCTGAGGCGCCATATGAGATGGCACCTGGCCTCTAACTGAGGCGCCATCCCATATGGCGCCACCCTTATTGGCCCCTACCAAACCATGCCATTTTGGAAATTTTTTTGAAAAACTGGTTTTTTTAGTTTTTTTTGAAAAAACAAGTTATATTAAAAAAAATTCTCCGCTTGCTGTTGCTATCCCAGAGGGGTCAATGATTTTGCGGACAGGTACAAAAAATCACCAGTATAAACCTTTGGGGGGGGAGGAGGGTAGAGCCTTGACTTCATGACACCGACCCTTTGACCCCATGTTTTTTCTATGTTTTTGTGTGCTGCATTCATACATTCATCTAAAAAACATTAAAAAACAAAGAAAAATCTTCTCTTCTAGTCTCTCTTTTTCAAATTAAATTGAGACAATGATTGCAAATGTCAGAGAAGGAGATTGCGCTAATGGATTTCAGTAGAAGGAAAACTCATAAGTACACCTTCAAGGTTCCAAATTTAGAGGATTTAAGAGGTTTGGCGAGAATGATCACCAACCACGAGGCTTTCAGAGCTAAGTATGGAGGACTGTTGTCCTTGTTAAGGGTCCATGTAATTGAAGGAATCTTGTCCTCGTTAATCCAGTTCTACGATCCGGTCTATCATTGTTTCACATTCCCGGATTATCAGCTAGCACCAACACTGGAGGAGTATTCTCACCTGACTGGTCTGCATATTACTGATCAGGCTCCCTTTTCTGGACTGGAAGAAATTCCAAAGGATCAAACCATTGCAAGAGCAATTTATTTGGATGAGTCAGAAGTCAGGACTCACATGACCACTAAGGGTGGCATCCAAGGTTTTCCAATCCAGTTCTTAACAAAGAAAGCCCTGTACTTTGCCAGTATAGGGAACGTGGCCGCTTTCAAGAGCATCTTTGTTTTGCTCACCTACGGGTTATTTTTGTTACCCAACATTGATAACTTCGTAGATATCAATGCCATTAAGATTTTCCTGATTGAAAACCCTGTACCGACCTTGCTCGCAGATGCGTATCATTTGGTACACTTAAGGGATCTATACAGCGGAGGAATGATCATGTGTTGTGTACCCTTGCTTTACAAATGGTTCACTTCCCATTTGCCCAAGTCTGCTGGACTTTGGGATCAAAAGAATACTTTACGTTGGTCGCAGAGAATCATGTCTCTTACCAACTCCGACATCAATTGGTACAATCGAATCTACGACGGGATCAGAATCATTGACCATTGTGGAAATTTTCCAAATGTACCCCTTATAGGAACTAAGGGAGGAATCAACTATCATCCGGTGTTAGTTTGTCGTCAATTTGGATACCCGATGAGGCATGTCCCGCGGAATGCTCATCTGGAAGGTCTTTTCTTCAAGGAAGGAGAAAATGACAAGGCACTAAAGACGGAAATAGTGCACGCCTGGAAACACGTTCATAGGAAAGGACGAGAGTCTCTAGGAAAACTGGACTATGTCTCGGTGGAGCCTTGGAGGTGTGTTGGATGTCTTTGAAAAGACTTTATTTTCCCCACAGAGCCTGGTAATCACTTTCCTCAGGAGGTCAGGAAGTGTAATTCCGTCAGCAAGGGCATGCTCTAATCCCTAGCACGGTAAATTCTTTCCTCCAACAGCAGGTTAAGCTCAATGATATCCCTCGGTAGGTTTCGTTGACTATTCTCCCCAGTAGAGCTATTCTCCTCAGCAGTGAAATTCATCTTCCTCAGCAGGTAGTTGCTCTCTCCAGCCAGGGTACAGAGGATTATTTCCCCAGCTAGAGTTGTGGTTGATTTATTACTCTCAACAAGTAGCCAGAAGTTGATACTTCTGCATCCCCAATAGGAGATTGATGGAATATCTTCCTTCTTTGGACAAAGAGGTTATTTTCCCCACAGAGTCTTGGCACCCATTTTCCTCAGCTAGTCAGGAAGTGTTTTTCTCATCAGCAACGGTATAATCTAATCCCCAACAGATGAGTAAGCTTGATGTTATCCTCTAGCAGAGTTGATGTCGTCAATCACCATTCCCTAAGCAGGTTTGCTAATAGGGGCTGATATTCCCCAGCAGGGTGAACGTACAAGTGTCTCCCAGCAGCAGGTTAAGTTCAGTAATATCCCCAAGCAGGTTCGGTGTTATCGACTTGTCCCCCATGCAGAGTTTGGTGGTGATCTTCACAAGTGGTTCGTTCAACAGAGGTTGACATCCCTAGCAGGTTTTGAGTCCAATTGTTATTGGCATTTTTCAGATCCGAGTTTTGGGCTCTATCTTCGGCAGAAGTCATTGGTAATCTCCAGCGGAGAGAAATTTCTCTTTGGGTTCCATCTCCAATATTCATCTTTATCCTCCTCCAATAGAGTGAAAGTTCTCTCGGAGTTTTCATCTCCAGCAGAGTTGGTGATCAGGAAGTCATTCAGTGAAATCTTCCTCATCAGAGTCTTGAACTCAGGAGACAATTTAGTTTGTCATCCCCGGAGGAATTGCCTTCATCTTCAGCATTTATTTTGCTAGGGCGGTCCTTTGCATTGCATGAGCATTTTGCATGGCATCCTCCCAAACGCGTAGCATTTCCATTTCGTATGGAGCAATACGCCATAGGAAAATTCAAACATATGCATTCGAAGCATAGGCCAGGTTTGATATCTTTTACCAGGTTCTTTCCCCAGCAGAAAGTAATGTGACTCGGGAGATGGTGTTTAACATTACACCGCAACCAGTGGATTCGTCCTTTTTAGTGTTGTTCCTCCTATACTCCCCGACAAAGTCTATTTATATTTCTCTGTTCCCCATCGGAGTCATCTGGGTAGATCTGTTGATTCTACTAATCTTGGGTTTGAAATTCCGCCTTCGGTTGGTCTTCCTTTTCGAGTCCGCCTTTGGCCGTCTTTGTAATAACTCTATGTGGTTTATCCCTTGCAGAGTTGTTTGTCAGGATCGTCGATTCATGAGTTCTCTTCTTTTCACCCCTTCGTCCAGGTGGTCTAGTGGGTTATTCCCTCAAAGTAGTTTGCGTTAAACACTCGTCCATGTTCCTTTCCATCGCCTCAACACTTCCTCCGTATTGATTTTAAACACTCGTCCGTGTCCTTTTTCATTTCCTCAATACTTCGTCTGTATTGACTCTAAACACTCGTCAGTGTTCCTTTAACACTCGTCTGTGTTCGGTTTAACATTTCAATCCCCAGTAGAGTCACCATTTGTGTTATTCCAATACCCGTCCGTATTGACCTTTGAGACACCCGTCCTTGTCCTTTCAGCACCCGTCCGTGTTTGAACCTTTTAAGCCAATACCCGTCCGTGTTCTTTCAGCACCCGTCCGTGTTTGAACCTTTTGTTTCAATACCCGTCCATATTGATCTTTAGACACCTATCCGTGTTCTTTCAGCACTCGTCCGTGTTTGAACCTTTTGTTTCAATACTCGTCTGTATTGACCTTAGACACCTGTCCATGTCCTTTCAGCACCCGTCCGTGTTTGAACCTTTTAGACACCCGTCCGTGTTTGAACTATTTTAATACTCGTCCGTATTGACCTTAGACACCCGTCCGTGTCCTTTCAGCACCCGTCCGTGTATGAACCTTTTAGACACTCGTCCGTGTTCTTTCAAAATTCGTCCGTGTGTGAACCTTTTATTTCAATACTCATCCGTATTGACCTTTGACACCCGTCAGTGTCCTTTCAGCACCCGTCCGTGTTTGAACTTTATTTAAATACCCGTCCGTATTGACCTTTGACACCCGTCCGTGTCCTTTCAGCACCCGTCCGTGTTTGAACTCTATTTCAATACTCGTCCCTATTGACTTTTAGACACCCGTCCGTGTCCTTTCAGCACCCGTCCGTGTTTGAACTTTTTAGCCAATACCCATCCGTATTGACCTTTGACACCTGTCCGTGTCCTTTCAGCACCCGTCCGTGTTTGAATCTTTCGTTTCAATACCCGTCCGTATTGACCTTTGACACCGTCCGTGTCCTTTGAGCACTCGTCTGTGTTTGAACCTTTTGTTTCAATACTCGTCCGTATTGACCTTAGACACCCGTCCGTGTCCTTTCAGCACCCGTCCGTGAGTGAACCTTTTAAGCCAATACCCGTCCGTATTTACATTTGAGACACCCGTCCGTGTCCTTTTAGCACACGTCCATGTATGAATTTTTTTAAGCCAATACCCGTCCGTATTGACCTTTGACACCCGTCCGTGTCCTTTCAGCACCCGTCCGTGTTTGAACCTTTTGTTTCAATACCCGTCCGTATTGACCTTTGACACTCGTCCGTGTCCTTTCAGCACCCGTCCATGTTCGAACCTTTTAAGCCAATACCCGTCCGTATTAACCATGAGACACCCGTCTGTGTCCTTTCAGCACTTGTCCGTGTTTGAACCTTTATTTCAATACTCGTCCGTATTGACCTTGAGACACCCGTTCATGTCCTTTCAGCACCCGTCCGTGTTTGAACCTTTTAAGCCAATACTTGTCCGTATTGACCTTGAGACACCCGACTGGTCCTTTCAGTACCCGTCCGTGTTTGAACTTATAAGCCAATACCCGTCCGTATTGACCTTTGAGACACCCGTCCGTGTCTTTTCAGCACCCGTCCGTGTTTGAACTTTTAAGCGAATACCCGCCCGTATTAACCTTTGAGACACCCGTTCATGTCCTTTCAGCACCCGTCCGTGTTTGAACTTTTAAAGCCAATACCCGTCCGTATTGACTTTTAGACACCCGTCTGTGTCCTTTCAGCACCCGTCCGTGTTTGAACTTTTTCAATACCCGTCCATATTGACCTTAGACACCCGTCCGTGTTCTTTCAGCACCCGTCCGTGTCTGAACTTCTTCAATACCCGTCTGTATTGACCTTAGACACCTGTCTGTGTTCTTTCAGCACCAGTCTGTGTCCGAACTTTTTCAATACTCGTCCGTATTAACCTTTGACACCCGTCCGTGTCCTTTCAACACCCGTCCGTGTTTAAATCTTTCAGCGCCCATCCGTGCTTGAAACTCTTTAGGCACCCGTCCATGTTCTTTCAGCACCCGTCCGTGTTTGAACCTTTTATACACCCGTCCGTGTCCTTTCAGAACCCGTCTGTGTTTACACCTTTTGACACCCGTCCGTGTTATTTCAGCACTCGTCCGTGTGTGAACTTTTGGCACTCGTCCGTGTTTATCCCCAGCTCAGTCAACACTCATCCGTGTTTGTTTCAATCTATTCAATACTTCGTCCGTATTAATCTCTGACACTCGTCTGTGTTATGATCCTACACCTTTTATTACTTGTTCCCCAACGGAGTCGTATTTCCTTTTGCAGGACGCAAATTTATGGGGTTCTTTTGGTATTCAATCTCCGTGTATCCTTGAATGTCTGAAAGCCGTTGCTATCATACCCTCACATCCAAGAAGATTGAATAGGGGCAGCTGTAGCACCCCAAAATTTGCCCTCTTATTTCTTTTTCTAACTGGCTTATGTTTCATTTCATTCTTGCATTATCATCTTTGCATATCATTTGTTCTTAGCATGGGATCAAGGTATTTTCTGGCAGCTCACAGCATTATCAGTTCCAGTACTACTTTCAGCAGTAGTCAGAGCCAAGCAGATACTTTTCAAGGTCTTTTGGAGCTTTTATTTTGCTCATTAGACGTTTTGACAAACAGAAGCTTCAACAACCATTTTCTGATCCAGCGATCTGGTGTCAGACATTGCTAAGTCAGCAGGATATTCTGAGATGTCAGCAAGAATTTGTGTTTCATTCTAGGTGTTACTCAGTAGCAATATCAAGTTTTGAGTTTCAGAGGCTTAACAGGTTCAAAACAACTGTCAGAAGTCACTTTACCATGTTTCCCTCCAAAAGGCGCCAAAATTCAATTTGAACTGAGTAACCGGTTACTCACCATGCGTTAACCGGTTACTCCTTTGTTTTTCTGCGCATTATTAGCATATTTGAACTAAGTAACCGGTTACTCACCGTTTGTTAACCGGTTACTCTGAGCACATTTTGAAAAGATTAAGTTTGCATCATTAGTGATCATGTGCTTGGCTTGTGCATGTGTGGGAAGGATCTAGAATTGATTCATTTTCATCATTTTCCACCCAAAATTCAAATTCCTTCCATCACTTTCCACTCTAATTCCCCACTCTTCTTTCCAAATTCCATTCCTAATCTCCATTCCACTCACTAAACCTCACTCCAAACCCAAACTTAATTCCTAACCTAGCTTCTATTTAAATCAATTCATCCCAAACCACACAGGACCTAGATCATTTTTCACTCTCATTTTTCAGAATTTGCTCTCAATTCTCTCTCACTTTTTCATTCTCCATCTTCATCTTCAACCTTTCACCAAAGCTCCATATTCATAGATTCGCAAATTCTTCATTGGAATTTGCGAATTCTTGAGCCAAACCTCCATCACATCTTCATTCTTGGTTCAATTCTGCAGTAGCAACTGGTTTGGATCTTGGATTAAGCTGTTAGAATCACTTTTGTAACAACTTTTGCTTATTTGGAGTGTTCGTGCTTGGATCTTCAAGTTTTCTTGATAAAGCTTCATATATCTCTGGATTTCTAGCTTTGATTCATCAATTTTCGTTTTCAACAATTACCAAAGCAAACCTCAGCTTTGTAGGTTGGTTTTCCCTAGATCTATACTTGATTTAGCTTATTTGCAACTTATACAATGTAGATCTTTGGTTTTTTTTATTTTTGATCTATTTGCTTCAATTTGATTGTGGATGTTGTTATTTGTTGGATTCAATTGATGTTTGATGGCTGTGATTCAATGTAATTTCGTGCTTAATTGATTGCATGTTCATTTGGATGTTTGGAGAAGTGATTTGCTGCTGAAAAGTGCTTTTGAAACAGATTTTTTGGCCACTGTCCCAGAGTAACCGGTTACTCACCGTTTGTTAACCGGTTAACATGTTGTTTTTTGCGTAAATTGTCTGATTTTTAACTAAGTAACCGGTTACTCACCGTTTGTTAACCGGTTACTCTGGGACAGTATGTGCATTTTTTTTGTTTGAGATCCTTTGCATGCCTAAACTTCATGGTTTAATATGTTGATGATTTGTGGATTATTCTTGAGCTGTTTCACCTCACATTATGGCATGAACACAATCCTTCGACACACGATTTTTGGTTTCTCATTGTTGGATGTGCATGTTTCCATTGATGTCTTATTTATGTGATGAACACCTTGCACACACTCCTTGAAGCAATTTAATTGTGATTTATTGTTGGTGTCGCTGGAGTTATTGTTTTGAACGTGATTGCTTGCATTTAACTTCATGAGATGCATGTTTAATTTGACTTGTTCATGTACCAAGTGATGTACATTTTGCCATGATGTTTTCAAATTTATTCGACATGATGTGTGATGTGTTCGTGATCATGATTAATTGAGGAACGCATGACGGTGGATGCACATTTGCTATGCCATGGTTGAATCATCCTCAAATGTATTGCATGCTGCCCTGTTTCTACTACTGTTTATGTGCTTATGTGCTTTCTATTGCATTCACTTGCTGCCTGCTGCCTTTTACACCTATTTTGTGCTGAATATGTGAGCTGTTGAAAGCTGTTTGGCTTGTTTGTTGGTTTTTATCTCTGTGCAGGTGCTGAAGCGCTGTTGTAGCCACTGTTTGTTTCTCTTCTGTTTCACTCCTTCTCTTCCTTTGAATCTCAAGACTTGTTTAAGTCTTGGATTTGCTCCCTTAGAGCTACCTAGTCCAACTTAATCTTTGATTAAGCTTGGAGTAGGATTAGCATTAGGCATTCGTTTTTCATGCTAACTTAAGTAGATGTTTCCCCTTTGAACTCAACCTTAGGGCCACCTTTGCATGACAACATTAGGAACATTTAGTTTCCCCTTAGTGTTTTCTTTTCCTTGAGTCCTCTCTTCTCATCTCTTAACATTTCTAAAACACTTAATAAATATAACATATATTGCACTCGAGCCTTAAGTGTAGGAAATGAAGAACGAGGGGTCTCCCCTCCTCTTTTAAAGTGTGTAGCATATGTCCCATTTGGGGGCGATCATGCGACTCACTCGTTCCCGCATGGTAGACTTTGGTGCAATATGAGTTGCGAACTAACTTCAATCCACTTCTGTCTAAAAAACACAAAACAAATTCAAACCTTTTTCATCCTTCGGGATCGTTCGATTTCAAACCTTTTTCAGAAAAGGGCACGTTACTTCCGTCTCGTCGCAAACAGGCATCGACCCAAACTATCGAACGCAAATCTAACGTCGCTCATAAAAAACACAAACAACGCAAGGTCTTCCCTAGTGAGGGGAACTACGTCGCCCTGATTCTCGCGTTCGAGCGAGATACGTAGGCAGGAGATCGTGCGAGATCTCTCCGAGCACATTTCTTTCACAACCTTTCTTTATCACCTCTTTATCCCTTTTAGACCTCGTTAGGTCGAACTACGACTGCTCTGACTTCCTCCTTCTGGTTAGATCGAGGATACGTAGGCACAAGGCGATGATGTCTTGGCGAGCAACCTCCCCCCTTAGTTCGTGTCCGAACTACGTTGACTCTGAATTTCCCATTGCACGAGGGAATACGTAGGCCTAGGACGACGATGTCCTACCGAGTCATTTCTTTTTCTTTTCTTCCTCGTTTCTTCGTTCTTTTCCGTTCCCGTTCCTTTCCCTTTCCAATAGCAGTGGAGCTCCAGACGACGATACCCTTTGATCGAGACAACAAGCGTGGATCCCATCGAGTACGATGGACGCGCGGGGGTGCTAATACCTTCCCCTCGCGTAACTGACTCCCTTACCCGTTTCTCTTGGTCGCGAGACCATGCTTTTCATTTCCCTCAGGTTTACGCAGTGTTTCCTTTCCCTCTCTTGGGATAAATACACATTGCTGGCGACTCTGTTTCTGCGCCACTTTCGCGTTTGTACTTGTATGAAAATCCCGGGAGCGACACCCAAATAATCCCCTTAATATTTACCATTATAATCTTCTATATATAAAAAAATAGAAGGGTGGTCAAAATTTAGGGTACTACACTGACCAAAAGCCTTGCCTTGCCTTGCCTTGGCCAGGCCAAGAACAAGGCAATCCTTGTATATTTATGGCTGGGGTTTGATACACAGATGTATCACCACCCCAGTGGTAAGGCGTGCATGCTGTACACAAGAGGTCTGGGGTTCGAATCTCCCTCGTCCCAGACCCTTTTTTAATGGTTTTTCACCTTTTTTTTATTATTTTTCATATTATTTTTAATGATTTGAAAAATTAATAACTCCCTCAATTTTAATTATTTTTTATTGGTTCTTTTTGTAAAAAATCACAAAAATATTGAAATATTTTATTCCACAAAAAAATAAATTTTATATTATTTATTTAATATAATTGGTATTTTTGTGAATAAATTCATTTTTAATTGTTTTTAAACATTTAAAAGTGAATATTTATTTTGAAAATCAAAACCAAATGAGTTATAAATCATCTTGTGATTAAAACCTCATTTTTTAAACCTTAAACAAAAATCACAAGTGGTTTATTAAAATCTATTTGGTATTTTTATCATTTTATTGATTTTCTTTAAATATTTACTTTTAAAGAAAAAAACAAAATTAGGGTTTCTTTGATTTTCACCCTCACAAATCTTTTTAAAACACTTTGGGTCTCTATTAGAGTGTAAGAGCGATCCCCTTTTTAAATACACCACTTTTGGGCCTCAGTCGTTGTATAAGTCCCACTGTATTTTCAAAAACAACGGCGCGATCGTCGCCTTTTTTTTACAAAACTAATTTGTGCCTCTCCCTGAGTTGTAAGACCCACCATTTGTACAAAAACACTTTTGGGACTCTAATAGAGTGTAAGACCCAACCCCTTTTTGAAACCAAAATAATGTGGGCCTCGGTCATTGTATAAGACCCACTGTGTTTTCAAAAACCTCGGCACGATTGCCGTTTTCAAACAAAAATCATTTGGGCCTACCCTCGTGTTATAAGACCCATTTCTTTTCTTTAAATAATCTTTGGGCCTCTTGGTAGAGTGTAAGACCCAATTCTTTTGTAAATAAACCTTTTAGGGCCTCACACATTGTATAAGTCCCTCTATATATTTTCAAAAGTACGGCGCGGTCGTCGCCTTTGTAACGAAACCAACTGGGCTTCTCCTTGAGCTATGAGACCCATCTCTATTCATTTTCAAACACTTTTGGGTCTCTAATTGAGTGTAAGACTCATCCCCTTGTACATAAAAACTTTTTGGGCCTCACATATTGTATAAGTCCCTCTGTACAGTTTTCAAAACAACGGTGCAATCATCGTTAAAACTTGGGCCTCTCCTTGAGCTGTAAGCCCCAACAACTTTTCAAAGCACTTTCTCCTTTGATTTATAATATAATATTGTTATCAAAGTTTTCTTTGTTGAACAACTAACCAAACAGCATGGAAGCTCTACAACGGGTAAGTGTTTATCCGCTTTCATTTATGGCTTTCATATGTATATAACTGTATTGTGGGGCTGCTTCACTGTAAGTTTTCTTTCACATCCTTTGATATACTCGTCAAATATCAACTGTCTAATACTAGTATAGTTATTTAGAGTTTTCCCGACAACTACATCTAGCACTAGGTAAAGCCTTGTTGGTCACTCTTAAATACAAACAAAACTAGATCCCTCGTAGGATTCCAGATACAGTCTTCCCTTCTCTTGGGGTTAAACAATATGGAACAAAGAGAAAGGCAGTATTCTCGGTAAACCTTTTCTCAGACTGTCACTCTTAAAAATTGTCAAAGAAACTCTACTCCCCAGAGTTGATCTATTCTCCGTGAATAGCATCTCTTGAGTTTCTTCCAAATTCTCGAACTTTCCTGGAATGATCTCTTCTCTGTGAATTGCATTTCTTGAACTTCTCGTGGTTTGGGGACCCACGGGCTTCCTAAAAGCATCCCGCCTCCTCTTGGGCATTGTACAAGGACCCTTCGGCTTCTTAGAAGTTCTCATGCCTTCTCTTGGGCTTAATACAAGGACCCTAACGACCTCTTAAAGGTATAAGACAGAACTTAGTCATCCTTTGCTAGAGCAGTCTTTCTAGTGTCAAACCTTTGCCACTTTAGGGTTGATACACATCCCTTAATGCCCGTGCCTCGTCTTAGCCATTGTACACTAGATAAAACTCCAGACTTGGATAGTATAAACCCCTTGAGTCTCAAAGACATTCTCAAGTTCCTTTCAAGCATAGGAAAAAACACTGATCACTCAGAAACCCGGCCTCTCTCATGAGGGCTCTCCCACTTGGTCCTGCATATGGATCTAATCCTCGGCAGTAAGATATCCTCCTTTTGGGCTTTGTACAAATGACTCTCCCCAGCAGAGCTAACCTTTTTAGAATCTCTTGTTGAGTCAAACCCCTTTTTTAGCCTCCGTCTTGGGCTTCGTACAAGACACCTATAAACACTCTCTTGTTGAGTATAAAAGACTCTCTTGTTGAGTCAATCTCTCTTTAGCCTCTGTCTTGGGCTTCGTACAAGACACCTATAAAAACACTCTCTTGTTGAGTATAAAAGTCTCTCTTGTTGAGTCAATCTCTCTTTAGCCTCCGTCTTAGGCTTCGTACAAGACACCTATAAAAACACTCTCTTGTTGAGTAAATCTCTCTTTAGCCTCCGTCTTGGGCTTTGTACAAGACACCTATAAAAACACTCTCTTGTTGAGTATAAAAGACTCTCTTGTTGAGCCAATCTCTCTTTAGCCTCCGTCTTGGGCTTCGTACAAGACACCTATAAAAACCCACTCTCTTGTGGAGTATAAAAGACTCTCTTGTTGAGTCAATCCCCTTTTAGCCTTTATCTCTGGCTTCGTACGAGACAGCAAAACACTCTCTTGTTGAGTATAAAAGACTCTCTTGTTGAGTCAATCACCTGTCAAACAGACTCTCTTGTTGAGTCAACCTTTTAGCCTCCGCCCTGGGCTTTATACAGGACAAATAAAAGTACTCTCTTGTTGAGTCAAACCTTTTAGCCTCCGTCTTGGACTTCGTACAAGACACATAAAAAGCACTCTCTTGTTGAGTCAGTCACTTGTTAGTACTCTCTTGTTGAGTAAACCCTTTTAGCCTCTA
This sequence comes from Lathyrus tuberosus, assembly GCA_022829125.1. Lineage (NCBI taxonomy): Eukaryota > Viridiplantae > Streptophyta > Magnoliopsida > Fabales > Fabaceae > Lathyrus > Lathyrus tuberosus. The sequence goes on along the minus strand of JALAZF010000154.1, from coordinate 7,293,059 downwards.
TCTCGGGCTTTGTACGAGACAACAAATAAAAGACACCCTCTTGTTGGGTCAATCTCCTCCTCTTAGGCTTTGTATAAGGAAACCTCGGTTGAGTCAATCAACCTTTTAGCATCAAATCTGTGCCTTGCTCACAATATCCAAACATCAACAACTCCTCTTTAGAGATGACGAATTCTCTCTCATCCAAACCTTTTAGCTTCACATCTTGGGCTTTGAACAAGATACAGACCATCTTTCGCTTCATGTCTTGGGCTTTGAACAAGACACCAAAACAACCTTTTTCCTCCCATAGAATAGGAGGAACTACGATCTCTCTGATTTCCCTGTCTCGGGAATACGTAGGCATAAGATTGAAAAATCATAGCGAGCATACCAATCAAAAACTCAAAATCCAATACCCCCATATATCAACCCAAAAGCACCAAATCCTAACATCTTACCAAGAACCTCGCAAATAGTCCAGACATTCTAATATTAACAAAATAACCGAAGAGGGGCCCACATCTTAATAGCATTTATAAACTAACAGTCAACTGTTTAAACTCAGTATGCAAGCAGGTTAATTGGAGACATCTATTTCCCTTCCTTAATCAGCTCGATAGGATAAAAAATGAATCTAACTGTAGTACCCAAGCGATCGTGATTCAGGACCACAAAAGTCGCGCTACAGAAAAAATGGCGCCCATCGTGGGGCCCAGTTTTCTTTCTTACAATCTTCGGTAGAAACCTTAAGTTTAAGAAAACGCCACAGAAGAGTGACGACCACAGCGGGAGGCAAGGTAAGATCTTGTCATCCCCATTTTAAGGTGAAGTCCTTAAGTTCACCAAGTGTCACAGAAATTGCGACTCTGCCGGGGAGTTATTATCTGTATAGGATCATAAGACTGGAGGTCTAGGATGATTAAGATAAATATATATACTATTTTTCCTAATTGATATTTGTGTTTATTTTTCTGCTAATGGGAATGCGTGTGATGCCGCATGTGGAAAGATTGAGTATATACCTAAGATAGGTGATGGCATTATACAGGTAATCTTATAGGGAGTGAATCCCAGTTAAGAATCCCCGGTCGACCATCAAACTCAGTGGAGACTCCATTTGTAGATACATTGCCTATACGACTTTGGTTGTTGAAAGTAGTGTGGTCGACTGGGTTATCTGAGAAGCTGAGGTTTTTAGTAGACTGAAACCATTTTGTAGTGCAGAAGCTATCGGAAATAGTTGTCACGTGATACTACCCTCATTTGAGATCACTCTAAGATACATCAGCTCGCTGGCGATCCGCTTGCTGTTGTTATCCCAAGAGGGGTCAATGATTTTGCGGACAGGTACAAAAAATACCAGTATAAACCTTTGGGGATGGGTAGAGCCTTGATTTCATGACACCGACCCTTTGACCCCATGTTTTTTCTATGTTTTTGTGTGCTTCATTCATACATTCATTTAAAAAAACATTTCAAAAAAACAATCTTCTCTTCTAGTCTCTCTTTTTCAAATTAAACTAAGACAATGATTGTAAATGTCAGAGAGAGATTGCTGATGGATTTCGGTAGAAGAAAAACTCACAGGTATACCTTCAAGGTTCCAAAATTAGAGGATTTAAGAGGTTTGGCGAGGATGATCACTAACCCTGAGGCTTTCAGAGCCAAGTATGGAGGACTGCTGTCTCTATTAAGGGTCCATATAATTGAAGGAATCCTGTCTACGCTCATTCAGTTCTACGATCCGGTTTATCACTGTTTCACATTCCCGGATTATCAGCTAGCACCAACACTAGAGGAGTATTCTCACCTGACTGATCTACATATCACTGATCAGGCTCCCTTTTCTAGACTGGAAGAAATTCCAAAAGATCAAACCATTGCAAGAGCAATTTATTTGGACGAGTCAGAGGTCAGGACTCACATGACCACCAAGGGTGGTATCCAGGGTTTACCAGCCCAGTTTTTGATAAAGAAAGCCCTGGACTTTGCCAGTATAGGGAATGTGGCCGCTTTCGAGAGCATCTTTATTTTGCTCACCTACGGGTTATTTTTGTTTCCCAACATCGATAACTTTGTAGATATCAATGCCATTAAGATATGCCTGATTGGAAACCCTGTACCAACCTTACTCGCAGATGCGTATCATTCTGTACACTTAAGGAATTTATACAGCGGAGGAATGATCACATACTGTGTGTCCCTGCTGTACAAATGGTTCATTTCCCACTTGCCCAAGTCTGCCGCATTTTGGGATCAAAAGAATACTTTACGTTGGTCGCAGAGAATCATGTCTCTTACCAACTTTGGCATCGATTGGTACAATGGAATCTATGATGGGATCAGGATCATTGACTGTTGTGGAAATTTCTCAAATGTACCCCTTATAGGAACTAAGGGGGGAATCAATTATCATCCGGTATTGGTTCATCATCAACTTGGATACCCAATGAGGCATGTCCCGTGGAATGCTCATCTGGAAGGTCTTTTCTTCAAGGAAGGAGAAAACGACAGGGCACTAAAGACAGAAATAGTGCATGCCTGGAAACACGTTCATAGGAAAGGGAGAGAGTCTCTAGGAAAACCAGACTGCGTCTCGGTGGAGCCTTATCTCCACTGGGTACAAACTAGAGCTCTCAAGCTAAGGATGCCTTTCCCTCGTCAGGAAGTTCTTCCATTAAGGGACTCTGCCCTTTATTTTATGTCCGAGATGGAAAAACTTCAGGTGACTCTTAACAAAGTTCAGCAGGAGAAGAGGTCTTGGAGGAACAAGTACCGCATTCTCAATGTGGAGTGTAAGAAAATACAGCAGCTATTGAGAGATAAAGATGCTCTGATTGAGATTTTAGAGCAACATGCTGTAGAGAATCAAGAAGACCAAAGGAATTTGCTCACTCCTTTCACTTAGCAAAGGAATGACAACCCGACAACGGCTCCAGAGCCCTGGTCAAAGAAAAGGAAAGCACCAGAACCAGCACCTGAGCTCTCTTCAGAGAGGACTCAGGACCCTTTAGTTTTGACATTTCCTTTTTCAGCACTTTGTAATCTACTGTATTTCCATTTTCGCAATCCTTGAATTTACTAAAACGGGGTTTCCCTACTGCTTGATATTTGCAATCTAATTGTCGAAGTTTATTTTGAATAAACAAAAATAATCAATATAATCATTACATATCATTCATCATTCTCACGTAACGCATTCTTCTTCCCTATGAATCTCACGTTTGTGTCTCGATTCTAGAGTCAAAGTGTCTCATTCGTATAATACTCGGGCCAATCGACCGAAAAAGATGGTGATCTCGAGGAAGAGAACAGAGAGTTAAGAGAAGAGATCTACACTCTGAAAGAAGATCTGAGAAAGCTTCATAATGACATGCAATCTCTGGCAGCAGATGCAACAACAACGGACTGTGATCTCAGAGATCACATCTACGCCCATAGTGGAAAAGTATGATCCTAGGTACAAAATGCCGAAAGATCGTCCATGGGGTATGCCACTCAACTATATCCCGGAAGGATATATTCCGCCAATCATGGAAGATCCGAAAACGACAGCAGGAGCCGCTGGGCCTGAAGGTTACAAACTTCGGGAAAGCGAAGATGCCAGGGGTATGACAACGACTCCTGAAGGTTACAAACTTCGAGAGGAATCAAGAGTCTCTGCCATGATGACTATACCACCACCCGTGGTACACACTGTCCTGGAAGGACAGATTCCACAGATACCTTCTGGTGGAAACGAAAGTATGTTCGACAGAATGAATGAGTTCCAGGAACAGTTCCTGGAGATGCAGAAAGAACTGCAAGCCATTCGCGGTCAGGATCTATTTGGAAAGGACGCTGCAGACCTTTGTTTGGTCCCCAATGTGCAAGTTCCGCACAAGTTCAAGGTGCCCAAATTTGAAAAGTACAAGAGTAACTCTTGCCCTCAAAGTCATTTGATGATGTACGCTCGAAGGATGTCAACTCAAACAAAGAACCAGGAGCTACTGATTCACTACTTCCAGGATAGTTTAACCGGTGCCGTATTCAAGTGGTACATGGGTTTAAACCGCACTAAGATCGGCACTTTCAGAGATATCGGCACTGCCTTCGTTCAGCAGTATAAGTATAACCTGGACATGGCACCAGACAGAGATCAACTCAGATCAATGTCTCAAAAGGACAAGGAAACCTTTAAGGAGTACGCTCAGAGATGGCGCGAAATTGCCGCCTAGATTTGTCCACCTCTCGAGGAAAAAGAGATGACAAAGATCTTCTTGAAAACCTAAGCTCATTTTACTACGACAAAATGGTTACCAGTGCACCCAGTGACTTCACCGAGACGCTGGATCATCAAGTAGTACAAAAAGATACGGTAGTGCTCTCCCTAAAAAAAGAACAGGATATTGGGAATATCTCTCTCGGAAAGCAAAGGCGACGTTACCAACCAGTAGCAGCTGTAACTCCTGCTATCAACCTTGCGCCTGTTCCTACGTATCAACCTCAGGTTGGTCAAAGCCAACCGAATCAACAGCAATATCAGCAAAGGACACAACAGCCTCTTCAGCAGGCTCGTCCTCCGTACAACAACAACCGTACAACATGACCACCAGGGTTTGACCCTATACCAATGTTATACGCAGAGCTGTTCCATTACTACTGGTCAAAGGGCACGTCCAGACCAGGTCTCCTCTTACAGTACCAAAAAATACGCCTTTTTGGTTCAAAGCGGATCAAACTTGTCCTTACCATCAAGGGGGGTCAGGGCATAACATAGAAAACTGTCTCAGTTTCAAATCCGACGTACAAAAGCTTGTTAGGAGCGGGGTCTTATCTTTCAAAGATACGAATCTGAATGTTCTCACAAACCCGCTGCCTCAACACAAGAAAACTGCAGTCAATTTGATAGAGGGAGAGTCTAACAACAGCTATCAAATTCATGATGTACTCTTATTGAGGACCAATCTGGTCAAGATGCATCGCAGACAGAGCGGGTATGACCATATACCACCTCACAATTATCATCAGTGTGATATCTGCTCTAAAGACAATCAAGGATGTTCTGTGGTGCAATCAGCTATACAGGAACAATTGGATCTCAGATGGATCCAAGAGCACCGAATTCGTGGGGTCAACATGACTTATACGAATTCCAACATCATTCAGAGCCACGACATCCGTCCGATGAATGTCAACTTGGTGGAAATGCACTCAAGGCAAAGCCAGTATCATAATCTGCCGCGGCACGATTACAATTCCTATCTGATTTTCTCGGTAAATAAACAGGGATGCTCTTTTGTACAAGAGGCCCTCCAGTGTCAGATGGATCTTGGATGGATCCAAGACTACCATGATAGAAATATTTATCAGATCAACATGATTCAGATCTTCGATATTTGATTGATGAATACCAGCTTAGTGGAATTACATCCTAAGCAAGTCCAGCTCGGTTTTCTGACTTCGCATAATTATCAGAACTGTAAAGGATGTTGTGAGATTGACCAGGGATGTGCTCTCGTTCAAAGAACTTTGCAACACTTGTTAAACCACTTGTGGCTTCCGATCTATATGGATGAAGACACGCGACAAATCAGTGTGGTTAATGGGAACCCTACTAGGCATCAAAGTTAGGATGTTCGATCAATGGAAACAGATCTAGTGAGGTTACACTGCATTTAAAGCGGACGAGGCCAGGTGCCACCACATAACTACGAACGGTGTAGAGTTTGCTCAGAAAATAAGCAAGGATGTTACCTCGTGTGAGCAGCCCTTCAAAGTCAGTTGTATCGCAAAGAGATTCAACAATATTCAGTTTCGGGGTCCATCAACTGGACGCCAGATTATTTCGCTTATCAGATCAAAGATGTTGTTGTAATCTCTGATCGTGAGAGGACCAAAGATGTTTGTGCCATCATCCCTCTACTTGACGAATCGAAGGTTCTTAACCAGGAACTGATTGAAGTTACTTACGACAGTCAGATAAATCAGAAGGCTCCTGTAGTTATTTATCTACCGGGACAAGTGTCGTACAAATCTACTAAGGCAATCCCTTACAAATACGGTGGAACAACCATTGAGAATGGAAAGGAAACTCCATTACCCTCCGTCGTGAATATTGCAGACATCAGTCGAGTAACACGGAGGGGTCGAATCTTCAACTGAGGAGTTGGAGAACCTAACAGAGAAAAGGAACTTCAGACGGAAGCTCCCAATCCACCAGTCGGTCAGTCCAGTGATCCCGACCTTTCAATAAAAAATGATGAGATGCTGAAGCTCATCCAAAGGAGTGAATACAACATTGTTGATCAAATTTTACAAACTCCTTCAAAGATCTCTGCGTTATCACTTTTACTCAGTTCCGAAGCCCACAGAGAGGCTCTACAGAAAGTCTTAGAGCAGGCCTTTGTGGAACAGGATGTGTCAATACGACAGTTCGATAGCATTGTCTCTAACATCACTTCCTGCAACAACTTAGGGTTCAGTGATGAGGAATTGCCAGAAGAAGGCAAAAGTCACAACATGGCGCTCAATGTCACAGTTAACTGCCAGGACGATGCCTTAGCCGGCGTACTGGTAGACACCGGATCGGCTCTCAACGTTATGCCAAAGTCCACTTTAATGTGACTATCATTCAAAGGATCCCCGATGAGGGGCAGTGAGGTCATCGTCAAAGCGTTTGACGAATCTCGGAAAGCAGTTATCGGCGAAGTCTACCTTCCCATAACTATCGGTCCTCACACTTTCCTAATCACTTTCCAGGTCATGGACGTCCGGGCAGCATACAGCTGTTTATTAGGAAGACCTTGGATACACCAGGCTGGGGCAGTCACTTCGACGCTGCACCAGAAACTGAAGTTCGTCAAGAACGATCAACTAGTCATGGTATGTGGAGAACAAGCCTTGATCATGAGTAACCTTTCATTATCCACTTGTGTAGAACCCGAGGAGGTTGTTGGAACTCAGTTCCAAGCACTGTCGGTGAGCAATGAGAATCAATCAGAGAAAGGAACCTCGATTTCCTCGTACAAAGATGCTCTCGAAGTTATCAAAAGTAACAATACAAAGGGATGGGGACAGCTTATCATTCCTACTGATGACAAAACAAAGAAAGGTCTTGGTTTTTCCTCAACCTGTACCCAGATAGCTGCTAATGATGAAAGTCTTCATCCCATTTAGGATTTCTTCCATAGTGGAGGTTTCCTTCACCCAATATCTTAAGAAGTTCATACCATCAACGAGGGAGATTCCTCCAACACAGATGAGGAGTGGAAGTCCTATCTTAACGAGGACGGTTATATGTCTCAGGAAGAGATGCCTATGCCATTTTGCTATCCCGCACAGAGTCCGAGATTTATACCAAGGTCAGACGTCAAAACGATATACGGAGATTGTGATCCGGAAGGATGTCGTGCTCCACCAAACTCATTAGAGGAAGACACTCTAATGAAAGACAACTTTGACTACGACTATTATGGCCCGATGGATGGCCTCCCAATCTGGCAGCCGTGCCCAGGGGACTTGGGGCAAGAAAATCAACCGAACAATGAAAATCAGCTGAGCATCATTGAACAGAATACCTGTGTCCCCACCATGTTATGGGATCAACACTCCGGTCATTCAGAAAATATCCAGCATGACGATGAATTTGCAAAGCTTGCAGGACTAGAATTCATCAACTATGCTTTTCCCGAGGTCAACGTCATCGAGAGAGATGACTCCTTCAGTTCCAAAGAAATATGGGACACCTTAGGACAACCAAGTGGAAAATACGACTATATGGTCAAGTACACTGCTCCTGAAAGCTCTCGTATCAGACTCGAAGATATCCAGCCAACGGGATGGGGAGATTTACTTGAGAGCACAAATCCTATGCAAAATACAACAGAGGAATCCTCCTACGACAACTCTGCCTGGGAGACGGATTCCAATGATCCTGCTCTGCCAGAAATCAGTGTCATTTCTGAGGACAAACCAAGAAAGAAGGTTCCATACTTTGTGATTCACCGAGGAGTTTGCCGCCAATGGGTTGCAGTCGATGTTCCGAAGATTGTTCATAAGTCAAAGTAATTGTCGTCTTTAACCTTTCACCCTGCCCAGGTGAAACGGATGTTTGTATAAGGCTCACTTTCTATAAATATCCCTCTTCGCTTCGTCCAAAGCGACAGAGTTTTGTTTTATAGGGCTGTAGTTTCAAGAATCGACTTGTTCATAAATAAAATAACGTTGTTCTGTAATTTTCGCATTAATTGATGTTTTCTCTTTTCGCTTTTTCAAAAAATGGTAATCCTAAAAAACAATTCAAATAATAAAAACAAGAAGTAAAAAAAATACACTGCACACACTCTTGCATTCTCTCTATCTCTTCTAAAAAGAAATCATCACGTCATGCAGATTGCTTGTTTTAAACCCCGTTGAAACATACGATCTGATGCCTTCTCCCAACATTGAATTTCCGGTATTTGGGACTGAAGAAGAAGTTGACGACAAAATTCCAGAAGAGATTTCTCGATTACTCAGACAGGAGGAAAGGTCCATTGAACCTCACAAAGAGCCGTTGGAAACGGTCAACTTGGGCTCAGAGGATGAAAGAAAAGAAATCAGGATTGGGGCACTGCTCAGTCCAACTGCCAAAGAGAGTTTGATAAAGCTTCTCAAAGAATTTCCCGATGTATTTGCTTGGTCCTATCAGGATATGCTAGGGTTGGATACCAGCATCGTGGAACATCATCTAACGTTATGATCGGAATGTCCGCCGGTGAAACAAAGGTTGAGGCGGACTCACCGGGACATGGCCATTAAAATCAAGGAGGAAGTACAGAAACCGATTGACGCGGGTTTCCTCGCCACGTCAGAATATCCTCAATGGTTAGCCAACATCGTACCCGTTCTGAAAAAGGACGGAAAGGTCAGAATGTGTGTGGATTACAGAGATCTAAACAAGGCTAGTCCGAAGGACGACTTCCCTTTACCACACATTGACATGCTAGTAGAAAGTATAGCAAAGTTCAAAGTATTCTCCTTCATGGATGGATTCTCAGGCTATAATCAGATAAAAATAAGGACATGGATAAAACTTCATTCATTACCCCATGGGGTACCTTTTACTACAAGGTAATGCCGTTCGGTTTGAAGAACGCCGGGGCAACCTATCAAAGGGTCATGACTACTCTCTTTCATGACATGATACACAAAGAAATCGAAGTATATGTCGATGATATGATTGCCAAATCTAAAATAGAGGAGGAGCATGTGACCCACCTGTCAAAGCTATTCGAGCGGTTGAGAAAGTACAAACTCCGCTTGAATCCTAACAAATGCACATTCGGTGTCCGTTCAGGGAAACAATTAGGGTTCATCGTCAGCCAGGAAGGAATTGAAGTTGATCCTGACAAGGTCAAGGCCATTCAAGAAATGCCTTCCCCGAAAAATGAAAAACAAGTCAGAGGATTCCTGGGACGTTTGAACTACATCTCCAGATTCATATTCCTCATGACCGCGACATGCGCGCCCATCTTCAAATTACTCAAAAAGAGTCAGGACTGCGTTTGGATAGAAGAGTGCCAAACTGCCTTCGACAGTATCAAGAAATATCTGTTGAACCCACCGATTCTATCACCTCTAGTGGAAGGAAGAGCACCGATCATCTACTTAACAGTCCTAGAGGACTCAATAGGTTGTGTACTTGGCCAGCAAGACGAAACAAAAAGGAAAGAGTATGCCATTTACTATTTGAGCAAGAAGTTCACCGACTGCGAGACTCAGTACACTATGCTTGAGAAAACTTGCTGCGTTCTAGCTTGGGCAGCCAAACGTCTTCGCCAATATATGATTCGTCACACTACTTGGTTAATCTCTGAGATGGATCCTATCAAGTAAGTCTTTGAAAAACCTGCTCTCACGGGAAGAATCCCCCATTGGCAGATGTTGTTATCAGAATATGACATCGAATACCACGCTCAAAAAGCCGTTAAGGGGGGTATTTTAGCCGATCATTTGGCTCATAAACCGATTGACGATCAGGAATCAATCGGGTTTGACTTCCCAGATGAAGACGTCATGTACTTGAAAATGAAAGATTGCGATGAACCGCTACCCAGTGAAGGGGCAGAACTAGGTTCCCAATGGGGACTAATCTTTGACGGGGCTGTCAACCATTATAGAAACAGATTTGGGGAAATCATCATAACCCCTCAGGGTACCCACATTCCTTTCACTGCCAGATTGACATTCAAATGTACAAACAGCGAGGCCGAATACAAAGCTTGTATCATGGGTCTCAAAGAAGCGATCGACTTAAGGATCAAGAACTTGGATGTATATGGCGACTCAGCCCTGGTTATCAATCAGATCAAAGGAGATTGGAACACATACCAATCAGGATTGATTCCTTACAAAGATTATGCAAGAAATTTGATACCCTTCTTCAACAGAATCGAGTTTCATCATATCCCTCATGAAGAGAATCACATGGCTGATGCATTAGCCACACTCTCTTCCATGATTAGTGTAGGTCAATGGACCGACCTACCTAAGATCGACATAATGCGCCATGAGAGGCCCGCATATATCTTCACGATTGAAGCAGTCATAGACGATAAACCTTGGTATCACGATATCAAATGCTTCCTTCAGAAACAAGAGTACCCACCTGGGGCATCCAGGAAAGACAGGAAAACCCTCAGAAAGCTGGCAGGAAGTTTCTTCCTGAGCGGTGATACACTCTATAAGAGAAACTTTGACATGGTCTTGCTTCGATGCGTAGACAGACCAGAAGCAGACATGCTAACGAAAGAAATTCACGAAGGATCCTTTGGCACTCATGCCAACGGACACACAATGGAGAGAAAAATTCTAAGAGCAGGGTACTGCTGGTTGACCATGGAATCCGACTGCTACAAGTACATGAGGAGGTGTCACAAGTGTCAGATATACTCAGACAAAATCCATGTACCGCCAACGCAACTCAAAGTTCTCTCTTCCCCATGGCATTTTTCTATACGGGGAATCGACATGATTGGCATGATCGAACCCAAGGCTTCAAACGGACATCGGTTCATCCTGGTAGCTATTAAATACTTCACCAAGTTGGTCGAAGCAACGTCATACGCCAATGTAACCCGACAAGTGGTGGTCCGCTTTATCAAAAACAATATCATCTGCCGTTATGGTGTTCCGAGCCAGATCATTACAGATAATGGATCTAACTTGAACAAGAAGATGATGAAAGAGTTGTGCGCTGACTTCAAGATCGAACACCATGACTCATCTCCCTACCGACCCAAGATGAACGGGGCGGCAGAAGCGGCTAACAAGAACATCAAAAAGATCGTTCAAAAGATGGTTATAATATACAAAGATTGGCACGAGATGCTACCCTTTGCTCTGCACGGTTATCGAACATCTGTCCGTACTTCAACAGGGGCAACCCATTTCTCTCTAGTATATGGCATGGAGGCAGTGCTCCCCATAGAAGTAGAAATCCCATCAATTCGGGTATTGATGGAAGTTAAGCTAACAGAAGCTGAATGGTGTCAAAGTCGACACGACGAACTCAATCTGATCGAAGAAAAATGAATAACGGCATTATGCCACGGTCAGTTGTATCAGCAAAGAATGAAGAGGGCGTTTGACAAAAAGGTTTGACCTCGCATCTTCAGGAAAGGAGACCTTATGCTAAAAAAGATGCAATAATTTCTCAATAATTCTCGGGGTAAATGGACCCCGAATTATGACGGCCCCTATGTGGTCAAGAAAGCTTTCTCAGGCGGTGCCTTGAGACTTGCAACCATGAACGGAGAGGAATTTGCCTACCCCACGAATGTTTATGTAGTCAAGAAATACTTCGCCTAAAAAAAAGAATAAAGAAAAAAACGTCTCGGTGGATTGAAAACCCGGAAGGGCGGTCCAGGAAAAAATTAGAGACATGATAAAAAATCATCCCGATGGATTGGAAATCTCAAAGTACAATCCAGGCAAAAGTTAGGGATAATGGTAAGTAACTACGTCCCGCAAAGGGGCGAATCCCTCAGTAGCAGTAATGCCATCCATCACAGAAAACTCCAGTCAAGGTCATCTTCGACAGAAGCTCAGGATGCCCAAAATTCAAAGTTGGTAGAAGGATAGCGGTCGTTATGTTTCAATGTAGCCCTTTTCCCTTAAATTACCATTTTCTAACTTTGTAAATACTCCATGGAATCACGCGTTTGGCTGATTTCCATCCTATCAATAAAATTTGAGCCCTAGTACTTTTGTTTGCGATTCTTATTTGTTTTAGCTTTACAGAATGACGTTTTAACATGATTAACGATTCTTGAAATAAAACAAAAATGAATTTACTTGTAAAAAATTTTCTGCTTTTAAATAAAGATGGAAATTTCTTTTGACTGTTGAACATCGAAAGAACGTCGCTCGCTTCTCCAGAAGTAATCTAGCTTCAAAGTGCAGAATCAAAGTACTCCTTCTAAACTAGTGCGCCTGAATGAAGGATCTGTTGTATCAGATGCGACTTTCCCATCTGATACCCCCGACAGAGTTTTTACCTCCTAAGCCCGACCAACGGTTGGTCCCCGCAGGGACTATCTCTCCTAAGCAAGGCAAAATTGCTATCGTGAACCAGTGATACTTTTCATCTCCCGCAGTGACCGAGTATCCAGTCTTGTTCATCTACTAGTCTGTATGTCGCGTTAGTTTTTTCAGCATAAACATACATACATCATGCATTATTGATTTACATTCACATTCATATTGCATCACTATCACTCCAGTCGGTTTTGTCCCCTAGTGATAAAAGTCCTCTCAATCGAGTTGTCGGCCCTTTCCTCGTCAGGAAGTGAACCATCTAAACAATCTCGCCTCCAGTTTATTTCTGGATACAATTTGGTCCCTCGACCACTTTGATAACTTGAACCTCTGAAAGACCAGAGAACTTTCGACAAACATCACTCTTCACCATTGAAGATGATATCATCGCTTTCCCGGATTAAGGAAAATCCCCAGAGAAAGCCTCTTAATCAGAGATTCGATAATACAACAGTTTTTCTCTGAAAAATCCACTGACGTAAAGGTCATCAGCACCTCAAAATTGGATCACATCATATGGCATTTCTCCGAGAAGATCCCGAGAAAAGTATGATGTAATACCCCAAGCGAAAGCAGTCTCTCAAGAGACTCGTTCCCCCCCCCCAGTAGAGTCGACAAATGGCGTCTCCAAACAGAGAAGTTTGTACACCTCTACAACTCAGACGACTGGGTTCCCCAGCAACTCTGACATCAAAATTTTTCCTATCAAATGGCATCTCCCCAGGAAAATTCGGCGAGAAGTTTGAGGAAAACCGCTGCGCATAGCGTCCCTTGTCAAGGAAGTTTATTGACAAAAGAAACTAAGACCAGTTCCTTGGTAGGAAACCAAGATCGAGGGGAAGTTTATATCAGAAACTTAGACCAGTTTCTTGGAAGGAAACCAGGATCAAGGGGAAGTTTATTTCAAAAACTGAGACCAGTTCCTTGGTAAGAAACCAGGATCGAGGGGAAGTTTATTTCAGAAACTTAGACCAGTTCCTTGGTAGGAAACCAGGATCGAGGGGAAGTTTACCTTTTCTAAGCATCATTGCTTAGCAAAAGAAGAAGGATGCGCAAATTGCCATTCCTAACCACCATCAAAATTTCGAGTATACAGATATTTAATCCTCTTGCACCACGAATGCCCGAATACCTTCGCCATTCACACCTTCGGGTCCAAGAAGATTAATTAGGGGCATCTGTCATACCCCAAATTTTGTCCACTAAGATTTCCCATCATTGTGCAAATCATCATCACAATATGGATGAACCCTCATGCCTCATCAATGTCCCCAAAGATGGGTGAGCATTCACTACAAACAATAATTAGGGTTTCAAGCCCTCTCAGAGTTCTTAGACAAAGGATCAATCAAGGAATGACATGATCTTCAACTTGTCTAACCTATCAAACATCCACAAAGAATCAAGAGGACTCCCACAGCAAGGATTAGGCACAAGGTTGCAACATTCTGAGTGGATCAAGCCTCAAGATCGACAGTGTCACCAAATTAGGATTTTGGTCGACCAGGGCCTCCAGATGGAAATTTTCCTCTGGGCATGAGCCAATGCTTCAAAGCATAACCTAAAATACTCCATGTAACCTCATGGACCCAATCATCAAGTCAATTTGGCCTCAGGGGATGCATTCAATAAAAATCAAGAATTAGGGTTTCTTGACCTAATTCAACCCAAAGTTGACTTTTGGGACAAATCATGAGCCAAGACCTCAAGACATGGTTTGGGGGTCTCTAATACACCACATTGATCCATTTACAACAATGGATTGATCCAAGAAGCTTGATCAACAAGTTTCAAGTTCATCTAAACCACAGTTAGGGTTTCGCGGAAAAAGTCAATTGTACCTTTGACTTTTGACCCAGGCATGCTCCCAAACCTTGGGACGTGATTCAATACACCCTATAACACCTATGAAATCAATCCATCAAGTTTGATTTAGGTCAAGGACTTGATTTCATAGAGGATCGCACAGTTTGGAATTCATCTGAAAAAAAGTCAACTGTACCCAAAAGTCAAAGTTTGACTTTTTTATTTTTTGGTCAAACAAGGTTCCTTAACCCTAATACAATGTTAATTTGTGATTTGAATCATCATTCATCAAGAAAAATCAAAGAAATTGGGATAACTTGTAAAAGGGGTAACCATAAAAACACTTGGAAATTTTCTAAGTTATGGAACAAAGTGGCTAGGGTACCAACTTCTAAGGATCATAACTTGTGATCCAAGCAACCATTTTGGCTGATCCAAAGATGGATTTGTAGCTCTCATGACATACTTCAAAAGTGTCAACTACACCTCATTCCAATTCCTCATGGATTTTAAGTTATGGAGTGGCCAAAATGACAAAAAGTGAAAATGTCACTTTTTTCCAACACTTAGTGAAATTTTCACTAAGTCAGAATCTGTCTTGTTTTTTTTCCAAATGTAGGGGCATTTTTCACTTGGATCCAAAAAGTGTCAAGACAAACTATGATCACACATGTGTTATATCATATAAGAGCTTTCCAAAATGGCCAAGAACTCCATCAAATTCCATTTGAGCCATGAGATATGACAATGGCAATGTGCCTTGCTGCAAAGTGCCATGGCAAGGCAGATTTGTGCATTTTGCTCGATTTGAGCAATTTGTGCAAATGACAAGCATGCTTATCCATCTGAACACCTCAGGGAGGGACCAAGGAGGGACAAACACTGATCCATAAGCCTCCCAAGTCTTTGGAACTAAAAATAGCATGCCAAACCTAAAAAACCCTAAAGAGGGGACAAGACTCCAATTTTGTTTTGGAGCATTCAATGGATGCACCAAGGTGGCATGAACTGAACCATTTCCAACTGAATGAGTCAAGGATAAGATCTGAACCAATGGAACCAGCAGCCTGTGCCCTAACCTCTAGTCAATGGCTAGAGGAGACTTGGATTCCTATTGATCAATATTGGCCAAACCTCTGCTGCAGTTGCCATACACTATTGTAGCGAAAAAAACTTGCTCTACTATAAATAGAGCTCATTTGTGCTCAGTTTAAGTACACCAAAGCACTACAACACTTGCTTTCCTCAAAATCTCTTTCTCTAGGCAAAAATGCCTTTTTTAGCAAGGTAACTCTGAGTTTTTGAGTTAGAGAGCAATTCCATCACAGCTCATGATCCAAACACATCCAATATGTCATATCTAAGCTGTCCAAACTCTCACAAGTAACCTGTAACACCAAAATCACAAAGTCCCCTCTCAAAACCTCAAAATAGGGCCTTTTTGCATTTTTCAAGCCATGTCTTAATTCAGTCACTTTCAAAACCAGATAAAGCCTCAAACACACTCCAAATATCATCCTTGAACTATCCCAAATGGTTCCCCACATCTGGAACACCATTTGAGAGAGTTGCTATTTTGGCCACTTTTTCCCATTTTGCAAGAAAGGGCCAATTTCCATTCCTGAGGTTTCCAGCTGATTCCAACCATCCTAAAAGCTTCTAAGGGATCATTTGAGAGTGTTCAAAGCATCAAAACATTTCTGGAACAAAGCACTTGGCAGATAGCCCAAAAAGCTCCAAGGGAGGTAAGCATCACAACTTGAACTCTTTAAAATATGCATTGCTTTGAGGTCCACTGATCATGCATCTCTTATACATGTTATATGTGTTGTATTTGAACCAATTCATCATGTAATTCATGGTTGTACCAAGAGGTAGCACATAAAATGCACATTATGGTCTATTTCAAAACCACTATCGTGTTTTGAGGAGGATTGATTTTCTGGAAAAACCACCCCCACCATTGGATTCCTTAGGAAATTCTAGGCCAGATGCATATAAATTTTGTCTCCATCCATGGAGAAATGAAGAAGTTATGACCTTCACGTTTCTGACCAAAAGTCTTGCCTTGCCTTGCCTTGGCCAGGCCAAGAACAAGGCAAGCCTTGTATATTTATGGCTGGGGTTTGATACACAGATATATCACCACCCCAGTGGTAAGGCACGCATGCTGCACACAAGAGGTCTGGGGTTCGAATCCCCCTTGCCCCAGACCCCTTTTTAATGGTTTTTCACCTTTTTTTATTATTTTTCATATTATTTTTAATGATTTGAAAAATTAATAACTCCCTCAATTTTAATTATTTTTTATTGGTTCTTTTTGTAAAAAATCACAAAAATATTGAAATATTTTATTCCACAAAAAAATCAAATTTATATTATTTATTTAATATAATTGGTATTTTTGTGAATAAATTCATTTTTAATTGTTTTTAAACATTTAAAAGTGAATATTTATTTTGAAAATCAAAACCAAATGAGTTCTAAATCATCTTGTGATAAAAACCTCATTTTTCAAACCTTAAACAAAAATCACAAGTGGTTTATTCAAATCTATTTGGTATTTTTATCATTTTATTGATTTTCTTTAAATATTTACTTTTAAAGAAAAAAACAAAATTAGGGTTTCTTTGATTTTCACCCTCACAAATCTTTTTAAAACACTTTGGGCCTCTATTAGAGTGTAAGACCAATCCCCTTTGTAAATACACCACTTTTGGGCTTCAGTCGTTGTATAAGTCCCACTGTATTTTCAAAAACAACGGCGCGATCGTCGCCTTTTTTTTACAAAACTAATTTGGGCCTCTCCCTGAGTTGTAAGACCCACCATTTGTACAAAAAACCTTTTGGGCCTCTAATAGAGTGTAATATCCAACCCCTTTTTGAAACCAAAATAATGTGGGCCTCAGTCATTGTATAAGACCCACTGTGTTTTCAAAAACCTCGGCACGATTGCCGTTTTCAAACAAAAATCATCTGGGCCTACCCTCGTGTTATAAGACCCATTTCTTTTCTTTAAATAATCTTTTGGCCTCTTGGTAGAGTGTAAGACCCAATCCTTTTGTAAATAAACCTTTTAGGGCCTCACGCATTGTATAAGTCCCTCTGTATATTTTCAAAAGTACGGCGCGGTCGTCTCCTTTGTAACGAAACCAACTGGGCTTCTCCTTGAGCTATAAGACCCATATTTATTCATTTTCAAACAATTTTGGGTCTCTAATAGAGTGTAAGACCCATCCCCTTATACATAAAAACTTTTTGGGCCTCACATATTGTATAAGTCCCTCTGTACAGTTTTCAAAACAACGGTGCAATCATCGTTAAAACTTGGTCCTCTCCTTGTGCTCTAAGCCCCAACAACTTTTCAAAGCACTTTCTCCTTTGATTTTTAATATAATATTGTTATCAAAGTTTTCTTTGTTGAACAACTAACCAAACAACATGGAAGCTCTACAACGGGTAAGTGTTTATCCGCTTTCATTTATTGCTTTCATATGTATATACTCGTCAAATATCAACTGTGTAATACTAGTCAAATATCAACTGTGTAATACTAGTATAGTTATTTAGAGTTTTCCCCGGCAACTACGTCTAGCACTAGGTACAACCTTATTGGTCACTCTTAAATACAAATAAAACTAGATCCCCCGTAGGATTCCAGATTCAGTCTTCCCTTCTCTTGGGGTTAAATAATATGGAACAAAGAGAAAGGCAGTATTCTCGGTGAACCTTTTCTTAAACTGTCACTCTTAGAAATTGTCAAAGAAACTCTACTCCACAGAGTTGATCTATTCTCCGTGAATAGCATCTCTTGAGTTTCTTCCAAATTCTCGAACTTTCCTGGAATGATCTCTTCTCTGTGAATTGCATTTCTTGAACTTCTCTTGGTTTGGGGACCCACAGGCTTCCTAAAAGCATCCCCGCCTCCTCTTGGGCGTTGTACAAGGACCATTCGGATTTTTAGAAGTTCTCATGCCTTCTCTTGGGCTTAATACAAGGACCCTAACGACCTCTTAAAGGTATAAGACAGAACTTAGTCATCCTTTGCTAGAGCAGTCTTTCCAGTGTCAAACCTCTGGCCACTTTAGGGTTGATACTCCTCCTTTAATGCCTGTGCCTCCTCTTGGGCATTGTACAATAGATAAAACTCCAGACTTGGATAGTATAAACCCCTTGAGTCTCAAAGACATTCTTAAGTTCCTTTCAAGAATAGGAAAAAACACTGATCACTCAGAAACCCAACCTCTCTCATGAGGGCTCTCCCACTTCGTCCTGCATATGGATCTAATCCTCGGCAGTAAGATAGCCTCCTATTGGGCTTTGTACAAATGACTCTCCCCATCGGAGCTAACCTTTTCAGACTCTCTTGTTGAGTCAAACCCCTTTTTCAGCCTCCGTCTTGGGCTTCGTACAAGACACCTATAAACACTCTCTTGTTGAGTATAAAAAACTCTCTTGTTGAGTCAATCTCTCTTTAGCCTCCGTCTTGGGCTTCGTACAAGACACCTATAAAACACTCTCTTGTTGAGTATAAAAGAATCTCTTGTTGAGTCAATCTTTCTTTAGCCTCCGTCTTGGGCTTCGTACAAGACACCTATAAAAACACTCTATTGTTGAGTATAAAAGACTCTCTTGTTGAGCCAATCTCTCTTTAGCCTCCGTCTTGGGCTTCGTACAAGACACCTATAAAAACCCACTCTCTTGTTGAGTATAAAAGACTCTCTTGTTGAGTCAATCCCCTTTTAGCCTTTATCTCGGGCTTCGTACGAGACAACAAAACACTCTCTTGTTGAGTATAAAGGACTCTCTTGTTGAGTCAATCGCCTGTCAAACAAACTCTTTTATTGAGTCAACCTTTTAGCCTCTGCCCTGGGCTTTATACAAGACAAATAAAAGTACTATCTTGTTGAGTCAAACCTTTTAGCCTCCGTCTTGGGCTTCGTACAAGACACATAAAATGCACTCTCTTGTTGAGTTAGTCACTTGTTAGTACTCTCTTGTCGAGTCAACCCTTTTAGCCTCTATCTCGGGCTTCGTACGAGACAGCAAATAAAAGACACCCTCTTGTTGGGTCAATCGCCTCCTCTAAGGCTTTGTATAAGTAAACCTCAGTTGAGTCAATCAACCTTTTAGCATTAAATATGTGCCTTGCTCACAGTATCCAAACATCAACAACTCCTCTTTAGAGATGACGAATTCTCTCTCATCCAAACCTTTTAGCTTGACATCTTAGGCTTTGAACAAGATACAGACCATCTTTCGCTTCATGTCTTGGGCTTTGAACAAGACACCAAAACAACTTTTTTCCTCCCATAGAATAGGAGGAACTACGATCAATCTGATTTCCCTGTCTCGGGAATACGTAGGCATAAGATTGAAAAATCATAGCGAGCATACCAATCAAAAAACCAAAATCTAGTACCCCCATATATCAACCCAAAAGCACCAAATCCTAACATCTTACCAAAAACCTCGCAAATAGTCTAGACATTCTAATCTTAACAAAATAACCGAAGAGGAGCCCACATCTTAATAGCATCTGTAAACTAACAGTCAGCTGTTTAAACTCAGTATGCAAGCAGGGTTAATTGGAGACATCTATTTCCCTTCCTTAATCAGCTCGATAGGATAAAAACTGAATCGAACTGTAAAACCCAAGCGATCGTGATTCAGGACCACAAAAATCGTGCTACAGGTGTGAGAGATTACGAGTGTTCATATGCCCATGTGGGGTGTGAGCGATTACGAGTGTTCGTGTGCCCATGTGGGGTGTGAGCGATCACGGATGTCGTGTGCCCAATTGGGGTGTGAGCGACTCATATGGAAATTCCGACGGGAATTATGATCATGAAAAATGGATCGGATTGGTACCACATGCATTGAGTTGAGTTGTGAGTCTCATTGCATTGCATTGTGTTATGTTGTGTATTGGATTTTATGATTGTTTGCTTGTGTGGGAAATTGTATTTATGTTGATGTTGTGATGATAGGGTGAATCGTGTAATGTTTATATGCTCTTATATTCATATTATGCATTTCTTTTATTGGTTTGAGAATCTCACCCCTTCTGTTTGAATGTTACCTCCATGTGGGTAACGTGCAGATAATCAAGAATAGTGCGGAGTTGCGGTTAGTGAAGACGAAGTCCTTCACTTTATGTTTAGATTCGGAGTCTGCTCTAATGTGTAACACTGGGGATATGGAACGCTTTTATGTCATTTATGTTTGTTTGGATATCTTTTCATATGATGTTTCTTACAATTACTTTAAAACATGATTATGCTTTGAATCATTAAACTGTTTATTTGTTGATGTTCCGCTGCAATAAGAGTTGAATTTTTCAAACATGTTTTATTATTATTACCGTTAGTAATTTTTAATAGATGACATGTGTTACATATCATAATGTATGAGAAGGTTTATGATGAACGTGACATCCTAGATGCCATATGTTTTACTTTACTTTGATATTTTATTATAAATTAACGCGGGGGTTTTAGGGTGTTACATGTCCAAACAGCCTAAAGGTGGTTAAGCCTCTATTTTGTCCTAGTTCTAGGTGAGGATGGTAATGGGAGGAACTTAGGAACTCTAAGGTTAGACTCTGGTAAGTTGGATGTTTGGTAATTGAGAAACGGTCCCAGCTGATCTAGTTAAACATATACCTTAAACTTTCTTTGAGTCCTAATGTTTCTAAGCACTGAAAGTCCGGATATCAGGTCAGTGATACGGTTCTCTCATATAGAACTTCATAATGCTTTCTCTGGGCATCGTTCTTGAAAATGATCCTCATGTTGTCCACGTGCTACATTCTAAGATGTTTACACGAATGCATGCTAAGGTTGAGCAAGTCACTAAGAACCTAACTAATATCGGAGTACCACTTCCTCAAGATTTTAGACACTGATGATGATGATGACATCAACCAATATCATTCTTGTTGTGTTGCTTGTATTTTTCTTTGTATATTTGCTTTATGTCTTTATTATTACTCTTCATGTAAGTATTTTTCATCTTTGAAGTTTATCTTGCACCTACTAAACATGTCTTGTTCTATGTGATGTTTACTTGTTTATCTTATTCCCCCTCCTTTCCTCTTTGATAATGCCAAAAGGGGGATAATTATACTTTTAGGAGAGGTAGAGTATAATTTCTTTATTTGTGACGGAGAGTTAAAAAAATATAATTTTTTTCCATCTTAGTATTTAAGTTTTACCACTTCTCTAAGATATGTGTCATCGTAAAAAATGGGGATAGTGTGGTTCAAGGTGTTGTGCAGGTAAATGGGTTGATGTCTATGGTTTTGATGATCACAAAAAGAATGCAATGTAATCATGAGAATCATCAAAGTAGAAAAATAATTTATCAAAAAAGTAGAGCTAAGAAAGTTTTGGTGTTGAAAGAAAACATAGTCAAATGAAAAGATCAACATCAAATGAACTAAAGTCTGTGAATTCTCGTTTGATCTTGCGCCTTAGTATAATTTTATCTATTTAGGAACAATAGTGTGTAAATTAAGTGTGATTAGCTCTCAAAGTACAAAGTAATATGCGTGCGCGCGCACACACACACACACTCAAAATGATTTTGCATACTTCATCTCTTCCAAAACATTGTTTAAAATCATTTCACGCCATTTTCTAATTTATTAAGAAGCATCTTAACTAATTTAGAAGCAAAATATCGCTCTCTAATTTATTAGACATTATATCTAATCGATTATGGAGAGAGCTCATCACATAATCCATTAGGACCCCTCTTAATCGATGACGCTCCGAATCTAGCTAATTTATTTCCTAATTAGCTAAGTCTAATCGATTAGCACCACATTCTAATCTATTAGAGTGCGTCTTCGGCCAAGGTTTATTTTCTTTCTTGGCCAATTTTTTTCTCCTATATATAGAGGTCTTTATGTTCACTTATAATCACTAACTAGTACAAGACGCACGGGTATAAGAAAAAGTATGAGATATAGTAGTAGTTATTTTGATAGTTGAATTATATTCAAATGCACATTAAAAATAATATTAATGCATGTTTTTTATTTGGACCTAACTGATTGTATTCCTTGTCACAAGTGGACCGTGCGTCCGCACGGGTAAGTTCATTCCTATCTTAAATTATTCGATAAAAAATTTGAATGTTTGTGGCTATTTTTTAATATATCTTTAAATGTATTAACAATAAATGATATATGTTAAATTAAAAATTATAGGTATTGGTCCAGCATACTGTAACACCCCAAAATTTGCCCTCTTACTTTTAGCTAACTGGCTTATGTTTCTTTGCATTTCTTGCATTAGCATTTGTGCATAGCATTGGCTCTTAGCATGGGATCAAGGTACTTGGTTCATCTCAAAGGAGTCTCAAGCCTCAAGGTGGTTTGAGGAGTTCATCATATCTTCATAAGGTCAAGAATGGCAAAGGATTTCAAGTGAATCTTTCCCTCCTAACCAGAGGGACCAAATTAGGGTTTTGGTTTCAAAAGGGCTTCTTGTTGAACTTTGTGGATTCAAGCATGCTCTCATGGGTTTCATATGCTCACAAGTGCTCATAGAGGAAGGCTTGGCTAGTGGTTCATTGTGGAAGATGTTCAGTGGATCAGTTACTTGTGAAGTAAGCAAAAGTCAATTGTAAGGAGGAAAGTCAACCATGGAATTTTGAGGTCCCCTTCATGATTTTTAAGGTCTTATGCCCTCATATGGTCCTCAAAGGCTAGGATTCCTACCATTCATCAAGAATCAAGAGTTTGTGCAAAAGTTACTAATTTTGGAAAATGACCTATAATGTGAAATTTCCATTTTGGGAAACTTTTCCAACCATCTTCAACTTGACTTTTCATCATCAAGGAAGCTTCAAATGAATTTTCCTCAAACATGAAAGTTGAAGATCTCTCTCTCCCATTTCCAAAAAGTACTGGATTGTCTCCATATCATTTGTGAAACTCAAGTTATGATCAAAAGACTCAAGGTTGGTTTTTAAGGTTTTCACATGGTTCCATTTTTCCACCTTTTGCATTTTGGTTCAAAATGGCTTGTAATGACCTCTAATGCTTCAAGTCACATTGCCATATTCAAGTACACTTCATGAGGACCACTTTTGACCTTTGAATCAATTCATTTCATGCCATATACCTCACTTACTTCGCATAATGCAAATTGGCAAGATGGATTGAAACTCACAAACCAATCAACCACAAGGCCCAATTTCAATTCCATTGTGATCAGCAAGTGAAATGTGAGTGAATCATGCTTATTTCATGACCAAGGCACGTGTGGATTAGTGGGTGCATTACAACTTGCATTTTTTCAAATCACATTGGATAGCCTTAATCAAGGGATTAATGAAACCCTAATCATGCTTAGAATGTTAACCAAGTCTATATAAGAAGGATCACACGTTCATTCCACCCTCATGCACTCTCATTTGCTCAGAATTCCAATTTTTTCTCTCACTCTTTCTCTCTTCGAAACTCACTCTCCTTGGAGGTTCTTTGAGATTTTATTTCACATTCTTGATCAGTGAAGTAAATAGAGCAAGAATCAACCATTGATTGAAGCTGAGAGTGAGTTTTTCATCAGAATCAATTTTGGAAGGTTCAAGTTCAAATCTCAAGATCTAGCACGATTCCAAGCTCTAATTGCATTTATTTTGCAATTAGAGGTTCTAAGGAGTAGATCTGCAGCTTCCAGAGGGTTTTCTTGGTGTATTTTAAACTCTGCAATTCTCAGGTTAGTGTGAAATTCATCATCATGTAACTTGATTTTATGGTGTGCATTGTGTTCCTCATGAGTTGCTGATCATGCTGATGTGTTTAGATCTTGTTTTGGACGTGTATCACGACTGTATTTTGGATCTGAAGTTTCTAGATCCAAACTTCTTTTCTTCGATTTGGCTTGTGTGTTTACTGTTTGATGAAATGGTTTGCATATTCATGATCCTTGTTGAAATCTGAACAAAATGATGTACTCATGTTTGATTTCTGGAAAATTTTGGTTTGGTGCTCGCCGGAGAAGGTGACCGGAGCTAGGGTTCCGGCACCTGGTTACTTTTCAGGTCACCTGAGTTTCAGAGGAAGGAGATGAAATCTGGACCGTTGGTGGTCCAGATCTGATGGTCCATGCGCAGCCATGTCATTTAAAATCCTTTTTTATTTTGTTGATTGCGTGTTTTTATTCCATGTTTATTATCATGCACACTCAGATCTGGATCACACATCATGATTACTTACTTGTTTTGTTGAATGATTCTCTCACGTTAGATTAATCTGATGGTTGTGGATGTGCCAACGCATTAAATTACCATGTGCTATTCACGTGTTTTTATTTTAATTGCTGATGATTGGATGTGCGTGCATGTGTTATTGTTATCATGTACCTTTTAATCCTGGCCACAGATCTTGTGTACCTTTGGTTTGTTTGACTGATTGTGGAGCGTGTGACCAATCTGATGGTGTGTGTGGGTCAAGATGATTGACTGGGTTTTGTATGGGATTGTTGACTTGCGTTGATGGATCATTTGACTTGGGCCTGCTATCCCCACCCCCTGTTCAGCCCATTTGACTTGGGCTTTTATTTCCTTTTATTTTATTTTAATTGTTGTATTTTCATTTTTAATTTTTAAAAATAGTTTTATGCATCAAAAAATTATGAAAAAAATCATGGATCATCTTTAGGATTTTATAAAATTTTTTCAAATTTTATTTTCCATTTTTATTTTATTTTGTGCATCTGAATTATTTGTTTGTTTAATTTTTTGTGTGAATTGCTTCAATTGTGCAGACCTTGCCTTGTTGAATTTTGTTCTCATCATTGGTGTATGATTTCCATCCCATTATTTTTGTATAATTCAGAAGACATCTTGAGGTTCTTAAAAATATTTTTTTTTCATTTTTAAAAGTTTTTCATATTGCATTTTAGTCCCTCTCCTTTGCATATTGGTTCATGGTTCCTATGTGATCCTTGCCTAATTGTTTGAGGTACTTAAACTTTGAATTTTGGTGTGATCTTTTGACATGTTGTTAGTTTCTGACTTAGGTCATTTGGGTTTTGATTCCACAATTTCTGAATGTCATTTGATATATGTTTGATTATTTGTGCCTAAGTGAATTTTGCATGATCATCATATGACATCTCTTAACCCTAATTGTTTTGCCATGCCTAATTGTTTGAAGTGCTTTGTGATTATTTGCATGAGCTTTTGGTATGATGTTTACCCCTGGTTGAGGTCCCTTGGGACCAATTTTTACAATTTATGAATCATGTTTGGCATGTGCTAAGTGTTTGGACTTTGAGTTTCCTTTTGTGGACTTTCTTTGGTGCATAATGTTTCATGTTTTGATCCTTTCTTGCACTTGTGAATTGTTGATGATGGTATGATCTTGGTTCTGACTTGTTTTCATCTTCATCTTATTTTTCTCATTTCATCTTGATATGAAGTTCATTGGTGCTTAATTGTGAATTTCATACAAGTATGCTTGCATTCTTTCATGATTACCTTTGCATGCTTGCTTGAGATGTTTTGCATGATCTTTGAGACTTGTTATTTGATGTGAGTTGGATATACTTGATATGATGTGCTTGCTGCCCTATCTTGTTTCTTATATCATCCTTCTCTTTCTCTTTCTTCTCTTTCACTCTCTTCCTCCCATGAATCTCAAGACTTGTTTAAGTCTTGGATTCTCTCCCTTTAGAGCCACATAGTCCAAATTAATTTTTGATTAAGCTTGGAGTAGGATTAGCATTAGGTTTTAGGTAGTCATCCCTCCTAAGCCTCACTAACCATAGGTCATCCATGCATGATAACATTAGGATTCTTAGTTTCCCTTTAGAGTTTCCTTTGGGTCTTCTCTCTTCTCATCTCAAAACTTCTTGAAAGCACCTAATAAAGATAAAGTGTATTGCGCACGAGCCTTAAGCGTGGGGAATGAGAAATGAGGGGCTTCCTCTCATCTTTCTAGAATGCTTAGCGGGTGTCCTGTCTTGGGACGATTCGTTAAGTATTCGTCCCTGTGCCCTAGACTTTGGTGCAATGCAAGTTATGAACTAACTTAAAACACTTCTGTCTAAAAAACAAAAAAAACAAATTCAAATCTTTTTATGCTTCGGGATTGTTTGGTTCCAGACCATTTTCAGAAAAGAGCACGTTACCTTCCTTCTAAGTCGCAAACAGGCATCGACCCTAACTGCCGGACGCGAATCTAACGTCGCTCATAAAAAACACTTACCCATCCGTGGTTGTACCCACGAACTACATTAGCTTTGATTCCTCTCTCTCGTCCGATTGAGGATATGTAGGCACAAGACAGCGATTGTCTTGGCGAGCAACCTTCCCCCACAGTTCCCGTCCGAACTACGTTGACTCTGACTTTCCCATTGCACTGAGGGAGTACATAGGCCTAGGGCATCGAATATGTCCTACCGAGTCTGTCTTAGTCACCCCCATCCTCGTTTTCTTTTGCAG
This sequence comes from Lathyrus tuberosus, assembly GCA_022829125.1. NCBI lineage: Eukaryota > Viridiplantae > Streptophyta > Magnoliopsida > Fabales > Fabaceae > Lathyrus > Lathyrus tuberosus. The sequence continues at coordinate 7,266,248 of JALAZF010000154.1, read as the reverse complement.
CCATAGATAGTAGGACAGCTCACCCTCCGTTTAGACAACAAGCGTGGATCCCATCGAGTACGATGGATGCGTGGGGTGCTAACACCTTCCCCTCGCATAACCGACTCCCAAACCTGGACTATGGTTGCGATGACCATGTCTTTCCCCCTTTCTCTTTAGGTTTATGCAGTGTTTCCTTTCCGTCTCTCGGGATAAATACACATTGCTGGCGACTCTGTGTTTTCAGCGCCACTCTCGCGTTTGTACCGTTGGATGCGAATCTTTTGGGAACGACAGCTGGCAACTCTGCTGGGGACTCTGGTTGACCTCTTGATGGTCCATCCCCTTTAGCGAGTCGATCCTAGAGCTTGTTTGTTTTTCGTTGGGTGTTTATTTGTTGTGCTTTATTATGTTGTATATTACTGTTTTACAGCTTTTATCGCATTGTATTTCATTTTATTACTGTCATACTGGATATTGCTGTGTTGTGCTGGCTGGTTTCTGTTTGGCAGGTTGGGTTGTTCTGAGAGATAAGCCCAATACCCAGGCTTGAGTACACCCTAGGACTAGAGTGGAGAGTAGTGGGACCTATGTGCCCGCTTGGTACGTTTGTGTGTTCACGAAATTCACAACCAGACGAAGCTATCTTGGGACGCATTCTGACGTGTGTGTCTTGCGCATGTTAAGGTGTTTATCCAGAGAGCTGTCGACTCTGGTGACCGTTTCTCCGATACCTCAGTTGCGCCTCTCCTCCCGAGATGTGACAGTGGCAGACCACGTTCCATGGCAAACCCATTGCACATTCTCGATCCGAGGACCCAATGCTGAGGGACTCGCATAGGATGACCTTATTTTTTAGGGGAATCAGTTGATGCCACCTCGATTGATGATGATGCCAAACCAGAAATGGTGAACGTATCATCATTTCTCGACCTAAGGGCCCGTGATATTGAAGATCCTCGGTTTTTCTAGAACCCACTTGTGAGATGGGATGGGTGTTTGCGTGTCTGTAGGAAACCAAAACCTTCAACCTACCCGGTTTTCTGGATTTCTCATCAGTGTTTGATTATCTGGGTTTCTGGTTATCTCACTGGTTCGGTATTCTAGAATTCTGGTTTTCTGGGTTATGGTTCTTGTTAAGTTAACACCACAGCACATCCAGTAGTGACGCCTTGATTCCATGCTTGCATGTGCATATCATTTTTCTTGCATTCTAACATGTTTGACATTTTTCAGGGCTTGCATCTTACTCTTGATTCCAGTTTTCTGAGGTAGCCTTAACATGGATGTCCAGAGAAAGAAGACTATTGCTTATTCGTTCCCAGACCTGACCTTGACGTTGATTCACAAGTTGATTAATATGGCTGGTCCCGGAGTTCGTACAGAGTTCAGTGGAGAGTATGGGAGGCTTTTGAAGTTTGTCTATAGTATCTCCAAGTATGAGAAGGATGCCATTCATACACTTCTTCAGTTCTATGATCCGTCTTTGCGTTGCTTCACTTTCCCAGACTATATCTTGGCTCCAACGTTGGAGGAGTTCTCATTTATTTTGGGAATCCCCATCAGGCATGACATAGTATTCTTTTCTGAAGAACGTCCCGGGATAAAAGAAATGGCCATTGCTCTTCATATTGGTGAATCCGCTCTGAGCAATAATATTGTGGAGAAACAAGGAGCTAAGGGTTTCTTATTGAAGTTCTTGTTTGATCAAGCTTGCATACATGTTAAAGAGAAGAATTGGACTGCTTTCCAAGCTATTCTGGCTATGTGCATCTATGGGATTGTCCTGTTTCCCAATGTTCCTGATCTGGTGGATATGCATGCTGTCAGGATCTTTATTTCAAAGAATCCTATACCTACCTTGCTAGGTGATGTGTATCACTTAGTCCACTACAAGAATGAAAATAGGCGTGGAAAAACTGTGAGTTGCTGTGCACCACTCTTATCTACTTGGTTTCTGAGTCATCTCCCCGAAGCTGGCTCTTTTGTTGATACGAGAGATTCTCTGAAGTGGTCAAAGAGGTTAATGGGCTTGACTGCTGACAACATTGTTTGGTTCAACCATGACTTGCTAGGAATGGAGATTATTTGCAAGTGCGGAGAATTCCCTAATGTACCCTTGATAGGGAGAAGAGGTGGAATTAACTATAATCCTTCCCTTGTTATCAGGCAGTTTGGTTATCCTTTGAGAGGTCCACCTGAAGAGCGAGATATCAGAGAGTCCTTATTCTTCAATGGTACTGAGGATCAAGAGATGATAAGGAAGATTGTGAATGCTTGGAAGCATGTGACCAAGAAGGGAAAAACTTCATTCGGGAAATGTAACAACCGGGCCTTTCCTTCCTATGAAGAGTGGATTAAGAAGAGAGCAGAAGAGGAGCTTCTTCCCTTCCCGGTGGAACCACCTTTGTATCTTTTGATGATCGAGGCTCCCATGACTGTTGATGCAGAGAAGTATGATAAGTTATGGGCTAATAAGGAGAAACTCCGAGAGGAGAATCGTGAGCTGGGCTGAGACGTTGGTCAGTTAAAGCACGAAAAAGGTGAAGCTATCCATGCTGCCAGGTTGAAATCATAACTTTTGGTTGTGAAGGAGAAAGATTTGTCTAAATAAGCCACAGCCAGAGAGAAAGTGGCTTAAGCGTTGAAAAGTGTTAGAAAGGTCCTTTCGTCCAAAAAGAAAGAGTTAGCTTATGCTATGTCAAGAATTCACAGGTTCAGTGACCATCGAAATACAGCAATTACCGCCAACAGGTTGAAAGAGGACAAGTATCTGGAACAGATTGAAGGTTTAAAGACAGAGCTTCGGAAAAAGGATAAGGAGATTTTATCAGGGATCTTTGAGAGGAGAGAAGTTGAGGAAAAGCTCAAGGAAACCATGGCAGATATGGAACAGCTGAAGATTCAAGCCGAAGTGAAAAGAGCCAGGAGTGAAGGTCCAAGTTCAGGTGGAGCTTCTGGAGAAGATGATTGGGAGTTCCATAGTCGTTATTTAATAGGAATCTTGCATAGGAGAGATCTTCTGATTCAGGAGTTGATTCAGAGACCAGAGCATCCTAATACCAAGAAGCTTCTCAAGGAAGTACAGAATTGGTGCAAAAAGAATGACGAATGGGGAATTTTAGCGCGGCTGAGTCTTGATGATATGCTTTAGTTTCCTTGCTGTTGTTTTCTTTGTATTTCCGGGATCACCGCCAGGCTTGTTGGTCGGGGTCTTTGTTTATGCTTATTCAGACTTGTGTTGTAACAGATGCTTATTCTCTTTATATGATCAGGAATTCAGTTCTCTTCTGTTGTTAAAACTGGAATCAAGGGATAGATCGCCTTGATAATGTTCATATATGTTTGCATTTGCATTTGCATGATCATAATCATTTTTGCATAGCAAGTTTATCTTTGGTTTTCTTATGTTCTCCTTTCTTCAGGCAGGATAGCGGATCAACCGATTCACCACTATTCTACTCGACTCAACCAGAAGAGAGTCATGGAACAGATGCAAGCTGAGATGGCTGCTATGCAGGCGCGTATTGACCAGTTTATGGAAATGATGCAAGGAGTTGCATAGGGGCAACAAGAGCTCAGGACCCTGGTACAACCTCTTGTGGCAAGAGTAGATGAGAACGGTGTACTACATGGCGGTCATGTTATTCCTCCTGGCAGAGGTGGTAATGGAAATGTTGGTGGTAATGGAGCTCAAGGTGGAATGCCAATTCCTTCTTTGGTAGGAGGAGGAAGCATTATTCGTGCAGTTCATGGCCATCACTATGATGACCATCAAGACGCTGTTTTCTCTGTGCGAAGCATGGATGCTGGTATCCCTGCTGGTAATGATGAAAGGATCCGGCTGATTGAAGAGCAGTTGAGGGGGGTTGTGGATCAAAATACTCTGGGCATGGACTTGGATGATCTGGGACTGGTTCCAGGCGTCATTATCCCACACAAGTTTCAGACGCCTACTTTTGAAAAGTACAACGGTATGACTTGCCCAAGGACTCACGTGAGGGCGTACGCAAGTAAAATGGTTGCTCATGCGAAGAATGAGAAGTTGATGATGCATTGTTGTTGTACCCCAAATTTTACCCTCATCTTTTTGCTAAATGCTATGTGATTTATTTTCTCTGTATTTTTTTATCTTAATTTCTTTTTATTTATTTTGCCTTAATTTATTTAGCATTTTATTTTATTTATCTTATCTTAATTTAATTTTAATATGTTTTATGTTTATTTATTTTGAATTTTAAATGTTTTAATTAATTTTAGCTTAATTAATTAATTTAGTTGATGATTTAATTTTAGTTTAATTTGTTTGATTTTGAATTAATTATCCTTTTATTATTTTGGTTAAAATTTATTCAAAATGCCTTAATTTTAATTTTTAAATAATTTATTAATTGAAATTAAGTCAGATTTTATTAGTAATTAATTTAATCATCATTAGTTTTCTTTTTTAAAAATAATCTTAGGATTTTAATTTAGGTGTGGTAATTTAATAGAAAGTGTCATTTAATTTTGATTAAGAAAAACAAATACGTGTACCATTTTCATTTGGGCTATATTGGGTTTATGGGAAATTTTTGATTGGATGATGACCAAAATCACTAGCCAATCAGAAGGCTGTCTTCTTTCTTTGACTTTTCAACGGTCATTTTGGACCAATTGAAACCTTGCGCGTGTCTAGGGAATAGTTTTCTTCTTCTTTTTTTCGTTTCTTTTTCGATTTTGCAGAGGAACCAATTCCTTCAAGTGGTTGCAAGTTCTTTTAAATTCAATTCGCAAATCTTGGCGCCATCACTTCAATTTTCGTTGCCCTAAATTTCCTCAATTGCTCCATGGAATTTCAATTGCACAAAGCAAAGCTTCAAACTTCCCTTTTCCACCATTTTCTGCGCCACCTGCGAGAGGAGCAGAGCAACGTTGCTCTCATTTCCCCAAACTGCACCTACATAGGCTGATGACCAAGGAAAGGTGAGAAGATGCTATCCATATCAAGCCCCGTGGCATCTGCTACATCTCAGAGTGGAGGAGCGTTTGCTCCCTCAAGCATTGTACATTGTTTCAAAACCCTAGCTGCCACTACTCTTGGAGGAGGATTAATTCCTACCCGGCCCATAACATCAACCCATTACTATGCCTATATCAGGAGGGTAGCTATTCAGCTCTGATCATCAACAACTGTCCTCACAAACATTTTTTTCAAGTTTCGTGTGAATTGAGGAAGTGAATTTCTGAGTGGCTGTGGAGGTGTTCTGAACACTCAAGGCATTAGCAAAGCTTCGGTTTGGTATCATTCCTATTTCCCTTTTCATTTTTATCATGTTCATTTAATGCTTTTTTGCTCATGATCATTCCAAGTCATATGAACACATGCTTTGAGTTATTTGTATGATGTTGTTATGCTAAATGTTGTTATCAATGTTGTTACGACTGCTCATGACCATCTATAATGTGCAATATGTTGTTATGCTGTCAAATATGGATACCTCCATGTATTGAACATTTGTCTTGTCACTCTGTGTTTATTGATGTCTAATCTATAGTTTCTTAGTATGGCTACATTGTTGATATGCCTGAAATATGTTTTGAATCAAGATTTGTCACATGTGCTTAAACTGATATTCTGCTGAGTTATTGCTTTGTATGCATAAGATTTATAATCTACTTAGCATAATAGGACTTTTAAACTGAGTTGTTTCATCTTGTGGTTCATGATTTTTGGTCAGATGCTTGTTGGTTTCGGTGTCTAAATGAGTTTTGTTCTGTAAAGTCAAGTAGCACTATCATAGCAACCATATTTGTTTTGTGCAAAGAGATTGATATGTTAGTATGTTGCCATCAGTTATGTGTTTTTTTCACTTTGAAATAATAAACCTGTTTTGATATGCCATTTACTTGTCACTTGAATCATGTGCATCAGTTCTGCAGCATTACATCTACCATATCATACTTGTTTTCTACGTGTCCTTTTGACTGACATTTGGTATAAGCCTGAACTTATTGTATGTGTGCTTGGCCTTAGTTTAATCTATCTATGTGTTGAAGATTGATGTGTGAATTGCTAAAGTATGCACATGGTTATGCTGAGTGTTTTAATCTAAATCTGAGTTGTTGTTATCTCATGGTCTAAGTCTTAATATACCAGCTATATGTTAAAGTTGTGCATTATATCTTGTTATCAGCTTGTATGTCCAACACCACCACCTAAACTTCTGGTTGTTTTTGTATTGAATGATTGAGTATACTTTGATTGGTTACTAGCTGTGATTGATAGTCTTAGAAATCCTAAGCCAAATTTTTTCCACACACTACCATATGTATGTACCAGTACTAAGGCACATATCCATGACTGCATAGACCTGACTAAGCATGTTTACCTTTATTTATCCTCAGTCATACAAACCTATATGTTCTGTCACTAACCACACACATGTATAATCTATTGTTAATAACATGAAGCTTTGAACTGTTGCTTTTAAGGTGAATTCACTGACAAATATTCAGCTCTGTTTGTAACCATTTATTCTAAGGAGTTTTTTACTTGAACTGTTGCTGTTACATATATTCATGTGTGCAATGTTCTTTCCTTTTGGTTCAAGTGTGAACTGCTATCTTGGTAATATGTCATTTATCAATACATGCCCACCTTATGTGTTAGGACATAAGTTTATTTTTTTTTAGAGTCCTTGAAGACTTGGCCCTGTATATTCTTATATTGATGTCTGTTAAGCATATCTTGATGGGTAAATGTTTTTTTATGAACATACTTTTTCCTACTGTCTTGATGTGCATACATTCATTTGTCGCCAGCATTTTCAACTTCTATGGACTGGCTGATGTTTGTGAATCCTAATATTCAAGCTAACATGTTTTTTTTCCATGGTCTGTACTTTTGTATTGCTATGTGTGTGTTGGTTCAAAATGTGTTGCTATATGTGTTTTGTTGCTACTCTTTGAGACATTTGGTTTGAGATATCATTTTGCTTGTTTGTTTCCTTGCCCTATTAAACTACACATTCTGACTCTAAGGGTTTATGGATGCACTCTGGCTTCGTTTGATCTGTTATGCACTCTGGCTCTGTTAAACTGTTTTGCACTTGTTAAACTTGTTGACCTGTTTACTCTTTTGACATTTTAGTTCACATGCTCTTATGTAACTTTAGCACACCTTTGACCTTGTATTTCTGATTGAGTGGTTATCCCGTTGTTTTAAGTTGGACATTAGAACTGTTAACTTGGTGAAGTCTATGTTTTTTATGTTGATTGTGTGGTCTTGATGTCACTTATTAATATAATGATGTATCTGCTTTTTCTTGAGTGCTAAATTTTTCTTTATGTCAAATTCATTCTCAGTTTTTAGCCATGTATCTCAATATTGCACATTTGGTCATCATAATATATTGCACTATGCATACTATAGCTGCCATTTGAAATTGACTATGCCTAGAAGACTTGATTCCATGCCATACTATACTTGATTAGATTGTACGATATGCCTCAAATGATTATTGACTTGTCTCCAAAACTGTGAACATGATTGCCTAAACCTTATACTCTTAGTATGTGTGCAAATTAAAATTTTGTCCATAAGTGTATGTATGCTTGCCTGTCCAAGATTGTCTTCATTTGGAAACTTTGTCTGTGTGATATAATGAGGTACTATGTTGATCATTGTTATCCCTTAGTGCTATGTCACTTCATACTATGTATATTCCAAATTGATGTGTTTGATTAATGTTATTGTTGAACTTTGCACCTGACCTTGCTCTTTGTGTGATTTAGAAATGTGTATTCTTTTGTGAACTTGATCTGTGGTTCCAACCTCAGTGACATAGCATGTTATTTTCTCTTTGTGCACTACAATGACAAGCTGTAGGATTCCTCAAGTATGACAGGATTCTTTGATTGTCGGACCTGTTCTCAATAGGTGTTATGTATCATGTTCGCTTGAATCCTTTTTATTGATGTCCCTTGACTAACCTATTCACAGTCATGTTAGCCAATGTGTTTTGTTTCAATAATCACACACATACATCTCAGTAGGAAATCTGCCCTCATATTGTGAACCTCTGTTGAAATTTGCATATATTCTGTTGACAATTTGCTTTTTTGAATGAGTATGAATCTATGTGCTTTTTGTGTATGCCACATGTTGATGCTTGACTACCTAACTTAGCATAAAATCATATCTTATGCAACTGTCTCCTTTCTTGGTTTTGTTGTTGATCATTTATGACTGCTATTCGTGTGCCCTGCCATTAAAGTGTTATGTTGAATGTTGTTAACCTTCCTTGTGATTGCCATTGAACATGCGTGGTACCTCTTTTTCATGACCATTGCACGTTTCACATGTTTAGTTTTAGTGTAAATAAAGGATCCCATCACATTCTCTGTTCCTTGCTGTTGAATTTGGTCTTTTATTTTGATCAATTTAGTTGAGATCTGGTTGAGTTACGCACCTGTGAACATGGCTGGTTAAAATGCTTAAAACCTGAACCATGGTGGGGGGTATAGGGCACGCGCGTGTTTGGTTTATTTGGGGATATGAACTTGTTTCACTTTATATAATTTTTGAGTTGTATAATTACCGGATGTATTGGCCGTCCCAACGGTAGCACCACGCCTTGCCTTCACCATTTCGCCCACAGGACGGGGGTTCGATCCCTACCCAGTCCTTTTGCTTTTTCTTTTTGATTCTTTGCCTCTTAAAATATATACGTGAGTTTCCCTCTTATGTTCACTACGCACGCACAGCCCAGATGGTGGAAATTTTGGGGCGTTCAGGCAAGGGCGTGGGTTCAAACCCCACTTGGGACATTTCCTTTCTTTTTTTGTTAAAATCATTTCCTTTTATTTAAAGCTTATTAAAATTTAAAAACAGTTTATTTATCTTTTAGAAAATCTTAGTTTTATTCTAAAACTCAAAAAAAATATTCACTTTTATTTAGTAATTTATTTTCTTAAATAGTTATTTAAGTTGATTTATTATTAATGTGAGTTTCCACTCTCTTTATCTTGATTAAATTGTTAAACCTTTATTTATGACCTTATTGAAACTTTTGAATGTTTTGTTTAATTCATCTTTAATTTATCTTGTCATTTGGTTGTTGAATTAATTTGTGATTGGTATTATTCAACTTTGAATATCATCTTGATTAATTTTTTATTCATGACTATGTCTTGACTTATGATTTGTTTCTTGTGTGATATATTTCGCAAGTTTAATATCTGTGGTTTGTCTTCGTCTACTTGACCTCTTTGATATTCATCTCATGTCTATTCATTGTTTATCATGAAGCATCTTGCCATCTTTATGCTTGTGTTGCTTTCATCATCTTATATCAATGTTTTATCTTTATCAATGTTTTTATCTCTTATCTTTTATCTTACAACTGTTATTCCCCCCATTCCAAAGGAAGATGAAATACATTGACTTTTAAAGTCATTAGCCCCCGCCTTAACCTAAGTAACCTCTTAGGAGAAACTTCATTTCTTGGCCTCATCAGAGCTATAGAAATTACAACTAGCTTTAGGAGAGAGTTTTTAAACTCTTAGTGATATTCATCCTAATGAATTATCACTTTTCCCTACTGACTAAACATAACATAGGTCCATTACAACTAGATTTAGAGAGTTCTTATACTCTACAGTGAGTTCACACTCATTTCCCCTCTGAATATTGACCACAGTCAATCATTCAGTAGAAGTAGAACTACGCATACTCTGATTCTATTCCCGAGGATACATAGGCGCAAAGTGTGATGCTTTGTCAAGTAAACTTAGCTACTAACCCCTAGGGTTTCAACCTTTAGCATAGAACCTTTAGCAAACATAATATAACATTAGAACAAGAGGCTCCCGTAGAGTACTACGGACGTATAGGGTGCTAATACCTTCCCTAGGCGTAACCAATCCCCGAACCTTAGATCTTTCCCTTTAGGTTTTTTTAACGATCTTGAACCTTTCCTTTGGATAAATCAAAGTCGGTTGTAAAAGAAAATGATGCAAATTAATTAATAATTTGTTATCCGATTTTCACCACAACAATTGCTTTCAGGATAGCCTATCTGGGGCATCCCTGGAATGGTATATGCAGCTAGAGAGGAAAGACGTTCGTAGTTGGAAAGAGCTGGCAGGGGCTTTTATCAAACACTATCAATACAACACCGACATGGCTCCCAATCGTACACAGCTACAGAGCATGTCCCAGAAAAGCAGTGAAACCTTTAAGGAGTATGCGCAGAGATGGGGCGAGTTGGCGGCGAGGGTGCAGCCGCTAATGTTGGAAACAGAAATGTTGAAAATGTTCATGGACACCTTGCCCAAACATTATTATGAGAAATTGTTGTCTTGTGCGCTAGGCAAGTTCACAGATTTGATCATGTTAGGTGAGATGGTAGAAAGTGGGATTAGAGCTGGGAAGGTCTCAGGCAGTGATAAACCATCTTCTGGTCAGGGGAAGAAGCCATATGTGAACTATAAAAAGAAAAAAGAAGCAAATTCTGTCTCATCCTATAGGGTAAAGGGGAAACAACAACAAAACTATAACCAGCAGGTGGCTTCAGTGGTTATTCCTGCAGCACTCCCACCTCTGGCAGCACCTCAACGACAGAATCGCACTCCGCGCCAACAGCAATTCACACCTAAGCAGAATAGACACTTTGATACTCCACCTCTACCATATTCACAATTGTTTCAGCATTTGCTTCAGTTGAAGTTAGTTGAAAAGAGGACTTTGGCTCCTCCTGTTGGTAATCCGCCTTCCGGGTACAATCCTAACGCCCATTGTGATTTTCATTTTGGGGCACCTGGGCATCATCTCGAGGACTGTAAAGCTTTTAAGCATAAAGTCCAGGACTTGGTAGATTCAAAGGCTATCAGCTTTGCTAATGATGGACCTAATGTTGTGCAGAACCCGATGCCTAACCATGGTGGGCCAGGGGTTAATGCTGTGATAGAAGAGTGTGAGTCTCTGAACCCGATTATGAATGTGGATGAGTTGAAGACACCGTTGAAGGTAGTAAAGGACAGGCTGCTAAAAGGTGGGGTATATCCCGGCTATGATGAAAATTGTCCAGAGTGCATGGTACAGATTAATGGTTGTGGTTTATTGAAGTCTGGGATTCAGGGTTTGATTGATGAAGAATGTCTGCAATTCAACCGTTGTAATCAGCAAAAAGAGGTTGTTAATGATGATGTTGCTACTATTGTTATTCCTTTCAAGACAGTTGTAATATCAGGGCCAGCGAGACCAGCGCCGATTGTTATTTCAGGTCCTAAACCCATTCCGTATGAAAGTACCCAAGCCGTCCCTTGGAATTATGATGCTAGTGTATTTGTTAATGGACAAAAGCAGGAATTAATGACTACTCCACCAGTGAGTACTAGTTCAGAAGCTAAAGTTGAGACTGATGCTATAACAAGAAGTGGTAGAGTGCTTACTCCTGTTAATGATCAACCCAGTACTTCTAGGCAAGATAGGGGAAAACAGGCAATGGAGGGTTCTGTTCAGACCCCAGTGACTATTGATTCTACAGTAAAGCCAGCTGACAACTCTTTTTCAGAGAATATGGAGGAGTTTATGAGGCTTATCAGGAAAAGCGACTACAAAATTGTGGACCAATTACATCAGACACCGTCAAAGATCTCCATACTATCTCTGTTGTTATGTTCAGAAGCTCACAAAAATGCACTTTTGAAAGTTTTGAATGCTGCTTATGTTCCTCAAGAAATATCTGTCAATCAGCTAGAAGGGGTTGTAGCACATGTGAATGCTGGCAATGGCTTGGGTTTTACAGATCTTGATTTGACTCCCGCTGGGAGGAATCATAACAATGCCCTACATATTTCAATTGAGTTTCGTGGTTCACTGATGTCACATGTGTTGGTTGATACTGGATCATCATTCATTGTATTGCCAAAGAAAGCATTAATGAAGTTAGATACCAGGGGATTAATTTGCACACCAAGTGACTTGGTGGTGCGAGCTTTTGATGGCTCGAAGAGGTCTGTCTTTGGTGAGATTGTGCTTTCGATCAAGGTTGGGCCGAAAATCTTTGATGCAACATTTTATATAATGGATATACAGCCAGCATACAGCTGTCTGTTGGGTCGTCCTTGGATCCATGGTGCAGGCACTGTAACCTCCACTTTTCATCAAAAGCTAAAATACATGGTGGATGGTCACGTGGTGACAGTGTGCGGAGAGGAGGACATAATGATTAGTCAGCTGTCAACTTTTAAATACGTGGAAGTGGATGGTGAAGTTCATGAGACGCTGTGTCAGGGGTTTGAAAAAGTGAAGGTGTCTGAAGAGGTTATTCAGTTTGAGGATCAGTCCGAGACCACAGAGCAGCATTCAGGGGCAAATCAGCCTGAGGTTTCTATGTCTTCGTTTAAAGACGCCAAAGCAGTGGTTGAAGCTGGTAGCTCACAGAGGTGGGGCCAAGTGGTTGAAGTTCAGGAGAAGAGGGATACTTATAGATTAGGGTACAAACCACCTAGGCATCAGGAAGAGCCTCCGAAGTGCTATGGCCCAGTCCGTTTCACCAGTGCCGGTGTTTTCTTCGACAGAGTTAATGCCATTGAGGAAGAAGGGGACAGTGATTGTGATATGGATAGCTGGATCCGCCCTTGCGTCCCAGGAGAAAGTCTGTGCAACTGGTCGTCCGAGAAAGTCATTCAAGTGACTAGCTTCGAGTAATTGCTTTGTTTTCCTATTATGTTAATCCTGCGTTCTGCCCAAGACGTAGTGATTTTATTTGTAGGGCTTTTAACTGTTGCATGTTTTGCTTTATCATCAATAAAGGACCTTTCACACTCAAATATTTTGATCTCTGTCTTTCTGTTTTTATTTTTATGCATTAAAAACCCACATCAAAATGGAAATGTGTTTCTTTTGTTGCATACATAATAAAACATACCTCATCAATCATGCAGGTCTCTTTGTTCAGATGACACCGATCATGACTCAGCTATAGCTCGGTATGACTTTGACAATCCAATCTATCAGGCTGAAGAAGAGACTGGCGAAGATTGTGAACTGCCCAAAGAGTTGGCCAGATTGTTAAAGCAAGAGGAGAAAGTCATCCAACCTCATCAGGAGGAAATTGAGATTGTGAATCTAGAAACCGAGGACGCCAGAAAGGAAGTAAGGATAGGGGCTGCATTGGAAGACAGTGTCAAGGGAAGATTGATTGAAATGCTCCGTAAGTATGTGGACATCTTCGCCTGGTCTTACCAAGACATGCCTGGGCTCGATACTGATATTGTTGTACACCGGCTACCACTTAAAGAAGGTTGTGCTCTGGTCAAGCAAAAGTTGAGAAGAACTAAACCGGAGATGTCTGTCAAAATCAAGGAAGAGGTTCAGAAACAGCTAGATGCCAGTTTTCTTGCCGTAACAAATTATCCTCCATGGGTTGCTAACATTGTGCCTGTACCTAAGAAGGATGGGAAGGTCGGGATGTGTGTTGATTACAGGGATTTGAACAGAGCAAGCCCAAAGGACGATTTCCCGCTCCCTTACATTGACGTCTTAGTTGACAATACTACTCAGTATTCGGTGTTCTCCTTCATGGATGGCTTCTCTGGGTATAACCAAATCAAGATGGCCCCAGAGGACATGGAGAAAACAACATTCATAACACCGTGGGGAACTTTTTGCTACAAAGGGATGCCCTTTGGATTGAAAAATGCAGGGGCAACTTACCAGCGGGCGATGGTGACTCTCTTTCATGATATGATTCATAAAGAAATCGAGGTCTATGTTGATGACATGATTGCGAAGTCACAGACGGAGGAAGAGCATCTGGTGAATCTTCAGAAGCTATTTGAAAGATTGAGAAAGTTCAGACTGAGGTTGAATCCTAACAAATGCACCTTCGGGGTGAGATCAGGAAAATTGCTGGGGTTTATTGTTAGTGAAAAAGGTATCGAGGTTGATCCTGCAAAGGTAAAAGCCATACAAGAAATGCCTGTGCCGAAAACAGAAAAAGAGGTTCGTGGTTTCTTGGGGAGATTAAACTACATTGCCAGGTTCATCTCTCATCTCACAGCCACGTGTGAACCAATCTTCAAGTTGCTAAGAAAAGATCAAGCGGTCAGGTGGAATGAAAATTGTCAAAAGGCGTTCGAGAGAATAAAGGAATATTTGCATGAACCTCCGGTCCTTATACCGCCAGTACCAGGAAGGCCATTGATTATGTATCTTACGGTTCTTGAGAATTCAATGGGGTGTGTGCTCGGTCAACTCGACGAGTCAGGTAGAAAAGAGCACGCCATCTACTACCTGAGTAAAAAGTTTACTGATTGTGAGTCGAGGTACTCGATGCTGGAGAAAACATGTTGTGCACTCGCTTGGGCAGCTAAGCGTTTGAGGCAGTATATGTTAAACCACACAACCCTTTTGATTTCGAAGATGGATCCGATCAAGTATGTGTTTGAGAAGCAGGCACTTTCTGGTAGAATAGCTCGTTGGCAGATGGTTCTGACAGAATACGATATTCAGTATGTTTCCCAAAAGGCCATTAAGGGAAGTGTTTTGTCAAAATATCTTGCCGAACAGCCAATTGAGGATTATCAACCGATGAAGTTTGAATTTCCAGATGAGCATATCATGTATCTGAAGATTAAGGATTGTGAAGAGCCTTTGCCTGATGAAGGGCCTGAGATTGGATCTCAATGGAAGTTGGTCTTTGATGGGGCTGTAAATTCATATGGTAACGGAATCGGGGCAATCATTACGACTCCAAAGGGTTCTCATATACCCTTCACTGCCCGATTAGCGTTCGTATGCACCAACAACGAGGCAGAGTATGAAGCATGCATCATGGGGTTAGAAGAAGCGATCGATTTGAGAATCAAGAACCTCGATGTTTATGGTGATTCTGCGTTGGTGGTTAATCAGATTACAGGTGAATGGGAGACTCGTCAAGAGAATCTTGTTCCGTATAACAACTATGCCAGAAGGTTGTTGCCTTTCTTTGACAGAGTGGACTTCCATCACATTCCCCGGATAGAGAATCTGATGGCTGATGCGTTGGCAACGTTGTCATCAATGTATCAAGTGAATCGTTGGAATGAAACTCCTTCAATCAGAGTCATGCGCTTGGACATACCTGCTTTTGTATTTGCGGTTGAAGGTGTATCAGATGGCAAGCCTTGGTATCATGATATCAAAGTCTTTTTGAAGAGTCAGGAATACCCAGCTGGGGCATCTTCCAAGGATAAGAAGACATTGAGGAGGTTATCAGGAAACTTCTTTTTGAACAAAGACGATGTGTTATACAAGAGAAACTCACTCTCCTCTTTCTCAGAATTCCAATTTTTGCTCTCACTCTTTCTCTCTTCGAAACTCACTCTCCTTGGAGGTTCTTTGAGATTTTATTTCACATTCTTGATCAGTGAAGTAAATAGAGCAAGAATCAACCATTGATTGAAGCTGAGAGTGAGTTTTTCATCAGATTCAGTTTTGGAAGGTTCAAGTTCAAATCTCAAGATCTAGCACGATTCCAAGCTCTAATTGCATTTATTTTGCAATTAGAGGTTCTAAGGAGTAGATCTGCAGCTTCCAGAGGGTTTTCTTGGTGTATTTTAAGCTCTGCAATTCTCAGGTTAGTGTGAAATTCATCATCATGTAACTTGATTTTATGGTGTGCATTGTGTTCCTCATGAGTTGCTGATCATGCTGATGTGTTTAGATCTTTTTTTGGACGTGTATCATGGCTGTATTTTGGATCTGAAGTTTCTAGATCCAAACTTCTTTTCTTCGATTTGGCTTGTGTGTTTACTGTTTGATGAAATGTGAAATTCTGGCCTGTATATCAGATGTCCTATCGAGATGTCGAGACACTGATATACAACAACAATGAACAAGTTCAAAACAAAAGTGTTCATAAAATGTAAAGAACACCAGAAATTGTTAACCCAGTTCGGATCCAACTATCCTACATCTGGGGGCTACCAAGCCAGGGATGAAATCAATATTCGATAGTATCAATTCACTGATAACCACACCCGGTTCAATCAGCTCACTTAATCACTACCCTTCCTATGACTTCTACCTAAGACTCCCCTAGGTATGAGGCCCTCCTCAAATCCCTCTTCAATCACAACCCGTGACTGGTTCCTTACAAGATAAATAACAATGGTCGAAACACAAATTCTCAATACTTCACTGCTTATGAGAATTAACACACAGCTACTCAATGCTTAAAAGCTTATGAGCAACCTTACACAACTTACACTACAGTCCTTATACTGTTATCATAAGATACCAGTTAGGCTCACAAAGCACAAGCACACAACCCTAAAAATACATGTAAGTTCGACACCTAAAACTAGGTTTACATCAGTCTATTTATAGCTTGAAATCTGGACTGAATTGGGCTTCAAAAACCCAGCAATTAGACTGCTCACAAATCTGCAAAAATAACTCCAATAAAATAGGTCTTCACTCCAAAGTTTCCTATTATGTCTCCATAATTAGAAACAGCATCAAATCCGAAAACCAACAAATAACCCTAATCCAAAAAAGCTTTGGATGCCACATAGGATAACCAATTATTCACAGAATATTCAGTTACAAATCATTGTAACAGGATCTGCAATAAAACCTGACTTCACAGCGCGATGTCCTATGAGCAGTCATGGAACATCTTCATTCGACATGTTGAACTGAGAGTAATCTTCATTCAACATCTGCTGCTACATGAGTTTTAGCAAAATAATGCCAACCATGAAACCAAGGAAATAACAATCTCCCCCTTTGGCTTATTTTTGGCTAAAACTCCACACACTTAAACACCATCAGTATCAGCAGCGGAAAACACCATTAAAAAAATTAATAGCAGCAAAAAAAACTCCCCCTCAGCTGCACACACAAAAACCCTCAGCTGCACACACAAAAAACCCTCAGCTGCACACACAAAAAAAACTCCCCCTCAGCTGCATTCCCCCTCAGCTGCATATACACACACAGTCCAGCAAACATCTCATCATAGCAACTCCCCCTCAACAGCAGCAACCTCAGCTGCACCTGCAGCACACACACTCTACCTGCAACAGCACAAGCACATAACAATGCTGCTCCCCCTCACACTTACTACTCCCCCTTTTTAGCCACAAATATGACAAAGAGAGGTCATAGACAAATGTCACCAAATCACATAGCAGTATATTGTTCAAAACTAAAACAGAATTAAGTTGTCCTAAAAGAAGAAAGAAAAAAACAAAACAAAAAAAATAGAAAGTAAACTTGCAGATAGCCTATAGCTATTCATCACTATCCTCTGCAGCCACCTCATCACTTTCACCTTCAGATTCAGAAGCACCCTTCTCAGAACCAGAATCATCAGACTGTTGGACACTTCTTCTATCAGACTCAGTAGATTCACCTTGTCCATCATCTTCAGCCAGCTCTTGCTCTTTAGTAGCATTTCTCTTTTCAACCAAGGCTTTAATCAGCTGCTCGAGCTTTGTCTTCCTTGCTGTATCTCTCCTGATAGATTCTTCCAGCTCCTTGCAGGTTTCTTGCAACTGGGCAATGGCTTCATCATCAAGATTAGCAGGTCGTGAAGTTGAGGAGGATGTCTCAACAACATCAGACACATGAACTCCACCTAGCAGCCTATAATGCAAAGTCATTGGAGGTTTTCTCTTGCTGACCTTGTCACTTCTTACTAAGCAGTCAGGAAATTGATCCAGGATTATTCCATAGATTAAGGATGGAAAGAATATGGGTAGCTTAACAGCGGATGAGCTAGCTTGCTTCAAAACTTGTTCAAATATATGTGCTCCAAAGTTGAAAGGGACCTTCTTTCCAATAGCATAAATGAACTTTCCAAGCATGGATGAGATGGTGGAAGTATGATTGGTAGAAACCCAGTTTACCACTGCAATTCTGTGAAGGATAGCATATTTGACACTTAGCTTCCCAGAAGAGAGCTTTCCTTCATCTGGCCAAACTTTGATGCACCCACCTGTTATCTCCTCACTGATTTCATCATCTGTTGCTCCTAACTCAGCCTGATGGTCCGTAGGTCTCCCCAGAAAGTTATTAATCACTTTGGGAGAAAATTTCACAGCTTTGCCTCTTACATAGACTTTTCTGAGTTCGCTATTACAATCTTCAGGGATACTCACAAAAAACTCCTTAAGCAACTTCTCATAACATGGTCCTATGTCAGACACCGTCTTCATCAACCCAGCAGCTTCAATAAGATCAACCACTTCCTTATACTTGTTGAAATCTTTTCCCAGTTCTTTCTCTAAAGCTACCCTTCTTTGGTTGACAATTTTCCACCTATCAGTTTGCCTGACAGTTTGATCCTCCCTTCTCCCACTGATGTCTTGGACATCAGTTCCAGCATTTGACTCATTCAGGCCTGTGACCCTTCTTTTCTTGATTGGAACCACAACTTTACTCCATTGCTTAGAGGGACCTGCTCCAGCCTTTCTTTTGTTACTCTCCACAATAGCAGATTTCCTAATCATTTCTGCATCCTTTGAATTCTCAGCCACAATGGTATTCTCTTTTCTACTCTTGATTCTTTGTAGTATGTCAGCTACTGGTTCCTCATCAGAGTTTTTCTCAGCAACGCTACTACACCTCTCAGCCCTCTTCTTGCTTCTTCTTTCCCTAGCCACCTGAACTGGTATACAATTCTCAGTCCGATCAGTAGGACTGTTATTTGTTTTTCCATCCATGGATGTTGGGACGTCAGACCCGACATCTTTATCAGCTTCACTAACAGCAAAGGTGGCAAATCCTCTAAGACCCTGATCTCTACTGAAAACACTACCATCAAGAGTCCTACTATCATTCTTAGTTTCATCCACCCTCCTATTCGAATTCTTTTCAGTGACATTTTTTCTAGGGTTTATCTTGTCAGAATAAAACCTAGTAATCATTTTGTCTTTCTTCCTAGATGAAAGGGGTTTAGACTTCTTACTTGACATACTCTCATTTACAGAGTGGGAAACTGGTTGTTCACCTCTAGTGTCAGCAGGAACAACATTCAACGGGGCGATATCAAGGACAAGATCTGTGAGTTTGATCAATCGGTGAGGATCATAGTCTTCATCATTGACTTGGGAAGTTCTTGAATCAGCAGGAGCATCATGATGTTGAGACATTTTTTGTTGCTCACAAAATGCAGTATTGAAGAGAGTAAGAGCAAACCCTAGCGAAGAAGAGTTTTGAGAGAATAGGTTAGATGAAGTTTTTGCACTGTAGGATTGAAGTTGGAATGGGTTAGCTGGGTTATTTATAAGTTTTGGAAATGGGTCCTTATACGCGTGCCATTCACAAGTTCTTTGGTTTAACACTTCCACAATTGTGCTTTCGTCTATCCACAGATAGCAATCCTCTGAGGTTCTTTCACCTCTCATAACAACATCATTCTTTTCATCCATTATTAAGCATTCATGTGTGGTAAAGATGACCTTAAGACCTTGATCACACAACTGGCTTATGCTTATTAGGTTAGTATCTAATCCTTCAACAAGCAATACTTCTTCCAGAATTGGCTGTCCTGGACAATCCACTCTTCCAACACCAAGCACTTTTCCTTTCGATCCATTACCAAAAATCACCTCATTAGGAGCATGGTACTTAACATGTGACATATATCCACTAACACCAGTCATATGTCGAGAACATCCACTATCAAAGAACCATTTTTCATCTGTAGAGACTCTGAAAGACTTGTAGTCCCTATGTTCTTTTAGACTATCCTTTGAAGTCCATATCCTTTTTGTTTCAACCCATCTCTTTTTTCTACTATATTGTTGCATGGTTTTGGGATAACCATGTAGCTTGTAGCAAAAAGCTTTTATATGACCAAACTTCCCACAATGGTAGCATGTCCATCTTTGATTCTTCTTCTTTATGAATTTCTTCTGATGTCTAGGAGGTTGTTGCAACATGTTATTCAACATCTTCAAACTTCTCTTATCTTGAACGGGTACTCCCTCAGATTTCTTTCCTTCATTTAATTCATTTGTAACTTCAAATCCAATACCACTGATATTTCTAACATCTCTTCCTGACTTCAGAATTTCATCAAGTACATCCGAACTCCTATTTAACATTCTGACATTTTTGATCATGTTGTCCAGTTTTGAATTCAAAACATTTACTTCACTTTGTAGATCAGCTATAGTAGACATATGCTCAGTATTCTCAGCTTCTAAATGAATAATGGCACATGCTTGTTCTTCTTTCTGCTGACATAATTCTTCATGTTCAATGCACAACTTCTTATAAGAGATAGCTAGCTCTTCAAAAGTAAGCTCTTCAAATTCTTCATCTGATTCACATACTCCTGTTAAAGTTGTCACCAACTTTGCAGATTTCTCATCAGCGTCAGTTTCAGAATCATCTTCTGACCATGTCACAGATAATCCCTTCTTCTGTCTTTTAAGATAAGTGGGACACTCAATTTTTACGTGCCCAAATCCTTCACATTCATAGCATTGAACTCTCTTCCCTTGATTAGAGTCTTCTTCAGTTCTGGATCTTCTGCCTCCATCCTGGTCTTTGTTGATGTCGAGAGACTTGTTCCGAACATTTTCTCTTGACTTCCAGTCCATCCTTTTCAACACTTTATTAAATTGTCTTCCAAGAAACACTAGCTCTTTGGACACATCTTCATCTTTGACCAGTTCTCCTTCATCATCTGAGTCATCAGCATTCGACACAAATGTTATACTCTTCTTCTTTTCAGCTTTTTCACCGAGTCCTAACTCAAAAGTTTGGAGTGATCCCATAAGCTCATCCACCTTCATCTTGTCAATGTCCTGAGCTTCCTCTATAGCAGTAACCTTCATATCAAATCTCTTAGGAAGAGACCTGAGAATCTTCCTGACCAGCTTGCTGTCAGACATCTTTTCTCCTAAGGCACTAGAGGCATTAGCTATCTCAATAATGTTCATATGAAAATCATGAATGCCCTCATCCTCTTTCATCTTCAGACTCTCGAACTTGCTAGTGAGAAGCTGAAGCTTTGACATTTTCACCTTTGAGGTCCCTTCATGAGCAACTTTCAGGACCTGCCAAGCCTCTTTGGCAATAGTACAATGCTCAATCAGCCTGAAGATATTTCTGTTGACACCATTGAATAATGCATTCATGGCTTTAGAATTTCCAACAGATCCTTTGTAGTCAGCATCATCCCAGTCCTCTTCTTCCTTCAGAACATCAGTAAGATTTCCTTCTCCATCTCTTACCTTTGGAGGCTCCTAACCTTTGATAACCGCTTTCCATGCTTGATCATCCATGGACTTGATGAAGGCTATCATCCTAGGTTTCCAATACTAATAGTTAGAGCCATCTAGCAAAGGTGGTTTATTCAGAGCTCCTTCATCCTTGTCCATTGTACCAGAAAGTACCTTCCCTGAATCTCACCCAGAAACAACAAAGGGTGCCAACTCTTGATGCCAATTGAAATTCTGGCCTGTATATCAGATGTCCTGTCGAGATGTCGAGACACTGATATATAACAACAATGAACAAGTTCAAAACAAAAGTGTGCATAAAATGTAAAGAACACCAGAAATTGTTAACCCAGTTCGGATCCAACTATCCTACATCTGGGGGCTACCAAGCCAGGGATGAAATCAATATTCGATAGTATCAATTCACTGATAACCACGCCCGGTTCAATCAGCTCACTTAATCACTACCCTTCCTATGACTTCTACCTAAGACTCCCCTAGGTATGAGGCCCTCCTCAAATCCCTCTTCAATCATAACCCGTGACTGGTTCCTTACAAGATAAATAACAATGGTCGAAACACAAATTCTCAATACTTCACTGCTTATGAGAATTAACACACAGCTACTCAATGCTTAAAAGCTTATGAGCAACCTTACACAACTTACACTACAGTCCTTATACTATTATCATAAGATACCAGTTAGGCTCACAAAACACAAGCACACAACCCTAAAAATACATGTAAGTTCGACACCTAAAACTAGGTTTACATCAGTCTATTTATAGCTTGAAATCTGGACTGAATTGGTCTTCAAAAACGCAGCAATTAGACTGCTCACAAATCTGCAAAAATAACTCCAATAAAATAGGTCTTCACTCCAAAGTTTCCTATTATGTCTCCATAATTAGAAACAGCAGCAACTCCGAAAACCAACAAATAACCCTAATCCAAAAAAGCTTTGGATGCCACATAGGATAACCAATTATTCACAGAATATTCAGTTACAAATCATTGTAACAGAATCTGCAATAAAACCTGACTTCACAGCGCGATGTCCTATGAGCAGTCATGGAACATCTTCATTCGACATGTTGAACTGAGAGTAATCTTCATTCAACATTTGCTGCTACATGAGTTTTAGCAAAATAATGCCAACCATGAAACCAAGGAAATAACAAAATGGTTTGCATATTCATGATCCTTGTTGAAATCTGAACAAAATGATGTACTCATGTTTGATTTCTGGAAAATTTTAGTTTGGTGCTCGCCGGAGAAGGTGACCGGAGCTAGGGTTCCGGCAGCTGGTTATTTTTCAGGTCACCTGAGTTTCAGAGGAAGGAGATGATATCTGGACCGTTGGTGGTCTAGATCTGATGGTCCATGCACAGCCACATCATTTAAAATCCTTTTTTATTTTGTTGATTGCGTGTTTTTATTCCATGTTTGTTATCATGCACATCAGATCTGGATCACACATCATGATTACTTACTTGTTTTGTTGAATGATTCTCTCACGTTAGATTAATCTGATGGTTGTGGATGTGCCAACGCATTAAATTACCATGTGCTATTCACGTGTTTTTATTTTAATTGCTGATGATTGGATGTGCGCGCATGTGTTATTGTTATCATGTACCTTTTAATCCTGGCCACAGATCTTGTGTACCTTTGGTTTGTTTGACTGATTGTGGAGCGTGTGATCAATCTGATGGTGTGTGTGGGTCAAGATGATTGACTGGGTTTTGTATGTGATTGTTGACTTGCGCTGATGGATCATTTGACTTGGGCCTGCTATCCCCACCCCTTGTTCAGCCCATTTGATGTATTGAACGTGTTTCCCTTGCTGTTTGCACCCCCTGGCTTTTATTTCCTTTTATTTTATTTTAATTATTGCATTTTCATTTTTAATCTTTAAAAATAGTTTTATGCATCAGAAAATTATGAAAAAAATCATGGATCATCTTTAGGATTTTATAAAAAAATTTCAAATTTTACTTTCCATTTTTATTTTATTTTGTGCATCTGAATTATTTGTTTGCTTAATTTTTTTTGTGAATTGCTTCAATTGTGCACACTTTACATTGTTGATTTTTGTTCTCATCATTGGTGTATGATTTGTATCCCATTCTTTTTGCATACTTCAGAAGACATCTTGAGGTTCTTAAAAACATTTTTGTTTCATTTTTAAAACTTTTTCATATTGCAATTTAGTCCCTCTCCTTTGCATATTGGTTCATGGTTCCTATGTGGTCCTTGCCTAATTGTTTGAGGTACTTAAACTTTGAATTTTGGTGTGATCTTTTGACATGTTGTTAGTCTCTGACTTAGGTCATTTGGGTTATGATTCCACAATTTCTAAATGTCATTTGATATATGTTTGATTATTTGTGCCTAAGTGAATTTTGCATGATCATCATATGACATCTCTTAACCCTAATTGTTTTGTCATGCCTAATTGTTTGAAGTGCTTTGTGATTCTTTGCATGAGCTTTTAGTATGATGTTTAACCCTGGTTGAGGTCCCTTGGGACCAATTTTTGCAATTTATGAATCATGTTTGGCATGTGCTAAGTGTTTGGACTTTGAGTTTCCTTTTGTGGACTTTCTTTGGTGCATAATGTTTCATGTTTTGATCCTTTCTTGCACTTGTGAATTGTTGATGATGGTATGATCTTGGTTCTGACTTGTTTTCATCTTCATCTTATTTTTCTCATTTCATCTTGATATGAAGTTCATTGGTGCTTAATTGTGCATTTCATACAAGTATGCTTTCATTCTTCCATGATTACCTTTGCATGCTTGCTTGAGATGTTTTGCATGATCTTTAAGACTTGTTATTTGATGTGAGTTTGATATACTTGATATGATGTGCTTGCTGCCCTATCTTGTTTCTTATCTCATCCTTCTCTTTCTCTTTCATCTTTTTCACTCTCTTCCTCCCATGAATCTCAAGACTTATTTAAGTCTTGGATTCTCTCCCTTTAGATCCACCTAGTCCAACTTAATTTTTGATTAAGCTTGGAGTAGGATTAGCATTAGGTTTTAGGTAGTCGTCCCTCCTAAGCCTCACTAACCATAGGTCATCCATGCATAATAACATTAGGACTCTTAGTTTCCCTTTAGAGTTTCCTTTGGGTCTTCTCTCTTCTCATCTCAAAACTTCTTGAAAACACCTAATAAAGATAAAG
Organism: Lathyrus tuberosus; assembly: GCA_022829125.1. Lineage (NCBI taxonomy): Eukaryota > Viridiplantae > Streptophyta > Magnoliopsida > Fabales > Fabaceae > Lathyrus > Lathyrus tuberosus. The sequence goes on along the minus strand of JALAZF010000154.1, from coordinate 7,241,866 downwards.
TGTATTGCGCACGAGCCTTAAGCGTGGGGAATGAGAAATGAGGGGCTTCCTCTCATCTTTCTAGAGTGCTTAGCGGGCATCCTGTCTTGGGACGATTCGTTAAGTATTCGTCCCTGTGCCCTAGACTTTGGTGCAATGCAAGTTATGAACTAACTTAAAACACTTCTGTCTAAAAAACACAAAAACAAATTCAAATCTTTTTATCCTTCGGGATTGTTTGGTTCCAGACCATTTTCAGAAAAGAGCACGTTACCTTCCGTCTAAGTTGCAAACAGGCATCGACCCTAACTGCCGGACGCGAATCTAACGTCGCTCATAAAAAACACTTACCCATCTATGGTCGTACCCACGAACTAAATTAGCTCTGATTCCTCTCTCTCGTCTGATTGAGGATATGTAGGCACAAGACAGCGATTGTCTTGGCGAGCAACCTTCCCCCACAGTTCCCGTCCGAACTACGTTGACTCTGACTTTCCCATTGCACTGAGGGAGTACGTAGGCCTAGGGCATCGAATATGTCCTACCGAGTCCGTCTTAGTCACCCCCATCCCCGTTTTATTTTGCAGACATAGATAGTAGGACAGCTCACCCTCCATTTAGACAACAAGCGTGGATCCCATCGAGTACGATGGATGCGTGGGGTGCTAACACCTTCCCCTCACATAACCGACTCCCGAACCCGGACTATGGTTGCGATGACCATGTCTTTCCCCCTTTCTCTTCAAGTTTATGCAGTGTTTCCTTTCCCTCTCTCAGGATAAATACACATTGCTGGCGACTCTGTGTTTTCTGCGCCACTCTCGCGTTTGTACCGTTGGATGCGAATCTTTTGGGAGCGACACATACATGTGAATTCGCAAGGGATAAATTTATCTAATATAATATAAAATATATTTAAGTGGATATGTATATTTGAAAAGAAATACTTAAAAACAATTTGAAGGAATCCAAACCAATTGTTTGTACAAAAACTACAATAAGAAAAAACTATAACTGCATGACTTAAATCGTATAAAATCGTAGAATTTTCTATCCTTTATTGTTGTATCCTACTCTGGCTTTCATAGATTCTTCTTAAGAAACATGTAAGTTGTGTAACATTTAAATCTATGCTCGTGCATCATGCGTGATGATTCAATCAGCGCAGCTATGAGCAGGCAAAAGCATGAAAAGTCAGTTTTATGAGCATGTGTTTCCAGCTCTCAAAGTTGTAGAATTCTTTATTAGTTTTTTGATTATGTCCTTTATGATCTCTTTTTACATCCACCAACACAGAGGGGCAAAAGAAGCTAGAATACCATCTATACAACAAAACATTATCCCACAAAGATAAGACAATGTCATATATGAGATTGTAGTATCAATTAAGCTGCTGCAGTTATCAGATCAAAATAATTAATTAATAATTATAAAGTAACAGTGTGAAGCCAATCAACTATAAACATTAAAAGAAATAGTCATTGTTCACAGTTTATTGAATGAATCTTTGAAAACATCTTAGTAAATATCAAAAACTACACCATTTTTATTTTCGCTTAAGAATGAAATAATATTTTACTTTCCTACAAAAGTTTGCAACCAATATTGTTACAGGTCAAGCAAACAATTTGTTTAAACCTCGTGTTATCGTATCTTCTGTTGAGTGTATAATATACAGTCTCTCGATAATCTTTTGTGCAGATAGTCACCAAAAGAAAACAATTGAAAGGCAAGTACAATTACATGCAGAAAATAGGTTATCTACATGGCATGGCACCAACTCCATAAACATTTCTCAGGTACGGGGTTTATTTCCACTTTTATACATGTTATCGATCACATTCTGTGGACACAAATAAAATTGTAGTCAGTACTTTCAGAATACAGAAACTATTAAGCATGAACGGAGGATTTTAAATACAAAGTTGTAAAACAGGGTGCATCAGTTACACTATGATTCATATCTAATTAATAGCATGTAGACAGATGACATCTAAAATCTGACTATTAGTCAATTCAATCAGATGAGATTTCCTCATCTTTTTTCATTTATATTTCTCAGTAGAATGAATGAAACTATTTGGGAAGAAAAAAAGTTCTATTTATAAAGACAACTGCAGTAAAATATCCATTATTCTAGGAAGCATAATGTTTTTTGAAACAAAAATGAAATACTGAGTTTGACAGCTTTTACCTGATAGTATTTAAGCAACTGAGGCCTCTTCTTCTTAAAGTTGGAGTATAAGGTATGCATGAAACCATAGCCATGTTACCGCCCGCTGATTGCATATGTTCTACACTCCCTTATCCCACTTGTACCTGTTGAGCTTGGAGGAACTCTCAGAGTTTCACACATGATGCAGCAACCATCGATTTCAAACAACATTCTTGCATTGAGAATCCAGACCATGTTTTCATGATGCTGCCAAATCAGTGAAGCTTTCTCAAAAGTCGGAATTACAGACAGATTCATAACCACATTATTCATGTAATAATACATGTGGTCTAGGAGTTTGGCAATGAAGCATAGATACATTCATAAGGAAAAGGGTTAGGCCTAAATGATTGAAGACCTTGGGATTGTTAATGATAAATGCAAAGAATTTAATTTCAATTTCATGAAAATAGTTGTGTATAGTGCAGTGATTTTGTGGAACAATGTATTGGTCAGAAGGGATCTGATATTATCTTTCACTATCTATTTTGACTGTATGTAATTCAATAAACCAGGTTACAAATAATTCATAGAGAAATTGTTATTCTGCTAAGATCACTTGTTTTGTGTGATCTAATATCATTAAACCGGTCGTCAATTCTGTTAAGAAACTCGTGCATGATCTATGTGATGTGATTTCATTTGGGTTTAACAAATTATGGGCCAACAAAAAATCTGGCTTTTATGCAGTCGAGGAAATCACACATTCACATAGTCAGTAAGTCAAAACTAAACCAATGAACGAAGATCAAATGGCTCACACTTTAAGTATGCTACATCATATTTACAACATAATCGTGTGGGTTATTCGATCTCCATCTAGCGATTTTGATGCACGGACTACGTGAATGCATGTTTCCCTTGATGGCAGGGATCTAAATCCCTTTCAATACGAGTGAATAATTTATGTCTAGAAAGCCTCACGTGTTTTGACCCATGTCATCTATCGGTGTTGGTGTCGGCAATTTAGAAGAACCATTAATGTTAACTGATTGACTGCAGTAGAGTTGCAACAACAACAAAAATACTATAAATGTATACATCAACACTTTGATTCAACTTATTCAAGGTTACAACAGAATTCCCAAAGGGACTATCAGGTGCACATATGTATGACAATCAATGCATACATAATAGAAATATTGTCAGGCGCCGATAACTATGATTTGGTATAATACTCATAAAAAATATATGCTTGCTTCAAAAGCAGGTCTCGCCGAGTTTTAGCTGACATTATGATACGAATCGATAATAGCATTAGCAAGGTATTCACATTTGGCCAGCGACAATCCTGCCAGGGAAATCCCTCCATCCTTTGTCATGTATAAATGCCACTTATTTGTCATATTATCACTCTGATAAGACGAAAGATACAACAAAGTCAACATCGCAATACATTAAATATAAATCACATACGCATTTTACATGGATAGAGTCGAAGAAATAGGACTAATGATAATGAATAAAAGTCATAAGTTGATCAAATGAAAGAAGTCAATAACCTGGTTCTTGTTCAAGCCTGTGAATGAGAACATGCCTATCTGCTTAAGTATTATCGAATAAATTTGACATAAACTAAAACTTGAAAAATGGTATAAGGAAATTTGAGATACATTGAACCTACTATAAGGAATCTGATGCAAAATTGAAACATGGAACCTTGACATCGCCAAGACACCAAGAACTCGGTATCTTTTCCAATGTATGACTCTTCCTCGTGCAACTTCTATTCTTGCTCTTTCATCCTCTCTATTCAGTAGCAAATGTTAAGTAAATTTTCTTATAATAGACCACTGCATTTTTTGACAAATTCATCAAAAATATTACAAAACAGGGATGAAAGTCCTTACTTTGTGGTCAGTAGACAACGTCATAGCTTCTTTCCCTCGATACAAGACAACTCTTGAATTCCCATTGTATGCAACTATTATATGGGGTTGACTTAAAATGGCAACCACTGAAGTGAAACCAGCGGTCTCAGGAGCAATATATTCAATGTTAGACTCGGATCCACCGTTGTTACTTCAACTACTACCTAAAAGAATTCCATCATTATCTATAACACATTAATCAATAACCATGATATTGCAGTGTTTCCTAACCCCTTCAGGAATAGTTACATATAGACAATGTGTTCTTAGAGGTGCAGAAAGCACCATCATTAAACAGAGTCATTAACTATTGATTACACCTACAAAAACTATAAAATTGGAAAGGAACCATATGTATATATTAAAGATTACCTGATAATTTCGGGTATGGCTTGTCATGATGCTCTTGTATTGCCTCCTAATCATCCTCGATAAAAGAAACAGTAACCTCGTCGCCCTGTTTCTCATTTGATTCACATAGTACAATAACCATAGTAGCCTCTTTTGTGCACTCGTGATTAACCATACCACTTAGTATTTCTTGAGGTTCACCAATACTTTCAGTAGCACTACTATCCAAATTATGCAGACAGTTACTGATTGTCTCGCATAGTATGTGTCCAGCATTGTCGGAATTTTTTTTATTTTCGTTTCCAGCAACAGGACAAGGATCAACTTCCAGTTTAGAAAGCCCAACAGGAAGAAAAATGTCTGCTTCCTCAACTATATTGTATATGAAATTTAGTTTATTATATACTATGTACATTGTTTGTTTCACTATGCTTTTATTGAAAATGCAATCAGTTAAATTGATATAGAACATTACTTTATTATATATATACTATGTATATTGTATATAGTTAAATTTAATACTAACTAATTTTCATCATTGCTTCCCACTTCTTAGGATTTGTTTCACAAGGTGATGATGATGGTGGTACCTATATATGAATTCATTCTGATAAGGTACATATATATGAATTCATTCTGATATTGTATATGAAATTTAGTTTATTATATACTATGTATATCTTTTGTTTCACTATCCTTTTATTGAAAATGCAATCAGTTAAATTGCTATAGAACATTATAATCTGAAAATTAAGATGTATTTGAAAACCAACCTTTATCATGTCAATGTTTTCCGAATTGCATCCATTTCATTCAGCACATTTAATGTTCCTTAACATAAAATTTATGGTCCAATGGTCCGTTTGCTTCAATTCATCGATATCTTTTATTATAGTTTACCTCATCGTCGTCACTAATCGCCGTGGTTGTTAAGATCATGATCATTGTTATGATGATAAAATCGTGGTGATTTTTGGCGATGATGAGGTAAATTATAATAAAAGATATCGATGGATTGAAGGAAACCGACCATCAAACCATAAATTTTATGTTAAGGAACATAAAATGTGCGGAATGAAATGGATGCAATTCGGAAAATAGTGGTGTGTTTAAGTTAGTTTTCAAGAACAGTTTAATTTTCAGATTATATAGTTCTTTACCAATTTTAATGGTTGTATTTCTTTAATTATGTGGATGGTAAAACAAGCAATATACATTTGTATTTAATAAACTAATGGTACATTCCACAACGGTTGAGACAAATAACCGTTGTGATAGTTAACATATATAACAACGGTTCATACTGATAACCGTTGTGATAGTTAATATATATTACAACAGTTGAAATACCTAACCGTTGCAATATATCGCGCGCTTCCAGAATACAACAACGGTTTCCAGACCGTTGTAGAAACGGAGAAATTACAACAACAATCTACATAACAACGCCTTCACCCGCGTCATTATATGTCATTCCCAACCGTTGCTAAATGGGTTTTTCATAGTAGTGAAAGTCTTCCTTTTCATCAAAAGAAGCAGAGCCAACATGCTTCATCCTTTTAAGCTCATGATGATCTGTAACTTCAAGTGTAGACAGTTATACTAAGAGAAAAATAAGGAAACTATAGGAAAATGATAAACCAGAGAAAGAAATCGGAGAGTCTTGTTGAGTGATACTGATGTAATGATTCATCAAATAGAGGCCTAACTCATCCTCAAAGCCAAAACATCAGAAAAAGGAAAAGTAAACAAATAGATTAATCAATTACAAAATATATGCACGATTTCAAATAGATCAAGCAATCATGAAATATATGCCCTGTAAACAAATCAATTGGGAGCCATCATTAATGATCACATGGTCCTGTTTTGAAGGCATTCATATAAGAATACACGAAATGTGAGATAGAGACATCATATAGCTTACTTTATATATTTCTAACAAGATCTGCACGAATCGTTGTATCGGTCAGGTCGTGTATTGACTTCTCCCAATCATGTCCAATCTTATTCCCGTGTGCACAATCCAACAGAAAAATTAGAAACATAACCGAATGAGTTCAAAAACATGAAAAACGTTATACTAACCTCATGTAGTGATTGTGCATCATTTTTTCCATCCCCGGTTACGGCCATAACTTGCCCCTTTCTCTTCAAGAGTACATAGCATACACTTGCTATCGTCGTTCTATCATGAATACAATTAAATTTTTCTGTAAGAGTGTTTCTACAACTCAAGAGGGAAATGAATGGAAACATTGCAAAAGTTTTATGTAATTTATTCTTGGAAGCTTATGAAAATAAGTTCACAAGAAAAAATCAAAGCATTAAGCAGAAAAAATCTGATACTAGTGCAGAGGTTCTTTTGTCAAATACGCCTACATTTGTATTGGTATTAGAAAAAGAATAGGAATTAGAAACTCACACTCATATGGCATATTTTTAGGTCAAGAAACTCAACATCGATGATGAAGCAACCCGTGAAAGCAGTATCAACAGGCCAGACAAAGTCATCCTGTGTCCTAAGCAGCCTTTCATAAACTGCATATGAGCAAATAGAAATAACCTGCATCAGCATTTCATTATATAATCTTAAAACTTCTATAGGTAACTGCGGTAGTAAACTTCTCATTCTCCAATTTGAGGATGCAATATTAAGTTATCCATATTTCCTCTTAAAACAAAGGAGATGCAAACGTTTTCTAAGATACAAATAAGTAATAATCTACAAAATGAAAGAATGTAGGTTGCAATAAAATAGTCAAGTAAGTAAAATTGATTACGAACTTACTACAGCTTCAACATTTGCAGGAGATTCGTCAATAGGACCATAAAGCATTGAGATGATACTCAATACTATACTCTCTACCTGCAAGATAACATACAATTATTTAGTACATATAAGATTTGATTAGTGAATAGTTTTTTGTAAATAGCAAGTACATGACAACACAAGTGGCAAACATGTAGTGGCATACGATTTCCTAGGACAGACCCAACAAGTAATTAATGGAAAGCCAGTGAAACTTTAAACCCTCCAATTTAGTTACAACTTTCAAGACAAACATTTGAAGTCATTACAAACATTTTAAAGCTATCTCATTTGATTCAACTTTGGTCTTTGACTTTGTAGTTCTTCGTTAAAAAATAACTAATGATTAAACCTTTCGCCCTATTTATACTTTGAGAGTAATAGTAAATATAAAATATATGAGAAAATAACATGTTCAAGATGCACTTTATCGCAGAATCTGCAATTTCCAAGATGCACTTTATTTGGAATTATGAGAAAATAGCATGTTCAAAATAAAGGTATTGAATATAAACTTACAATACTAATAGGTTTAACGATGAGGATTAAAATTCTTATCATACAAAACAAACCCCTACCATCCAAGTTACAAAAACAAAGTGTAAGGTTATATAGCATCACGTACTGTATGAACAGGTGTCCAGCGCTCACTTGCAAGCTCCTAACCATTAGGATCATCAACAAGAGGATGGAGGATCGATATGCAAACCCAGTCATCAGGATATACTGCAAATTAAACCCAAAAACATCAGTTCCGCGTGGTTAATAAAATCAAACCAAATCACAAATAGACAAAAAAAGACTAACCATTAAGGTGCCATATCTCTGATGTGAATTTCACCGACGGTGGACTATTTGGATAATTGCAAGGAAAACTCATTATCGCATTGTAAAAACCTCCCTCACTGAGAAAAAAATCCAACAAATTAACAAACAATACAACATAAGTCAGTAAAATTCCAGTGCAACATGAAAAACAAACAAAACAAAACAAAAAAACTAATAGTAAGCCAAACATATGCAAGTTTTTTTTTTTGAAACCTAAGAATCAAGTACAATTATAATCTATTACAATCAAATCAACACAAACAATATCACAAATAGTTGGTGGGCAGTGACCATAAATGTTTGAAACCAAGACATAGACCGATCCACATAGATAATGTAAAAGCAATATTAAATGAGCAAACATGGTATAGGCAAACTGTGAAAGGATATGGAGAAAGGATAAACCCACAAATCCTTGAGCAGCACAACTGATTCGTGAAATCGTTAAGGAAAACGAAATCTACAAGAGAAGGACGAGAATATGGAGGTGGTGATGATCGTAAATATGGCAACGACGATTTAGGGTTTTGATGGGTGAAAGAGAGAGCACGGAGAGAGAAAGGGGGCAGACGAGAAAGGGGGAGAAAGAGAGAGAGAGAAATGTGGCAGACGAGAAAGAGGGAGAACGAGAGATAAATGTGGCAGACGAGAAAGAGGGAGAAATAGAAAGGGAATGTGGTGATTGAAAGTTGAAATGGTATTTTCAATTGCATGAGCCATTTGGCATAATGAGAGACTCCTATTAGTCACTTATTTTGTATTTAGTAAATTACCATTAAAGACATTTGTTAGTGAAAAGTAAAAATGATTAAAGGGTACTTTAGGGTGTTAATGTGTATGTTTCATTCTTAGATAGGTAGTTGAAATATGACTTTATACTTTTTTTTTGTTTCTATTCACTCTTTTCATATAAATTATTTTATACACTTGCCATTATCTTAATGCTAAACAAAAATTTAAGAATTATGTAATTTGTCATTTGATCGGATAATATTGAACCTTATTTGAATTTCAAAATTTTCTTTTCAAATTTTATCCTGCTGATTATTCCATGATTAGTCTTTTTTTTATATTTGTTGTAAGTTAGTAATCACTTAATTGATAAGCGATCATACTGTAATTAATTAGTGAACCTGTAGAGGCTTTGCAAGAAAAAATAGTGGATCTATAGCATCATTAAGACTATATAAAGTGTTCCATGAGCAATCTTATTTTTTAGTCTTCCAATCAAATAATTAATTAATACGTATCTATTACTTATCTTAATCATTTAAACTTTTATTTATCCTAAATAATGAATAATTTAAATTAATTAGATACTTAAAAATTAATATCTATAAATATGTTTCTCTTTATACTACTTTTGCAATAGAGTACAATTATTAAAGATGTATTTTTAGCGCGACAAGGTACATTATGAAGAACTTTAAAAAAATGCAAATTTGAGAGTATTTTAGTATATTGAATACTCTCGTAATTAAACAAAAACTACTTATAAAATATATTTTCACTTAATTATCTTAAAAAATACTAAATAAAAAGATAAATATTTTATCATCCAAATATCATAGAAACAATGGATCTTTTACAACAAAATTCAAAATTTTATCTAATGATTTGTGTCTCGAACCTAAAACACATCGTTAATATTTCGCAAGATCATGTCACTAGTTCCATCGAACCGAAACATCTCAACACTAATAGTTTTCCTCTTCGTGAGGCACTTACCATAAACTCAGCATAATAATTAGAAATATAAAATTCTCTCATCAATACTCATCAAACAACAACAAACAATCATCAAAAACAAAAACCACTCAAAAAGTCGAGTCAAAACTACCTGAATCGATTAAAATAAGGGCTGACGATCAGCCTTTCAGGCATGACGACCGTCACCCCAACCCGTCACCCATCCTCTCAAATCGCCCATCATTGTTGATGGTTTGGGCAACGACACCCGTCGCGGCATCAGCTCGCCCCAAAGGGACGTTTTCTCCAGTGCAATGATGGTTGGCCCGTCATGCAGGTGACGCCCGTCCACTACTAAAAAATTCGTGTTTAGTGCCCGAATTAGAGACCGAAAAAGTCTAAAAATCGGTCACTATAACATTTAACGACCAATAACGCGACTACCAAATTGCTAGTCGATAACTTTTAGCAACAACTTTAGTGACCGAAATTAGTGACCGATTTTTGTGACCATTTTTAGTTGTTTAAAAACTTAAAATAAAGCAAAAGTTTGGCCTCAGGTGGAAATCGAACCAATGCACTTTCCTTTGTGAGGTCTTCACGTGACCACTAGGCAACTTCATTTTAATTGTTAAATTTACATTTAAAATGTATATAATATTATTGAAATAGAAATTTCAATATTATTTAAAAAAAATTACACTAATTATCATTAAAATTATATTTTATTTAAATTAATAATTTTAATGAGTTAATTATTTCTATAAATATATGTTTTATTTGTTAAAATAATATAATTGTGAAATTTTGACTAAAAAATATTTTTTTTTTAAATGAGAAAATTGGGAGGGAAGTAACTTAATAATAAAAAAAACAAAAAATTATTAGTGACCAAAATTCCGGTCACAATTTTTTTAGGAATTAATTTATATAAAAAATGATTATTTGAGACTGAGAATTATGATCACTAAATCTCAATCGCTAATTCGGTGGCTAATTTTGTTTTGTGACCGATTTAGTGACTTTTAAAATTTTACTAGCATGATGTCAAATTTTGGTGGCTAATTTGGTTGTAACTAATTCGGTCACTAAAAGCGAATCTTCTAGTAGTGGTCACCGCTGTGTAAAACACAAAAACTAGCGCTTCGTCGTGGCTGCACTCCAGACCTCCGATTTCAATTCAAGATAATCCCACACGCGCAAAAAATCATCATACATCAACCATATAACATTTAACACCTCAATAACGCATATATTAAACATTTATATCATCAATTAGCCACAAAATCATTGTCAGGTTCATCAAATCAAGACATATATTCATAAACATCAAAATTTTAAATTATACATACAAGTTCATATGAAAATCAACAATCAACAGAGCGTGAAAACAACATCACTTCACAACAATCTAGAGAGGTTTTGCATAAACCATATCAAGATTCAAAACCCTTAACAATAAAGGAAAAGGAAAGGAAAAAAGAAAGAGGATAAGGGCTCCTCTCTATCCTTCATGCTTAAACACCCATATTATGAACAGTTCCACCCTTCCTTATTACCTCGAATTCGTAGAAAAACGCTTGAAGTTTCGTCTATGAAGCTCTTCTCCTACTCTTACTCTACTAGGGCTTTGTCTCTACTATGTTAACAGCTTCTACGTTCTGTCCAATTCTCTCCACTCCCTTCTATTTAAAATAAAATCCTATTAATTTTTATTTTAATTAATTATATCAACTTGTCTCAATTCTCACTAACTCCATTCACCACTCTAATTTAATTAAAAATATATTTTTCTCGCCAAAACCACATATTTTCACTTTTTACACTAAATAAAAATAAGGTAATTTCTATTAGAACCCATCGACCTCAATACTACTAATTAAATTATTTAAAGCACTCTAAAACTCAATTAAAAATAAAATAATCAAAACCGGGGTGTTACAACTCTCCATCGCTTAAAGAATTTGTGTCCTAAAAAATTACCTGAAGGGAATAACTCTGGATAAGACTCCCTCATCTGACTCTCCAGCTCCTACGTCATTATTCCTCCAGTAGGTCCTCCCCGCACCACCTAAACCAAAGAGATCTCATTACCTCTCAAGTTCTTCACTTCTTGATCCTCAATCCGTAAGGGTGATGTCTCAAAAGTCAAGTTATTTTCTCAATTGCACATAATCCAACGGAATCACTTGGGATGGATCAGGAACATACTTTCTAAGTTGAGACACATGAAATACACTATGAAGGTTTGAAAGAGACGGTGGTAAGTCAACTCGATATGTAACTTCAAAAATATATGAAGGATTTAATAAGGACCAATAAAATAAGGTGTAAGCATTCAAGACTTTAACGCACGACCAACACCAGTCACCGAAGTGATTCTCAAGAACAGATGATCTACTTCCTGGAATTCAAGAGCTTTTCTTTGGTTATAATGATATCTCTTCTATCTGGTCTGTGATACCTTTATCTTTTTCTTAATCATCTTAATATTCTCGGTAGTTTTTTGAACAATTTATGGCTCAAGAACATCACTTTCACCTAATTCATACCAACACAAGGGTGTTCTACACCTTCTATCATATAAAGCTTCAAAAGGAGCCATTCCGATAGTAGAATGATAACTGTTGTTATAAGTAAACTTGATCAATGGAAAATAACTGTCCTAATCACCTCATTGCTTTAAAACAAAATCCCTCAAAAAATCTTCCAAAGATTGGATAATTCTTTCTGTCTGACCGTCCGTCTGCGGATGGTAAGCAGAACTCAATCTCATCTTGGTTCCCATGGCTACTTGAAAACTTTCCATGTAGTCTCACTATCTCGTTGATGTAGATCTCTACTAGCTTATGCAACGGGTAACTGATCTTTATCGGAACAAAATGGGTCGATTAGTCATTCTATCCACAATAACCCAAATTAAATCACTTCCTTTATAGGTTTTTGGCAAACCCACTAAAAAATCCATAGAGATATTATCCCACTTCCACTTAGGAATACTCAAAGGTTGCATCAATCCGGACAGCTTCTGATGCTCGATCTTTGACTTCTGACATATCAAATAAGAATACACAAACTCTGCAACATCCTTCTTCATACTTGGCCACAAAAATATTTTCTTAAGATTCTGATACATATTTGTGGCTCTAGGATAAATGCTCAAATTACTCCTGTGACTTTCTTCTAAAATCTTCTTTCTAAGTTCTGGTGCATCTGGCACACAAACGTTTTCCTGAAACTTCATATTCCCATTCTCATCTCCTTTGAAGTCCACTTCCTTACCTTAACTAATCAGAACCAATCGATTAATCAATCCCAAATCTAACTTTCGACCTTCCTTGACTTACTCTAGAACATTGGTGGTCAACTTCAGCATACCCAACCTTACACTTCTTGGCGTTATCTCACACACCAAGTTAAGGTCGCTGAACTGCACAATCGAATCCATTTCTCTAACCATTAGCCCAAAAAAATGCAAGTAATTTCTACTTGACGCATCTGCTACTACATTAGCTTTACCAGGATGGTAACGCAACTCAAAGTCATAGTCCTTAAAAAATTCAGCCATGTTCTCTGCCTCATATTTAATTCCTTCTAGTGAAACAAGTACTTCAAACTTTTTATGATTACTGAAAAATTCAAACCTCGAACGATAAAGATAATGTCTCCAAACTTTAAGCACGAAGACTACGGCTGCCAACTCTAAATCATAGGTATTCTTCTCATGAGTCTTGAGTTATCTAGAAGCATAAGCTACAACTTGACTCTTTTGCATAAGCACACCACCTAACCTCATCTTATATGCATCACAATATTACACAAAAGATTTGCTCGTATCTGGCAGAATCAAAATTGGCACTGACGTCAACCTCTTCTTGAGCTCTCGAAAAATTTCCTCACGTTGAACATCCCAAACATAAGCTTTCCCTTTTCGGGTCAACTGAGTCAAAGGTAAGACCAACTTAAAAAATCCTTCTGTAAACCTTCTATATTAACCAGCCAAACCCAAAAAAATTATGATCTCGGTAACCGACTTAGGAGTCTCCCATTGCAGCAGCGCATCTCTTTTTAAATGGATCAACTACTATTCCATCACTTGAGATTAAATGACCAAGGAAGCTCATTTCTCTTAACCAAAAGTCACAGTTGGGAAACATAGCATACAACTTCTTATCCTTTAGGGTTGTCTACACAACTCGTAGGTGTTCTGTATGCTCTTCGTCTGACTTGGAATACACTAGAATATCAGCTATGAAAACCACAACAAACTGATCCAAGTAACGATGAAAAATCCTATTCATATACTCCATAAATACTACTGGCGCATTAGACACACCGAAAGGCATAACCGAATACTCATAATGAGTGTAACGAGTTCTAAATGTAGTCTTAGGTATATCATGCGACTTCACTCGAATATGATGGTAACCTAACCTCAGATCTATCTTACTTAACACACAAGCTTCAACAAACTGATTCATAAGGTCATTAATATGTGAAACCATCTTTATATATAATCATTTATGGCCATTTTCTAATTGATTAAGAAGTATCTTAACTAATTTGAAAGCAAAATAGTGCTCTCTAATTGATTAGACATTATATCTAATAGATTATGGAGAGAGCTCGCGAAATAATCTATTAGGACCCCTCTTAATAAATGACAATCAGAAATAAGATAACTTCTTTCCTAATTAGCTAAGTCTAATTGATTAGCACCACATCCTAATCAATTAGAGAAAAGCTTCGGCCCATGAATTATTTCCTTTCTTGGCCGGTTTTTCTCCTATATAAAGGGGTCTTTCTTTGGCACCATATCCTAAATATAATTTTATACTATTTTTTTCTACTCACTCTTTTCCTATAAATTGTTGCATACACTTGTCATTATCTTAGTGCTGAAAGAGAAAAAAAAAACTTAATGTAAGAGTTATGTAATTTGTCATTAGATCAGATAATGTTGAACAAAATTTTCTTCTCAATTAATTTTATCCTATTGATTTTGTTCATGATTATTATTTTTTAATTTATTGTATGTTTATAGTCACTTAATTGATAAGCGATCACATGGACTAATGCAAGTAGAGGCAGTATGTGGCTAAAGCCACGCCAAAATTTTTGCTTTTTTTTTAAATTTTATATATATATATATAGTCTAGAGCGATTATATTTATATTTTTCCGACCATTATAAAGGAGCTACGATCCTTCAAGAACATTCTCAGCACACGAGAGCTAATCAACAGAAAAATACAGGTGATCCAAACTCAAATCTATCCAACCACTCTTTGTGATTCATGTCTAACAAATAGTGGGTTGTTATTTCCCCTCCATTATATATAGCAAGCCCTTCAGTTTTAGATATTTGGTTTCAAATTCAATTTCAATTCACTATCTCTCGCATACTAACTTGCGTTGGAGTGTCAACCATGTAGGTCAACCTTATCTCCACTGCATCGGAAGCTTAGATGCACCAAAAAAGACATATATATATATATATATATATATATATATATATATATGATCGTGAAGGCTGATCATACCCAGTGATGGGCCAAGAAAAATGTCTATGATGCTGGGTGCTTGAGATGAGGAGGGGGTGTACCTGCAAGGCACTCTGATGCTAAAGTAAGAATAAGGGAGAGAAAGGCAAGTACAAAAGTATGAGTTCTTAAGATGATTTTTGGATACCTGACCCTCTCAAATGAGAGGGTTTTTATAATGCCCCCAACGCGTGGCCAACGGTCCCTATTTTCGGGGCAGAATAACCGTTTCCTGAAGAATAGGTAACTTCCAAAAATTAGCCGTTGTGACGAGTAGAGGTGCCCAAAACTAGTCGTTGCCACGGGCAAAGGCGTAGTTCCGGGCACAGGCGTTGTGACCGTTCTTGGATGGAGAAGCCGTGCGTAACAGGCAGGAATGTCGGGGAGGAGCAAATGACCTTGGGATTCATCTGTCCATCTGTGCTCGGTAGAGGGGCAGAAAGGTAAATGTTGCCCCACCTCAGCTAGACTTTGGCAATTGGGCCGTTCTGGGAGCAGAAGTGGATTGGGCCATGCCTAGTCATTGGTTCAGTCTGGAACAAGAGTCCCCCAAGTCGTTGCTCCTTAGCATGGGAGTGATGACTTATGGATGGCTCGCAGCCCCGGGGACTCTAAATGGGTCGTCATTTGTCGACGAGACGGAATTGTCCTTGGATGCCCGGGGGTTCTGGTGCCCGCGGGATATGTACCGCTGTTCGGGATGCCTGACTTGCGGGGAGACCAAAGGTTGAGGTATTTTGAAGAGACGCGATGCCACGTGTGCCTCGAGCCTTTTGCAGCATTACCTGCGTCGTGATGGCTATGCTAGGGTCATGATGATGCACCAAGCCGCGCGTGCTCGTGTACGTGCTTTCAGACTGTATATATAGGAGGGAGAGCTGCTCATTTGCATTTTCGCTTCTCTCGCCTTCTTTGTTCTTCTCAGAGTTCTCAGTCTGTCGCCGCCGCCAAATATCGCGTCAGCCGCCGCACGTAGCTTCGAGCAAGCTCTTCGGATCTCCACACTTTCTTCGACCACGTAAGTTACCTATTTTCCTCTTTATTTCTAGCTTTTTCATTTCTGTCTAGTCAGAATGCATGTGGTTAGGTTGAACTTAGGTATGACTGTCGTGTTTTTCGGTGTCTGTTGGTGGTAGACGGTGGCTTGGCCATCTTCTGCTGCTGAAGCGGTCGCTGGAGCTTCCTATAGATTGTAGATGTAGGCCATTTTCGGCGCTGTTGCGATGACGGCGCAGGCGTAACCGATGAAGCTACCCAGTTTTCTGGTGTTCTGATAAATTTTCTGACGAACATATGAATTTTCCGGTGGAGCTTCAAATGGAAACTGGGTAGTAGGTCGGGGAGATTCCCCGCATGCGCAGGAGGGGTTGCCTCCAGGCATCTCCTCGTGGGAGACTCTTGTGTTGTTTGGTTTAGGGCTTAGGTCGGGGACACCGTCCTCGGCCCTTTGCGCGCCTTTTCACCCTTTCACTTGACTAGCAGTGGAAAGGTGGATTTGATTTTGCAGTCAAATTCACTTTTGTCCTCTGCTTTTCAGGTGATTGAGACGGCGCACGAGCCCGAGCAAGAGATTCTCATAGACTCGTCCAATGAGAGCTCCTCGGAGAGTAGCAATACTGAGGTTTCAAATGCCCCCAGCGAAGTCGGGGAGGATCTTGAGCAAGATTCCGCAGAAGAATGGACTGTAGCGGAGCCTGCCGAGCACGCGTCCACTTTCGCGTCCTATACCGGGGATGTCTTTATGGACGTAGGGACAAAGGGGGAGTGGAAGATACACATCCCCAGTCAAGACGACCGTATATGCACAGACTACGGGGAGAGGTTCCCAATGTATGAGTATGCTTTCAAGAAAATAGGGATGAGGCTGCCCTTTACTGACTTCCAGGAATCCATCTTCGTTCATCTGGATTTAGCCCCGTTGCAACTGCATCCGAATTTGTTGGCATTTATCCGTGCCTTCGAGCTGACTTGCGAGTTCCTGAAGATAGGAGCTATGAAGCCTTTGTTCTTCACCATCTTCCACCTCCGAAGGCAGGTCTCGGGGAAGAAATATGGGTGGGTCTCGCTGAAGCAACCAAGGAAACTATTTAAGCCTTTCTCGGAGTCTATTCGGACCATCAAAGAGAGGTTCTACATCATCGAACCGGTGTCAGAGAAAGCCCAAGATACCACGTATGCCTGGGCAGTGTCGACGGACGAGGAGGGCAATGATATGTATGACGAGGAAGGGAAACTGCTGGCGGATAGGGTGTTCAAGTTCCCTTTTTGTTGGAGTAGGAGTCACTTTACTCGGGGTACTGGTCATTATCTTGCCCAACCAGATATGCTGAATGAGTAAGACGTAGCCGGTTACGAGGTGCTGGTCAATTATGTTAACTCTTTTAGGCCCGCAGAGTGTTGGACGAAGAAGGGGAACCCTATCTTTGAGGATGATGGCGAGCAGAGAGTGGAGTATCGTTACATCAATACGAAGGCGCTTCTGGAGTGCAAGACCCCTGCGGATGCTTTTAAGCTACTTGGTAGTTTTAGCTTTTTTAGCTTTTCTGAATTATAACTTCCTCGGTGGTTAACATGTTTGTATTGTTTTTGCAGGTGAGATGCCTTCTTCCCACGAGAGGATGGTGAAGAACGCCATGGCGAGGGGCAAAGCTGGTGCGGCCACCTCGAAGTCTCGGTTTACACAGTGTGTGCCTCCTCCCCAACCTGCCGTGGGGAGCTCTTCGCCCGTTGCTTCACCTGTCCAGGGGTCTCCAGTGCCTGGGACTTCAAGGTTCAAGCGGACAAGAGCTAATGAGTTAGTGGACCTCAGTCGGGCGGCTGAGAAGGGCAAGTTCGAACTTCCCCTGTGCCTTCACGACAAGAAGTTTTTCGAGGGGACGTCCCTGGTGGTTCCTCGGGCAGAGTCCCTCAAGCTCGAAGGCATGGACCACCCAAGCAAGAGGGCCATGTTGGCGCAGGATGCCTCTGCGTTGGTTCAGGTCCTAGAGATGGCGGCGGCGTATGCTGAGGGGGATTCCTCCTCGGAGTCTGAACTTAAGAAGGCTCATGCGACTATAGCATCCCTGGAGGAGATGGTGAAGAAGGCTAAAGAGGAGGCCAAGGCTGCCAACGACGCGTGGAAGAAATCAGACGAGGAGGCTATCAAGCTGAGAGGGGAGAACGATACTCTGGTTGCGGAAAAGAAATCTGTTGAGGATCTGGTTGAACAGGCGATGGCTGCGGCGGCCCCAGATGAAGATAAGCTTGAGGAACTGAGGGCGTTGAAGACTAGGGCCGAGCTTGTTGCTCGTCTTCTACGGGCAGAGGAAGATGTCATTTCCATTGGGGAGGAGTCGTTCAACAACGCTGTGGCCCAACTCAGGCTAATGAATCCAGAGGTCCAGTTATCCACGGAGGGTACTAACTTCCCGGGCCATGTTGAGAATGGCAAGATAGTTGTTCTGAACTCCTTTAACATCGGTGATGAGCACGCTCGACTCTTGAACGAGGAGACCCAGCAGCCTGATCCTAACCTTGAGCAGCCCGAGCGGATGGAGGAGTGATCTCTTTTTGTTTTGTTGTAATGTATCTGGCCTGCGTGCCATTCTTGATGAAATTTTATTTTGTTTCGCAGTATTTGTTCGGCAGGGGCGTGGCCCCTTTGCCTTGTAATATGCACCCTTGTGGTCCCCGTGGCCACTTTATTTAAATGTATGTATCCGGCCATCGTGGCTGGTTTTGAATGTTGTATATTCGCGCATGGCTTTCTTTGATTATTTTTGCTAAGTGTTATATCTTTGCTTGAGACACGTGTGTACCCGTAATAGGGGTTGTCGCGGCCGGCTAAAAATTTTCGAGTCGCCATCATATTTTTTTTAAGGGAAATAAATGATAAACCTAAGATCCTAATCCCAAGGGTAGAGATTCCTAAGGTTCGGGAGTCGGTTAAGTGAGGGGAAGGTGTTAGGCACCCCTCACCTCCATTGTACTCAATGGGATCCTCAAGTTCTAGGATTTGTTTGTTTGTTGTCTAAATTCCTATTTATTTATTTACAAAAAGAATCCTAAGTTTTTTTATTATTGTACTCGCTAGGGTTTGCAACCATATGCCTACGTACCTTCATTTTGAAGGATCAGAGTAATCGTAGTTCACCTCCCCTACTCCTACCCCCCTAATCCTATTCCTAACCCCAATCCCTTATTTATACTCTTGGATAAAGAGTTCTATCCTCAAATCTATTATTTATACTCCTAGATAAAGAGTTATATCCCTTAATCTATTATTTATACTCCTAGATAAGGAGTTCTATCCCTTAATCTGTTATTTATACTCCTAGACGAGGAGTTCTATCCCTTAAATCCCGATCCGTTCATTTATACTCTCGGAGGAAGAGTTTTATCCCAAAATCCTTGTCCATTGTTTATACTCTCGGATGGAGAGTTTTATCCCAAAATCCCTTATCCATTGTTTATACTCTTGGATGGAGAGTTCTATCCCTTATCCATTATTTATACTCTCGGAGGAGAGTTCTATCCCTAAATCCTTATCCCTTGGCCTATGTTTATACTCTTGGAACCTAAGAGTTTTATCCCAAAATCTCTTATCCCTTGTTTATACTCTCGAATGAAGAGTTATATCCCTTAAATCCTTTAGAATTTTATCCCTTAATTTTTTTATCCCTTATCCCCAAATAAAAACTCTTTTAACCATTTTTTATAAAAATTAAATCCCAAACGAAACATTTTAATCCAACTTAATATTTTTTAGTAAATTAAGTAGAATTATAATAATAATTTTCCTCAAATAAATAAATCCTCATTTTAAACCCAAGATCAAAAATTAAGATCCAAAGTCAAAAATTAAAATCCTATATCAAAACTTATTTCTGACATAATAAATTTTCATATTTTTAAGTCCCAAAAATATTACAAACCCATATTTTTAAAGAAAGAATTAAACCCATATTTTTAAGATCATAATAAATCCTCAAAATTTCGAATGACAAAATTCATGAACTTTAATAATGAATAAACTCCAAAAATAAGTTATATCATCATCACAATATGGATGTACCATCAGGCCTCATTAGTCTCCCCAAAGATGAGTGAGCACTCACTACAAACAAAAATTAGGGTTTCAAGCCCTCTTTGAGTCTTAGACAAAGGATCAATCAAGAAATGACATGATCTTCAACTCGTCTAGCCTCTTAAACATCCATAAAGGATCAAGAGGACTCACACTTCAAGGATTAAGCACAAGGCTTCTCCCTTCTAGGGGGATCAAGCCTTAAGATCGCCAGTGCCACCAAATTAGGGTTTGGTCGACCAGGGCCTCCAGATGGAAATTTTCCTCCTGACATGATCCAATGCTTCAAAGCATAACCTATGATGCTCTAAGGGACATCATAAACCCAATCATCAAGTCAATTTTGACCTCAGGGGATGCATTCATCAAAAATCAGGAATTAGGGTTTCTTGACCTAATTCACCCCTAAGCTGACTTTTGGGACAAAACATGAGCCAAGACCTCAAGAGAGTATTTGAGGGTCTCTAATACACCACATTGATCCATTTACAACAATGGATTGATCCAAGAAGCTTGAGCAACAAGTTTCAATTTCATCTGAACCACCGTTAGGGTTTCGCGGGAAAAGTCAACTGTAGCTTTGACTTTTGACCAGGACATGCTCCCAAACCCTGAAACATGATTCAATACACCCTATAACACCTATGAAATCAATTCATCAAGTTTGATTTAGGTTAAGGACTTGATTTCATAGAGGATCGCACAGTTTGGAATTCATCTGACAAAAAGTCAACTGTGCACAAAAGTCAACTCTGACTTTTTGAGATTTTTCACAATTATGGTTTTTTAACCCTAAAATGGTGTTAATGTGTGATTAGAATCATTAATCATCAAGAAAAATCAAGAAAAGTGGGATAACTTGTAAAAGGGGTAACCATAAAAACTTCGAAAATTTTCTAAGTTATGGAACAAAGTGGCTAGGGTACCAACTTTGGAGGATCATAACTCCTAAACCACAAGGCCATTTTTTCCCATCCAAAGCTGGATTTGTAGCCCTCATGGCCCTCTACAAAAGCTTCAACAACACCTCATTCCAATTCATCATGGATTTTGAGTTATGAAATGATCAAAATGGCTGAAAACATGAAATGTCACGTTTTCTAACACTTTTTCACTAAGTCAGAATCTGCCTTACTTTTTTCCAAATGTAGGGGCATTTTTCACTTGGATCCAAAAAGTATCAAAACCAATTATGATCAAACAGTTGTTGTATCATATGAGGGTTTTCCAAAATGACCAAGAACATCACCAAACTCAACTTGAGTCATGAGATATGACAATGACAATATGCCTTGTTGAAAACTGCCAAGGCTAGGAAGAATTTTGCAATTTTGCTCGATTTGGCAAAATCAGATAATTCTAAGCCTTGTCATCACTTTGGATACATCTGAGGATCAAATCTAAAGGGAACAAACACTGATCTAAGCCTCCAAAGTCTTTGGAACAAAAAATAGCATGACAAACCTAGAAATCCCTAAAAGAGAGACAAGACTCCAATTTTGAATTGGAGCATTTAATGGATGCTTAGAGGTGGTATGGACTGACACATTTGCAAATGAATTCAGTCAAGAATGATCCAACAACTAGGGAACCAAAGGTCTGTGCTCTAACCTCTAGTCAATGGCTAGAGGAGACATGGCTTCCCATTGATCAACATTGGCCAAACCTCTGCTGTGGTTGCCATTCACTATTATCCCAAAACAAATTTGCTCGACTATAAATAGAGCTCATTTGTGCTCAGTTTGTGCACACCAAAGCCATCAAACAGATGCTTTCCTCAAAATCCCTCTCTTTAGGCCAAAATGCCTTCTATAGCAAGGTAACTCTGAGTTTTTTAGTTAGAGAGTATTTCCATCACAACTCGTGATCCTAACACCTCCAATATATCGTATCTAAGCTATCCAAACTCTCACAAGTGACCTGTAATCCTTAAATCACAAAGTCACCTCTCAAAACCTCAAAATAGTACTTTTGTGGATTTTTCAAGCCATGCCTTGATTCAGTCACTTTCCAAACCAGATAAAACCTCAAACACACTCCAAATATCATCCTTGAACTGTCCCAAATGGTTCCCCCCATCTGGAACACCATTTGAGGGAGTTGTTATTTTGGCCATTTTAACCCCTTTTGTAAGAAAGGGCCAGGTTGTGTTTTTGCAGGTTCCAGCTGATTCCATTCATCCTAAAAACTTCTAAGGGATCATTTGAGAGTGTCCAAAGCATCAAACCATTTCTGGAGCAAGAAATTTGGCAGATTGCACAAAAACTCCAAAAGCTCAAAAGAGAGGTAAGCATCATGACTTGAACTTTCCAAAATATGCATTGCTTTGAAGTCCACTGATCATGCACATCTCATACATGTTATATATGTTGTGTTTGAACCAATTCATCATGTAATTCATGCCTGTACCAAAGTGTAGCATAGAAAATGCAATTATAGGCCTATTTCAAAACCACAATCGGATTTTGAGGATGGAGCATGATCTGAAAAAAAATACCACCACCATTGGATTCCTTGTGAAATTCTAGGCCAGATGCATATAAATTTTGTCCCCAACCATGGAGAAATGGGAAAGTTATGGACCTTCCCGTTTCTTGCCAAAACTTGCCTTGCCTTGCCTTGGCCAGGCCTAGAAAACAAGGCAAGCCTTGTATATTTGTTGGTTTGTTTTAATCAACGGATGTATCACCACCCCAGTGGTAAGGCGCGCGCCCTATAACCTTGAGGTCCTGGGTTCAAACCCCACCCATGCCATTTTGTGTTTTCTCACATTTTACTATTTTTTCCAATATTTTCATGTTTTGTTAATTAATTGGAAAATTAATAACTCCCTCAATTTTAATTATTTTTTATTGGTTCTTTTTGCAAAAAATCACAAAAATGTTGAAATATTTTATTCCCCAAAAAAATTAGATTTATATTATTTATTTAATATAATTAGTATTTTTGTGAATAAATGTCTTTTATTTGTTTTTAAACCTTTTAAAAATAAATATCCATTTTGGAAAATCAAAACCAAGTAGGTTTTAATTCATCTTGTGATGAAAGCCTCATTTTTCAAACCTAAAACCAAAATCACAAGTTGTTTATTCAAACTTATTTGGAATTTTTATCATTTGTATTAATTTTCTTTGAATAATTATGAAATTAGGGTTTTATTGATTTTCACCCTAACAAACTTTTCAAAATCATTTTTGGGCCTCTAATAGAGTGTAAGACCCAATCCTTTGTAAATACAAACCTACTTTGGGCCTCACTTATTGTATAAGTCCCGTTGTATTTCAAAAGTTCGGCGCGATCATCGTCCGTTTAAAACAAACCATCTGGGCCTCTCCTCGAACTATAAGACCCATTCAAAATCCTTTTTGGGCCTCTAATAGAGTGTAAGACTCAATCCCCTTTTAACCAAAACAACCTTTGGGCCTCAGATATTGTATAAGTCCCTCTGGGTTAAAAGAAAAGTTCGGCGCGATCGCTAGTTCAAAAGAATCATCTGGGCCTACCCTCGTATTATAAGCCCCATTCTTTTTTTTCTTTCAATCATTTTTGGGCCTCTTGAGAGAGTGTAAGACCCATCCCCTTGTACAGAAAACCTTTCTTGGGCCTCAGTCACTTGTATAAGTCCCTGTACAAAATGACAGTGCAATCACTAATAAAACCCTGGGCCTCTCCTTGAGCTGTAAGCCCCAATTTTCCTTTCCAAAAGCACTTTTTCCTTTGATTTTGAATATAATATTGTTATCAAAGCTTTCTTTGTTGAACAAACTAACCAAACAGCATGGAAGCTCTACAACCGAGTAAGTGTTTACCCGCTTTTATTTACCGCTTTCATATGTATATAACTGTAATGTGGGGCTGTTTCACTGTAAGTCTTCTTTCATAAACTCATATCGACTGTGTAATAATAGTATAAATATTTAGAGTTTCCCCGGCAACTACGTCTAGAACTAGACAAAACCTCGTCTCCCTACATTCGACGTTATACCGGATATTTCAACATAACCTAAACCATGAGAATTTTCTTTTACAACAATTTTAGATAACTAGATCTAAGGAATCTCCCCCTTGAACAGTTCATATACAGAAGGCCAATGTTCCAAGTGAAACCCCTTCTGGAACTGTTCATCAGCCTCCTCTTGGGCTTAGTGCAAGGACCCAGAGGCTTCCTAAAAGCATCCCAGCCTCCTCTTGGGCGTTGTACAAGGACCCGTCGACTTCTTAGAAGTTTTCACAGCCTTCTCTTAGGCTTCGTATAATGATTCTTCCTCCGGGAAAATAGCCTCCTCTTGGGCTTCGTACAAATTGTCCCTCGGCTTCTTAAAAGTTGTCTCGCCTCCTCTTGGGCTTCGTACAAATTGTCCCGACGACCTCCCAGAGGTATAGGAACAAAAATTAGTCATCTTAATAGAACATTCTTTCAAAGAGTCTAGATCTTACTACTACTGTTT
This sequence comes from Lathyrus tuberosus, assembly GCA_022829125.1. Taxonomy (NCBI): domain Eukaryota; kingdom Viridiplantae; phylum Streptophyta; class Magnoliopsida; order Fabales; family Fabaceae; genus Lathyrus; species Lathyrus tuberosus. The sequence continues at coordinate 7,217,066 of JALAZF010000154.1, read as the reverse complement.
ATTAAGCATAGTACAGAAGATAAAACCCGTAGACTCGGACAGTCTAAAGCTCCTTTGGATTCCCCATTTCCTTAGAGAACAGAAAATAATCCCGGTCCTCAGATAAAATCCATGAGTATAACATTACCCATATAAGAACTGATTTTCTCTTTTAACCAACATACTGGACCTATCACTCAACTGAAACAGTAACCCTAGCCTCCTCTTGGGCTTTGTACAATGATTCTCCCCAACAAAGTTAACCTTTGCAGCCTTCATCTTGGGCTTTGTACTGTCGCTCCCGGGATTTTCATCCTAGTACAAACGCGAAAGTGGCACCGAAACAGAGTCGCCAGCAATGTGTATTTATCCCATGAGAGGGAAAGGAAACACCGCATAAACCTGAAGGAAAGGAAAAGCATGGTCTTACGACCAAAAGAACTGGGTTCGGGAGTCGGTTACGCGAGAGGAAGGTATTAGCACCCCCACGCGTCCATCGTACCCGATGGGATCCACGCTTGCTTGTCTCGATCAAAGGGTGTAAAGAAAGGATACTGGAAAAGGAACTGAAAGAAAGAAAGGAGAAAGAAAAGAAAAGGAACGGAAAAAAATGTAGGGAAAATAAAAGAAGTGCTCGCATGGGCCCTACCCCACTGCCTACGTATCTCATCGGGAGCATGAGAATCAGAGCGACGTAGTTCCCCTCACTAGGGATGGATTGTCTGTGTTTTTTAGAGAACGGCTTACGTTCTAGCTCAGGTGTTGCAGGCTCGCCGGTCCGAGTGCGTTACCATCTTGCAAGAGAACGAGTAGAAGCGCGTTCGTGCGTTGAGAATGAATGAGATGAGAAAAGAATTCCCGAAGGAAAGACGTTATTGTTTGTTTTTGTCTTTTAAGAGTTTTTTCATTTGTTTGCATATGATAGTGTATCTGAATCTTAGTCATTGGAATGTGTACCTTCTCACATTCCAAGATGGAATGGGTAAGAAAGCACACTAAGAGTGAAGAAGACCCTCACACTTAGTTCCAATTATCAAGGTTCAAACACACTAGCATACTTGTGTTTATTAAGTGTTTTTGTTAATTAAGAAATGAAGAAGTGTTTTTTATTATTTGCACCTTCAACAAGTATTGCATTTAAGTCCCTCATACAAGATCAAATGTTTAACACATTGACCCAAGATGGGTTATATGCTACACATTCTAAGATTACAAGAGAAGACCCCTTATAATCTTTTCTTTATATGAAAGGCCTAAAGGCAACAAATGCCTACCTTTATTATATGTTTTGAATTTTCTTTGAGATGAGAAAAGAGACTCAAGGGAGGATAAAGGTAAAAATCTATATGGACTAAGACTCAATCCTAATTGATTAGTTAAGGGAGTGATCCTAAGGTTTGTGAGGTTTCAACCTAAAGTCTAAAGAAAGAAAGAATTAAACAATTCACTTCCAAAGTAGAAGATGAATTGTAATTCAAAAAGGGAAAGTAATGAGTTATTAAAAGAAAGCACATAAGTGCTTAACAAAACACAAAATGGAATTGTAAAAGAGAAAGGATAGAAGTTGAATGTGGATTCCTTATCCACACTCAAATGAAACTTACCATAGCCCCTACATGGTTAGTAAACATGTATAAGAAGTATAAGAAGTAAAAGAACATGTAATGCATCATAAAACTCAAAAGAATTAAATGAGAAACAAATCCTAGAACCACAACCAGAATGGGCATCATATGGACAACAAGTGAATATCATCATACAAGTGCAAGTGAATAAGCAATAATCATCATCCATTAGCATTTAAACATGTTACAAGAAGAAGGGATAGATGAAAGATGGAAAGAAATGAAGAGGACATGCATAAATGGAACATGTAAATCAACAACCAGAATTGAAACTAAATGGAAAATGGTTTATAAACATCTCAAAAGTATTTATGAATCAACTTCAAGACATTCAAGAAGTAATATAAGAAGAATTGAAATGAAAGTTCAAAAAGAAAGTGCAAACAATACATGTTAATGATGCGCAAAGTTCAAATTGAAATGAACATGTAAAGATGACCTATAATGTGTATCAAAGACCTATAATATCATATGAATGGCTCATAACATATGCAAATGCTCATACAAATGTGCACAAAAGAATTCATGTAAACATGCACTAAAGATTACAATGATATAACATGTCATAATGCTTTAAATGAAATGCATCAAGCAAAAATCAAATGTCCTCATGAAAATTATGAAAACATGGTATTGGAGTTCACTAATCAGAGATGAATCACATATCAAAATAGCATATCAAAATTCAAAGCAAAATGACTTCAAACAAAGCAATTAGGTCAAATTGAAACATCATGCAAAGTGGTACAAATATAGGCATCAAGACATGTAATAAAGTGACCTAAAAAATCAAACAAAAATCATCTAACATGCTTCAATGTATTAGTGAATCAATGCAAAAAGAATCATGTCAAAACAGTTGGTAATGAGCAAGAACAAAATTAAACAAATTCAAGTATCATGCTTAGAATGCATCTAAATGGAAATTCAAAGAAAATTATGGACCAGGGGTAAAAAGGTCATAAAATCAGAAAATAAAATCATCAAAAATTTCCTAAATGTTTTAGTGATATTCATGAATTTTTGTAGAATTTAATAATGCAATTTGGTATTTTTAAAAATTGGAAATGAAACATGTACAATAAAGGAAAAATGAAAATGAAATGCAAAGGGAAGGGGGTATGAACATAGCAATAATGCAGTGCAAATTAATTGGGCTTGGAAACAGGGGGGTGTGATTATCAATCTGCATAGGTCCATTTACGCGCCAAACACAATAACAAGTATGAACCCTCAGTCAACAATCTTGACTCACTCACAACCATTAGATCAAGTCCAAGTCCAGTCAAAGTCAAAGTACGCATGATCAACAAACACACGTGAAGGAACACATGACATACCATGCACCACACCACACCATGCTTAAGTGAAATTCAGAAAAATGCACGTGAGGAGCATGTGAGTTTTAATGTGCTGTCACATTTTGGAGCGTACGATCATGAAAAACACACGGCTGAGATTAAAACGCACACAAACCCTAACAGTTAAAGTCACCGGCCGGAGATGACCTCCGGTCATCTTCTCCGGCCAGCAGCCACCACCTGCAACTCACGTTTTCTCCAGAAATTCACAAGCCATATACCAAACGAAAGCTAAGCTCATGAGGAACACAAATCCAACAACAAAATTCAGAGATCAAGCATGGATACAGAGAATCGAAGAAGAGAAATTTGCCCTAATTTTCAGTTCTAAACTCCTAAGGAGCTCTATCAACTAACCGGTTTCATATAGCTTCTAATAAGCTCAAATAACACATCAACCAGTTAAAATAACATCAAATCGTGCAAGCAAAGTTTGAGAACTTTTGGAACCTGAAACTTGAAGATCCTTGGATTTTTGAGAAAACCAGAGGTGAGAACTTGTTCTTGAACTTCTAGAACTTCAATTTGAGCAAAATAAATGCTATTTGATCTTGAGAATAAGAGGAAATCTGAATCTGAAATTGGAGATAACTGTGCTATTCCATGCTTCAGTGATGTCTTCTTGCTTGATTGTGAAGATTGAAGAAGAACTTGAGGAATTCGTGCAGGTAGAGAGAAAATTCAGAGAGAAAGTTGAGAGTGCTTTTGGAGTGAGAGTGAAACAATGAGAATCCCCCTTTCCAAATCTGTTAGAATTGTTTATATAGGCGTGGTTATGATTTGACCCTGGTGGTTGATGGTTAGAACTACAGCTAACTGAGTTAGTTAACTGAGTTTGAGTTAACAGAATGAGTCATGACGGTTAGTGACACGAGTTGGAGAGGTTTTGTTTTAGTGTGGAAGAGCTCATGGTCACTTATGGTGAGGATAATGGAGAAAGATGGTGATGTTATGTTATTCTGATGTAGCAGCAGGAATGCGTGTGAAACAAGTTTCTCATTTCCTTTTTCGTGTAAGGCTTAAGCATGTATGCATAGTGTGAGAGGTGCTTGGCCAAATGAAGTAAAGAATGGAGCAGCACACATAGGACTTTTGGATGTATGTTTGAACCAAAAGCTATGCAGCAACTCCTCATTGTGACAGCAGGTGTTTGAGGATGAATTTCTCCCTTGTCAATGAACGAAACAACACAACATTGGTGGCATTAGAAAGATGATACATTGGGGAACAATATTGATGTTGAAATTAGGTTGAATTGAAGTTTGGGACATGAACAAATGTGGCTTGCAACAGAAGAAACACCAACTGGTGCATGGGCGAGCAGATAGGGTTGGCTGGCATGGTGCACATGACATGGGTTTTCAGTTGTATTGACCAATCTTTGAGCTATCATAATTCCTTATCCTTTGATCAAATGAAAAAATCATGAACATCAATCTTGAAGATCTCACATAGGGGAATAACTTTGATGTTGCAAGATTTTTCATTTGAAGCCTCTAACTATGAGTAATTGATCCCTACATTTTGCCCACCAACTGTTTGAGAAAATGACTGCGTGCAGACCTAGCTAAACTTGGTCATGACATGGTTTTGGGCCTACTTTCCTCCAACTTTGATCAATCATATCTCCCTCAATTTTTATCCAATGGAGATGTTCCACACATGGATTTGAAGCTTAAAACAAGATCTTTTGTTGTGGCCGAGTGGAATTTTCATTTGGTGCTTCAATTTTAAATGGCCTTGGTTCAAACTCTGATGCAAAATGGCCAAAACTTGCTATTTTTAGCAACCCTTCCTCTTCCAAAAATGGCAACTTTCCACATCTTGATTTTTTCATGATTCCTTTGGAGTTTCTTGACCAAATTTTGTACATTGGACATATGTAACATGAATTTCATGATTTTGGGCTCAAAAAGTCAAGAGTTGACTTTTTCCTCTAATTATTTGACTTTGCCCCAATTTCTCTGATTCTTGATCTTTCTTCCAATTGAACCACTTCTAAAACCAATTGAGATGCAATTTTCCACATACATACACTTAGGGACATATGGAATACCATGACATCAAGTTTTGTTCAAAAAAACAGAAATACCCTGATTTAATTGGAAACCCTAATCTTGACCTCCTCTGGTTAGGAGGAAATTGCACATCTTCCAAATCCAAATTCCTCAGAGTATGTTGTGTATCCTCTTAAAGGATGATGAGAAATGCCACTTGAGAATGATTTTGAATCAATGAGCTATCTCTTTTGAGGATTTTCCTTCAATTTTTGGACTTCTTGCATAGTGTAGGATGTAATGCTTCACTCTCCTATTGAATCTCACCTTCTTGAGGTTGTGGAAGATCAATTGGGATAGTATGAGACATGAGAGGCTTCTTGGCTTGCCTTGAGGCAACTTGACTGACCTTTTGTGCTTTGAATGATCTCTTGATTGTCCACCTCCCACCTGACCACATGCCCTGATGGTAAGAAGGATGCCATGCTTCATTTTTCTATGTTAAATGCAATGTAATGTTAATGAGGTGGATATGATATGATAAATGATAATGCCATGCTATGATGACAAAGGGGAGAGCAAATTTTGGGGTATTACAGCTGCCCCTATTCAAGCGCTGTAGACCTGAATGCCTGAAAGCAATTGCTTTCGGACTTTCAAGGTATATAGTGATTGAATACCAAATATAACCAAAAATTTGCTCTGGATGATGAAGAAGAAAAGGGATATAAACCCAACGAGACTACTGGATTGCATCTTCGATGAAACGCCGGAGAGATCTGTCTTTTGAATGACGCCAGACGACTACTGGCTTGCCACACTGCTGGTGGACTTTAATAATGTCTTTTATGCAATTCCAGACGACTACTGGCCTGCCACACTACTGGTGGACTTTGATAACGTCTTTTGAACGACGCCAGACGACTACTGGCTTGCCACACTACTGGTGGACTTTAATAATGTCTTTTATGCAATTCCAGACGACTACTGGCCTGCCACACTACTGGTGGACTTTGATAACGTCTTTTGAACGACGCCAGACGACTACTGGCTTGCCACACTACTGGTGGACTTTAATAATGTCTTTTATGCAATTCCAGACGACTACTGGCCTGCCACGCTACTGGTGGACTTTGCAGCTTCGTGCCACCCGAAGATGGACTTTTGCCAATCCACTGTTGGACTTTTGCCACCCGAAGACGGACTTTTGCCAATCCACTGTTGGACTTTTGCCACCCGAAGACGGACTTTTGCCAATCCACTGTTGGACTTTTGCCACCCGAAGACGGACTTTTGCCAATCCACTGTTGGACTTTTAGCTGCTTTGCCACCCGAAGATGGACTTTTGCCAATCCACTGTTGGACTTTTGCCACCCGAAGACGGACTTTTGCCAATCCACTGTTGGACTTTTAGCTGCTTTGCCACCCGAAGATGGACTTTTGCCAATCCACTGTTGGACTTTTGCCACCCGAAGACGGACTATTGCCAATCCACTGTTGGACTTTTAGCTGCTTTGCCACCCGAAGATGGACTTTTGTCAATCCACTGTTGGACTTTTGCCACCCGAAGACGGACTTTTGCCAATCCACTGTTGGACTTTTAGAATATGCAAAATTGCATTACTCTCTGCATCTGTGTCAGACATCTATGCTGACTCTGCTGAGGAGCAAAGACCATGATTTGACTTTGGAGACTCCTGAAAGGATAACCTCTCCACTGGAGAATGAATGAACAATCCGTCTGCTCCGAATTGTCAAGCTTGCCAAAAATAAATTTGACTTGAAGAATAAAAAAATCTGCCAGGAGCCACTTCATCTGTCAGGGGAATGAATTCTGGTCACAGCGATTCCGCTGGGGATGAGAATTTTTAAATGACGTCCTGCTGGGGAAATGAGCCATTAAAACTCTGCTTGGGGATTTATTCAACCCAAGATCCTTTATAGGGATTATCAACCTTATAACTCAGCTGGGGAAAGGCTGTACCCTCCTTGTTGAGGAATAGATTCTGTCGATCTGATAAACCTCTGCGGGAAGAACAACAACTCAGCTGGGAATTGCTGACAAGATTCGATGCTGACCTCTGTGGGGGATCATTACCAGAGACACAATCTTGCTGGGGATCAGGGCTACTCTGCCAGGGATATGCAAATCCTGGTTAGAACATTCCACTGCAACTTGCTAGGAAAGAGTCCTTAGAGATCTGTTGAGGAAACCCAAAGCAAATCCACAGTAGTCTGCTGAAGAATATGACTGTCGAGCTTAGGATAAGTACTACAATGCCCCATGTTAGGCGAGCTTTCCTTTAGACAATTCCGTTGGGGATGACGAGTTTATAACAAACTCTGCTGGAGAAAACTGCTTTAAAGCGTCTCGTGCTGGGGAATGCCTTTTGAGAGGATTTTACAGAAGACCAACTGTCCTCAAACTCTACTGGGGATGATCAACACTTCATGCTGGGGAACCAAACAATTTGTCCCCGAAGAGGATGTCATAAGAGGATTTTACAGAAGATTTAGCTTCTTCAAACTCCTACGACTTCGCTGGGGATAATGACCATCAAACTCTACTGGGGGGTGATCAACACTTCATGCTGGGGAAACAACATGCCCCATGCTTAAGAAAACCAACAATTTGTCCCCGAAGAGGATGTCATAAGAGAATTTTACAGAAGATTTAGCCTCTTCAAACTCCTAGTGATTTCAACGGGGATAATGACCATCCGTTTCGGTGTCGACGAGACCACTCTTTTGGGGAACCTGTGACCGTTATCGACACAGAAAAGCTTGTAGTTGTTGGAAGTACTGAATGAGAGAATCGACTTAATAAGATACAACGGTACCCAGTTGAACTTAATTCACTGAGATCGACCCGATGAACGCCGATCTCCTTACCCATAATTGTCCCAGTCTTTTGCGTGGGGTGATTTATTGCTGGTCTTGTGCTTAAAATCATCTGCACCTGCTACCTGCAACAAAAGAATATGCCCACATGCCCCGAATATTGCGTGGCTAGAATCCACCATCCGGGAGTATTCAACATTCGAAGTAATTTCAAATGTTTTTTCTGCGCATGTTATTGCAAGGCTGCCATGTTTTCAAATGCAATGTTTTATCAAAAATTAGGACGTTTTTGCAAACAAAGCAATAAAACAAAAATAGAAAGCTTTTTATTGAAATTCAATTTATTGACTGAGAGCCCAGAATAGGCAATTACATCCGGAAGCAATCCCTGGAAAGAGGTGATCGCTGAAAATTGAGAAAAGAAACTATCCTAATGGCAATGTGAAAACGGAATTCCACTGAGTTTCCATTCTGTTATGACCAGTATGTCTTCAAAACTCCCCGACCTTGCCTTCTGAGGAATAATCAGACCGATTCCTATCTTTCAGAACGTCAGTTGTTCAAACGATAATGGGTATAGATAACTCAGACTGTAGTCATTCGCTTAAATCCCTCTTTTGCGTGGACCGCCCTTTCAGGTTTTCGATCCACCAGGATACCCTTTTTTGCCTAAGTTGCCCTTTCGGGTTTTCAACTTACCGGGTGTACAAAATTTTTTCAATTATATCCCTAATTTTTGCCCGAACCTTATTCTGTTTTTGGTTCGCCGGGATGCCCTTTTTTGCCTGGATTTTTTTTATTCTTATTATCCAGCGGGTCTGTTCATGCGAAGTATTTTTTGACTACGTCCGAGTTGACAGGGGATGAAAAGTCTTCGCCATCCATGGTTGTAAGCAATAAAGCTCCGCCCGAAAAGACCTTTTTAACCACGAACGGACCTTCATAATTAGGAGTCCATTTGCCCCTGTGATCTGTATTGGGAGGAAGGATCCTTTTGAGTACCACATCTCCGACTTTATAAACCCGAGGACGCACCTTCTGGTCAAATGCCTGCTTCATTCTGCGCTGATATAGTTGCCCATGGCATACAGCCGCCAATCGCTTTTCCTCAATAAGGCTCAGCTGATCAAATCTGGCTCGCACCCATTCAGCTTCATCTAGCTTAACATCCATCATAACTCTGAGGGACAGAATCTCTACTTCAACCGGTAGCACTGCCTCCATACCATATACGAGTGAGAATGGGGTTGCCCCAGTGGACGTGCGTACCGACGTTCGATACCCATGCAAAGCAAATGGTAACATCTCATGCCAATCTTTGTACGTGACAACCATCTTCTGTACAATCTTCTTGATATTTTTGTTGGCGGCTTCGACCGCGCCATTCATCTTTGGGCGGTACGGAGAAGAATTGTGATGTTCGATTTTGAAGTCCCGGCATAACTCAGCCATCATCTTATTATTCAAATTAGAACCATTATCAGTAATGATTCTTTCGGGAACTCCATATCGGCAAATGATATCCCGTTTTAAGAAACGAGCGACCACTTGTTTTGTAACATTGGCATAGGATGCGGCTTCAACCCATTTGGTGAAGTAATCAATTGCCACCAAGATGAAACGATGACCATTAGAAGCTGTAGGCTCAATCTTTCCAATCATATCAATGCCCCACATGGCAAACGGCCAGGGCGATGCCATGATACTCAACGGATTTGGAGGTACATGCACTTTATCTGCATAGATCTGGCATTTATGGCATTTGCGGGCATATTTGCAACAATCTGACTCCATAGTCAACCAATAATATCCCGACCTTAACAACTTTTTAGTCATTGCATGCCCTCCGGCATGGGTGCCGAAAGAGCCTTCGTGCACTTCAATCATCAACAAGTCTGCTTCATGTCTATCCACACATCTAAGCAGGACCGTGTCAAAATTTCTTTTATACAGCACGCCATCTTTGTTCAGGAAGAAACTACCAGCTAACCTTCTCAACGTCTTCCTGTCTTTGGACGATGCCCCGGACGGGTACTCTTGACTTTTCAAGAAACACTTAATGTCATGAAACCATGGCTTGTCATCAGACGCTGCATCGACCGCAAACACAAATGCTGGTCTGTCAAGGCGGGATACCTCAATCTTAGGTACATGGTTCCATCCTTGCACTTTGATCATGGAAGACAAAGTGGCCAAGGCATCAGCGAACCTATTCTCATCTCGAGGAATGTGGTACAGTTTCACTGTTGTGAAAAATGTCAGCAATCTCCTCGTATAATCTCTATATGGCACTAGATTTGTTTGGTGCGTGTACCAACTCCCCTTCACTTGATTGATTACCAAAGCTGAATCACCAAATATATCAAGGGTCTTAATCAGTAGATTAATCGCCTCCTCGATCCCCATTATACAAGCTTCGTACTCTGCTTCATTGTTGGTGCATCCGAAAGTTATTCGTGCAGTGAAAGGCATATGAACACCTTCCGGCGTGATAAGAACTGCTCCAACTCCGCACCCATTCATATTGACAGCCCCATCAAACATCAGACTCCATTTGGATTCAGGGTCTGGCCCCTCCTCCGGAAGTGGTTCCTCGCAGTCTTTAGCTTTGAGAAACATGATGTCCTCATCAGGGAAGTCAAACTTCATGGGTTGGTAATCATCCATTGGCTGTTGTGCAAGATAATCGGACAAGATACTTCCTTTGATGGCCTTTTGTGAAGTGTACTGAATGTCATACTCTGTCAAGACCATTTGCCACCGTGCAACTCTGCCTGTCAATGCTGGTTTCTTGAAAATGTACTTGATAGGATCCATTTTTGAAATCAACAAGGTTGTGTGCCTAACCATATATTGCCTCAATCGCTTAGCGGCCCATGCAAGTGCACAGCATGTCTTTTCAAGCATTGAGTATCGGGACTCACAATCATTGAACTTTTTGCTCAGGTAGTAAATAGCATGCTCCTTCCTACCTGTCTCGTCATGTTGACCGAGAACACAACCCATGGCACCTTCAAGCACTGTCAGATACATTATCAGCGGTCTCCCTTCAACTGGAGGCATTAGAATCGGAGGTTTCTGCAAGTATTCTTTTATCTTATCGAATGCCAATTGGCAATCGTCATTCCACCTGACCGTTTGATCTTTCCTTAACAATTTAAATATTGGTTCACACGTGGCTGTTAGGTGAGATATGAACCTTGCAATGTAGTTCAATCTACCCAAGAAACCACGAACCTCTTTTTCTGTTCTCGGTTCAGGCATTTCTTGTATTGCTTTCACCTTGGCAGGATCAACCTCGATTCCTCTTTCGCTCACAATGAAACCCAGTAACTTTCCAGAACGCACCCCAAACGTGCACTTGTTTGGATTTAATCTCAGACGGAACTTTCTCAACCTTTCAAACAGCTTTTTCAGGTTAACCAGATGTTCCTCTTCTGTTCTCGACTTGGCAATCATATCATCTACATAACATTCGATCTCCTTATGAATCAAGTCATGAAACAATGTAACCATCGCCCGCTGGTACGTTGCCCCTGCGTTTTTCAACCCAAAAGGCATTACTTTATAACAATATGTACCCCACGGAGTAATGAACGTGGTTTTCTCCATGTCTTCAGGTGCCATCTTGATCTGGTTGTACCCGGAGAAACCGTCCATAAATGAGAACACTGAAAACTGAGCTGTATTATCGACCAGCACATCAATATGAGGTAGTGGAAAATCATCTTTCGGGCTAGCTTTATTAAGATCTCGATAATCCACACACATTCTCACTTTTCCATCTTTCTTCGGTACTGGCACGATGTTGGCTACCCATGGAGGATACTTTGTCACAGCAAGAAAACCAGCGTCCCACTGCTTCTGGACTTCCTCCTTAATCTTTAAGGCCATGTCGGGGTGAGTCCGACGAAGTTTCTGCTTGACTGGCGGACATTCTTCTCTTAATGGTAGCCTGTGCACGACAATATCCGTATCCAACCCCGGCATGTCTTGATACGACCAGGCGAAGATGTCAACATACTCGCGCAACATTTCCGTCAAAGTTTGCTTCACATCTGCTTGCAAGCTGGCACCAATCCTGATCTCTTTCTTGGCGTCCTTGGTACCAATATTGATGATTTCTACAGTCTCCTGATGAGGCTGGATGACCCTTTCCTCTTGTTTCAACAATCTGGCCAGTTCTTCAGAAAGTTCACAATCTTTCTCATCCCCTTCTTCGGCTTGATAAATCGGATTGTCAAAGTCATACATGGCCATATCAAAATCGTTATCAGTGGTATCCGGAGGATCAAGTCTGCATGAACGGGTTCATGCCTTATTTTAGAATTTATTTTTAAGCAAAACAAAAGAAAATGAAACATTGCCATTTTATATTTTTTGTGCAAAAATAAAAACTGAAAGACAGAGAACAAAATTTGATTGCAAAACGTCCTTTATTAATGATTAAACATTGCAAATGCAACCATGGTGGCCCTACAAATGAATCTATACGCCTTGGGTAGAGCGCAAGATTTTGTCATGCATTATGGTTAGAAAAAACAAAGAAAAATTACTCTGTCTAAAGAGTAACCCGGATGACTTCTTCAACGGACCAGTTCTGCACTTGTTGTCCCGAAGCATGAGGGCGTACCCAGTTGTCCAGGTCACAATTACTGTCAACACTATCCTCTGTGGCTGCACAAGACTGGTCCATGTAGATAATTCCCCCACTATTGAAAGTAATGGGTCCCCTGCTCCCCGCATCTGAAGTTGTAGAGGGATGATAACCAATACCAAATTTGTCTTCCTTCATTGGGGTCTCTATCAACCTGCCCCAACCTTGGGCGTTGCCTGCCCTGACGACTTCGACAGCTTGTTTGTAAGATGAAATGGAGGTACCAGCCCCAACTGGTACAGAAGAAGACTCAGGTGCATCGTCAATGTTGACTGCTTCAAATGATTGGCACAGCATCTCATGAATTTCCCCATCCATTTCAATGTACTTGAACGTGGACAAGTGACTCACAAAGATGTCTTCTTCCCCACACACTGTCATAACCTGCCCTTCAAACTCATACTTCAGCTTTTGATGTAGAGTAGAAGTAACAGCCCCGGCTCCGTGAATCCAAGGGCGTCCCAATAGGCAGCTATATGCAGGTTGTATGTCCATTACATGGAACGTGGATTTGAATACCTGTGGTCCAATTTGTACGGGCAATTCCACCTCACCAAACACAGATCGTCTGGTCCCATCGAATGCTCTGACCACCAATTCACTAGGCCTTAAGATCAAACCATCAACTTCCAGCTTCATTAATGCCTTCTTGGGCAAGACATTGAGTGATGAACCAGTGTCTACCAGTACATGAGATAACACTGCGCCCTTACACTCCATCGTGATATGCAAAGCCTTATTGTGGTTTCTTCCTTCAACCGTCAAATCTCTACTTGTAAAGCCCAAGCCATGGCTAACATTAACATTGGAGATTACGCCCTCGAGCTGATTAACAGTAATTTCTTGTGGCACGTACGCACTCTTCAACACTTTCAACAACGCCTGCCGGTGCGCATCAGAGCACATCAATAGTGACAAGATTGAAATCTTTGAAGGGGTCTGATTCAGTTGGTCCACAATCTTATAATCGCTTTTCTTGATTATCTTCATAAATTCTTCCATTTCCTTATCAAAAGTAATCTTTGTCTCTGCTTCAGATGTAGGCGCACTTTCAACCACCTGTTTACCCTTAGCCTTTGCTGCAGCTTCTACCTCCTTATCACTTCTCAAGGTTTGGGGAGCGAACAACCTTCCACTCCTTGTAAAGCCCCCTACACCCCCTACGTTATCAATATTTGGGCTGACTGATGATTCAACTTCCTGCTTTTTACCTTCGTAATATACATCTGCCCCATAGTGCCATGGGATAGCTTTCGTAGATGTGAACGGAATTGGTCCTGGCACCGTGATAGTGACAGGACCGGGCCCTTCTGGCGCAACACTCGCCATGGGAACTGCATTGACCGGCATTTGAATCTCAGCGGGAGTGTAATAGATGGTCACGGTTGATATCTCATCAGTGTCTTTCACGACTCTGTCGAACTGTAGACATCCTTCATCGATCAGATTCTGTAAACCCATCTTCAACTTATCACAGCCGTTCTCCTGATTCATACACTCAGAGCAATCTTGATTACAGCCCGGGAACACCCGTCCCTTCAATAAACGATCTTTTACAACCAACAAAGAAGTTTTCACTTGATGAACGTCTAACACCAAATTCAATCTCCTCCCATCTTCAATAGCGTACACATTTGCTGCACTATGATCAGGCATGGGATGCTGAGTAATATTAGGAGCGGGAGAGAAATTGATGGCTTTAGCATCAATCAAATCTTGTACTTTATGATGGAAAGCCCAACATTTTTCAATGGAGTGCCCCTGAGCACCTGAGTGGAACTCACAACGAGCATTAGCATCGAAGTTAGGTGGCAGGTTTCCAGCAACCGGAGCTTTCATAGTACGGAGTTCTACCAACTTTAACTCGAGTAGCCGGGGCAACAGCGCGGCATAAGTCATAGGGAGAGGATCCATCTTACGATCCCTCTGTCTAGACCTTTGCTGGAAAAAAGGTTGTTGCTGTTGAACTTGTTGTTGGGATTGTTGTTTCTGAACAGACGGTGTGGGGATTGTTACAGCATCTACCTGATAATAAGCTTGAGAACGCCCTCTGCCTCGTCCTCTAAACACAGCATTCGTATCACCTTCTCTTCTTTTCTGGTTACTAGCAAACGGTTTCTTCGTCCCCGAAGAGCCAGCCCCACTCACATCCTGGATCTTTCCAAGCTTTAACAGACTTTCTATTCTTTCTCCCGCAATCACAATATCAGCAAATCCAGTCGACGGACAAGCAGCTAATCTGTCAAGATAGGCCCCTTGCAAGGTGCCCATGAACATATCTGCCATTTCTCTGTCTGACAAGGGAGGTTGGACCTGGGCAGCCATTTCCCTCCACCTCTGTGCATATTCTTTGAAACTCTCCTTGGCATTCTGGGACAATCCCTGCAATTGGGTGCGGTTGGGCGCCATGTCAATATTATATTGGTATTGCTTCAGGAACGCTTCTGCCAGATCTTTCCAATTCTTCACAGCAGCTCTATTCAACTTCATGTACCAGGTCAAGGACGCCCCAGCCAGACTGTCCTGAAAATAGTGCATCCATAGCTTCTCGTCATCCGTATGGGCTGAAATCTTCCCAAAGTAAGCTTGAAGATGCGTTTGGGGACACGCATTGCCGTGATACTTATCAAAAGTGGGAGGTTTGAATTTAGGGGGAATTCTGACTCCTGGGACCAGCCCCAAGCTGGTAACATCAATACCCATAGAGTTCTTGCATTCTATGGCCCTGATCTTTTCTGCTAACTCATCATACCTTCGATCACCTTGATTACCCACATCAGCATCCAGCAGAGTAAATTGGTCTTCCAGAGTATCTTCAAGAGTAACACCAGCATGCCTACCATTTCCATTACCCCGATTGTTACCACCAGGAGGAGGGTTGCCACCGAGAGGAGGAATGCCATGTCCCTGTGAATTGTCATGATGATCACCTTCGGGCCCGTTGTCGGGACGCTCTACCAGAAGCCTCAGTCTCTCCTGATTTTGCGCCATGCCAGTCATGAGGGTCATGAACTGGTCCATACGCGCCCTCATTTCCGCCAAATCACTTTGCACTTGATCCATGATTCTTACTTGATTCCTTCGCGTCGAATATCGGTGAATATGACTCTCCGCTATACTGCCTGAAACCAAATAAAGGTTAGAGTCCCTGCAACGAGTACCTGAAAAGCAAGTAACAAAAAATGCAAAATGATATGCAATGCCATGTTTGTCATTTCCGAGGTGCTTTATACCCTGATTCCAATCCAACCACAGAAATCTGAAGACCAGAAATTGTGATATAAAGAGACGTGTCATGGCCATGTGCTTGTGTACAGCTATCTGATAAGGAATAATTCTGAATAAAACTGCTCATACTCATTCAACAAAGTATTCAAGTACATTTAAGAAAGATTCAACCGCAAATGCAATACAAGGAAAAATGGATCCATCAACAAGCCTGATGGTAACCATTAACAACAAAATATAAGGAAAAGAACATCAGTCTGACAATTCCACACCCTTCAGCTTATCACTTGAGTATTTGACCTCCTCAAAAAGTATACGGGTACGCTGGTGATTCGGCTTTTCAATCATTTCTTTGATCAAGACATCCCTTTTCTCAAGAGCTTCAGTTAAAGAACCCATATGCAGCATCAGAGCCTCATCATCACACACTCCTTTGTGTCTCTTTATGCCGGCTTGCGTCTTGAGTATCTCCCTTTCTATCATGACTTCTTCAAGCTCTTTCTTGGTATTCCTCAGCTCACCTCTAGCTTCTTCTAGCTGTTCTTGACTCTTACCGAGGCTTTCCCGATACTTTCTTCTCTGCTCATGCGCCTTTTCAAGCTCTTCGTCCTTAATCTGCAACTGTTCCTGCAATTCAGCATTCTCTATCCTAACTTCGTCCCAAGCGTGCTGAAACTTTGTTAACTTTTCTTTGGTCTGTGCTAACGCCTGTTTGGTTTGCTTGTGGGCTTGAGTAGCATCATCAGCACCTTTACTAATCTTCCGGAAATGTTGGGCTCTTCCAGCAAAGTCTTTTTCTTTTGCAGTTAGGATTTGTTCAGCATCTTGGGCTTTCCGCTCCAGCTCTTTGTTGGCATGTAGAGCATTCTGAAGACGGCTACTCAACTCAGAATTCTCTCCTTGGAGCTTTTTCACCAAGGCTTGCAACTTGTCAACTTCTTCCACAGTAGCAGTGCTTCTTGCTTTCTCATTCTCCGGATACAAAAGAGGTGCCTTACCAAAAGGCAAGAGAAAATCTTCAACTCTTTTCTTCACCCACTCTTCATATGCTGGATAAACCCGGTTGTTAGGCTTTCCTAGAGTAACTTTCCCCTTTTTCAGTACGCTACCCCAGCTTTCAGAAGCTTTCTGTGCTGCTTCCCATCCATCTGATGTATGAAAATAGAGGGACTCCTCCACATCTCTCTTAATAGGCGGACCTGTCAGGGCATACCCAAATTGTCGAATGGCCAAAGAAGGATTGTAGTTAATCCCACCCAGTCTTCCTATCAGTGGAACGTTAGGGAACTTACCACAGCTGTGGATAATATTCTTGCCAATCAGCCCATGATCCACCCATACGATGTCCTTGGCCACCAATCCCATTAAACGCTGCTTCCACTCTAGAGAATCTTTGGAATCCACAAAAGCCCCTGATTGTGGTAAACGGCCTGCAAACCACTTATAGAACAAGGGTGCACAACAACGAATTATCCCTCCTCTTTTCTTTTCGTTTCGGTTGTACAACGAGTAGTGAAGATCTCCCAGTAGCGTTGGCACCGGGTTCTTCATCATGAATATTCGTATAGCGTCTGTATCAATAAAATCCGGCTCATTGGGAAACAACACTATGCCGTATATACAAAGGGCTAGCAAAGCATTAAAAACAAGCCAATTCTCGCCTTTAGCTGCTTCCTGGGCCTTCTTAATCAGATATTCCAGCTTGTAACCACGAATCTTTCCTTTGTTGGAGACATTGTCACTTAACTCTGATTTGCTCAAATAAAGAGCACCAGCCAACTTCCCAAAGTCAAGATCCCCCACCGATCCAAAGAAAGGGGGCTCCTCCTTGATAGCAATCCCCAACATGTTGGAATACTCCTCCAAGGTAGGAACCAACACATAGTCTGGAAATACAAAACATCTCAGAGGCGGATCATAGAACTGCATCAACGTATGGAGACCTCTGGCTTCATAATCACTGACATTACGGACCATAGATAAAATCCACCCATATTTCTCTTCAAAAGCTTCTCGTGCTGCAGGGCTCGCCATTCCCTTCAGCACAACAATAGGGCCCAAAGTAGGCGTAAGGAACTTATAGCTGATGATATTCTTCCTCTCTTTAGTGTTCATCTTTGCAGGGACCTGATGACTGGAATCAAGGGTAATATATGCACCTGGAAATGAATAAACATGTATATTAGGATATGATAATGCAATGCAAAGGGCAATGTGATCAGGTAATCAGGTGTCTGTGCTGAACTGTGAACGGTGTCAGTGTAGCTCTGAGACTAATATAGAACCATAGATAAGAACCATCTGAATACAATAGGATGAAACTTCCTTTTTGTGCAATGATGATAGAAAACCGGGTATGTAGGAGGTCATGGTTACCTGCAAACCTGTAAACAACCCGCCCTTCTCACATGTGGGTACTAGGATGTTCAATATCCCGGGCTCTCAGGTCGAGAAATGATGATACGTTCACCATTTCTGGTTTGGCATCATCATCAATCGAGGAGGCCTCAACTGATTCTCCAAAACAAAAAGGTCCTCAGCTTCTGGCACTGAGGTCGAGAAGCAATAGTACATTCATCCCTCAGGGTACAGTACTATCGCCAATCGAGGAGTGCCTCCGCTGATTCTCTTTCAAAAAGGGATGTCCTATAGCAAGTTCCCAGCATTGGGTCCTCGGATCGAGAATGTGCAATGGGTTTGCCACGGAATGTGGTCTGCCACTGTCACACCTCGGGAGGAGTGCCGCAACTGAGTCCTCGGGAATGGTCACCAAAGTCGACAGTTCCTCAAGAGAATAACCACTGGCCTGCATAACATGCAGTAGCAGAAAGCTCCTGATAGAACCTCGTCTGGTTGTGGGTCTCATGAACAACAATACGTGGTCACCACCACGCAAGCGTCATGACTATCCACTCTAATACCTATGTATGTACTCAAGCCTTGATAGTGAGCTTATCTCTCAGAACACCCATCCCGCCAAACAGACAAAACAGTGCAACACAATATAATATATGATATGTAATGCTAAAATGCGGTAAATACAGTAAAATAAATAAACAACAACATATAGCACAACAGTAAACACCCAATGAAAGAAAAGCAGACAAGCGCTAGGATTGACTCGCTAAGGAAACCAGAGATTCTGGGCATGTTTGCGTCCCCAGCAGAGTCGCCAGCTGTCGCTCCCGGGATTTTCATCCTAGTACAAACGCGAAAGTGGCACCGAAACAGAGTCGCCAGCAATGTGTATTTATCCCATGAGAGGGAAAAGAAACACCGCATAAACCTGAAGGAAAGGAAAAGCATGGTCTTACGACCAAAAGAACTGGGTTCGGGAGTCGGTTACGCGAGAGGAAGGTATTAGCACCCCCACGCGTCCATCGTACCCGATGGGATCCACGCTTGCTTGTCTCGATCAAAGGGTGTAAAGAAAGGATACTGGAAAAGGAACTGAAAGAAAGAAAGGAGAAAGAAAAGAAAAGGAACGGAAAAAAATGTAGGGAAAATAAAAGAAGTGCTCGCATGGGCCCTACCCCACTGCCTACGTATCTCATCGGGAGCATGAGAATCAGAGCGACGTAGTTCCCCTCACTAGGGATGGATTGTCTGTGTTTTTTAGAGAACGGCTTACGTTCTAGCTCAGGTGTTGCAGGCTCGCCGGTCCGAGTGCGTTACCATCTTGCAAGAGAACGAGTAGAAGCGCGTTCGTGCGTTGAGAATGAATGAGATGAGAAAAGAATTCCCGAAGGAAAGACGTTATTGTTTGTTTTTGTCTTTTAAGAGTTTTTTCATTTGTTTGCATATGATAGTGTATCTGAATCTTAGTCATTGGAATGTGTACCTTCTCACATTCCAAGATGGAATGGGTAAGAAAGCACACTAAGAGTGAAGAAGACCCTCACACTTAGTTCCAATTATCAAGGTTCAAACACACTAGCATACTTGTGTTTATTAAGTGTTTTTGTTAATTAAGAAATGAAGAAGTGTTTTTTATTATTTGCACCTTCAACAAGTATTGCATTTAAGTCCCTCATACAAGATCAAATGTTTAACACATTGACCCAAGATGGGTTATATGCTACACATTCTAAGATTACAAGAGAAGACCCCTTATAATCTTTTCTTTATATGAAAGGCCTAAAGGCAACAAATGCCTACCTTTATTATATGTTTTGAATTTTCTTTGAGATGAGAAAAGAGACTCAAGGGAGGATAAAGGTAAAAATCTATATGGACTAAGACTCAATCCTAATTGATTAGTTAAGGGAGTGATCCTAAGGTTTGTGAGGTTTCAACCTAAAGTCTAAAGAAAGAAAGAATTAAACAATTCACTTCCAAAGTAGAAGATGAATTGTAATTCAAAAAGGGAAAGTAATGAGTTATTAAAAGAAAGCACATAAGTGCTTAACAAAACACAAAATGGAATTGTAAAAGAGAAAGGATAGAAGTTGAATGTGGATTCCTTATCCACACTCAAATGAAACTTACCATAGCCCCTACATGGTTAGTAAACATGTATAAGAAGTATAAGAAGTAAAAGAACATGTAATGCATCATAAAACTCAAAAGAATTAAATGAGAAACAAATCCTAGAACCACAACCAGAATGGGCATCATATGGACAACAAGTGAATATCATCATACAAGTGCAAGTGAATAAGCAATAATCATCATCCATTAACATTTAAACATGTTACAAGAAGAAGGGATAGATGAAAGATGGAAAGAAATGAAGAGGACATGCATAAATGGAACATGTAAATCAACAACCAGAATTGAAACTAAATGGAAAATGGTTTATAAACATCTCAAAAGTATTTATGAATCAACTTCAAGACATTCAAGAAGTAATATAAGAAGAATTGAAATGAAAGTTCAAAAAGAAAGTGCAAACAATACATGTTAATGATGCGCAAAGTTCAAATTGAAATGAACATGTAAAGATGACCTATAATGTGTATCAAAGACCTATAATATCATATGAATGGCTCATAACATATGCAAATGCTCATACAAATGTGCACAAAAGAATTCATGTAAACATGCACTAAAGATTACAATGATATAACATGTCATAATGCTTTAAATGAAATGCATCAAGCAAAAATCAAATGTCCTCATGAAAATTATGAAAACATGGTATTGGAGTTCACTAATCAGAGATGAATCACATATCAAAATAGCATATCAAAATTCAAAGCAAAATGACTTCAAACAAAGCAATTAGGTCAAATTGAAACATCATGCAAAGTGGTACAAATATAGGCATCAAGACATGTAATAAAGTGACCTAAAAAATCAAACAAAAATCATCTAACATGCTTCAATGTATTAGTGAATCAATGCAAAAAGAATCATGTCAAAACAGTTGGTAATGAGCAAGAACAAAATTAAACAAATTCAAGTATCATGCTTAGAATGCATCTAAATGGAAATTCAAAGAAAATTATGGACCAGGGGTAAAAAGGTCATAAAATCAGAAAATAAAATCATCAAAAATTTCCTAAATGTTTTAGTGATATTCATGAATTTTTGTAGAATTTAATAATGCAATTTGGTATTTTTAAAAATTGGAAATGAAACATGTACAATAAAGGAAAAATGAAAATGAAATGCAAAGGGAAGGGGGTATGAACATAGCAATAATGCAGTGCAAATTAATTGGGCTTGGAAACAGGGGGGTGTGATTATCAATCTGCATAGGTCCATTTACGTGCCAAACACAATAACAAGTATGAACCCTCAGTCAACAATCTTGACTCACTCACAACCATTAGATCAAGTCCAAGTCCAGTCAAAGTCAAAGTACGCATGATCAACAAACACACGTGAAGGAACACATGACATACCATGCACCACACCACACCATGCTTAAGTGAAATTCAGAAAAATGCACGTGAGGAGCATGTGAGTTTTAATGTGCTGTCACATTTTGGAGCGTACGATCATGAAAAACACACGGCTGAGATTAAAACGCACACAAACCCTAACAGTTAAAGTCACCGGCCGGAGATGACCTCCGGTCATCTTCTCCGGCCAGCAGCCACCACCTGCAACTCACGTTTTCTCCAGAAATTCACAAGCCATATACCAAACGAAAGCTAAGCTCATGAGGAACACAAATCCAACAACAAAATTCAGAGATCAAGCATGGATACAGAGAATCGAAGAAGAGAAATTTGCCCTAATTTTCAGTTCTAAACTCCTAAGGAGCTCTATCAACTAACCGGTTTCATATAGCTTCTAATAAGCTCAAATAACACATCAACCAGTTAAAATAACATCAAATCGTGCAAGCAAAGTTTGAGAACTTTTGGAACCTGAAACTTGAAGATCCTTGGATTTTTTAGAAAACCAGAGGTGAGAACTTGTTCTTGAACTTCTAGAACTTCAATTTGAGCAAAATAAATGCTATTTGATCTTGAGAATAAGAGGAAATCTGAATCTGAAATTGGAGATAACTGTGCTATTCCATGCTTCAGTGATGTCTTCTTGCTTGATTGTGAAGATTGAAGAAGAACTTGAGGAATTCGTGCAGGTAGAGAGAAAATTCAGAGAGAAAGTTGAGAGTGCTTTTGGAGTGAGAGTGAAACAATGAGAATCCCCCTTTCCAAATCTGTTAGAATTGTTTATATAGGCGTGGTTATGATTTGACCCTGGTGGTTGATGGTTAGAACTACAGCTAACTGAGTTAGTTAACTGAGTTTGAGTTAACAGAATGAGTCATGACGGTTAGTGACACGAGTTGGAGAGGTTTTGTTTTAGTGTGGAAGAGCTCATGGTCACTTATGGTGAGGATAATGGAGAAAGATGGTGATGTTATGTTATTCTGATGTAGCAGCAGGAATGCGTGTGAAACAAGTTTCTCATTTCCTTTTTCGTGTAAGGCTTAAGCATGTATGCATAGTGTGAGAGGTGCTTGGCCAAATGAAGTAAAGAATGGAGCAGCACACATAGGACTTTTGGATGTATGTTTGAACCAAAAGCTATGCAGCAACTCCTCATTGTGACAGCAGGTGTTTGAGGATGAATTTCTCCCTTGTCAATGAACGAAACAACACAACATTGGTGGCATTAGAAAGATGATACATTGGGGAACAATATTGATGTTGAAATTAGGTTGAATTGAAGTTTGGGACATGAACAAATGTGGCTTGCAACAGAAGAAACACCAACTGGTGCATGGGCGAGCAGATAGGGTTGGCTGGCATGGTGCACATGACATGGGTTTTCAGTTGTATTGACCAATCTTTGAGCTATCATAATTCCTTATCCTTTGATCAAATGAAAAAATCATGAACATCAATCTTGAAGATCTCACATAGGGGAACAACTTTGATGTTGCAAGATTTTTCATTTGAAGCCTCTAACTATGAGTAATTGATCCCTACATTTTGCCCACCAACTGTTTGAGAAAATGACTGCGTGCAGACCTAGCTAAACTTGGTCATGACATGGTTTTGGGCCTACTTTCCTCCAACTTTGATCAATCATATCTCCCTCAATTTTTATCCAATGGAGATGTTCCACACATGGATTTGAAGCTTAAAACAAGATCTTTTGTTGTGGCCGAGTGGAATTTTCATTTGGTGCTTCAATTTTAAATGGCCTTGGTTCAAACTCTGATGCAAAATGGCCAAAACTTGCTATTTTTAGCAACCCTTCCTCTTCCAAAAATGGCAACTTTCCACATCTTGATTTTTTCATGATTCCTTTGGAGTTTCTTGACCAAATTTTGTACATTGGACATATGTAACATGAATTTCATGATTTTGGGCTCAAAAAGTCAAGAGTTGACTTTTTCCTCTGATTATTTGACTTTGCCCCAATTTCTCTGATTCTTGATCTTTCTTCCAATTGAACCACTTCTAAAACCAATTGAGATGCAATTTTCCACATACATACACTTAGGGACATATGGAATACCATGACATCAAGTTTTGTTCAAAAAAACAGAAATACCCTGATTTAATTGGAAACCCTAATCTTGACCTCCTCTGGTTAGGAGGAAATTGCACATCTTCCAAATCCAAATTCCTCAGAGTATGTTGTGTATCCTCTTAAAGGATGATGAGAAATGCCACTTGAGAATGATTTTGAATCAATGAGCTATCTCTTTTGAGGATTTTCCTTCAATTTTTGGACTTCTTGCATAGTGTAGGATGTAATGCTTCACTCTCCTATTGAATCTCACCTTCTTGAGGTTGTGGAAGATCAATTGGGATAGTATGAGACATGAGAGGCTTCTTGGCTTGCCTTGAGGCAACTTGACTGACCTTTTGTGCTTTGAATGATCTCTTGATTGTCCACCTCCCACCTGACCACATGCCCTGATGGTAAGAAGGATGCCATGCTTCATTTTTCTATGTTAAATGCAATGTAATGTTAATGAGGTGGATATGATATGATAAATGATAATGCCATGCTATGATGACAAAGGGGAGAGCAAATTTTGGGGTATTACATGTACGAGATACAAAACACTCTCTTATTGAGTATAAAAGACTCTCTTGTTGAGTCAAACCTTTTTAGCCTTCATCTCGAGCTTCGTACGAGATACAAAAACGCTCTCTTGTTGAGTATAAAAGACTCTCTTATTGAGTCAATCCTCTTTTAGCCTTCATCTCGGGCTTTGTACGAGATACAAAAGACTCTCTTGTTGAGTCGATCACCTTCAGCCTCCATCTCGGGCTTCGTACGAGATACAAAACACTCTCTTGTTGAGTATAAAAGACTCTCTTGTTGAGTCAAACAACCTTTATCCTCCGTCTTGGGCTTCGTACAAGACACATACAAAAGCACTCTCTTGTTGAGTCAACCTTTTTAGCCTCTCTCTCGGGCTTCGTACGAGACACATAAAAACATCCTCTTGTTGGGCCAACAGCCTCCTCTTAGGCTTTGTATAAGAAAACCCCGGTTGAGTCAATCAACCTTTTAGCATCAAAGCTGTGCCTTTCTCACAGTATACAAACATCAACAACTCCTTCCCCCTTCATCTATTTGCTGTAAGCGGCAAGCCTCTGGATTATTTACATCCACGCCACTGTCCCTCTTTTAGCATGAGAAATTCCTAAGGAAAGATGGCATTGCTCTAAACTGAGTTAAAGTCTTCTCCTTCAGGTTAAAAATCCCCTATAAAGGAAATTACGGCATTGCTGGATTCACACATCCCAGTTAAAGTAATTCTCCTTTATAACCAGTCACCCAACAGTTGTGACCAAATATTCCCCTTTAGAGATAACAAATTCTCTCTAAAGTCAACACCCTTTCAGCTTCACATCTTGGGCTTTGAACAAGATACAAACTACCTTCAGCTTCACATCTTGGGCTTTGAACAAGATACAAACCACGTTTAGCTTCATGTCTTGGGCTTTGAACAAGACACCAAAACACCATTTCCTCCCATAGAATAGGAGGAACTACGATCGCTCTGATTTTCCTGTTTCGGTAAACGAGAATACGTAGGCATAAGATTGAAAGAGAAATCTTAGCGAGCACACTAATCAAAAACACAAAATCACGTACCTTCATACATCAATTGAAAGGCATCAGTCCTAACATCCTACCAATAGCATAGTCCCGTCATTTCAGTCTTAACAAAATAAGCAGAAAGAGGCCCCACTTCCACATAGCATCCGTGACCTAACAGACCGCTATTTAAACTCAGTATGCAAGCAGGGTTAGCTGGAGACATCTATTTTCCTTCTTTCATCAGCTTCAATAGGATAAAAAATGAATCGACCTGTAATACCCCAGAGCGGCAGTGCTTAAGAACCACGTCCAAAATCGCTCGCTACATATTAACATAGGAAGAAATACGTTGAATCTAGTATATGCTTTTCTTAATTTTTTTATCTACTATGAAAAACGCAATGCATCAGAACTTTATATTTAAGTTTCACTCTTATGATAAGAATTAAGATGTATGCCTTGGATTTATAACGTGAGTCCAACCCACTTCTCAATATCCCAGGTTTTAAAGTAACAACCAGTACACATCTAGAAAATTTTTTTAAGTGACTTTGACACAGCATATTCCATAGACAATTGGGAGTTCCTATCATTCAGTATGGACAATTTACCTCACACGGTTCGGCATAGGTTATGAGTAATTAGTCCCATTGTTATAAATAACTAGTAAATTAAAACTACAAAAAATTGATAGGAAGAAAAATTACCTTTATGGATTTTATTAGTAAAAATTGATTTATTTGATGTATATTTTTTATATAAGAAAATTTGATTAAAAATATCTACATAATAACTTCCTGATTGAAATTAATTAAACTAAAGTTTAATTCGAAAAATATTTATGCATAAACACCCAAACACCCAACTTATGAAAAAATCGAATTCAAATACATACATATAAAGGTTTAGTTAATTGTACAAAATTTGCAATAACACATAATAATAATCCCTAAAGCAAAATCAGATCATCAAACATGAACAGACATGTACAAATTATACATACAACATTAAGTCATATATTCAAGATTTGGATTTACCAACCTGTAATGTCGTGACCCTCGTTAGCTGTTGCTTCCTCCTTTATCTCCCTCCCTTCTCCTTTGATGGGATTCCTTTCCTTTAGGCTTTTAATGTTTTTCTCCCTTTTCCTTTAGTGCAATACCTCCTTTTCCTTTATTGCAAGACCACTTTTCCCTTTTTGTGTTGTTGTTTTTCGATGTGAAGAACAGCAACTTTTTTTAGACTTATTTATTTGTGAATTGTGGGTGAATTAAAATGTGGAAAACATAGTCTGTTTATAGATGAAAAATTAGGTCAGACATTGAATAAAATTTTTCACTTTAGGAAGGTTTTAATCTGACCTGATTTTCCTCTGTTTCTTGGAGCCCAAGCAAATGAATCTGGATGGATTCATGGCTTGGTGAATTTAAATAAAAAATTAATATTTTAAATAAAATAAATATCCTAATAATGTTAAAGGAAAAAAAGATTTGATTGATTTTTATTTTTATTTTTATTTTTATGATTTTTTGAGATTTTTTCCATAAAATATTGATTTTAATGAAAAAATCATATTTTTAAAATTGCATTAAATATAAATACGAAAATTAAAAAATAAATATTAAAAAATGATATTTTTGTGTTTTTTATTAAAAAAATAAAATAGAAAAAAAAGTTAGTAATAAAGGAAAAACAAATAAAACATTAAAAGTGAGGAAGGTGGGATTTGAAATCTCAACCTCTCACACTTATAGCCCTTATACCCCTCTTTCTACCAATTGTACCATTTTACTTATTCGAAATAAAGTGGCACTAGAAAGCATATCAAGCGGGTCAAAATTTGGGGTACGACAGCTGCCCCTATTTAATCGGCTTCGAATCAAGACGATGACGTCGGCGAGCCTGTCTCTTTTTGATAAGGAGACGATTAAATATAAGAGGATCCCTAATTTTGACCGCGGAACCACGACAAATACAGCGTTGACCTAACTTCGTCATTGATACTTCGTTAATATCTTATTATCCCTTATGTAATATCCCTGAGTACAAAAGTTAAGTAAGATTATGACAATCTTCCAATTTTGTAGTAATAAACCCTTATAGAACCCCTGATGAAATCCTGAATTTGATAGAACCCTTGTAACACTTCTCGGTGGAACCCCTAATAAACCTCGACGGGGTTGTAAAACCCGGTGGAACCCCTTAGATAATCCCTGACAATCCACTTCGACCCTTTCGGGTGGATCTTGTCTATGATTCCTATGATTATCTGATCATATTATTGGAATCAAGTAGAACTTTAGTGATATCCTGTTCACTCTTGATGAAATCCCTGGATGGAACCCCTTTAAAAATCCAGATTAAAACCCCTCTGATAAATCCCTTGGATAAAAAAAATATGATAGAACACCTTGATATAAGTCCGACGAAATTCCTGTTGGATGACAATCCCTCAATAGAATCCATTTGATAAAACCCACTGTGAATCCCCTATACACTAGATAAAATCTGGTAGAACCTCTTTCTTTTTTAATAAACCTTCTTGAGACAATCCTTTAGTACAACTCCTAATAATAACCCTGATATGTTTAATGGCACACCCTCCGTGATTGAGATAAGTTGCTTAAGTGAAAGGTGAAGACCTACTCACTGATAGATGATAATCCTGAAAAATCCTTTACTGAAGTGTTGTTTTCGCGTTATAGTCGAGAATTAAATCCTTAATGGTGATTATGAACCTTATGCATGCATGCATGTTTGCGTATGTGAGTGCATGTATGCGTGCTCTTATGTATGATGCATTATTTGGGCTAACGCCTCTTTTTATATAGTGCAATGTATGTCTATGTCTGAAATAATACTTTCCATAACATCCTGAATCCCTGACCCTTGAGACTTTGATAATTGTAGTAAGCCATGATACCCTTGATTCCTGTTTAATGTGTAACATGCCGTTAAAGAATCTCCCATGTTGGTTAGATTGTAACGCATATTCCTGTCAGTGTATAGACCCTATATCCTGCTTCGGAAGAATATGATCCCTTTGATGATTCCAAAAATCGAAGTAAAATCCATTTTCCCTTTTCAAAGCTTTTATTGATACCCGATATTTCAATGCATTATTTCACAATTAATCGACACCTTGTAATCAAGCGGAATAATTTAGGAGGCAAAGAAATATATTTGAAAAGCAAATTTTATTGAGAATTGGCCCGAAAATGGGCACTAATACGTAAAGAGGGTAATTCCTATAAGGAGATATTACCATAAATCCAGAAAAGATGTAAAATGGCAATAAGAAAACAAATTTATTTATGTCCCTATTAAGTGTAACACCAGCTAATATCCCTAAGTCTCCAAGATCACGACACTTCGCTTCTGAAGATGACGGTTGGAATGATCGCTCCCTTCTGAATTCCTATTACGGGGTGACTGGAGTGTTTTCAGTCATATGCCTTTTGGATATCCCTAACTTTTGCCTGGACTGCTCTTTTTAGAGTCATAGTCCACCGGGATGATATACCATTTTTTTCGACTAAGCCGCCCTTTAGGGTTTTCGACTTGTCGGGTATCATTTTTTATTCAAGTCCCTAATTTTTGCCTGGATTGCTCTTTCGAGTTTTCAATCCACCGGGACGCCCTAATTTTTGCCTAAGTCGCCCTTTAGGGTTTTCTACTTAGCGGACTTTTATCCTCTTTTTCTAGGCATAGCATTTTTTGACCGAATCGGAGTTCACCGGTCGTGGTAAATACGCTCCATCCATGGTTGTTAATATTAGTGCTCCGCCAGAGGAGGAACTCTTCGCGACATATGGCCCTTCATAGTGTGGGGTCCATTTGCCGTGGTGGTCCTTATGGATGGGTAATATTTTCCTTAACACCAAGTCTCCCTCTTCGAGTAGGCGAGGACAAATTTTCTTGTCGGCGCTCTCTTAATTCCCTGTTGAAATAATTGCCTGCAGCCACGTGTTTCCCTTATATGAGTTTTAGCTGATCGAGTCCAGTTTGCACCCATTCTGCCTTATCCAGTTTAGCTTCCTTTATGATCCTAAATAATGAATTTTCACTCCGATTAATAGCCCCTCTTTGAAGCCCATATCCTTATGCAAATATAAGTTTCCAACGAGATCCGGGTCCAGGTCCTTCATAGGAGTCCGAAGTTTCACAATCCTTTATAACCATGACATCTTTGTCCGGGAAGTCCAACTGCATGAGTTTGATAGTCGTCAACTGGTTTATGAATGAGATGATTTGCTAGTGTACTTCCTTCAATAGCCTTTGGAGTGGCGTATTGGATGTCATATTCAGTTAATAACATATGCCACCTAGCTATTCTCCCTGATACGTCATGTTTCCCTAGTCCATAACCTATTGAATTCTCCAGTACATTATGAGTGGTCTCCTTGGGACTGGTGGCACCAATATAGATGGCTTTTGCAAATATTCCTTGATCCAATCGAAATCCTTTTTACAATCTTCATTCCATTCAATGATTTGATCCTTTTCTGAGTAATTTGAAGATAGGCTCACGAGTAGCTATAAGGTGTGAGATGAACCTCGTAATATAATTTAATCTCCCCAAAAATCCATGAACTTCCTTTTTTGTCCTTGGAACTGGCATCCCTTGTATGGCTTTCATTTTGTCCTTTATTCCCCTTTGACTGACCATGGACCCTAACATTTTCCGGATCTGATTCCATAAGTACCCCTTGTAGGATTAAGTCGTAACTTGAATTTCCTTAACTGATCCAACAACTTTTGTAATTTAGTTATGTGATATTCTTCTTTTTGTGACTTGATAATCATATCATCCACATGAACCTCTATCTCCTTATGCACCATATTACCATAGCCCTTTGATAAGTTACTCCTACATTCTTTAACCCAAAAGGCGTTACCTTGTGACAAAAAGTCAAATTGTTTCTTGACTTCTTCCCTGATCATGTCTGGTCTAGTCCTCCTCAGCTTTTGCTTGATTGGCGTGCATTCTGTCTTGAGCGGTGGTTTGTGCTCAACGATGTTTGTATCACGTCCAGGCATATCCTGGTATGACCTGGTGAATAGCTCGGTCAACCTTTCCTTTATATCCATATTCGGAGAAGCACCGACTTTGACCTCTTTCCTATCTTCCTTAGTTCCCAGATTGATCACATCCACTGGTTCCTGATGAGGTTGTATTTCCTTGTCCTCTTGCCCCAACAGTCTGGCTAACTCTTCGGGAAGCTCACACTCGTCCTCATCACCCTCTTCCGCTTGGTTAATCGGTAATTCGAAGTCATTCGAGATTATAGCGGTGTCATTTTCAATAGGTTCATTTTTAAATTTGCACGAGGAAGATTTTTTATTAGTATCCTTTTTTGAATTGATGAGAATGAAAATACTGAAAGAAGGTATATTGGCATTTTGAACAAATGGAAAATGAAAGAAAAAGATCTTGATTAAAAACAAAATGCAATTTTATTGATAGAAATAATCCAATGAAATAAAAGGTGGCCCTACAAAGCTTTGTCCACTTGCCTTGGGCATAGCAAGGGACTTATTATTATTTTAAGAAAAAGTAAATTACTTCGAAACAGAAATCATCTCAGGAATCCCGATGGTTTCCCAATTGTCAAAATTAGGCATTCCTTTTTTCCTCTTCCATTGCAGCCACTTGATTCTTATCCTGGAACCCAAAACTATGAAAATTGTCTTCTAATCCTTCATTAGCCGGTTTGTAACCCAGCCCTAACAAACCCTTCTCTTCAGGTGACTCCCATTGTTTGCCCCGATTTGTTATGTCTCCCTTCTTGATTAGGAAATCATCTTTCATCCCTTCCATGGAATTGATTGTTGCCCTAATGTGCCCCAGTAATGCATTATCTCCCAGATTTGGTCTCTCAAGGTCTACAACACCGACATCGTGATTTTCGGAATACCTTTTATTGTTATGGTGATCGGAGGATGACTGTCTAATCTTTCCTGTCTTTAAACCGTTCTCAATCCTCTCTCCAATGATAACCAAGTCAGTAAATCCTGTTGAGACTGCCCCAATCATCCTCTTGTAGTATGTTCCTTGTAGGGTATCCATAAACATATCCACAAGTTCACTTTCCAATAATGGAGGTTGCACGCGAGAAGCTAGTTCCCTCCATCTTTGGGCATATTCTTTGAAGGACCCATTCCCTTTTTGAGACATGTTCTGCAAATGTATGCGGTTAGGAGCCATGTCCATATTGTATTGGTATTGCTTCAGAAAGGCGCTTGCAAGGTCTTCCCAAGTCTTAATGTGAATCCTCTCCAATTGCATGTACCAGTCCAAGGATGCCCCACTAAGGCTGTCTTGGAAAGTGTGCATCATTAGCTTCTTATTAGTGGCATGGGCACCCATTCTTCGAGCAAACATCCTAAGGTGATTCTTAGGACAACTGACACCCTTGTATTTCTCGAAGCCCGGAGCCTTAAACTTGGGAGGTATGACCACATCTGGTACCAGACACATTTCCAAAGCATCCACTCCAAAGATATTGAATCCCTCCACGACCTTCAACCTTTCCTCAAGTGATTTGTACTTATCGTCAATCTCTCTCCTTTCCATAACAGTGGTTCCTTTATTTTTGAGTGTCACTTGTTTCGGATTTTCACCCTCGTATGCGTAATTCTCACGTGGAATAGGTATTAAGTAGTACGAGGTGCCCCATTGAAAATAGGTGGAGAGACGGTTCCCTCGAGAGGTTGGTTAACAATTTTTTGCTTAGCAGTTTTGGCCTCCTCAAGTTCCAGATCCTGGACAAACCCTAGTAGAGGGTTATTGTCCTCAACATGGGGGGTAAGAGTAGGAACCTTCCTTTGACGACTTGACTCAGTTCCTCTGGCTATCAAATTCTGGACGGCAAGTGTCAGTTGGTCAATCTGGCTTTTCATATCTTCCACGTTCCCCTTAATAGTATCAATTTCTCCTCTTAGAGTGACCAGATCCTTCTTCGATACGCTCGAGTACGAGGTCAGGAAGTCAGATTGTTATGCTCAATGACCCTGAGACGAAGTTTGTAAAAAAAATGATTTTTGTTCTTTGTTCCTTTTTCCTCATTTTTTGAATGCATGTTGATGCATGGATGCATGAATATGCATGATGTATGCTAAATAATTTTAAAAATTTATTTGGGGGGAATTCCAAAATCCATTGTAGTTAGAGATGAATATGAAATTGGGAAAATAAAAATAATTCCTTAGGAATAACCCAAAACAATAATCCCAAAATGGAAGCTCCTGAACTTAAGAAGGCGTAAACTAAATAGATGCCCCCAATGCCTTCTTAAAACTCCTCCAAGTACCCTTGCATTTCCCTATCCTCCTTGTGGTGAGATAATAGATCTTCAACAGGTACAACTAAGTCCTTACGCTTGACCTTTCTCTTTTTTTGTATTTTTTGCCCCCATGCCCCTTGTAAGGTTTTTCCTCTCCTTGTAAATCCAAGTATAGTCCAAATTGTTCCAGCGTAGGAGCTAGTTGAAAGTCCTTGAAGAGGAAGTCACATAGAGAAGGATCATAAAATTGTTCAAAAGCAATTATGGCCTCTACCTTCACGGGGGTCCCTAAGAGATCGAGGATCCTTCCATACTTGTGTATGAACATCCTTTGAGCAGATTTTGGAATCAAGTCTTAAAGGTCTTTGAGGCTTTGTAAATCGGCACTTAGCATTCTGATGCGTAGGGTAGCCCTTTTATTTGAATCCATTTTTCCAATGTTCCTACAACACGTCTTGAAATTCCCCACAAAAATGCATATATGCAAAAAATGTTTTTAAATGCATAATGACATGAACATTTTTGTTTTTTTGATTAAATGTTTTTTATTTGGTTAGGGTAAGGTGAAATGCAAGCATGACCCTAACTAGGTAGGCTCCCTATAATAAGTTAGATTTATGTCTTGTCTACCCAATCCCCTCACATGTAGGATATAAAGTTTGGACAGCATAACGACCCTATAATGTATAGACTATACCCTTGTTTTACCATGAGAAAGAGCAAGCCTTCCTATGGTAATCCTTCGGGATAAGTCTCATCTGGGTAGGACCCTAGTAACAACCCTTGAGGGTTGAATACATAGGGTCTCCATGAATTGGCAAGGGGTAGGCTAAAAGTTCTCAGAGTCTCGGACCACATCCAAATCACCCTCTACGTTAAGGGCTAGCCCTTTCATGAGGACACCTTTGAAAGGATCTATTCTGAGTGTGGCATCAATGAATTGTTGGGGATGTCACATCCCCCCCCCAAAACATTTCCGTTCCACGTCCTAATCTAGGGTTATACTCCAAGCTTGGGTTTTAGCTTCACACATCATATGCCCTCAATCCAATGCATGATGACAAAATAAGAATATAATGGACAAATATAATAAATAAAAACAAATTAAAACATAAAATAAATCATAATAAAAAATAAAAAATAAAAACAATAAATACCCAAAACAAACAAGGACCCTAAAACCTAAGGTTAAGAGGGACTCTCTTTAGGGAGGTACTTCCCCAGCAGAGTCGCCAGCTGTCGCGGCCGGCTAAAAATTTTCGAGTCGCCGTCATATTTTTTTAAGGGAAATAAATGATAAACCTAAGATCCTAATCCCAAGGGTAGAGATTCCTAAGGTTCGGGAGTCGGTTAAGTGAGGGGAAGGTGTTAGGCACCCCTCACCTCCATTGTACTCAATGTGATCCTCCTTAAGTTCTAGGGTTTGTTTGTTTGTTGTCTAAATTCCTATTTATTTATTTACAAAAAGAATCCTAAGTTTTTTTATTATTGTACTCGCTAGGGTTTACAACCATATGCCTACGTACCTTCATTTTGAAGGATCAGAGTAATCGTAGTTCGCCTCCCCTACTCCTACCCCCCTAATCCTATTCCTAACCCTAATCCCTTATTTATACTCTTGGATAAAGAGTTCTATCCTCAAATCTATTATTTATACTGCTAGATAAAAAGTTATATCCCTTAATTTATTATTTATACTCCTAGATAAGGAGTTCTATCCCTTAATCTGTTATTTATACTCCTAGACGAGGAGTTATATCCCTTAAATCCCGATTCGTTCATTTATACTCTCGGAGGAAGACTTTTATCCCAAAATCCTTGTCCATTGTTTATACTCTCGGATGGAGAGTTTTATCCAAAAATCCCTTATCCATTGTTTATACTCTTGGATGAAGAGCTCTATCCCTTAAAAATCCCCTATCCATTATTTATACTCTCGGAGGAAAGTTCTATCCCCAAATCCTTATCCATTGGCCTATGTTTATACTCTTGGAACCTAAGAGTTTTATCTCAAAATCCCTTATCCCTTGTTTATACTCTCGGATTAAGAGTTTTATCCCTTATAAAAATTAAATCCCAAACGAAACATTTTAATCCAATTTAATATTTTTTAGTAAATTAAGTAGAATTATAATAATAATTTTCCTCAAATTAATAAATCTCCATTTTAAACCCAAGATCAAAAATTAAGATCCAAAGTCAAAAATTAAAATCCTATATCAAAACTTATTTCTGACATAATAAATTTTCATATTTTTAAGTCCCAAAAATATTCCAAACCCATATTTTTTAAAGAAAGAATTAAACCCATATTTTTAAGATCATAATAAATCCTCAAAATTTCGAATGACAAAATTCATGAACTTTAATAATGAATAAACTCCAAAAATAAGTTATAGCAAAATCCCAATTTAAAAATTAAAAGGTAAAAATAAAATAATAATAAAAAAACCCAAACATTGTTAATAATCCTAATTCTCTCAGACCATATTCCAAACTCTTTTTTTTTTAAAACATAAGTATATTAATCCCCAAAAGGTATTAATTAAAGTATTTTAATATTATTAACCCTAATTAACCTAATTAAATTCTTTAATCACTAATTACTCTCATAAATCCTAAATTGTCCTAAATAAATCCTAAAATCATCTTAATTAATCCTAATTAAAATTAAAATTAAAATATTTTAATCATGTAAATACAAAATGTAAGGACATTAAAAAATTGTTTTTTTTTGTTTTTTTTATATATTAACATAGGAAGAAATGCGTTGAATCTAGTATATGCTTTTCTTAATTTTTTTATCTACTATGAAAAACGCAATGCATCAGAACTTTATATTTAAGTTTCACTCTTATGATAAGAATTAAGATGTATGCCTTGGATTTATAACGTGAGTCCAACCCACTTCTCAATATCCCAGGTTTTAAAGTAACAACCAGTACACATCTAGAAAAAAATTTTAAGTGACTTTGACAGAGCCTATTCCATAGACAACTGGGAGTTCCTATCATTCGGTATGGACAATTTACCTCACGCGGTTCGGCACAGGTTATGAGTAATTAGTCCCATTGTTATAAATAACTAGTAAATTAAAACTACAAAAAATTGATAGGAAGAAAAATTACGTTTATGGATTTTATTAGTAAAAATTGATTTATTTGATGTATATTTTTTATTTAAGAAAATTTAATTAAAAATATCTACATAATAACCTCCTGATTGAAATTAATTAAACTAAAGTTTAATTCGAAAATTATTTATGCATAAACACCCAAACACCCAACTTATGAAAAAATCGAAATCAAATACATACATATAAAGGTTTAGTTAATTGTACAAAATTTGCAATAACACATAATAATAATCCCTAAAGCAAAATCAGATCATCAAACATGAACAGACATGTACAAATTATACATACAACATTAAGTCATATATTCAAGATTTGGATTTACCAACCTGTAATGTCGTGACCCTCGTTAGCTGCTGCTTCCTCCTTTATCTCCCTCCCTTCTCCTTTGATGTGATTCCTTCCCTTTAGGCTTTTAATGTTTTTCTCCATTTTCCTTTAGTGCAAGACCTCCTTTTCCTTTATTGCAAGACCCCTTTTCCCTTTTTGTGTTGTTGTTTTTCGATGTGAAGAACAACAACTTTTTTTAGACTTATTTATTTGTGAATTATGGGTGAATTAAAATGTGGAAAACATAGTCTATTTATAGATGAAAAATTAGGTCATACATTGGATAAAATTTTTCACTTTAGGAAGGTTTTAATCTGACCTGATTTTCCTCTGTTTCTTGGAGCCCAAACAAATGAATCTGAATGGATTCATGGCTTGGTGAATTTAAATAAAAATTAATATTTTAAATAAAAGAAATATCTTAATAATGTTAAAGGAAAAAAAGATTTGATTGATTTTTATTTTTATTTTTATGATTTTTTGAGATTTTTTCCATAAAATATTGATTTTAATGAAAAAAAATCATATTTTTAAAATTGCATTAATACAAATACGAAAATTAAAAAATAAATATTAAAAAAATGATATTTTTGTGTTTTTATTAAAAAAATAAAATAGAAAAAAAAGTTAGTAATAAAGGAAAAATAAATAAAAGATTAAAAGTGAGGAAGGTGGGATTTGAACTCACAACCTCTCACACTTATAGCCCTTATACCCCTCTTTCTACCAATTGTACCATTTTACTTATTCAAAATTAAGTGGACTAGAAAGCATATGAAGCGGGTCAAATTTTGGGGTACGACAGGGGTCACTTTGATTTGTTTAACGTTTTCAGGGAATTGCTCGACTTAGATGTGTTCAGTAGTGAGGGGGACTGGTCGAACGGCCTGGGAATATCCGGGCAAGATAGCGGAGCTCAAGTCGGATTTGAGACCTGAGTCTACGGTGAGAACCTCCCATCGCGAGCTGGGTGTTCTTCCTATGATGGTACTTTGACGACAGCGGGCTCGGTTAAGGAACCGTTGTAGGGCAGAGACCTAGCTCGATCCTGAGTGGGGTCCTGCCTTGGATGGCATGCAACGCTTGTACCTGGACGCGTGTTAGATGTCAAACATGCTAAATATTTGTAATCAATACTTGGCATTTTTCAACACTTTCTATGATTAATTGTTGATTTTAGTGGTGAATTGTTGTTGTTCTTCACACATTGTAACCTACCTTTGGTGCTTGTAATATGTGTGCTATTGTGCAGAAAAAGGCACTAAATGATCAAGAAATTAAGACACAGGAAGTTGATACAAGCTGTCAAAGAAGGAGGAAAACAACAGCAGGGTTCGCTTGGCGAATCCTGGCGAACTCACCAGTGAACGTTCGCCTAGCGAACGGTGGCGAAGCTCTCAGCGAAGAGCTCCAGATTGAGACAGTGGGAAAAGGGAGTAAAATTCGCTTTGCGAAGTGCCAGCGAGTGTTCGCTGCTTCGCTCGCTGGGCGAAGGACCTGGCGAAGAACTCTTGGCTGAGGCAGTGGAGTAATGAACCAAAATTCGCTTGGCGAAGGTTTTGGCGAATGGCTCGCTTAGCGAATGAAACGTTTGCTTAGCGAACCCGCGATGACAACCAAGGGCGATTTAAGCTTTCTGAGGCACTTTAAGTGCCATTTTTCTTCATTCGCTGGGCAAAGGAATTGTTTGCTAGGCGAATGCGTCAGAACCCAAATGTATTATAAATAGATTTTCACTTTTTCTTGAGGAGGGATTGGATATTTTTCACACAAAAACATATTTTTCTGAACTTTAATCATCCAAGAGTGAATTTTCACATAGAGAAGCTGAAGTCACATCTAATCTCGATTATTCGACTCGGATGTTCTTTCATCTCCTCTTGAAACTTGCCATCCAAGTACCATGAAAATGAGTAGCTAAACACTTTTGTGTTAAGGTTAGATGTAGTTGATCTTGATCATATGTATTTCTTTTGATCTTTTGTATATGAACAAGGTTTTTGATCAATATAGAGGAAGTTATTTGATCTTAATGAAGTATGTGTGGTTTGTATCACTCTAGACATAGATTTTTCAAATCATGACCTAATATTTTCATCTCTTGAAAACCAAACTCTAGACATAGATTTGGTATTTGTTATTCGCTTTGTGTGGATCTTAACAGTTGTTGTTTCGATTGTTAGCGTGAGACATCATCTAACGGTATAAACAACGACATTCACAAATTTGCTTTAGACATAAACTTATTCGCGAGGATACGCAATTGTATTGGTCAGAAACTAAGTTCATATGCTTGATTAATCGGATATGTATGAAAAGGATTAGCGAAACCTAATCTTGACATGCCTTTCTAAAACTTACAACATCTTTGCTTAAAAATTTACTCTTTGCTACAAATTTATGTTAAACAAAACCAAGAATCATTTGAAACTTCTTAACTTATAACGTTTCGACTATTGAATGACATGCATCAAAATATCGCACAATCCCTGTGGAGACGATAAAAACACCCCCTAAATACTGTATCAACAAAATGGCGTCGTTGCCGGGGATTGTTGTTTGATATTGCAAGCATTGAAATAGTTGTTTTGTTTTAAGCTTGTTAACTTTTTCTTGAGCTTGTTGATTTACTTGGTTTAGTGTGCAGACTTCGTTTTATGCGAGGGAAGTTACCTGCTGACCAACTTCTGTTCGATCCCGAGATTGAAAGAATCGCTCGTAAAATTAATAGCAGAACAAGGTGAAGGAGGCAACCTGCCAAAGAAAGACGGGAGCGAGACGGAAGTTCAACTTCGACGCAAATACCACAGTTACCGCCCATCATGACTGAACCACCACCACCACCACCACCTGCTTCTAGACCTCGTACAAACAGTCCGAGACACACCGTGCAATTTTCGCGTAATGCTCATAACGGTCGACATTCAGAAATGAAGACTGGTATTCTCTCGCTTCTATATCTGAGTCCTTTTACTGGTATGGATCATGAGAATACTTATACACATCTGACAAAGTTCTATGAGATTGTGGAAGCAACGGGTGCGACCGAAGCTGAAGAGGAATCACTGTTTAAGAGACTATTCCCGCATTCCCTCATTGGGAAGGGCAAGGAATGGTATCTTGATTAATCTACGGCAATCATGACGGATTGGAATGTACTTGAGGAAAAAATTTTGGAACGATTTTTTTCCACATAATCGTTTCATGGAGGCAAAGACCGCAATAGCAGTTTTCACGCAAGGTGCAAATGAATCTCTCAACGAAGCGTGGGAGAGATTCAAATCTATGTTGAGAAAATGTAAGGGGCATGGTTTCGATGAGCCTTCTCAAATTCATATTTTTTGGAATGGTCTTCAATTATTGCAGAAAACATTGTTGGATGCCACCGCAGGTGGATCTTTGATGAACAAAAGTGCCGAAGAAGCCATTGCCATAATTGATAAGATGGCTTTAAATGACCATCAGGGAAGCCATAACCGTGGCCCTTCTCAAAGGACTCTGGGAGTTTTGGAATTGGGAACCAATGATGCTATACTTGCTCAAAACAAGTTATTATCCCAACAAGTTGAGTTGTTAATGAAACAAATGTCCAAACTTCCTCAACAACTCAAAGAGATTCATGACTCCTCAAGCAAAAATGTGCAAGTCTTGGTATGTGAACTGTGTAGAGGAGATCATCTTACCGGATATTGTCCTCCGGTTGTGGAGGAGGTGAATTATGATGGAAACCAAAATCAAGGATACCAACCTCGATCTCCTTATCAACAAGGCAACCAAGGTTACCAACCTAGAGGTAACCAAGGTTATCAACAACAGTGGAGGCCGCAAGAAGCCAGACCGTCAAATCGTCAATAATACCAAAATTACACTCAACCTCCGCAAGCTCCCATTGGAAATACAAAGATGGAATACACTCTCACGCAATTTATGCAAATGTCAATGTCAAATCAGAAGAATACCGATGCGTACATAAGGAATCTTGAAACCCAAGTCAGACAATTATCAAAATAATTGGCCGACCAACAAAAAGGAAATTTTATGGAAAATACTCTACCAAATCCAAAAGAGCATTGTAAGACTATTCTAACAAGAAGTGGACGAGAGATTGACATGGGCATAGGTGAAGTTGTAGTGGAGGAGGAGGAAGTAGTTGAAAAAGAAAAAGATAGTGATGAGATTGAAGTAGAAAAAAATGTTGAGGGTGATTTAGTTGAAAATGAAATGGAAAAAAGTGAGGAAGAAGAAAAAAGAAAGAGAGAAGAAAAATTGAAAAAAACTAGGAAGGGGAAGGAACCGTTGAATAATATTCCGATCCAACATTTACCATATCCTCATGCTCCTTCAAAGAAAGATAGTGCGAGGCACTATACTCGGTTTATGGATATTTTCAAACAATTACAAATAAACATTCCATTTTCTGAAGCTTTGGAGAAAATGCCGAAATATGCGAAATTTATGAAGGATATTCTAACAAAAAAGAAGAGGTATACGGATCAAGAGACTATCATGGTGGATGCTAGTTGTAGCGCTATCATTCAACGTACTCTCCCAAGGAAAGAAAGTGATTCGGGACGAGTCACCTTGCCGGTTACAATAGGAAATATCTATGTGGGCAACGGGTTGATCGATTTGGGCTCTAGTATTAATATAATACCTTTGTCTATTGTGAAATGGTTGGGACATATGGAATTGAGATCCACTCAAATGACATTGCAACTTGCCGATAAATCCACTAC
Source organism: Lathyrus tuberosus (assembly GCA_022829125.1). Lineage (NCBI taxonomy): Eukaryota > Viridiplantae > Streptophyta > Magnoliopsida > Fabales > Fabaceae > Lathyrus > Lathyrus tuberosus. The sequence continues at coordinate 7,176,422 of JALAZF010000154.1, read as the reverse complement.
ACATCCTCACAGTGTAGCGGAAGATGCATTGGTTAAAGTGGACAAATTCTTATTTCCTATTGATTTTGTGGTAATTAAAATGGAGGAAGATGAAGACGCTCCATTGATTCTTGGAAGACCGTTTATGAAAACTGCTAGAATAGAAATTGATATGGACGATGGTCTTATGAAGGTTAGAGTCCAAGATGAAGAGGTTTGTTTCAATATCTTTGAGGGCATGAAAAATAAGAACGACAAAGGTGACTGTTTTAGACTAGACGCAACGGAAGAAGCGATAATGGATGTCACAAAGCAAGTTCATGTAGTGTCCCCTTTGCAAAGAGCTCTTGATTATTCCTTTGAAGTATTCTCTGATGAAGAAGAAAGAGCACTTGAAGAGTGTTTAAAGGAACTTGAATCTTTAAAGGAGTTGCAACCATGGGAGTGTGAAGAGGAAGTGTTAAAAAAAGAGGTGAGTGATGTGAAATCTCAACTTAAACTGGAGGTGTTGCCTTCAAATTTGAAATATGATTTCCTTGATGACGGTTGTAACAAACCGATTATCATTAGCAACATTTTATCTGACAATGAGGAAAATCGGTTAATTCAAGTTTTGAAGAAAAATCAAGAAGCAGTGGGATGGAATCTTTCCGATTTAAAAGGAATAAGTCCCTCTTATTGTATGCATCGCATATTCATGGAAGATGATTTCAAACCGGTCGCTCAACCGCAACGCCGTTTGAATCCAACGATGAAAGAAGTAGTAAGAAAATAGGTTGTCAAGCTCTTAGATGCCGGTATGATTTACCTAATTTCTGATAGTCCTTGGGTAAGTCCGGTCCACGTTGTGCCTAAGAAGGGAGGAATGACCATAATTCGAAAGGAAAAAAATGAGTTGATTCCGACAAAAACAGTGACGGGTTGGAGGATGTGTATAGATTATAGGAGGCTAAACACCGCTACAAGAAAAGACCATTTTCCACTTCCGTTTATGGACCAAATGTTAGAAAGATTGTTGAGCCAACAATTCTATTGCTTTTTGGATGGTTACTCCGGTTATAACCAAATTTCGATTGACCCGAATGACCATGAGAAGACGGCATTCACTTGTCCTTTTGGGATTTTTGCCTACCGAAAGATGTCGTTTGGTTTATGCAACGCACCGGCAACGTTTCAACGTTGTGTTCAAGCAATTTTCTCCGATCTTATTGAAAAAACGATGGAGGTATTCATGGACGATTTCTCCGTTTTCTGAGCGTCTTTTGATCTTTGTTTGAGAAATTTGGAGGCCGTTCTTGAACGGTGTGTTGAGACAAATTTGGTATTGAACTGGGAGAAGTGCAATTTCGTGGTAACGGAGGGGATTGTGCTTGGCCACAAAGTCTCCTCTAAAGGTCTTGAGGTCAGTCAAGCAAAAATTAATGTGATTGAAAAGTTGCCTCCTCCAACTAATGTCAAAGGCATCCGAAGTTTTCTCGGACATGCGGGATTCTATCGGAGGTTCATCAAGGATTTCGCGAAGATAGCAAAGCCTTTGAGCAATTTGCTCAACAAAGATAAGTCCTTTGATTTTGATGAATCTTGCATGTTTACTTTTAATTTTCTAAAGAAAAGTTTGATTACCTCACCCATAATCATCGCACCTAATTGGAAAATGGATTTTGAACTCATGTGTGATGCGAGTGATTATACTGTGGGTGCAGTTTTGGGTCAACGGAAAACAAAAAATTTTCATGCTATACACTATGCGAGCAAAGTTTTAAACGAAGCTCAAATAAACTATGCAACAACTGAAAAAGAGTTGCTTGCGATAGTGTATGCATTGGAAAAATTTCGGTCTTATTTAATTGGGTCGCGAGTTGTCGTTTACACGGGTCACACGGCGATTAAGTATTTGCTCACCAAGCCCGATTCTAAGCAAAGGCTAATTTGTTGGATCCTCTTGTTGCAAGAATTTGATTTGGAAATTCGTGACAAGAAAGGATCTGAGAATTTGGTGGGGGATCACTTATCTCGCCTTGTAAATGTTGAAGTGACCAAAAAGGAATTAGAGGTCAAAGAAGAATTTCCAGACGAAAAATTATATATGGTGCAAGTTAGACCATGGCTCGCCGACATGGTTAATCACAAAGCCGCCAGATTAATACCGGATGGTCTAACTCACCATCAAAAAAAAGAAATTTTTATCGGATGCCAAGTCTTTTGTTTGGGATAAACCACATTTGTTTAAGCTTGGTGTCGATAACCTCTTGAGAAGATGTGTGTCAATAGAGGAAGCCACGAGTATACTTTGGCATTGTCACAACTCTCCTTATGGAGAGCATTTTAACGGATTAAGAACGGCAACGAAAGTCCTTCAATCAGGCTTTTATTGGCCTTCTTTATTCAAAGATGTGCATCCACATACGCAAAGTTGTGACAAGTGTCAAAGAAGTGGTGGAATTTCAAAGTGGCATGAAATGCCTTTACAAAACATGTTGGAAATTGAAGTGTTTGATTGTTGGGGAATTGACTTTGTTGGACCTTTTCCATCTTCATTTTCCAACTAGTATATTTTGGTTGCAGTTGATTACGTTTCCAAATGGGTAGAGGAAATAGCTTGTGCTAAGGCTGACGGAAAAACCGTGATAAATTTTTTGAAAAGAAACATTTTTGCTCGATTTGGTACTCTGCAAGTGTTGATAAGTGATGGAGGATCCCACTTTTGCAACACTCGGCTTGAAAAAGCCTTGGAGCAATATGGTGTTAAGCACAAAGTTGCAACACCATATCATCCTTAGGCCAATGGGCAAACGGAGGTATCGAACCAGGAAATTAAAAGAATTATGGAAAAAACGGTGTCATCCTCAAGGAAGGATTGGTCGAAGCTAGACGATGCTTTGTGGGCTTATCAGACGGCTTTTAAAGCTCCGATTGGTCTCACGCCTTTTAAAATGGTCTATGGTAAGAATTGTCATTTACCGGTGGAGTTGGAGCATAAGGCGTTTTGGGCCTTGAAATTTCTTAATTTAGATCCAACTTTAGGCGGTGACAGAAGAAAAATGCAATTGCATGAATTGGATGAATTGCGTCTCCAAGCGTATGATTCCGATAAGCTTTACAAAGATCGAGTCAAAACTTACCATGACAAGAAAATAGTGACCAAACAGTTTGAAGTAGGGCAGCTGGTCCTACTTTTCAATTCTCGATTAAAATTGTTCCCAGGTAAATTGAAATCTAAGTGGTCTGGTCCATTTCAGATTCAGGAGATTAAGTCATATGGGGCAATAGTCATTGAAGACGCAAAGACAAATGAGAATTGGACTGTAAATGGTCAAAGGTTGAAAGTTTATCTCGATTGTGATTTCGAGCGGAATCCCTCCGTTGTTCCTTTTTGCGATCCTTGAGGTTGCACTGGACCGTCGAGCTTAGCCGACGTTAAACAAGCGCTTGTTGGGAGGCACCCCAACATTGTAAATATTTATTGCTTTATTTACTGTTTTTATGTATTTGTTGAAGTTTTGATGTGTTGAGAAAGGTGGCAGAGTGCAGAAAAATTTCAAAAAAATTCTGTCATGTTCGCTGGTGCTCGCCTAGCGAGCCTGGGGGCGAGCTTTCGCTGGCTCCTTCGCTTGGCGAACCCAACGAGACAGGGGAGGTTTTTTTCTGCCACCTCAGTTAAAAATTGGGTGTAATTTTTGGGTGGGCCAGACATTTGGGCCCATGACCCATTCCTTGTCTGACCAAATTGAGAGGGAAACCCTAGTTTCCTTGTTCACTCACTTTTCCTCTCAAAATTTTTCAAAGCTTTCTCTCCTTCTCAAGAACTCATTGCTCACGAATTGTCTCTGCTCTACCACATTTCACCAAGTTCTTCCTATTTCAATTGCAAGTTCAGGTTTGAACCTCTTTTTCATCTTAATTTCTGTTTGACAGTAAGTTAGGGAATGGATTGAATTTTAGAGACAAATCACTTAGGGTTTCTTAGTTTCATGTACCTCTGTTCATAATGCTCCATGTTTCTGCATGTTTTAAATGAATCAAGCGTTATGAATAGGATTTTGTTTGGAAGTATGTTGTTGTTAGACTGATTGCTTGATTTTCGTGGGTTCGCTGCCGTGTTCGCTTCGCGAGCTTGGGCGAGCATTCGCCAGCATTCGCTTAGCGAATCTGGGACGAATGTTCGCCAGCCTTCGTTTAACAACACCTGGAGCGAAGAAAACTGAATTTAATTATTTTTTTATGAAGTTTGAGTTTGATGCTGTATTGGCTCTTTTCACTAATGTGTTGGTTTGCTGCTTGTTGTGTTTTATTGGTTGTTGTGTGCATATGGCACCTAAGATGGCAACTAATCCTCCAAAAAATAGAAAAACCACAACTTCGCGGCAAGTACCAATTCGGTTTGATAGTGATAGGTTCAGAGGAGCCAAGCAGACGGCAAGATTCGAGACCTTGGAACAGAAAAATATATTGGCAGAGAAGAGGTTTAATCTGAACGACCGTCGGAGTTACAGGATGGTGGCTGGACTTTTTGAAGAAAAAGGGTGAGGTTGCTTGATGACTCCCCTCGATGGCTACAATGCGGAGATTGTCCGCGAATTCTTTGCTAATGCGCTCCCAAATGATGGTGAGCTTTTCAGTTGGACGTCTCTAGTTAGGGGGGCCATGGTGAGGTTTGATAGGCGAACTATAAACACTGCTCTTGGTGACCCGTTGCCTTTGGTAGGAAGTCAGTTAGATGTGTATCATAGAGACCTCCATCTTCATCGTTATATCCCGACAATGACCAGTGATCTGCTCCTTCCGGGTAAAGAAGTGGAATGCAACCCATCTGGGGTTGCTATTAAATATCGGCGGGTGAATATGCAACCATTGGCTCAGCTCATTCTACTCTTTGTGATTACAAACATCAAGCCTAAGTCACATTCTTCCACCATCACAATACCACTTGCTCATCTTGTTCACAACATTCTTACGAATGTCCAGATCGACGTGGCCCGTATCATAGCTGATGAGATCAAGGCCATTATTCTGAGTGGTCTTGGAGGTTCTGCTTCTCGGGCGAATTCCCCGCTTGCTTTCCCTTGTCTCATTATGTCATTGTGTGCTCATGCTAGGGTTGATATACCCGCACACCGACGGGTCACGATTCCTTCTGCTATAGATGATTGTTACATGGACAAGTTTTGTAGGACCAGAGAGGCAAGGGGGAGACTTCTGGTGCTGGTACTGATGCTAGCACAGGGGATGGTGGAGCTACTGGTTCGGGGTCGCATGTTTTTTATCCTTTTCAGCAGGAAATTTTCCAGTACAGCTGGGACTGGATGGCGGCTTCTCAGCGCGCCATGACTGACTTACATGATTCTATGCAGGTTCTTCAGTTGTAGATTCGCGATCCTGCCGGTGAGCATTCTTTGATGTATAGGGAGTAGTTCCTGACATATGCTGGTTGGCCTAAGGTCAGACCAGTTCTTGGAGGGGGTGAGGATGCAGCTGATGATGATGGTTATGAGGAGGGTGTTGATGTTGAGGCTGATGATGATGATGAGGTGGATGGCTCTGGCGATGGTTCCGAGGGCGAGGAGATCGAGGTGTCCGATGAGGACTGATGTTTGTTGTGTTGATGATTTTGTACTTCCTTTGAGCATCAAAGTGAAGTTTTTCTTGTATTCTGTTTTTATTTCAGTTTGTATTGATGTACTGTATCCACTTTGTGGATTATTTTGGATATTTGGATGTACTTGTACCCTCTGGTGGTACTTTTGACTTTGTAGGTGTGTTCACACCAGTACATTTTTATTATCAGTACGTTTTTATTAGTATTATTAGTAATATTTGTTGTTTTCAGTAAAAAAATTTCTGTTTTAATTTTACTAATATTTCAGTTTTAATTATGTATTAAGTGTTGAGTTCTTCAGTTTACGAATGCTCAACACTTAAATTGTTGGTATGCTTATGTGTTAAGAGTTGAATTCTTCAGTTTACAAATGTTCAACTCTTAAAGTGTTAATATGTTTTTTTATTTGTTTTATGTTGGTATGGTTGTGGAAATTTAATGTTTCCAACTTTTGGATGTTTTGTGGAAGAAACTTAGGTTGGTGTTGATTATGCATCAAAGCAGATTCCTCTAAGATTGGATGGCTATGATAGTACTTTAAGCATGTTGTTGTGGCAAGGTACATAGTTACTAGTTCTAGAATTTAGAATGTATTAGAACTTTGTTGTCTTTGTACAAATAAAAATGATGTTTTCGGTTACAACTCTATTTGAGTGATTGTGTCATTTAGGTCCAAAAGTCACAAAAGTGAGTAACCTCCAGGTTATACTATATGCTTTGGATTGATGACAAATTGTGTTTTATACTTTTTATTCATGCTTTATCTTGTGATGTATGTGATTTTGTGGAAGTTTTAGAAATTATCAAGGCACTTATTGATATTGAGCACAACCATGTCCAAACAGTAGTTTACCCGTGAGTAGCGAGAATTCGTTATCCCTTTGCGCCTAAATTGGTTAGATCTCTTTTAGTGATGAACTTTGTGGTGTACATATTCTGAAAAGTAAGTTCATCATTGAACTTTTGAGAGTTTCTAAAAAATTTTCTTCTTGAACCTTGGAACTTTTGTTTTAATTGACTTCATTGCCTTAAAAAGCAAGGAACATTCACTTAAGGTTGAGTCGAAAATAAGTTGGGGAGAAGGAAAAGGAAGATTGGTGAATTACTAAAAATTTTGAAAATATTTAAGCAAGCATGAAAAGAAAAGAGTATGTGAATATTTGTATACAAAAGAGAAAAATAATGCTTACTTGAATGAAAAAAATAGGTCCAATAATTGTGCAAGGAAGTTTGAGAAGGTGTGATAAAGGAAAAGATTAGTGAATGAAGTTGAGATGTTGTGAATACCTTGTATAGTGAATGTTCTTTTGCGTTGGCAATTTCGATTCAATGGCCTTTAGAAATGTCCCTTTATTGTTAACCCGACCAAGCTATAACCTTAAAGCCCTCAGTGATCTTTGGCTTCCATGATTTTTTTTTGATCATTTAGATATTGTATGAATTTCTTAGTATTTATGTAACACCCCCTTTCTATACCCCCAAATAATCACATAATCATTTAGGCACATATTAAAAATTTCGTCAGAGTATAATTATAAACATAGTATAGAAAAGGTTTGTCACATTATACATGAAATTAAAACATTCAACACCTGCTCAACAATTGATATGCAACAGTGGGGTAACTTTGCAAACAGAGGAACTTAGTCCTTACACCCACATCTCAATATTTAGAATAAAAGCGGAAAATCTAAACATTTAATAACATCAACCATATATATATATATATATATATATATATATATATATATATATATATATCATCAAGTATTATCCACCAACATCATTCATGTTCACATAAACATTCATCAACAAGATACATGTACAAATGTATCACAAAAGAATCATATACATCCTAGCTACCCGGTGCTACATATCAGAGCCGACCGACCAAAAGAATGAAGACACGCTTCACAAAAGACCACCAGCATACCTACTCTGCAATGTCTCATAGAGCATCATAAAACAGCAGAAGGGTGAGAAATATTATCATAATAACAATGCATATAATTATATATCTTAGCATAAAAATACACATATTCTACATTCTCACCACAATTCATCACAACACACTCATATACATCACAATGTATATATATACAAAACCAAGCATATTCATCATGCACACTTTCACAATTCTTATCATTCCACATAAACATACATATTCATGTTTATTCATCAATGCACAATTATAAAGATGATAAATGTAAATCATAGAGACCGACTCACGACTCTATGCAAATGCAATGCGGTACCGACTCAATCATCTCAAGTTCACTCAGGAACTTATTGGAACCATCGCTCGTTACCAATGTAACTCCCCGTCGGGCCTACGATGTTCACCCATTGCTCACACCTCACATAGGCACACAATGTTTATGGATTGCTCACACCTCACATAGGCACACAATCCAATTGGTCACACCTCACCTAGGCACACAATCGTTTGTAATCATCGCTCACACCTCACATAGGCACACGACGTTACAACGGATTCTCATTAGAATCACACAACACAAGAATGTACATCATTATGCTTCACATACAAAATGACTCAAGACATTCTTGAAATGCATACATATTCACAATATATTCATGCATTCATCTCATACAATCACATACAATCTATATACATTCACATCAATGCACTATTGTATGATTCACTTCCAAAACACACATTCAAAACGGTAAAAGTCGCTAAATAAAACTATTCCCGACTTTCTGACTTATTTAATCGGCTAACAGCCCCAAACTCCTCACCATACGAAACTACAGCTCAATAGCTATCAAACGATACCAAGAATGTAAAAATCGGATAAACGGAACTCAAGTTACGAAAGAAAAACGAAAACGATATTTTGAAAAATCCCATTTTTACCATTGTTCTGTCCATCTGCGTATGCACCAATTCCGTACGCGTATGGCCAAAACTCGTACGCGTATCATACGCGTTTCACCAGATGGCCGGGAAAACATGCAACCCATACGCGTATTGGCCCTGAAATGCGCCACCCATACGCGTATTGCCTTAGTCAATACGCGTATGGCCTGCCCCAATACGCGTATGGCCAGGCAGAATGCAGAATTTTCCTGCATAATTTTTCTCTGCGTTTTGCACTCCAACCACACCCAAATTCATCATCTAAACTCAGAAAAATACCAATTTGATGTACAACAACATATATCAATCATGTATCAACAATAAGGAACACGAAAACATCATTTCCAACACTAATTAATCGAATTCTAACACTTTCTACACAAATGGGTTTATACAAAAACTCATAAAAATCAACAACAACAACAACACAATCATACATAATGATATACATTGATGAGATAATAAGATTTCACACCCTTACCCGATTAAATCGATTCCTAGAAGTTGTTTTGAAGATTTCCAAGCTTTTCCTCTTTTTCTCTCTTTTCCCCTTTTCTTCTCTTTTCTCTTCTTCCTCTTTCTTTCTCTCCTTTTTCTCTCTATTTCTCTTTTCTTTCTCTTTCTCTCCTATTTCTTCTTATCTCTTTTTCTTTTCTTATTTTCTACTCAAATTCAATTAATTCATTTTCTCACATAATTCTACATTTAATCACTTTTCTACCAATTTTACTAAATTTCTAACTTACCATTAATTGAGAAATGTCCAAAATACCCTCCATTCTAATTTCCCCGAAAACTCTAAAAAACGGTAAAATATCATAACATGTCAACATAGCATATTAACACACCAATTTCACAAATAAAATAATTTATCACTCAATTTAAATAAAAGACTCTACAAAATGGGAATAATCGGAATTAGGGCGTTACAACTCTCCCCTACTTTAGAAATTTTCGTCCTCGAAAATATTACCTGATTCAAACAACTCCGGATACGACTCTCGCATCCTACTCTCTAGTTCCCAAGTCATATCGCCTTCCGCAGCGCCTCCCCACGCTACTTTCACAAGCGCAATATCCTTGCCTCTTAGCTTCTAAACTTCACGGTCCAAAATCCTAATCGGTAAAGCTTCAACCGTAAGGTTATCTCTCACTTCAACCTCGTCCATAGGAATAACATGTGACGGATCCGGAACATACTTCCGAAGTTGCGAAACATGGAATACATCATGCAAATTCGAAAGATTCGGAGGCAGCGCCACACGGTAAGCCATAGCACCAACTCGTGCAGAAATCTGATACGGACCAATAAAACGAGAAGTCAACTTCTTCGACTTCAAAGCACGACCCACACCCGTAACCGACGTAACTCTCCAAAAACACATGGTCTCCTTCTTGGAACTCAAGATCTTTCCCTTATCTTGTCATGATAGCTCTTTTGTCTACTTTGAGAAGCTTTCATCTTCTCACGAATAAACTTCACTTTCTCCGTCGTTTGTTGTACCATCTCCGGTCCAACTATCGTCCTCTCACCGGTTTCATGCCAACACAAAGGTGTTCGACATCTCCGACCATACAAAGCCTCAAATGGTGCCATACCTATACTTGAATGAAAACTATTATTGTAGGTGAACTCAATCAATGCCAAATAACTATCCCAAGCACCACCTTGCTCGAGCACACAAGCACGCAATAAATCCTCCAACGATTGAATTGTCCTCTCGGTTTGACCATCCATTTGCGGATGATAAGCCGAACTCAATTTTAGCTTTGAACCCAAAACCTTTTGTAAACTCTCCCAAAACCTCGATGTGAATCTAGGATCTCTATCCGATACAATACTCTTAGGAACTCCATGTAATTTCACAACCGCAAGAACATTAATCTCGGCTAACTTTTCCAAAGGATAACTAATATCAATTGGAATGAAGTGAGCAGATTTAGTAAGCCTATCAACGATTACCCAAATAGTATTATGACCTCTTTGCGTATTCGGCAATCCCGTAACAAAGTCCATCGATATACTATCCCATTTCCACTCTGGAATGTCCAACGGTTGCATCAATCCACTAGGCTTTTGATGTTCCACCTTAGACTTTTGACAAGTTAAGCACGCATACACAAATTGAGCCACATCCCTCTTTAATCCGGACCACCAAAAGATTTTCTTCAAATCTTGATACATTTTATTCGCTCCCGGATGAATACTTAAGTTACTTCGGTGTCCTTCTTCCAATATCATCTTTTTCAACTCCGCATCATCGGGAATACAAATACGACCACGGAATCTCAAAACTCCAAAATTATCAATCTTGAAATCCTCATTCTCATTCATCATCAAATCAACGAACTTCAAATCCAACTTTTGCTTTTCACATACTGTTACAAGAAAATCATTCGTAACATGTAGCATACCAAGTCTCACACTTCTCGGCGTCATTTCACAAACCAAACTCAAGTCTCTAAAATTCTCCAAAAGTTTCCATTCTCTCATCATCAATGCGGACATATGTAACGACTTCCGACTCAAAGCATTGGCCACCACGTTTGCCTTACCCGGATGGTAATTCAAACCAAAATCATAATCCTTCAAAAGCTCAAACCACCTTCTTTGTCTCATGTTCAATTCTTTTTGATCAAATAAATATTTCAAGCTCTTGTGATCACTAAAAACTTCAAATCTTGCACCATAAAGATAGTGCCTCCAAATTTTCAAAACAAACACCACGGCCGCTAACTCCAAGTCATGCGTAGGATAATTCTTTTCATGCACTCTCAATTGTCTTGAAGCATAAGCCACAACTTTTCCATCTTGCATCAAAACACCACCTAAACCAACCAATGAAGCATCACAATACACAACAAATGGTTCCGTCGGATTTGGAAAAATCAAGATCGGAGTCGTTGTCAACCTTCTTTTTAGCTCATTGAAACTCTCTTCACAATGAATATCCCAAACAAAAGCCTTTCCTTTACAAGTCAATTGCGTTAACGGAAGTTCCAACTTCGAAAATCCCTCAATAATCCTCCGATAATAACCCGCCAAGCCTAAAAAGCTTCGAATGTCCGTAACCGATCTAGGAGCCTCCCATTGCATCACCGCATCAATCTTGGATGGATCAACACTAATACCACTACCGGAAATAACATGTCCAAGAAAACTTACTTCCGACAACCAAAATTCACATTTCGACAACTTAGCATACAATTGTTTCTCTTTCAAAATTTGTAACACAATCCTCAAATGCTCTTCATGCTCCTCTTGAGACTTAGAGTAAATCAAAATATCATCGATGAACACAACCACAAAACGATCTAACTGTTCATGAAAAATATGATTCATGTATTCCATAAACACACCCGGCGCATTAGAAACCCCGAATGGCATCACGGAATATTCGTAATGGCCATACCGTGTCCTAAAGGCCGTCTTTTGAATATCCTCTTCTTTCACACGAATCTGGTGATATTCCGATCTCAAATCAATCTTGCTAAAAACACGTGCACCAACCAATTGGTCCATCAAATCATCGATCCTTGGAAGCGGATACTTGTTTTTAATTGTCACCTTGTTCAATTGTCGATAATCAATGCATAACCGCATACTTCCATCCTTCTTCTTTACCAACAATACCGGAGCACCCCAAGGAGAAACACTTGGCCTTACAAATCTCTTGTCCAACAAGTCATTCAATTGCTTCTTCAATTCTACCAACTCCGATGCCGACATACGATACGGTGCCATCGAAACCGGTCTAGTACCCGGAACTAGATCAATAGAAACCTCAACTTCTCTTTTCGGCGGTACGTCCGTAATATCCTCTGGAAACACTTCTGGAAAATCACACACCACTGGGAACACATCAAGCTCAACTTTACTCTCCACCGACAATGATGCAAACAAACCGAACAATTGAGCTTCGTTTGCTAAAAGTTTCTTCAACTCTTTAGTGGATAGGAAACTCTCATCTTCATCATCTTCCAAAGAAGGAAACCTTACTAACTTGTGATAGCAATCTATATGAACTCGATTAAATTGCAACCAGTTCATACCCAAGATTACGTCCAATCCCTCCAACGGTAAACACACTAAATCCATAAGGAAGTCTTTACCATACATGGTCAAAGGACAACTTACACACACCAAAGACGTAGTTACCGACCCTGAAGCAGGAGTCTCAATAACCATCTCACCACCCCAAGAAGTCATAAACAAATTCAAACGCTTAGCGCACTCATGAGAAATGAATGAATGAGTCGCTCCCGTATCAATAATAGCAACTAAAGGCGTACTATTAATAAAGCATGTACCTTTAATCAAACGGTCTGCACTAGTAGTGTCCGTTCCCGCTAATGCAAACACCTTTCTGCCCGCTTGAGCTTGTTTCGGCTTAGTACACTTAGTACTAATGTGACCCACTTCTCCACAATTATAGCACTTCACCACATTCCTTCTACAATCGGTAGTAGCATGCCCAAGGCCTCCACAGTTAGAACATTTCACCACGGTCTTCCCACACTCAAATGATTTATGACCCATTTCACCACACTTGTAACACTTAACGGAACCGGAACCTCCTCCTCCAGATCTCTTATCAAAGTTTCCCCTATGCTTGCCCTTATCAACGGGTGTCACATAAGGTCCACTTCTAGCTTGTTGCTTTCCCTTCCTCTCATTCAAACTTTTGTAATGTGTAGAACGAGCCTTGCTATCTTCCTCGAAGATTCTACAATATTTCGTCAAATCCGGAAACCTTCTTATCCTTTGATATCCCACAGCTTGTTTAATCTCGGGACGCAAACCATTCTCATACTTAATACACTTTGAGAACTCAGCAGTAATTTCAGCATAGTGAGGATGGAATTGAACCAACTCCACAAACTTAGCAGTATAGTCCACCACGGACATACAACCTTGTTTCAGTTCATGAAACTCCATCTCCTTCTTCCCTTTCACACTTTCAGGGTAATACTTCCTTAAGAACTCGGTACGAAATAAATCCCAAGTTATCTCTTCATCATCCACCTCAAGGACTTGACACATACCGACCCACCAATCGTCGGCTTCTTCCTTCAGCATGTGAGACCCAAGCCTCACCTTATTCTCCTCCACACAGCCCATGACTCTGAAGATCCTTTCAATCTCTTTCAACCAAATTTGAGCACCATCGGGATCAAATCTTCCTTTGAAGACCGGTGGTTGATTCTTCCTGAACTCGTCATTAGCATTCTCGTTCGGCGCACCTTACACCGCCCTAGCCATTGCTTCCAAAGCAGCAGCCAACACATTGTCGTTTCTACCAGCCATATTCTGATCATTCCCAAAAATGACAACAAGGTTAAACAACAGTTCAACCATCACAACAACAAGACAGACACAACTGACTCAACACTAGCTCTGATACCACTTAATGTAACACCCCCTTTCTATACCCCCAAATAATCACATAATCATTTAGGCACATATTAAAAATTTCGTCAGAGTATAATTATAAACATAGTATAGAAAAGGTTTGTCACATTATACATGAAATTAAAACATTCAACACCTGCTCAACAATTGATATGCAACAGTGGGGTAACTTTACAAACAGAGGAACTTAGTCCTTACACCCACATCTCAATATTTAGAATAAAAGCGGAAAATCTAAACATTGAATAACATCAACCATATATATATATATCATCAAGTATTATCCACCAACATCATTCATGTTCACATAAACATTCATCAACAAGATACATGTACAAATGTATCATAAAAGAATCATATACATCCTAGCTACCCGGTGCCACATATCAGAGCCGACCGACCAAAAGAATGAAGACACGCTTCACAAAAGACCACCAGCGTACCTACTCTGCAATGCCTCATAGAGCATCATAAAACAGCAGAAGGGTGAGAAATATTATCATAATAACAATGCATATAATTATATATCTTAGCATAAAAATACACATATTCTACATTCTCACCACAATTCATCACAACACACTCATATACATCACAATGTCTATATATACAAAACCAAGCATATTCATCATGCACACTTTCACAATTCTTATCATTCCACATAAACATACATATTCATGTTTATTCATCAATGCACAATTATAAAGATGATAAATGTAAATCATAGAGACCGACTCACGACTTTATGCAAATGCAATGCGGTACCGACTCAATCATCTCAAGTTCACTCAGGAACTTATTGGAACCATCGCTCGTTACCAATGTAACTCCCCGTCGGGCCTACGATGTTCACCCATTGCTCACACCTCACATAGGCACACGATGTTCACCCATTGCTCACACCTCACATAGGCACACAATCCGATTGGTCACACCTCACCTAGGCACACAATCGTTTGTAATCATCGCTCACACCTCACATAGGCACACGACGTTACAACGGATTCTCATTAGAATCACACAACACAAGAATGTACATCATTATGCTTCACATACAAAATGACTCAAGACATTCTTGAAATGCATACATATTCACAATATATTCATGCATTCATCTCATCCAATCACATACAATCTATATACATTCACATCAATGCACTATTGTATGATTCACTTCCAAAACACACATTCAAAACGGTAAAAGTCGCTAAATAACACTATTCTGACTTTCCGACTTATTTAATCGGCTAACAGCCCCAAACTCCTCACCATACGAAACTACAGCTCAATACCTATCCAACGATACCAAGAATGTAAAAATCGGATAAACGGAACTCAAGTTACGAATGAAAAACGAAAACGATATTTTGAAAAATCCCATTTTTACCATTGTTCTGTCCATCCGCGTATGCACCAATTCCGTACGCGTATGGCCAAAACTCGTACGCGTATCATACGCGTTTCACCAGATGGCCGGGAAAACATGCAACCCATACGCGTATTGGCCCTGAAATGCGCCACCCATACGCGTATTTCCTTAGTCAATACGCGTATGGCCTGCCCCAATACGCGTATGGCCAGGCTGAATGCAGAATTTTCCTGCATAATTTTTCTCTGCGTTTTGCACTCCAACCACACCCAAATTCATCATCTAAACTCAGAAAAATACCAATTTGATGTACAACAACATATATCAATCATGTATCAACAATAAGGAACACGAAAACATCATTTCCAACACTAATTAATCGAATTCTAACACTTTCTACACAAAGGGGTTTATACAAAAATTCATAAAAATCAACAACAACAACAACATAATCATACATAATGATATACATTGATGAGATAATAAGATTTCACACCCTTACCCGATTAAATCGATTCCTAGAAGTTGTTTTGAAGATTTCCAAGCTTTTCCTCTTTTTCTCTCTTTTCCCCTTTTCTTCTCTTTTCTCTTCTTCCTCTTTCTTTCTCTCCTTTTTCTCTCTATTTCTCTTTTCTTTCTCTTTCTCTCCTATTTCTTCTTATCTCTTTTTCTTTTCTTATTTTCTACTCAAATTCAATTAATTCATTTTCTCACATAATTCTACACTTAATCACTTTTCTACCAATTTTACTAAATTTCTAACTTACCATTAATTGAGAAATGTCCAAAATACCCTCCATTCTAATTTCCCCGAAAACTCTCAAAAACGGTAAAATATCATAACATGTCAACATAGCATATTAACACACTAATTTCACAAATAAAATAATTTATCACTCAATTTAAATAAAAGACTCTACAAAATGGGAATAATCGGAATCGGGGCGTTACAATTTACATGATTTGTCATTTGAGTGAATTTATCCCGTGCTTGCATGCGTGATTTCCTTCAATCCTTTTTCGAAGAGGAGTGTTAGAATGACATGTGCATGATGATTTAGTTGTCTCTTGAAACATCGTTTGGAAGTTGTTTAAGAGTCAAGTTCTTTTACATTGTCGATTCTAGGATTGTGTAATTGTTGCCTTGTTGCAATTCTTGTTTATTTGAGTCGTTTATCTTGTCTTGGTTGAATTAAACGCTCGAGTAAATCCTCTTGTTTTCAATGAGAGGCATACTTTACTTGAGGACAAACAAAGAGTTAGTTGGGGAGAGTTTATTAGATGTCAAACATGCTACATATTTGTATTCAATACTTGGCATTTTTCAACAGTTTCTATGATTAATTGTTGATTTTAGTAGTGAATTGTTGTTGTTCTTCACACATTGTAACCTACCTTTGGTGCTTGTAATATGTGTGCTATTGTGCAGAAAAAGGCACTAAATGATCAAGAAATTAAGACACAGGAAATTGATACAAGTTGTCAAAGAAGAAGGAAAACAACAGTAGGGTTCGCTTGGAAAATCCTGGTGAACTCACCAGCGAACATTCGCCTAGCGAACAGTGGCGAAGCTCCCAGCGAAGAGCTCCAGATTGAGACAGTGGGAAAAGGGAGTAAAATTCGCTTTGCGAAGTGCCATCAAGTGTTCGCTGCTTCGCTCGCTGGGCGAAGGACCTGACGAAGGACTATTGGCTGAGGCAGTGTAGAAATGAACCAAAATTTTCTTGGCGAAGGTTTTGGCGAATGGCTCGCATAGCGAATGAAACGTTCGCTTAGCGAACCCGTGATGACAGCCAAGGGCGGTTTGAGCTTTCTGAGGCACTTGAAGTGCCATTTTTCTTCATTCGTTGGGCGAAGAAATTGTTCGCTAGGCGAATGCGTCATGACCCAAATGTATTATAAATAGATTTTCACTTTTTCTTGAGGAGGGATTGGATATTTTTCACACAAAAACATATTTTTCTGAACTTTGATCATCCAAGAGTGAATTTTCACATAGAGAAGCTGAAGTCACATCCAATCTCGATTATTCGACTCGGATGTTCTTTCATCTCCTCTTGAAACTTGTCATCCAAGCTACCATGAAAATGAGAAGCTAAACACTTTTGTGTTAAGGATAGATGTAGTTGATCTTGATCATATGTATTTCTTTTGATCTTTTGTATATGAACAAGGTTTTTGATCAATATAGATGAAGTTATTTGATCTTAATGATGTATGTGTGGTTTGTATCACTCTAGACATAAATTTTACAAATCATGACCTAATATTTTCATCTCTTGAAAACCAAACTCTAGACATAGATTTGGGATTTGTTATTCATTTTGTGTTGATCTTAACGGTTGTTGTTTCGATTGTTAGCGTGAGACATCATCTAACGGTCTAAACAACGACATTCACGAATTTGCTTTAGACATAAACTTATTCGCAAGGATACGCAATTGTATTGGTCGGAAACTAAGTTCATATGCTTGATTAATCGGATATGTATGAAAAGGATTAGCGAAACCTAATCTTGACATGCCTTTCTAAAACTTACAACATCTTTTCTTAAAAATTTACTCTTTGCTACAAATTTATGTTAAACAAAACCAAGAATCATTTGAAACTCCTTAACTTAAAACATTTTGACTATTGAACGACATGCATCAAAATATCGCACAATCCCTGTGGAGACGATAAAAACACCCCCTAAATACTGTATCAATAACGCGCATCGTGGTCGGGATGTTGCTTTGACGAAGCAAACCGACAGTTAGGGCCTTAGCTATAGTATTGTTTTATCTTTTCGACATTCCATGGTCAAGTAAGTTCTTCCCCATTAAGGTGTTCTAGGTAGTAGGCCCCATTCTTCGTCTTTGCTTGGACGCGATAGGGTCATTCCTAGTTAGCGCCGAGTTTGCCTTCTCGAGAGTCCTTATGGTTCCTTCTCAAGACAAGGCTGCCCACTTGGAATTCTCGTCGTATCACTTTGGCGTTATGCCAGATTGTAAATTTTTGTTTTAACGAGGCTTCGCGGAGAGCTGCCCCTGACCGGACCTCTTCGACGAGGTCGAGCTCCTCCCTTAGTGCCTCGTCGTTCATTTCCCCGTCTAGGGGTGACTCAGTCCGCCTGGATGGTACATGTACTTCGATGGAGATTACCGCCTCCGTCCCGTAGGCCAGGCGGAAGAGAGTTTCTCCGGTCGAAGAGTGTGGAGTCGTGCGGTATGCCCATAGGACGCTGTGCAGCTCCTCGACCCAAGCTTTCTTCGTTTCGTCCAGCCTTTGCTAGTGGCCTCGAAGGATTACTCGATTTGCTACTTCGGCTTACCCGTTAGTCTAGGGGTGTTCGACGGATGCGAAGTGTTGTTTTGTGCCCAGTTGAGCGATGAAATCCTGGAACTTCCTGTCCGTGAACTATGTCCCATTGTCCGTGACGATTGCCTGGGAAATGCCAAAGCGTGCGAGGATGTTTCATTTGTAGAAACGAAGTATGTTAAGGGCTGTTATTTTGGCCAGAGCTTCCGCTTCTATCCACTTTATGAAGTAATCAACGCCTACTATTAAGTATTTGATCTGGTTTGATCCCACTACGAATGACCCTAGGATGTCCAGGCCCCACCAGGCGAATGGCCACGGGGAAGACATAGCTTTGAGCTTGTTAGGTGGGGCTAGGTGCATGTCCCCGTGCCGTTGGCATTTGTCGCATTTCTTCACGTGCTCTTTAGCATCCTGCCGCATGGTTGGCCAGTAGTACCCTGCTCGAAGGGCCTTCCATGCAAGGGATCTCCCCCTGAGATGTTGGGGGTTGATTCCCTCGTGGATCTTGCCGCAGGACGTGGGCGACCATCTCCTCCTCGACGCATTTAAGCAATGGGATGGAGAACCCTCGCCTGTAGAGTTTATCTTCGACTTGGACGTAGGAACACGCCATGCGTCTGACCGTGCTGGCCTCTTTGGGGTAGGATGGAAGTTCGTCCCTAGCGAGGTAGTTGTAAACGGGGGTCATCCAGCAGTTGCTGTCACTGATTACCTATACGTCGAGGGTCGAAGATGTCTTCTCGATACTGGTTCGAGGAAGCACCTCCTGGATGACAGACTTATTTCCGCTATTTTTCTTTGTGCTTACTAGTTTAGATAACATGTATGCTCAGACGTTGTGTTCGCGGGGAACATGCTTCACCTCTACTGCTGCGAACTTCGTCATCTTTTCTTTGACCAAGGCTAAGTACTCGGACAGGTTGTCGTTTTTGGCCTGGTATTCTCCTCGAACTTGAATGGCCACGAGTTGCGAATCTGTGCAGATGACGACCTCTCCTGCCTCTAGATCCTCGGCCAGGCACATGCCGGCGAGGAAGGCTTCGTACTCAGCCTGGTTATTAGACGTGGGAAAGGATAAGGTGAGTGATACCTCTATGATGATTCCCTCGTCGTTCTCTAAGATGATGCCTGCCCCGCTCCTTGCCGAGCTGGATGCCCCCGTCTACGAAAATGGTCCACTTGTGTGCCCCCCAGGTAGGGGAATCTGCGAACGTCATCTCTGCGACAAAGTCATCCAAAGCCTGGGCTTTGAGGGCTTTTCTGCTTTCATACTGAATGTCGAATTCGGACAGCTCTAATGACCATTTGAACATTCTGTCGGCTATATCTGGTCGCCCTAGTAGTTGCTTTACGGGTTGATCTGTTCGGACCATGATCGTGTGATCGGTTTCCTCGTGGGATTTCACGATCATATCGTCCATATAGACTTCAAGCATGTCACCTATTTCTCCCCGGAAGAGCTTGTTCATCATCCTCTGGTAAGTCGCGCCGGCGTTCTTCAGGCCGAAGGGCATTACATTGTAGTAATAGTTGCTTGATTCGGTCATGAAGGCCGTGTATTTTTTATCGCTCATCGCCATTGGTATTTGATTGTAGCCCGAATATGCGTCCATGAAAGATAATAGTTTAAAACCGACATAGTTATCAACAAGTTTATCAATATTGGGTAGGGGTAGGCCTCTTTTGGGCATGCCTTATTAAGATCAGTATAATCAACACACATGCGCCACTTTCCATTATATTTTTTCATGAGTACAACGTTGGATACCCAAGTGGTGTACTTGGCTTCCGAGATAAATTTTTCCTCGAGGAGGTCTTTTACAGCTTGTTCTGCAGCCTCCATTTTCTCCGGAGACTGCTTTCTCCTACGTTGTGCTACTGCTTTGACGGCGGGGGTCAATCGTGAGTTGATGGCAGGCGACAGCAGGATCTAAGTCGGGCATCTCCGAGCGCTCCAGGCGAACAAGTCTGCGTTCTCTCGAAGGCAAGCTTTGAGTTGTTTCCTCGTGATGTCGGGGAGGCCGGTCCTTATCTTTACTCCTCGCTGAGGATCGTCGCCGAGCAGGACAAGCTCGAAGTCGCCATCCGGGATTGGGCGCATCGGATGAGAGTTGTTGTTGGTCGAGGCAGATGAGCTGCTCGGGCCAATCTGGTCCTCCTTTTGGTCATCTTCGGCAAAGCGGCTGTCGAGGTCGATGGAGTCGACACGTGGCAGTGGCTTGGCTTCCTCTGAGCTGCTGGGCAAGGATGGCTTACTGGACGTCTTTGGCTTGGAAGCGATGGCGTTAAGTCCCCTGGTGGCCGCTTCGAAGCATCGTCGCGCAGCTTCGATGTCCCCGTGTAATGTAGCGACCATACCCTTCGAAGTGTAGTAATTCATTTTGAGATGGACGGTTGATGGCACCGCTACCATCTCGGCTAAAGTTGGTCGCCCGAATATGCACTGATAGAGGGACGGGCAGTCAATTACTAGGAACTGAACTTTAATGGATCTGGCTGTCTCCACAGATCTAAAGGTCACGATCAACTCGACGTACCCCCAGGGTTTCTTGACCGACCCATTGAAACCCTGGAGGTCGGAACCCACGTAGGGAGTGAGGTGCGATTCGTCCAGCTGGAGAGTCGAGAACAGCTGTGAGTACTTAATGTCGACCGAGCTGCCTTGGTCGACTAAAATCCTGCGAACATCAAAATTTGCCATCTGGGCTCGAATGAGCAGTGGGATACTCGAGTTCGGGGACCCTCCGAGGAGCTCTTCCTGGTAGAAGGAGACGGGAACTAATCCCTTCTGGCCCTTGTCGAGCGTTGTCACTTTGCTGGAGCTCGTGCTGATCAGGTGCTCGAACTTTCTCTTCACGGAGTCCATGGTGACTTTGTTGAAGCCCCCTCCGGAGATGACCATCGCGGAGGGGAAAGTTTCCCATGGGCTGAGGGCTGCGAAATATGCGGGAGCGCTGTGCTCATCTGGAACATAGAAATCCTCCGGTCATGATATACTCATGGCGACTTGGAGGTTGGTTTCTTCTGATAAAGGCACCTCTTCTTCTACTTTCTTTGACTCCTGGGCGTCTTGCCGGGGAGCGACTTTCTTCTTCGTAAACTGCTTCAGGTGCCCGTCCCTAATCAGTATTTCTATTGGCATCCTTCAAATGGATGCAATCTTCAGTGGTGTGGCTGTGACTCTTATGGAAATGGCAGTATTTTGATTTATCGGCGTTGGGCCTGGCCGGTATCTGCTTGGGGAACCGAACTTCCGCTTGTTTAAACTCCGAGTTAGCACATTCGGAGAGAATCTTTTCTCTGGAGACAGTTAGGGGAGTGTAGTCGTGGAACCGGCCAGAGGGCCCTTTGTTGTCCCGGGATTCCCGGGGACGATCTTCGCGCCTTCTTTCCCCTTGACGGGATGTCGAGGGTTCATCGACCTTAGATGCCCGGGCATTCTCCTGATGGCGTGGGACTCGGGCAGAGCTGGCCGGTTCTTTTTCTTCGTATTGGATATACGCGTGCGCCTTGAGGAGGAAGACGTCCAGGCTCTTTGGAGGTACGAGGCCAACAGCTTTAGAAAATTTTGAATACGGGCGAAGTCCTCGTTCGAGTAGAAATTTCTTCATGTCGTCGGTAGTGGGGACTTGCACAGCTTCTTTATTAAACCTCTCGATATATGCCCGGAGAGGCTCATCCTTCCCTTGAATTATAGCCTCAAGGGAGGCTTCAGTCTTTGGGTGGCGGCGTGATGCCGTAAAGTGCCTAGAAAACATCCTGCCCAACTGCTTCCACGAGGTGATGGACTCCTCGGGTAGTTGTTTGTACCGGGTCATTTCCCCTTTCTGGAGCATGGTCGGGAACAGGCGGCACTTGATGGTGCCCCGGATGCCACGGTAGTCTAACAGTGCATCGATGTTTTTGATGTGCTCATCTGGGTCAGTCGTTCCGTCGTAAGTGCCCAAAAACGGGGGTTTCTCCAAGCCTTTGGGGAGGCGTGTAGCCAATATCTCCTGGGACAATGGGTCGTGGGGCTCATCGTCGCTGCTGGAACTGGTCTAGGAAAGGGAGCAGATGCCTTGCTTGTGACAGCGACTTCTTCGGGGTGATGGTCGCGCCCGACCCTTTGGTCTGACCAGGGGCGAACGTTGATCCCTCCAGGTCCTCTTGTGGCCCAGGGAATGTTGGTCGCGCGGGGAAACGTGATCGCGCTTTCGAACTGCATGGGATTCTGGTTCTTGGCGCACCCGACGAGCAGCTTCGCGTCGGGGTTGTGGACTTTTGGATCGTCGTCCATCCTTCCTCGGCTGAGGGGATCTCGGACAGGAAGATTGTTCTAACGCCCCAATCCTCTCGTTTTGTTGGAGGATCAAAAGGTTGGTCTTGTTGATTGCTTCAAGGAGGGCCACCATGGTCGGGTCGGCGTTGGGTGGAGCTGGAACGGGCTGGAGAGCCAGCAGGGGCTGGTCGTCAACACGGTCAGTAGGAGTGGGGGAGGGAGACGCTGTAGCTCCGTCTCGAGGAGGAATGCAGGTCCGTCAGCATCAGTTTTGTTGACGGGGAGGACAGAAAGTTTGCGAGCATCTTGGACGTGATCTTGGCAAGCCATGATCGTAATCTTGGACAGAGAATGTGTTTTGGTCTTTGAATCTGAGATGGATGTTAAGACGGGGATAACAAGTTCCCACAGACGGCGCCACTGATTGTGAAGGCTGATCAGATCCTGTGATGGGTCAAGAAGAACGTCTGTGATGCTGGGTGCTTGAGATGAGGAGGGGGTGTACCTGCAAGGCACTCTGATGCTAAAGTAAGAATTGGGGGAGTGAAAGGCAAGTACAAAAGTATGAGTTCTTAGGATGATTTTTGGATACCTGACCCTCTCAAATGAGAGGGTTTTTATAATGCCCCCAGCGCGTGGCCAACGGCCCCTATCTTTGGGGCGGAATAACCGTTTCTTGAAGAATAGGTAACTGCCAAAAACTAGCCGTTGTGACGGGCAGAGGTGCCCAAAACTAGCCGTTGCCACGGGCAAAGACGTAGTTCCAGGCACAGGCGTCATGATCGTTCTTGGATGGAGAAGTGTGCGTAACGGGGAGGAGCAAATGACCTTGGGATTCATCTGTCCATCTGTGCCCGGTAGAGGGGCAGAAAGGTAAATGTTGCCTCACCTCAGCTGAACTTAGGCAATTGAGCCGTTCTGAGAGCAGAAGTGGATTGGGCCATGCCTAGTCATTGGTCCAGTCTGGAACACACTATATATATATATATATATATATATATATATATATATGGTTAAAAAGAAAGACAAAAAAATTAGAATTGTTTCTTCTTCATCTCCGGCTAACCCTCCCCAATACTCACCAATTTTTTTTCTTTCCTAGGTCTTCCAATAATCAAGATGCATGCTGATTTCTCACTTAAATCCTCGATACAATACGCAAAAAAAAGGATTCTAATTAAGTCATAATCCCTCATTTTCTCTCTCTCTCTCTCTCTCCAACTCTCGACGTGGCTTGGTTATATTTATGGGTGATTGAAAATCTAAACAAAAAGGAATTTCAGATCATTATGCCAAACCTATGAAAGAAATGTTCTTGCATTTGCTATGGTTTATAAGCATTTGAAGTTGACTTTAGTCTTAGTGGTTAAATGACCATCTTATAACGTTTATAGAAAGAGATGTTCTTGTAATAATTAATAATTATGTTATTTTAACTCATTTTCTAAAATTGGATGGTAGACGATTTTAATTCTAAATATATTGCATTAAACAATATTATTTCTTATTTTCGATATTATTAATTCATAGTTTTTTTTCTTCATATTTAACTACACTAATATATAATGTCTGGATGCGCCTCTGACCATATTATAATTAATTAATGGACCGGCATAAATAAGACTATTATGTGGTCAATCTTATATTTTAGTCTTCCAATAAAATGATAAATTAATGGTAAACACTCCGGTACCTTTGAAATTAGTTGGGTACCGATATCTTTAACCAATCACATATGCCACCTCATTTTATTATTTTATTTTATTTTAAATTTTTTTTTTTTTTATAATTTGTACTAAAGGTATCGATACCCAACGTATATTTATGGGTACCAAATAATTTACTTAAATTAATAAGTATCTATTACTTATAATAAACAATTAAACTTTTACTTATCCTAAATAATGAATAATCATAATTAATTTGATACTTTATACTATCTGTATACTATTTTTACAATAGAGTACAATTATTCTTGGTGTATTTTTACTTTAGCGCAACAAGATACATTATGAAGAACTTAAAAAGTGCATATTTGAGAATATTTGAGTATATTTTGAATACTCTCATAATCAAACAAAAAATAATTTATAAAACATATTTTCATTTCATTATCATAAAAATACTCCAAAAAATGAGAAATTTTTTATCTTCCTAATTTCATAGAAATATAGGTTAAATATGTTTATAATTCTTTTAAATATTTTATATTTTATTTTTAATTTTTCTAAATAATTTTTTTAAAGAATGATCCTTTTAAAATTTTGTATCCATACTTTTGATCTTAATATTAAAACCGTTGTTAAAATTATCGTTAATTCAATCATTAAGTGATAAACCGTCGTTAAAATTGTAGTTAA
Organism: Lathyrus tuberosus; assembly: GCA_022829125.1. Classification (NCBI taxonomy): domain Eukaryota; kingdom Viridiplantae; phylum Streptophyta; class Magnoliopsida; order Fabales; family Fabaceae; genus Lathyrus; species Lathyrus tuberosus. The sequence continues at coordinate 7,151,260 of JALAZF010000154.1, read as the reverse complement.
TTCATTCGTTAAGTTGTACAAACTGTCGCTAAATTATAAAAGAGACCAAAATATGAATGGAAAATTTTAAGAAAATTATTTTCAAAAATTAAAAACAAAATTTGAAATATTTAAGGGAATTACAAACATATTTTACCTTAAAAATAATCTATATTTTAATAAATTGTAATGAAAATAAAATTATCGGCGTGCAAAGGCAACCAAAATGGACCACTTTTCTCCTAGTCATAAAATGTTTCCACCTATTTTTCAAACTTCTAACAACACGATTGATTTTTAATACACCAACTTGCTAGTGTGTCCACTCTCATGCTTCTTTACCTTCCACCACATACTACTATAAAATCCTTGCATGTTCCCTAACAAAAATCCACACACCATTGTATGAGTTTCACAATATCTAAATCAACATGGAATGTGCAACCCAAACAAATTTCATATCAAACATTGAGCTTGTCATCATAGAAAAAAACATCATAAACCAAAACAATGACCAAAAACCAACCTCGTTAGTTGTCACAAAGAGATTCATAACATGTTTGTTAAAAAAACTCCATGCAGGTTATTTCAGAATCAGTCTCTCACTTGGTGGACAAGCATTACTTTGGAAAACCCTAATTGGACCAACAAAAGACACAAACATTTCAAGACATGTTCTTAGCATGTTACCTAATTCAGTTTTCATTCTACTATGGTCTTTGTCTCTTTTTATTCTCACATTACTCTCTCTTCTTTACCTTTTAAGATGTTTGTTTTTCTTCAAGATGGTTAAAGCTGAATTCTTACACCATGTCGGAGTTAACTATCTTTTCGCTCCGTGGATTTCGTGGTTTTTGTTACTTCAATCCACACCGGTACAATTTATAACTCCCGAAACCGCGACCTATCTGATTCTATGGTGGATATTCGCGGTTCCGGTGGTGGTTCTTGATATTAAGATTTATGGACAGTGGTTTACTAAAGGGAAGAGGTTTTTATCGACGGTTGCGAATCCGACGAGTCAGTTATCGGTGATAGGGAATTTGGTTGGAGCCCAGGCGGCGGCGGAAATGGGATGGAAAGAGTGTGCAGTTTGTTTGTTTTCATTAGGGATGGTTCATTATTTGGTGTTGTTTGTAACACTTTATCAGAGATTCTCAGGCGGTGATAGTGTTCATGTGATGTTAAAGCCAGTTTTGTTCTTGTTCTTTGCAGCACCTGGTGTGGCTAGTTTGGCTTGGGAATCCATTGTTGGAGATTTTGATACTCTTTCCAAGATGCTATTCTTTTTGTCTCTATTCCTCTTCTTCTCACTGGTATATTTAATTCATTCATTCATTTATATATTGTTTTTTTTTTTAAATGGTGGATTATAAATATTCAACTAACATAAATATAAAAAAATATTGTGGTCAAAGATTGAATCGTGTAAAAATATTGTCGTCAAAGATTGAACCATTCATATAACAGTTTACACTCATTTAACTATATTATTACATTATTTCAATTAACTTCATTTATATATTGGGTTAAATATGTTTTTAATTCTCTTAACTATTTTAAATTTTATTTTTAGTTTTTTAAAATATTTCATTCAAAGAATGATTATTTTTAAAAAAATTTATCCACATTTTTTGTCTTTCCTTCAATTTATCAATGTTTTTTACAATTTAACAACTAAATTAACGATAATTTTATAGACAATTTTAGTATTAGAGATTAAATGATGAATGAAAAATCTTAATAAAAAATTTGAGATATTTAAGAAAAAACATGTATATTTAACCCTTTATATTTAACTTGAAAGGGACTAATAAAAACACTAGATAATTTAAACTCAACTAGTTGTTTTCATGCATGCAAATTAAGTCTCCATAGGAAGATAATGATTTTTTTAATATTTCAAGATTGATGTGAGCTTTCCCTCAAGTAACGACAAAGCCTACAGCTGGACTAATTTTTTAGTCAAAATATAGTGTTTTACTATCAATTTAAAAGTTGGTTTTTACACGATTTTAGAGGAAAATATTTTTGAAGGATTGTATATGTATTTTATATTTTTAAAAATAAAAAGTATATATATATATATATATATATATATATATATATATATAGGGTTATGCTAATGCACACCCATGTAGGTGTGCATTAACAACATACACTTTAGTGTATTTTTGTGTGGGGCACACCAATTTTTGGTGGGACCCACATTAGAAAGATGAAGAAAAAAAATAGACGTGGTGTATTTTTGTGTAGAACCCACCAATTTTGGGTGTAAGTTAGCATTTCTCAAAAACTCGACAACTTACGGGGACGAAAATACTATTTAAGTCTATTTTAAAATATATTTAGTATTTAAAGTATATATATATATATATATATATATTTTTTTAAATACTAAATATATTTTAAAATAGACTTAAATAGTATTTTCGTCCCTATAAGTTGTCGAGTTTTTTATTTTTGTCCCTGAATTTTTTTTTTCGGTTTTAGTACCTTTATTTCACATTCGTGTTCGTTTTAGTCCTTAAAATCAAAATCCGCAGGAAAATCCGAAAATTTCCTGCAGATTTTAGTTTTAAGACTAAAACGAACACGAATGTGAAATATAGAGAATAAAACCGAAAAACAAAAAGATTCAGAGACGAAAATTAAAAACTCACCAACTTACTAGGACCAAAAACCTTTACAATATACACACAATCCTCTAAACTCTTTTCTTCTATATATTTCAAAAACCAACTCACAAAAGAGACCTTTAAAAAATTGTCTTCTTACACTAACATGAGATATGGATCACATTTTTTTGGTAGGTTGCGGCACAATTTGGAATGTCTCTATCATATATTTTTGTTGCACCACTTGATACTACGATTCATGTGCTATAATTTGGCCGTACAAGATTGAAACATCCTAGTTGATTGAAACATCCTAGTTGATTGTAACATTATTTTGGCATTTCTTAAAAGTCTAAACCTTTTTCAATATTGCTAGGGTTAAGTGGTGATGAATAAGCGTCACATTGATTTTGAATGAATAAAATATTTAAAATATAAGAGAAGTGATTTGTGTGTTTAATGTTTTAGGTGCGTTTGAATGAAGTAATTCAACTTACTTGTAAATTATTTTATTTGAATATAGTATTAAAAATTATTTATTATTAAATTTTTTGGATCATTTTTGAAAATTTAAAAGTTTTGGATAAATTTAAAATTTAAAAATAAAGAAAAACTTGCAATTTTTGAAATTTTAAAAGGACCGATTTCTAAATTCTAAATATTATTAAGAATTAATTAATGAAGTTAAATATAAAAAAAGTCAAGGTGTGGCCTAAAATATTAACAATTTTATATCCTCCAAAATATTAACAATTAATATTTATTTTGAATTAAACAGATTTGCAGGCCAGCCCTATTCAAGAGATCTATGACAAAATTTAATGTTGCATGGTGGGCTTACTCATTTCCTCTCACTGTGCTTGCTTTGGCTTCAACAGAATATGCACAACAAGTCAAAGGAACATTTTCACACATTCTAATGCTCATTCTTTTGGCACTTTCTGTTCTTGTTTATGTTTCTCTTACGGTTTTTACTCTCCTCAACTCTAAGATGCTTCTACCAGATAATGATCCCATTGCTAGCTTCCTCATTGTTTGATTCTTTTGTTGATTATCAATAGTGCGAATTAATAGTTAAATTCTTCATTTAATTATAATTTAAACTGTTTATTATTAATTAGATGTGTGCTTAATCTATATGTTTAGGTAGCAATTTAGATCATGTGATGAAATACTAATTAATATTGTTTGTATTTGTACAAAAATGAAGATAATCTAAATATAAAATTTTGTTAAGAATTTTTTTTATAATTCAAGTGATGTAATCGGTTAACACAGGGTTGTAATCGGTTACAGTTAGACGAAAATCATTTATGAGCTGAAGAAACAAAGCATGTATCGTGAGCGTAATCGGCTAACGTAATCGATTATCACTGAGAAGGTGTTATTTTCGTAGCAGCGGTAATCAGTTATAGGTTTAGTATAATCGATTACAGATTCGTAAATTCTATTTTTTTTTTTTACTTATGTGATTGTGTAACATGTATCCCAATTATCTTGTAATGTTTTGTATATATGCCTTGGAGGTATCATCATCAAATATAGCAGAAAATATTTTCTCACCCTCAATTATCTCTCTCTCAATTCATCTCTCCTTCTCCATACTCTAATTTTCTCCACTATTCGTCAATCTTGTGATTCCAAGTTCTAACACTTGACATCAAGAGCCTAGTTATGACCCACAAACACCTAGTGTGCAAAATAAATTATGTTTCCAATGAAATAGTTCCAACAAATCTACTCATCTTTGATGCGAAGAATTACGAAAAATGGTGCAAACAAATGAAAGTATTGTTTGACTGCCAAGATGTTCTTGAAGTGATCAAGAACAGGGTGAATCCCATTGTCCAAGGTGCAACAGATGCACAACGAACAACGCATAAGGAAGATAAGAAGAAAGATTTCAAGACACTATTTTTTATCCATCAATGTGTGGATGGTGACAACTTTGAGAAAGTTGGTGATTGTGAATCATCAAAGAAAGCATGAAAAATCTTAAAGAAGGCATACACATGAGTTGACAAGTCGAAGGTGGTGAGGCTACAAACTCACAAACACCAACTTGAATTGATTCAAATGGAGGAAAAGGATACAATCAACGATTTCACAATGAGAATCACTCGGTTGGTGAATCAAGCAAAGGCATGTGGAGAAACAGTCACTGAGCAGTATGTTGTCGCAAAAATCTTGTGTTCTTTAACACCGAGATTTGACAACGTGATTGTAGCGATTGAGGAATCGAAGGATCTTGCGACGATGAGAAAATAGGGGCCGCAAAGCTCTCTTAGACTCATGAGCAAAAGATGGAAGAGAGAAAAAATGATAAGCCAAGGGAGAAGATCGCTTTGCAAGCTCGCTTCAACGAGAAGAACACAAGATTGAAAGGAAAATGGCCCATGAAGAGTAAAGAGAATTTTCAGAATTTTGGTGGAAGAGAGTCCCAAAGTTTCAAGAATTCAACTTGTCAAAGGGGTGAGAGAAGTTGGAACAAGAATGGTGGTTAAGGCAACTTTAGATGTGAAAGGGAAAGTTTTGATAAAAGTAAGACACAATCCTTTAAGTGTCAAAGGTTTAGTCATTTTGCAAGAGAGTGCAATGAGAACAAGAAGGAACCTCAAGGAGATGAAGCAAAGTTTGCAAGATGAAATTTTTATTATGAGAATACACTCTTGATCATGATTAGAGAAGGCAAATGTAGCTGCATCACCCGGCTGTAACCGATTATGTGAAAGTTTTAACCGGTTACATACAGAAGAAAATGTTATGGTGACTGTGAGAGAAGGAGTCCATGCAACGAAGAATGATATTTGGATTCTGGTTGTTCTACTCTTATGATGGAGAGAAAAGACTGGTTTCTTAAAATCAATTGTGTCATGAAGAACAAAGTGAAGTTTGCGGATGACACCACTCTAGCAACCGATAGGATCGATGATGTTTGGTTCATGATAACGAATGGTGGACATTCCTTGATCAAATATTTACTGTAGATTTTAGGAATCAAATGTAACCTTCTAAGTATTGGCCAATTTCTTGAGAAGGGTTACAAGATTCACATGAAAAACAAGTGGATGCACGTTATGGATGCAAATGGGGTTTTGGTCCTTAAAGCTCGTATGACTGCCAATAGAACCTTCAAGGTTGAGCTGAAGGTTATGAAGCATAAATGTCTTACTACAATGGCAAGTTGAGAAGAGTGAATATGGCATTATCGTCTTGGGCATCTCAATTTTCGAGATCTCAAAGACTTGCAAAGGAATGGAATGGTAACAGGGTTGCCATTGATCAATATACCGGTGAAATTTGTGAAGAATGTGTGCATGCAAAGCAACGTAAGGGTAAATTCAGTAAGGATGCAGATTGTAGAACCAAGAATCACCTTGAGGCGGTGTATTCGGATGTGTGTGGACCGATGCAAGTAGATTCCATTGGTGGCAATAGATATTTTGTCACATTCATCAATGATCATAGTAGAAAGCTACGGTCATACCTAATTAAGAGAAAGGATGAGGTATTTGAAGTGTTTAAGAAGTTCAAGTCCATGGTTAAGAGACATAGCGGTCACAAGCTCAAAGTGCTTAAAATGGATGGTGGAGGCGAATATGTCTCAACAGATTTTGAGATGTTTTATGACCAAGAAGGGATAGTACATGAGGTTGTACCACCTTATACACCGCAGCAAAATGGTGTTTCCAAAAGGAAGTATCGATCGATAATGAACATAGTAAGAAGCATGTTAAAAGAGAAGAACTTTCCAAAAGAGTTATGGGGAGAAGCGGTATTCACAGCTTCCTATTTGTTGAATAGGTGTTAAATAAAGAAGCTTGAGAAGGTAACACCAGAGGAAGCATGGTCGAGATTCAAACCGAATTTGAACCATTTGAGAGTTTTTGGTTCAGTAGAGTATCGACATGTTCCGAGGCAACTTAGAAAGAATCTAGAAGATAAGGGAGAAAAGATGATACTTGTAAGATATCACTCTACCGGTGGTTACAAGTTGTTTTATGTAGCAAACAAGAGGGTTGTGATTAGCCGAGACTTGAGTTTTGACAAAATAAAGCAACTGCATCAGCCTATAACCGGTTACTTAAAAGCTACAACCGGTTATAGCTTTGAAAATTCAAATTCTGCAAAATTGGTAAGTGAAAAGAATGTGAGAAGATCAACAAGGAAAAGAGGTTTGCCTCAAAGACTCCAAGATTTCAATCTGTTCCGAGATAACAAAGTTAATGATTATGGTGATTTCGTCTATTTTGCACTTATGGACGGATCCAAACCTGTTAAAATGGAAGAGGCTTTAAGTGATCCAAAAGGGATTTGTGCTATGAAGGAGGAGATGGGATCTATTGAGAAGAATATTACTTGGGATTTGGTTGATCTACCGGACAGGAAGAATCCAATTGGTGTGAGATGGGTGTAATACCCCAAATTTTGACCACTTAGATTTCCCATCATTGTGAAAATCATCATCACAATATGGATGAACCATCATGCTTCATCAGTCTCCCCAAAGATGGGTGAGCATCCAATACAATCAAAATTAGGGTTTCAAGCCCTCTCTGAGTGCTTAGACAAAGGATCAATCAAGAAATGACATGATCTTCAACTTGTCTAATCTCTTAAATATCCACAAAGGATCAAAAGGACTCCCACTTCAAGGATTAAGCACAAGGATGCTCCCTTCTAGGTGGATCAAGCCTCAAGATCGCCAGTGTCACCAAATTAGGGTTTTGGTCGACCAGGGCCTCCAGATGGAAAATTTTCATCTGGGCACAAGGCAATGATCCAAAACATGACCTAATATACTTCATGGAACCTCATGAACCCATGCATCAAGTCAATTTTGCCTCAGGGGATGCATTCATCAAAAATCAGGAATTAGGGTTTCTTGACCTAATTCACCCCTAAGTTGACTTTTGGGACAAACCATGAGCCAAGACCTCAAGACATGATTTGAGGGTCTCTAATATACCATATTGATCCATTTGTAACAATGGATTGATCCAAGAAGCTTGAGCAATAAGTCTCAATTTCATCTGCACCACAATTAGGGTTTTAAGAGAAAAGTCAACTGTAACTTTGACTTTTGACCAAGACATGCTCCCAAACCCTAATACATGATTGAATATACCCTATGACACCCATGGAACATGTCGATCAAGTTTGATTTAGGTCAAGGACATGATTTCCTGAAGAATTGCACAGTTTGAAATTCATCTGATAAAAAGTCAACTGTGCACAAAAGTCAACTTTGACTTTTTGAGATTTTTCACCAAAATGGATTTTTAACCCTAAAATGATGTTAATGTATGATTTGAATCATCATTCATCAAGAAAAATCAAGAAAAGTGAGATAACTTGTAAAAGGGGTAACCATAAAACTTAGAAATTTTTCTAAGTTAAAAATAAAGTTGCAAAGGTACCAACTTTGGAGGACCATAACTCCTAAACCACAAGGCCATTTTTTCTCATCCAAAGCTGGATTTGTAGCCCTCATTATCACCTACAAAAACTTCAACTACAAGTCATTCCAATTCATTAAGGATTTTGAGTTATGGAGTGATCAAAGGGGCTGAAAAGTGAAAATGTCACTTTTTCCAACACTTAGTGAAATTTTCACTAAGTCAGATTCTGCCTCACTTTTTGCCAAATGTAGGGGGATTTTTCACTTGGAATCAAAAGAGATCAAAACCAAACTTGTTTAAACAGTTGTTGTATCATGTAAGAGCTTTCCAAAATGGCCAAGAACATTGCCAAATTCAACCTACACCATGAGATACAACATTGCCAAGTTGCCTTGCTGAAATCTGTCAAGGCAAGGCAGAATTTGCAACTTTGGTCGATTTGCCAAAATCAGCCAAATTCAATTGCTCCTATCCACTTGGACACCTCAGAGGATTGAATCTAAAGGGGTCAATCACTGAGCCAAGCCTCCAAGGTCCAAGGAACAAGAAATAGCATGTTGAACCTAGAATGGCCAAAATAGGGACAAGACTTCAAATTTGGAATGAGGCATTCAATGGAACCATCAAGGTGGCATGGACTCAGCCATTCTCATCTGAAATCAGTCAAGACTTATCCAAGACCAAGGGGACCAAAGCTCTGTGCCCTAACCTCTAGTCAATGGCTAGAGGAGACTTGGATTTTCATTTGCCAACATTGGCCAAACCTACTTACCAGCTGCCATGCACTATTCCTTGCAAAACAAACTTGCTCTACTATAAATAGAGCTCAATTGTGGTCTGTTTGAGTACACCAAAGCCATCTAACAGATGCTTTCCTCAAAATCTCTTTCTCTTGGAAAAAATGCCTTTCTTAGCAAGGTAGCTATCGGGTTTTGAGTTTGAGAGCAATTCCAATCAAACCAATCACTCACACACCTCACGTACATCACATATGAGCTGATTAAACACTTACATAACATTTGGAACATCAAAATCGCAAAATCACTTGCCATCCACACAAGTTTGAAGTGAAGTTGCAACTGAGATGCCATAAACTGATCCAGTCCATTTCAATTCAATCCAAGTGTTCAAACACACTCCATATGGTGTAGGGAAGCTGTCCAGATCATCACAACTTGTCTGTAACACCTCCAACTCAAAATCACATCTGCTCTTGCTGTCACGACTTGGAGGTAAGCACATACTTGGTCATCTCTCAATCTATGCATATTTCCTCGCACAATAATTTGGCCATATGTTCATAATCATGCATGGAATGTTTTCCCTCAATTAATTGCATTGTTTGAATTGTGTATCAAAAATCCTAGCCTTCATGCAGAAATTAGGGTTCTTGAGGTCTCTTCGTGATTTCTTGTTGTATGTTTAATTTAAATGAAATTAAAGTACATAGATATGATCGTGAGGTTGAGGCGAGCATAATGATATGTGGATTACATGATATGATTACGTATTCATGGAGATTGGATAGAAAATGCAAATCTGAGAAACCAAGAACACGCGCGTGTTCTTCAGCTTGTTCTTGGCGCCATTTTTAGAAATTCAAATATTTGAATTTTGTGATTTTGTTTAATTGATTCAAAAATTAATTTCTCTCTGAGTTTTAATGATTTTGAGTTGATTCTTGTTTTAATAATTCACAAAAATGTTAAAATATTTTATTTTCACAAAAAATCCCAAAAATATTATTTATTTCATATAATTGATATTTTTGTAAAGAATTAATATTTTGATTGTTTTTGGCATTTTAAATATTTTTTCTACATTGATTTTGCAACTTTTAATGCTTTCTAATTATTTTGTAGGTCAACACTTAATTTTTGAAGCATTAATCCAAGATCACAATTTGTTTTCCATGTGTTAAACAATTTTTGATCATTTTAATTGAATTTTTATTCAATTAAATACATTTTGAAAACAAATTAGGGTTTTGGATTAATTCAACCCTCATAAATCATTTTCAAAAACACTTTGGGCCTCTTGAGAGAGTGTAAGACCCATCCCCCCTTGTACAAAAACTTTTTGGGCCTCACTCATTGTATAAGTCCCTCTGTACAAGTAAACGGCGCGATCGTCGCCCGTTTAAAAATTCAAAACACTTTGGGCCTCTATTAGAGTGTAAGACCCAATCCCCCTTTTAACCAAAACATTTTGGGCCTCACTTATTGTATAAGTCCCTCTGCGTTAAAAGAAAACCTCGGCGCGATCGCCATTTTAAACGAAAAAATCATTTGGGCCTACCCTCGTGTTATAAGCCCCACTATTTTCTTTAAACCTTTTTTGGGCCTCTTGAGAGAATGTAAGACCCATCCCTTTGTACAGAAAACCATTTTGGGCCCCAGTCACTTGTATAAGTCCCTCTGTACAAAGTTCAAACAGTGCGCTCACTGATAAAACCCTGGGCCTCTCCTTGAGCTGTAAGCCCCAAATCTTTCTTTTTCAAAGCACTTTCTCCTTTGATTTTGAATATACTGTTGTTTTTAATCTTTCTTTGTTGAACAACTAACCAAACAGCATGAAAGCACTACAACCGAGTAAGTGGTTATCGCTTTCATTTACTGCTTTCATATTATAAACTTTATTGTGGGGCTGCTCACTGTAAGTCTCCTTTCATAAACTCATATCTACTGTGTAATAATAGTATACATATTTCGAGTTTCCCCGGCTACTACGTCTAGAACTAGGTGACGCCGTTTCACTTATTCGTAGAAATAGGCGCCTAGATCCCCAATAGGAGCACCAGATACAGTCTTCTCTTCGGCTGTCCTCCTTAGGAATCGTCAAGAAGCTCTACTCCCCAAGATGAATGTATTCTCCGTGAATGGCATCTTTGAGTTTCTTCCAAATTCTCGAACTTTCCTGACTTGATCTATTCCTTGTGGATAGCTTGCCTTGAATGTCTCGGGGTTTAGGTACCTACTACGGTCATAATCTTGGACCTTAACTAGGGAACCCTCTTTAAAAGCTAAAAATCGCTGGATAGTAAACCTCGCACGTTTACCAGTGGTTTTTATCTTTAAAAGAGTTATCTCTCCTAATGGAAAGGAGATGATAGACCCACGGGCTTCTTAAAAGCATCGGCCTCCTCTTGGGCATTATTCAAGGACACTACGGCTTCTTAGAAGTATTCACAGCCTCCTCTTAGGCTTCGTATAATGATCTCTTCCTCCGGGAATGATAGCCTCCTCTTGGGCTTAGTACAAGGACCCGTCGGCTTCTTAAAAGTTTCCAGCCTCCTCTTGGGCTTCGTACAAATTGTCCCGACGACCTCCTAGAGGTATAGGAACAGAACTTAGTTATCTCCATAGAACAGTCCTTTCATAGAGTCTACTACTGTTTCTCAAAGCATAGTACAAAAGAAAAAAAACTCTAGGCTTGGACAGTCTAACTTCCTTGAGTCTCAAAAGATATTCTCAAGTGACCCCTTCGTTAAATAGGAAGGAAACCCGCAGACTCGGACAGTCTCAATACCCTTTGGATTTTCCGTTTCCTCAAAGAAAAGGAAATATCCCTGATCCTCAAATCAAATCCCTGAGTACAGTGTTGCTCATATAAGAACTGATTTTCTCTTTTAAAATCAGTATGTTGGATTTGTCACTCAACTGAAACAAACTTTAGCCTCCATCTCGGGCTTCGTACGAGATACAAAAGACTCTCTTGTTGAGTCAAACTTTTAGCCTCTATCTCGGGCTTCGAACGAGACACAAATACTCTATCGTCGGGTCAAAAACTTTTAGCCTCTCTCTCGGGCTTTGTACGAGACACAAATTAGCCTCCTCTTAGGCTTTGTATAAGAAAACCACTGGTTAATCCAATTAACCTTTTAGCATCAAAGTTGTGCCTCGTTCACAGTACACAAACATCGACAACTCTTTCCCCCATCTAATCGCTGTAAGCGGCAAGCCTCTGGATCATCTATATCCATGCCACTGTCCCTCTTTTACCATGAGAAATTCCTAAGGAAAGATGGCATTGCTCTACACTGAGTTAAAGTCTTCTCCTTCAGGTTAAAACCCTTTCTTCGGAAATTATGGCATTGCTCGGATCCGCGTATCCCAGTTAAAGTAATTCTCCTTCTCCCCTCTTTAGAGATGACAAATTCTCTCTAAAGTCGAGGTCTTTCAGCTTCACGTCTTGGGCTTTGAACAAGACACAAATAGACCTTTCAGCTTCACATCTTGGGCTTTGAACAAGATACAAACTACCTTTCGCTTCACGTCTTGGGCTTTGAACAAGACACCAAAAACCAATTTCCTCCCATAGAATAGGAGGAACTACGAACGCTCTGATTTTCCTGTTTCGGTAAACGGGAATACGTAGGCATAAGATCGAAAGAAAAGATCTTAGCGAGCGCAATCAACAAAAAACCCAAATCCCATATCTCCATCAATCAAAAAGCAGTAATTAAAAAGCATCAGTCCTAACATCCTAACCCTTGTTCCCCGCCAGAAACATTAAGCCCTAGAAAGAAAGAAACCTGTATTGGCGAAATACGAATAACCAGTACAAAGGCCCCCCACATTGATAGCATCCGGAACCTAACAGACCGCTGTATAAACTCAGTATACAAAGCAGGGTTAATTGGAGACATCTATTTCCCTTCCTTATTCAGCTCACAATAGGATAAAAAATGAATCGACCTGTAGTCAAAGCTCAAATCGCAGAGAGCGACCAACGCTTAAGAACCGCGTCCAAAATCGCTCGCTACAGAAAAGTGGCGCCCACCGTGGGGTCGATCTTTCTTTCTTTCTGTTTTCCTTGTAAAATGGCGACTCTGCTGGGGAGTCATTGCCAAGATCTTTCTTCCTTAGGGCATCATCCCCGTTTTCTACGGAAAATGGGAACTCTAGCGAAGAGAAAGATTGACCTATGCTGGTCCATCTCTTAGGCAGAGAACCACAGATTGGGGCTTCCGCCGGGGAACCCATTTTCTGTCAGGAACTTAGGATTCATAGCTTTAAAGGTCTAGGATGTTTAGGACAAATATATATACTGCTTTTCCTAAATGCTATACGTGTTTATTTTTCTGCTAATGGGAATGCGGGTGATGCCGTATGTGGAAAGATTGAGTATACACCTAGAAAAGCCAACCCTTTCGTAGTTTGGAAACTATCAGAAATAGTTGTTACGCGATACTACCCTCATTTGAGGCTGGTGATCTATTCTCGGTGAATAGCACTTACTCTAAGATTGCACACAACTCGCTGGCGATCCGCTTGTTGTCTGCCTTCTTGGGAGGAGCTGATGATAATGAGTACAGGTACAAAAATCACCCTAGTATAAACCTTTGGGGATGGGTAGAGCCTTGACTTCATGACAACGACCCTCTGACCCCATGTTTTTTCTATGTTTTTGTGTGCTGCATTCATGCATTCATTTAATAAAACATTAAAACATTCAAAAAACTTTCTCTTCTAGTCTCTCTATTTTTAAAATTAAACTAAGACTGTGATTGCAAATATCAGAGAAAAAGATTATGCTAATGGATTTCGGTAGAAGGAGAACTCGCCATTATACCTTCAAGGTTCCAAAGTTAGGAGATTTGAGAAGGTTAGCAAGGATGATCGTTAACCCAGAGGCTTTCAGAGCCAAGCACGGTGGTTTGCTACCACTGTTAAGAGTCCATGTGATTAAGGGGATCATGGACGCGCTCATTCAGTTCTACGATCCGGTTTATCACTGTTTCACATTCCCGGATTACCAGCTATCACCAACGCTGAAGGAGTATTCTCATCTGACTGATTTACATATCACTGATCGAGCTCCATTTTCTGGACTGGAAGAAATTCCAAAGAATCAGACTATTGCAAGAGCAATTCATTTGGACAAGTCTGAGGTCAGGACTCACCTGATTACTGAGGGTGGCATCCAAGGTTTGCCAGCCCAGTTCTTGACAAAGAAAGCTCTGTACTTCGCTAGTATAGGGAACGGGACTGCTTTTGAAAGCATCTTTGTCTTGCTCACCTACGGATTATTTTTGTTTCCCAACATCAATAACTTCGTCGATATCAACGCTATTAAGGTTTTTCTCATTGGAAACCCTGTGCCGACTTTGCTTGCAGATGCGTATCATTCTGTACACTTGGGAAATTTGTATAGCGGAGGGGAGATCACATGTTGTGTACCTTTGCTCTACAAATGGTTTATCTCTCACTTGCCCAAGTCTGCTGCTTTTTGGGATTGCAAGAGTGTCTTACGTTGGTCGCAGAAGATCATGTCTCTCACCAATTCCGATATAGATTGCTGTAATAGGATTTATGAGGGAATCAGAATCATTAACCGTTGTGGAAACTTCCCCAGCGTACCCCTCATAGGAACTAAAGAAGGAATCAATTATCATCCGATATTGGTTCTTCGTCAATTTGGATACCCGATGAGACACATCCCACTGGGTGTTCATCTGGAAGGTCTTTTCCTCAAAGAAGGAGAAAATGACAGAGCACTAAAGACGGAAATAGTGCAAGCTTGGAAACAGGTTCATAAGAAAGGACGAGAGTCTCTGGGAAAACCAGACTGTGTCTCGGTGGAGCCTTATCTCCATTGGGTACAAACTAGAGCTCTCAAGCTAAAGATGCCTTATCCTCGTTACAGAATTCTTCCGCCGAGGGAATCTGTCATGTACTTCATGACGGAAACTGAAAAGCTTCAGGTTACTCTCAACAAGGTTCAAAAGGAAAGAAGGTCTTGGAAGAACAAGTACCGCACCCTCGACGTAGAGTGTATCCAAATACAGCAACTACTAAAAGAGAAAGATGCTCTGATTGAAATTTTGGAGCAACAGGCTGTAGAGAATCAAGATGACCAAAGGAATTTGCTCACTCCTTTCACTTGGCAAAGGAATGACAACCCGACAACGGGCTAAGCGCCCCGGTCAAAAAAAAGGAAGATACCAGAATCAGCACCCGGTTTCTCCTCGGAGAGGATTCGGGACCCATTAGTTTAGGTTTCTGTTTCTGCACTTTGTAATCTACTGTATTTCCATTTCTGTAATCCTTTGAATTTCAATAAAAAGGGGTTTCCCCACTGTTTGATATTTGCAATCTAATTGTCGAAGTTTATTTTGATTAAACCAAAAAACAACAATTAATATAATCATTGCATTCA
Organism: Lathyrus tuberosus; assembly: GCA_022829125.1. Classification (NCBI taxonomy): domain Eukaryota; kingdom Viridiplantae; phylum Streptophyta; class Magnoliopsida; order Fabales; family Fabaceae; genus Lathyrus; species Lathyrus tuberosus. Next base: position 7,136,100 of record JALAZF010000154.1, on the reverse strand, counting down.
TCATTATCACATCGCGTATTCTTCTTCCCTATGAATCTCACGTTTGTGTCTCGATTCTAGAGTCAAACTGTCTCATTCGTATAATACTCGGGCCAATCGTCAGAAAAAGATGGATGATCTTGAGGAAGAAAACAGAGAGTTAAAAGAAGAGATCGACGCTCTGAGAAAGGATATGAGAAAGCTTCGTAACGACATGCAAGCCATGGCAGAAGCTCAGCTACAAAGAACTGTGATCTCAGAGATCACCTCAACGCCCATCATAGAAATGTATGATCCTAGGTATCAGATGCCGAAAGATCGTCCTTGGGGCATGCCTGTTAACTATATCCCGGAAGGATATGTTCCGCCGATCATTGAAGATCAGGGAATCGCAACAGAAGCCGCTGGGCCTGAAGGTTACAAACTTCGGGAAAGCGAAGATGCCAGGGGCATACTGAAGACTCCTGAAGGTTACAAACTTCAGGAGGCGCCAAGACTTACTGCCGTAGTCACGGTACCACCCCCTGTGGTGCACACTGTCCCGGAAGGACAGATTCCACAGACACCTTCTGGTAAGAAGGAAACTATGTTTGACAGAATGGATGAATTCCAGGAGCAGTTCTTGGAAATGCAGAAAGAGTTGCAAGCCATTCGCGGTCAGGATCTATTTGGAAAGGACGCCGCAGACCTCTGCTTGGTCCCAAATGTGAAAGTCCCGCACAAGTTACAAGTGCCCGACTTTGAAAAATACAAGGGTAACATTTGCCCTCAGAGCCATCTGGTGATGTACGCTCGCCGGACGTCAGCTCAGACGGAAAATCAGGACCTGCTGATTCACTACTTCCAGGATAGTTTAACCGGTGCCGCACTCAAATGGTACATGGGTTTAAACTGTACTACGATCAGCACTTTCAGAGATCTTGGTACTGCCTTCGTCCAACAATACAAGTACAATTTGGACATGGCACCCGACAGAGATCAACTCAGATCAATGTCGCAAAAGGAAAAGGAAACCTTTAAGGAGTATGCTCAAAGGTGGCGTGAAATTGCCGCTCAAATTTGTCCACCTCTTGAGGAAAAAGAGATCACAAAAATCTTCTTAAAGACCTTAAGCTCATTTTACTATGACCGAATGATTGCCAGTGCACCCAGTGATTTCACCGAAATGGTCGGCATGGGTGTACGTCTTGAGGAAGCCGTCCGAGAAGGACGTTTGGTAAAAGACACTGGATAAACGAGCGGTACTAAAAAATACGGTAGTGCTCTCCCTAAGAAAAAAGAGCAAGATATTGGGAATATCTCTCTCGGAAAGCAAAGGCGACGTTATCAGCCAGTAGCAGCTGTTACTCCTGCTATCGGCCCCGCGCCTGTTCCTATGTATCAACCTCAGGTCGCGCAGAGCCAACCTGACCAACAAAGGACACAACAGCCTCTTCACCAGGTTCGTCCTCCATACAATAACAACCGTACAAAACGACCATCAGGGTTTAATCCTATACCCATGTTGTACGCAGAGCTGTTTCCGTTACTGCTGGCTAAGGGGCACATCCAGACTAAGTCTCCCCTTTCAGTTTCGGAAAATCCGCCTTTTTGGTTTAAAGCGGATCAAACATGCCCTTATCATCAAGGAGGTTCAGGGCATAACATAGAGACTTGCCTCAATTTCAAGTCCGACGTGCAAAAGCTTGTTAGGAGCGGGCTCTTATCTTTCAAAGATACGAATCCTAATGTTCTTACGAACCCGCTGCCTCAACAAGAGAAAGCTGCAGTCAATCTGATTGAGAAAGAGACTAATAATGTCTATCAAATTCACGATGTACTCTTATTGGGGACCAATCTGGTCAAGATGCATTGTAGACAGAGTGGATATGGCCATGTGCCACCTCATAATTATCACCAGTGTGATATCTGCTCTAAAGACAACCAGGGGTGTTCTGTAGTGCAAGCAGCTCTACAGGAACAAATGGATCTTGGATGGATCCAAGAGCACCGAGTTCGTGGAGTTAACATGGTTTACACGAATTCCAATGTCATTCAAAACCACGACATCCGTGTGATGAATGTCAACTTGGTGGCGATGCACTCAAGGCAAAGCCAGTATCATAATCTGCCGCGGCACGATTACAGTTCCTGTCTGATTTGCTCGGTAAACAAACAGGGATGCTCTTTCATACAAGAGGCCCTCCAGCGTCAGATGGATCTTGGATGGATCCAAGACTACTGTGATAGGAACTCCTATCAAATCAACATGGTTGAGATCTTCGACATCTGCGTAATGGATACCAACCTGGTAGAGTTACATGCTTAGCAGGTCCGACTTGGATTCTTAATCTCACATGATTACCAAAGCTGTAAAGCGGGTTGCGAAAACGATCGAGGTTGTACCCTTGTCCAGGAGGCACTTCGCACTTGTTAAATCACTGGTGGATGCCAATCTATATGGACGAAGATACTCAGCAGATTAGTATCAATCACGGGAATCCTACTCGTCGTCAAAGTCAGGATGTCCGATTAATGGAAGGTAACCTAGTGAGGTTACATTGTATTCAAAGTGGGCGTGGCCAGGTGCCACCACACAACTATGACAGGTGTAGCGTCTGTTCGGAAAGTAACCAAGGGTGTTACCTTGTGAGAGCAGCTCTTCAGGGTCAGATCGATCATGGAGAAATTCGTCCATATCCAGGTTCAGGACCCATCATTTGGTCGCCGAACTACCTTGCCGAACAAGTTGAGGATGTTGTCACGATCTTTGGTCATCACAGGACCAGGGATGTTTTTGCCATCATCCCTCTACTTGACGAATCTAGAGTTCCCAACCAGGAACGGATCGAGATTACTTACGATGGTCAGAAAAATCAGAAGGTTCCCATAGTCATCTATCTACCAGAGCCACTACCGTATGAATCAGCTAAGGCAATCCCTTACAAATACGGTGCAACAATAATCGAGAATGGAAAGGAAATTCCATTACCCTCCATCGTGAATATTGCAGACATCAGTCGTGTAACACAAAGCGGTCGAATCTTCAACCGAGGGGTTGGAGAATCCAATAAAGAAAAGGAACTTCAGGCGAAAATTCCTGATCCACCAGTCAGTCAATCTGGTAATCCCGACTTTTCAAAAGACAAAGATGAGATGCTAAAGCTCATCCAAAGGAGTGAATATAACATTGTTGATCAACTGTTACAGACTCCTTCAAAGATCTCAGTATTATCACTGTTACTCAGTTCAGAAGCCCACAGGGAGGCTCTCCAGAAAGTCTTGGAGCAAGCCTTTGTGGAACAGGATGTAACAATCAGACAGTTCGATAGCATTGTCTCTAACATCACTTCCTGCAACAATTTGGGATTTAGTGATAAGGAATTACCTGAAGAGGGTCGTCGTCATAACATGGCGCTCAACATTACAGTTAACTGCCAGGGCGATGCTTTAGCCAACGTACTGGTAGACACAGGGTCAGCCCTGAATGTTATGCCGAAGTCCACTTTGACGCAATTATCATTTAAGGGCCCTCCGATGAGAGTCAGCGAGGTCGTCGTCAAAGCATTCAACGGATCCAGAAAAACAGTTGTCGGCGAAGTTGATCTTCCCATAACTATTGGTCCTCACACTTTCCAAATCACTTTCCAGGTCATGGACATCCGGGCAACATACAGTTGTTTATTAGGAAGACCTTGGATACATCAGGCTGGAGCGGTTACTTCAACCCTCCACCAAAAGCTAAAGTTCGTCAAGAACGATCAACTTGTCACAGTTTGTGGGGAACAAGCCTTGCTTGTGAGTAACCTATCATCATCTACTTGTGTGGAACCCGAGGAGGTTATTGGAACTCAGTTCCAAGCACTATCGGTGAGCAAGGACGATCAATCCGAAGAAGGAACTTCAATTTCTTTATACAAAGATGCTATCAAAGCAGTCGAGAGTACCGATACAAAAGGATGGGGATGGCTTGTCATTCCTATTGACAATAAAACAAAGAAGGGTCTTGGTTTTTCTGCAACCTGTACCCAGACAGTTGCCAACGATGAAAGTCTTCATCCCCTTCAAAACTTCTTCCACAGTGGATGTTTTCTTCACCCAGTGTCTCAGACAGTTCATGCTATCAATGAGGAAGATCCCTCTGACACAGATGAAGAATGGAAGTCCTATCTTAACAAGGACGGTTATATGTCTCAAGAAGAGGTGCCTATGCCTTTTTGCTTTCCTACAGAAACTCCGAGATTTATACCAAGATCAGATGTCGAACTGATATACGGAGGTTGTGATCCAGAAGGATGCCATGCTCCGCCAAATTCATTAGAGGAAGACACTCCGATGAAAGACAACTTTGATCATAATTACTATGGCCCGATGGATGGTCTGCCAATGTGGCAGCCTTACCCAGGAAACTTGGGGCCAGAAAGTCAGCCGAGTAATGAAACTCTGCTGAGCGTCATTGAACAGAATACCTGTGTCCCCACCATGTCATGGGATCAACACTCAGGTCATTCAGAAGCTACTCAACATGAAGATGAATTCGCAACGTTTGCAGGACTAGAATTCATCAACTATGCTTTTTCTGAGGTCAACGTCATTGAGAGGGATGACTTCTCCAGTTCCAAAGAAGTTTGGGACACTTTGGGACAACCAAGTGGAAAATACGACTTTATGGTCAAGTACACTGCTCCCGAAAGCTCTCGTATCAGGCTCGAAGATATCCAGTCAACTGGATGGGGAGATACAGCTGAGGGCACCAATGCTATGCAAAATGCAACAGAGGAATCCTCCTACGACAATTCTGCCTGGGAAACAGATTCCAATGATCCTGCTCCACCAGAAATTAGCGTCATTTCTGAAGACAAATCAAGGAAGGTGCCAGACTTTGTGATTCACCGAGGAGTTCGCAGCCAATGGGTTACCGTCGAGGTTCCGAAGGTCGTTCGTCAGTCAAAGTGATTGCCATCTTTAACCTTTCGCCCTGCCCAGGTGAAACGGATGTTTTGATAGGGCTCGCTTTCTGTAAATTTCCCTCTTCGCTTTGCCCAAAGCGAGTGAGTTTTGTTTTATAGGGCTGTAGTTTCAAGATTCGACTTGTTCATTAATAAAATAATGTCGTTCTGTAATTTCCGCATTAATTGCTGTTTTCTCTTTTTGCTTTTTCAGAAAATGGTAATCCTAAAAAAAAACAATTCAAAAATAAAAACAAGCAGTAAAATAAATACACTGCACACACTTACATTTTCTCTATCTCTTCTAAACACGAATCATCACGTCATGCAGATTGCTTGTTTTAAACCCCGTTGAAACATACGATCTGATGCCTTCTTCCAACTTTGAGTTCCCAGTATTCGAGGCTGAAGAAGAAAATGACAACGAAATTCCAGAAGAGATCTCTCGACTACTCAGACAAAAGGAAAGGTCCATTGAACCTCATAAAGAGCCGTTGGAAACGGTAAACTTGGGTTCAGAAAAAGAGAGAAAAGAAATCAGGATCGGAGCACTGCTCAGTCCCACTGTCAAAGAAAGTTTGATAAAGCTTCTCAAAGAATTCCCCGATGTATTCGCTTGGTCCTATCAGGATATGCCAGGGTTGGATACCAGCATCGTGGAACATCACTTACCGCTAAGATCGGAATGTCCGCCAGTAAAGCAAAGGTTGAGACGCACTCACCCGGACATGGCCATCAAAATCAAAGAGGAGGTGCAAAAACAGATTGACGCGGGTTTCCTTGCTACATCTGAATATCCTCAATGGTTAGCCAACATCGTACCCGTTCCCAAAAAGGATGGAAAGGTCAGAATGTGTGTTGATTACAGAGATCTAAACAAGGCAAGTCCAAAGGATGACTTTCCTTTACCACACATTGACATGCTGGTTGACAGCACAGCAAAGTTCAAAGTATTCTCCTTCATGGATGGATTCTCGGGCTATAATCAGATCAAAATGGCGCCGAAAGACATGGAGAAAACTTCGTTCATTACCCCATGGGGTACCTTTTGTTACAAGGTAATGGCGTTCGGTTTGAAGAATGCCGGGGCAACCTATCAAAGGGCCATGACTACTCTGTTTCATGACATGATACACAAAGAAATCGAGGTATATGTCGATGATTTGATTGCAAAATCAAGAACAGAGGATGAGCACGTTGAACATCTGTCAAAATTGTTCGAACGTCTAAGAAAATTCAAGCTCCGCTTGAATCCCAACAAGTGCACCTCCGGTGTCCGTTCGGGGAAATTACTAGGGTTCATCGTCAACCAGAAAGGAATTGAAGTTGATCCTGACAAGGTCAAGGCCATTCAAGAAATGCCTTCTCCAAAAACTGAAAAACAAGTCAGAGGATTCCTGGGACGTTTGAACTACATCTCCAGATTCATATTTCTCATGACCGCGACATGCGCGCCGATTTTCAAATTACTCAAAAAGAACCAGGATTGCGTTTGGTCAGAAGATTGCCAAACCGCCTTCGACAGTATCAAGGAATATCTATTGAATCCTCCGATTCTATCACCTCCAGTGGAAGAAAGACCACTGATCATTTACCTCACAGTCCTAGAGGACTCAATGGGATGTGTACTTGGCCAGCAAGACGAAACTAAACAGAAAGAGTCTGCCATTTACTATCTAAGCAAGAAATTCACCGACTGCGAGACTCGGTACACAATGCTTGAGAAAACTTGTTGCGCTTTGGCTTGGGCAGCCAAACGTCTTCGCCAGTACATGATTCATCATACTAATTAGTTGGTCTCCGAAATGGATCCAATCAAGTACGTTTTCGAAAAACCTGCTCTCACGGGAAGGATTGCCCGTTGGCAGATGTTACTATCAGAATATGACATAGAGTACCATGCTCAGAAAGCCGTTAAAGGAAGTATTTTAGCCGATCATTTGGCTCATCAACCAATTGACGATCAAGAATCAATCGGGTTTGACTTCCCAGACGAAGATGTCATGTATCTAAAGATGAAAGACTGCGATGAACCGCTACCCAGTGAAGGGCCAGAACCAGGTTCCCAGTGGGGACTTATCTTTGACGGAGCAGTCAATCATTATGGAAACGGAATTGGGGCCATCATTGTTACCCCTCAGGGTTCCCACATTCCTTTCACTGCCAGACTTATGTTCAAATGTACGAACAACGAGGCCGAATACGAAGCATGTATCATGGGTCTCGAAGAAGCGATTGATTTAAGGATCAAAAACTTGGACGTATACGGCGATTCAGCCCTGGTTATTAACCAGGTAAAAGGAGATTAGAACAGATACCAATCAGGATTGATTCCTTACAAAGACTATGCAAGGAGGTTGTTACCCTTTTTCAACAGAGTCGACTTTCATCACATCCCTCGTGATGAGAATCACATGGCTGATGCATTGACCACTCTCTCTTCCATGATTAGTGTAGGTCGATGGAATGACACACCTAAGATCGACATCATGCGCCTTGAACGACCCGCTTACATCTTCGCGATTGAAGCAGTCATAGACGACAGACCTTGGTATCACGATATCAAATGCTTCCTTCAGAAACAAGAGTACCCATCTGGGGCAATCAGAAAAGACAGGAAAACCCTCAGAAGATTGGCTGGAAACTTCTTCCTGAGCGGTGACACTCTTTATAAGAGAAATTTTGACATGGTCTTGCTCCGATGCGTCGACAGACCAGAAGCAGACATGCTCATGAAAGAAATTCATGAAGGATCCTTTGGCACTCATGCCAACGGACGCACAATGGCGAGAAAAATTCTCAGGGCCGGGTATTATTGGTTGACCATGGAATCCGACTGCTACAAGTACATGAGGAGGTATCACAAGTGTCAGATATACTCCGACAAAATTCATGTACCGCCATCACATCTCAAAGTTCTTTCTTCCCCGTGGCCTTTTTCCATATGGGGAATCGACATGATTGGTATGATTGAGCCCAAGGCTTCAAACGGACATCGGTTCATTCTGGTAGCCATTGACTATTTCACCAAGTGGGTCGAAGCAGCGTCATTCGCCAATGTAACCCGACAAGTGGTGGTTCGATTTATCAAAAACAATATCATCTGCCGTTATGGTGTTCCAAGCGAGATCATTACTGATAATGGATCTAACTTGAACAATAAGATGATGAAAGAGTTGTGTGCAGAGTTCAAGATCGAACACCATAACTCATCTCCCTACCGACCCAAGATGAACGGAGCGGTAGAAGCGGCTAACAAGAACATCAACAAGATCGTTCAAAAGATGGTTGTAACCTATAAAGATTGGCACGAAATGCTACCCTTTGCTCTTCACGGTTATCGAACATCTATCCGCACTTCAACAGGGGCAACCCCTTTCTCTCTAATATATGGCATGGAAGCAGTGCTCCCCATAGAAGTAGAGATCCCATCAATCCGGGTATTGATGGAAGCTAAGCTCACCGAAGTTGAGTGGTGTCATAGTCGACACGACGAACTGAACCTGATCGAAGAAAAGAGAATCACGGCACTATGCCACGGTCAGTTATATCAACAGAGAATGAAAAGGGCGTTCGACAAAAAGGTCCGACCTCGTATTTTCAGAAAAGGAGACCTCGTGCTCAAGAAGATACAATCATTTCTCACTGACTCTCGGGGCAAATGGACCCCAAATTATGATGGCCCCTTTGTGGTCACGAAAGCTTTCTCAGGCGGCGCCTTGAGACTTGCAACCATGGACGGAGAGGAATTTGCCTACCCCACGAATGTTGATGTAGTCAAGAAATACTTCGCCTAAAAAAAAATGTCTCGGTGGATTGAAAACCTGAAAGGGCGGTCCAGGCAAAAGTTAGAGACAAGAAAAAAAAATCATCCCGATGGATTGGAAATCTCATAGTACAATCCAGGCAAAAATTAGGGATAATGGCAAGTAACTATGTTCAACAGAGGCAAGTCCCTCAGCAGCAGTTACAGCATCATCTATCGGAGGAAATCTCCAGTCAAAGGTCATCTTCGACAGAAGCTCAGGATGTCCCGAACTCAAAGTTTGTAGAAGGATAGTGGTCGTTATGTTTCAACGTAGCCCTTTTCCCTGTAAATTACCATTTTCTAACTTTGTATATACTCTTTGGAATCACGCGTTTGGCTGATCTCCATCTTATCAATAAAATTTGAGCCCTTGTGCTTTTGTTTGTAATTCTTTACTTGTTTTAGCTTTACAGAACGACGTTGTTTAAACTTAATCAGCGATTCTTGAAATAAAACAAAAATGAATTTACTTGTTAAATTTTTTCTGCTTTTAAATTAAAGATGGCATTTCTTTTGACTGTTGAACATCAGAAGAACATCAACCGCTTCTTCAGAAGTAAGCGAACTTCAAAGTGCAGAATCAAAGTACTCCTTCTAACCCAGTACGCCTGAATGAAGGATCAGCAATGTCAGAGACCATGTTTCGTCTGACATCCTCGGCCGAGTTCTCATCTCCTAAGCCCGATCAACATAGCTCCCAATGGGATTATCCCTCCTAAGCAAGGTGGAATTGCTATTTTGAATCAACGGTACTTCTTCGCCCCGCGATGGCCGAGTATCCAATTGTGTTCATCCATTAGTCTGTATGTCGCGTCTGTTTTGTCAGCATAGACATACATACATCATGCATTTTTTATTTGCATTTCATATTGCATCACTATCACTCTAGTCGGTCCTGTCCCCTAGTGGTAGAAGTCCTCTCAATCAAGTTGTCAGTTCTTGCCTCGTCAGGAAATACTGTGTGTGAACAACCTCGCTTCCAGTTTAATTCTGGAAAGAAGTTGGTCCTTGACCACTTTGATAACTTGAACCTCTAAAAAGCCAGAGAGAACTTTCAATAAGCATCACTCTTCGCCATTGAAGATGATATCCTTGCTTTCTCGGATTAAGGAAAATCCACAGAGAAAGCCTCGTGATCAGAGATTCGGCAGCACGCCAGTTTTGCTCCGAAAAACCACTGATGAGAAGGTCATCGGCACCTCAAAATTGGATCCCATCATATGGCATTTCTCTGGGAAGATCCCCAAGAAAAGTATGATGTAATATCCCCAATCAGAAGCAGTTTCTCAAGAAACTCACTTTCCCCAGTAGAAACAAATGGCGTCTCCAACAGAGAAGTTTGTACAACTCTACAACTCAGACGAATGGGTTCCCCAGCAAGTCTGACAACAAAACATTTTCTACTCAAATGGCATCTCCCCAGGATAATTCGGCGAGAAGTTTGAAGGAAAACCGCTACACATAGCGTCCCTTGTCAATAAAGTTTATTGACAAAAGAAACTAAGACCAGTTCCTTGGTGGGAAACTAGGATCGAGGGGAAGTTTATTTCAAAAGAAACTAAGACCAGTTCCTTGGTGGGAAACCAGGATCGAGGGGAAGTTTATTTCAAAAGAAACTAAGACCAGTTCCTTGGTAGGAAACCAGGATCGAGGGGAAGTTGACAAAAGAAACTAAGACCAGTTCCTTGGTAGGTAACCAGGAACAAGGGGAAGTTCAAAAGAAACCAAGACCAGTTCCTTGGTAGGAAACCAGGATCGAGGGGAAGTTTATTTCAAAAGAAACTAAGACCAGTTCCTTGGTAGGAAACCAGGATCGAGGGGAAGTTTATTTCAAAAGAGACTGAGACCAGTTCCTTGGTAAGAAACCACGATCGAGGGGAAGTTTACCTTTTTTAAGCATCATTGCTTAGCTAAAGAAGATGAATGCGTAAGCTACCATTCATAACCACCATCAAAATTTCGGGTATTCCGATATTTAATCCTCTTGCACCCCGAATGCCCGAATCCCTTCGTCATTCACACCTTCGGGTCCAAGAAGATTAAATAGGGGCATCTGTAATACCCCAAATTTTGACCACTTAGATTTCCCATCATTGTGAAAATCATCACCACAATATGGATGAACCATCATGCTTCAGCAGTCTCCCCAAAGATGGGTGAGCATCCAATACAATCAAAATTAGGGTTTCAAGCCCTCTCTGAGTGCTTAGACAAAGGATCAATCAAGAAATGACATGATCTTCAACTTGTCTAATCTCTTAAATATCCACAAAGGATCAAAAGGACTCCCACTTCAAGGATTAAGCACAAGGATGCTCCCTTCTAGGTGGATCAAGCCTCAAGATCGCCAGTGTCACCAAATTAGGGTTTTGGTCGACCAGGGCCTCCAGATGGAAAATTTTCATCTGGGCACAGAGCAATGATCCAAAACATGACCTAATATACTTCATGGAACCTCATGAACCCATGCATCAAGTCAATTTTGCCTCAGGGGATGCATTCATCAAAAATTAGGAATTAGGGTTTCTTGACCTAATTCACCCCTAAGTTGACTTTTGGGACAAACCATGAGCCAAGACCTCAAGACATGATTTGAGGGTCTCTAATATACCATATTGATCCATTTGGAACAATGGATAGATCCAAGAAGCTTGAGCAACAAGTCTCAATTTCATCTGCACCACAATTAGGGTTTTAAGAGAAAAGTCAACTGTAACTTTGACTTTTGACCAAGACATGTTCCCAAACCCTAATACATGATTGAATATACCCTATGACACCCATGGAACATGTCCATCAAGTTTGATTTAGGTCAAGGACATGATTTCCTGAAGAATTGCACAGTTTGGAATTCATCTGATAAAAAGTCAACTGTGCACAAAAGTCAACTTTGACTTTTTGAGATTTTTCACCAAAATGGATTTTTAACCCTAAAATGATGTTAATGTATGATTTGAATCATAATTCATCAAGAAAAATCAAGAAAAGTGAGATAACTTGTAAAAGGGGTAACCATAAAACTTAGAAATTTTTCTAAGTTAAAAATAAAGTGGCAAAGGTACCAACTTTGGAGGACCATAACTCCTAAACCACAAGGCCATTTTTTCTCATCCAAAGATGGATTTGTAGCCCTCATTATCACATACAAAAACTTCAACTACAAGTCATTCCAATTCATTAAGAATTTTGAGTTATGGAGTGAACAAAGGGGCTGAAAAGTGAAAATGTCACTTTTTCCAACACTTAGTGAAATTTACACTATGTCAGATTCTGCCTCACTTTTTGCCAAATGTAGGGGGATTTTTCACTTGGAATCAAAAGAGATCAAAACCAAACTTGTTTAAACAGTTGTTGTATCATGTAAGAGCTTTCCAAAATGGCCAAGAACATTGCCAAATTCAACCTACACCATGAGATACAACATTGCCAAGTTGCCTTGCTGAAATCTGTCAAGGCAAGGCAGAATTTGCAACTTTGGTCGATTTGCCAAAATCAGCCAAATTCAATTGCTCCTATCCACTTGGACACCTCAGAGGATTGAATCTAAAGGGGACAATCACTGAGCCAAGCCTCCAAGGTCCAAGGAACAAGAAATAACATGTTGAACCTAGAATGGCCAAAATAGGGACAAGACTTCAAATTTGGAATGAGGCATTCAATGGAACCATCAAGGTGGCATGGACTGAGCCATTCTCATATGAAATCAGTCAAGACTTATCCAAGACCAAGGGGACCAAAGCTCTGTGCCCTAACCTCTAGTCAATGACTAGAGGAGACTTGGATTTTCATTTGCCAACATTGGCCAAACCTACTTACCAGCTGCCATGCACTATTCCTTGCAAAACAAACTTGCTCTACTATAAATAGAGCTCAATTGTGGTCAGTTTGAGTACACCAAAGCCATCTAACAGATGCTTTCCTCAAAATCTCTTTCTCTTGGCAAAAATGCCTTTCTTAGCAAGGTAGCTATCGGGTTTTGAGTTTGAGAGAAATTCCAATCAAACCAATCACTCACACACCTCACATACATCACATATGAGCTGATCAAACACTCACATAACATCTGGAACATCAAAATCTCAAAATCACTTGCCATCCACACAAGTTTGAAGTGAAGTTGCCGCTGAGATGCCATAAACTGATCCAGTCCATTTCAATTCAATCCAAGTGTTCAAACACACTCCATATGGTGTAGGGAAGCTGTCCAGATCATCACAACTTGTCTGTAACACCTCCAACTCAAAATCACATCTGCTCTTGCTGTCACGACTTGGAGGTAAGCACATACTTGGTCATCTCTCAATCTATGCATATTTCCTCACACAATAATTTGGCCATATGTTCATAATCATGCATGGAATGTTTTCCCTCAATTAATTGCATTGTTTGAATCGTGTATCAAAAATCCTAGACTTCATGCAGAAATTAGGGTTCTTGAGGTCTCTTCGTGATTTCTTGTTGTATGTTTAATTTAAATGAAATTAAAGTACATAGACAGGATCGTGAGGTTGAGGCGAGCATAATGATATGTGGATTACATGATATGATTACGTATTCATGGAGATTGGATAGAAAATGCAAATCTGAGAAACCAAGAACACGCGCGTGTTCTTCAGCTTGTTCTTGGCGCCATTTTTAGAAATTCAAATATTTGAATTTTGTGATTTTGTTTAATTGATTCAAAAATTAATTTCTCTCTGAGTTTTAATGATTTTGAGTTGATTCTTTTTTTAATAATTCACAAAAATGTTAATATATTTTATTTTCACAAAAAATCCCAAAAATATTATTTATTTCATATAATTGATATTTTTGTAAAGAATTAATATTTTGATTGTTTTTGGCATTTTAAATATTTTTTCTACATTGATTTTGCAACTTTTAATGCTTTCTAATTATTTTGTAGGTCAATACTTAATTTTTGAAGCATTAATCCAAGATCACAATTTGTTTTCCATGTGTTAAACAATTTTTGATCATTTTAATTGAATTTTTATTCAATTAAATACATTTTGAAAACAAATTAGGGTTTTGGATTAATTCAACCCTCATAAATCATTTTCAAAAACACTTTGGGCCTCTTGAGAGAGTGTAAGACCCATCCCCCCTTGTACAAAAACTTTTTGGGCCTCACTCATTGTATAAGTCCCTCTGTACAAGTAAACGGCGCGATCGTCGCCCATTTAAAAGTTCAAAACACTTTGGGCCTCTATTAGAGTGTAAGACCCAATCCCCCTTTTAACCAAAACATTTTGGGCCTCACTTATTGTATAAGTCCCTCTGCGTTAAAAGAAAACCTCGGCGCGATCGCCATTTTAAACGAAAAAATCATTTGGGCCTACCCTCGTGTTATAAGCCCCACTCTTTTCTTTAAACCTTTTTTGGGCCTCTTGAGAGAGTGTAAGACCCATCCCTTTGTACAGAAAACCATTTTGGGCCCCAGTCACTTGTATAAGTCCCTCTGTACAAAGTTCAAACAGTGCGCTCACTGATAAAACCCTGGGCCTCTCCTTGAGCTGTAAGCCCCAAATCTTTCTTTTTCAAAGCACTTTCTCCTTTGATTTTGAATATACTGTTGTTTTCAATCTTTCTTTGTTGAACAACTAACCAAACAGCATGGAAGCACTACAACCGAGTAAGTGGTTATCGCTTTCATTTACTGCTTTCATATTATAAACTGTATTGTGGGGCTGCTCACTGTAAGTCTCCTTTCATAAACTCATATCTACTGTTAATAATAGTATAGATATTTCGAGTTTCCCCGGCTACTACGTCTAGAACTAGGTGACGTCGTTTCACTTATTCGTAGAAATAGACGCCTAGATCCCCAATAGGAGCACCAAATACAGTCTTCTCTTCGGATGTCCTCCTTAGGAATCGTCAAGAAGCTCTACTCCCCAAGATGAATGTATTCTCCGTGAATGGAATCTTTGAGTTTCTTCCAAATTCTCGAATTTTCCTGACTTGATCTATTCCTTGTGGATAGCTTGCCTCGAATGTCTCGGGGTTTGGGTACCTACTACGGTCATAATCTTGGACCTTAACTAAGGAACCCTCTTTAAAAGCTAAAAATCGCTGGATAGTAAACCTCGCACGTTTACCAGTGGTTTTTATCTTTAAAAGAGTTATCTCTCCTAATGGAAAGGAGATGATAGACCCACGAGCTTCTTAAAAGCATCGGCCTCCTCTTGGGCATTATTCAAGGACACTACGGCTTCTTAGAAGTATTCACAGCCTCCTCTTAGGCTTCGTATAATGATCTCTTCCTCCGGGAATGATAGCCTCCTCTTGGGCTTAGTACAAGGACCCGTCGGCTTCTTAAAAGTTTCCAGCCTCCTCTTGGGCTTCGTACAAATTGTCCCGACGACCTCCTAGAGCTATAGGAACAGAACTTAGTTATCTCCATAGAACAGTCCTTTCATAGAGTCTACTACTGTTTCTCAAAGCATAGTACAAAAGAAAAAAAACTCTAGGCTTGGACAGTCTAACTTCCTTGAGTCTCAAAAGATATTCTCAAGTGACCCCTTCATTAAATAGGAAGGAAACCCACAGACTCGGACAGTCTCAATACCCTTTGGATTTCCCGTTTCCTCAAAGAAAAGGAAATATCCCTGATCCTCAAATCAAATCCCTGAGTACAGTGTTGCTCATATAAGAACTGATTTTCTCTTTTAAAATCAGTATGTTGGATCTGTCACTCAACTGAAACAAACCTTTAGCCTCCATCTCGGGCTTCGTACGAGATACAAAAAGACTCTCTTGTTGAGTCAAACTTTTAGCCTCTATCTCGGGCTTCGTACGAGACACAAAGACTCTATCGTCGGGTCAAAAACTTTTAGCCTCTCTCTCGGGCTTTGTACGAGACACAAATTAGCCTCCTCTTAGGCTTTGTATAAGAAAACCACTGGTTAATCCAATTAACCTTTTAGCATCAAAGTTGTGCCTCGTTCACAGTACACAAACATCGACAACTCTTTCCCCCATCTAATCGCTGTAAGCGGCAAGCCTCTGGATCATCTATATCCATGCCACTGTCCCTCTTTTACCATGAGAAATTCCTAAGGAAAGATGGCATTGCTCTACACTGAGTTAAAGTCTTCTCCTTCAGGTTAAAACCCTTTCTTCGAAAATTATGGCATTGCTCGGATCTGCGTATCCCAGTTAAAGTAATTCTCCTTCTCCCCTCTTTAGAGATGACAAATTCTCTCTAAAGTCGAGGTCTTTCAGCTTCACGTCTTGGGCTTTGAACAAGACACAAATAGACCTTTCAGCTTCACATCTTGGGCTTTGAACAAGATACAAACTACCTTTCGCTTCACGTCTTGGGCTTTGAACAAGACACCAAAAACCAATTTCCTCCCATAGAATAGGAGGAACTACGAACGCTCTGATTTCCCTGTTTCGGTAAACGGGAATACATAGGCATAAGATCGAAAGAAAAGATCTTAGCGAGCGCAATCAACAAAAAACCCAAATCCCATATCTCCATCAATCAAAAAGCAGTAATTCAAAAGCATCAGTCCTAACATCCTAACCCTTGTTCCCCGCCAGAAACATTAAGCCCTAGAAAGAAAGAAACCTGTATTGGCGAAATACGAATAACCAGTACAAAGGCCTCCCCACATTGATAACATCCGTAACCTAACAGACCGCTATTTAAACTCATTATGCAAAGCAGGGTTAATTGGAGACATCTATTTCCCTTCCTTATTCAGCTCACAATAGGATAAAAAATGAATCGACCTGTAGTCAAAGCTCAAACCGCAGAGAGCGACCAGCGCTTAAGAACCGCGTCCAAAATCGCTCGCTACAGAAAAGTGGCGTCCACCGTGGGGCCGATCTTTCTTTCTTTCTGTTTTCCTTGTAAAATGGCGACTCTGCTGGGGAGTCATTGCCAAGATCTTTCTGCCTTAGGGCATCATCCCCATTTTTTACGGAAAATGGGAACTCTACCGAAGAGAAAGATTGACCTATGCTGGTCCATCTCTTAGGCAGAGAACCACAGATTGGGGCTTCCGCCGGGGAACCCATTTTCTGTCAGGAACTTAGGATTCATAGCTTTAAAGGTCTAGGATGTTTAGGACAAATATATATACTGCTTTTCCTAAATGCTATACGTGTTTATTTTTCTGCTAATGGGAATGCGGGTGATGCCGTATGTGGAAAGATTGAGTATACACCTAGAAAAGCCAACCCTTTCTTAGTGCGGAAACTATCGGAAATAGTTGTTACGCGATACTACCCTTATTTGAGGCTGGTGATCTATTCTCGGTGAATAGCACTTACTCTAAGATTGCACACAACTCGCTGGCGATCCGCTTGTTGTCTGCCTTCCTGGGAGGAGCTGATGATAATGAGTACAGGTACAAAAATCACCCTAGTATAAACCTTTGGGGATGGGTAGAGCCTTGACTTCATGACAACGACCCTCTGACCCCATATTTTTTCTATGTTTTTGTGTGCTGCATTCATGCATTAATTTAATAAAACATTAAAACATTCAAAAAACTTTCTCTTCTAGTCTCTCTGTTTTTAAAATTAAACTAAGACTGTGATTGCAAATATCAGAGAAAAAGATTACGCTAATGGATTTTGGTAGAAGGAGAACTCGCCAGTATACCTTCAAGGTTCCAAAGTTAGGAGATTTGAGAAGGTTAGCAAGGATGATCGTTAACCAAGAGGCTTTCAGAGCCAAGCACGGTGGTTTGCTACCACTGTTAAGAGTCCATGTGATTAAGGGGATCATGGACGCGCTCATTCAGTTCTACGATCCGGTTTATCACTGTTTCACATTCCCTGATTACCAGCTATCACCAACGCTGGAGGAGTATTCTCATCTGACTGATTTACATATCACTGATCGAGCTCCATTTTCTGGACTGGAAGAAATTCCAAAGAATCAGACTATTGCAAGAGCAATTCATTTGGACGAGTCTGAGGTCAGGACTCACCTGATTACTAAGGGTGGCATCCAAGGTTTGCCAGCCCAGTTCTTGACAAAGAAAGCTCTGTACTTCGCTAGTATATGGAACGGGACTGCTTTTGAAAGTATCTTTGTCTTGCTCACCTACGGATTATTTTTGTTTCCCAACATCAATAACTTCGTCGATATCAACGCTATTAAGGTTTTTCTCATTGGAAACCCTGTGCAGACTTTGCTTGCAGATGCGTATCATTCTGTACACTTGGGAAATTTGTACAGCGGAGGGGAGATTACATGTTGTGTACCTTTTCTCTACAAATGGTTTATCTCTCACTTGCCCAAGTCTGCTGCTTTTTGGGATTGCAAGAGTGTCTTACGTTGGTCGCAGAAGATCATGTCTCTCACCAATTCCGATATAGATTGGTGTAATAGGATTTATGAGGGAATCAGAATCATTGACCGTTGTGGAAACTTCCCCAGCGTACCCCTCATAGGAACTAAAGGAGGAATCAATTATCATCCGATATTGGTTCTTCGTCAATTTGGATACCCGATGAGACACATCCCACTGGGTGTTCATCTGGAAGGTCTTTTCTTCAAAGAAGGAGAAAATGACAGAGCACTAAAGACGGAAATAGTGCAAGCTTGGAAACAGGTTCATAAGAAAGGACGAAAGTCTCTGGGAAAACCAGACTGTGTCTCGGTGGAGCCTTATCTCCATTGGGTATAAACCAGAGCTCTCAAGCTAAAGATGCCTTATCCTCGTTATGGAATTCTTCCGCCGAGGGAATCTGTCATGTACTTCATGACGGAAACTGAAAAGCTTCAGGTTACTCTCAACAAGGTTCAAAAGGAAAGAAGGTCTTGGAAGAACAAGTACCGCACCCTCGACGTAGAGTGATCCAAATACAGCAACTACTAAAAGAGAAAGATGCTATGATTGAAATTTTGGAGCAACAGGCTGTAGAGAATCAAGATGACCGAAGGAATTTGCTCACTCCTTTCACTTGGCAAAGGAATGACAACCCGACAACGGCCCAAGCGCCCCGGTCAAAGAAAAGGAAGATACCAGAATCAGCACCCGGTTTCTCCTCGGAGAGGATTCGGGACCCATTAGTTTAGGTTTCTGTTTCTGCACTTTGTAATCTACTGTATTTCCATTTCTGTAATCCTTTGAATTTCAATAAAAAGGGGTTTCCCCACTGTTTGATAATTGCAATCTCATTGTCGAAGTTTATTTTGATTAAACCAAAAAACAACAATTAATATAATCATTGCATTCATCATTATCACATCGCGTATTCTTCTTCCCTACGAATCTCACGTTTATGTCTCGATTCTAGAGTCAAACTGCCTCATTCGTATAATACTCGGGCCAATCGTCAGAAAAAGATGGATGATCTTGAGGAAGAAAACAGAGAGTTGAAAGAAGAGATCGACGCTCTGAGAGAGGATATGAGAAAGCTTCGTAACGACATGCAAGCCATGGCAGAAGCTCAGCTACAAAGAACTGTGATCTCAGAGATCACCTCAACGCCCGTCATAGAAAAGTATGATCCTAGGTATCAGATGCCGAAAGATCGTCCTTGGGGCATGCCTGTTAACTATATCCCGGAAGGATATGTTCCGCCAATCATTGAAGATCAGGGAATCGCAACAGAAGCCGCTGGGCCTGAAGGTTACAAACTTCGGGAAAGCGAAGATGCCAGGGGCATACTGAAGACTCCTGAAGGTTACAAAATTCGGGAGGCGCCAAGACTTATTGTCGTAGTCACGGTACCACCCCCTGTGGTGCACACTGTCCCGGAAGGACAGATTCCACAGACACCTTCTGGTAAGAAGGAAACTATGTTTGACAGAATGGATGAATTCCAGGAGGAGTTCTTGGAAATGCAGAAAGAGCTGCAAGCCATTCGCGGTCAGGATCTATTTGGAAAGGACACCGCAGACCTCTACTTGGTCCCAAATGTGAAAGTCCCGCACAAGTTCCAAGTGCCCGACTTTGAAAAATACAAGGGTAACTCTTGCCCTCAGAGCCATCTGGTGATGTACGCTCGACGGATGTCACCTCAGACGGAAAATCAGGACCTGCTGATTCACTACTTCCAGGATAGTTTAACCGGTGCCGCACTCAAATGGTACATGGGTTTAAACCGTACTACGATCAGCACTTTCAGAGTTCTTGGTACTGCCTTCGTCCAACAATACAAGTACAATTTGGGCATGGCACCCGACAGAGATCAACTCAGATCAATGTCGCAAAAGGAAAAGGAAACCTTTAAGGAGTATGCTCAAAGGTGGCGTGAAATTGCCGCTCAAATTTGTCCACCTCTTGAGGAAAAAGAGATGACAAAAATCTTCTTAAAGACCTTAAGCTCATTTTACTATGACCGAATGATTGCCAGTGCACCCAGTGATTTCACCGAAATGGTTGGCACGGGTGTACGTCTTGGGGAAGCCGTCCGAGAAGGACGTTTGGTAAAAGACACTGGATAAACGAGGGGTACTAAAAAATACGGTAGTGCTCTCCCTAAGAAAAAAGAGCAAGATATTGGGAATATCTCTCTCGGAAAGCAAAGGCGACGTTATCAGCCAGTAGCAGCTGTTACTCCTGCTATCGGCCCCGCGCCTGTTCCTATGTATCAACCTCAGGTCGCGCAGAGCCAACCTGACCAACAAAGGACACAACAACCTCTTCACCAGGCTCGTCCTCCATACAATAACAACCGTACAAAACGACCATCAGGGTTTGATCCTATACCCATGTTGTACGCAGAGCTGTTTCCGTTACTGCTGGCTAAGGGGCACATCCAGACTAAGTCTCCCCTTTCAGTTCTGGAAAATCCGCCTTTTTGGTTTAAAGCGGATCAAACATGCCCTTATCATCAAGGAGGTTCAGGGCATAACATAGAGACTTGCCTCAATTTCAAGTCCGACGTACAAAAGCTTGTTAGGAGCGGGCTCTTATCTTTCAAAGATACGAATCCTAATGTTCTTACGAACCCGCTGCCTCAACACGAGAAAGCTGCAGTCAATCTGATTGAGAAAGAGACTAACAATGTCTATCAAATTCACGATGTACTCTTATTGGGGACCAATCTGGTCAAGATGCATTGTAGACAGAGTGGATATGGCCATGTGCCACCTCATAATTATCACCAGTGTGATATCTGCTCTAAAGACAACCAGGGGTGTTCTGTAGTGCAAGCAGCTCTACAGGAACAAATGGATCTTGGATGGATCCAAGAGCACCGAGTTCGTGGAGTTAACATGGTTTACACGAATTCCAACGTCATTCAAAACCACGACATCCGTGTGATGAATGTCAACTTGGTGGCGATGCACTCAAGGCAAAGCCAGTATCATAATCTGCCGCAGCACGATTACAGTTCCTGTCTGATTTGCTCGGTAAACAAACAGGGATGCTCTTTCATACAAGAGGCCCTCCAGCGTCAGATGGATCTTGGATGGATCCAAGACTACCGTGATAGGAACTCCTATCAAATCAACATGGTTCACATCTTCGACATCCGCGTAATGGATACCAACCTGGTAGAGTTACATGCTGAGCAGGTCCGACTTGGATTCTTAATCTCACATGATTTCCAAAGCTGTAAAGCGGGTTGCGAAAACGATCGAGGTTGTACCCTTGTCCAGGAGGCACTTCAGCACTTGTTAAATCACTGGTGGATGCTAATCTATATGGACGAAGATACTCAGTAGATTAGTATCAATCACGGGAATCCTACTCGTCGTCAAAGTCAGGATGTCCGATTAATGGAAGGTAACCTAGTGAGGTTACATTGTATTCAAAGTGGGCGTGGCCAGGTGCCACCACACAACTATGACAGGTGTAGCGTCTGTTCGGAAAGTAACCAAGGGTGTTACCTTGTGAGAGCAGCTCTTCAGGGTCAGATCGATCATGGAGAAATTCGTCCATATCCAGGTTCAGGACCCATCATTTGGTCGCCGAACTACCTTGCCGAGCAAGTTGAGGATGTTGTCACGTTCTCTGGTCATCACGGGACCAGGGATGTTTTTGCCATCATCCCTCTACTTGACGAATCTAGAGTTCCCAACCAGGAATGGATCGAGATTACTTACGATGGTCAGAAAAATCAGAAGGTTCCCATAGTCATCTATCTACCGGGGCCACTACCGTATGAATCAGCTAAGACAATCCCTTACAAATACGGTGCAACAATAATCAAGAATGGAAAGGAAATTCCATTACCCTCCATCGTGAATATTGCAGACATCAGTCGTGTAACACAAAGCGGTCGAATCTTCAACCGAGGGGTTGGAGAATCCAATAAAGAAAAGGAACTTCAGGCGAAAATTCCTGATCCACCAGTCAGTCAATCTGGTAATCCCGACTTTTCAAAAGACAAAGATGAGATGCTAAAGCTCATCCAAAGGAGTGAATATAACATTGTTGATCAACTGTTACAGACTCCTTCAAAGATCTCAGTATTATCACTGTTACTCAGTTCAGAAGCCCACAGGGAGGCTCTCCAGAAAGTCTTGGAGCAAGCCTTTGTGGAACAGGATGTAACAATCAGACAGTTCGATAGCATTGTCTCTAACATCACTTCCTGCAACAATTTGGGATTTAGTGATAAGGAATTACCTGAAGAGGGTCGTCGTCATAACATGGCGCTCAACATTACAGTTAACTGCCAGGGCGATGCTTTAGCCAACGTACTGGTAGACACAGGGTCAGCCCTGAATGTTATGCCGAAGTCCACTTTGACGCAATTATCATTTAAGGGCCCTCCGATGAGAGTCAGCGAGGTCGTCGTCAAAGCATTCAACGGATCCAGAAAAACAGTTGTCGGCGAAGTTGATCTTCCCATAACTATTGGTCCTCACACTTTCCAAATCACTTTCCAGGTCATGGACATCCGGGCAACATACAGTTGTTTATTAGGAAGACCTTGGATACATCAGGCTGGAGCGGTTACTTCAACCCTCCACCAAAAGCTAAAGTTCGTCAAGAACGATCAACTTGTCACAGTTTGTGGGGAACAAGCCTTGCTTGTGAGTAACCTATCATCATCTACTTGTGTGGAACCCGAGGAGGTTATTGGAACTCAGTTCCAAGCACTATCGGTGAGCAAGGACGATCAATCCGAAGAAGGAACTTCAATTTCTTTATACAAAGATGCTATCAAAGCAGTCGAGAGTACCGATACAAAAGGATGGGGATGGCTTGTCATTCCTATTGACAATAAAACAAAGAAGGGTCTTGGTTTTTCTGCAACCTGTACCCAGACAGTTGCCAACGATGAAAGTCTTCATCCCCTTCAAAACTTCTTCCACAGTGGATGTTTTCTTCACCCAGTGTCTCAGACAGTTCATGCTATCAATGAGGAAGATCCCTCTGACACAGATGAAGAATGGAAGTCCTATCTTAACAAGGACGGTTATATGTCTCAGGAAGAGGTGCCTATGCCTTTTTGCTTTCCTACAGAAAGTCCGAGATTTATACCAAGATCAGATGTCGAACTGATATACGGAGGTTGTGATCCAGAAGGATGCCATGCTCCGCCAAATTCATTAGAGGAAGACACTCCGATGAAAGACAACTTTGATCACAATTACTATGGCCCGATGGATGGTCTGCCAATGTGGCAGCCTTACCCAGGAAACTTGGGGCCAGAAAGTCAGCCGAGTAATGAAACTCTGCTGAGCGTCATTGAACAGAATACCTGTGTCCCCACCATGTCATGGGATCAACACTCAGGTCATTCAGAAGCTACTCAACATGAAGATGAATTCGCAACGTTTGCAGGACTAGAATTCATCAACTATGCTTTTTCTGAGGTCAACATCATTGAGAGGGATGACTTCTCCAGTTCCAAAGAAGTTTGGGACACTTTGGGACAACCAAGTGGAAAATACGACTTTATGGTCAAGTACACTGCTCCCGAAAGCTCTCGTATCAGGCTCGAAGATATCCAGTCAACTGGATGGGGAGATACAGCTGAGGGCACCAATGCTATGCAAAATGCAACAGAGGAATCCTCCTACGACAATTCTGCCTGGGAAACAGATTCCAATGATCCTGCTCCACCAGAAATTAGCGTCATTTCTGAAGACAAATCAAGGAAGGTGCCAGACTTTGTGATTCACCGAGGAGTTCGCAGCCAATGGGTTACCGTCGAGGTTCCGAAGGTCGTTCGTCAGTCAAAGTGATTGCCATCTTTAACCTTTCGCCCTGCCCAGGTGAAACGGATGTTTTGATAGGGCTCGCTTTCTGTAAATTTCCCTCTTCGCTTTGCCCAAAGCGAGTGAGTTTTGTTTTATAGGGCTGTAGTTTCAAGATTCGACTTGTTTATTAATAAAATAACGTCGTTCTGTAATTTCCGCATTAATTGCTGTTTTCTCTTTTTGCCTTTTCAGAAAATGGTAATCCTAAAAAAAAAACAATTCAAAAATAAAAACAAGCAGTAAAATAAATACACTACACACAGTTACATTTTCTCTATCTCTTCTAAACACGAATCATCACGTCATGCAGATTGCTTGTTTTAAACCCCGTTGAAACATACGATCCGATGCCTTCTTCCAACTTTGAGTTCCCGGTATTCGAGGCTGAAGAAGAAAATGACAACGAAATTCCAGAAGAGATCTCTCGACTACTCAGACAAGAGGAAAGGTCCATTGAACCTCACAAAGAGCCGTTGGAAACGGTAAACTTGGGTTCAGAAAAAGAGAGAAAAGAAATCTGGATCGGAGCACTGCTCAGTCCCATTGTCAAAGAAAGTTTGATAAAGCTTCTCAAAGAATTCCCCGATGTATTCGCTTGGTCCTATCAGGATATGCCAGGGTTGGATACCAGCATCGTGGAACATCACTTACTGCTAAGATCGGAATGTCCGCCAGTAAAGCAAAGGTTGAGACACACTCACCCGGACATGGCCATCAAAATCAAAGAGGAGGTGCAAAAACAGATTGACGCGGGTTTCCTTGCTACATCTGAATATCCTCAATGGTTAGCCAACATCGTACCCGTTCCCAAAAAGGATGGAAAGGTCAGAATGTGTGTTGATTACAGAGATCTAAATAAGGCAAGTCCAAAGGATGACTTTCCTTTACCACACATTGACATGCTGGTTGACAGCACAGCAAAGTTCAAAGTATTCTCCTTCAAAATGGCGCCGAAAGACATGGAGAAAACTTCGTTCATTACCCCATGGGGTACCTTTTGTTACAAGGTAATGCCGTTCGGTTTGAAGAATACCGGGGCAACCTATCAAAGGGCCATGACTACTCTGTTTCATGACATGATACACAAAGAAATCGAGGTATATGTCGATGATTTGATTGCAAAATCAAGATCAGAGGATGAGCACGTTGAACATCTATCAAAATTGTTCGAACGTCTAAGAAAATTCAAGCTCCTCTTGAATCCCAACAAGTGCACCTTCGGTGTCCGTTCGGGGAAATTACTAGGGTTCATCGTCAGCCAGAAAGGAATTGAAGTTGATCCTGACAAGGTCAAGGCCATTCAAGAAATGCCTTCTCCAAAAACTGAAAAACAAGTCAGAGGATTCCTGGGACGTTTGAACTACATCTCCAGATTCATATTCCTCATGACCGCGACATGCGCGCCGATTTTCAAATTACTCAAAAAGAACCAGGATTGCGTTTGGTTAGAAGATTGCCAAATCGCCTTCGACAGTATCAAGGAATATCTGTTGAATCCTCCGATTCTATCACCTCCAGTGGAAGGAAGACCACTGATCATTTACCTCACAGTCCTAGATGACTCAATGGGATGTGTACTTGGCCAACAAGACGAAACTAAACAGAAAGAGTCTGCCATTTACTATCTAAGCAAGAAATTCACCGACTGCGAGACTCGGTACACAATGCTTGAGAAAACTTTTTGCGCTTTGGCTTGGGCAGCCAAACGTCTTCGCCAGTACATGATTCGTCATACTACTTGGTTGGTCTCCGAAATGGATCCAATCAAGTACGTTTTCGAAAAACCTGCTCTCACGGGAAGGATTGCCCGTTGGCAGATGTTACTATCAGAATATGACATAGAGTACCATGCTCAGAAAGCCGTTAAAGGAAGTATTTTAGCCAATCATTTGGCTCATCAACCAATTGACGATCAAGAATCAATCGGGTTTGACTTCCCAGACAAAGATGTCATGTATCTAAAGATGAAAGACTGCGATAAACCGCTACCCAGTGAAGGGCCAGAACCAGGTTCCCAGTGGGGACTTATCTTTGATGGAGCAGTCAATCATTATGGAAACGGAATTGGGGCCATCATTGTTACCCCTCAGGGTTCCCACATTCCTTTCACTGCCAGACTTACGTTCAAATGTACGAACAACGAGGCCGAATACGAAGCATGTATCATGGGTCTCGAAGAAGCGATTGATTTAAGGATCAAAAACTTGGACGTATACGGCGATTCAGCCCTGGTTATTAACCAAATAAAAGGAGATTGGAACGCATACCAATCAGGATTGATTCCTTACAAAGACTATGCAAGGAGGTTGTTGCCCTTCTTCAACAGAGTCGACTTTCATCACATCCCTCGTGATGAGAATCACATGGCTGATGCATTGGCCACTCTCTCTTCCATGATTAGTGTAGGTCGATGGAATGACATACCTAAGATCGACATCATGCGCCTTGAACGGCCCGCTTACATCTTCGCGATTGAAGCAGTCATAGACGACAGACCTTGGTATCACGATATCAAATGCTTCCTTCAGAAACAAGAGTACCCATCTGGGGCACTCAGAAAAGACAGGAAAACCCTCAGAAGATTGGCTGGAAACTTCTTCCTGAGCGGTGACACTCTTTATAAGAGAAATTTTGACATGGTCTTACTCCGATGCGTCGACAGACCAGAAGCAGACATGCTCATGAAAGAAATTCATGAAGGATCCTTTGGCACTCATGCCAACGGACGCACAATGGCGAGAAAAATTCTCAGGGCCGGGTATTATTGGTTGACCATGGAATCCGACTGCTACAAGTACATGAGGAGGTGTCACAAGTGTCAGATATACTCCGACAAAATTCATGTACCGCCATCACATCTCAAATTTCTTTCTTCCCCGTGGCCTTTTTCCATATGGGGAATCTACATGATTGGTATGATTGAGCCCAAGGCTTCAAACGGACATCAGTTTATTCTGGTAGACATTGACTATTTCACCAAGTGGGTCGAAGCAGCGTCATTCGCCAATGTAACCCGACAAGTGGTGGTCCGATTTATCAAAAATAATATCATCTGCCGTTATGGTGTTCCAAGCGAGATCATTACTGATAATGGATCTAACTTGAACAATAAGATGATGAAAGAGTTGTGTGCAGAGTTCAAGATCGAACACCATAACTCATCTCCCTACCGACCCAAGATGAACGGAGCGGTAGAAGCGGCTAACAAGAACATCAACAAGATCGTTCAAAAGATGGTTGTAACCTATAAAGATTGGCACGAAATGCTACCCTTTGCTCTTCACTGTTATTGAACATCTATCCGCACTTCAACAGGGGTAACCCCTTTCTCTCTAATATATGGCATGGAAGCAGTGCTCCCCATAGAAGTAGAGATCCCATTAATCCGGGTATTGATGGAAGCTAAGCTCACCGAAGCTGAGTGGTGTCAAAGTCGACATGATGAACTGAACCTGATCGAAGAAAAGAGAATCACGGCACTATGCCACGGTCAGTTATATCAACAGAGAATGAAAAGGGCGTTCGACAAAAAGGTCCGACCTCGTATTTTCAGAAAAGGAGACCTCGTGCTCAAGAAGATACAATCATTTCTCACTGACTCTCGGGGCAAATGGACCCCAAATTATGATGGCCCCTTTGTGGTCACGAAAGCTTTCTTAGGCGGCGCCTTGAGACTTGCAACCATGGACGGAGAGGAATTTGCCTACCCCACGAATGTTGATGTAGTCAAGAAATACTTCGCCTAAAAAAAAACGCCTCGGTGGATTGAAAACCCGAAAGGGCGGTCCAGGCAAAAGTTAGAGACATGAAAAAAAATCATCCCGATGGATTGGAAATCTCATAGTACAATCCAGGCAAAAATTAGGGATAATGGCAAGTAACTATGTTCAACAGAGGCAAGTCCCTCAGCAGCAGTTACAGCATCATCTATCGGAGGAAATCTCCAGTCAAAGGTCATCTTCGACAGAAGCTCAGGATGTCCCGAACTCAAAGTTGGTAGAAGGATAGTGGTCGTTATGTTTCAACGTAGCCCTTTTCCCTGTAAATTACCATTTTCTAACTTTGTATATACTCTTTGGAATCACGCGTTTGGCTGATCTCCATCTTATCAATAAAATTTGAGCCCTTGTGCTTTTGTTTGTAATTCTTTACTTGTTTTAGCTTTACAGAACGGCGTTGTTTAAACTTAATCAGCGATTCTTGAAATAAAACAAAAATGAATTTACTTGTTAAATTTTTTCTGCTTTTAAATTAAAGATGGCATTTCTTTTGACTGTTGAACATCAGAAGAACATCAACCGCTTCTTCAGAAGTAAGCGAACTTCAAAGTGCAGAATCAAAGTACTCCTTCTAACCCAGTACGCCTGAATGAAGGATCAGCAATGTTAGAGACCATGTTTCGTCTGACATCCTCGGCCGAGTTCTCATCTCCTAAGCCCGATCAACATAGCTCCCAACGGGACTATCCCTCCTAAGCAAGGTGGAATTGCTATTTTGAATCAACGGTACTTCTTCGCCCCGCGATGGCCGAGTATCCAATTGTGTTCATCCTTTAGTCTGTATGTTGCGTCTGTTTTGTCAGCATAGACATACATACATCATGCATTTTTTATTTGCATTTCATATTGCATCACTATCACTCTAGTCGGTCCTGTCCCTTAGTGGTAGAAGTCCTCTCAATCAAGTTGTCAGTTCTTGCCTCGTCAGGAAATACTGTGTCTGAACAACCTCGCTTCCAGTTTAATTCTGGAAAGAAGTTGGTCCTTGACCACTTTGATAACTTGAACCTCTGAAAAGCCAGAGACAACTTTCAATGAGCATCACTCTTTGCCATTGAAGATGATATCCTTGCTTTCCCGGATTAAGGAAAATCCACAGAGAAAGCCTCGTGATCAGAGATTCGGCAGCACGCCAGTTTTGCTCCTGAAAACCACTAATGAGAAGGTCATCGGCACCTCAAAATTGGATCCCATCATATGGCATTTCTCTGGGAAGATCCCCAAGAAAAGTATGATGTAATATCCCCAATCAGAAGCAGTTTCTCAAGAAACTCGCTTTCCCCAGTAAAAACAAATGGCGTCTCCAACGGAGAAGTTTGTACAACTCTACAACTCAGACGAATGAGTTCCCCAGCAAGTCTGACAACAAAACATTTTCTACTCAAATGGCATCTCCCCAGGAAAATTCGGCGAGAAGTTTGAAGGAAAACTGCTACACATAGCGTCCCTTGTCATTAAAGTTTATTGACAAAAGAAACTAAGACCAGTTCCTTGGTGGGAAACCAGGATCGAGGGGAAGTTTATTTCAAAAGAAACTAAGACCAGTTCCTTGGTGGGAAACCAGGATCGAGGGGAAGTTTATTTCAAAAGAAACTAAGACCAGTTCCTTGGTAGGAAACCAGGATCGAGGGGAAGTTGACAAAAGAAACTAAGACCAGTTCCTTGGTAGGAAACCAGGAGCGAGGGGAAGTTCAAAAGAAACCAAGACCAGTTCCTTGGTAGGAAACCAGGATCGAGGGGAAGTTTATTTCAAAAGAAACTAAGACCAATTCTTGGTAGGAAACCAGGATCGAGGGGAAGTTTATTTCAAAAGAGACTGAGACCAGTTCCTTGGTAGGAAACCAGGATCGAGGGGAAGTTTACCTTTTCTAAGCATCATTGCTTAGCTAAAGAAGATGAATGCGTAAGCTACCATTCATAACCACCATCAGAATTTCGGGTATTCCGATATTTAATCCTCTTGCACCCCGAATGCCCGAATCCCTTCGTCATTCACACCTTCGGGTCCAAGAAGATTAAATAGGGGCATCTGTAATACCCCAAATTTTGACCACTTAGATTTCCCATCATTGTGAAAATCATCATCACAATATGGATGAACCATCATGCTTCATCAGTCTCCCCAAAGATGGGTGAGCATCCAATACAATCAAAATTAGGGTTTCAAGCCCTCTCTGAGTGCTTAGACAAAGGATCAATCAAGAAATGACATGATCTTCAACTTGTCTAATCTCTTAAATATCCACAAAGGATCAAAAGGACTCCCACTTCAAGGATTAAGCACAAGGATGCTCCCTTCTAGGTGGATCAAGCCTCAAGATCGCCAGTGTCACCAAATTAGGGTTTTGGTCGACCAGGGCCTCCAGATGGAAAATTTTCATCTGGGCACAAGGCAATGATCCAAAACATGACCTAATATACTTCATGGAACCTCATGAACCCATGCATCAAGTCAATTTTGCCTCAGGGGATGCATTCATCAAAAATCAGGAATTAGGGTTTCTTGACCTAATTCACCCCTAAGTTGACTTTTGGGACAAACCATGAGCCAAGACCTCAAGACATGATTTGAGGGTCTCTAATATACCATATTGATCCATTTGGAACAATGGATTGATCCAAGAAGCTTGAGCAACAAGTCTCAATTTCATCTGCACCACAATTAGGGTTTTAAGAGAAAAGTCAACTGTAACTTTGACTTTTGACCAAGACATGCTCCCAAACCCTAATACATGATTGAATATACCCTATGACACCCATGGAACATGTCCATCAAGTTTGATTTAGGTCAAGGACATGATTTCCTGAAGAATTGCACAGTTTGGAATTCATCTGATAAAAAGTCAACTGTGCACAAAAGTCAACTTTGACTTTTTGAGATTTTTCACCAAAATGGATTTTTAACCCTAAAACGATGTTAATGTATGATTTGAATCATCATTCATCAAGAAAAATCAAGAAAAGTGAGATAACTTGTAAAAGGGGTAACCATAAAACTTAGAAATTTTTCTAAGTTAAAAATAAAGTGGCAAAAGTACCAACTTTGGAGGACCATAACTCCTAAACCACAAGGCCATTTTTTCTCATCCAAATATGGATTTGTAGCCCTCATTATCACCTACAAAAACTTCAACTACAAGTCATTCCAATTCATTAAGGATTTTGAGTTATGGAGTGATCAAAGGGGCTGAAAAGTGAAAATGTCACTTTTTCCAACACTTAGTGAAATTTTCACTAAGTCAGATTCTGCCTCACTTTTTGCCAAATGTAGGGGGATTTTTCACTTGGAATCAAAAGAGATCAAAACCAAACTTGTTTAAACAGTTGTTGTATCATGTAAGAGCTTTCCAAAATGGCCAAAAACATTGCCAAATTCAACCTACACCATGAGATACAACATTGCCAAGTTGCCTTGCTGAAATCTGTCAAGGCAAGGCAGAATTTGCAACTTTGGGCGATTTGCCAAAATAAGCCAAATTCAATTGCTCCTATCCACTTGGACACCTCAGAGGATTGAATCTAAATGAGACAATTACTGAGCCAAGCCTCCAAGGTCCAAGGAACAAGAAATAGCATGTTGAACCTAGAATGGCCAAAATAGGGACAAGACTTCAAATTTGGAATGAGGCATTCAATGGAACCATCAAGGTGGCATGGACTGAGCCATTCTCATCTGAAATCAGTCAAGACTTATCCAAGACCAAGGGGACCAAAGCTCTGTGCCCTAACCTCTAGTCAACGGCTAGAGAGGACTTGGATTTTCATTTGCCAACATTGGCCAAACCTACTTACCAGCTGCCATGCACTATTCCTTGCAAAACAAACTTTCTCTACTATAAATAGAGCTCAATTATGGTCAGTTTGAGTACACCAAAGCCATCTAACAGATGCTTTCCTCAAAATCTCTTTCTCTTAGCAAAAATGCCTTTCTTAGCAAGGTGGCTATCGGGTTTTGAGTTTGAGAGCAATTCCAATCAAACCAATCACTCACACACCTCACATACATCACATATGAGCTAATCAAACACTCACATAACATCTGGAACATCAAAATCACAAAATCACTTGCCATCCACACAAGTTTGAAGTGAAGTTGCAGCTGAGATGCCATAAACTGATCCAGTCTATTTCAATTCAATCCAAGTGTTCAAACACACTCCATATGGTGTAGGGAAGCTGTTCAGATGATCACAACTTGTCTGTAACACCTCCAACTCAAAATCACATCTTCTCTTGCTGTCACGACTTGGAGGTAAGCACATACTTGGTCATCTCTCAATCTATGCATATTTCCTCGCACAATAATTTGGCCATATGTTCATAATCATGCATGGAATGTTTTCCCTCAATTAATTGCATTGTTTGAATCGTGTATAAAAAATCCTAGCCTTCATGCAGAAATTAGGGTTCTTGAGGTCTCTTCGTGATTTCTTGTTGTATGTTTAATTTAAATGAAATTAAAGTACATAGATAGGATCGTGAGGTTGAGGCGAGCATAATGATATGTGGATTACATGATATGATTACGTATTCATGGAGATTGGATAGAAAATGCAAATCTGAGAAACCAAGAACACGCGCGTGTTCTTCAGCTTGTTCTTGGCGCCATTTTTAGAAATTCAAATATTTGAATTTTGTGATTTTGTTTAATTGATTCAAAAATTAATTTCTCTCTGAGTTTTAATGATTTTGAGTTGATTCTTTTTTTAATAATTCACAAAAATGTTAAAATATTTTATTTTCACAAAAAATCCCAAAAATATTATTTATTTCATATAATTGATATTTTTGTAAAGAATTAATATTTTGATTGTTTTTGGCATTTTAAATATTTTTTCTACATTGATTTTGCAACTTTTAATGCTTTCTAATTATTTTGTAGGTCAATACTTAATTTTTGAAGAATTAATCCAAGATCACAATTTGTTTTCCATGTGTTAAACAATTTTTGATAATTTTAATTGAATTTTTATTCAATTAAATACATTTTAAAACAAATTAGGGTTTTGGATTAATTCAACCCTCATAAATCATTTTCAAAAACACTTTGGGCCTCTTGAGAGAGTGTAAGACCCATCCCCCTTGTACAAAAACTTTTTGGGCCTCACTCATTGTATAAGTCCCTTTGTACAAGTAAACGGCGCGATCGTCGCCCGTTTAAAAATTCAAAACACTTTGGGCTTCTATTAGAGTGTAAGACCCAATCCCCCTTTTAACCAAAACATTTTGGGCCTCACTTATTGTATAAGTCCCTCTGCGTTAAAAGAAAACCTCGGCGCGATCGCCATTTTAAACGAAAAAATCATTTGGGCCTACCCTCGTGATATAAGCCCCACTCTTTTCTTTAAACCTTTTTTGGGCCTCTTGAGAGAGTTTAAGACCCACCCCTTTGTACAGAAAACCATTTTGGGCCCCAGTCACTTGTATAAGTCCCTCTGTACAAAGTTCAAACAGTGCGCTCACTGATAAAACCCTGGGCCTCTCCTTGAGCTGTAAGCCCCAAATCTTTCTTTTTCAAAGCACTTTCTCCTTTGATTTTGAATATACTGTTGTTTTCAATCTTTCTTTGTTGAACAACTAACCAAACAGCATAGAAGCACTACAACCGAGTAAGTGGTTATCGCTTTCATTTACTGCTTTCATATTATAAACTGTATTGTGGGGCTGCTCACTGTAAGTCTCCTTTCATAAACTCATATCTACTGTGTAATAATAGTATAGATATTTCGAGTTTCCCCAGCTACTACGTCTAGAACTAGGTGACGCCGTTTCACTTATTCGTAGAAATAGACGCCTAGATCCCCAATAGGAGCACCAGATACAGTCTTCTCTTTGGCTGTCCTCCTTAGGAATCGTCAAGAAGCTCTACTCCCCAAGATGAATGTATTCTCCGTGAATGGCATCTTTGAGTTTCTTCCAAATTCTCGAACTTTCCTGACTTGATCTATTCCTTGTGGATAGCTTGCCTTGAATGTCTCGGGGTTTGGGTACCTACTACGGTCATAATCTTGGACCTTAACTAAGGAACCCTCTTTAAAAGCTAAAAATCGCTGGATAGTAAACCTCGCACGTTTACCAGTGGTTTTTATCTTTAAAAGAGTTATCTCTCCTAATGGAAAGGAGATGATAGACCCACAGGCTTCTTAAAAGCATCGGCCTCCTCTTGGGCATTATTCAAGGACACTACGGCTTCTTAGAAGTATTCACAGCCTCCTCTTAGGCTTCGTATAATGATCTCTTCCTCCGGGAATGATAGCCTCCTCTTGGGCTTAGTACAAGGACCCGTCGGCTTCTTAAAAGTTTCCAGCCTCCTCTTGGGCTTCGTACAAATTGTCCCGACGACCTCCTAGAGGTATAGGAACAGAACTTAGTTATCTCCATAGAACAGTCCTTTCATAGAGTCTACTACTGTTTCTCAAAGCATAGTACAAAAGAAAAAAAACTCTAGGCTTGGACAGTCTAACTTCCTTGAGTCTCAAAAGACATTCTCAAGTGACCCCTTCATTAAATAGGAAGGAAACCCGCAGACTCGGACAGTCTCAATACCCTTTGGATTTCCCGTTTCTTCAAAGAAAAGGAAATATCCCTGATCCTCAAATCAAATCCCTGAGTACAGTGTTGCTCATATAAGAACTGATTTTCTCTTTTAAAATCAGTATGTTGGATCTGTCACTCAACTGAAACAAACCTTTAGCCTCCATCTCGGGCTTCGTACGAGATACAAAAAGACTCTCTTGTTGAGTCAAACTTTTAGCCTCTATCTCGGGCTTCGTACGAGACACAAAGACTCTATCGTCGGGTCAAAAACTTTTAGCCTCTCTCTCGGGCTTTGTACGAGACACAAATTAGCCTCCTCTTAGGCTTTGTATAAGAAAACCACTGGTTAATCCAATTAACCTTTTAGCATCAAAGTTGTGCCTCGTTCACAGTACACAAACATCAACAACTCTTTCCCCCATCTAATCGCTGTAAGCGGCAAGCCTCTGGATCATCTATATCCATGCCACTGTCCCTCTTTTAGCATGAGAAATTCCTAAGGAAAGATGGCATTGCTCTACACTGAGTTAAAGTCTTCTCCTTCAAGTTAAAACCCTTTCTTCGGAAATTATGGCATTGCTCGGATCCGCGTATCCCAGTTAAAGTAATTCTCCTTCTCCCCTCTTTAGAGATGACAAATTCTCTCTAAAGTCGAGGTCTTTCAGCTTCACGTCTTGGGCTTTGAACAAGACACAAATATACCTTTCATCTTCACATCTTGGGCTTTGAACAAGATACAAACTACCTTTCGCTTCACGTCTTGGGCTTTGAACAAGACACCAAAAACCAATTTCCTCCCATAGAATAGGAGGAACTACGAACGCTCTGATTTCCCTGTTTCGGTAAACGGGAATACGTAGGCATAAGATCGAAAGAAAAGATCTTAGCGAGCGCAATCAACAAAAAACCCAAATCCCATATCTCCATCAATCAAAAGCAGTAATTCAAAAGCATCAGTCCTAACATCCTAACCCTTGTTCCCCGCCAGAAACATTAAGCCCTAGAAAGAAAGAAACCTGTATTGGCGAAATACGAATAACCAGTACAAAGGCCCCCCACATTGATAGCATCCGTAACCTAACAGACCGCTGTTTAAACTCAGTATGCAAAGCAGGGTTAATTGGAGACATCTATTTCCCTTCCTTATTCAGCTCACAATAGGATAAAAAATGAATCGACCTGTAGTCAAAGCTCAAACCGCAGAGAGCGACCAGCGCTTAAGAACCGCGTCCAAAATCACTCGCTACAATGGGTGTTCAAAGTGAAGGAAAATCCCAAGGGTGAAATAATTAAGCATAAGGCTCGATTAGTTGCAAAGGAATTCTTTCAAAGAGAAGGCATGGACTTTGAAGAGGTGTTTGCACCAGTTTCTAGGATTGAAACTATTAGGCTAGTTGTTGGTATTGCAAATAACAACGATTGACCCATATACCAAATGGACGTCAAATCTGCATTTTTGAATGGACGCTTGAAGAAGAGGTGTATGTAGAAGAACCCCCTTATTTTGTTATGAGAAACCAAAAGCTAAAGTTCTACAAGTTGAGTAAAGTATTGTATAGTTTGATGCAAGCTCAAAGAGCTTGGAACAAGAGAATAGATGGTTTCCTAAAGGAGGTTGGCTTCAAGAAATGTGTATCCGAGCATGGCGTGTATGAGAAGACGAATACAAGTAAAGGAGTGATTATCCCTTGTCTATATGAAGATGACTTATTGATAACGCTCACCAATGAAATGTGTATTTCTAAGTTCAAGAGTGAACTTATGAAAGAATTGGAGATGACCGGCCTTGGCCTCATGACATACTTCCTAGGAATTGAGTTTCACAAGACCAAAAGGACTACTCAGGCACCAAAGAAGGTATGCACTTGAGATATTGAAGAAGTTTTAAAAGGAGCATTGTAATGCTCCCATTAGTCAGAATGAACCGAGGCTACAGTTGTCGAAGAGTGAGGATGAGCAAGATGTTGATCTAACTCAGAATAGGAGGCTGATTGGAGATCGGCTTGGTGGTTAGTGTCGATATTGTGAGTAGATTCATGGAAGTCATGAGGATCCTAAGATACATCAAAGGATTAATTGATTGCAGAATTCTGTTTCCTGCAACGCACACATGAAGAAAATGAAATTTGCTCGGTTTTACCGATTCCAATTGGTGCGGAGATAAACATCATTGAATGTTTACAACTGGATACATCTTTATATTTGGTAGAACACCAATCTCATGGTGTTTGAAGAAGGAACCGGTAGTTGCACTCTCGTCTTGTGAGACAAAGTACATTGTCGCTTCGCTATGTGCGTGCTAAGTCGTGTGGCTAATGAATCTATTGAAGGAGCTGGGCAACAATAAGGGTGAGGTTGTTACACTCCTGGTTGATAATAATTTCATAATTAATCTTGCTAAGAACCCAATTTCACATGCAAGTAGCAAGCACATTGATATAAGGTTTCATTACTTGAGAGAGCTTATTAGTGAAGGAAATTTATGATTGGGATATTGTAGAAATGAAGACCAAGTGGTTGATTTGTTGACTAAGGGAGTCACAAATTATGTGTTCAAAAGGTTGAAGATTAGAATGGGCATAGAAGACTTGGAGCACTTGAATTAATGTGGTGTGTTAAGAAATTTTTTATAATTCAAATGTTGTAACCGGTTAACACGGGGGTGTAACCGGTTATAGCTGGGAAAAAATCACTTATGAGCTGAAGAAACAGAACATACATCATAGGCGTAACTGATAAATAATCGGTTACCACTGAAAGGTTTTATTTTTGTAGTAGTTATAACCGGTTACAGGTTTAGTGTAACTGGTTACAGGATCGTAAATTCTGTTTTTTTAGTTATGTGATTGTGTGACATATATCTCAATTATCTTGTAATGTTTTGTATATATGCATTAGAGGCATCCTCATCAAATATAATAGAAAATACTTTCTCACCCTCAATTATCTCTCTCTCAATTCCTCTCTCCCTCTCCACACTCTAATTTTCTCCATTATTAACCAATCTTATAGTTCCAAGTTCTAACAAAGTTAACACATTAGAAGATATTTGATATGTGACAAATCTCTTTTTAAGTTCATTTATACGAAAAAATAACTAATCTAAATATATGTTAAAATACGGATGTGTATCTTTTTTAATAGAAAATATAAAGGTACAATTAAATTGCTGCCAATAGACCGACTCACAATAAGAGAACATATCACCAGGCCTTCTATAAGTGTGTATCACTCGAATAATACTTAATTCTTATTATAAATTATCTTACTTATAAATAAATCACCACCCCACTAAGAAAATCATTTTAAAAGACCACAATCAACTTTAACATCCTATTTTCCCCGCGCATAAATATACAATAAAATCAGAGTATTCACACTATCAAATAGGATGCCACACATTCTCTTTTCAAAACATACATGTGTTGTAACACTTTATCAATTAAAAATAATAATCAACACATTCACTAAGGGTGTCATCGCATGCTCACTTTCACTTAGGGTATAATCGCAGTGGAATTTCTCATAATAAATCATGCATTAATTAAATCATTTAAACTCCAAATTCACTTCATAGAATAATCAAGCTCATAAATGAAGTCTCCTAAAAACATAAAAAATACCAAACATGAGAGTGTATATTAACTCTCTAAAGAAAGAATAAAATAGCTAAGAAATATTTCCCAGTGTTCCATATCAGAGCACATAAAACTAATACACATAAGAAAAAGGAAGAAACAACCTCTTGTCATCCTCTCACTCTAAGCAGCTACTCAATTACTTGCTTATCTGTGCTCCAAAGAGGAGCACAGACCACATCAATAAAAAAGGGGTGAGAAATCACAAACAATAATAATAGACATATATTGCAAGGTAGGATAATAATACATAATTCTCTACACAATTTCATTCAAAGTATCTCTCATCACATTCTCACACCAAACCCATCAATCAATCATAACTCAACAATTATGCATACAAATCATTATACAATTGTCATACCCTAAATTTTGACCACAAGATTTCCCATCATTGTGCAAATCATCACCATAATATAGATGTACCTTAATGCCTCATCAATCTCCTCAAGGATTGTTGAGCATTCACTACAATCAAGAAGTGGGGTTTTGATCCCTCTCAGAGCACTTAGATAAAGGATCAATCAAGAATTGACATGATCTTAGACTTGTCTAGTCTCTCAAACACCCATGAAGGATCAAGAGGTCTCCCACATCAAGATTTAAGCACAAAGTTGGACATTCTAAGTGGATCAAGCCTTAAGATCGTCAGTATCACCAAATTAGGGTTTTGGTCGACCAAGGCCTCCAGATGAAAGTTTTCATCTGGGCATGAGCCAATACTTCAAAACATGACCCAAAATTATCAAAGGGACCTCATGGACCCAATCATCAAGTCAAAATAGCCTCAGGGGAAGCATTCATAAAAAATCAGGATTTAGGGTTTCTTGACCTAATTCACCCCTAAGTTGACTTTTGAGGCAAGACATGAACCAAGACCTCAAGACATGATTTGAGGGCCTAAAATACACCACATTGATCCATTTACAACAATGGATTGATCCAAGAAGTTTGATTCACAAGTTTCAAATTCATCTGGACCACAATTAGGGTTTTGAAGAAAAAGTCAACTGTACCTTTGACTTTGGACCAAGACATGTTCCCAAACCTTGGGAAATGATCCAAGACACCTTAAAACACCTATGGAATCCATCCATTAGGTTTGAATTAGGTCAAGAACTTGATTGCATAGAAGATCACACAATTTGGAATTCATCTGACAAAAAGTCAACTGTGCCCAAAATCAAGTTTGACTTTTTGAATTTTTTCACAAATGTGGCTCCCCTAAGTCCAAAACAATGTTAATGCATGGTTTTGATCATCATCTATCAAGAAAAATCAAGAAAAATGAGGTTTCTTGCAAAAGGGGTAACCATAAGAAACTTAATTTTTTCTAAGTTATGGAACAAAATGGATTTGGTACCAACTTTGCAAGGTCATAACTCCCAAACCCTAAGGCATTTTTCTTCCATCCAATGCTCAAATGAAAGTTCACATGACATACTTAAAAAGTGCCAACTACAAAAGATTCCAAATCCTCATGGATTTTGAGTTATGGATTGATCAAAATCACAAAAAATATTAAAATGGCCATTTTTCCAACACTTAGTGAAATTTTGGACAGAATCTGTCTTGAATTTTTACCAACTTTGAGGCCATTTTTCACCTTGATCCAAGCTGAACCAGGTCCATTGGTGGGCATCAAAGTTAAAGTATGTCATGAGAGCTTTCCAACAAGTACCAGATCATCTCCAAATTCAATTTGAGTAGGGAGTTACAACCCTTGGAACATGGCACCAAAAACTGATTTCTTCCCAAGGCATATTATAGGTCACTTGCTCGAATTGGCTAATTTGTGCAATTACAAGTCTTGTAATCTTTCTAGAAACATTAAGGATCAGATCAAAGCAAAAGATCTCTGAGCCACAGGCCTCTAAAGACAAAAGATCATCTTGTAGGCATGTGAAATTCAATGTTGCAAATCCAAAACTTTCAAATTTGTCATGAAGCATTCAAGGGGTGCATAAAGCTGGCATGTATCAGTCCACAACATTGAAAATGAGTCAAGATGAACTCAAACATCAGAAGACCATATGCTTGCAACACTGACTCAAGTCAATGGCTAGGGAAGACTTAAGATTCCTTTTGAAAACTAATGGACAATGGACTGTCCCAGCCACCATTCACTATTGCTGCCAAAACAAACTTGACACACTATAAATAGAGCTCATTTGTGGTTAGTTTTAGTACACCAAAGCACCACAACAGATGCTTTCCCCAAAATCTCTCTCAAAAAACCAGAATTGCCTTATTTTGCAAGTCACTATCGAGTTTTTCATTTGAGAGCCATTCTATCAAAACCAATCACACCAACACCTCACATATATCATATATGAGTAATCGATGACCTTGCAACTCATCTGGAACACCTGAATCACAAAGTCACCCTCCATTTGCTCAATCTTTTTGGCCTGCTTGTAGTTGAGGTTCCACAACAAGTTCTAAGCTGATTCAATCCATTCCAAGCCTTCAAACATATTACTTGAGGTCCATTGAAGCTGTCTAGATCATTACACAACATCTGTAACACCTCCAACATCAAATTCGATCACCAGCTGCAAGAGGTAAGCCTGACACTCTCAAACTCTATAATCCATGCATCATAAATATGTTTTCAAGTTACAAACATGTTTCTGAACTTATGTGGAGTGTTTCCCCACAATCAATTGTTATGTATGAATTGTATATAGGATTTCATAATGTTCTTGCAAAAATTAGGGTTCTTGAGTTCATCTTCTAATTTCTAACTCCACACTTAATATAAATACAATTAATTTATATGGTTGTAATCCTTGATAAAAGACGAACATGTTTCATGTTTACAAAAGTTGTTTTCATTGAGTAATCAGAGAGTTATGGAGGATTTTGC
Organism: Lathyrus tuberosus; assembly: GCA_022829125.1. Taxonomy (NCBI): domain Eukaryota; kingdom Viridiplantae; phylum Streptophyta; class Magnoliopsida; order Fabales; family Fabaceae; genus Lathyrus; species Lathyrus tuberosus. The sequence continues at coordinate 7,095,426 of JALAZF010000154.1, read as the reverse complement.
AAATCTGGGAAAACAGGGCACACGCAGGCAAGAACAAGTGTTCTTGGTGCCCTTTTTTGAAATTTTAAAATATTTCAATTTTTCATGTTTTATTAATTAATCTCAAAATTATTTTCTCTCTGGATTTTAATATTTTTGAATTGATTCTTTTTTTCAAAATTCACAAAAATGTTAATATATTTTATTCTACAAAAATTTCACAAAAATATTGTTTAGTTTATATATTTGATATTTTTGTAAAGAATTAATTTTTTATTTGTTTTTAAACATTTAAAATCTTTATTTCTCTTGATTTTTCAAATTCAAATGGTTCTCAAATCATTCTATGGATAAAACATGATTTTTCAAACATTAATCCAAGATCACACCTTGTTTTTCACACATGTTTGATAATTTTGATCATTTTAATTGATTTTTATTCAAATTAAAACACATATTTTAATCAAATTAGGGTTTTAATTATTTGTACCCTCACAAACATTTTTTTAAACACTTTTGGGCCTCTAATAGAGTGTAAGACCCATCCCTTGTCACATAAATAATTTGGGCCTCAGTCATTGTATAAGTCCCACGGTGTTTTCCGAAACCGCGGTGCGATCGTCACCTTTTAAGCAAAGATAATTTGGGCCTTCCTTTGGTTGTAAGTCCCATCTTTTTTCTTTTCAAACACTTTTGGGCCTCTAATAGAGTGTAAGACCCAACCCCCTTTGTACATAAATAATTTGGGCTTCAGTCATTGTATAAGTCCCGATACAATTTTCAAAATAACGGTGCGATCACTGTTTTTCATCTGGGCATCTCCTTGAGTTGTAAGCTCTATATCTTGTATAAAAATAAACTTTTGGGCCTCTAATAGAGTGTAAGACCCACCTCTTTTGTAAATACAATAATTTGGGCCTCAGTCATTGTATAAGTCCCTCTGTGGTTTTCAAAAACTACGACGCGATCGTTGCCTCTTCAAAAGAATTCATCCGGGCCCCTCCTTGAGTATAAGCCCCAAACTTCTTTTTAAAATAACTTTCCTCTTTAATTCAAATTCAAATTCAAAGTATTATCAAAACTTTCTTCAATTTCTTGAATAACTAACCATACAGTTGTAGTTACAATGCTTGGGCTTGCACAACTGTAAGTTCCAATATCCTTCTCAATATATGCTTGTTTATATATTTCATCTGTATATACTTGTATATATTTGCTTAGAGTTTTCTCCAGCAGTTAGGTCTTTTAGATCAAACCAGTGGTTACTCTTTTAACACAGTCAAAACTAGTTCCCCCATAGGAAATTCCAGATACAGTCTTGCCTCCTCTTGGGCTTATACAATATGGAACAGAGAAAGGCATTATTCCCGGTGAAACTTTTCTCAAGACTGTCACAACTTAGAAATGTGTGTATAAAATATTCATTTCCCCAAAGAGGATTATTCCCGGTGAAACCTCTTTTGAATTTCTTCAAACCCTAGAACTGTTCATTAAAGAAAGGATTATTCTCGGTGAAAACTTTCTTGAACTTTTCTTAGGCTTGGACCCACAGGCTTCCTAAAAGCATCCCTAGCCTTCTCTTGGGCTTAGTACAAGGTCACTCAGGCTTCTTAAAAGTTCTCAGCCTCCTCTTGGGCTTAGTACAAGGACCCGAAAACCTCTTAAAGTATAGGACATAACTTAGTCATCTCTACTAGTACAATCCTCCAGAGAGTCAGAATTCCAAAACATCAGACCAGTTTAGGGTTGATTCTCATCCCTTAAAACCTCAGCCTCCTCTTGGGCTTCACACAAGTAGACTTGGACAGTCCAGCCTCCTCTTGGGCATCATACAAAGATCATTCTCTAGTTAAGAATCAACCTCTTCATGTCAGTAGACTTGGAAAGTCTCATTTCCTCTTGAATTTCACAGAAACCCTCAAGTTTCCTAAAGACACAGGAAAAACCCTGATCATTTCATCAACATATCAATCTCCAGCAGAGTTAAAACCTCCATAAGTTTTCATACTCAAGGTTTAAACCTTTACCATCAATAAAACCTTAAACAGAATCAGAACCTCAGGGCATCTGATATTTTAAACTCTTCTTCAATCCTCAACAAGAGTTGATTCCCTAATTTGGACCTGTCTCTGGATTTCAAAAATCCTCAGCAGAAGCCAGCCTCCTCTCAGGCTTCATATAAGATATTCCCCAACCAGCCTCCTCTTAGGCTTTGTATAATGATTTTCCTCAACAAATTTAGCCTCAACCTTGGGCTTTGTATAAGACAGATCATATTCTCCAGCTGAGTTAATCAACCTTTTAGCCTCAATTTTGGGCTTTGTACAAGATAGATAAAACCTCTCCCCAGTGGAGTCAATTCTTTTAGCCTCAATCTTGGGCTTTGTACAAGACAGACAAAACTTTCCCCGGAAGAGTCAATTCATTTTAGCCTCAATCTTGGGCTTGGTACAAGACAGACACAGAACTCCCTAAACAGAGTTAACCTTTTAGCTTCAACCTTACGCTTTAATCAAGGAACGCAAAAATCAACATCCCCTCAGAGGAAATCAAAAGTTCTCTCTGTAGGAAGGCATTTCTCTGTACATCACACATCAAAAAAGACAATCAAAAAACCTAATCCCAGATAACTGTTGTAAGTGGCACACTTGTTGATTCAAAAATCTAAGTTGTGGTCCCTCTTTTATCCTGGTAAACTTCCTCTTTCATCTAACAGCTATAAGTGGCAAGCCTCTGGATTATTTACATCCAAGCCAATGTCCCTCTCTTAGCATGAAAGCCTCCTAACGAAAAATGGAATTGCTCTACACTGAGTTAAAGTTTATTCCTTCAGGACATCTCCCTTATAAAGGAAATTATGGCATTGCTGGATTCTCATATCCCAGTTAAAGTAATTCCCCTTTATAATCAGCTACCCAACAACTTGTGATGAATAGGTGAGATATCTCCCTTTAGAGATGACAAATTCTCTCTCAGTCAAAACCCTTTAGCTTCAATCTTTGGCTTTAAACAAGGCACTAAACATCTTTCCTCCCATAGAACAGGAGGAATTACGATTGCTCTGATTTCCCTGTTTTCTTTAACGAGAATACGTAGGCATAAGATTGTGAAATCTTAGCGAGCACACAAATAAAAAACTTTAGGTCCAATACCTTACCAAAAACAACGAAAAACTCGAAAACAATAAAAACATTCTCTCAACACTCCCAAAGGAGAAACTTTCCCAACCTATAACAGATAAACACCCGAAAGTATTTAAACATGCCACACAAGTCTATGGATAACCATATATATACACTGGGTAATTGACAACTTCCCATTGTATAAACTGACCCCGGACCCCCCAATCTCTTAGCATTTGTTAAAGAAAACATTTTCGTGCAAGGTTAGTTTTAGATAGCTTCCTTTTCCTTTCCAGCTTCATAGGATAAATAAGAAATTAGAAAGTAGCACCCAATTCCAACCATTGCGGTAAGGTGGTCACGTCACCGAAAAAAATCGCACGTTACAACAATGCAACTCTATGCATAAGCATGTGGTACCATTCATGAACACTCTGGTTCATATGGCTATCGATCCCCACCATAGGACCAGAGCGCACCAAATTGTTACCATCACCATAGGTAATGCTTCACCGATTCCCACTTAAAATCGGCTACTCGATCCCGATCCCCACCATAGGACTAGAGCACACCAAAGTTCATTACCATCACCATAGGTAACTTTTCAGCAGCTCCCACCTGGAACCGGCTACTCGCTCTCGATCCATACAACCAGACCATAGTACACCAAAACTGGACCGAAGTCCATACACCATGATGCATGGCTCTCAACAACATGCATTTTCACCAAAAGGTTCACCAAAAAAATCACCAAGCACATCTCACCATTTATACACAACATCACTCGTCATGTGCAGTTGTCATACCCCAAATTTTGACCACCAAGATTTCTCATCATTGTGTAAATCATCATCACAATATGGATGTACTTTCATGCCTCGTCAATCTCCTTAAAGATGGTTGAGCATTCACCACAATCAAGAATTAGGGTTTCATGTCCTCTTAGAGCACTTAGACAAAGGATCAATCAAGAAATGACATGATCTTCAACTTGTCTAACCTCTCAAACACCTATAAAGGATCAAGAGGACTCCCACGTCAAGAATCAAGCACAAAGTTGTAACATTCTGAGTGGATTAAGCCTCGAGATCGCCAGTGTCACCAAATTAGGGTTTTGGTTGACCAAGGCCTCCATATGAAAATTTTTCATCTGGGCATGAGCCAATGCTTAAAAACACAACCTAAGATACTCCAAGGGATCTCATGGACCCAATCATCAAGTCAATTTATCCTCAGGGGATGCATGTGCCAAAAAATTCGGGAATTAGGGTTTCTTGACCAAATTCACCCCTAAGTTGACTTTTGGGACAAAGCATGAACCAAGACCTCAAGACATGATTTGAGGGCCTCCAATAGACCACATTGATCCATTTGCAACAATGGATTGACCCAAGAGGCTTGATTCACAAGTTTCAATTTCATCAAGACCACAATTAGGGTTTCGAGGAAAAAGTCAACTGTATCTTTGACTTTTGACCAAGACATGCTCCCAAACCTTGGGACATGATTCAATACACCCTATAACACCTATGGAATCCATCCATTAGGTTTGATTTAGATCAAGGACATGATTTCACAAAGGATCGCATAGTTTGGATTTCATCCAATTAAAAGTCAATTGTGCACAAAATCAAGTTTGACTTTTTGGAATTTTTCACAAATATGGTTCCCCCAAGTCAAAAACAATGTTAATGTATGATATTGATCATCATTCATCAAGAAAAATAAGAAAAGTGAGGTTTCTTACAAAAGGGGCAACCTTGAGAAACCAAAATTTTTCTATGTTATGGAATAAAAGTTGTTTTGATACCAACTTCCAAGGACCATAACTTGAGATCCAAGCAACCATTTTGGGTGATCCAAAGCTGGATTTGTAGGTCTTGCTACACTATACAAAAGCTTCAACTACCTCCAACTCCAATTCTTTATGGATTTAAGTTATGGAGTGATCAAAATGACAAAAACATGAAAATGACACTTTTTTCAACACTTAGTGAAAATCTGCCTAAGTTACCAGCCTTGAACATCAATGTTCATGAGGATTTTTCAATGGGATCCAAATAGTTTCAAAACAAACTATGATCACACATGTTTTTTATCATATGAGGGCTTTCTAAAAAGTACAAGAGCCTCTCATAACTCAACCTGAGCAGGGAGATATGAATCCCTCAAAATCACCATTTCCAACTGTCTTGGACAAGGCAGATTTTGGCATATTTTGGCATTTTGCTCGATTTGGCAAAATTGAGCAACTCCAAGCCTTGTCATACATTTGGACACATCTGAGGATAAAACAAAAGGAGAATGATCTGATCCCCAAGCCTCCAAAGTCCAAGAATCTTCACTTAGCCATAACAAACCTAAAAAGGATAAAAAGGTGCCAAGACTCCAATTTTGTTGCAATGCATTTAATGGATACACCAAGGTGGCATATCCTGACACATTCCTAACTGAATGAGTCAAGAATAAGCTCTAAATCAAAGGACCATAGGCCTGTGCCCTAACCTCAAGTCAATGGCTAGAGGAGACTTGAGATCCCTTTTGCTCAACATTGGCCAAAGGCCTGCTGCAGCTGCCATTCACTATTGATGCCAAAACAAACTTGACGCACTATAAATATAGCTCAATTGTGATCAGTTTGAGTACACCAAAGCACTACAACTGATGCTTTCCTCAAAGTCTCTTTCTTTAGGCCAAAATACCTTCTTTTGCAAGTCATCTCTGAGTTTTTGAGTTAGAGAACAATTCCACCACAACTCATGATCCAAACACCTCTAATATGTTGTATCTAAGCTGTTCAAACACTCACTTGTGACCTGAAACACCAAAATCAAAAAGTCCACTTCCAAAACCTCAAAATTGGACTTTTCTGCATTTTTCAAGCCATGTCTTGATTCAGTCACTTCCAGAACCAAACAAAGCCTCAAACACACTCCAAAGATCATCCTCAAACTGTCCCAAATGGTTCCCCTCATCTGGAACACCATTTGAGAGAGTTGCCATATTGGTCACTTTTGCCCCTTTTGTAATAAAGTGCCACAACTTGTTCATGAGGATTCCAACTGGTTCTAATCATTCTAAAAGCTTCTAAGGGATCAATTGAGAGTGTCCAAAGCATCAAATTACTTCTGGCGCAAGGAACTTGGCAGATAGCACAAAGAGCTCCAAGAGGTAAGTGCATGACAACTTGAACTCTTTGAATTATGCATTCCTTTGACGTCCATTGATCATAAACATCTCATACATGTTGTATATGTTGTGTTTGAACCAATTTGCCATGTAATTCTTGCCTGTGCCATGAGATAGCATAGAACATGCAAAAATAGGCCTATTTTGAAATCACTATCGGATTTTGAGGAGGAAACATTTTATGAAAATTCCAAGGGAACCATTGGATTCCTCATGAAATTCTAGGTCAGATGCACCTAAATTTTTTCCCAATCCATGGAGAAATGAGAAAGTTAGAGGCTTCACGTAAATTGCCAAAACTTGCCTTGCCTTGCCTTGGCCTGGCCTGAAAACTTGGCACCCCTTATATATCACCACCCCAGTGGTAGTGCGCATGTGTGTTTGGCTTGATGGTCGTGGGTTCAAACCCCACCCAGACCATTTTTCCATTTTCTATGTTTTTGCTATTTTCCATATTTTCATGTTTTTGTTAATTAATTGAAAAATGAATTTCTCTCTCAATTTTAATCATTTTTGGTTGATTCTTTTTTTGAAAATTCACAAAAATATTAAAATATTTTATTCCATAAAAATATTATTTATTTCATATATTTGGTATTTTTGTAAAGAATTATATTTTTAGTTTTTTTTAAACATTACAAATATTTCTTTATCTTGGTTTTGCAAAATTCAAATGATTTTTAAATCATCCCATGAATGAAACATAATTTTCCAAATACAAATCCAAGATCACAACCTTTTTCAGATGTTTGATTATTTTAATTGAATTTTTATTCAATTAAAATACATTTTAAAACCAAAAATTAGGGTTTTGATCACTATCACCCTAACAAATCTTTTCAAACACCTTTGGACCTCTAATAGAGTGTAAGGCCCAACCCCCTCTTGTAAATAAATAATTTGGGCCTCAGTCATTGTATAAGTCCCGATATGATTTTAAAATCTCGGCGCGGTCGTTGCCTTTTAACCAAAAATCATCTGGGCCTCTCCTTGAGTTGTAAGCCTCATCACTTATATATAAAATAAACTTTGGGTCTCTAATAGAGTGTAAGACCCAACCCCTTTTGTACATAAATAATTTTGGACCTCAGTCATTGTATAAGACCCACAATGTTTTCAAAATCTCGGCGCGATCGTCGCTTTTTCAAAACATTTTCCTCCGGGCCTACCCTTGTGTTGTAAGTCCCATTTCTTTTCTTTTTCAAACCTTTGGGCATCTCCTTGAGTTGTAAGACCCATCCCTCTGTACAGAAAACCTTTTAGGGCCTCAGTCATTGTATAAGCCCCAGTACAGTTTACAAAACAACGGTACGATTACTGTTTTTCATCTGGGCCTCTTCTTAAGTATAAGCCCCAACAATATTTGCAAAATAACTTCCCTCTTGATTTAGGTTCAAATCCAGAGTTGTTGTCAAAACTTTCTTTAATTTCTTAAACAACTAACATACAGCTGTTACAGTGGAAGATTGCTCGCCTGTAAGTTTTACCAGCTTTCATTTACTCGCTTTCATGAACAACTAACGAAACTATGCCACGGTCAGTTGTATCAGCAAAGAATGAAGAAGGCGTTCGACAAAAAGGTCCTACCTCGCATCTTCAGGAAAGGAGACCTTGTGCTCAAGAAGATACAATCATTTCTCACTGATTCTCGGGGCAAGTGGACTCCAAATTATGACGGCCCCTATGTGGTCAAGAAAGCCTTCTCAGGCGGCGCCTTGTGTAACACCCCATTTCTACCCGGCGGATAAGTAATAAAATCAGAGTTTTCATTTTAAAAATTCTTCAACATAAACAGGATGTCACATTTCCAACAGAAAACAACTTCATATTAATCACAAATAATTCAGATACATAACACTGATTCAGATGAACTGATAACAACCTAAATTATCCTTTTGAAAACAAAACAACTTTTATTAATAAGCGGCTTCACATAATTCAACTTATAATGACATAACCTCATGTCCAACTCAAAACAACTTTGAAACAACAATTCTTTAATAACAACAATTTAAGATTCAACTACTAAGACAATAACAACAAATAAACAACAATCGTTCATCCCCCCGAGTGCTACGTATCAGAGCAAGACCAACTCGAGCTAACAACATCTAAGACTTCACATTATACCTCAACTTCTGCAGCTATTCTTGAGTACCTGCTCAGTTACCCATAATAGGTAACATCATTACAGAAGGGGTGAGATATCGAATATTATAAACAAAATATGATAATTAATGTACTAGATTAGGATCATACGAATTTCACCGCTTCATACAACAGTCATGCAACAACTGGAAATAAACAACTTAATAGCAACCCCACTTGTATTGACAACAAATAACAACATATACCAACAACTTATATAAAAGATGCAAATGATAGTAAGAACAACATATATAACAACAGCTCACGACATTAGTAATTTATATCAAGCAACAAGACATAGCAATAACAACTTATAACAAGCAACAACTTCACAACAACGACAACTTCACCACAACGGCAACTTCACAACAACAACGAATCAAGAACAACAGCAACTTCACAACGACTCAAAATGTGACGCAACTATGCACATGCATGTGGTACCATCGGAGTAAAACTCCCAACTTAAACATATGTCAGGTTATCGAGGCATTTCAACAAGGCATAAGCCTTCAACGTGGTGCCATCAAGGCCAACTTAATCAATGCCATCAAGGCCAACGTGGTGTGAGCATACAGCCCCGACTCATGAATGCAATGTATGCGACAATTATCAAAGGCATACAATCAACTACATCATCAACAAGAACAACCAGAACAGCAACAACGAAAACAACAACTCAAACATGCATCAATAGCATCAACTTAATCCAACATTGGTCATTCGACCTACAACTTAATCAACAACAACACAACACAAACAACATTGGTCGTTCGACCTACAACTTAATCAACAACAACACAACTCAAACAACATTGGTCATAAGACCTGCAACTTAAATACTTTGCCCGTAAATCGGGGCAATACAACTTATCCAACTTTGCCTGCAATTCCACGCATTCAACTTAATTCAACAAAACAAACCGACTAAAATCACCTACTAATTATTACGAACTACCTCGACAATTTTCGTTAAATTCCGGACAACTAATTTTCTCGCCTAAACCGGCTAAACCGACTAAACTGCATTATTCTTAACCTCTGTTATTTAATACCAGTTTATTCCAAAATTCTACTTTCTGTTTCGATTCCCCTAAAATCATGTCCAAGCTTCTGTCAAGAATTTTTATTAGTCCTGTTGCTGTCAAAATTCTGTTTGTTATACAAAACCTGCTATTTTCATTTTCTGCTAAAACTACCACTGCTACCAATACATGTCCAATTTTCTGCAAAAACCTGCTACGGCTATTGTTACATTTTTCTGTCAATTTACCATTGCTACTTAATTAGGTTTTGTCGATAACCTGCAAGTTCCTGCTATTAATCATACTGCTCCATTATTAATTCTGCTACTTATATACGCATACTGAAATTAATTAACTGTTTTATCTCTAGTAATCGTATGCTGCTACTAATTACTCTGTTAGATACAAATACCACAACTCTGTTACTAATTTATCCATTAACCATTATTACTATCATAATTAATATTATATATATATATATATATATATATATATATATATATATATATATATATATATTGTAAAATGGTTCAGTATATAGGTATACGTGCCAGCAAATGTGAAAGCATAAAGGAAAACATAAAGGAGGCACCCACCTCAATACTTGGAGGCCCTCACCTCCATCCTTTAATTAAATGGGGGTGCTCACCTCCATTACTTTGAGGCCCCCGCCTCCAATTGCTCTGAGGCCCCCGCCTCCATTGCTCTGAGGCCCCCGCCTCCAATTCCTACACTTTGGCTCACGATTTTCCAGATTCCACTCAATATCAATTTAACCAATTACGACATATAACACCTCAACCCATCAACATATTATCACCAATCACAGACCACTAAAATCCACCGAACCAACAATTTTCACAAAATCAAAATATGACATAATCAACACACAATTCATGGTACAATTTTATACGACCCAACCGACATAATATTCATCATAACCCGGTTATAATAGTCGAACCCACCCTTACCTTAATTGATAGCCGCTCAAATCTCCGGTCGAAAACTAGAACTTTTTCCGGCAATTTCTCGTGTTCTCTCCTCTCCAACCGCCGGTGCTTCCAAAACCCTTGTTCCTTTTTTAACTGCAACTTTGTTTCACGATCTCTTTCTCCACACAAAACCCTCGTTCTGCATTTTCTTTTCTCACCTTACTGCTACTTCTTTTCTTTTATTTTCCAAATAATCTAATAATAACTAATAATACTATTATTTGATTTAATGGGCCAACTAATCCACACCTCCACATTGCCACATACCACACTACAACTAACCCAAATAAATAATAATATTATTACTAATATTACTCCTTCAGCATAATCAACTTATTAATTTTTCGATTAACCGACTATTAATCCAACTTTAACTTAATAATTCCGATCTACATATCAAACCAATTAGCCTCTTAAAATAATACCGATAACACCCAATTACTCGATTAATTCTCAAACTTCATCTAAATCCAATAATAAAACCCTTCACTAATTTAATTAACTAATTAATTAAATTCGGGGCGTTACAACTCTCCCCCACTTAGGACATTTTCGTCCTCGAAAATCTATCCGACACAACCATCCTTAACACAACATTCGTATTTTAATCTTTCGATTTAACAACAACTCAATCACGGTTTAAACCCAATACGTATACTCCGATACTTTAATTACTCTTGCAACATAACCGTTACTATTCGCCAACCATTCTAGTAATACCTTGGAAACAATCACCTTACAACATAGTAACAACCTTCACTTGCCTACACTCGACTATACAACATCGCATCATTACCGCAGCAATGTAAACAACACCAAAACACATATACGATCCTTATATCCATACTCTGAAGGAAACCCACGTATAACACAAACAACGGTTCTTAACCTCAACGGCGGCAACAACGCGAATACTACCCAAGTGATGCAATTGACAACTAACGTCGCAACACAAGAAGTAACCAACTTAAGAATTTACCGGTTTAAGAACCAGAACACAACAACTTAAGAATACCAACTTAAACACAACATCAACGTAATCAAATATCAACATCGGTACAATTCACGTCTGAACAACCGCAATACACTACGCGTTCGCTGCGCACTCTGATTACTTTCAAGGTACTAACTCTACTCAGTTGACCTCCAACTTCCAATCATCAAAATCGACATAATACCAAGGCTTTCAACTTAACTCCTCGGGATCTCCCCGTTAACACCACACATAAATTACAACTTTACTATCTTTTATCAACATAGTTCCCAAAATCACCTTAGGCGCATAACAACATTACAACAACATTTGACACCTGAGTCCACTTAAATTCAACAAGATCAATCATCTTTACCAACCAAAACTCCACTTTTACAAATCAACTTATAATTTAACTTCTTTTAATAATCACAATTCAACCTTCAAATATTCTACGTGTTCTTCCTCTGATTTTACAACAGCTCAAAACATTCGCAACAAACACCAGTTCCAACTCATCCAAACAAATATGGAAGATATGCTTCATACTCCATACATACACCTTAAGGCATACTAGCCATTCGCTTCATCACAAATAACGACTCAAGTTATCTAGAACTCGACTGTGAGTCTCCATACTACTCATCAATCAAACACAGCTTCGTGCTGTCATCCTTAAATTCAACTAATATTCTAACATATGAACTTGTATCAGCAAAACAAACAACCTTCAAGCACTTGGCTTGACTTCGACCAATTCAACGTACATACTATACTAGTTGGCACGACACATCTATCCATCAATTATGATTCCGTCTACTATCAACAATAGATTAAGGGTGATCAGTTCCTCAATTTGTCAATAGACAGCCGACAACCATAACGGTGAAATAAATCATCAGTACCCAACCCAATAGCGTACTTCAACTTGTGCCCAAAGTCCATAAGCATAATGCTCCGCCAACTTTCTAAGGCTTACCAATGCCACTCTTAGTTTCTTTAGTTTCAACTTCGTCAACGATACAAAAACGTCCAAAATCCATTACGCATCCTCTTATGCACGTTCATAGTACAACACGACTTTAACTATTTTTCCAATACCGAAGTCGCTACAACATTGAGAACGATCCAATTCAGTTTGCTCCAATTACAACTTTCAACCAAGATGAAAATTCTTAGCAACACAAATCAACTTTCGCATTTCTCTCAACCTTACCTTTACTTAGCATCATCGTCTTAATCATCCTCATTCAACATAAGTTGCATCTCCAAGCATTCTCCGATACAGTCACATCTTACAAATACCAACACTTTATTCTTAATAATATTCCACACTTGTTTTCATCCTTTCAAATTTTTCAGCAAATGTCGCTCAACTTCAACCATATATATCTCCTTCAATACAGATCTCTCAATCACAAAATCATATTACAAAATGAAGAGAATTTTGTGTATATTTCAGAACTTCAAGAATCGCGTAAATCCAACTTACGAGTAAAAAGTTATCAGCTACACAACGGGACTGGTCCAGAATTTCCGTATGCAGAATTTTCCAAAAAAATAGCAACAGACCCAAATATTAAAACGCACCTTTCTCCCTCTTTCCAAACTTCCTGAAGACAAATCTTATATGCAAACTGTAGGGAATTTCGTAAGCTTTCCAAAAAGTCCAGAACCGCTTCCATCCGAATCACGAATCAAAAGTTATACCTCGTTTACTGACAGCTGCTCCAAAATCACAAAAACCAGAATTTGAGGTTGATGAACATAAGTTCCACTTCCCTCCCTTGCTTCCAAGATCTACCAACATCCTCCTTCTCGTCCAACTACGAAAATCACTCAACCTTAATCCAACTATACTCAAGATATACAACTTACCGAATTAATCCACCAACTTATCATTCCATTCGGAATAATTCCTTAATTTCAATCATCCTTGATTCACCGTCCAGACTCTACGCACATCTCCAACTTGACTGATACGGATTCGCGAGTCCAAACTCTCGCCGGTCCGCAATAACATCGCTCCAACATATGCACTCTTGCAAGCAACATCACCTCGAAACAACTTCTACATACCAACAACACGTCCGGGAGACAAGTCTCTCCCCCACTTGTTTCAAACCAACACCTGCAGATAACTACTAGAAATTACTAACAAACAAGCACCGACAGTGTTCCACACACATGTCGAGTACTAAGGAAGAAACAACATTAGACAACATTGGCCGGACGAACCGACCTGCTCTGATACCACTAATGTAACACCCCATTTCTACAAGGCGGATAAGTAATAAAATCAGAGTTTTCATTTTAAAAATTCTTCAACATAAACAGGATGTCACATTTCCAACAGAAAACAACTTCATATTAATCACAAATAATTCAGATACGTAACACTGATTCGGATGAACTGATAACAACCTGAATTATCCTTTTGAAAACAAAACAACTTTTATTAATAAGCGACTTCACATAATTCAACTTATAATGACATAACCTCATGTCCAACTCAAAACAACTTTGAAACAACAATTCTTTAATAACAACAATTTAAGATTCAACTACTAAGACAATAACAACAAATAAACAACAATCGTTCATCCCCCCGAGTGCTACGTATCAGAGCAAGACCAACTCGAGCTAACAGCATCTAAGACTTCACATTATACCTCAACTTCTGCAGCTATTCTTGAGTACCTGCTTAGTTACCCATAATAGGTAACATCATTACAGAAGGGGTGAGATATCGAATATTATAAACAAAATATGATAATTAATGTACTAGATTAGGATCATACGAATTTCACCGCTTCATACAACAGTCATGCAACAACTGGAAATAAACAACTTAATAGCAACCCCACTTGTATTGACAACAAATAACAACATATACCAACAACTTATACAAAAGATGCAAATGATAGTAAGAACAACATATATAACAACAGCTCACGACATTAGTAATTTATATCAAGCAACAAGACATAGCAATAACAACTTATAACAAGCAACAACTTCACAACAACGGCAACTTCACCACAACGGCAACTTCACAACAACAACGAATCAAGAACAACAGCAACTTCACAACGACTCAAAATGTGACGCAACTATGCACATGCATGTGGTACCATCGGAGTAAAACTCTCAACTTAAACATATGCCAGGTTATCGAGGCATTTCAACAAGGCATAAGCCTTCAACGTGGTGCCATCAAGGCCAACTTAATCAATGCCATCAAGGCCAACGTGGTGTGAGCATACAGCCCCGACTCATGAATGCAATGTATGCGACAATTATCAAAGGCATACAATCAACTACATCATCAACAAGAACAACCAGAACAGCAACAACGAAAACAACAACTCAAACATGCATCAATAGCATCAACTTAATCCAACATTGGTCATTCGACCTACAACTTAATCAACAACAACACAACTCAAACAACATTGGTTGTTCGACCTACAACTTAATCAACAACAACACAACTCAAACAACATTGGTCATAAGACCTGCAACTTAAATACTTTGCCCGTAAATCGGGACAATACAACTTATCCAACTTTGCCTGCAATTCCACGCGTTCAACTTAATTCAACAAAACAAACCGACTAAAATCACCTACTAATTATTACGAACTACCTCGACAATTTTCGTTAAATTCCGGACAACTAATTTTCTCGCCTAAACCGGCTAAACCGACTAAACTGCATTATTCTTAACCTCTGTTATTTAATACCAGTTTATTCCAAAATTCTACTTTCTGTTTCGATTTCCCTAAAATCATGTCCAAGCTTCTGTCAAGAATTTTTATTAGTCCTGTTGCTGTCAAAATTCTGTTTGTTATACAAAACCTGCTATTTTCATTTTCTGCTAAAACTACCACTGCTACCAATACATGTCCAATTTTCTGCAAAAACCTGCTACGACTATTGTTACATTTTTCTGTCAATTTACCATTGCTACTTAATTAGCTTTTGTCGACAACCTGCAAGTTCCTGCTATTAATCATACTGCTCCATTATTAATTCTGCTACTTATATACGCATACTGAGATTAATTAACTGTTTTATCTCTAGTAATCGTATGCTGCTACTAATTACTCTGTTAGATACAAATACCACAACTCTGTTACTAATTTATCCATTAACCATTATTACTATCATAATTAATATTATATATATATATATATATATATATATATATATATATATATATTGTAAAATGGTTCAGTATATAGGTATACGTGCCAGCAAATGTGAAAGCATAAAGGAAAACATAAAGGAGGCACCCACCTCAATACTTGGAGGCCCTCGCCTCCATCCTTTAATTAAATGGGGGTGCTCACCTCCATTACTTTGAGGCCCCCGCCTCCAATTGCTCTGAGGCCCCCGCCTCCATTGCTCTGAGGCCCCCGCCTCCAATTCCTACACTTTGGCTCACGATTTTCCAGATTCCACTCAATATCAATTTAACCAATTACGACATATAACACCTCAACCCATCAACATATTATCAACAATCACAGACCACTAAAATCCACCGAACCAACAATTTTCACAAAATCAAAATATGACAGAATCAACACACAATTCATGGTACAATTTTATACGACCCAACCGACATAATATTCATCATAACCCGGTTATAATAGTCGAACCCACCCTTACCTTAATTGATGGCCGCTCAAATCTCCGGTCGAAAACTAGAACTTTTTCCGGCAATTTCTCGTGTTCTCTCCTCTCCAACCGCCGGTGTTTCCAAAACCCTCGTTCCCTTTTAAATTGCAACTTTGTTTCACGATCTCTTTCTCCACACAAAACCCTCGTTCTGCATTTTCTTTTCTCACCTTACTGCTACTTCTTTTCTTTTATTTTCCAAATAATCTAATAATAACTAATAATACTATTATTTGATTTAATGGGCCAACTAATCCACACCTCCACATTGCCACATACCACACTACAACTAACCCAAATAAATAATAATATTATTACTAATATTACTCCTTCAGCATAATCAACTTATTAATTTTTCGATTAACCGACTATTAATCCGACTTTAACTTAATAATTCCGATCGACATATCAAACCAATTAGCCTCTTAAAATAATACCGATAACACCCAATTACTCGATTAATTCTCAAACTTCGTCTAAATCCAATAATAAAACCCTTCACTAATTTAATTAACTAATTAATTAAATTCGGGGCGTTACACCTTGAGACTCGCAACCATGGATGGAGAGGAGTTTGCTTACCCCATAAATGTTGATGTAGTCAAGAAATACTTTGCCTAAACTAAAAAAAAAACGTTTCGGTGGATTGAAAACCCGAAAGGGCGGTCCAGGAAAAAATTAGAGACATGATAAAAAATCTTCCCGGTGGATTGGAAATCTCAAAGTACAATCCAGGCAAAGATTAGGGATAATGGCAAGTAACTCCGTATGATCAGTTCAACTCGTCAACAGTAATGCCATCCATCAGAAGAAAAACTCCAGTCACGGTCATCTTCGACGGAAGCTCAGGATGTCCAGAATTCAAAGTTGGTAGAAGGATAGTGGTCGTTATGTTTCAATGTAGCCCTTTTCCCTTAAATTACCATTTTCTAACTTTGTAAATACTCCATGGAATCACGCGCTTGGCTGATTTCCATCCTATCAATAAAATTTGAGCCCTAGTGCTTTTGTTTGCAATTCTCATTTGTTTTAGCTTTACAGAATGACATTTTAACATGATTAACGATTCTTGAATAAAACAAAAATGAATTTACTTGTAAAAATTTTCTATGCTTTTAAAATAAAGATGGCAATTCTTTTGACTGTTGAACATCGATAGAACATCGATCGCTTCTCCAGAAGTAGTCAAGCTTCAAAGTGCAGAATCAAAGTACTCCTTTTTAATCAGTACGCCTGAATGAAGGATCAACTGTGTCAGAGACCGTGTTTCATCTGACATCCCCGACAGAGTTCTTATCTCCTAAGCCCGACCAACGATTGTCCCCCACGGGGACTATCTCTTCTAAGAAAGACATAATTGCTATCGTGAACTCGTGATACTTTTCATCCCCCGCGGTGGCCGAGTATCCAGTCATGTTCATCTATCAGTCCGTATGTCGCGTCAGTTTTGTCAGCATATACATACATACATCATGCATTATTAATTTACATTCATATTCATATTGCATCACTATCACTCGAGTCGGTCTTGTTCCCATGTGATAAAAGTCCTCTCAATCGAGTTGTCAGTTCTTTCCTCATCAGGAAGTGAATCATCTAAACAATCTCTCCTCTAGTTTATTTCTGGATTAAAGTCGGTCCACGACCACTTTGATAACTTGAACCTCTAAAAAGCAAGAAGACCGTCGACAAACATCACTCTTCGTCATTGAAGATGATATCTTCACTTTCCCGGATTAAGGAAAATCCCCAGAGAAAGCCTCTTAATCAAGAGATTCGACAATACAGCAGTTTTTCTCCAAAAAATTCGCTGATGAAAAGGTCATCAGCACCTCAAAATTGGATCACATCATATGACATTTCTCCGAGAAGATCCCGAGAAAAGTATGATGTAATACCCAAAGCGGAAACAGTCTCTCAAGAGACTCGTTTTCTACGATAGAGTCGACAAATGGCGTCTCCAACAGAGAAGTTTGTACACCTCTACAACTCAGACGGATGGGTTCCCCAGCAAGTCTGACGTCAAAAGTTTTTCCGTTAAATGGCATCTCCCCAGGAAAATTCGGCGAGAAGTTTATGGAAAACAGTTACGCATAGCATCCCTTATCAAGAAATTTTATTGACAAAAGAAACTGAGACCAGTTCCTTAGTAGGAAACTAGGATCGAGGGGAAGTTTGCTTAAGAAACTAAGACCAGTTCCTTGGTAGGAAACCAGGATCGAGGGGGAGTTTATTTCAGAAAATTAGACCAGTTCCTTGGTAGGAAACCTGGACCGAGGGGAAGTTTATTGTAGAAATTTAGACCAGTCCTTGGTAGGAAACCAGGATCGAGGGGAAGTTTATATCAGAAACTGAGACCAGTTCCTTGGTAGGAAACCAGGATCGATGGGAAGTTTGTATTAGAAACTTAGACCAGTTCCTTGGTAGGAAACTAGGATCGAGGGGAAGTTTACCTTTTCTAAGCATCATTTCTTAGCAAAAGAAGAATGATGCATGAACTGCCATTCTTAACCACCATCAAAATTCCGGGTATTTCGATATTTAATCCTCTTGCACCCCAAATGCCCGAATACCTTCGCCATTCACACCTTCGGGTCCAAGAAGATTAAATAGGGGCATCTATCATACCCCAAATTTTGACCACTAAGATTTCCCATCATTGTGAAAATCATCATCACAATATGGATGAACCATCATACCTCATTAGTCTCCCCAAAGATGGGTGAGCATCCACTACAATCAAACTTAGGGTTTCAAGCCCTCTCTGAGCTCTTGGACAAAGGATCAATCAAGGAATGACATGATCTTCAACTTGTCTAAACTTTTCAAACCTCCACAATGGATCAAGAGGACTCCCACATCAAGAATCAAGCACAAGGTTGCAGCATTCTGAGTGGATTAAGCCTCAAGATTGCCAGTGTCACCAAATTAGGGTTTTGGTCGACCAGGGCCTCCAGATGGAAATTTTCCTCTGGGCATGAGCCAATGCTTCAAAGCATAACATAAGATGCTCCAAGGGACATAATAAACCCAATCATCAAGTCAATTTAGCCTCAGGGGATGCATTCATCAAAAAATCAGGAATTAGGGTTTCTTGACCTAATTCACCCCTAAGTTGACTTCTGAGACAAAACATGAGCCAAGACCTCAAGACATGATTTGAGGGTCTCTAATAAACCACATTGGTCCATTGGCCACAATGGATTGACCCAAGAAGCTTGATCAACAAGTTTCAAGCTCATCAGAACCACAATTAGGGTTTCGCGGGAAAAAGTTAACTGTATCTTTGACTTTTGACCCAGGCATGCTCCCAAACTTTGAGACATGATTCAATACACCCTATAAAACATATGAAATCAAT
Organism: Lathyrus tuberosus; assembly: GCA_022829125.1. NCBI lineage: Eukaryota > Viridiplantae > Streptophyta > Magnoliopsida > Fabales > Fabaceae > Lathyrus > Lathyrus tuberosus. Next base: position 7,075,952 of record JALAZF010000154.1, on the reverse strand, counting down.
CCATCAAGTTTGATTTAGGTCAAGGACTTGATTTCATAGAGGATCGCACAGTTTGGAATTCATCTGATAAAAAGTCAACTGTGCCTAAAAGTCAAAGTTTGACTTTTTGATTTTTTGATCAATTATGGTCCCCTGACCCTAAAATGATGTTAATGTGTGATTGGAATCATCATTCATCAAGAAAAATCAAGAAAAGTGGGATAACTTGTAAAAGGGGTAACCATAAAAAAACTTAGAAATTTTCTAAGTTATGGAACAAAGTGGCATGGATCATAACTTATGATCCAAGCAACCATTTTGGCTGATCCAAAAGATGGATTTGTAACTATCATGGCACTCTAAAAAAGCTTCTGATGCGTTGTGTTCGCAAGTGCACGAATCGCGTCTGAGTAATATAAAAAGTTATCGTATCCACAGGGACCAAATGTCGATCTAACGATTTCCGTTTGTTACAGTGCTTATCTAAGGCAGTTCAATTCAGGGTTTACTAATGCAGAGGAAAATAAATAAAAGTAAATGACGAGGTAATAAAATTCAGACAAAACAATAGGCTTGAATGTAATTCCCATAACCGATAATATTTCTATATTCATCAACAGAACTACTTACGGGCAATATCTTCTATTTTAAGAAAAGAATTCGATTTAACAGGAACTGTCACTTTCGCGTAGTCAGAACCAAGTTTACCCTCTAAACTAACCCCTTTATTGTCACTTATAAAAAGGCGCGCATTGCGTTAGAGTCATGGAAAACTTATTTTTAAGAAATGCAAATTCTAGACTAAACAGAAAAGTATTTTGACCTGAAATTTCTAAACTAAAGAGGTTCGAAATGAACCAGATTCTAATCCCACTAACGCGTCCGAAAATATTTTTAAAATCTCTTTTCTAAAGTGTTAAAAATCCCTACTCAACTGAGCAAAGCGCTTTCGCTGTATTTGATCAGTTGAGAACTAAACAGGTTTACAAATTGTTGGACGGCTTTCGATCTTACCCAACATTTCTTTTAGGAACAGAAAACTTGTGTTAAAGATTAAAACAGCCCTTAAGTATTTCTATTAACACATAGACGTATTACGGTGGTTATGGTCTTTACATTCTTGCCTATCTAAAACTTAGCCAACCATGGTAGTAACAACAGTCATGTTAATTCTTATCATGTATGGAATTAAGTCTTTTGAAAAAGTAAAGTATTGAAAAGTAAGGCAAGACAATAAATAAACAAAATAAAGCAAGTGCGAGAAATAAATGAAAGTAAATGCGATTAAAATAAAACCTGCTCCAAAGCGGAGTCTTTAAATCTGGTACAATGCACGGAAAATAAAATGCTCCAACTTGATTACAGACACTCCAAGACTTGATTACAAACTCGATCACACACAGTGCAATAACTCCTCGATGTGAGAAGATTACCGCTTTACAAGAGTGAAATTTATGCCTAGGGTGAAGTAAACTAAGATTGGATGCTCCTAAAGTTCGAGTTCTACAAGTATTTATAGGCAACGTTGGTGTGGTGTAAAGACAAGAGTGTCCTTGGTTTGAAAATGGGCGGGAACACCTTTTTGCCTTGTTGCACCCGCGACAGGATCATCGCGCCCGCGACAAGAAGAAAGTGGCAAAGGAGAGTGCTGATCGTGGGAACGTGGCAGTTGAGTTGAGGAGATCATGGGACACATCGTCGCCTACCCTGGGGCGTCCGCGACAGGAGAAACGACAAGAGCAATTTGCTGCCAAACTAGAATTCTTGCTCCTTTTGCATCCTTTTCCGTCTGGGACCTCGATTTTATTGAAAACCTGAAAAACAAAGGAAAACATAACAATAACAAAGCATAAAAATAGAAAAACAACTAATATGCATGTGAAATCAGAGTCGAAAATACAGTATAATTTAGTGTCATCAAATTCTCCCACACTTAGACCTTTGCTTGTCCTCAAGCAAAACATTTAAAGCTCAGAAGAAAAATCAGTGTCGATCGAGGATTTTGGCCAAAAAGGGCTTCTAAGTCCGAGTCTGGATGCAGCGGTCGGTACTAACTGAGTGAACCAAGGGCATCGTGATGACACTAATCCCGAAAATACGGACATAAACTTCGCTCCTATACTAATCTACCCATTATATCCCATAATACTTAGGATTTCCTTTTCCATCTCATTTGAGTCCTTTTCATTCAAGCGCAATCACATTAAGCCCGTTTTCCGCACATGTTTCATGGTAGAGTGACCTGTTAGTGATTCTGATCCTTTTATACCGGATTTCTGGCACAGGGAACTGTGTAAAATCCTTTTATTCTTCTCAAGTGCAGTTGTGGGGGATCGGATCGTAATCCGCCCTACCGAGTTCAGTGCCAGATACCTCTGAACCAACTGAAATGAGCAAGTTAAACATCTTATTACTTTTTTTCTTTTTCTTCTTTTCTTTTTTCTTCTTGTTTTTTTTCTTTTTTTTTTAATATGCACTCAGATCAGTCACTTATATTCGTCGGTCTCCTACTTAGAATATGATTAGGCCGGAGCTGATTGCTGAAATAAACTACTAAGGATGATTTTGAAATGAAATTAGGGCCATGGTACATGGGGTTTCAGGTGTGATTCTTATATTTACGAAGTTCATGGTGTAAGGACGATACTGATGTTTCAAAGGTTCTCCCAAGTCACCGCATCCTAACCCGAACCTGGCTTAAAGTCCAAAAAAAAATTTCAGAACAACACTTATTTTCTAAAAAAAAAAATTTTGTTGGGGCTAAAAATGTGGAAAAAAAAATGAAGGTGAACCAAAAACATACTTATACTAGTGACTCTTCAAACACATGCATTTCCTAAAACAGAAACAAAAGTAAATAACTGAAGGGAAATAAAAAATAAACTACTAAAATGACGGAAATAAAAACGATAAAATCTCCTCCCACACTTAAATCAAACATTGTCCCCAATGTTTCGAAGTAAGCTAAGGAGAAAGGAAACTGGCAAAACTAGTGAGGACCGCTGGTGCCCTCGCCGCCCTGTGCTGGATGCTCGGAACGACGGGATCTGCTACGGTGACGGTCTCGCTGGTCCATCCTAGCCATCAAGTCTGTCTGAGCAGCTTTCACCTCACGAAGGTTACCTAAGATGGAACCCTGAGTGGCCTCCATAAGCTGAAAGTGCTGATGATTATACTGCTGTTGACGGGACTGCTCATTGGTGATCGCAAGCAGAGTACGGGAGATGGTCTCGTAAGACTGGTCTGCTCTCCGCTGCGACTCTTGCATAAAGCTTATTTGGTCAGCCATTTGTTGCTGAATGGAAGAGAGCAAGTCTTCATTCTTTGAAGCATTGGCTCATGCCCAAAGGAAAATTTTCATCTGGAGGCCCAGGTCGACCAAACCTTAATTTGGTGACACCAGCGATCTTGAGGCTTGATTCACCTGGAAGGGAGCAGCCTTGCGCTTAACCCTTGAAGTGGGAGTCCTCTTGATCCCTTGTGGATATTTGAGTGGCTAGACAAGTTGAATATCATGTCATTTATTAATTAATCCTTTGTCTAAAAGCTCTGAGAGGGCTGGAAACCCTAAATTTGATTGTAGTGGATGCTCACCTATCTTTGGGGAGACTGATGAGGTATGATGATTCCTCCATATTGTGATGATGATTTTCACAATGATGGGAAACCTTAGTGGTCAAAATTTGGGGTATGACACTACCCTTTCTTTCTTATTTTTATTAGTCCTAGCTTTTTCAGCTTTTAATCGTTCGACCTGTCTAACCCTATCAGCCAATTGGGCCATGTCTTTTAGGTACTGGGTATATAATTTCTTTCTTATTGAATAGTCAAGGCCACCAGTGGCCATTTCGACTAACTCATGTTCAGGCACTTGTGTGAAACACCTTGCCTTGAGCAACCTAAACCTATTCAAATAATCATCAATTGGCTCTGAGAACAACTTTCTCTTAACGCTAGCCAATTCTTTCAGACTTATCTTCGTCTGTCCCACGTAGAATTGTTCATGGAATAATCTCTCCAACTGGGTCCAGGTATGTATCAAATTCGTGGGCAATATGGTGAACCAAGTGAGCGCACTCTTCGTTAGGGAACTAGGGAAATATTTTATTCTATAATTCTCATTGTGCGTTATTTCGGCTGCTTCAATTAAGTATCGCTCCACATGTTCGACCGTCGATTCACTGTATCCCCTGAAAATTTTGTGAACTTGGGAACTTTCCATCTATGGGGTAATTCTTGCTGCAAAATATATTCCGACAAAAGGGAGGTATAACTAGACCTTTGTAATCCCACATTCATACCATTTCGCGCCATAATCCTTTCGACCATGGCAGCCAAATTTTTCTCTACCGGCATATCATTACAATGCATTTGTTGTATAATATTGTCAGCATTTTGGTTTCAGTTTACTAGCAACACTTTTGGTTCTTGTTGAACAGTGATTTCGACCCCAGGTGGTTCGACTGCCCCTCCTTGGTTCAAAACTTCCGCCTGAGGAATGTTTGGTTGCCTTTGGTTCATGGTAAGTTCTTCTTCGACGGCTACCCTTGGGTTCTTAACTACCTGTTCCCTTGGGGGAGGTTGTGGGACACCAAAGAAATCAGCAATGCGCGTCATCTGTGCTGCCAATTATTGATTCGTTTGTGTCGTGTTTTGGATCAAAGGGTTAAATATAACCCCTATCTGTTGGGCTAACATCTGGACCATATCATGGTTACTCTCATCCATTTATTGCCTAATCACTTATGCAGAATTATTGGTAATGTTTGGCATATAAGTTTGATATCACGTTCCTAAAGGCTGACTAATTCTACCCATATGGTTCACACCAGAATCGGACCCTTGCAAAGGCGAAGTTACGTTCATTGTTGGATCCGTAAATGCTGATGGCGCATTTTGTAAACTTGCCATTACTAAAGTTGGCATTCCATATGGTTGTTCTCGATTTAGAGGCATCGAAAAACCCGATATAAAGGGTCTGTACATACTCCCTGAAGGGGGAGGAGTCATTTGAGGCATTTGGGGTCCCATAGTTGAAAAGCTAGGTGCACTCTAGGGAATTGAATGCGCAGGTGTCGAACCCGCTGTTGATGGCATAGCCTCTGATACTAATATTGAAGCCGTATTTCCCCCAGTCGAAGGATTAGGGGGTGGTACTTCATTATTCGTAGGATTCTGATTGTTAGGTGGATTTGGATTCGCCATTCTGTGTACTCGTCTCCTTCTGGGTCTTCGTTATTTATGGCTATCTTACCACTTCTTAGTCTCATGCAACAAAAACGAAGAAAATTTCGTACGAGTAAAGTGAAAATAAAGGTTTTCAAATGTTAATAGCACAAAGTCCCACTGGGCGTGCAATTTGTTTGCTTAGAAAATTTGCAAACAACCGCTGATCTCCTAATTTATGAAAAATTAGTTTTCTTACAGGACCGATCAAATAAATCCTAGGACAATGTGCTTTAACAATCTTGATAATTTGTGTTAAAAAACCTTTTGTTTATTGGATTCATCATTGTTTTCATCAACTAGTGTTTTTCGACTAAAAATAAAGACTTTGGTTCTTGAAAGAAATGGCGAAATGTAAGTAAATTGCAAGAATAAAAGTACGGAAATGAAAAGGAATTGTAAATGAATAACTTAAGATTTCATTAAAATGCAAGGAATAAAACTGGTGTTTCTCAAACGTACATTTTCTCAGTAACTACTCTTTTCTCTCACACAGTTACTTTGAGTATTTCTTGAGTGACTTGTACAAATTTTGAACACACACGGAAATGTAAATGCTAGGACTCCCTATTTATATACAATCGAAATAACTGTCAATAACAGGTATTTCTCCTAATGATGACACATGGCGTTCTGCATGCCTTTTTGTCCTAGATGTGCTCCACACGTCTGTTTTTCAAAACGAGTCTCCCTCCTAAATTTGAATTTCAAAACCTCCGTCGAAAATGGCCTTATCACCACTATGTCGAAGCATTTCTACTACTTAGAAAAATCTCCAAATATGCTTCCCTAATTAACATTGATCTTCGACTGACCAACTTCAAAATAATCTCCTGTCGAAATAATCCTGGCAAATCTTCAAAACTCACTTTCTGAACAAAATCCAGGCGTCGAAATTAGCAGCCTACACCAGGTGAAACGGATGTTTTGATAGGGCCCACTTTTTGTAAATGTCTCTCTTCGCTTTGCCCAAAGCAACAGAGTTTTGTTTTATAGGGCTGTAGTTTCAAGAATCGGCCAAATCATAAATAAAATAATGTCGTTCTGTAATTTCTGCATTATTTGTTGTTTTCTCTTTTCGCTTTTTCAGAAAATGGTAATCCTAAAAACAATTCAAATAATAAAAAAAACAAGCATTTTTCATAAAATACACTGCACACACTCTTGCATTTTCTCTATCTCTTCTAAAAAAACAATCATCATGTCATGCAAATTGCTTGTTTTAAACCCCATTGAAACATATGATCCAATGCCTTCCCCCATCTTTGAATTCCCAGTATTTGAGGCTGAAGAAGAAAATGACGAGGAAATTCCAAAAGAGACCTCCCGATTACTCAGACAAGAGGAAAGGTCCATTGAACCTCACAAAGAGCCGTTGGAAACGGTCAACTTGGGTTCAGAAGGAGAGAGAAAGGAAGTCAAGATTGGGGCACTGCTCAGTCCCACTGTCAAAGAAAGTTTGATAAAGCTTCTCAAAGATTTTCCCGATGTATTCGCTTGGTCCTATCAGGACATGCCAGGGTTGGATACTAGCATCGGGGAACATCATCTGCCACTAAGATCAGAATGTCCTCCGGTGAAACAGAGACTGAGACGGACTCTTCCAGACATGGCCATCAAAATCAAAGAGGAAGTACAGAAACAGATTAACGCGGGTTTTCTTTCCACATCAGGATATCCTCAATGGTTGGCCAACATAGTACCAGTTCCAAAAAAGGACGGAAAGGTCAGAATGTGTGTAGACTACAGGGATCTGAACAAATCAAGTCCTAAGGATGACTTTCCCTTACCACACATAGACATGTTGGTAGACAGTACAATAAAATTCAAAGTATTCTCCTTCATGGATAAATTCTAAGGCTATAATCAGATAAAAATTGCGCCGAAAGACATGGAGAAAACTTCGTTCATCACCCCATGGGGTACTTTTTGTTACAAGGTAATGCCGTTCGGTTTGAAGAACGCTGGGGCAACCTATCAAAAGGCCATGACTACTCTGTTCCACGACATGATACACAAAGAAATAGAAGTGTATGTCGATGATATGATTGCCAAATCTAAGACATAAGAGGAGCATGTGACCCACCTGTCTCGAGCGGTTGAGAAAGTACAAACTCCGCTTGAATCCCAATAAGTGCACATTCGGTATCTGTTCGAGGAATCTTTTAGGGTTCATCATCAGCCAGAAAGGAATTAAGGTTGATCCTGATAAAGTCAAGGCCATTCAAGAAATGCCTTCTCCAAAGACTGAAAAACAAGTCAGGGGATTCCTGGGACGTCTGAATTACATTTCTAGATTTATATTTCTCATGACCGTGACATGTGCGCCAATCTTCAAATTACTCAAAAAGAATCAGGACTGCGTTTGGACAGAAGACTGCCAAATCGCCTTCGACAGTATCAAGGAATACCTGTTGAACCCACCGATTCTATCACCTCCAGTGGAAGGAAGACCATTGATCGTCTACCTAACAGTCTTGGAAGACTCAATGGGTTGTGTACTTGGCCAACAAGATGAAATGAAAAGGGAAGAGTCTTCCATTTACTATTTGAGCAAGAAATTCATCGACTGCGAGACTCGGTACACTATGCTTGAGAAAACTTGATGCGCTCTCGCTTGGGCAGCCAAACGTCTTCATCAGTATATGATTCGTCACACTACTTGGTTAATCTCCGAAATGGATCCAATCAAGTACGTCTTTGAAAAGTCTGCTCTCACGGGAAGGATAGCCCGTTGGCAGATGTTGTTATCAGAATATAACATCGAGTACCATGCTTAGAAAGCCGTCAAAGGAAGTGTTTTAGCCGATCATTTGGCTCATCAACCGATTGACGATCAGGGATCCGTCGGATTTGACTTCCTAGACGAGGATGTCATGTACTTGAAAATGAAAGATTGCGATGAACCACTACCCAGTGAAGGGCCAGAACCAGGTTCCCAATGGGGACTAATCTTTGACGGAGCTGTCGATCATTATGGAAAAGGAATTAGGGCAATCATAATAACACCTCAGGGTGCCCACATTCCTTTCACCGTCCGACTGACATTCAAGTGTACAAATAACGAGGCCGAATACGAAGCTTGTATCATGGGTCTCGAAGAAGCAATCGACTTAAGGATCAAGAACTTGGATGTATATGGCGACTCAGCCCTGGTTATCAATCAGATCAAAGGAGATTGGAACACATACCAATCAGGACTGATTCCTTACAAAGATTACGCAAGAAGGTTGTTACCCTTCTTCAATAGAGTCTAGTTTCACCATATCCCTCGTGAAGAGAATCACATGGCTGATGTATTAGCCACTCTCTCTTCCATGATTAGTGTAGGTCAATGGAATGACATACCTAAGATTGATATAATGTGCCTAGAATGGCCCGCTTACATCTTCGCAATTGAAGCAGTCATAGACGACAAACCTTGGTATCACGATATCAAATGCTTCCTTCAGAAACAAGAATACCCACTTGGGGCATCCAGAAAAGACAGAAAGACCCTCAGAAGGCTAGCAGACAGCTTCTTCTTGTGCGGTGATACACTTTATAAGAGAAACTTCAACATGGTCTTGCTTCAATGTGTAGACAGACCAGAAGCAAACATAGTGATAAAAGAAATTCACGAAGGATCCTTTGGCACTCATGCCAACGGACACATAATGGCGAGAAAAATTCTAAGAGCAGAGTACTACTGGTTGACCATAGAGTCTGATTGCTACCAATACATGAAGAGATATCACAAGTGTCAGATATACTCAGACAAGATCCATGTACCGCCAACACATCTCAAAGTTCTCTATTCCCCATGGCCTTTTTCCATGTGGGGAATCGACATGATTGGCATGATCGAACCCAAGGCTTCGAACGGACATCGGTTCATCCTGGTAGCCATTGACTACTTCACCAAATGGGTCAAAGTAGCGTCATACGCCAATGTAACCCAACAAGTGGTGGTCCGATTTATCAAGAACAATCTCATCTGCTGTTTTGGTGTTCCAAGCCAGATCATTACTGATAATGGATCTAACTTGAACAAGAAGATGATGAAAGAGTTGTGCGCTGAGTTCAAGATCGAACACCATAACTCATCTCCCTACCGACCCAAGATGAACGGGGCGGTAGAAGCGGCTAACCAGAACATCAAGAAGATTGTTCAAAAGATGGTTATAACCTATAAAGACTGGCATGAGATGCTACCCTTTGCTCTTCACAGTTATCACACATCTGTCTGCACTTCAACAGGGGCAACCCCTTTCTCTCTAGTATATGGCATTGAGGCAGTGCTTCCCATAGAAGCCGAGATACCATTAATCTGTGTATTGATGGAGGCTAAGTTAACAGAGGCTGAATGGTGCCAAAGTCGTCACAATGAACTAAATCTGGTAGAAGAAAAGCGAATAACGGCTCTTTTCCATGGTCAGTTGTATCAACAAAGAATGAATAAGGCGTTTGATAAAAAGGTCCGACCTCATGCCTTCTGAAGAAGGGACCTTGTGCTCAAGAAGATACAATCATTCCTCACTAATTCCCGGGGCAAGTGGACTCCGAATTATGACGGCCCCTATGTGGTCAAGAAAGTTTTCTCAGGTGGTGCCTTGAGACTCGCAACCATGGATGGAGAAGAATTTGATTACCCCACGAATGTTGACGTAGTCAAGAAATACTTCGCCTAAATTTAAAAAAATATGTCTCGGTGGAGTGAAAACCCGAAAGGGCGGTCCAGGCAAAAATTAGAGACATAAGCAAAAAAAATCATCCCGATGGATTGGAAATCTCAAAGTACAGTCCAGGCAAAAGTTAGGGATTCATGGCAAGTAACTACGTCCAGCAAAGGGGCAAATCCCCCGGCAGCAGTTATGCTATCCATCAGGAAAACTCCAGTCAAGGTCATATTCGACGGAAGCTCAGGATGCCCAGAGTTCAAAGTTGGCAGCAGGATAACGGTCGTTATGTTTCGATGTATCCCTTTTCCCTTAAATTACCATTTTCTGTAAATACTCTATGGAATCACTCGCTCGGCTGATTTCCATCCTATCAATAAAATTTGAGCCCTAGTGATTTTGTTTGAAATTCTTATTTGTTTTAGCTTTACAGAACGACATTTTAATATGATCAACGATTCTTGAAATAAAACAAAAATGAATTTTACTTGTAGAACTTTTTCTGCTTTTAAAATAAAGATGGCAATTCTTTTTACTGTTGAACGTCAAAAGAACATCGACCGCTTCTCCGGAAGTAATGGAACTTCAAAGTGCAGAATCAAAGTAATCCTTCTAAACCAGTGCGCCTGAATGAAGGATCGGCTGTGTGAGAGACCATGTTTCATATGACAGCCCCCGCAGAGTTCATATCTCCTAAGTCCGACCAACATTGTTCCTCACAGGGACTATCTCTCCTAAGCAAGGCTGAATTGCTATTCTGGACCAAATGGTACTTCCTCGTTTTCCACAGTGGCCGAGTATCCAGTTGAGTTCATCCACTAGTCTGTATGTCGTGTCAGTTTTGTCAGCATAAACATACATACATCATGCATTATTTATTGGCATTCATATTCATATTGCATCACTATCACTCTAAGTCGGTCTTATCCCCTGGTGATAAAAGTCCTCTCAATCGAGTTGTCAGTTCTGTCCTCGTCAGGAAGTGAATCATCTAAGCAATCTCTCTCCCAGTTTATTTCTGGATTAGAGACGGTCCTCGACCACTTTGATAACTTGAACCTCTGAAAGGCAAGAAGGCATTCGACAAACGTACTCTTCGCCATTGAAGATGATATCTTCGCTTTCCCGGATTAAGGAAAATCCCTAAAGAAAGTCTCTTAATCAAAGATTCGGCAATACAGTAGTTTTTCTCCGGAAAATTCGCTAACGAAAAGGTCATCAGCACCTCCAAATTAGATTACATCACATGGAATTTCTCCGAGAAGATCTCGAGGAAAAGTATGATGTAATATCCCCAAGCAGGAAACAACCTCCCAAGAGACTCGTTTTCCCCAGTAGATTCGACAAATGGCATCTCCAACAGAGAAGTTTGTACAACTCTACAACTCAGATGAATGGGTTCCCCAGCAAGTCTGACATCAAAATTTTTTGCATCAAATGGCATCTCCCCAGGAAAATTCGGCGAGAAGTTTGAGGAAAACCGCTACAAATAGCGTCTCTTATCAAGAAAGTTTTTTTACAAAAGAAACTGAGACCAGTTCCTTGGCTGAAGACCAGGATCGAGGGGAAGTTTACTTCAGAAACTAAGACCAGTTCCTTGGCTGAAGACCAGGATCGAGGGGAAGTTTACTTCAGAAACTAAGACCAGTTCCTTGGCTGAAGACCAGGATCAAGGGGAAGTTTACTTCAGAAACTAAGACCAGTTCCTTGGCTGAAGATCAGGATCGAGGGGAAGTTTATTGCAGAAATTGAGACGAGTTCCTTGGCTGAAGACCAGGATCGAGGGGAAGTTTCACCCTTTTTCTAAGCATTTTTGCTTAGCAAAAGAAGATGGACGAGCAAACCGCCGTTCATAACCACTTTCAAAATTTCGGGTATTCCGATATTTAATCATCTTGTACCCCGAATGCCCGAATACCTTCGCCATTCACACCTTCGAGTCCAAGAAAATTAAATAAGGGCATCTGTCATACCCCAAATTTTGACCACCAAGATGTCCCATCATTGTGCAAGTCATCATCATAATATGGATGCACTTACATGCCTCATCAATCTCCTCAAAGATGGTTGAGCATTCACTACAAACAAGAATTAGGGTTTTTAACCCTCTCAGAGTATTTAGACAAATGATCAATCAAGGAATGACATGATCTTCAACTTGTCTAGCTTCTCAAACACCCATAATGGATCAAGAGGACTCCCACATTAAGAATCAAGCACAAGGTTGCAGCATCCCAAGTGGATCAAGCCTCCAGATCACATGTGTCACCAAATTAGGGTTTAGTCGACTGAGACCTCCAGATGAAAATTTTCATCTGGGCATGAGCCAATACCTCAATATATGGTCCAATAAGCTCAAAAGGATCTCAAGAGCCCATCCACAATGGCCAAACTACCTTGGAAGTTCATCAATCAAAAAATCAGGAATTAGGGTTTCTTGACCTAATTCACCCCTAAGTTGACTTTTAGGATAAAACATGATCCAAGACCTCAAGACATGATTTGAGGGTCTCCAATACACTACATTGATCCATTTCCAACAATGGATTGATCCAAGAATCTTGATCCACAAGTTTCAATTTCATCAGGACCACAATTAGGGTTTCGAGGAAAAAGTCAACTGTACCTTTGACTTTTGACCAAGATATGCTCCCAAACCTTGGGACATGATTAAATACACCTTATAACACCTATGGAATATATCCATTAGGTTTGATTTGGGTCAAGGGCTTGATTTCACAAAGGATCGCACAGTTTGGATTTCATCCGATAAAAAGTCAACTGTGCACAAAATCAAGTTTGACTTTTTGGAATTTTTCACAATTATAGTTCCTTGACCCTAAAACAATGTTAATACGTGATTTGAATCATCATTCATCAAGAAAAATCAAAGAAAGTGAGTTAACTTGTAAAAGGGGTAACCATAAAAAACTTAGAATTTTTCTAAGTTATGGAACAAAGTGGCTAGGGTACCAACTTCCAAGGACCATAACTTGAGATAAAAGCAACCATTTTGGGTGATCCAAATATGCAATTGTAGGCCTTGCTACACTCTACAAAAGCTTCAAATACATCTTATTCCAATTCCTCATGGATTTTTAGTTATGGAGTGATCAAAATGGCTGAAAACATGAAAATGACACTTTTCCAACACTTAGTGAAATTTTCACTAAGTCAGAATCTGCCTTACTTTTTCCAAAATGTAGGGACATTTTTCACCTTGATCCAAGTCAAACCGGGTCTAGGGGTGGACATCAAATTTGAAGTATGCCATGAGGGCTTTCCAACAAGTACCAGATCATCTCCAAATTCCATTTGAGCAAGGAGATACAACCCTTGGAACATGGCATCATGAACTGGTTTTTACAAGGCAGAATTTGTGCATTTTGCTCGATTTGTCCAAATCTGATAAATCCAAGCCTTGTCATCAATTTGGACACATCTGAGGATCAAATCTAAGGGGGGTGATCTGATCTCCAAGTCTTACAAGTCCAAGAATCTACCATAGCCATGCCAAACCTAAAAAGGCTACAAAGATGCCAAAACTCCAATTTTGTTTCCAAGCCTTTAATGAATGCATCAAGGTGGCATGAATTGAGCCTATTCCAACTGAATTCAGTCCAAACTTATCTCTGAACCAAAGCTACAAAGCCTGTGCTCTAATCTCAAGTCAATGGCTAGAGGAGACTTGAGATTCCTTTTGCATAACATTGGCCAAAGGCCTGCTGCAGCCTCCATTCACTATTGATGCCAAAACAAACTTGACACACTATAAATAGACATCAATTGTGATCAATTTGAGTACACCAAAGCACCCAAACTGATGCTTTCCTCAAAATCCCTTTCTTTAGGCCAAAATGCCTTCTTTTGCAAGGTATCTCTGAGTTTTTGAGTTAGAGAGAAATTCCATAACAGCTCATGATCCAAACACCTCTAATATGTTGTATCTAAGTTGTTCAAACTTTAATATATGACTTGTAACACCAAAATCACAAAGTCCCCTTTCAAAACCTCAAAATTGGACTTTTTTGCATTTTTCAAGTCATGTCTTGATTCAGTCACTTTCAAAACCAGATAAAACCTCAAACACACTTCAAATATCATCCTTGAACTGTCCCAAATGGTTCCCCACATCTGGAACTCCCTTTGAGAGAGTTGCCATATTAGTCACTTTTGCCCCTTTTGCAAGAAAGAGCTCAAACTTGTTCCTGAGGATTCCAGCTGGTTCTAACCATTCTAAAAGCTTCTAATGGATCAATTGAGAGTGTCCAAAGCATTAAATTACTTATGGCACAAGAAACTTTGCAGATAGCACAAAAAGCTCCCAAAGAGGTAAGCATCATAACTTGAACTCTTTGAGATATGCATTGCTTTGAAGTCCACTGATATCATAAACATCTCATACATGTTGTATATGTTGTGTTTGAACCAATTCATCATGTAATTCTTGCCTGTACCATGAGTTAGCATAGAAAATGCAAACCATGGCCTATTTCAAAACCACCATCGGGTTTTAAAATTGGGACCTCATATGAAAAAACTAAGGGCACCATTAGATTCCTTGTGAAATTCTAGGCAAGATAGACCTAAATTTTATCCCAATCCATGGAGAAATGAGAAAGTTACAGCCTTTACGTTTTTGGCCCAAGAACTTGCCTTGCCCAGGCCTAAAACAAGGCATCCCTCATATATTTATGGCGTGGTTTTGATACACGGATGTATCACCACCCCAGTGGTTGCGCGCTCATGTGTTTGGCTATGAGGTCTGTGGTTCGAATCCCCCTCGCCCTAGACCCTCCTTTTTTTACCACTTTTTTCCATTTTTTCATATTTTTCATATTATTTTCTTAAATGATTTGAAAAATTAAATTCTCCCTCAATTTTAATTATTTTTTATTGGTTCTTTTTGCAAAAAATCACAAAAATGTTAAAATATTTATTTCACAAAAAAATCAAATTTATATTATTTATTTAATATAGTTGATATTTTTGTAAATAAATTCATTTTCATTGTTTTTAAACATTTCAAAAAATGAATATTCATCTTGAAAATCAAAATCAAATGAGTTCTAAATCATCTTGTGATTAAAACCTCATTTTTCAAACCTTAATAAAAAATCACAAGTAGTTTATTTAGACTTATTTGGTATTTTTGTCATTTTATTCATTTTATTAAAAGGATTACTTTTAAAAGAAAATGAAATTAGGGTTTCTTTGATTTTCACCCTAACAAATCTTTTTCAAACAATCTTTGGGCCTCTAATAGAGTGTAAGACCCAATCCTTTGTGAATACAAACCATTTTTTGGGCCTCAGATATTGTATAAGTCCCGTTGTATTTTCAAAATCACAGCGCGGTCGTCGCCTTTTAAAACAAAATCATTTGGGCCTTCCCTCATGTTGTAAGTCCCATCTTTCTTTTTTAAAACACTTTTGGGCCTCTAATAGAGTGTAAGACCCAACCCTTGTTGTACATAAACCATTTTGGGCCTCAGATATTGTATAAGTCCCGACATGATAAAAAATCTCGGCGCGATCGCCATTTTCAAACAGAAATCTTTGGGCCTCTCCTTGAGTTGTAAGCCCCAAAATTTGTACAAAAATAATCTTTGGGCCTCTTGAAAGAGTTGTAAGACCCAACCCTTTTGTAAATAAACTTTTTTGGGCCTCAGTCATTGTATAAGTCCCGATACGATCTTCAAAACAATAGTGCGATCACTGTTAAACTCTGGGCCTCTCCTTAAGTATAAGCCCCAACAATCTTTTCAAAACAACTTCTATTTTGATTTAGATTCAAATATACATGTTGTTATCAAAACTTTCTTTAATTTCTTTGAACAACTAACAATACAGCATGGAAGCTTGCTCACCTGTAAGTTTTAACAGCTTTCATTTACTCGCTTTCATATGTATATAACTGTATTGTGGGAAGTTGCTCCCCTGTAAGTCTTCATTCATATCCTTTTAAATACTTGTCATATATCAACTGTATATATACTAGTATAGCTATTTATAGTTTTCCCCGGCAACTAGGTCTAGAACTAGGTAAAGCCAGTTGGTCACTCATGAATACAGTTAAAACTAGATCCCCATAGGATTTCCAGATACAGTCTTGCCTTCTCTTGGGCTTAAACAATATGGAACAAAGAGAAAGGCAGTATTCTTCGTGAACCATTTCTCAGACTGTCCCCCCTATAAATTGTCAAAGAAATTCTACTCCCCAGAGTTGATCTATTCTCGGTGAATAGCATCTCTTGAGTTTCTCCAAACCTCACAACTTTCACTAAATGATCTATTCTCGGTGAATAGCATTTCTTGAACTTTTCTTGGTTTGGGACCCACGGGCTTCCTAAAAGCATCCCAGCCTCCTCTTGGGCTTGGTACAAGGACCCTCCGGCTTCTTAGAAGTTCTCATGCCTTCTCTTGGGCTTAATACAAGGACCCTGAAGACCTCTTAAAGGTATAAGACAGAACTTAGTCATCCTTTGCTAGAGCAGTCTTTCCAGTGTCAAATCTCAGACCAATTTAAGGGTTGATTATCATCCTTTAAAGCGCCCGCCTCCTCTTGGGCATCATACAAAAGATAAAACTCTTCCACACCAGTAGACTTGGACAGTCTAGATCCCCTTGAGTCTCAAAAACATTCTCAAGTTCCCTCGAACGTAGGAGAATCCCTGATCATCCGATCAATTCCCAGCTGAGTTAAAACCCAGTCTCTCTCCTAAAATTTCACCAAACCAGGGTCAGTTTATCATCAGTATAACACTATCCCAAATAAGAAGCTCAAGGTCTCTGATACCTCAACTCTTCTAGAACCCTCAGCAAAAGTTGATTCACCACTTGGACCTACCTAGGGATCTCAATAATCCCCAGCAGAAAGCTAGCCTCCTCTTAGGCTTTGTATAATGATCTTTCCTCAGCGAAGTTAGCCTCCTCTTGGGCTTATACAACGACCCTCCCCAACGGAGCTAACCTTTTCAGACTCTCTTGTAGAGTCAATCCCTTTTCAGACTCTCTTATTGAGTCAATCCATTTTCAGACTCTCTTGTTGAGTCAATCACTTTTTAGATTCTCTTGTTGAGTCAATCACCTTTTCAGACTCTCTTGTTGAGTCAACCCATTTAGCCTCAATCTTGGGCTTTGTACAAGACAGATAAAAACACTCTCTTGTTGAGTCAATCTTTTTCTAGCCTCCCATTTGGCCTGGTATAAAGATTTCCCCTATCAACAATTAGCCTCCTCTTAGGCTTTGTATACTGATTTCTCCAGCTTGTTCAGCCATAATCCTGGGTTTTATACAGGACAGATGAAAGCACTTTCTTGTTGAGTTAAACCTTTTAGCCTCAGTCTTGGGCTTTATACAAGACATAAATCTTCATAACCCTCTCTTAAGCTCGGGACAAACATCTTCCCCAGCAGAGTCCATTCCTCCCAGCCTTCTTCTAGGCTTTGAGAAATACTCTCCAGTAGAGTCAAACTTATTTCAACCTCAATCTTGGGCTTTGTACAAGACACTTAAAATATCCTCAGTCGAGTCAGTAAAGTCTCACATTTAGCCTCAATCTTGGGCTTTGTACGAGATAGATAAAGATTTCTTTCCCACAGAGTCAGTTTCTTTTCAGCCTCAATCTTGGGCTTTGTACAAGACACATACAAACCTCCCCAGCAGAGTCAGAATCCCTTTTAGCCTCCTCTTAGGCTTTGTATAATGATATCCCCAAAGAGTCAGTCTCTTTTTTACCTCAATCTTGGGCCTTGTACAAGACATAAAAAACACTCTCTTATTGAGTCAATCTTTTATAGCCTCCTCTTAGGCTTTGTATAAGGACTTCCCCAGTGGAGTCAATCAATCTCTTAGCTTCAACCTTGGGCTTTGATCAAAGCACACAAAAATCAACATATCCTCAGAGGAAGTCCAATCCCTCTTTAGAGATGACAAATTCTCTCTCAGTCAAAACCTTTTAGCTTCAATCTTGGGCTTTGAACAAGACACCAAATATTTTTTTCCTCCCGTAGAATAGGGGGAACTACGATTGCTCTGATTTCCCTGTTTCGTTTAAACCGGAATACGTAGGCATAAGATTGTGAAATCTTAGCGAGCATATTAATCAAAAACTCTAGGTCCAGTACCCTCACACATCAATCAAAACTTAGGTCCAGTACCTTACCAAAAACACCCGAACTTCAACAAAAACTCACTCACTCACTCATATTTCCCAAGAAACTTTCCCCACCCATTAACAGATAAACACCATCAAGTACAAAGTGAAACCTAAAGCTAACATCTTGTGGATAACCACATATAGGATGGGTAATTAACAACTCCCCATTGTATAACCTGACCCCGGACCCCCAATCTCTTTAAAGCGTTTGTTTAGTTAAGCAATCGCGTGCAAGGTTAGTTTTAGATAGCTTCCCTTACCCTTCCAGCTTCACGGGATAGATAAGAAATCAGAAAGTAGCACCCCTCCTCATTGTGGGGAGAAACCCAAATTTCAGCGATAAGGTGGTCGCGTCACCGACAAAAATCGCTCGCTACAGTCATCCCTTTCTCGTATTAATTAGAAAGCACTGCTCTAATTAGAATTTTTTTTTAATATAACATATTTTTTCAAGCAAAATACAAAAAAAAAAACTAACATTTCAGTTAATTTACCAAAATGGTTGGGTTTGGAAACCCTCTATAAGGGTGGCGCCATATGGGATGTCGCCTTAGTTAGAGGCCACATGCCAAACCATATGGCGCCTCAGGAAAATGAGGCATGCCCTAATTTACACTAGGGAGTCGCCATCTAGGATGGCGCCTCAGTGTAATTAGTTATTTTTTATTATTTATTATTAATTGGAAATTAAAAAAAAAACATTTTTTTAAATAATTTAAATTTTGTGAATTTAATATATAATTAATTATATCATTTAATAGGGTATCATGTGCCTATAAATAAGGGTTCACCCTCACTTGTTATTGCACAACACTTGTCACCAAAATCCTAATTTCCTCCCTTCCCTCACCAATATCCAAAACTCTCCCCTACTCAACACCATGTCTTAATCCTCAAATCGCCGTCCGTCGTCATCATCATCAGCACCGGAGGAAAAGTTTCTAGAATTTCCACTGATGAAACGAGATTCCATAGTTGTATACTTAGCTGTCAAGCCTCCGATGAAGATGCTACTCTGGAACACCCAGACATTGGAGCATTTGCACAGGGAACTTCGCCGATGGCTAGCAGAAGAATTTCAGGTAGGTGAAAAGATCAGAAAGATTGATAGGCTGGTTGAGAAGTCTGGTCCAGACGGAGTCACCCGGACTTGGAGGAAAGTGGAAAATGATGCTGGCGTCCTCATGATGATGATGTTAGAACATGAAATTAAGTTGATGGTTGTAATTGCCTAGATAAGTTGATTCTATGAGTTGTTTCGTTTGGGTTTGTTATTGTTATTTTATGATTTGGTATTAGGTTCCGTAGATGGTTATTTGTTAATGTTTAACTATTAAGTTATGTTATGTTATGTCGTTGTATTGAGTTAAGTATGCCATCAATGAAATAAAATTTGTTGTTGTTATAAATAAATAAGTTTACAGTTGTAACTATGATGCTGTGCTAGAGCCCGACACATTTGGACACTTGGTACGATTGTGGCCTGGCTGGCGGCACAAACCACACAACCTCACCATTTTGTCGACTGCATCCATTTCCTTTTGAATCCAGCTGCTGATAGGGTAACTGTTTACCTTAAAAATTGGTAAACAACCGCTGATCTTCTATAACAACAAAGTTCTAGTAACTTACAGGATCGATCAGATTGATCCTAGGACATGTGATATAAGTGTATTTTAGAATATCTCACAATTGGGCAAAGCATACATTTCAACAGTGGATGTAAATAAAAGAACGTGTTTTGAAATGAAAGTGAAAGTGATAAAACGCAAAGAAATGTTTAAGTCGAACAACACATCAAAGAAAAGAAAGGCTGAATGTAAAGGTTTGATAAAAAAACTGGAGTTAAATGTTGGAAAGAAATGCATAAAGATCTTAAAATGCAGAAATGTAAATGCTTGAAAGTAAAGACTTTTTAATGTAAAACTGCAAAGTAAAGACTCAGTACTGTAAATGACTTGAAAGGTAAAAGTTTGTGAAAAGACTTCAAAGTAAAGAATCTAAAACAGAAACTTCAAAGTAAATTGCATTGCAATAAAGGATAATGGTGATTACAATCACGTACATTCTCACTTCACTTGTTTCTCGACACACTGGATACTTTGAGTGAATATAGAGTTACTTGTACAAATATGATTTTTCACACCTATTCTAACTCTAGGACTAACCTATTTATAATACTCTAAAGTAACCACCATCTGACGGTTTTACTCCTAGAATACGCCACTTGGCACTTCGCATGTCTTCAACTTCTGGATCTTCGCCACCTATCCTCTTTTCAAATTCAAATAGTAGAACTTCCCTCCACTATCTAGTTGTAACTGCAACGCATTATCCATAGCAATTTTATCCTGTCGAATTGACTCTTTGAACTTAGAAATATTTGAAGTCTTGAAATCATTCTATTCGACTCAAGCTTTCAACAAACATGGTCGAAGGACTTCTAGTCGAAGCCTTCTTCTTTAGCTTATTATTTTAAATAATAACTTCCTTTAAAGCCAAATTGTTTGAAATCAGGTAGCGTCGAAATTAGGAGCTAACAAATTGCCCCCCAAAAATTTCCTTTCGCCAGTGTTGGTAGGAAGGTCATTTTTTGATAAAACAATTTTCGACGCCTGCTCATTCAACTATAAAAGACATGGTCATAACTGACCAACCCACGATCTAGAAACTATTCAGTTTCTCTCAACCATGCTTATGACGTCATGTCATGATGGCAAATCTTCAAACGTCTTTTCAGCCGTATTTGCGAACAGTTTTCATCATGTTTTATGGCCCCTTTGAGGCCCTATGTAAAGACAATCTTAATGCCCTGTGGCATTTATCTAAATCCTTCTGTTTACTATTAACTCTTCGACTTGCAAAATTTTCTCTTAAACTTTGCTAATCTTTTTAATTAAAGTATTCTGCCTCTTTTCTTGGAAATCATGAAAATAGTGTAGCTTTTAACAGCTTAGTGTTCCAACGGCACAAGTTTCTATTCCATAAAGGAATATTAATAGCGCAACCCTAGGGTATACTCCCAAGAGTAATTTCATGTATTTCCATCGTTGACTGGCCAATCTTTACAAGGCCTTGCCTCTATAAAACTCTCTTCATTCTTGGGATATTTTGCACCTACTGAAGCAAGCATGAGTACTTCCTCAAAGAAGGCAATGACCAAGAAGGTGGTTGGGGAGACAAAGAAAGTTGAGGCAACAACTACTGCCCTCAATGACACTTCAATAGGAGCAACATCTCGTGCCAAGAAGAGAGAAACTAAGATGAAGGTACCCAAGAAAGGACATTCCAAAGCACAAAACTCTGATGATGAAGCTGACAAAGATTATGTTGCCTTCCTCAACTCTATCAATTGGAGAGACTATGAATGATCTTTCTCCTGGGTTTCATGTTATTGTAATTGCTTTCTTCCCTTTGTATGCCATTTTGGCCTCACATGGCCTATTTTGGCTTTTATAATCTGAATAAAACTTACGTCTTAATATGAATTTCTTGTAAAATAGGCTTATATTTCTTCAAATATTTCCCATTTACCCTTAAGACTCTTAGATCACCCTCAATCTCTTGAATCTCATAAGCATTATTACTGAACGCCTTAATAATTTGAAAAGGACCTTCCCACTTAGGAGACCACTTCCTTAAAGATCTGGTCTTTCGATCCATATGCAAGATCACTTTCCAAACTTGATCTCATGCTGAAAAGGTTTTACTCTTGACCTTTTTATTATAGGACTTCTCCACCCTTTTCTTTTGCCTTTTCAGCAACTCCAATGCATGGAGTCTTTCTTCATCAAAATCTCATGATGCCTTTGAATCCTTATGGACTGAAGATAAATTTCTACAAGCAAAACTGCATCATGACCGAAAGTCAGTCGAAATGGGGTAGTATTAGTTGCCTCTTTGGGGGACGTTCGACATGCCCAAAGTATTTGGTCCAATGTCTTATGCCAATTTCTTGGCCTTTTTCTCACATGCTTTTTTATCAACCCAATAACTACTTTATTTGCTGCTTCGACTTGGCCATTAACTTGAGCATAATAAGGTGTGGATGTTACAAGCTTGAATCCCATTTCTTTAGCAAACTCTTGCATTTTTCAACCAGTGAAAACTGATCCTTGGTCTGTTGTAATTGTCTCTGGGATCCCAAACTTATAGATGATGTGTTTCTGGATAAATTCAATCACATCTTCTTAACCAACATTTGATAATGGGATAGCTTCGACCCATTTGGTAAAATAATCAATACCCACCAAAATGTACTTATGATTTTTAGATGATGCTGGTCGAATCTCTCCAACCAAATCCAAAGCCCATCCTCTAAAAGGCCAAGGTTTCACTATAGAGTGTAATTCACTTGCAGGAACATGTTGAATGCCAGCATGAACTTGACATTCCTGACAACCCTTAGCAAATTCCATACAATCTTTTAACATGGTAGGCCAATACATGCCTTGTCGAAACAACAACCATTTCATTTTATGGCCTACCTGATGTGCCCCACATGCCCCACTATGGACAGTTGAAAGGGCTAAGTATGCTTCTGCCTCACTGAGGCACTTAAGCAATACTCCCTCAGGAGTCTTTTTTAATAATGCATTACCCAACAAGACATAACTTAAAGCTTGATACTTGATTTTCCTTTCTGTCGAAGGCATTGGATTCTTTAAATAATTCATTATAGGTTTTCTCCAATCCTTGTCAGTTATACTATCAACTGCCAGAATTGCAAAATTGTCTTCATCAACATATCCAAGCTTAGTTTCTTCCAAATCTGATGGGGCTAATCCTACTGACACCACCCTTCCTCTGACTTCGACTTCGATTGCATCTTGTAATTTGTCTTTCGAAACTTTATACCCTGATGCAATCTGAGCCAAGTCATTACCTATCTGGTTTTCCAATCTAGGGATGTGTCGAAAACTAACTGCGTCGAACTTTTTCAACAGTCGATTCACAACTACAAAGTACATAATCAAGTTTTCTTTTATGCACTTGTACTCCTTGGTAACTTGTTTTATGACCAGTTCTGAATCTCCCATTATTTCGACATGCGTTGCCCCCAAATCCAACAATACTTCAAGTCCAGCAATTAAAGCTTCATATTCAGCTTCGTTGTTAGAACAATGGCCTTCAATTTTATACTTAAGTGTTGTTGGAATTTTATTAGGAGAAATAACAAGTACTCCTATGCATGTCCCATCTTTATGGCTTGACCCGTCGAAGTATAACTTCCAAGGTTCCATTTCAAGATAGTTGATAACACGAAAATGTATCATATATTTGCCTTGATTTACGACTAATAATTATGTTATTTCAGCTTAAGTTCCGATTATTCCGCGAGTATTCTAGTGTTTTCGCAGGTATTTCATTGTCCAAGCTAAAAAGGAGCAAAGTAGAAAAACATGAAGAAATGAGAAGAAAACAGGAAGAAATGACTAAGAAAAAAAACAGAAAATGGAAAGTGGTGTGTGTGACGACCGTCATACAACCACCACGACCGTCACGCTTCTAAAGGCTGCCACGCCCGTCACACACTCACCACGATCGTCACACTCACAAAGTGGTTATTATGTTCAGAAACACAGACGTGGACAAAGAAGACCAATGCACACGCACGGTCAACATTTTCTCCTACATTCTCTCAAACACAGCTTCTCCAACTTCCCATTCTCTCCACTACTTCTCCAACTTCCCATTATCTCCACTATTTTTCACATGAATTCTTAAGTAACTTCCAACCTGTTATCACTATATATAGGACCTATCATTTAGTTTCAAGGGACGGAAGTTTTGTGCGCGAAAGCGCTGCTCATAGATTTAGGCAGAAATTTCCATTATAAAAGTGGTAGTTCTCTCACATCGAGGAACTACTACACCATTAGTATTTAGCCCTATAACTTGTAACGCTTGAATCAAAGCTTGCCGCCATTTTCAAAGTTAATTCCAGTTTCTTTACAGGTTTCTTTTTATCGCATTATTTATTATAATTGCTTTATTTGCCAAATTTAATTATTATGCCATTCTTTATCGTAACCGTAATGATTTATGCGTTTTTGATTAATTCCATGTTTGGCTACATAGTTTAGAGTCCGGCGTATGAGGACCGTCGTTACCGGCGGGACTCGGTAGAAAATAATAGGTGCGAACTTATGATTAAAATTATGTTTTGGTTTTAATTTCTAAGTCTAATTTAAGTAGCTTTGTCATGAGAGTGAGAGGTTATTTAACACGATTTTGTCACAAGAGTGAGAAATTAATTAAGGTTAGAGCCGGCACTGCGAGAGCGTGGGGGTCGAACCGGATAGTGGAAATTAAGCAACATATCTAAATACAGCGAGAGCGCTTTAGATACGTTTAGGATATTATTGGCTTTCAAAATATATTTCCTAGTAACCGGGCGAGCGAGAGCAAAATCTTGGGATTAGGGAACATGACTTTAGTTAATACCGCGAGAGCGTGAGGCGAAGTCTTTAAGTTGGTATATTCTACAGAACTAAGTTATAGTCGTAATTAGTACCTGAATTCTACAAAGTCCTTTAGGAACGCGGAATCCATATTCCGGCCTCTCTTTATTATCATATTTTCTTAGTTTTATTTTAGTTTTAGTTTTAGTTTCCCTTTTATCAATTATCATTAGCCTTAGCTTTACAAAGCGACGATAGATCACGGTAGGTTGACATTGGTCTCTGTGGGTTCGACAATCTTTTATATTACTTCGATAAATCCGTGCGCTTGCGGACGCATCAAGTTTTTGGCGCTGTTGCCGGGGACCAACAATCAATATTGTTATTCCGTTGTTGCACCATATAGACTAAGGCACTCATTACTATGTATCACCCAAATTTTTTCTACAATCACCACTCCCAGTATTTCGAGGAATCTCAAGAATCCCATAATTCCAACCTTGAAATACAAATGGAGAATTTCAATGCATCACTAACTCATTCTCACCCAAATTTCCTCTGCAACTACCAATCCCAACATTTTGAGGAGCCGCAAGAATCTCATAATTCCAACCTAGAAATATTAATGCAGGATTTCAATGCGACACTGACCCACTCCCAAAATTTTGAGGAGCCGTACCCAAATTTTTTCTATTACCAGCCGCAAGACTCCCAATATTTTGAGGAACCGCAACCAAATTTTCCCTATGATTACCACTCCCATTATTTTGAGGAACCGCAAGAATCCGTCAATTCCAACCTCGAAAGATTAATGGAGGATTTCATTGAAACAACAACTAATTCAAGGTTGGAATCTATGATGGAGCACTTTGTGGAGACCCAAACTCTCCATAATGAAGAGCTTAGAAGACAACATCTCGATACTTATGAAACCCTTAGGCAGATAAACACTATGGTCGAGTCCCTCGCGACACACACTGAATCATTGGAGACTCAAATCTCCCTGCTTGCACAGACACCTATATGTCCCTACCCTGAGGAGCATGTGGATGTTGTAGTGACCTGTAGTGAAACAAAAATCAAAGATCCTAAGGAGAGTGATAATGAGGTTGTGGAGAGTGATATTGAGGTTGAGGAGGGTTCTAGTAAGGAAGAAGTAGAGATTGAGAAAATTTTATTGGGACCACCTGAAAGGGAGTTCGTCAAAGAGGTAGAGAAAGTAGCACCTAAGGCTTTTCCTCATGCGTATACCCCACCGATTCCTTTCCCGCAAAGGTTTGTGGAAGCTAAGGTAGGATCCCAATCCAAAACGTATGCGGAGGTATTGGAAAATACCCACACCGATGCACCTTTGTCTGAGGTCCTGTATAAAAAGAGAAAATTCGAGGACCATGAAACTAGGGATATCATTACTGCTAAGAGGGTAAGGTTAAACTTTGAGGTGATGGATGAAATAACTAAGCCCAAACTTGAAAAACTAATACTTAGGATAGATCCAGAACCACCACCACGAGTTCAAAAGAATGAACCACCCCACAGAAGGAAGAAAAGAAAAGGTGAGGGATATGTGAGATGGCTTGATAAATGGCCTTGGAAACCGAAGATTAACACTCCTAACCGTCGAGCTATCGATGTTAAACAAAGCCCTGCGTGGGTGGCAACCCACGAGCTTTTAATTTAATGTTCTACTTTTATTGTTTGTGTTTGCAGAAAATAAAGAATCATATCGCTTGTCACGTCTCAGCTGCATTTAGGCGGAAGATCTCTAGATGACGATCCCTTAAGATGAGTTGGTGCCCACGCACATTCCTACGAATGTCGCTGCTGGTGGTGACGCCAATGATGAGTATGATGGGAGAAAGCATGTCTCTCCCGTTCGTAACTTACATCCTCCTTGTTCTTTGCATGTTCAGGTTCCACCTGCATACACCGCACCGTATTTTTCTAACAATTTTTGCAGGTACTTCCTCCGAACCACAGGTAGTATGATGAGCGGCTTCAAGAAAATGAAGTTTCAGCAAATTCAGATAACTCGTAGTACAAGATGCCGGAGTAGAAGTGGCCAGCGAAGACAGGGACAACAAGGGAAGAATCAGCGTGAATTTGGCCGTGGTAGCACGCAATGGCATTCATACAGGTTCTATCTTTCCTTTTTCACCATTTATCAAAACATTAAGGACAATGTTTGGTTTAAGTGTGGGGGAGGAACTTTACTGCTTTCATTTTACCGCTTTCTAGTTAGATTTACTGTTTTCCAGCATGATTTTAAAAAATTTTCTGTTTTAAATGTTTCGTCCGTCTGTGCATGTGCTGTCGAGTCTTTATGGTGATTTTATGTTGTCTATCAATTTCCCCATTCTCTTGAGCCATACCAAATATTTTGAAAATTTTTGAGTTAAAAATAGTGTTTCTTTCAAAAATCTTAGGTTATAAACGAAATTGAGGTTGAATTTTGAGACTTGGGAAAATTCCGCAAGATCGGTATCGTTTTAACACCGTGAGCCTCTAAATTATGGAAATCAATTTGAGTACTTGTTATGCCATAGCCTTAAGTTCTCACCCCCTTAGTAGTCCCTAAGTAGTTTATTTAGCAGTCAGCACCATTCTAAGCACGCACTAAGTAGGAAGCGGATGCAAATAAGTGTATGATCTCAGGCTTAAAAGGCAAATTAAGAAAAGAAAAAAATGAATGCTCCTTCTAAGTTAGGTGATCCTCACCCGATCATTTAGCCCAACGGTGCAAACTTCTTTAGTGATATTTAAGACAATGTGCCAAAAGAAAGAAAAAAATGATAATAATGAGATCATAGTCGCTAACAGGCCATCCTACCATGAGTGTGAAAGGATAACGGGCTTAATGTGATTGTGCCAGAATGAAAAGGGATAAAAGAAGGATGAGTGAGTTAGGCTTAGGTATAATGACATGATTCGGATTGGTTTGTATAGGATGGAGGTTGATGACCGCAAAAGCGGAATTATGTTGTTACGATATCCTTAGTGTATGAGCAAGTACCTATCGATACAAACTTAACCAAAGTAGAGTTGGTATCCTAGGATGAGTATTCGTATGCACTATTTGTCTTACGAGTCATGTTTTGCTTGAGGACAAGCAAATGTTTAAGTGTGGGAATGTTGATAACACGAAAGTGTATCATATATTTGCCTTGATTTACGACTAATAATTACGTTATTTCAGCTTAAGTTCCGATTATTCCGCGAGTATTCTAGTGTTTTCACAGGTATTTCATTGTCCAAGCTAAAAAGGAGCAAAGTAGAAAAACATGAAGAAATGAGAAGAAAACAGGAAGAAATGACTAAGAAAAAAAATAGAAAATGGAAAGTCATGTGTGTGACGACCGTCACACAACCACCACGACCGTCACACGCACAAAGTGGTTATTATGTTTAGAAACGCAGACGTGGACAAAGAAGACCAATGCACACGCACGATCAGCATTTTCTCCTACATTCTCTCAAACACAGCTTCTCCAACTTCCCATTCTCTCCACTACTTCTCCAACTTCCCATTATCTCCACTATTTTTCACATGAATTCTTAAGTAACTTCCAACCTGTTATCACTATATATAGGACCTATCATTTAGTTTCAAGGGACGGAAGTTTTGTGCGCGAAAGCGCTGTTCATAAATTTAGGCAGAAATTTCCATTATAAAAGTGGTAGTTCTCTCACATCGAGGAACTACTACACCATTAGTATTTAGCCCTATAACTTGTAACGCTTGGATCAAAGCTTGCTGCCATTTTCAAAGTTAATTCCAGTTTCTTTACAGGTTTCTTTTTATCGCATTATTTATTATAATTGCTTTATTTGCCAAATTTAATTATTATGCCATTCTTTATCGTAACCGTAATAATTTATGTGTTTTTTATTAATTCCATGTTTGGCTAAATAGTTTAGAGTCCGGCGTATGAGGACCGTCGTTACCGGCGGGACTCGGTAGAAAATAATAGGTGCGAACTTATGATTAAAATTCTGTTTTGGTTTTAATTTCCAAGTCTAATTTAAGTAGCTTTGTCACGAGAGTGAGAGGTTATTTAACACGATTTTGTCACGAGAGTGAGAAATTAATTAAGGTTAGAGCCGGCACTACGAGAGCGTGGGGGTCGAACCGGATAGTGGAAATTAGGCAACATATCTAAATACAGCGAGAGCACTTTAGAAACGTTTAGAATATTATTGGCTTTCAAAATATATTTCCTGGTTACCGGGCGAGCGAGAGCAAAAACTTGGGATTAGGGAACATGACTTTAGTTAATACCGCGAGAGCGTGAGGCGAAGTCTTTAAGTTGGTATATTCTACGGAACTAAGTTATAGTCGTAATTAGTACCTGAATTCTACAAAGTCCTTTAGGAACGCGAAATCCATATTCCGACCTCTCTTTATTATCATATTTTCTTAGTTTTATTTTAGTTTTAGTTTTAGTTTTAGTTTCCCTTTTATCAATTATCATTAGCCTTAGCTTTACAAAGCGACGATAGATCACGATAGATTGACATTGGTCTCTATGGGTTAGACAATCTTTTATATTACTTCGATAAATTCGTGCGCTTGCGGACGCATCAATAGTTCAGAGGGATTTCATTCATAGAGTGGTCAACTATAAAATCTGCCACTACTTGTCCTTTAACAGCTTTTAAAGGCTTATAAGTTAAAGAATATTCAGTTAGTGCTAATGCCCATTTTCCAATTCGACTATGCAAAATAGGTTTGGACAACATATGTTTAATAATGTCATAACGAGAAGAAACATAAACATCAACTGGTTTTATATAATGCTTCAATTTTGTACAAGAATAATACAAACATAAACATAATTTTTCAATCATGCTATATCTAATTTCTGCATCATTTAAAACTCTATTAAGGTAATAGACGACCCTTTCGACACAATCATCATCCTCTTGAGCTAACATGCTCCCTAAAGTTCTATCTGACGCATCTATGTACAATCTCATACACTTATTGCCACAGGGTGGTGAGAGAATCAGGGGGTGACTCAGGTACTCTTTGATCTTGTCGAAAACTTCCTGTTGAGCTTACCCCCAGTCGAACCTATCCTTGCTAGCTCGAAGCAATGGTGAAAAGGCTTGCGTTTTCCCACTTAAGTTGGATATAAATCTCCTTAAGAAATTTATTTTGCCCAAGAGAGACTGCAATTCCTTCTTTGTTGATGGCGCTTTTTCTTCCATAATGGCTTTGGTTTTATTCTGGTTAATTTCGATCCTCTTCTTGTGGACCACAAAGCCTAAGAAATCCCCTGCTTGCACACAAAAAGCACATTTGAGAGGATTCATTTTCAGACCATGCTTTCTCATCCTTTCAAAGGAATGTCGAAGATGGTTTAAATGATCTCTTCCTGAAAAAGACTTAACAACAATATCATCAATATAGATTTGCATAAAAGTCTCAATAAAATCATGAAAGATCGAATTCATTGCTCTCTGGTAAGTTGCCCCAGCATTTTTTAGACCAAAAGGCATCATTATCCATTCATAAGTGCCTAATGCCCCTGGGCATCGAAAAGCAGTCTTTGGGACATCTTCCTCAGCAATGAATATTTGGTTGTAACCAGAATAACCATCCAACATACTCAAGTATTCATGTCCTGCAGCAGAATCAATCAACATTTCTGCCACAGGCATAGAATATTCGTCCTTAGGGGTTGTAGAATTTAGATCTCTAAAATCTATACAAACCCTTAAAGAACCATTCTTTTTAATGACTGGTACAATATTAGCTAGCCATTCGACATACCTAGCTGTACGGATAAACTTGCATCTAAGTAGCCTTTCAATTTCCTCTTTGATTTTGGAAAGGATTGTTGGGGCAAACCGTCTTGGATTTTGCTTGACTGGCTTTTTCCCAGGTATGATTGGCAACTTATGTTCAACAAGCTCTCTTCTCAAACCAGGCATTTCGTCATAGTCCCAAGCGAAGCAATCCTTAAATTCCTTCAATAGTTGGGCCATTTCGACTTTGAGTTGTGGGTCAAGACTAGTACTAATATAAGTAGGCATTTTTACTCCCCCTTCACCCAAGTCAATTTCTTCCAAAGGATCTTGCGCCAGCATTTTAATATTGTCTGACAGTGGATCCTTTTCAAAACCTAAAGGCTCATTATCATAGATAGCATCAAGCCTTTGGTTTTGGTCTTCGATTTGAGACCCATCAGGTGGTTTAGGTTCAAAGTCCTTACCAGGGCCTACTCCGTAAATCTGAGTTGTGGCTTCGACAACCATGTGATTGCGTGCAGCCTCCGAGGCCGCTTATAACTTAGATTCGGCCACATAGGCCGAAATTCTTTGTAGTGTGTCGATACTGAATTCACTTCCCCAGCCTGTGGGGTCTACTTCAGGCAGCACATAGTATGGGACGTTGCCTTCTTCCCTTATGACCTCTCTGTCCCATCGAAATCCCTCCACTGGGTGCAAGTGTAATGAGCAGAAGGCATGGTCATCTAGGGTGAAATCAAATTCTGCTGGAGTACAAGGCGCAATATGCACCAAGTTTTAGTCGAACTCAACACCATCAACATGATTAACAGGCACCTTAAAGTACCCTTGATCAGCTTCAATGTTTTCAACTATGCCATCAGGCCTCCAAATGGTTATTCGTTGGTGCATTGATGAAGGTACTGCTCCAATGCCATGGATCCACTCCCTTCCCAGCAGAAGGTTGTAGTTAGCTTTGCTTTCAACTACCATAAACAAGGTAGGTCTTGTTACTGTACCCACAGTCAAGTCAACCTGTAAGACACCTAGAGTGGTCCCAATCTTCCCTTCATAGTTAGAAAGGACCATGTTGTAGGGTTTAAGATCAGTGTCGAATTTACCAATCTTACTTAGCAGAAAGTGTGGCATTAAATTAAAAGTAGCCCCACAATCCACCAAGATCTTATTCACAGCTACGTTCTCTACTTTCCCTGTAATGTACAAAAGTTTCAAGTGCCCTTTCATGGCCTCAGTTGGCCGTTCAAAGAAAGCATTCTGTTCTTCGACACAGCCATTGTTCATCACATAGTAGCACACAGGTTGGTGTGCTGCCATTTCAGCCTCAGCGTTGGCATCTAAGTTTTCCACCTCAGTTATTCGATCATATTCTCTTGGCATTACTGAGACTACATTGACAATGATGTTTAAAGAGGCATCGGAGTCGAAATCAAAGTTGTGAGTCGAATCTTCGTCCTCAGCTGCTACGACTGCAAACCTCTCAGCTTCTTCTTTCTTGTCAGAAAACAACCTTCGCCCCACAGGCACCTGGTTTTTTATTTTCGTCCCAACACCTTTATTGCTGGCAGGCAGAACATTGCTACTAGTCTCAGTCAAGTCTTTGGCCTGAGCCTCTCTTAAAGCCTTCGTTCGTCTCTGTTCCCTTCTCCACTAGGACCTGGACATAGGATTTTTTCCTTTGTAATTCTCAGAAATATAGGCAGCTTTGTTGGAGGACTTGAATTCTTTCTGGTACTCAATTAAAGAACCTCTAGCCACGTCGAAATTCTTCCATCTCTATTTTCCTTTCCCTGGTGCTTCCACTGGTTTGACCCACTTTCCAGTTGGTACATCACTGCTAGGCTTGAAAGTAGCCTGCTTAGCCCTTGGCATTTGTGGCCTTTGGCCATATTGTTTTTTAGTAGCTTTCCTTGGGTCGAAACGCCCTGGCCTTTGAGCAGATTTTTTCTCACGTCCAAATTTGGCTTCTTTCCCCGCTTGGAAGCTATGAGCAGCTTCTTTGTCGAAGATAGCGCTGCATCGAGGGCACAACATGACTTCAGAGTTCTTCCCCTGGCACCTGTGGAGAAAATCAACAATGGTTTCATCTTCTCTGGGATAAGCCAGCTTGTTGCAGTCTTCTTGATGGGCCTGTTCATCAATATCCATGGCTGTATGTCAGTCACTTCGACCATGTTTATGTTAATTTCATCTTTTAAATGCATTTTGGAGAAGTTAACATCAAGGCCTTCAGCAACCTTGTCCATCTGTCTGAAATGGTCAACAGTCTCTTTCGTCACCATCTGCAATTTTGGTGCTTCAGCTCCAGCATGGGTCTCGACTGTAGTCTCAGCGTCGAACCTTTGAACTTCAGAAGATGTGCTAAAGTAGTGTTCTGCAGCCATACATATCAAATGCTCAAGCTGGTATCCATCCACTTCCTCAACTTCTCTAATAAACACAACATCATTGGTAAGGTCCTCAGTAACCTCCACCATTGTGGCACTTCTGCCAAGAGCTTCGTTGGTGTTAACACTATCTGAACTATTGTCAGATTCCTCCACTAGTTTGACCATGTTAACCTCTTCGGGCTCTGTGTAATTTGCTTCAGCTACTTCAAAAGGGTTGGTATCAATTTTCATCTGGGTCTTAGTCTTTTCCCCAAATTTGAGTCTGCCTTCCTGAATAGCATTCTGCACCAGATCCCTGAAAAGAAAGCATTGAGAAGTTTTATGACCCAAATAATTATGGTATTTAGAAAAGCCTCTCTTTTTTCTTTGCGCTAAAGGTGGTATTTTAGCACCAGGAGGCACTAGTATTTGACCATCCTTAACTAACAAATCAAAAATTTCGTCACATTTAGTGATGTCGAAAGTGTATGTTTTCTTTGGGAACCTATCATTCTTTTCGGTTTCGACAGGGTTTTTTCCATTCGAAGGGACTAATAATTTACAAGAATAGGGAGGACCTTGCTTAAGTTCAGCAAGATCTATTTCACTTTCGTCGAACCTAACAGGCTCGTCATACAATTCTTCGATGCCCTCCTGTTATTCGACGTAAGCTACCTTCTTGTTTTTGTTCACCCTATCTTTCTCATCTTTGAGACGCTCTAGCTGTCGAACTCTGTCAGCTAACTGGGCCATATCCCTTAAATACTGGGTGTCCATTTTTTTTCCTGATAGAGTAATCAAGGCCACCAGCGGCCATTTCGACAAGCTCATGCTCAGGTACTTGTGTAAAGCACCTAGCCTTGAGTAGTCGAAACCTATTCAAGTAATCATCTATTGGCTCATTGAAATTTCTTTTCACACTAGCCAATTCTTTCAAACTAATTTTAGTCTTCCCCATGTAAAATTGCTCATGGAACAAACGTTCTAACTGGGTCCAATTACAAATCGAATTAGATGGTAACGTAGTGAACCACGTGAATGCATTTTTAGTGAGGGAACTAGGGAAATACTTCACCCTCAGACTCTCATCATTCGCAATCTCACTAGCTTCGATCAGGTAGCGCGCCACATGTTCGACAGTATATTCTGTATTATCTCCTGAGAACTTAGTAAACCTTGGTACTTTTGTCTTGGGAGGCAATTCAGCTTGAAGTATATAGTCCACTATAGGCGAAGTAAAGTTTGGCCTAGAAAAACCCATATTCAGGCCATTTCGAGCCATTATTCTTTCGACCATGGCTGCTAAATTTTTCTCTGCTGCTACATTGTTGCGTCGAACCTGATTCACCACATGATCAGCGTTTTGATTTATGTTTACTAGCACCATCCTTGGTTCCTCCTCTTCAAGTATTGGTATTTGATTTCTAGGAGGCTCCTCCCTAGGTGGTTCGACCAACTCTGGATTCACCGGATTCACTTGTTAAGCGTTTTCCCTCCTCTCGACTCCTTGATTTTGGTGTTGAACAAGAGCGGGCATTCCCATGAATTCTTCTATACACGTCATTTGGACTGTCATCATTTGATTGATTTGAGTAGTATTCTGGATTAAGGGCTGGAAAATCTCTCCCATTGTCTGAGACAAAGTATGTACCATTTTCATATTGCTCTCATACATCTGTTGCCTCAAATATGCTGCAGACTCATTTGTTAAGTTGGGTCCTTGAGCAGAATATCCCAAACCTATGGACTGGCTGTTTCGACCCACGTTAATTCCAGAACCTAACTCCTGCAAAGGGGAAGATATCACATTTTCTGAATATATTGGGGGTGCAGTACGCAGATTCTGCATCATTGCCGTTGGCATGCCATAGATTGGGTTCCTAGGCAAAGGCTGTGAAAATCCTGGGGGAGGAAACTGCCTATACGTCGAACTTCCTCCTGGTGGAGTCTGAGGATTTGTCACTGATGGGCCAATGTACTCCAAGACTGGCTGAGTGTAAGGCCTCACGTATGTCGTCCCTGGTCCTGCTGTCGAAGGCGCTGGCTCTGTCACCATGGGTAACACTATCGACCCTCCTGTCGAAGGAACTGGAGTTGGCTCCACAGTACTTCTTGGCAATTCTTGAGGATTGATGGTGCTGTTCTGAATGCTTGAACTGCTTGGTTGAGGATTAGTCCCAGCAGAACTGGGATTCGAATTCCCTTGGCCAGATGCCATTCTCCTCATGTTTCTTCTCTTTGGTCTATATTCGTTTGAACTGGCTACCTTTCCACTTCTCAAGTGCATACAATAAAGTTTGCCACAATCTCGACTAATGAAACAAAAATATTCAAGAAGGCAGTTATAAAACTTCCTTTTGACAGTTATTTAAAAGTTACAAACTTCCAAACACACGTTTAGCACTCTCCCACTGGGCGTGCCAATTTGTTTACCTT
Organism: Lathyrus tuberosus; assembly: GCA_022829125.1. Classification (NCBI taxonomy): domain Eukaryota; kingdom Viridiplantae; phylum Streptophyta; class Magnoliopsida; order Fabales; family Fabaceae; genus Lathyrus; species Lathyrus tuberosus. Next base: position 7,040,968 of record JALAZF010000154.1, on the reverse strand, counting down.
GAAAATTGGTAAACAACCGCTAATCTTCTAAAACAACAAAGTTCTAGAAACTTACAGGATCGATCAGATTGATCCTAGGACATGTGCAATAAGTGTATTTTAGAATATCTCACAATTGGGCAAAGTATACATTTCAACAGTGGATGTAAATAAAAGAACGTGTTTTGAAATGAAAGTGAAAGTGATAAAACGCAAAGAAATGTTTAAGTCGAACAACACATCAAAGAAAAGAAAGGCTGAATGTAAAGGTTTGATAAAAAAACTGGAGTTAAATGTTGGAAAGAAATGCATAAAGATCTTAAAATGCAGAAATGTAAATGCTTGAAAGTAAAGACTTTTTAATGTAAAACTGCAAAGTAAAGACTCGGTACTGTAAATGACTTGAAAGGTAAAAGTTTGTGAAAAGACTTCAAAGTAAAGAATCTAAAACAGAAACTTTAAAGTAAATTGCATTGCAATAAAGGATAATGGTGATTACAATCACGTACATTCTCACTTCACTTGTTTCTCGATACACTGGATACTTTGAGTGAATATAGAGTTACTTGTACAAATATGATTTTTCACACCTATTCTAACTCTAGGACTAACCTATTTATAATACTCTAAAGTAACCACCATCTGACGATTTTACTCCTAGAATACGCCACTTGGCACTTCGCATGTCTTCAACTTCTGGATCTTCGCCACCTGTCCTCTTTTCAAATTCAAATAGTAGAACTTCCCTCCACTATCTAGTTGTAACTGCAGCGCATTAGCCATAGCAGTTTTATCCTGTCGAATTGACTCTTTGAACTTAGAAATATTTGAAGTCTTGAAATCATTCTATTCGACTCAGGCTTTCAACAAACATGGTCGAAGGCCTTCTAGTCGAAGCCTTCTTCTTTAGCTTATTATTTTAAAGAATAACTTCCTTTAAAGCCAAATTGTTTGAAATCATGCAGCGTCGAAATTATGAGCTAACAACGACCCTTTTTATTTCTTCGCATCAAGTCGTTATGCCACACATTTTCGCCTTCGTATGGAGGCCAGTAGTCCTCCTTTGCGACCACTTGAAAGCTAGTACTGTAGACATTGCATAGAGTATTGACTTGGTGAAGAACAGAGAGATAGTTGGTTAGGTCCAGCCGGACCTTGGAACAGGCTGCTATAACATGGGAGCAAGGCATACGAAATGCCTGAAACTTTCCACAGTCACACCAACTCCTATCCAGTTCCACTCGATAACATCCCCTAGGCCTTCCTTCGTTGTGATCAATAGACTCTGCAACACTGAAATGACCTGTAATACGGTCGAAGACCGTGACGACGTATGTGTTGGCCTTTGCAGCCTCTTTCTTTATGAATGTCATTAAATTGTCACTAAACAGCTGCCCAGATTATATGACCGAACCCCACTTTGTACGTCTGGTATCAAAGAGTACAGCGAGCCTAAAATAAGTTGACCTCACAAGAACGGTTATCGGCAGGTTTCATATGCCTTTGAATACAGAGTTCATAGATTCAAAGAGGTTTGTTGTCATATGGCCTCATCGCTGCCCATTGTCGTACGCCCTTGTCCATTTCTCCCGTTGAATGTTATCAATCCAACTCAATGCATCTGGGTTTGTTTGTCTGATCTCGTCCTGGTAGTATCTGAAGGTATGCTCTGTTAGTGCGTAGCCCGTGTTAGTAACCATCTGCTTTAGCGCCTTGTCTTTGAACGCCCGCATGACATTTTGCCCGATGTGTCTAAAGCAATACACATGGCTTGTGGGAGGATCCTGCCAACCGTTATCAGGATTGTTGTACGCACTCTCTATTGAGGGGTGTCTGTCGGATATCAAACATAAGTTAGGATGGGGAGCAACGTATCGTCAGAGATTTTTTAGGAAGAAACTCCAACCTCCAGTAGTTTCCCCTTCAACTAGAGTGAAGGCGATAGGGAAAATGTTGTTGTTGCCATCCTGTGCCACAACCATCAGTAGTGTGCCCTTATATTTTTCGTACAACCATGTTCCATCAATTTGAATTATAGGTTTACAGTACGTAAATCCTTTGATGCATGGTTCAAACACCCAAAAGAGTCTATGGAAAATGTCATTTCCACTTACACAATTCCCGTCTGGCGTATATGCCGGCAACGTCTCCAACATGACAACAGTCCCTAGAGCATAGTGTTTTAGGGCCATGAGGTATCTTGGAAGTTCTTTGTAAGAGTCCTCCCAATTTCCAAAAATCCTTTCAACCGCCTTCGTCCTACCAATCCACGCCTTCCTGTACGAGGGAGTGTAGTTGTATCTTTGAACCATATGAGCTATTATTGTACTCACTTTCACAGAAGGGTTGTCGCTGACGACTGATAGAATTTCGTTGCAGATCAACTGAGAGCCGAGCTTGCGATGATCCTGACTTGGATTCGTGAATATGCAAGTGTGCTCCGGACCCATTGACCCTATCTTCCAGGAATCGCTTCGCTTCCGGAAAGATGTCGTTAATCTAAAGGGGCACACCTCGTTGCGGCAGTAGATCTTGTATAGAGTCGAATTTGTTCGACCGACTCTATAATCTGCAGATAAGTTCATGTGGTATTATTTTATTGCTCGGACGCAATCTTCTTTCGTACGAAAATTGTCTCCAACTTTTAATACTCCCCCTGTCTGTCTGTATGGGTCGTAAAAAAGATCCGTTGATGGTTCCTCCTCGCCTAAGTTGAGTGTTGTCATGTGTTGAGGTGGGCAATAAACATGACTCCCTGACAATTGGTCTGCCTCGTCGTTGTTTATCATTTCGTTGACAATGTCCTCCGCTTCTTCTTCTTCCTCGTCAATGACGTCCAATTTAGCTTGTTCATTGTCGGAATCGTTAAAAATCTGCGAAACTTCTAGTTGTTGAGACAATGGTTGATGTTGTAACGTAATATATAACTCAACGTCATTGAACCCAGAATGCTCATGGCTGAGAAATATATGACGCACATCATCATCGTCCCGTATCTTCATCTGAAAAAATTTGCATTTGTCATGCCCCTCAAAAAAAGATAGGGTTTTTGTATACAATTTGCCCAACTGGACAGCACTGTAATTTCTTTTCTAGCCTTGACAAGACCACACATCTCTGCATGCCTACACTTTGCTTCCACTGTTCTTTAGCATGCCTCTTCACAAATTAAACAAAACATTAAAAAAACTTAAATTTTTTTTTTCAATTTCCAAAATTAAAAAAAAAAATAAGATCACCTGAGGCGCCATCCCAGATGGTGACTCCTCAGGGAATTTTGAAAAAATATTAGGACATAGGGAATACACTGAGGCACCATATGAGTTGGTATGTGACCTCTAACTGAGGTGTCATCCCATATGGCGCCACCCTTATAGAGGGTTTTCAAACCCAACCACTTTGGTAAATTAACTTGAATGTTAGTTTAACTTCTCATTTTTATATGCATATCTTTTATTTGTAAAAAAAAATAACTTAAGAAAACACAAATAAAGGGAACTTGCTGTCGAAATATATTTAAGTAATATAATTCCTTACTTTTGTTGGACATTCAGAAGCAAACAAATTCGATGTACGTATGCACATATCTTGTCTGGTTTTGTACGAAACATATCGATGTACGTATGCACATATCATATTCACCCACCTAATCCCCTGATTTTGATATGCCTAATTTTGTTCAAATTTTTGCCATATTTTACTCCACAAATATAAACTCGACGACGCTGTATTACTTGGCTATCATTTCACTCAAATAATTAAATATCATGCAGCTTTGTCCTAGTAAGTATTTAATTGTTATACAAGCATTTTGCTTTCTTTTTAAGATTAATAATAAAGGTCAGAACATGATGGATTTGTTTGATTTGTAATATAGTCAATGCCCAACAAAACGTAATAAAATTTCAAGTTATTACGTACGATTTTTTTTATTAATTCCAATTCTCTACAAAATCCCAATTATGCCGATCTTGAGTAGAAGAGTTTCACATATTACATAATATATTATTCTTTTTTAAAATAACAAACAAAAAATATTTTAATAGTTTAAATATATTGTATTTATGACAAAAAAAATATGGCATAATTTAGTTTTTTATAAAGACAATATATATATATATATATATATATATATATATATATATATATATATATTTGAGAATCTACTATCAACATATCAAAAGTCAATTGCATGTTTTGCCAATTTTGCCCATCTCTTTTTATAAAATTACACAGCTAAAAGGCTATTTTGGTAAACAACTAAACCCAAAAATTAATTCCATGATACCCTCTATGTGTTTGCCACTTGTCATTCATCATGCCGTCTGTTTGAAAATTTTCTATTTGGCCTACCCACCAAATTCAAGTTACACGCTTGAGACTCATTTCTCTTTTTAATTTCTCTCTCCCTCACCTTTTTTTCTCTATTTAATTATTATTACTAAAAATACCAAAAATTTATTTTTTAATTTTAATTAAATTAAAAATTTATTTATCTCACAGGTCACTGTCAACACAATATCTATTTTATTTTAATCTACCATTAATTTGAGACACAAAATTAAATGTTAATTTTTTTGTTTCTTCATCTCATGATTCCTTTTTTTTCATTTTATATAATTATTTAATACAATTTAATTTATATGATTATTGTTCATTTTACCATTAAGTATATCATTTTAAATTTTGCATTTGTATCTAAATACATTTTAAATCGCATCAAATAATTTTTTTATCTCACGGGTCATTATCGCATCAAAATTTCCTTTTTTGTCTTTTTTTCATCTTATGATTTTTTCTCTCTTCTTTTTGCATGATTATTTAATACAATTGAGATTGTATAATTATTTTTCAATTTATAATTAAATAACTCACTTCAAATTTACATATGTATATAAATACATTTTAATATCTATCAAATAAACTTTATATTTTACGGGTCACTAAAAAAATAATACATATTTTATTTTAATCAATAATTACCTTAATTTGAAAAATAAAATCCTTATTATAAAATATTAAATTTTTTTTTTATTTTCCAAGTTCTTTTTTCTCTTTGTATTTAATTACAATCGTATTTACATAATCATTGTTCATTTTAAAATTAATAACTAATTTTAAATTTAAATACATATATAAATAATTTTATAACGTTCAAATTTACATTTAAACATATTTAATATTGTATCAAATAATTTTACCTGTGCAGGAGCACGGGTATCTTACTAGTTGGCATAAAAAAGACCAAAACACATGTACAACAATGCATAAAAAAAAAACATCAATCAAATACAATACCTAGTAATGAGAGGTACTATCCGTTTTGTCCATTCCTTTTCTTTATATTTTGCTAGCTGTATTATCAGTTTTTAAACCAAAGATGATACAATTAAAATTGTGCTAGAAGACCCTTTATTCTTTACTTTCGGAGGTGTTCTTTGGTGTGTCATGGAGAATATTAATTTCACTCGTTGGGAAGTGGAGGTCGCTTCAATCTTTTTTGAGAGATTGGATTATCTAGAGTTTTCTAATTTTATTTCACATATGGATGTTATTGATTTACCTCTCCTCGACAAGAAGTTTACTTGATACCGCCTTAATGGAAAGGCGGTTAGTAGGATTGACCATATTTTGATTTCTAGTGAGTGGTGGAATTTCTAGGCTGATACGTCTCAATGGGCTCTTCAGAGGAATGTTTATGTTCATGGCCTTATTATCCTAAAGTACAACAATCAGTTGTGGTGCCCTAAATGTTTTAGATTTAATAATCACTAGTTGGCGCACTATAGTCTTCATGATTTAGTTACTAATTTTTGAAACACGGTTGAGGTGCATGATTGGCAAGTTGTTTTCTATTGGAGAAACTAAAAGCTCTTAAAAGGGTTATAAAATCCTAGAATAAAGAGGTTTTTTAAAACCTTGACTCTCTGATTGATAGCCTGAAAAAGGAATTTAGTAGGGTTGATTCTTTGGTTGATCTTGGATTCTTACCCAAGGAGGTGATTGAGACTAGATCCAAAGCGATGGCTGATTTGCGGTCCCTCATTCAGATTAAGGATTATGAATTGGTTCAGCAATCTAGATTTAAGTGGCTCAAGGTAGGCGATGTTAATTCAATATTCTTCCATGCTTTTGTGAAGTGTAGGAGTAAGATGGATGCTATTTTAGCATTAAAAGTTAGTGAGGTCTAGATTGAAGAGCTTTCTGAGATTAGGCATCATGTGGTGAATCATTTCACGAATATTTTTCAGAGAACCAAATGTCATTAGACCTCGTGTGGATAATATTGTCTTCTTCTCTCTTTCGGTTGACAACAATGTCTCCTTATCAAATTTGTTTAGTTGTCAAGAGCTTGATATGGGTATATCTCAGAGTGAGGGTGATAAAAGTCCAGGTTCAGATGGTTTTAACTTCTCATTTTTTCAAAAATTCTAGAACCTGCTTTAAGTGACCTTGGGATCATGTTTGATCAATTTCATCGTTTTGCATCTCTACATCGTAAATTTGCTTCTTACTTTGTTACTTTGATCCCTAAGGTTAACTCCTTCTCCCATCTTGGAGACTTCAGACATATCTTACTCGTCGAATCCCTTTTATAAGTTGTTGGCGAAAGTGTTGGCCATTAGACTAAAGGTTAAGATGGATAAACTCATATCCCTTAACCAATCAACTTTTCTTAAGGAGATTATATTGGTGGATGGAGTGGTGGCTATTAATGAGGTGGTTGAAGTTGCCAAGAGATCAAAAAGACCTTGTCTTATTCTTAAGGTGAATTTGAGAAAGCATACGAATCAGTTAGTTGGAATCATGGATTATATGCTAATCGGATTTGAGTTTAGTGAGAAGTGGAGGTCTGGAATGAAAACTTGCGTCTTTGTCGGGAACCTTGCAGTTCCGGTGAATATGTTCCATACCCAAGAGATTAGCATCCAGATCAGCCTCGAACAAGGGTATCCCCTGGCTTTTTTTTCTTTTTCTTCTGGTTGCTGAGGTTCTTAGTGGTTTGGCAGTGAGTGCAGAGGACTTAGACTTGTACTCTGGATTTACAGTTGGTACTTTCGGGTTGGTAGTACCTCACCTTCAGTATGTTGATGATACTCTTTTGGTTGTTTATTCATTTATAGAGAATTTATGGTGTAATAAGGTTATTCTTAAAGGTTTTGAGAGAGTCTCGGGTTTGGTTCACATGATGAATATTTGTTAGAAACTTGTTTTGAACCAAACCGATTCAAATATAATCTGGTTTTAAAAACATAAACCGGTTATATATAAACGGTTCTAAGAACCAAACCAAACCATATATGTGATTCAGTTCAGATTGGTTTAAGAACCATGCACACCCCTACTTGAGATCTTTCTTTTAAAGTCCAAGTTTCTCAGTTTCTTCTCTAATTCTCTCCAACACGAAGGGTTGGTGGGTGAGATATGAGAAGTTACTAATGGGGTTTTGACCTAGGACTTTAAATAGAGAAGATCCTTCTTCCTCAGAGAGTTTCCCGTTCTTGAGTAGTTTATTGTCTTGCTCATAGATGTTCTTCTTACCTTGTATAAAGATGAGTAGATTTGGATGCATTCTAGTGATGAGGATTTTTTAGTGGCATCCACTTACATCGTTCAAGGAGGAGTTTGACATCATCTTTGGCTCTTCTATCATTACAAAGTCATATTCTTTAATGATGTAATCTTTAATGGGAATTTTTTTTAATATAACTTATTTTTTCAAAAAAAGTACTAAAAAAACCAGTTTTTCAAAAAATTTTCCAAAATGGCATGGTTTGGTGTGGAACTATAAGGGTTGCGCCATTTGGGATGGCGCCTCAGTTAGAGGCCAGGAGCCATCCCAAATGGCGCCTCAGGCCAAAATAAATTTGAAAAAAACCAACTGAGATGCGCCACCCCAGATGGCGCCTCAGTTCAAAGTATTTTTTTTTTATTTTAAAACGCGTACTATTTATTTTATTTTATGTTATTTTATTTTATTTTTTAATTTTAAAACGTTTACTATTTTTTTTTTAATTTTAAAACGTATATTATTCATTCACATGTCTCTAGACTGATGAATTTGCAGGCCTATAGTCTGCATCTACTATTCATTCACATGCCTCTAGACTGATGAATGTGCAACCCTATACACTGCATATACTGTTCATTCGCATGCCTCTGCTCCATTATTTTTGTTTCAGGCCACTGTTGACATGATTACACATGCATGCCTACACATGGCAGACTGTAAAGGCTAAGAAGCATGCATGCCTACACATGGCAGACTGCAAAGGCTAAGAAGCATGCATGCTTAAACATGTGACTCCCCCTTTACACCATTATAAAAACCCTCTCAGCATTTACAATTTTCATCTCATCCCAAACTACTCTCACTTCTTCTTCTCTTATTTTCTAAAACCTTTGCATCCCAAACCTTTGCATCTCACAACCAGTTACGAAAATGGCTTTACTCACAATGGGAAGCAACCACCGAGGAACGTCGAAAAACATTGAAGACTTCGTAAGTTTTCCTGTAGTACTCCATCGTATTAGACGAGGATTCCCTCCCCTTACACATAATACAAAAAACTAGATGTTATTTGTTGCTATTGTTCGGTCGTTTTTTGTTTCCAGAGAGCACTGGAAATAGTGTAAATATTATGTATCTCCCGTTGTTGTCTAACATTAACAGTGTGCACGAATATAGTTGGGGTTCAGCTGTCCTGGCACATCTGTATAGTGCACTCTGCAAAAATGCCAAAAAAAATGCGTGTACATTTTATGGTTGCGTCTATCTCCTTCAGGCGTGGGGTTGGTCGAGAATGCTAACACTAGCTCCAATAAACCAGAACCCATTCACATTTCCATACGTATTAAGGTAAGACTATACACATCCATGCGCCTATACTGATATGTTCAGGTGTAACTAATTCATTTTCTAACTACATTTTCAGGTGGGCAGTTCCGAAAATGAGCTACGATAGAAACCCCCGGAATGCCATAACAGTCAACCGCAACCTGCTAGACCACATTGGCCCCCGTTGTACAACCTGTTCGGCCAACGGAACTATATATGAGCTGGTTTAGGTCTGTTACCACACCACAACCTTTCCTCTCTCAGCCGACGTATCTAGTTGACCCCCGCCAACGTGCGTCTTCCTCCCAGCAATATGCCCAACATCATTCACCAACCTCTCCACCACAACAACAAAACCCTTACTATAGCCCTGACGAGTCATTCGAACCTACCGAAGCACACCAAAGCCCCCAACAAATGAGCCCCCCACAAATGAACCCCCCACAAATTAACCCCCCACAAATGATGACCCCATCTTCCTACCACTCAGAACCACAATCATCATACACCCAACAAACCCCCCCTCTTTTCAACTATCAAACCCCACATCAACCACTGCATCAATACCAACACCCATCAATGCATCATTTTGGCCAACCATACCGTATGGAACCAACCCAACCCCCTCATACAAATTACATGAACATGGGCATGCAGCTAGATTACGGAAGTGCTGTCGGCAGCAACCCCCCCGGCTATTGGGGACAGATGTTGCAGAATTTGTCTCATGCTCCAGGGCCATCGTCTGATGCGCCGGGGCCATCTGAACAAACACAGAGACCAGCCACGCCTTAACAACCTCGTGGTGCTAGACAGAGACGTCAAACAAGAGCCCCTGATTGTGGGACCGGTGGTCGATTAAATAGGCACAATCATTGATTTTCTTTTTGTATCCAACTATTGTATTATTGTACTAAATATTTAAAAAAAAATTAATGTTGTTTTTTTTTATTATCCATTCTTAAAATAAAATAAATTAAAAAAAAAAGGGACACTAAGGCGCCATCTGGGATGGCGCCTCCCTTAAAAAAATTTGGAAAAAATTTAGGGTATTTATTTTGGCCTGAGGCGCCATTTGGGATGGCTCCTGGCCTCTAACTGAGACGCCATCCCACATGGTGCCACCCTTATAGCTCCAAACCAAACCATGCCATTTTGAAATTTTTTTTGAAAAACTGGTTTTTTTAGTATTTTTTAAAAAAAATAATAAGTTATATTAAAAAAAAATTCCTTTAATGGAGTCACAAAATCAATGAAAGAAGTGGAGAAAAAGAGTATTTTTTTTTTTGTTTTGATTTGGTTTTTGAATAAGTCGGGGTTGAAGTCTTGAACCTTCTCTGAGTGGTTTCAAAATTCTAACCATTACCTGCATCTATAGCAGATCGAATGCATGCCCTATTTAAAAGTTTGGTGGTAGTCCTTCAGCTTCACCGAGTTGAGACCTGATTTGTTATGGTGCATTTGGTAAATTTGAGATCTAATATGTGTCTAGCAAAGGTGATTATGTAATATTTTTTATTTGACTTCTGATTATCCCTTCCTTTTTTTATGGATTTTATTACGGATGGCAACGGGTCGGGTCGGGTGCGGGTTTCACACTACCCAAACCCGCACCCGAAATTACCACCCGAACTCGAACCCAAAGATTATTCGGGTGGCAAAATAACACTCACGCCCACACCCGTTGGGTTCGGGTTTTTTCACCCAAACCCGAACCCGTAGCAAAAACACAAATATATATATATATATATATATATATATATATAGCGGGTGTGGTTTCGGGTTTCGGGCGTGGGTTTCACACTACCCAAACCCGCACCCGAAATATCGGGTGACACCCGAACCCAAACCCGAACCCAGTCAACTCGGGTTTTCACCCGTTGACTCAGGTTCGGGTGCGGATGGGTCCCGCGGGTTTGGGTCTGTCTGCCTTCCCTAGTTTTTATTGTTCTCGTGTATTTTTTCTAACACTTTTTGTGGTTCGTACTTTTATTCTTATTTTATATATTATATTTTCCATTAAAAAAATATAAAACTCACCATTAGAATAATATTACATTAAAAAAATATAAAACTCACCATTAGAATATTATTATTTTAATTAGAATCTTAAGTAATCTTAATGGCCACAAGTATCTACAACTAGATATAGAAGAAATATTGTCATCTAAAATCTAATTAACGAATTATGAAAGGTAAATTGTAGACAAGAAATCATAAACTTGCTTGTTGCAGTGTAATTCATGAACATGATTAAATTTGTGTTGTAGCAAGTTGTCACTTGCTTGTCCAAATTTGCTTTCTCTTTGCGTGGGCCTTGTTGTCGTTTTTTCAAGAAAATCAAATATATGCAGTCATGCGCTTAATTAGTTTGACAAAATCCGATCTTAAATATTTAATTTTTAAATAAATCAAATGCACATCGATAAATTGGTTAATAGTTATTTACTTCTCTATAATATTGGCGAGCTTTGATTTACCTCTTTTTAAAAAAATAATTTTGAATTAACTCTTGAAATTTTGGAGTACCCCCTAAGCGTATAAAAATCAGAGGATAAATAAAAAAAAATATTTTACAGCGAATAATTTTTCTACCTAAGCGTAAAAGACTTAGAATTTTAAAATTTCAGAGAATAATTCAAAATTATTTTTTTAAATAGAATAAATAAAAAATCGCCTATATTACAGAAGATAAATAACTATTAACCCTTAATATATTAATACTGCAAACTAGACGTACAGTTATTTTAATCGGTAAGTAATAATTATTTATTTTCGAGTAAGCAATTTAAACCGATAGTTCTAAAATGCTATTTTTAATCTTTTATGCTACAAATATCACAAATATCCAAGAATAGATCATTATTATACGTACGGATGAAAATATAGTATGCGTTAATATTTTAATGTTTTTGATCGGTTAAAAATATTAAGATTTGACATGACAAATTTTATTGTTTAAATTAAAAGTCTCTGACAATTAAAATGTCCAATAAAACAAATCTAACTCCAAAGAACCAATTAAGAATACCTTTGCAAGAAGAACGATGAACAAGTATAACTTCACCAAAAAACCACATATTGGAATAAGACTGCTCATTCATCCTCAGCTATTAAATTCAATTTAAGGATCTTCCACAATCCGCTCTAGATATATAAGGAGTTGTTTTAACCCCTATCTGAATGTTTTATTATTCATTCTGGCAAGTTATACAAGTTTGCTCTTATTGACTTTAATATTGGAGCCAATCCGACTCTAGTAACTTCTCTGATGGTGTCATCTCCTCATGCTCCCACTCCTCTACTTTTCAACAACTGATTTAAGGCAAAATATCTGAGAAACCGCCCCTATTGATTTCAGACTCAACATAGCTGAAACTAGTGGGAATATGCCCGAGCGCATCGCACGTTCGGCGGTACAATAAAGTCGCCACCGAACTTTATTTATTTCAAAAAGAAAAGAAAAAGATCGATAAAATCCAAGAAAAAGAGAAACGGGTAAGGAAGTCGGTTATGCGAGGGGAATGTATTAGCACCCCACGCATCCGTCGTACTCGACGGGGACCATTATGAATGCTTCTAGGCTCGGATATGTGATCTATCTAAAAGTTACTTGTAACGTCCGTTTTATTTTAAATCATGTGTAATTGTGATTTTGTGTGTTTTGTTGTGTTTGGGGATACCCTTGGTGTGGGGTAGTAACCTTAAGAGTAGATCTTGAGGGTGGAGGAGTGTGTGAGCATTTGGGTAGGGATTGGTGGTGTGAGAAGTAAGACTAAATAGAATATATTAGTGATAATTAGTTAATTATTTAATATTAGGTGAATATTAATTTAATTAAATATTGTTGAAAATTATTATTATTATTATTATTTTAATTAGATGGGATCAAAAATAATAATAATAATAATAATAATAATAATAATAATAATAATAATAATAATAATAGAATGAAATAAAAGAAAATGAGATATTAAGTGTGTAGAGAATTGAAGGGCAGAATTGTAATTACATAGTGTGAGTGAGGGTAAAAGAGGAAAACCATAGTTGAGGATTTTATAAAGGAATTGGAAAAGATTGAAATCGGTTTCTGATCGTACGTGTTTTGGAACTGACAGTGGAAAGGCTAGGGCTAGAGGAGAAGAAGAGGAACCACCATCTGTGAAAGTCTAGAAAGCTTGATTTCGAGGTAAGGGTAGGGTTCTGGTTTTATAAGGGTTAATATGTTGAATGGTGGGAAAAAGTTAGGTTTTGTCTTATGGGTGAGATGTTGTTCTATGTTATGATTACTATGAATACTTGATCAATGATGAAATTGTTATTTGGTTGTGTGATACACGATGTTTTTCTAACTAATATGTGATGAGTTATGTACATATATGTGTGTAGTAATTCTGTTTTAGAAATTGTTGAAAGTTTCTCCATTGTTGAGTTTTGGAGTTTCAAGTCGGAAGTATGAAAATGATGATGATTTGTTGTTAATCCATGAGTAAAACATAGCAAAATCGAGTTTTATGATGTTATTTTGATATAAAATCGGGTCTAGGGTGATGGGGTGTTAGTGGGATAGACTTTGGCGTGAAAATCTGTGGTTAAAGTGCTTTTAAAAAAAGTGATTTTTGGGGTTCGGAACAGTGTGTGTCGACTGCTAGAATTCCCTGGGTTGACCTGATGCTACCCGAATGTAATATTGTGAAAATTTGAACAATATGCGTCGACTCATAGGCCTTGCGTCGACCTAAGTACCCTGCGCGTCGACCCTTGTGTCCACTCATAGGCAAAAAAACGCCAGAAACAGTTTCGATCATAACTTTTTAACCGTTAATCTAAATGATGAACCGTTCGAAGCGTTGGAAAGCTAATGAGTAGAACTTTAACGTGATATAATTAGATGTATTATTTTTCTAATATTTTCATGTTTAATATGTTGAAGATTACGACTATTACTTGTTGTGCATGTAAAGAAATCCCATTGTAAGTGGCGAAACTTGAATGTTGTTATAAAGAGGTTGTTGTGGTGGTATTGGTGTAAAATGAGCATGTTTGATGACGTCATTGTAATTGCATAATATAGATATATATATATATATATATATATATATATATATTATGAGATGCATTTTTATGCTTGTTGGCCAATTTGGACGGTGTACAATAACCATGGTGGTGGGTTATTGTACACGAAGGTGTTAGTGTTGTTGTACGCATAAATAGTTGTGTTGCGTACATTTGTGGAAAAATGGTCCGTTGTTGGTGAGCCTAAAATCCCATTGTATGGATTGGGTCGGTAGTTGATTCGGAGGTGATGAATCAGTGAGTGGTTCTGATCCTAGGAGGTGGGGATCAAAACGGTGAACCTGAGTGTTCACGAAAATTGGTACCACATGCATACGCATTGAGTCAGGTGTGAGTCTCATTGCATTATATGTCATATATTTTGCTAAGGTGTTAAATACGTGAAGATGAGTGATTGATTGATTTGTATCGTGTGATTTGCAGTTTTTTTGGTGAATAATTAGTGATGATATCGTTGGATGATTGATGTGAGATGTTAGTTGAATTGTTGTTATGCTAACTTAATGCATGTTGTTTAACATGCTTTCCTTTATACTATCATGATATCTCACCCCTAGGCAATGTGCAGATACTCCGCAGTAGGACTCAGGTGTGAGTTGAAGATCGAGTCTCCTTATCTTTTCTCTATAGCTAGTGTCTGCTCTGCTTGTAACATTGGGAAGTTTATGAACGATTTTATGACTTATAGTTGTTTTGAGATTGCAGACATCTCCTTTATCATGTTTAATTATTGTTTGATGGATTATGTGATTCCACGTTAACTTTTACACACCATGAATCAATAAACATGTTTATAATTCCGCTGCGAGTAAAATAATGTTCAGGTTTTGTATGTTGGTCGTAACATCCTAAGTTGCGTGTGTTTGAAATGATTACTCTGATGGTTTATTTTAAAATATTATGGGGGAAATTTAGGGTGTTATATAGTGGTATCAGTGCAGGTCGGTCTGTCCGGCCAAGTTATTGAGTCGTTGTTGTTTGACGGTTGACTAATGTCGATGTCGTTTCCTTAACCATTGTGTGTTGTTGTTGATGTGTAACGATAGAATGGCTAAAAGGAACGATGCTGCTATTGTTGCCGCCTTGCAAGCTGTTGCTCAGGATATGCAGAATCAGCTTAATGCTTATGAGAATGACGAGTTTCAGAAGAACAAACCGCCTACCTTCAAGGGAAGATACGATCCAGATGGAGTGCAAACTTGGCTCAGAGAGATCGAGAGGATCTTTCGAGTTATAAATTGTCCTGAGGCACAGAAGGTGCGGTTAGGTACTCACATGTTAGCTGAGGAGGCCGATGACTGGTGGGTTAGCACCCGTCAATTGTTGGGAGCTATAGGAGAAGTTATTACTTGGGTTGTGTTCAGTAGGGAATTCATGAGGAGATATTTTCTTGAAGATGTCCGAGGTAAGAAAGAAATTGAGTTTCTGGAGTTGAAGCAGGGTAACATGTCGGTTATGGAATATGCTGCCAGATTTGTGGAACTTGCTAAGTTCTACCCTTACTATAGTGAAGCAACTGTTTAGTTCTCGAAGTGTGTCAAATTTGAGAACGGTTTGAGGCCTGAAATTAAACTGGCGATCGGGTATCAGTGAATTAGAAGATTTCCAAATTTGGTGGATTGTTGTAGAAACTAAGAAGATAGCAAGGCTCGATCGGCTCACTATAAGGGGCTGGCTGAGAGGAAAGGAAAACAACAGATGAACCGTGGAAAGCCTTATGCAGATCCAGCTGATAAAGGTAAACCGAGATATGCTGATGGCAAGAAGCAGAGTGAGGGAGGTGCTTCTACGATTCCTAAGTGCTATAGATGTGATGAGATGGGTCATCAAGTCAATGAGTGTAAGAGCGATGTGAAGAAATGCTACAAGTGTGGTAAGACAAGACATATGGTCACTAATTGCACTGAGAAGGTAGTGATTTGCTTCAATTATGGAGAACCTAGTCATATTAGTACTCATTTCGAGAAACCAAAGTAAGCTGCAACTGGAGGCAAAGTGTTCGCTCTGTCAGGAACTCATACTTCCAGTGAAGACAGGTTGATTAGAGGTATATATTATATTAATAATACGCCTTTGATTGCTATTATTGATAGTGGTGCTACTCATTCCTTTATTTTTTATGATTGTGTGAAAAGGCTAGGCCTTAGTGTATCTGTGATGAAGGGAGAAGTGGTTATCGAAACTCCTGCTAAGGGATCGGTGGCTACTTCTCTTGTTTTCTTGAATTGTCCTTTGAGAATCTTTGATAAGGATTTCGGTGTGGACCTCATTTGTTTTCCCCTGAGGAATCTCGATGTTATCTTAGGAATGAACTGGTTGATGTTTAACCATGTTCAGATTAATTGTTTTAATTAATCTATGTGTTTCCTACTCATGGTGATGAGGAATCTAGTGTTCATTGATAACATTTTGATCTATTCTAAGTCAGAAGAAGAGCATGAGAAACATTTGAGGATTGTGTTGTAGGTTCTGAAGGAAAAGAAGCTTTATGCTAAGCTATCAAAGTGTGATTTCTGGTTGAAGGAAGTTAGCTTCCTTGGTCATGTTATTTTAGGTAATGGTATCGTAGTGGATCCTTCCAAAGTAGATGCAGTTCTACAATAGGAAACTCCGAAGTTGGTTACCGAAATTCAAAGCTTTTTGGGGTTGGCTGGTTACTACCGTAGATTCATTGAAGGTTTTTCCAAGTTATCACTTTCGCTAACTCAGCTGACCTGCAAGGGTAAGTTGTTTATATGGGATATTCATTGTGAGAAGAGCTTCGTAGAGTTGAAGAAGAGGTTGACTACAACTCCGGTTTTGGTTTTGCCTGAGCCAAATGAACCTTTTTTAGTATACAGTAATGCGTCATTGATGGGTCTGGGAGGTGTGTTGATGCAGGATGGAAAAGTTGTGGCTTATGCTTCCCGACAGTTTAGGATTCATGAGAGGAACTATCCTACTCATGACTTAGAGTTGGCTGCAGTAGTGTTTGTATTGAAAATCTGGAGACATTATTTGTATGGTTCTAGGTTCGAAGTGTTCAGTGACCACAAAAGTCTGGGGTACTTGTTTGATCATAAGGAATTAAACATGAGGCAGCGCAAATGGTTGGAATTCTTGAAAGACTATGATTTCGTCTTGAATTATCATCCCAGTAAAGCTAATGTCGTGGCTGATGCTTTAAGTCGGAAGTCGTTGCACTTGTCAGTAATGATGGTTAGAGAGTTGGAGCTTGTGGAACAGTTCAGAGACATGAGTTTAGTCTGTGAACTAACAGATCAGAGTGTGTAGTTGGGGATGCTAACAATCAACAATGATTTCCTCGCTAGAATTAAAGATAATAAAAAACTCGATGTGAAATTGGTGGAGTTGATGGCTGAAGATGATCAAGCTGCAAATACTGATTTCAAAGTAGACGAACAAGGTGTGTTGAGATTCAGGAATAGAATTTGTATTCCCGATAATGCAGAACTAAAGAAGATGATTTTAGAAGAAGGTCATCAGAGTAGCTTAAGTATCCATCCAGGAGCTACTAAGATGTTCCAAGATCTGGAGAAGATATTATGGTGGTCAGGAATGAAGCGCGATGTGGTGCAGTTTGTTTATGCTTGTCAGTTTTGCCAGAAGTCGAAGGTTGAGCATCAGAGACCTGCAGGGTTGATGCAACCATTGGATATTCCAGAATGGAAATGAGACATCATTTTTATGGATTTCGTGACGGGATTGCCAAATACTCCGAGGGGGGAATGATGTTATTTGGGTGATCGTAGATAGGCCGACGAAGTCGGCCCATTTTATTTTGATTAACATCAGTTTTTCTATGTAGAAGTTGGTAGAGATCTACATCTGTGTAATTGTTAAGTTGCATGAAATTCTGTTGAGCATTGTGTTGGATAGAGATATGAGGTTCACTTCCAGGTTTTAGGAGAGTTTGCAAAAGGTGTTGGGTAGTAAGCTGAGGTTGAATTTGGCTTATCATCCACAGACGGATAGGGTTATTCATTCGTTAGAAGATCTGTTGAGGGCTTGTGTTCTAGAACAAGGAGTGCATGGGATAGTCACTTGTCGTTGATTGAATTCACTTATAACAACAGTTTCCATTCTATTATTGGGATTCCACCTTTTGAAGCATTGTATGGTCAGAGATGCAGGACGCCTTTGTGTTGGCATGAATCCGGTAAAAGTGTGGTGCTTGGACCTGAATTAGTCCAACTGACTACGGAGAAAGTGAAACTAATTCTAGAGTAGATGAAAGCTTCTAAGAGTAGACAAAAAAGCTACCATGACAAGAGTAGAAAGGATCTTGAGTTCCAGGAAGGGGACCATGTATTCTTGAGAGTCACTTCAGTGACCGGTGTTGGACGTGCCTTGAAGTCGAAGAAGCTCACTCCTCAGTTTATCGGTCCATATCAGATATCCGGGTGGGTAGGAGTTGTTGTTTATAGAATGGCGTTGCAACCAAGTTTGTCCAATTTACGTGATGTATTTCATGTTTTGCAGTTGCGGAAGTACATTCCAGATCTGTCGCATGTGATTTCGATGGACGATGTGCAAGTAAGGGATAACCTTACTGTGGAGGCTCTACCTGTGAGAATTGATGGTCATGAGGTGAAACAGTTGCGGGGCAAGGAGATTGCTCTCGTGAAGGTTGTGTGGGGAGACGCTGCTGGAGGAAATGCAATTTGGGAGTTGGAAAGCAGGATGCGATAGTCGTATCCTGAGTTGTTTGCGTCAGGTAAATTTCGAGGACGAAAATATTCTAAGTAGGGGAGAGTTTTAACGCCCGTTTTATTTTAAATTATTTTTCGTAATTTAATTACGTAAAGTTGTGTGTATAATTGTGATTTTGTTTGTTTTGTTGTGTTTGGGGATGCCCTTGGTGGGGGGCAGTAATCTTAGGAGTAGACCTTGAGGGTGGAGGAGTGTGTGAGCATTTGGGTAGGGATTGGTGGTGTGAGAAGTAAGACTAAATATAATATATTAGTGAAAATTAGTTAATTATTTAATCTTAGGTGAATATTAATTTAATTAAATATTATTGAGAATTATTATTATTATTTTAATTAGATGGTATCAATAATAATAATAATAATAATAATAATAATAATAATAATAATAATAATAATAATAATAATAATAGAATGAAATAAAAGATAATGAGATATTAAGTGTGTAGAGAATTGAAGGGCAGAATTGTAATTACATAGTGTAGGTAAGGGTAAAAGAGGAAAACCATAGTTGAGGGATTTTATAAAGGAATTGGAAAAGATTGGAATCAGTTTCTGATCATACGTGTTTAGGAACTGACAGTGAGAAAGGCTAGGGCTAGAGGAGAAGAAGAGGAACCACCATCTGTGAAAGTCTAGAAAGCTTGATTTCGTGGTAAGGGTGGTGTTTTGGTTTTATAAGGGTTAATATGTTGAATGGTGGGAAAAAGTTAGGTTTTGTATTATTGGTGGGATGTTGTTCTATGTTATGATTACTATGAATACTAGATCAATAATGAAATTGTTAGTTGGTTATGTGATACACGATGTTTTTCTAACTGATATGTGATGAGTTATGTACATATATGTGTGTAGTAATTCTGTTTTGGAAATTGTTGAAAGTTCCTCCATTGTTGAGTTTTGGAGTTTCGAGTCGAAAGTATGAAATTGATAATGATTTATTGTCAATCCATGAGTAAAGCATAGCATAAT
This sequence comes from Lathyrus tuberosus, assembly GCA_022829125.1. Classification (NCBI taxonomy): domain Eukaryota; kingdom Viridiplantae; phylum Streptophyta; class Magnoliopsida; order Fabales; family Fabaceae; genus Lathyrus; species Lathyrus tuberosus. The sequence continues at coordinate 7,021,393 of JALAZF010000154.1, read as the reverse complement.
CGAGTTTTAGGATGTTATTTTGATAAAAAATTGGGTCTAGGGTGATGGGGGTTAGTGGTATAGACTTTAGTGTGAAAATTTGTGGTGAAAGGGCTTTTTAAAAAAATGATTTTTGGGGTTTGGAACATTGTGCGTCAAGCGCTAGAAATCCCTGGGTCGACCTGGTGCTACCCGAATGTAATATTGTGGAAATTTGAATAGTATGTGTCGACTCATAGGCCTTGCGTCGACCTAAGTACCCTGCGCGTCGACCCTTGTGTCGACTCATAGGCAGAAAAACACCAGAAACGGTTTTGGTCATAACTATTTAATCGTTAATCCAAATGACGAACCGTTCGAAACGTTGGAAAGCTAATGAGCAGAACTTTAATATGGTATAATTAGATGAACTATTTTTCTAATATTTTCATGTTTGATATTTTGAAGATTACGGCTATTACTTGTTGTGCATGTAAAGAAATCCCGTTGTAAGTGGCGAAACTTGAATATTGTTATAAAGAGGTTGTTATGGTGTTATTCTTGTGAAATGAGCATGTTTGATGATGTCATTGTGATTGCATAATATATATATATATATATATATATATATATATATATATATATGTATGTCTATACTGTATGCGATTCATTTTTATGCTTGTTGGCCAATTTGCGCGGTGTATAATAACCATGGTGGTAGGTTATTGTACACGATGGTGTTGGTGTTGTTGTATGCATAAATAGTTGCATCGCATACATTTATGGAAAAATGGTCCGTTGTTGGTTATCCTAAAATCCCATTGTGAGGATTGGACCGGTAGCTGATTTAGAGGTGATGTATCAATGAGTGGTTCTGATCCTAGGAGGTGGGAATTAGAACGGTGAACCTGAGTGTTCAAAAAATTGGTACAACATGCATACACATTGAGTCGGGTGTGAGTCTCATTGCATTATATGTCATATATGTTGCTAAGTTGTTAAATACGTGGTGATGGGTGATTAATTGATTTGTATCGTGTGATTTGTTGTTTGTTTGGTGAATAATTGGTGATGATATCGTTGGATGATTGATGTGAGATGTTACTTGAATTGTTGTTGTGCTAACTTAATGCATGTTGTTTAAGATGCTTTCCTTTATACTATCATGATATCTCACCCCTTCTGTTTGAATATTGCCTCCACGTGGGCAATGTGCAGATACTCCGCAGTAGGACTCAGGTGTGAGTTGAAGATGGAGTCTCCTTATCTTTTCTCTATAGTTGGTGTCTGCTCTGATTGTAACACTGGGATGTGTGGGAACGATTTTATGAGTTATATTTGTTTTGAGATGGTTACATCTCCTTTATCATGTTTAATTATTGTTTGATGGATTATGTTATTCCACGTTAACTTTTACATACCATGAATCAATAAACGAGTTTATAATTCCGCTGCGAATAAAATAATGTTTAGGTTTTGTATGTTGGCCGTAAGATCCTAAGTTGTATGTGTTTGAAATGATTACTCTGATGGTTTATTTTTAAAATATTACGGGGGAAATTTAGGGTGTTACATTACTCGCGAAGGAGGGAAGGAAAAGGGACAAAGAGAGCACTCGCGGATGATTGGGGGCTCTCGTGCCTACGTATCCTCATAGTGCAATGAGGAATTCAGAGCTCCGTAGTTCATGGATCCTGGGAAGAGATAGGAGAAGCGGGAAAGTTGTGAAGGAAGGGTGCTTACCAAGATCTCATGATCTTGTGCCCAATTATCCTCATAGTGGAATAAGGATTTCAGAGCCTACGTAGTTCAGAGAACTGAGGAAGCAGGAAAATGGTGTCAAAACCAAGAGAGAAAAACAAAGAAATGGTGTCAAAACCAAGAGCGGTAACAAGCGGTAGGAGCAAGGGTGTTTTAACTGAGACTCGGTGGCTAACTATAGCGAGCGATTTTGGACGTGGTTCTTAAGCATTGTCGCTCTGGGAGGGTACTACAGGTCGATTCATTTTTTAACCTATTGGAGCTGATGAAGGAAGGGAAATAGATGTCTCCAACTAACCCTACTTTGCAAACTGAGGTTAAACAGTCAAAACTGTTGGTTTACAGATGCGATCAATGTGGGGAGGGGGGTCCTCTCTTAGGTTTATTTTGATCGAGTTTAGACTTTTGGTGGGGGATACGGACTCAGATGTTTTGATGGATATGTGAGGATTTGTGGCCAGAGATTTTTGATGTGGTGTGCTCGCTAAGATTTTTCTTTCAATCTTATGCCTACGTATTCCCGCTTACCAAAACAGGGAAATCAGAGCGATCGTAGTTCCTCCTATTCTATGGGTGGAAACGGTGTTTTGGTGTCTTGTTCAAAGCCCAAGATATGAAGCTAAAGGTGGTTTGTATCTTGTTCAAAGCCCAAGACGTGAAGCTCAAGGGTCTATTTGTATCTTGTTCGAAGCCCAAGATGTGAAGCTGAAGGGTGCTGACTTTTAGAGAGAATTTGTCATCTCTAAAGAGGGTCTATTTGTCACAACAATTGGGTGACTGATTATAAAGGAGAATTACTTTAACTGGGATATGTGAATCCAGAAATGCCATAATTTCCTTTATAGGGGATTTTTAACCTGAAGGAGAAGACTTTAACTCAGTTTAGAGCAATGCCATCTTTCCTTAGGAATTTCTCATGCTAAAAGAGGGACAGTGGCGTGGATGTAAATAATCCAGAGGCTTGCCGCTTACAGCAAATAGATGAAGGGGAAAGGAGTTGTTGATGTTTGTATACTGTGAACGAGGCACAACTTTGATGCTAAAAGGTTGATTGACTCAACCGGCGTTTTCTTATACAAAGCCTAAGAGGAGGCTAATGACCCAACAAGAGGATGATTTTATATGTCTCGTGCGAAGCCCGAGAGAGAGGCTGGACGAGTTGACTCAACAAGAGAGTGCTTTTGTATGTGTCTTGTACGAAGCCCAAAACGGAGGCTAAAGGTTTGACTCAACAAGAGAGTCTTTTATACTCAATAAGAGAGTGTTTTTGTATCTCGTACGAAGCCCGAGATGGAGGATAAAGGTGATCGACTCAACAAGAGAGTCTTTTTATACTCAACAAGAGAGTGTTTTGTATGTGTCTTGTACGAAGCCCAAGACGGAGGCTAAAATGGTTTGACTCAACAAGAGAGTCTTTTATACTCAACAAGAGAGTGATTTGTATCTCGTACGAAGCCCGAGATGGAGGCTAAAGGATTAACTCTGCTGGGGAAAATCATTGTACAAAGCCCAAGAGGAGGCTAGGATTACTGTTTCTGTTGAGTGACAGGTCCAGTATGTTGGTTAAAAGAGAAAATCAGTTCTTATATGGGTAATGTTGTACTCATGGATTTGATCTAAGGACCGGGATTATTTTCTGTTCTTTAAGGAAACGGGGAATCCGAAGGGTATTGAGACTGCCCAAGTCTACGGGTCTTATCTTTTGTACTATGCTTAAGAAACAGTAGTAGTAAGATCTAGACTCTTTGAAAGACTGTTCTATTAAGATGACTAATTTCTGTTCCTATACCTCTAGGAGGTCGTCGGGATAATTTGTACGAAGCCCAAGAGGAGGTGAGAAAACTTTTAAGAAGCCGAGGGACAATTTGTACTAAGCTCAAGAGGAGGCTATCTTCCCGGAGGAAGAATCATCACTACGCCAAAATTGGATAAAGACAGCGCTTTTTGGACAAAGCGCTGCTATAGGTCTTTAAAAAATTTCGCTAAAAAAAAGCGCTGTAAAAGACAGCCTTTAGAAAGCGCTTTGTAAAAGCGCTGTTAAATGCCCCAAATTGAAGCCACCTTAGAAAGCGCTTTTTGGAAAGCGCTGCTATAGGTATTACTTTAGAAAGCGCTTTAAAAAAGCGTTGTCTAAAGGTTAACCTTAGAAAGCGCTTTCAGAAAGCGCTGCTATAGGTCTTAAATTCTCCCCACTTTAGAAAGCGCTTTCTAAGGAAAGCGCTCTTATAGGTAGCACTTCAGAAATCGCTTTTTGAAAAGCGCCCTCTAAGGTCATTTATTAGTTAAAATATAAAACAATTTCTAATCATTTTCAGACACTTCTTTTCATTTTCTTCTCTCGACCGTTTCTTTCTGCTAAAACCCTTGCTTTCAATCGTTCTTGCATTGCCATTGCCGTCGTTCTGAAACCTTTTCCGTCACCGTTACCGTCGTTCTGAAACCCTTTCCGTCACCGTTGCCGTCGTTGTTGCATTCAATCATCCTTGCATTCGTGAAGGAGAAGACGAAAATGAATAAGAGGTACGTTGTTTTTATTGTTCTTGCTTATAACATTGTTCTTGCCGTTGTTGTTGTTGTCGCCGTTCATTCTTGCTGTCACCATTGCCGTCGTTCTATTTTTGTTGCCCTCATTATGTTGTTGATGTTGTCGTTCTGTTGCTGTTGTTGTTGCTTCTGTTATTCTCTATATCAGAATGAGTGTTTGGCATAAATGTTGTTGTTGCTTCTGTTATTAACATTGCTTCTTTATATGATTTTCTTCATTATCCGTGTAAACATATTCTGATTTGAGACATTGTTGTTTGATAATTTTAATTTGTATGTATATGTTTGGACACAGAATAAAAATGCTATACTGTTATTATATATGTTCTACACTAAGGTGAAGAACACAAATGATGATTAAAAAGTATAGAGTGATAATACTTTTTATTCCCTTAATTAAGTGAAAGCTACATGAATTAATGGATAGTTTAATAATATACAACTGACCTTAATTAACCTTCATCTACTGTGTTGAACATTAGTTAGAAAATTAGAGCTCTAATACCATGATAACAGGAGGGTCAACCATTGAAAGTGTTGGAATCCAAAGTTTTATTTGGATCATTAGTTAGAAAATTAGAGCTCTAATACCATGATAACAGGAGGGTCAACCATTGCTGCTGGAAATGCATTTGCCAAACTCATATTTTAATTGTCAATTTTTGTAATAACACATTTTTTTTATCAATTTAATTATTTTGTACTCCTATTTATAATTAAAATAATACTCTTAAAAATTGGAAGTAGGATTTTGGGCAGTAATGGGGTCCATTTATAGACTTTAAGATTGAACGTATCAGATTTTGGCCATGAAATATGCTTTATAAATTACATACATCTTTTTTTTTTACTGTGTCTACTTGACTTTAAACTCTAAAAATCATTTTGGATTAAGATCTTCAAAGTTAGTGAATACTACTAACTCTTTTTTCTTTGATGTGAATGTGTCACAAGTCACAATGGTAGTGTGAATACTACTAACTCTTTTTTCTTTAATATAGGTGTTTACGTATATAGGTGTTTACCTCTAATTGTGGCATGAAAGACGTATATATATCTTCAACTAATTACCTCTAATGCTTGGTTACTTGTTTAAGTATGCTTGGCTACTTGTTTAAGTATGCTTGCTCTTGAGTATTTGGTCAAGTATTTAGGATATGTAGGTGTTTACCTCTAATTGTTGCTTGTTTGTGATTACATGTTGCCACTTATCAAGTTATGACTCCTAATTGGTCAATTAATGATATTTCATTTTATGATACGTGTACAGGGGGATCTTGGTAATTCTAACCTATCTGGACACTGTGTGGGTCTAGAAGTTGTTTACATCTCTAAAGGTAATTAGTTGTTCTCTCTCGCCACTGTAATTAGTAGTGCTTTGAATGAACTGATATGATGGAGTTGCTAACTTATTGAATTTGCTATATATAGGGGTTACTTGTGATCAAAGTGTGAAAGTCGGATCGTTTCCCTACAGGTAAATATTTTTTATTTTTGTTTTTGTTTAGTTTAATTAGTATAACTATGGATAAGAAATGGATGTCTTCAAGTCGATTGTCGAAAGAATACGAGAATGGGGTATCGGAATTCGTTAAGTTTGCTGCTGCGCATGCCAAAGACCCTAGTCGAATGAGATGTCCTTGCTTGGGTTACTGTTTTGGGAGTCGGGTTGACGCGGTTCAGTTTGCATCGCATTTAATGAGGAGTGGAATTGATAGAAGTTATACATGTTGGAATTTGCATGGTGAGAAAATTAACGGGAATGTTGAACCGGGGGATAATACGACCTATGCTTCAAACGACAATGGCACAGATACATACGATTCTGATCGAGTCGAAGAGATTGTAGAAGCACTTGAAGAAGATCTTAAGGATTGTCCCAAAATGTTTGAGAGGTTGGTAAGCGATGCAGAGAAACCGTTATATAATGGTTGCACCAAATACACAAGATTGTCTGTGGTATTAAAGTTGTACAACTTAAAGGCGGGCAATGGATGGTCGGATAAAAGTTTCACAGAGTTATTGGCCCTTATGAAAGATATGCTTCCAGAGGATAATTTTCTTCCCAATCGAACATATGAGGCCAAAAAGATGTTGTGCACTATTGGCATGAGCTATGATAAGATACATGCCTGTCCAAACGATTGCGTTTTGTTTCGAAATGAGTATGCATCGTTAAATGAGTGTCCTAAATGCGGTGTCTCTCGATATAAGAAAAAGTTGTCTCCAGCAAAAGTCTTATGGTATTTTCCTATAATTCCGAGATTTAGACGCATGTTTCGTAGTGAGACCGATTCAAGACACTTGACTTGGCATGCAGATGAAAGAATTATTGATGGAAAGTTTCGACATCCGGCAGATTCACCACAGTGCATGAAAATTGATGATGATTATCCTGAATTTGGAAAAGAAGCAAGAAACCTTCGCTTGGCATTATCTACTGATGGAATGAACCCACACGGTCTTCAAAGTATCTCACATAGCACTTGGCCTGTGATCATAATGATTTATAACCTACCTCCATGGCTATGTATGAAGCGTAAGTACATGATGTTATCTATGTTAATTTCTGGGCCTAGACAACCAGGGAATGACATAGACGTATACTTGGCACCCTTAATCGAAGATTTAAAATTTTTGTGGGAGAACGATGTGGAGGTTTATGATGGGTATAGGAAAGAAAGTTTCAACTTGAGGGCAATGTTGTTTGGCACAATTAATGATTTTCCAGTATACGGAAATCTATCAGGGTACAACATAAAAGGTCAATACGCGTGTCCTATTTGTGAAGATAAAATAGATTGGACGCGATTGGAGTTTGGTCAGAAGAATGTCTTTCTCGGTCATTGTAGATTCTTAAATTCTAATCATCACTATCGTGGGTGGAGAAAAGCATTCAATGGAGAGCCAGAACAAGGTAGAGCTCCAACTATATTGACAGGTGATCAAATTTTTGAAAAGGTGAAAGATGTGAGTACTCAGTTTGGAAAGCTTTTTGCATATACACTTGTCAAGAGTGGGTGGAAGAAGAGGTCAATTTTTTTTGAACTGCCATATTGGAAGTCGTTGTATGTAAGACATTTTCTCGATGTTATGCATATTGAAAAAAATGTATTTGACAGTGTTATTGGTACGTTACTCAATATACAAGGAAAGTCTAAGGATGGCCTTAAAGCAAGAAAGGACTTGATAGCGATGGGGATAAGAACAGAATTAGGACCATTGAAGAAAGGAAAACGAACATATCTACCACCTGCTGCGTATACTCTTTCTAGAAAGGAGAAAAAAGTATTGTGTAGATTTCTAAGTGAAGTTAAAGTTCCAGAAGGATACTCTTCAGATATTAGAAGACTTGTGTCTATGAAAGACCTCAAGTTAAAGAGTTTAAAGACGCATGACTGCCATGTTATAATGGAATATTTTCTACCAATAGGTGTACGTTCTATTCTGCCAGAAAAAGTAAGAAGCGCAATAACTAAATTGTGTTTTTTCTTCCAGTCAATTTGCAGTAAGGTGATCGATCCTGCGATCTTACCAACATTGCAAAAAGAAATAGTTATTAGTTTGTGTGATCTTGAAATGGTTTTTCCTCCCTCATTTTTTGACATAATGGTTCATCTAGTTGTTCATCTGGTGAAAGAGACACAATTGTGTGGACCGGGTTATATGAGATGGATGTACCATGCTGAACGTTATATGAAAATATTAAAAGGGTATGTGAAAAACCGAAGTCGACCAGAGGGTTATATTGCCGAACGATACATTGTTGAAGAAGCGATTGAGTTTTGTACTGAATATCTGTCCAATGTACAATCAATTGGACTCCCCAAATCTCATATTGTCGAAAAAAAAGAAGGAAAAAAGTTAATTGGAAATGAAGTTTTGACAGTATCAAGGGTCGAACGGGATCAAGTGCATTTGTATGTTCCGCACAATGAGAATGAGGTTGAGCCATATGTTGAAATGCACAAGGATGTTCTCCGAGGTTTAAATCCGAATAGAAATGAGAATTGGATAGTACGAGAGCACAATCGAAGTTTCATACCTTGGTTTAAGGATCATATTTATTCAAAGTATTATTCAGATCCCGCTTCAATAACAGAAAGGTTGAGATGTTTAGCATATGGTCCAAGTTTGGTTGTGTTTTCTTATAGCGCATACGCAATTAATGGATACACATTTTATACCAAAGAACAAGATGATAAAAGTACTATGCAAAATAGTGGTGTCACCGTGGTAGCTGAAGCAATGCACATTTCAAGTGTGAAAGATTAAAACCCCAAATTTGCAAATCTGTCATATTTTGGGGTTATCGAGCGCATTTGGGTGTTTGATTATGAGAAGTTTCAGATTCCTATATTTTGTTGCAATTGGGTTGAAAATAATAATAGCGTACGAATGGATAAGTCAGGATTTTTGCAAGTGGATCTTAATAGGGTGGGGTACAAAGATGAGCCTTTTATTCTAGCCTCTCAAGCTAAACAAGTGTTCTATGTCACTGATCCGACAAGTACAAAATGGTCTATAGTGCTTTTATCTAACAAAGTAATTGATGAAAACATTGGAGATCAAGGTGATATTGATGTTGATATTGAATCATTTACTAGAAATGATCAAGATGAAAATATTATAGCGAATGAATCATATACAAGAAATGATCATAATGAGGATATTTGGATCAATCCAACCGTCCGTGTTGTTAAGAGACGGGTAGAACATATTCTAACCAAGAAAAGAAAGAGACGTTAGTGAAAAAGGTACTAGTTATAAAATTATAGCTTATATCATTCAATAATATTAATTAGTTGTCATGTTATATATAGCTTATATCATTCAATGGATTATGGATTATGGATTTTTATATTTGTCATTTAATTTTTGTTTTTTTCTTTCTTACAGGTCAAATGGCTAGTGACCACGACGACACACACGAGACACATGATGAAAATGAAGCTCAGAATGAACCTTCGAATGTAGAAAGTGGAATAAAACGTGGAATAACTATTATGAAGTCAATCATCCGTGCTAGAGATAAAGGGATCAAGTTTGATGTACATTGGAGTGATGAGAGCCAACTAATTGAGCCTAACGGTTCAATGTTGTCTTCATACATTGGTTCACTTGTTCGTCAGCATATTCCAATTATCAGTGATAATTGGAGGAGTCCAAAGTTGAAAGCTGGTAAAGATAAGATATGGACTGAGATACAGGTACTTTAATTTACTTATATTAACACACTTTATATTTATATGTTTATAAGATAAGATAAGTCTTTAATTTACTTATACTAACACACTTTATGTTTATATGTGTATGTTTTTTTGTAGAGGTCCTTTAATATTGATGAAAGCCGGAAAAAATATTGTCTTCAGTTGGCCGGAAAGAGACACAGAGGGTTTCGAGCCTTATTATCAAACAAATATCTTAGGTATGCGGATAAAAATTTTGTTGAAGCAGAACTTCCACAGTTGTACGCGGACGTGATTGAACCCGAAGAATGGAGCACGTTTGTAGCCAAACGGAAATCCGAAAAATTCAATGTAATGTTATCTTGTCATGTCTATTAATTGTATTATATACTTGTTGCATTAGTTTGTTCTGATATGACTTAAACTTGTTTATCCAGGAATTGAGTGCCATTAATCGCCAAAGAGCATCAAAACCCGCGTATCCATACAGAAAAGGGCGTTTGGGATATGCACGGTTATAACAAAAATTGGTAAGTATATATTAATGCTATGATTTTTTTAATTGTATTATTGTGTTATACTTGATGAATTTATTATTTAACTAAATGTGTAGTTAGAAGAGACGAAAAGTGAAGAATCATCACTTCCGGTACATGTTTTGTGGAAGGAAGCTCGTGTGGGTAAGGATGGAGTTGTTAGGGAAGATGTTCAACATGTTTATGAAGAATGTGTAAGTATAACATTATGTCTTTAAGTTAATCAAAATTTTATTAAAATATAATTAATTTGTAATCCCCACTAATAATTTTCGATATGTCAATGAATTTCAGGAGACTCTATCTAAATCCTTAACCACAGGTGAGGAGGATTGCAGGAGCATTCTTAATCGAGTACTAAATGTTCCTGAGTATTTCGGCCGGGTGAGAGGTAAAGGATTTGGTGTGACTCCATCTTTCTTGTATCCAAAGAGAAAAAATCCCAGCAACCGAGAAGTCATGCAATCATTGGAGGAACTAAAGGCGCAAGTCCGTGAATTGCAAAAGGATAAAGAGAGATATGAGGCGGAAAAGCGCGGTTCCGGTTTGAAAGATGCTAGTGACAAAGCTAGTATCAATTGTCAAAATAAAATTCCCGAGGTAATTAACACATATTTATTTTAATTAAATTAACACATTTATTTTAATTGACCTTTATACACATTAACAGTTACATATTTATTATTGCTTCAGGGCATTTCATCTTGCCAGTTGTATTTGTCGTTACCGACTTATCGCATGGTTGGCAAGGGAAAAGTGCATAACCATGTGGGAGAGTTACTTTACCATCAACCGCTCCCTCATGGACATCTGAAAGTGTTGGTTGATATCGCTTTAGATACGGATGCGATACTACCCATACCTGACTCGGTTTCAGAGGTTACATTGCTGCGAGATGCAATAGGTTCGTTTGTTGCATGGCCGTTAGACCTCATTTCCATAGATGATGAGGTATGTTGAAAACCATTACGAATCTCTTAGTATTCAAATGTTAAATCTGAACGATTATGAAAATCATTCTGAACCATTAATTACATTTTTTTTACATGGTAATGTTAGACTCCTACAAAACCCGCAACCAAGAATAAAGGGGTTTCGTGGCAAAACGAGTCTGTTGAATCACAAAGACAGGTACATTTTAAGTGTTATTCTATTATCCGAATTCAAAAGTTTCATGATTTTCTACTTTACCTAACTTATATGATTGTTAGGTTCCTGCTCAAGCTTCACAACATGCCAGCAAGAAAAAAGCTCCTACTAGGACCGTGCAGGCAAAAAGAGCTCCTCCTCGCTTTCAGTCGTGTCTAGAAACACTTATGGCAATGTCAGATTTGATGGATGGTGCTATTCGTCAAATAGACATGGACGAAGGTGTTTTTGGTTTTCCTCATTCCGAGATAATCGGAAGAGAGGACATGGAGCAGATTTTCAAGCATATTGAATTAGGCATCGGTGATATGCATTCATACATCTGGTACTCCGATCAATCTATTATTTATTTAGTTGAACAATTTATTTACACATTTCAATGAAAATAGTCTAATGTTTATTATGTTTTTATTTAAGGTGCTTGTATGAAAAATTGATGCGGGGGACGGAATTGTCAAACAGATTCCGTTTCTTCTCTTGCACCCTTTTCAATGCACCGACAATTGGTATGAATGTACTTTCAGTAAGAAACCACTTAACTGAGAGATTTATGGCCAGCAAGACAGAAAGTTTGTTTCTTTTACCGTATAATACTGGAAACGGGTAAGATTTTCATTCTAATTTCATTCTAATATTTAATTTATATCTTTTGCGTAGAAATTATCCATCTAAACTTTTGTTATATTTTACAGTGGACACTGGTTGTTGGTTGCCATTAATCCTATAAGAGAAGTGGTCTATTATCTAAATTCACTTATTGGTCAACATATCAGGATATGAAGGATGTGGTTGATACGTAAGTGAGATTGTTCGAAATATTCGTGTGTATTTGTATATTTAATTATTTATGTGAGATTGTTCTAAATTTACGTTTTTCTTTTATAGAGCAATACTCGTATACCGAGCACAAAGAGAATCTCGAGTAGCACGGGCTAAAGCAACCAACGTTACATGGGTCAAAGTGGAGGTATATTAATTTTCACAATGTTGCTTATTAGTGATGCTACTTGATAACACAAAACAACTATATATTAATTCTTATTTATTTGTCTATGTGTAGTGCCCTCGTCAGCGTAATGGCATTGACTGCGGGTATTTCGTTTTGAGGTTTATGAGAGAAATCCTTCAAATGGATCGATTAGAGATTCCTATTACGGTATGCATGGATTTATAACTTAGGATTTATTTTAATATTTATCGGATATGTCATATAATTTATTATTTTTAACTAAATCATGCATATTTTGTTTTGTGAATGGTTTATTTTATGGGATAGTATAGTTTTGTGAATGGTTTATGTTATTTATGTGATTTATGTGATTTATGGGATTATGTGAATGTATAGTTTTGTGAATGGTTTATTTTATGGGATAGTATAGTTTTGTGAATGGTTTATGTTATTTATGTTATTTATGTGATTTATGTTATTTATTGGTTTATGTGATTTATGTTATTTATGTGATTTTGGAATGTAATTGTATAGTTTTGTGAATGGTTAATGTAAATGACTTGAATTATAATGGAAATGGTTTATGTGGTTTATGTGATTTATGGGATTAGTGGAAATGGTTAATGAACCATACTAGAAATTGTTAATGGAAATGTGAAATATACAGGTTTATTGAAATGGCTTGAATTATACAGGTTTCTGTATAAAAAAATGGTTAAAATGGGATTTTTTTAAAAAATCATTAAAATTATACGTAGAGAAAAGACAGCGCTTTCTAGAAAAAGTGCTGCCTATAGTTCACAAAAGAAAGCGCTTTTTCTAAAAAGCGCTCTTTAAAGGTATAGAAAAAAATTCATTAAAATTATAGGTATACATTAGAGAGCGCTTTAAAAAGCGCTGTCTAAAGGGGGCCTTTAGAAAGCGCTTTTCCTAAAAAGCGCCCTCTAAAGGTATAGAAAAATTGATAACTAAAATTATAGGCATACATTAGACAGCGTTTTAAAAAGCGCTGTCTAAAGGGGGCCTTTAGACAACGCTTTTTCTTGAAAAAGCGCCCTCTAAAGATATAGAAAAATTGATAAATAAAATTATAGGCATACATTAGACAACGTTTTTTCTTGAAAAAACGTCCTCTAATGTATACTTTAGAGAGCGCTTTTTCATAAATAAAAAGCTCTGTCTTTACCTACGATAGCGCTACCTTAGGCAGCGCTTTTAAGCGCTGTTTAAGGCCTAAAAAAGCGTTGTCTAATGTCTTGTTTGGTGTAGTGCATTATACGAAGCCTAAGAGGAGGCTGTGAAAACTTCTAAGAAGCCGACGGGTCCTTGTACAACACCCAAGAGGAGGCGGAGATGCTTTTAGGAAGCCTGTGGGTCCTTGCACTAAGCCCAAGATGAGGCTGATGAACAGTTCCAGAAGGGGTTTCACTTGGAACATTGGCCTTCTGTATATGAACTGTTCAAGGGGGAGATTTCTTAGATCTAGTTATCTAAAATTGTTGTAAAAGAAAATTCTCAGGGTTAAGATATATCCGGGTGAACGTCGGAGGTAAAGAGACGTGGTTTTGCCTAGTTCTAGACATAGTTGTCGGGGAAACTCTAAATATCTATACTATTATTACACAGTTGATATGAGTTTGTGAAAGAAGACTTATAGTGAAACAGCCCCACAATACAGTTATATACATATGAAAGCAGTAAATGAAAGCGGGTAAATACTTACTCGGTTGTAGAGCTTCCATGCTGTTTGGTTAGTTTGTTCAACAAAGAAAGCTTTGATAACAATATTATATTCAAAATCAAAGGATAACGTGCTTTGAAAAGATTGTTGGGGCTTGCAGCTCAAGGAGAGGCCCAAGGTTTTATCAGTGATCACACTGTCATTTTGTACAGGGACTTATACAAGTGACTGAGGCCCAAGAAAGGTTTTCTGTACAAAGAGGATGGGTCTTACACTCTCTCAAGAGGCCCAAAATGATTGAAAGTGAACAAAGATGGGTCTTATAGCTCACGGAGAAGCCCAATGATTAATTTTGAAAAGGGCGACGATCGCGCCGAGGTTTTGAAAACACCGTGGGTCTTATACAATGACTGAGGCCCAAATGTTTTTGGTTTCAAAAGGGGGGTTGGGTCTTACACTCTATTAGAGGCCCAAAAAAGATTTTGAATGGGTCTTATAGCTCGAGGAGAGGCCCAGATGGTTTGTTTTAAACGGGCGATGATCGCGCTGAACTTTTGAAATACAGCGGGACTTATACAACATTTGAGGCCCAAAATATGTTTGTATTTACAAAGGATTGGGTCTTACACTCTATTAGAGGCCCAAAAGTTTTTTTAAAAGGTTTGATGAGGGTTGAATTAATCAAAACCCTAATTTATTTCCAAAATGTATTTTAATTGAATAAAAAATTCAATTAAAATGATCAAAATTGTTTAACATGTGGAAAACAAATTGTGATCTTAGATTAATGTTTCAAAAATCATGTTTTGACCTACAAAATGATTAGAAGTCATTAAAATTTGCAAAATCAAGAAGGGAAAAAATATTTTAAATGTCAAAAACAATTAAAATATTAATTCTTTGCAAAAATATCAATTATATGAAATAAATAATATTTTTGGGATTTTTTGGTAAAATAAAATATTTTAACATTTTTGTGAATTATTAAAAAAAGAATCAAATCAAAATCATTAAAACTCATAGAGAAATTAATTTTTGAATCAATTAAATAAAATAAAAAAATTAAAATATTTGAATTTTCAAAAAAGGCGCCAAGAACCAGGGCAAGAACACGCGCCACCCTCTGTTTCTGCAGATTTGCATTTTCTATCGAATCTCACTGAATACTTAATTATATCATGCAATCTACATATCAATCTACTCGTTTCAACCTCACGATCATGTCTATGGTCTTTAATTTCATTTATTTTAAGCATGGAATAAGAAATCAAAGAGAAACCTCAAGAACCCTAAATTCTGCATGAAGGTTCAGAAATTCCATACACGATTCAAACAATGCAATTGATTGAGGGAAAACACTCCATGCATGATTATGAACATATGACCAAATTATTGTGCAGCAAAAATTGCATGGATCATAGAGTTAGAAGAGCTCATGCTTACCACTTGCAGCTGGTGATCGTGTTTTGTGTTAGAGGTGTTACAACTTGGTTCCAAGGTTATGGACAGCTTCCCTAGGTGCTATGGAGTGTGTCTGGATGCTTGGAATGGATTGAAATGATCTTGAACTTGAGATGGTACCCCAACTGCAAATCTGTCAAAGGCTTGAGCAATTGGCTGGTGATTTTGTGATTTTGGTGTTCCATATGTTATGTGAGTGTTTGGATCACTTCTATATGATGTTTATGAGGTGTGTGTGTGTGTGATTGGTTAGGTTGGAATTGCTCTCAAACTCAAAACCCGATGGTGACTTGCCTTAGAAGGCAAAATTGGAAGTGAGAAGGTGATTTTGAGGAAAGCATTTGTTTGATGGCTTTGGTGTACTCAAACTGATCACAAATGAGCTCTATTTATAGTAGATCAAGTTTGCTTTGCAAGCAATAGTGAATGGCAACTGCAGCAGAGGTTTGGCCAATGTTGGCAAATGAGTATCCAAGTCTCCTCTAGCCATTGACTAGAGGTTAGAGCATAGAGTTGTGGTTCCCTAGTTGTTGGATCATTCTTGACTGAATTCAGTTGCAAACGTGTCAGTCCATGCCACCTTGGTGCATCCATTAAATGCTCCAATCCAAAATTGGAGTCTTGTCCCTTTTTTAGGGATTTCTAGGTTTGGCATGCTATTTTTGGTTCCAAAGACTTGGGAGGCTTGGGATCAGTGTTAGTTCCTCCTTGGTCCCCCCTTGAGGTGTTCAGATGGATAAAGTTGCTTGCCCCTTGCAAAATTTGAGCAAATCGAGCAAAACTCCAAAATCTGCCTTGCCTTGGCAGTTTTCAGCAAGGCATGTTGCCATGGTCATATCTCATGGCTCAAGTTGAGTTTTGTGATGTTCTTGGCCATTTTGGAAAGCCCTCATATGATACAATAACTGTTTGATCATAATTGGTTTTGATACTTTTTGGATCCAAGTGAAAAATTCCCCTACATTTGGAAGAAAGTGAAGGCAGATTTTAACTTAGTGAAAATTTCACTAAGTGTTGGAAAAAGTGGCATTTCATGTTTTCAGCCATTTTGATCATTCTATAACTCAAAATCCATAATGAATTGGAATGAGGTGTAGTTGAAGCTTTTGTAGAGGGCCATGAGAGCTACAAATCCAGTTTTGGATGGGAAAAAATGGCCTTGTGGTTTAGGAGTTATGATCCTCCAAAGTTGGTACCCTAGCCACTTTATTCCATAACTTAGAAAATTTTCTAAGTTTTTATGGTTACCCCTTTTACAAGTTATCCCACTTTTCTTGATTTTTCTTGATGAATGATGATTCAAATCACACATTAACATCATTTTAGGGTTAAAAACCCATTTTTGTGAAAAATCTCAAAAAGTCAAAGTTGACTTTTGTGCACAATTGACTTTTTACTAGATGAATTCCAAACTGTGCGATCCTCTATGAAATCAAGTCCTTGACCTAAATCAAACTTGATGGATTAATTTCATAGGTGTTATAGGGTGTATTGAATCATGTCCTAGGGTTTGGGAGCATGTCTTGGTCAAAAGTCAAAGGTACAGTTGACTTTTCTCGCGAAACCCTAACTGCGGTTCAGATGAAATTGAAACTTGTTGCTCAAGCTTCTTGGATTAATCCATTGTTGTAAACGGATCAATGTAGTGTGTTAGAGACCCTCAAATCCTCCCTTGAGGTCCTGGCTCATGGTTTGTCCTAAAAGTCAACTTAGGGGTGAATTAGGTCAAGAAACCCTAATTCCTGATTTTTGATGTATGCATCCCCTGAGGCTAAATTGACTTGGTGATTGGGTTTATGATGTCCCTTGGAGCATCATAGGTTATGCCTTGAAGCATTGGCTCATGCCCAGAGGAGAATTTCCATCTGGAGGCCCTGGTCGACCAAAACCCTAATTTGGTGACACTGGTGATCTTGAGGCTTAATCCACTTAGAAGGGAGCAGCCTTGTTGTTGATCCTTGAAGTGGGAGTCCTTTTGATCCATTATGGATGTTGGAGAGGCTAGACAAGTTGCAGGTCATGTCATTTCTTGATTGATCCTTTGTCTAAGAGCTCTGAGAGGGCTTGAAACCCTAATTCTGAGTGGTTCATCCATCTTTGGGGAGACTAAGGGTTCATCCATATTATGATGATAATTTACACAATGATGGGAAGTCTAAGTGGTCAAAATTTGGGGTATGACAGATGCCCCTATTTAATCTTCTTGGACCCGAAGGTGTGAATGGCGAAGGTATTCGGGCATTCGAGGTGCAAGATGATTAAATATCGGAATATCTGAAATTTTGATGGTGGTTATGAATGGCAGTTTGCGCATCTATCTTCTTTTGCTAAGCAATGATACTTAGAAAAGGTAAACTTCCCCTCGATCTTAGTTTCCTACGTAGGAACTGGTCTTCGTTTCTGATATAAACTTCCCTTCGATCCTGGTTTCCTACCAAGGAACTGGTCTTAGTTTCTGATATAAACTTCCCCTCGATCCTGGTTACCTACCAAGGAACTGGTCTTAGTTTCTGATATAAACTTCCCCTCGATCCTGGTTTCCTACCAAGGAACTGGTCTTAGTTTCTTTTGTCAATAAACTTTCTTGACAAGGGACGCTATGCGTAGCGGTTCTCCTCAAACTTCTCGCCGTATTTTCCTGGGGAGATGCCATTTGATGGGAAAACTTTTGATGTCAGACTTGCTGGGGGAACCCAATCGTCTGAGTTGTAGAGGTGTACAAACTTCTCTATTGGAGATGCCATTTGTCGGCTCTACAGGGGAAAGCAGGTCTCTTGAGAGACTGCTTTCGCTTGGGGTTTTACATCATACTTTTCTCGGGATCTTCTCGGAGAAATGCCATATGATGTGATCTAATTTTGAGGTGTTGGTGACCTTTTCATCAGCGGTTTTTTCAGAGAACAACTGCTGTATTGTCGAATCGCTGCTTAAGAGGCTTTCTCTAGGGATTTTCCTTAATCCGGGAAAGCGAATATATCGTCTTCGATAGCGAAGGGTGACATTTGTCGAGGGTTCTCGGGTTTTTCAGAGGTTCAAGTTATCAAAGTGATCAAGGACCAACTTCATCCCAGAAATACACTAGAGGAGAGAGATTGTTCAGATGCAACATTTCCTGACGAGGAAATGACTGACAACTCGATTGAGAGGACTGTCTATCACTAGGGGACAAAACTGACTAGAGAGATAGTGATGCAATATAAATACGAATGTAAATCAATAATGCATGATGCATGTATGTATATGCTGACAAAACTGGCGCGCCATACAGACTAATAAATGAACATGACTGGATACTCGGCCATCGCGGGGCGAAGAAGTACCGCTGGCCCAAAAGTAGCAATTCTGCCTTGCTTAGGAGAAGTAGTCCCTGCGGGGAACAACCGTTGGTCGGCCTTAGGAGGTAAGAACTATGCCGGGGGTGTCAGATGAACCATGGTCTCTGACACAGGTAATCCTTCATTCAGGTGCACTGGTTTTAGAAGGAGTACTTTGATTCAGTACTTTGAAGCTCGCTTACTTTTGGAGAAGCGATCGACGTTCTTTCGATGTCAAATAATCAAAAGAAATTGCCACCTTTACTTTAAGCGGATAATTTTTACAAGTAAATTCATTTTTGTTTTATTTCAAGAATCGTTGATCATGTTAAAATGTCATTCTGTAAAGCTAAAACAAATAAGAATTGCAAACAAAAGCACGAGGGCTCAAATTTTATTGATAGGATGGAAATCAGGAAAACGCGTGGTTCAAAGAGTATATACAAAGTTAGAAAATGGTAATTTACAGGGAAAAGGGCTACATCGAAACATAACGACCACTACCCTTCTACCAACTTTGAATTCTGGGCATCCTGAGCTTCTGTCGAAGATGACCTTGATCGGAGTTTTCCTGACGGATGATGTAACTGCTGCCGAGGGACTTGCCCCTTTGTCGAACATAGTTACTTGCCATTATCCCTAATTTTTGCCTGGATTATACTTTGAGGTTTCCAATCCACCGGGATGATTTTTGATAATGTCTCTAATTTTTGCCTGGACCGCCGTTTCAGGTTTTCAATCCACCGAGACGTTTTATCTTTTCTTTTTTTTTTTATTTAGGCGAAGTATTTCTTGACTACATCAACATTTGTGGGGTAGGCAAATTCCTCTCCATCCATGGTTGCAAGTCTCAAGGCACCGCCTGAGTAAGCTTTCTTGACCACATAGGGGCCGTCATAATTCGGAGTCCATTTGCCCCGAGAATCAGTGAGAAAGGATTGTATCTTTTTGAGCACAAGGTCTCCTTTCCTGAAGACACAAGGTCAGACCTTTTTGTCAAACGCTCTCTTCATCCTTTGTTGATACAACTGACCATGACACAAAGCCATCATTCGCTTTTCTTCGATTAGATTCAGTTCGTCGTGTCGACTTTGGCACCATTCAGCTTCTGTTAGCTTAGCTTCCATCAATACCCAGATTGATGGGATCTCTACTTCGATGGGGAGCACCGCTTCCATGCCATATACTAGAGAGAAAGCGGTTGCCCCTGTTGAAGTGCGGACAGATGTGCGATAACCATGAAGAGCAAAGGGTAGCATCTCGTGCCAGTCTTTGTAGGTTACAACCATCTTCTGATAAATCTTCTTGATGTTCTTGTTAGTCGCTTCTACCGCACTGTTCATCTTGGGTCGGTAAGGAGATGAGTTATGGTGTTCGATCTTGAACTCAGCGCATAACTCCTTCATCATCTTGTTGTTCAAGTTAGATCCATTATCAGTAATGATCTAGCTTGGAACACCATAACGGAAGATGAGATTGTTTTTGATAAATTGGACCACCACTTGTCGGGTTACGTTGGCATATGACGCTGCTTCGACCCACTTGGTGAAGTAATCAATGGCTACTAGGATAAACCGATGTCCATTTGAAGCTTTGGGCTCGATCATGCCAATCATGTCGATTCCCCGTATGGAAAAAGGCCATGGGGAAGAAAGAACTTTGAGATGCGTTGGCGGTACATGGATTTTGTCTGAGTATATCTGACACTTGTGACACTTCCTCATGTACTTGTAGCAGTCGGATTCCATGGTCAACCAGTAGTACCCTGCTCTCAGAATTTTTCTCTCCATTGTGTGTCCGTTGGCATGAGTGCCAAAGGATCCTTCATGAATTTCTTTTATTAGCACGTCCGCTTCTAGTCTGTCTACACATCGGAGAAAGACCATGTCAAAGTTTCTCTTATAGAGTGTATCACCGCTCAGGAAGAAACTGCCTGCCATCCTTCTGAGGGTTTTTCTATCTTTTCTGGATGCCCCAAGTGGGTACTCCTGTTTCTGAAGGAAGCATTTCATATCATGATACCAAGGTTTGTTGTCTATGACCGCTTCAATCATGAAGATGTAAGCGGGCCGCTAAAGGCGCATTATGTCAAGCTTAGGTAAGTCATTCTATTGACTTACACTAATCATGGAAGAGAGAGTGCCTAATGCATCAGCCATGTGATTCTCTTCACGAGGGATATGATGAAACTCGATTCTGTTGAAGAATGGTAACAACCTTCTCGCGTAATATTTGTAAGAAATCAATCCTGATTGGTATGTGTTCCAATCTCCTTTGATTTGATTGATAACCAGGGCTGAGTCACCATATACATCCAAGTTCTTGATCCTTAAGTCGATCGCTTCTTCGAGACCCATGATACAAGCTTCGTATTCGACCTCGTTGTTTGTGCAATTGAATGTATGTCTGGCAGTGAAAGGAATGTGGGTACCCTGAGGTGTTATGATAATTGCCCCAATTCTGTTTCCGTAATGATTGACTGCTCCGTCAAAGATAAGTCCCCATTGGGAATCTGGTTCTGGCCCTTCACTGGGTAGCGGTTCATCGCAATCTTTCATTTTTAGATACATGACATCTTCCTCTGGGAAGTCAAATCCGACTGATTCCTGATCGTCAATCGGTTGATGAGCCAAATGATCGGCTAAAATACCCCCTTTAACGGCTTTTTGAGTGTGGTATTTGATGTCGTATTCTGATAACAACATCTGCCAACGGGCAATCCTTCCCGTGAGAGCAGGCTTTTCAAAGACGTACTTGATTGGATCCATTTCTGAGATTAACCAAGTAGTGTGGCGAATCATGTACTGGCGAAGACGTTTGGCTGCCCAAGCCAAAGCGCAGCAAGTTTTCTCAAGCATAGTGTACTGAATCTCGCAGTCAGTAAATTTCTTGCTCAGATAGTAGATGGCAGACTCTTTCCTTTTGGTTTCGTCTTGTTGGCCAAGTACACAACCCGTTGAGTCTTCCAAGACTGTGAGGTAGATGATCAGTGGTCTTCCTTCCACTAGAGGTGATAGAATCGGCGGGTTCGACAGGTATTCCTTGATACTATCGAAGGCGGTTTGATAGTCTTCTGTCCAAACGCAGTCCTGGTTCTTTTTCAGTAATTTGAAAAAAGGCGTGCAGGTCGCTGTCATGAGGAATATAAATCTGGAAATATAGTTCAAACGTCCCAGGAATCCTCTGACTTGTTTTTCAGTTTTCGAAGAAGGCATTTCTTGAATGGCCTTGACCTTGTCAGGATCAACCTCAATTCCTTTCTGGCTGACGATGAACCCTAAGAGTTTCCCCAAACGAACATGTTATTTCTTTGTTTTTTGTGGTTGGCATTTATTTTGCTAAAACTATTCTAGCAGCAAGATGTTGGATAAAGATGTTCAAATTCTCTGCATTCAACATGTCAAATAAAGATGTCCCATACTGGCTCGTAGGACATCGCGTCTGATTTTGGTTTAAAAGGAAGATTCTGTTGTTGTTAATTGTTACTGAATATTCTATGAATATTTGGTTATCCTATGTGGCATCCAAAGTATTTTTGGGTTGGGTTTTTATGTGTTGGTTTTCGGTTTTTCAACATTTTCTAATTATGGAGACATATTAGGAAACTTTAGATTGAAGACCTATTTTGTTGGAGTTTTTATTGCAGATTTGTGAGCAGTCTCCTTGCTGCGTTTGTGAAGCCCAATCCAGTCCAGATTTAATGCTATATATTGACTGGTGTAAACCTAGTTTAGGTGTGGAACTTATGTGTGTTTTTGTTAGGGTTTTGAGTGTTATTTGTGAGCCTAACTGGTATCATTCTGATAACAGTATAAGGACTGGCTTTTGTGTTGTAAGTTCTGTCAGTTACTCATAAGCTTTTAAGCATTGAGTTTCTTGTGTGTCAATTCTCATAAGCTTTGAAGTATTGAGAATTGTGTGTTTTGAAAGTGTGGCTTTCGTTTTGTTACGTGTGTTGAAAGGAACCAGTCACGGGTTGTGATTGTAGAGGGATTTGAGGAGGGCCTCATACCTAGGTGAGTCTTAGGTAGAAGTCATAGGAAGGGTAGTGATTAAGTGAACAGATTGTAACCGGGTGTGGTTGTTGTATGATCTGTGAATTGATACTATCGTATATTGGTTTCGTCCCTAGCTTGGTAGCCCCCAGAGTAGGATTGTTGATCCGAACTGGGTAAACATATCACTGTGTTCTTTACTTTCTGCATTGTTATTATTATTGTTATCTTGTTCACTGTGTTGGATATTCGTGTCTCAACATCTGTGTAGGACATCTGATATCTGTGCCAGAATTTCAATTGGCATCAAGAGCTTGCACCCTTGTTTGGTTTTGGGTGAGATTCAGGGAAGGTACTTTCTGGTACAATGGACAAGGATGGAGGATTTTTGAACAAACCACCTCTGCTTGATGGTTCCAACTATGACTATTGGAAACCAAGGATGATAGCATTCATCAAATCTATGGATGATCAAGCATGGAAAGCTGTTATCAAAGGATGGGAACCCCCAAAGGTTAAAGATGGAAAAGGTAATCCTACTGATGTGGTGAAGGAAGAGGAAGACTGGGATGATGCATACTACAAAGGGTCCATGGGAAATTCCAAAGCCATGAATGCACTATTTAATGGTGTTAATAAGAATATCTTCAGGTTGATTGAACATTGCACCATTGCAAAAGAGGCGTGAGAGGTCTTGAAGGTTGCTCATGAAGGGACTTCAAAGGTGAAGATGTCAAAACTTCAGCTTCTCACTACCAAGTTTGAGAGTTTGAAGATGAAGGAAAATGAGAGCATTCATGATTTTCACATGAACATTATTGAGATAGCTAATGCTTCAAGTGCCCTAGGTGAAAAGATGTCTGATAGCAAACTGGTCAGAAAAATCCTCAGATCTCTACCTAAGAGATTTGACATGAAAGTGACCGCTATAGAGGAAGCTCAGGACATAGATAAGATGAAAGTGGATGAACTTGTGGGATCACTTCAAACATTTGAATTGGGGATCAGTGAAAAGTCTGAAAAGAAAAAGAGTATAACGTTTGTGTCAAATGCTAGTGATTCAGACGATGAAGGTAACCTGGTCAGAGATGAAGGGGTATCTAAAGATCTGGTATTGCTTGGAAAACAATTTAACGAAGTGTTAAAAAGGATGGACTGGAAGTCAAGAGAAAATGTTCAGAACAAGTCACTCGACATCAGTAAAAATCAGGATGGAGGCAGAAGGTCCAGAACTGAAGAAGACTCCAACCAAGGGAAGAGAGTTCAGTGTTTTGAATGTGAGGGATTTGGGCACATAAAAACTGAGTGTCCCACGTATCTCAAAAGGCAGAAGAAGGGCTTATCTGTGTCTTGGTCAGAAGGAGAGTCTGAGAGTGGTCTTGAAGAAGAATCAGCAAAATTGGTGACATCCTTGACCGGAATATGTAAGTCTGATGGAGAAACAACTTGTGAGTCTGATTCTAACAAAGAATCTTATATTGGAGAACTCACTTAGTAGGAAGTCTTCACCGGGTTCTCAGAGTTGTGTATCAAGAATGAAGAGAGGTGCCAGATAAAATTACAACAGAAGGTTCTGATAGCTCAACTAGAAGCTGAGAAGGAAGAACATCTATCTATCATTGCTGATCTTAAAGAGGAGGTTGTATGGCAAAAGTCAAAACTTGACAATATGACCAAATCTATAAGAATGCCGAACAATGGTACCACACAGCTGGATGAGATTCTTCAGACTGGGAAAAATGCTGGAAATGTACAAAGTCTTGGTTTTAACAATCAAGTAGAGAACTACAAGAAGCCTGTATTAAAGTTTGTTCCTCAGAAAATAAAGCAAGAGGAGGAGATGTCAAATCACACGTTTCAACATCAGATGAAGCATCAGAAAATAGTATGTAGTTCAAAGTATAAACCATGGAGATGTCATTACTGTGGAAAGATTGGTCACTTAAAGTCCTTTTGCTACATGTTGCATGGTTATCCCAAAACTGCTCATCAACAAAATAAAGGACAGAGTTGGGCTAAAGTAAAGAAAAGATGGACTCCTAGAAATATGATGGCTGGTTTCATAGCACATACCTCTCTCAGAGCATCTGCAAGGGAAGATTGGTACTTTGACAGTGGTTGTTCAAGACACATGATTGGTGTGAAGAAATTCTTGTCAGATATCAAGCCTCACTCCACCAATTATGTCACTTTTGGGGATGGATCAAAAGGTGAAATAAAAGGTGTTGGAAAGCTGGACTACACAGGATAACCAATTTTGGATCGTGTTCTATTTGTCAAAGGGCTGACTGCAAATTTGATAAGTATAAGCCAACTGTGTGATCTAGGACTCAAAGTAAATTTCACAAAATCTGAATGTCTAGTAACCAATGAGGAAGATGAAGTTGTAATGAAGGGAACCAGGTCTAAGGATAACTGCTATCTGTGGAATCCTCAAGAATCGGAAAGTTTGTCTACCTGTTTGATGTCAAAGGAAGATGAAACCAAACTGTGGCATCAAAAATTGGGTCACTTACATTTGAAAGGGATGAAGAAAGTTATGTCAAGTGAGGCTGTCAGAGGTATTCCCAAGCTGAAGATTGATGAGGATAGAATATGTGGTGAATGCCAAGTTGGGATGCAAACAAGAGTGTCACACAAAAGGCTTCAACATCTTACCACAACTTCTAGAGTTCGGGAACTGCTTCACATGGACTTAATGGGACCTATGCAGGTTGAAAGTCTTGGTGGGAAGAAGTATGCCTATGTTGTCATTGATGATTACTCCAGATTCACCTGGATAAGCTTTATCAGAGAAAAGTCTAAAGTATTTGCAGTCTTCAAAGAGTTGTGTCAAAGGATTCAACGGGAAAAGGATTGTGGTGTTGTTCGAATCAGAAGTGACCATGGGAAAGAATTCAAAAATAGCAGGTTTGAAGAGTTTTTTTTATATGAAGGAATCACTCATGAATTCTCATCACCAATCACTCCTCAGCAGAATGGTGTGGTGGAATGCAAGAATAGGACTATACAAGAGTGTGCAAGGGTCATGATTCATGCCAAAAAGCTTCCATATCATTTTTGGGCTGAAGCCATGAATACCGCATGCTATATACACAATAGGGTGACTATCAGATCAGGTACTTATGTTACTCTTTATGAGCTATGGAAAGGTAGAAAGCCAAATGTGAAGCATTTCCATGTGTTTGGGAGTAAGTGCTATATCTTGGCGGATCGAGAGCAGAGGCGAAAGATGGATCCTAAGAGTGAGGAAGGGATATTTTTAGGATACTCTACAAACAGTAAAGCATATAGGGTATTTAATTCCAGAACTAAGGAGATGATGGAATCCATAAATGTGGTGGTTGATGACTCTGGCAAAGACGAAGATGTCCCAGATGATGTTGGAGCATGCTTTCCCATGAACAATGAAATCTCACAAGACACTGAGTCCGTAGAAGATAATGCTCAAGAGACCGACACTAGACCTGAGAATGAAGAGGTAGAGGATGCTAACAGGGGACCCTCTATAAGGATTCATAAGGATCACCCTAAGGAGTTGATTATTGGAAATCTGAATGAAGGTGTAAGAACCAGAACGAGGGAGGCTGTGTCAAATGCATGTTTTGTTTCAAAGCTTGAACCAAAGAACGTTAAAGAGGCATTGAAAGATGAGTTTTGGATAAGTGCTATGCAGGATGAGCTTTGTTAATTCAAGAGGAATGAAGTCTGGGAACTGGTACCACGACCAGCAGGAACAAATGTGATTGGAACAAAGTGGGTTTATAAGAATAAGTCTGATGAACAAGGAGTTGTTACCAGAAATAAAGCCAGATTAGTTGCTCAAGGATACACACAGATTGAAGAAGTAGATTTCGATGAAATATTTGCTCCTGTGGCTCGATTGGAATCCATCAGATTATTGCTAGGAGTGGCATGTTTTTTGAAGTTCAAATTGTTTCAAATGGATGTCAAGAGTGCCTTTCTGAATGGCTATCTTAATGAGGAAGTTTATGTTGAGCAGCCTAAAGGGTTTGTGGATCCAAATTTTCCTGATCATGTCTTCAAGCTAAAGAAGGCTTTGTATGGTTTGAAACAAGCTCCACGAGCTTGGTATGAAAGGCTGACTGAGTTCTTAGTCAAACATGGATACAGGAAGGGTGGTATTGATAAAACACTTTTTGTCAAGGAGAAGGATGGGAAACTAATGATTGCTCATATTTATGTATATGATATTATGTTTTGTGGGATGTCGGATGAAATGGTCCAACATTTTGTCAACCAAATGCAGTCTGAATTTGAAATGAGCTTGGTAGGTGAATTGACTTACTTCCTTGGATTGCAAGTCAAGCAGATGGAAGATTCCATTTTTATTTGTCAGAGCAAATATGCGAGGAATATTGTGAAGAAGTTTGGATTGGATAATGCCAAGCATAAGAGAACTCCTGCTCCTACTCACTTGAAGTTATCCAAAGATGAAAAGGGAGTGAATATTGAACAAAGTTTATACATAAGCATGATTCGCAGTCTGCTGTATCTTACAGCATGTAGGCCATACATAACCTTTGTTGTTGGTGTATGCGCAAGATACCAAGCAGAACCCAAGGTCAGTCACATCAATCAAGTTAAGAGAATTCTCAAGTATGTGAGTGGTACATGTGATTATGGGTTGTTGTACTCCCATGACTCAAGTTCCATTTTAGTAGGATACTGTGATGCTGATTGGGCTGGAAGTGCTGATGAAAGGAAGAGTACCTCTGGAGGTTGTTTCTTTTTGGGAAATAATCTTATTTCATGGTTTAGTAAGAAGCAAAACTCTGTATCTCTTTCTACTGCTGAAGCTGAGTACATAGCAGCTGGAAGTAGTTGTGCTCAACTGGTGTGGATGAAGCAAATGTTATCTGAGTATAATGTCACACAAGATGTCATGACATTATTTTGTGACAACATGAGTGCTATTAATATTTCTAAAAATCCTATTCAACATAGCAGGACTAAGCACATTGATATCAGGCATCACTTCATCAGAGAACTTGTAGAGGACAAAGTCATAACTCTTGAGCATGTGAGCACAGAAAATCAGCTTGCTGACATATTTACCAAGGCTCTGGATGCAGTTCAGTTTGAAAACATGAGGAGTAGACTTGGGGTTTGCATTCATGAAGAACTATAGCAATTAATGTTCCTTCTGGCTGCCAGATTGAAAAGGTTAAAGGTGGTTCTGGTAGTGCAGTGTGTGCAGGTGGTTATGAAGAAGTTTGTGCATGACACTTGGTCATGTGATGTGGTGTGCATCTACTCTCTGATGCTGTTTATTCTGGTTTATGACCAGACCATTTCTCAAAAATTAATAACTGCTCCACTTGCCTTTGTCATATTTCTGGCTAAAAAGGGGGAGTAGTGTGCTTGAGTTGTGCTTGTGCTGGTGCTGAGGGGGAGAATGTTGAATGTTACTGTGTTGCTGTGCTTGTGCTTGTGTTGTGCTTGTGCTGGTGCTGAGGGGGAGAATGTTGAATGTTGCTGTGTTGCTGCAGTTGAGGGGGAGTTTTTTGCTGCTATGCTGTGTTGTGTGTTGGTATTAGTGTGTGTTTTTCGCTGCTGGCTCTGATATGGATGTTGTGCTTGTGGTATCTTTGCAAGACTGTTTGGTGTGTAGTTTTAGCCAAAATAAGCCAAAGGGGGAGATTGTTATTTCTTTGTTTTTTGTGGTTGGCATTTATTTTGCTAAAACTATTCTAGCAGCAAGATGTTGGATAAAGATGTTCTAATTCTCTGCATTCAACATGTCGAATAAAGATGTCCCATACTGGCTCATAGGACATCGCGTCTGATTTTGGTTTAAAAGGAAGATTCTGTTGCTGTTAATTGTTACTGAATATTCTATGAATATTTGGTTATCCTATGTGGCATCCAAAGTATTTTTGGGTTGGGTTTTTATGTGTTGGTTTTCGGTTTTTCAGCATTTTCTAATTATGGAGACATATTAGGAAACTTTAGATTGAAGACCTATTTTGTTGGAGTTTTTATTGCAGATTTGTGAGCAGTCTCCTTGCTGCGTTTGTGAAGCCCAATCCAGTCCAGATTTAATGCTATATATTGACTGGTGTAAACCTAGTTTAGGTGTGGAACTTACGTGTGTTTTTGTTAGGGTTTTGAGTGTTATTTGTGAGCCTAACTGGTATCATTCTGATAACAGTATAAGGACTGGTTTTTGTGTTGTAAGTTCTGTCAGTTACTCATATGCTTTTAAGCATTGAGTTTCTTGTGTGTCAGTTCTCATAAGCTTTGAAGTATTGAGAATTGTGTGTTTTGAAAGTGTGGCTTTCGTTTTGTTACGTGTGTTGAAAGGAACCAGTCACGGGTTGTGATTGTAGAGGGATTTGAGGAGGGCCTCATACCTAGGTGAGTCTTAGGTAGAAGTCATAGGAAGGGTAGTGATTAAGTGAGCAGATTGTAATCGGGTGTGGTTGTTGTATGATCTGTGAATTGATACTATCGTATATTGGTTTTGTCCCTGGCTTGGTAGCCCCCAGAGTAGGATTGTTGATCCGAACTGGGTAAACATATCACTGTGTTCTTTACTTTCTGCACTGTTATTATTATTGTTATCTTGTTCATTGTGTTTGACATCCGTGTCTCAACATCTGTGTAGGACATCTGATATCTGTGCCAGAATTTCAGAGCACCAAATGTGCACTTGTTGGGATTCAAGCGGAGTTTGTACTTTCTCAGCCACTCGAATAGTTTTGACAGGTGGGTCACATGATCCTCCTCTGTCTTAGATTTGGCAATCATATCATCGACATATACCTCTATTTCCTTATGTATCATGTCATGAAACAGAGTAGTCATGGCCCTTTGATAGGTTGCCCCGACATTCTTCAAACCGAACGACATTACCTTGTAACAAAATGTACCCCATGGGGTGATGAATGAAGTTTTCTCCATGTCTTTCCGCGCCATTTTTATCTGATTATAGCCCGAGAATCCATCCATGAAGGAGAAAAATTTGAACTTTGCTGTACTGTCTACCAGCATGTCAATAATGGTTAAAGGAAAGTCGTCCTTCGGACTAGCCTTGTTTAGATCTCTGTAATCGACACACATTCTGACCTTTCCGTCCTTTTTCGGAACAGGTACGATGTTGGCTAACCATTGAGGATATTGAGACGTAGCGAGGAAACCCGCGTCAATCTGTTTCTGTACTTCCTCTTTGATTTTGATGGCCATGTCCAGGTGAGTCCATCTCAACCTTTGTTTTATTGGCTGACATTCCGATTTCAACGGTAAGTGATGCTCCACGATGCTGGTATCCAACCCTGGCATATCCTGATTGGACCAAGCGAATACATCGGGAAACTCTTTGAGAAGCTTTATCAAACCCTCTCTGGCAGTTGGACTGAGCAGTGCCCTAATCCTGATTTCTCTTCTCTCCTCTTCCAAACCTAAGTTTACCGTTTCCAACGGCTCTTTATGAGGTTCGATGGACCTTTCCTCTTGTTTGAGTAGTCGGGAGATCTCCTCTGGAATTTCCTCGTCATTTTCTTCTTCAGCCTCAAATACCGGGAACTCAAAGTTGGGAGAAGGCATTGGATCGTATGTTTCATCTGGGTTTAAAACAAGCAATCTGCATGACGTGATGATTTGTGTTTAGAAGAGATAGAGAGAATGCAAGTGTGTGCAGTGTATATTTTTTTTGGAAAAACCGCTTGTTTTTATTATTGAGTTGTTTTTTAGGATAACCATTTTCTAA
Source organism: Lathyrus tuberosus (assembly GCA_022829125.1). Lineage (NCBI taxonomy): Eukaryota > Viridiplantae > Streptophyta > Magnoliopsida > Fabales > Fabaceae > Lathyrus > Lathyrus tuberosus. The sequence goes on along the minus strand of JALAZF010000154.1, from coordinate 6,991,124 downwards.
GAAAAGCGAAAAGAGAAAACAACAATTAATGCGGAATTTACAGAACGACGTTATTTTATTTATGAACAAGTCGATTCTTGAAACTACAACCCTATAAAACAAAACTCTGTCGCTTTGGGAAAAGCGAAGAGGGAAAATTACAGAAAGCGAGCCCTATCAAAACGTCCGTTTCACCTGGGCAAGGTGAAAGGTTAAAGTAAAGATGGCAATTACTTTGACTTATGAACAATCTTCGGAACATCGACAATGACCCATTGGCGGCGAACTCCTTGGTGAATCACAAAGTCTGGTACCTTCCTTGATTTGTCTTCAGAAATAAAGCTGATTTCTGGTAGAGCAGGATCATTGTAATCTGTCTCCCAGGCAGAGTTGTCGTAGGAGGATTCCTCTGTAGTATTTTGCATAGTATTTGTACTTTTAGCTGTATCTCCCCATCCAGTTGGCTGGATGTCTTCGAACCTGATACGAGAGCTTTCAGGAGCGGTGTATTTGACCATGAAGTCGTACTTTCCACTCGGTTGTCCCAAGGTGTCCCACACTTCTTTGGAACTGGAAGAGTCATCCCTCTCGATGACGTTGACCTCGGGAAAAGCATAGTTAACGAATTCTAGCCCTGCAAATGTTGCAAATTCATCGTCGTGCTGGGTATTTTCAGGATAACCTGGGTGTTGATCCCATGACATGGTGGGGACGCAGGTATTCTGTTCAATGATGCTTAGCTGATTTTCATTGTTCGGTTGATTTTCTTGCCTCGAGTTTCCTAGGTACAGCTGCCAGATAGGCAGGCCATCCATCGGGCCATAATAGTCATGGTCAAAGCTGTCTTTCATCAGAGTGTCCCCCTCTAACGAATTTGGTGGAGAACGACATCCTTCTGGATCACAATCTCCATATATCATTTTGACGTCCGACCTCGGTATAAATCTCGGGCTCTGTGCAGGAAAGCAAAAGGGCGTAGGCACCTCTTCCTGAGACATATAACCGTCCTCGTTAAGATAGGACTTCCATTCCTCATCTGTATCGGAGGAATCTCCCTCATTGATGGTATGGACTGCTTGAGGCACTGGGTGAAGGAAACCTCCACCGTGGAAGAAGTCCTGAATGGGATGAAGACTTTCATCGTTAGTAGCAGTCTGAGTACAGGTTGAGGAAAAGCCAAGACCTTTCTTTTTCTTATTGTCAGTAGGAATGACATGTTGTCCCCATCCTGTTGTATTGGTACTCTCGACCGCTTTGATAGCATCTTTGTACGAGGAAATCGAAGTTCCCTTCTCTGATTGATTCTTATTGCTCACCGTAAGCGCTTGGAACTGAGTCCCAACATCCTTCTCGGGTTCTACATAAGTAGATGATGATAAGTTGCTTACGAGCAAGGCCTGTTCTCCACAGACTGTGACGAGTTGATCGTTCTTGACGAACTTCAGTTTCTGGTGCAGTGTCGAAGTGACTGCCCCAGCCTGATGTATCCAAGGTCTTCCTAATAAGCAACTGTATGTTGCCCGAATGTCCATGACTTGGAAAGTGACTAGGAAAGTGTGAGGACCGATAGTTATGGGTAGGTCGACTTCGCCAATAATCGCTTTTCTGGATCCGTCAAATGCTTTGACGACGACCTCGCTGGTTCTCATCGGAGGTCCTTTGTGTTAGTTCTAGTGATTGGCTGAAATTTTGGTAAAACAATGTTAATGTCATGGTTGATGTTTCAACATGAGCTTCTAACATTACAGTTATGCTTAGTTTACATTCTGGTGTGATAAAGGTGTAAGGGCTGCAGTTGTGTGCTGATGTTAAACCCGATGTCGTGACATCAGTTGTGAACATCAGTCAGAGATAATTTATTAGGGCTGCGCATGTTGCTGGTGTTAATAAGATATTCTGCTGAAGAGAATCAGAGATTGCAGGCGAATATCATGGGTGAGATATATTCTGTTGCAATCAGTTATGAAGAAGATTAGTTTGGTGCTAATTTAATGCAAAAAGATATGGAGAATAATTAGAGTTAATTATGAAGAGCTGATTGAAGATTTAATTGAAGATCTATTTAGTAGCAGAATCTTTTGCAGATTTGGAGCAGAAGATTTGTTGTGATTTGAAGGTCCAAATCCAGTTGGGAAAAAGTTATAAATAGAATGCTTGTAATCTAGATTTGGTACGGGTCCAAGATGTAGATCATTAGGGCTTTGTCTAAGTGAACCACTCGGGTTGTGAGATGGTCACTGTGTTATTACTCAGAAACCTGTAGGTAATGAGTCTTGTATTGTTCTTGGAGGAAGCTTTGAAGCAACTCCAAGATGTGTCATAGGAGAGTGTCTTCTATGTGTTTAGAGAGTTTTTGGAAATCAAGTTGTTGATGCAGTGGCGGAGTTGTTGACTGCTAGAAATCATTGTCATACCCCAAATTTTGACCACTTAGATTTCCCATCATTGTGCAAATCATCATCATAATATGGATGTACCTTCATGCCTAATCAATCTCCTCAAGGATTATTGAGCATTCACCACTATCAAAATTAGGGTTTCAAGCCCTCTTAGAGCTTTTAGACAAAGGATCAATCAAGGAATGACATGATCTTCAACTTGTCTAACCTCTCAAACATCCACAATGGATCAAAAGGACTCCCACTTCAAGGATTAAGCACAAGGATGCTCCCTTCGAGGTGGATCAAGTCTCAAGATCGCCAGTGTCACCAAATTAGGGTTTTGATCGACCAGGGCCTCCAGATGGAAATTTTTCATCTGGGCACAAGCCAATGATCCAAAACATAACCTAATATACTTCATGGGACCTCATGGACCCAATCATCAAGTCAACTTTGCCTCAGGGGATGCATTCATAAAAAATCAGGAATTAGGGTTTCTTGACCTAATTCACCCCTAAGTTGACTTTTAGGGCAAATCATGAGCCAAGACCTCAAGAGAGGGTTTGAGGGTCTCTAATGAACTATATTGATCCATTTGGAACAATGGATTAATCCAAGAAGCTTGAGCAACAAGTCTCAATTTCATCTGCACCACAATTAGGGTTTCGCGAGGAAAGTCAACTGTAACTTTGACTTTTGACCAAGACATGCTCCCAAGCCCTAAGACACGATTCAATATACCCTATGACACCCATGGAACATGTCCATCAAGTTTGATTTAGGTCAAGGACATGATTTCCTGAAGAATTGCACAGTTTGGAATTCATCTGATAAAAAGTCAATTGTACACAAAAGTCAACTTTGACTTTTTGAGATTTTTCACCAAAATGGATTTTTAACGCTAAAATGATGTTAATGTATGATTTGAATCATCATTCATGAAGAAAAATCAAAGAAAATGGGATAACTTGTAAAAGGGGTAACCATAAAAACTTAGAAAAATTTCTAAGTTATGAAAAAAGTGACACTAATGTGCCAACTTTGGAGGACCATAACTCCTAAACCACAAGGCCATTGTTCCCCATTCAAAGCTGGATTTGTAGATCTCATTGCCCTCTACAAAAGCTTCATACTGACCTATGTCCAAATTCCTCATGGATTTTGAGTTATGGAGTGATCAAAATCAAGAAAAGTCACTTTGTTCCAACACTTAGTGAAAATTTCACTAAGTCAGATTTTACCTTACTTTTTGCCAAATGTAGGGGGATTTTTCACTTGGATTCAAAAGAGATCAAAACCAAACATGTTCAAACAATTGTTGTATCAGGTAAGGGCTTTCCAAAATGGCCAAGAACATTACCAAAATCAATTTGAGTCATGAGATATGACATTGGCAAGTTGCCTTGTTGAAATCTGTCAAGGCAAGGCAGATTTTGCATTTTTGCTCGATTTGCCAAAATCAGCTAAATCCAAATGCTCCTATCCACTTTGACACCTCTGAGGATTGAATCTAAAGGGGACAATCACTGAGCCAAGCCTCCAAAGTCTTTGGAACAAGAACTAGCATGTTGAACCTAGAATTGCCAAAATAGGGACAAGACTCCAATTTTGGATTAGAGCATTCAATGGAAGCATCAAGGTGGCATGGACTGAGCCATTCTCAACTGAATTCAGTCAAGACTTATCCAAGACCAAGGGGACCAGCAGCCTGTGCCCTAACCTCTAGTCAATGGCTAGAGGAGACTTGGATTTTCATTTGCCAACATTGGCCAAACCTACTCAGCAGTTGCCATTCACTATTCCTTGCAAAACAAACTTGCTCTACTATAAATAGAGCTCAATTGTGATCAGTTTGAGTACACCAAAGCCATCAAACAGATGCTTTCCTCAAAATCTCTTCTTTCACTCCAATTTTGCCTTCTAAGGCAAGTCACTATCGGGTTTTGAGTTTGAGAGCTTTTCCAATCAAACCAATCACTCACACACCTCACATACATCATATAGAAGTGATCCAAACACTCACATAACATCTGGAACACAGATTTCACAAAATCACCAGCCAATTGCTCAAGTTCTTGACAGTTTTGCAGTTGAGGTACCATCTTCAGCTCCAAACCATTTCAATCCATTCCAAGCATTCATACACACTCCATGGCACCTAGGGAAGCTATCCAGATCATTGGAACCTAGCTGTAACACCTCCAACACAAATCACGATCACCAGCTGCAAGTGGTAAGCATGAGCTCTTCTAACTCTAAGATCCATGCAATTTTTGCTACACAATAATTTGGCCATATGTTCATAATCATGCATGGAATGTTTCCCCTCAATTAATTGCATTGTTTGAATCGTGCATAAAAAATCCTAGCCTTCATGCAGAAATTAAGGTTCTTGAGGATTTTTCATGATTTCTTGTTATATGTTTAATTTAAATGAAATTAAATACCATAAACATGATCGTGAGGTTGAAACGCGTTGATTGGTATGTGGATTGCATGATATGATTAAGTATTCAGTGAGATTGGAGAGAAAATGCAAATCTGGACAAAACTGAAAAACGCGCGTATTCTTGCCTTTGTTCTTGGCGCCATTTTCCAATATTTGAATATTTGAATTTTGTGATTTTATTTAATTGATTCAAAAATTAATTTCTCTCTGAGTTTTAATGATTTTGAGTTGATTCTTTTTTTAATAATTCACAAAAATGTTAAAATATTTTATTTTCCCAAAAAATCCCAAAAATATTATTTATTTTGTATAATTGATATTTTTGCAAAGAATTAATGTTTTAATTATTTTTAACATTTAAAATATTTTTTCCACCTTGATTTTGCAACTTTTAATGCTTTCTAATTATTTTGTAGGTCAATACTTAATTTTTGAAGCATTAATCCAAGATCACAATTTGTTTTTCCTATGTTAAACAATTTTGATCATTTTAATTGAATTTTTATTCAATTAAAACACATTTTGAAAACAAATTAGGGTTTTTGGATTAATTCAACCCTCATAAATCATTTTCAAAACACTTTGGGCCTCTAATAGAGTGTAAGAGCCAATCCTTTTTTTGACCAAATCATTTTTGGGCCTCGGTATATTGTATAAGTCCCGATATCGTCAAAAACAAACGGCGCAATCGTCGCCTTTTCAAAACAAAAAAAAACCATGGGCCTACCCTCGAGTAGTAAGACCCATTTCATTTCTAAAAACTTTGGACCTCTATTAGAGTGTAAGACCCAATCCCCTTTTAACCAAAACAATTTTGGGCCTCACTTATTGTATAAGTCCCTATGCGTTAAAAGGAAACCTCGGCACGATCACCATTTTCAAACTGAAAATCAACTGGGCCTACCCTCGAGTAGTAAGACCCATTTCTTTTCTTTAAAACTTGTTGGGCCTCTTAAGAGAGTGTAAGACCCATCCCTTTTGTACAGAAAACCTTTTGGGCCACAGTCACTTGTATAAGTCCCTCTGTACAAAACAACAGTGCGCTCACTGATAAAACCCTGGGCCTCTCCTTGAGCTGTAAGCCCCAAATCTTTCTTTTTCAAAGCACTTTCTCTTTTGATTTTGAAATATACTGTTGTTTTTCAATCTTTCTTTGTTGAACAACTAACCAAACAGGATGGAAGCTCTACAATCGAGTAAGTGTTTACACGCTTTCATTTACCGCTTTCATATACATATAATTGTATTGTGGGGCTGTTTCGCTGTAAGTCTTCTTTCATAAACTCATATCAACTGTGTAATAATAGTATAGATATTTAGAGTTTCCCCGGCAACTACGTTTAGCATTAAGCCCGTTGATCACTCTTAAATAGTCAAAACTAGATCCCCATAGGATTACCAGACACAGTCTTCCCTCCTCTTGGGGTTAAACAATATGGAGACAAGAAAGGCAGCATTCTCTGTGAACCCTTTCATAGATTGTCACTCGTAGAAGTTGTCAAAGAAACTCTATTCCCCAGAGATAATCTTTTCTCCGTGAATGACATCTCTTGAGTTTCTTCCAAATTCTCAGATTTTCCTGGCTTGATCTATTCTCAGTGAATGACATGTCTTGAACTTCTCGGGGTTTGGGGACCCACTGGCTTCTTAAAAGCACTTGTTAAGAAACTCTATTCCCCAGAGATGATCTTTTCTCCGTGAATGGCATCTCTTGAGTTTCTTCCAAATTCTCGAACTTTCCTGACTTGATCTATTCCTTGTGAATAGCTTGCCTTGAATTTCTCGGGGTTTGGGGACCCACGGGCTTCTTAAAAGCATCGGCCTCCTCTTGGGCATAGTACAAGGACCCACAGGCTTCCTAAAAGCAACCTAGCCTCCTCTTTGGCTTAGTACAAACACCCGCCGGCTTCTTAGAAGTATTCACAGCCTTCTCTTAGGCTTCGTATAATGATTTCTTCCTCCGGGAATGATAGCCTCCTCTTGGGCTTCGTACAAGGACCGATCGACTTCTTAAAAGCTGTCAGCCTCCTCTTGGGCTTCATACAAATTGTCCCGACGACCTCCTAGGGGTATAGGAACAAAACTTAGTCATCTTTATAGAACAGTCCTTTCAAAGAGTCTACTACTGTTTCTCAAAGCATAGTACAAAAGATGAAACTCTAGACTTGGACAGTCTAATCTCCTTGAGTCTCAAATACATTCTCAAGTGACCCCTTCGTTAAATAGGAAGAAAACCCGTAGGCTCGGACAGTCTCGATACCCTTCGGATTTCCCACTTCCTTAAAGAACAGGAATAGCCCGAATCCTCGAATCAAATCCTCGAGTACAGTGTTGCTCATATAAGAACTGATTTTCTCTTTAAATCAGCATACTGGACCTGTCACTCAACTGAAACAGTAACCATAGCCTCCTCTTAGGCTTTGTATAATGATCCTTCTCTAGTGAAGTCTAGGCTCCTCTTGGGCTTTGTACAATGATTCTCCCTAGCGGAGTCAAACAACGTTTAGCCTCTCTCTCGGGCTTTGTACGAGACACATAAGAGACTCCCTCGTTGAGTCAATCACCCCTTTCGCCTCCATCTCGGGCTTTATACGAAATACAAAAAGGTTCTTATTGAGCCAAACAAATAACAGCCTCCATCTCGGGCTTCGTACGAGATACAAAAAACTCTCTTGTTGAGTCAAATAGCCTCCATCTCGGGCTTCATACGAGATACCAAAAGGCTCCATCGTCGAGTCAAAACCTTTTAGCCTCTCTCTCGGGCTTTGTACGAGACACATATTAGCCTCCTCTTAGGCTTTGTATAAGAAAACCACTGGTTGATTCGATCAACCTTTTAGCATCAAAGCTGTGCCTCGTTCACAGTACACAAACATCAACAACTCCTTCCCCCTCATCTAATCGCTGTAAGCGGCAAGCCTCTGGATCATCTACATCCATGCCATTGTCCCTCTTTTAGTATGAGAAATTCCTAAGGTAAGATGGCATTGCTCTAAACTGAGTTAAAAGTCTTCTCCTTCAGGTTAAAATCCCCTATAAAGGAAATTATGGCATTGCCAGATTCACAAATCCCGGTTAAAGTAATCCTCCTTTACAGGCAGTCACCCAACAGTTGTGACAAACAGACCCCTTTAGAGATGACAAATTCTCTCTAAGGTCAACACCTTCAGCTTCACATCTTGGGCTTTGAACAAGATACAAATCACCTTTCGCTTCATGTCTTGGGCTTTGAACAAGACACCAAAACAACTATTTCCTCCCATAGAATAGGAGGAACTATGAACGCTCTGATTTCCCTGTTTTGGTAAACGGGAATACGTAGGCATAAGATTGAAAGAAAAATCTTAGCAAGCACACTAAACAAAAACCCAAAATCCCATACTTTCATACATTCGTCCTAACATCCTAACCGATAGCCTACAACACCCTTCGTCAACAAAATAACCTAGAAGAAACCCCGAATCTTTGTAGCATCTGTAAACCAACAGTTTTGACTGTTTAATCTCAGTATGTAAGTAGGGTTAATTGGAGACATCTATTTCCCTTCCTTCATCAGCTTTAATAGGATAAAAAATGAATCGAGCTGTAGTACCAGAGCGATCGTGCTTCGCAACCACATCCAAAACTCACTCGCTACAGAAAAATGGCGACTCTGCTGGGGAAGGACAGGTCTCTTTAGGGATCTTGTTCTCTTTTTGTCCCCTAGGTAGAAACCTTGACGTCACTAAGATCTTAGGTCAAAACGCTGTTAATTTGGAATGAAACCACAGGATGGTAATTCCGCCGGGGAACCCATTTTCTGTCAAGAACTTAGGATTCATAACTTTAAAGGTCTAGGAGGATTAGGACAAATATATATACTGCGTTTCCTAATTGCTATACGTGTTTATTTTTCTGCTAATGGGAATGCGTGTGATTCCGCATGTGGAAAGATTGAGTATACACTTAAGATAAGTGATGGCGACGAGGTTGACCATCAACATCAGTGGAGGCTGACCAATGCAACCCATTCTCTCACCTAGACAATGGGCCGATTGTGATGTCTGAGAAGCTGAGGAGCCAAACCCTTTTGTAGTATGGAAACTATCGGGAATAGTTGTTACGCAATACTACCTTCATTTGAGGCTGGTGATCTATTCTCGGTGAATGGCACTTACTCTAAGATCGCTCTACAACTCGCTGGCGATCCGCTTGTTGTTTTGCTTTCCTGGGAGGAGCTGATGATAATGAGTACAGGTACAAAAATCACCTAAGTATAAACCTTTGGGGATGGGTAGAGCCTTGACTTCATGACAACGACCCTTTGACCCCATGTTTTTTCTATGTTTTTGTGTGCTCCATTCATGCATTCATTTAAAAAACATTAAAACAAGAAAAAAATTTCTCTTCTAGTCTCTCTGTTTTTCAAATTAAACTAAGACTGTGATTGCAAATATCAGAGAAAAGGATTGCGCTAATGGATTTCGGTAGAAGGAGAACTCATAAGTATACCTTCAGGATTCCAAAGCTAGAGGATTTGAGAAGGTTAGCAGGGATGATCACAAACCAAGAGGCTTTCAGAGCCAAACACGGAGGTCTGCTACCACTGTTAAGAGTTCATATGATTGAGGGAATCATGGATGCGTTCATTCAGTTTTATGATCCAGTTTATCACTGTTTCACATTCCCGGATTACCAGCTCGCACCAACGCTGGAGGAGTATTCTCATTTGATTGATCTACACATTACTAATCGAGCTCCATTTTCTGGACTAGAAGAAATTCCAAAGAATCAGACCATTGCAAGAGCAATTCATTTGGACGAGTCTGAGGTCAGGACTCACCTAACCACTAAGGGTGGCATCCAAGGTTTGCCAGCCCAGTTCTTGACAAAGAAAGCCCTGTATTTTGCCAGTATAGGAAACGTGACTGCTTTTGAAAGCATCTTTGTTTTACTCACCTACGGATTATTTTTGTTTCCCAACATCAATAACTTCGTCGATATCAACGCCATTAAGGTTTTTCTCATTGGAAACCCTGTGCTGACTTTGCTCGCAGATGCGTATCATTCTGTACACTTAGAGAATTTGTACAGCGGAGGGGAGATCACATGCTGTGTACCTTTTCTTTACAAATGGTTTGTCTCCCACTTGCCCAAGTCTGCTGCTTTTTGGGATTGCAAGAGTGCCTTACGTTGGTCGCAGAAAATCATGTCTCTCACCAACTCTGATATAGATTGGTGTAATAGGATCTATGATGGAATCAGAATCATTGATCATAGTGGAAACTTCCCCAACGTACCCCTTATAGGAACTAAGGGAGGAATCAATTACCATCCAGTTCTCGTTCGTCGTCAATTTGGATACCTGATGAGGCATATTCCGCTGAATGCTCATCTGGAAGGTCTTTTCTTCAAAGAAGGAGAAAACGACAGAGCACTAAAGATGGAAATAGTGCACTCTTGGAAGCACGTTCATAAGAAAGGACAAGAGTCTCTGGGAAAACCGGACTGTGTTTCGGTGGAGGCTTATCTCCATTGGGTACAAACTAGAGCTCTCAAGCTAAAAATGCTTTCTCCTCGTTACGGAATTCTTCCGCCGAGGGAATCTGTCATGTATTTCATGACGGAAACTGAAAAGCTTCAGGTTAGTCTCAACAAAGTTCAAAAGGAGAGAAGGTCTTGGAAGAACAAGTACCGCACCCTCGACGTAGAAATACAGCAATTACTAAAAGAAAAGGATGCTCTGATTGAAATTTTGGAGCAGCATGCTGTAGAGAATCAAGATGACCAAAGGAATTTGCTCGCTCCTTTCACCTGGCAAAGGAATGACAACCCGACAACGGCCCAAGAGCCCCAGTCAAAGAAAAGGAAGATACCAGAATCAGCACCCGAGTTCTCTCGGGACCCCTTAGCTTAGGTTTCTGTTTCTGCACTTTGTAATCTACTGTATTTTCGTTTCCGCAATCCTTTGAATTTCAATAAAAAAGGGGTTTCCCCACTGTTTGATATTTGCAATCTAATTGTCAAAGTTTATTTTGATTAAACCAAAAAACAATTAATATAATCATTGCATTCATCATTCTCACATCGCGTATTCTTCTTACCTACGAATCTCACGTTTGTGTCTCGGTTCGAGAGTCAAACTGTCTCATTCGTATAATACTCGGGCCAATCATTAGAAAAAGACAGATGATCTTGAGGAAGAAAATAGAGAGTTGAAAGAAGAGATCGACGCTCTGAGAGAAGATATGAGAAAGCTTCGTAACGACATGCAAGCCATGGCAGAAGCTCAACTACAAAGGACCGTGATCTCAGAGATCACCTCAACGCCCATAGTGGAGAAGTATGATCCTAGGTATCAAATGCCGAAAGATCGTCCTTGGGGTATGCCTGTTAACCATATCCCGGAAGGATATGTTCCGGCGATCACTGAAGATCAGGGAATCACAACAGAAGCCGCTGGGCCTGAAGGTTACAAACTTCGGGAAAGCGAAGATGCCAGGGGCATACTGAAGACTCCTGAAGGTTAAAAACTTTGGGAAACGCCAAGATTCGCTGCCGTAGTCACGGTACCACCCCCTGTGGTGCACACTGTCCCGGAAGGACAGATTTCGCCAATACCTTCTGGTAAAAAGGAAACTTTGTTTGACAGAATGGATGAATTCCAGGAGCAGTTCTTGGAAATGCAGAAGGAGCTACAAGCCATTCGCGGTCAGGATCTATTTGGAAAGGACGCCGCAGACCTCTGCTTGGTCCCCAATGTGAAAGTCCCGCACAAGTTCCAAGTGCCCGACTTTGAAAAGCACAAGGGTAACTCTTGCCCTCAAAGCCATCTGGTGATGTACGCTCGGCGGATGTCAGCTCAGACGGAGAATCAAGATCTACTGATTCACTACTTTCAGGATAGTTTAACCGGTGCCGCACTCAAATGGTACATGGGTTTAAACCATGCCACGATCAGCACTTTCAGAGATCTTGGCACTGCCTTCGTCCAACAATACAAATACAATTTGGACATGGCACTCGACAGAGATCAACTCAGATCGATGTCGCAAAAGGACAAGGAAACCTTTAAGGAGTATGCTCAAAGGTGGCGTGAAATTGCCGCTCAAATTTGTCCATCTCTTGAGGAAAAAGAGATGATAAAGATCTTCTTAAAAACCTTAAGCTCATTTTACTATGACCGAATGGTTGCCAGTGCACCCAGTGATTTTACCGAGATGGTGGGCATGGGCGTACGTCTTGAGGAAGCCGTCCGAGAAGGACGTTTGGTAAAAGACACTGGATTGACGAGCGGTACTAAAAAATACGGTAGTGCTCTCCCTAAGAAAAAAGAGCAAAATATTGGGAATATCTCTCTCAGAAAGCAAAGGCGACGTTATCAGCTGGTAGCAGCTGTAACTCCTGCTATCAGCCCTGCGCCTATTCATACGTATCAACCTCAGGTTGCGCAGAGCCAACCTGATCAGTAAAGGACACAATAGTCTCTTCAAGGAGCGGGGTCTTATCCTTCAAGGATACAAATCCCAACGTTCTCACAAACCCGCTGCCTCAACATGAGAAGGCTGCAGTCAATCTGATTCAGAGAGAGACTAACAATGTCTATCAAATTCACGATGTACTCTTGTTGAGGACCAATCTGGTCAAGATGCATTGTAGACAGAGTGGATATGGCCATGTGCCACCTCATAATTATCATCAATGTGATGTCTGCTCTAAAAACAACCAGGGATGTTCTGTAGTACAAGCAGCTCTACAGGAACAAATGGATCTCGGATGGATCCAAGAGCACCGAGTTCATGGAGTTAACATGGTCTACACGAATTCTAACGTCATTCAGAACCCCGACATCCGTGTGATGAATGCCAATCTGGTGGTAATGCACTCAAGGCAAAGCCAGTATCATAATCTGCCGCGACACGATTACAGTTCCTATCTGACTTGCTCGGTAAACAAACAGGGATGCTCTTTCATACAAGAGGCCCTCCAGCGTCAGATGGATCTTGGATGGATCCAAGACTACCATGATAGGAACCCTTATCAAATCAACATGGTTCAGATCTTTGATATTCGCGTGATGGATACCAACCTGGTAGAGTTACATGCTGAACAGGTCCGACTCAGATTCTTAATATCACATGACTATCACAGCTGTAAAGCGGGTTGAGAAAATAATCGAGGTTGTACCCTTGTCTAGGAGGCACTTTAGCACTTGTTAAATCACTGGTGGATGCCAATTTATATGGATGAAGATACTCAGCAAATTAGTATCAGTAACAGGAATCCTACTCGGCGTTAGAGTCAGGATGTCCGATCAGTGGAAGCTAACCTAGTGAGGTTACATTGTATTCAATGTGGGCGTGGCCAGGTGCCACCACACAATTATGACCGTTGTAGCGTCTGTTCGGAAAGTAACCAAGGGTGTTACCTTGTGAGAGCAGCTCTTCAGGGTCAGGTGGACCGTGGAGAGATTCGCCCATATCCAGGTTCCGGACCCATCAACTGGACGCCGAATTACCTTGCCGATCAAGTTGAGGATGTTGTCACAATCTCTGGTCATCACAGGACCAGGGATGTTTTTGCCATTATCCCTCTACTTGACGAATCTAAAGTTCCCAACCGGGAACGGATCGAGATTACTTATGATGGTCAGAAAAATCAGAAGGTTCCCGTAGTCATCTATCTGCCGGGACCAACACCGTATGAATCAACTAAGGCTATCCCTTACAAATACGGTGCAACAACAATTGAAAATGGGAAGGAAATTCCATTACCCTCTGTTGTGAGTATTGCAGACATCAGTCGTGTAACACGGAGTGGTAGAATCTTCAACCGAGGGGTTGGGGAACTTAACAAAGAAAAGGAACTTCAGACAGAAGCTCCCGATCCAGCAGTCGGTCAATCTAGTAATCCCGACCTTTCGAAAAATAACGATGAGATGCTGAAACTCATCCAAAGGAGTGAATACAACATTGTTGATTAGTTGTTGCAGACTCCTTCAAAAATCTCGGTATTATCACTGTTACTCAGTTCAGAAGCCCACAAGGAGGCTCTACAGAAAGTCTTGGAGCAAGCCTTTGTGGAACAGGATATAACAATCAGACAGTTCGATAGCATTGTCTCTAACATCACTTCCTGCAACAATTTGGGATTTAGTGATGAGGAATTACCTGAAGAGGGTCGTCGTCATAACAGGGCGCTCAATATCACAATCAACTGCCAGGACGATGCTTTAGCCAGCGTACTGGTAGACACAGGGTCAGCCCTGAATGTTATGCCGAAGTCCACTTTGATGCAATTATCATTCAAAGGCCCTCCAATGAGAATCAGCGAGGTCGTCGTCAAAGAGTTCGACGGATCCAGAAAAACAGTTATCGGCGAAGTTGATCTTCCCATAACTATTGGTCCTCACACTTTCCAAGTCACTTTCCAGGTCATGGACATCCGGGCAACGTACAGTTGTTTATTAGGAAGACCTTGGATACACCAGGCTGGAGCGGTTACTTCAACCCTCCACCAAAAGCTAAAGTTCGTCAAGAACGATCAACTTGTCACAGTTTCTGGGGAACAAGCCTTGCTTGTGAGTAACTTGTCATCATCTACTGGTATAAAACCCGAGGAGGTTATTGGAACTCAGTTCCAAGCACTGTCAGTGAGCGAGAACAATCAGTTCAAAGAAGGAACTTCCATTTCTTCATACAACGATCTATCAAAGCGGTCGAGAGTACCAATACAACAGGATGGGGACAGCTTGTCATTCCTATTGACAATAAAACAAAGAAGGATCTTGGTTTTTCTGTAACCTGTACCCAGACAGCTGCCAACGATGAAAGTCTTCATCCCCTTCAAAACTTCTTCCACAATGAAGGTTTCCTTCACCCAGTACCTCAAGTAATCCATGCTATCAATGAGGAAGATCCCTCTGACACAGATGAAGAATGGAAGTCCTACCTTAACGAGGACGGTTATATGTCTCAGGAAGAGGTGCCTATACCATTTTGCTATCCCGCACAGAGTCCGAGATTTATACCCAAATCAGACGTCGAAATGATCTATGGAGATTGTGATCCGGAAGGATGCCGTGCTCCACCAAACTCATTAGAGGAGGACACTCTGATGAAAGACTAATTTGACTACAACTACTATGGCCCAATGGATTGCCTGCCAATGTGGCAGCCTTACCCAGGAGACTTGAGGCCAGAAAGTCAACCAAGTAATGAAACTCAGCTGACCGTCATTGAACAGAATACCTGTGTCCCCACCATGTCATGGGATCAACACTCAGGTCATTCAGAAACTACCTAACATGAAGATGAATTCGCAACGTTTGCAGGACTTGAATTCATCAACTATGCTTTTCCCGAGGTCAACGTCATCGAGAGAGATGACTCCTCCAGTTCCAAAGAAGTTTGGGACACCTTGGGACAACCAAGTGGAAAATACGATTATATGGTCAAGTACACCGCTCCCGAAAGCTCTCATATCAGGCTCGAAGATATCCAGCCAACTGGATGGGGAGATACAGCTGAGAGCACAAATGCTATGCAAAATGCAATAGAGGAATCCTCCTACGACAACTCTGCTTGGGAGACAGATTCCAATGATCCTGCTCCACCAAAAATCAGCGTTATTTCTGAAGACAAATCAAGGAAGGTACCAGACTTTGTGATTCACCGAGGAGTTCGCCGCCAATGGGTTGCTGTCGATGTTCCGAAGGTCATTCACCAGTCAAAGTAATTGCCATCTTTAAACCTTTCACCCTGCCCAGGTGAAACAGATGTTTTGACAGGGCTTACTTTCTGTAAATTTCCCTCTTCGCTTTGCCCAAAGCGATAGAGTTTTGTTTTATAGGGATGTGTAGCGAGCGATTTTGGACGCGGTTCTTAAGCGCTGGTCGCTCTCTGCGGTTTGGGCTTAAACTACAGGTCGATTCATTTTTTATCCTATTGTGAGCTGAATAAGGAAGGGAAATAGATGTCTCTAATTAACCCTGCTTTGCATACTGAGCTTGAACAGCGGTCTGTTAGGTTATGAATGCTATCAATGTGGGGGGGCCTTTGTATTGGTTATTTGTATTTTCGCCAATACAGTTTCTTTCTTTTTATCTAGACAGAAGGTTTCTGGCGGGGAACAAGGATTAGGATGTTAGGACTGATGTTTTGAATTACTGCTTTTGATTGATGGAGATATGGGATTTGGTTTTTTTGTTTAGTGTGCTCGCTAAGATTTTTCTTTCAATCTTATGCCTACGTATTCCCGTTTACCGAAACAGGGAAATCAGAGCGTTCGTAGTTCCTCCTATTCTATGGGAGGAAAGGGGTTTTTGGTGTCTTGTTCAAAGCCCAAGACGTAAAGCGAAAGGTGATTTATATCTTGATCAAAGCCCAAGATGTGAAGCTGAAGGGTTTAGTTGTATCTTGTTTAAAGCCCAAGATGTGAAGCTGAAGGACCTCGACTTTAGAGAGAATTTGTCATCTCTAAAGAAGGGTTTGAGGAGAATTACTTTAACCTGGATACGCGGATCCTAGCAATGCCATAATTTCCTTTATAGGGGGTTTTAACCCGAAGGAGAAGACTTTAACTCAGTGTAGAGTAATGCTATCTTTCCTTAGGAATTTCTCATGCTAAAAGAGGGACAGTGGCATGGATGTAGACGATCCATAGGCTTGCCGCTTACAGCGATTAAATTGATGTTTGCGTACTGTGATCAAGGCACAGCTTTGATGCTAAAAGGTTGATTGGATCAACCAGTAGTTTTCTTATACAAAGCCTAAGAGGAGGCTAATATGTGTCTCGTACAAAGCCCGAGAGAGAGGCTAAAAGGTTGTGACCCGACGATGGAGTCGTTTGGTATCTCGTATAAAGCCCGAGATGGAGGCTATTTAACAAGAGAGTTTTTGTATCTCGTACGAAGCCCGAGATGGAGGCGAACAGGTTTTTGACTTAACGTTTATCATCTTTTATGTGTCTCGTACAAAGCCCGAGAGAGAGGCAGGGGTTACTGTTTCAGTCGAGTGACAGGTCCAGTATACTGATTTTAAAAGAGAAAATCAGTTCTTATATGAGCAACACTGTACTCAAGGATTTGATTCGAGGATCCAGGTTATTCCTGTTCTTTAAGGAAATGGGAAATCCGAAGGGTATTGAGACTGTCCGAGTCTGCGGGTTTCCTTCCTATTTAACGAAGGGGTGCTTGAGAATGTCTTTGAGACTCAAGGGAATTAGACTGTCCAAGTCTAGAGTGTCATCTTTTGTACTATGCTTTGAGAAACAGTAGCAGACTCTTTGAAAGGACTGTTCTATTAAGATGACAAGGTTCTGTTCCTATACCTCTAGGAGGTCATCGGGACAATTTGTATGAAGCCCAAGAGGAGGTTGGAAACTTTTTTAAGAAGCCGACGGGTCCTTGTATGATGCCCAAGAGAAGGCTATCATTCCCGGAGGAAGAGATCATTATACGAAGCCTAAGAGGAGGATGTGATTACTTCTAAGAAGCCGTAGGGTCCTTGTACTAAGCCCAAGAGGAGGCGGGGTTGCTTTTAAGAAGCCTGTGGGTCCTTATACAATGCCCAAGAGGAGGCCGATGCTTTTAAGAAGCCCGTGGGTCCCAAACCAAAGAAACGTTCAAGAATAGTTTCACCGAGAATAATTCATTTAGTGAACAGTTCTGAGGTTTGAAGAAATTCAAGAGAAGTTTCACCGAGAATAATTCATCTCTGGGAATAGAATTTCTTGACAATTCCTAATGAGGACAGCCGAAGAGAAGACTGTATCTGGTGATCCTATTGGGGATCTAGTTGTCTATTTCTACGAACAAACGAAATGGCGTCACCTAGTTCTAGACGTAGTTGCCGGGGAACTCGAAATATCTATACTATTATTATACAGTTGATATGAGTTTATGAAAGAATACTTACAGTGAAACAGCCCCACAGTACAGTTATATATGTGAAAGCGGTAAATGAAAGCGTATAAACACTTACTCGGTTGTAGAGCTTCCATGCTGTTTGGTTAGTTGTTCAACAAAGAAAGATTGAAAACAACAGTATATTCAAAATCAAAGGAGAAAGTGCTTTGAAAAAGAAAGATTTGGGGCTTACAGCTCAAGGAAAGGCCCAGGGTTTTATCAGTGAGCGCACTATTTGAATTTGGACAGAGGGGCTTATACAAGTGACTGTGGCCCAAAAATTGTTTTCTGTACAAAGTGATGGGTCTTACACTCTCTCAAGAGGCCCAAAAAGTTTAAAGAAAAAGAGTGGGGCTTATAACACGAGGGTAGGCCCAATTGATTTTTTCGTTTAAAAATGGCGATCGCGCTGAGATTTTCTTTTAACGCGGAGGGACTTATACAATAAGTGAGGCCCAAAATGATTTTGGTTAAAAGGGGATTGGGTCTTACACTCTATTAGAGGCCCAAAATGTTTTGAATGGGTCTTATAGCTCGAGGAGAAGCCCAAGGTTATTTTTCAAAAGGCGACGATCGCGCCGTTCGTTTTTTGACGGTATCGGGACTTATACAATACACTGAGGCCCAAAAAATGTTTTGGTCAAGAAAGGATTGGGTCTTACACTCTATTAGAGGCCCAAAGTGTTTTGAAAATGATTTATGAGTGTTGAATTAATCCAAAAACCCTAATTAGTTTTCAAAAATGTATTTAATTGAATAAAAATTCAATTAAAATGATCAAAATTGTTTAACATGTGAAAAACAAATTGTGATTTTGGATTAATGCTTCAAAAATTAAGTATTGACCTACAAAATAATTAGAAAGCATTAAAAGTTGCAAAATCAATGTAGAAAAAATATTTTAAATGTCAAAAACAATTAAAATATTAATTCTTTGCAAAAATATCAATTATACAAAATAAATAATATTTTTGGGATTTTTTAATAAAATAAAATATTTTAACATTTTTGTGAATTATTAAAAAAAGAATAAACTCAAAATCATTAAAATTCAGAGACAAATTAATTTTTGAATCAATTAAACAAAATCACAAAATTCAAATATTTGAATTTGTGAGAAAGGCGCCAAGAACACAAGCAAGAACACGCGCGTTTTTCTGGGTTTGGCTGATTTGCGTTTTCCATCCAATCTCACTGAATACGTAATCATATCATGCAATCCACATATCATTATGCTCGTCTCAACCTCACGATCATGTTTATAACACTTAATTTCATTTAAATTAAACATAAAACATGAAATCACGAAGAAACCTCAAGAACCCTAATTTTTGCATGAAGGCTAGGATTTTTTATACACGATTCAAACAATGCAATTAATTGAGGGAAAACATTCCATGCATGATTATGAACATATGGCCAAATTATTGTGCGAGGAAATATGCATAGATTGAGAGATGACCAAGTATGTGCTTACCTCCAAGCCGTGACAGCAAGTGCAAGGTGATTTTTGATTTGGAGGTGTTACAGCTGAGTGGTGATGATCTGAACAGCTTCCTTACACCCTATGGAGTGTGTTTTAATGGTTGGACTTGATGGAAATTGGCTGGATCACTTTGTGGTACCTCAGCTGCAACTTGTTTGAAAATTTGAGCAACCAGCTGGTGATTTTTTGAAATTGGTGTTTCAGAAGTGATCTAAGTGTTTGATCAGCTCATATGTGATGTATATGAGGTGTGTGAGTGATTGGTTTGATTGGAATTGCTCTCAAACTCAAAACCCGATAGCTACCTTACTAAGAAAGGCATTTTTGCCAAGAGAAAGAGATTTTGAGGAAAGCATCTGTTAGATGGCTTTGGTGTACTCAAACTGATCACAATTGAGCTCTATTTATAGTAGAGCAAGTTTGTTTTACAAGGAATGGTGAATGGCAGCTGGTAAGTAGGTTTGGCCAATGTTGGCAAATGAAAATCCAAGTCTCCTCTAGCCATTGACTAGAGGTTAGGGCACAGAGCTTTGGTTCCCATGGTCTTGGATAAGTCTTGACTGATTTCAGATGAGAATGGCTCAGTCCATGCCACCTTGATGCTTCCATTGAATGCTTCAATCCAAATTTGGAGTCTTGTCCCTATTTTGGCCATTCTAGGTTCAACATGCTATTTCTTGTTCCATGGACTTTGGAGGCTTGGTTCAGTGATTGTCCCCTTTAGATTCAATCCTCAGATGTGTCCAAGTGGATAGGAGCATTTGAATTTGGATGATTTTGGCAAATCGAGGAAAATTACAAATTCTGCCTTGCCTTTGACAGATTTCAGCAAGGCAACTTGCCAATGTCATATCTCATGGTGTAAGTTGAATTTGGTAATGCTCTTGACCATTTTGGAAAGCCCTTACATGATAAAAAAACTGTTTGAACAAGTTTGGTTTTGATCTCTTTTGATTCCAAGTGAAAAATCCCTCTACATTTGGCAAAAAGTGAAGCAAAATCTGACTTAGTGAAATTTTCACCAAGTGTTCGAACAAAGTGTGATTTCTTGATTTTGATCACTCCATAACTCAAAATCCTTAATGAATTGGACTTAGGTCTAGTTGAAGTTTTTGTAGAGGGTAATGAGGGCTACAAATCCATCTTTGGATGAGAAAAAATGGCCATGTGGTTTAGGAGTTATGATCCTCCAAAGTTAGTGTATTAGTGGTACTTTTTCCATAACTTAGAAAAATTTCTAAGTTTTAGGGTTACCCCTTTTACAAGTTATCCCACTTTCTTTGGTTTTTCTTGATGAATGAGGATTCAAATCATACATTAACATCATTTTAGGGTTAAAAATCCATTTTGGTGAAAAATCTCAAAAAGTCAAAGTTGACTTTTGTGCACAGTTGACTTTTTATCAGATGAATTCCAAACTGTGCAATTCTTCAGGAAATCATGTCCTTGACCTAAATCAAACTTGGTGGACATGTTCCATGGGTGTTATAGGGTATATTGAGGCATGTCCTAGGGTTTGGGAGCATGTCCTGGTCAAAAGTCAAAGTTACAGTTGACTTTTTCCTTAAAACCCTAATTGTGGTGCAGATGAAAATGAGACTTGTTGCTCAAGCTTCTTGGATTAATCCATTGTTCCAAATGGATCAATATAGTTCATTTGAGACCCTCAAACCCTCTCTTGAGGTCTTGGCTCATTATTTGCCCCAAAAGTCAACTTAGGGGTGAATTAGGTCAAGAAACCCTAATTCCTGATTTTTGAGGTATGCATCCCCTGAGGCCAAATTGACTTGATGATTGGGTCCATGTGGTTCCATGGAGTATATTAGATTACGTTTTGGATCATTGGCTTTTTCCCAGATGAAAAATTTCCATCTGGAGGCCCTGGTCGACCAAAACCCTAATTTGGTGACACTGTCAATCTTGAGACTTAATCCACTTAGAAGGGAGCAACCTTGTGCTTAATCCTTGAAGTGGGAGTCCTTTTGATCCATTGTGGATGTTTGAGAGGCTAGACAAATTGAAGATCATGTCATTCCTTGATTGATCCTTTGTCTAAGCACTCAGAGAGGGCTAAAAACCCTAATTTTGATTGTAGTGAATACTCACCCATCTTTGGGGAGACTGATGAAATAGAATGGTTCCCCCATAGTGTGATGATGATTTGTACAATGATGGGAAATCTTAGTGGTCAAAATTTGGGGTATGACAGATTCCCCTATTTAATCTTCTTGGACACGAAGGTGTGAATGGCGAAGGTATTCGGGCATTCGGGGTGCAAGAGGATTAAATATCGGAATACCCAAAATTTTGATGGCGGTTATGAATGGTAGCTTGCGCATTCATCTTCTTTAACTAAGCGATGATGCTTAGAAAAGGTAAACTTCCCCTCGATCCTGGTTTCCTACCGAGGACCTGGTCTTAGTTGCTGAAATAAACTTCCCCTCGATCCTGGTTTCCTACCAAGGACCTGGTCTCAGTTGCTGAAATGAACTTCCCCTCGATCCTGGTTTCCTACCAAGGACCTGGTCTCAGTTTCTGATATAAACTTCCCCTCGATCCTGGTTTCCTACCAAGGACCTGGTCTCAGTTTCTGATATAAACTTCCCCTCGATCCTGGTTTCCTACTAAGGACCTGGTCTCAGTTTCTTTTGTCAATAAACTTTCTTGACATGGAACGCTGTTAGTAGCGGATTTTCTTCAAACTTCTCGCCGAATTTTCCTGGAGAGATGCCATTTGACGGAAAAAGCTTCGACGTCAGACTTGCTGGGGAACCCATTCGTCTGAATTGTAGAGTTGCATAAACTTCTCTGTTGGAGACGCCATTTGTCGATTCTACTGGGGGAATGCGAGTCTCTTGAGAGGCTGTTGTCGCTTAGGATCTTACATCATACTTTTCTCAGGATCTTCCCGGAGAAATGCCATATGATGGGGTCCAATTTTGAGGTACCGATGACCTTTTCATCAGCGAATTTTTCGGAGCGAAACTGGCATGCCGCTGAATCTCTGATTAAGAGGCTTTCTCTGGGGATTTTCCTTAATCCGGGAAAGCAAGGATATCATCTTCAATGGCGAAGAGTGATATTGGTTGAAGGTTTCTCTGGTTTTTCAGAGGTTCAAGTTATCAAAGTGGTCAAGGACCAACTTCTTTTTCAGAAATAAACTGGAAGCGAGATTGTTCAGACGCAGCATTTCCTGACAAGACAAGAACTGATAACTCGATTGAGAGGACTTCTACCACTAGGGGATAAGACCGACTGGAGTGTTAGTGATGCAATATGAATGTGAATGCAAATCAGTAATGCATGATGTATGTATGTATATGCGGACAAAACTGACGCGACATACAAACTGACAGGTGAACATGACTGGATACTCGGCTATCGCGGGGCGTGTAAAAATATTGCTGGTTCAAAATAGCAATTCCACCTTGCTTGGGAGAGATAATCCCTGTTGGGGAGCTACCGTTGGTCGGGCTTAGGAGATGAGAACTCGGCCGAGGCGGGTCAGACGAAACAAGGTCTCTGACATAGTTGATCCTTCATTCAAGCGTACTGGCATAGAAGGAGTACTTTGATTCTACACTTTGAAGTTTGCCCACTTCTGAAGAAGTGGCCGATGTTCTTCTGATGTTCAACAATCAAAAGAAATTGCCATCTTTAAAAGCAGAAAAAGTTTTAACACGTAAATTCATTTTTGTTTCATTTCAAGAATCGTTAATCATGTTAACAACGTCGTTCTATAAAGCTAAAACAAATAAGAAATACAAACAAAAGCACAAGGGCTCAAATTTTATTGATAAGATGGAGATCAGCCAAACGCGTGATTCCACAGAGTATATACAAAGTTAGAAAATGGTAAGTTACAGGGAAAAGGGCTACGTTGAAACATAACGACCACTATCCTTCCACCAACTTTGAATTTGGGGCATCCTGAGCTTCTGTCGAAGATGACCTTGACTGGAGTTTTCTGACAGATGATGTAACTGCTGCTGAGGGATTTGCCTCTGCTGAACATAGTTACTTGCCATTATCCCTAATTTTTTCCTGGATTGTACTATGAGATTTCCAATCCATCGGGATGATTTTTTTCATGTCTCTAACTTTTGCCTGGACCGCCCTTTCGGGTTTTCAATCCACCGAGACGTTTTTTTTTTTTAGTTTAGGCGAAGTATTTCTTGACTACGTCAACATTCGTGGGGTAGGCAAATTCCTCTCCGTCCTTGGTTGCAAGTCTCAAGGTGCCGCCTGAGAAAGCTTTCGTGACCACATAGGGGCCATCATAATTCGGAGTCCACTTGCCTCGCGAATCAGTGAGAAAAGATTGTATCTTCTTGAGCACGAGGTCTCCTTTCCTGAAGATGCGAGGTCAGACCTTTTTGTCAAACGCCCTCTTCATTCTTTGTTGATACAACTGACCGTGGCATAGTGCCGTGATTCTCTTTTCTTCGATCAGATTCAATTCGTCGTGTCGACTTTGACACCATTCAGCTTCGGTGAGCTTCGCTTCCATCAATACTCGGATTGACGGGATCTCTACTTCTATGGGGAGCACTGCTTCCATGCCATACACTAGAGAGAAAGGGGTAGCCCCTGTTGAAGTGCGGACAGATGTACGATAACCGTGAAGAGCAAAGGGTAACATTTCGTGCCAGTCTTTGTAGGTTACAACCATCTTTTGAATGATCTTCTTGATATTCTTGTTAGCCGCTTCTACCGCTCCGTTCATCTTGGGTCGGTAGGGAGATGAGTTATGGTGTTCGGTCTTGAACTCATCACACAACTCTTTTATCATCTTATTGTTCAAGTTAGATCCATTATCATTAATGATCTCGCTTGGAACACCATAATGGCAGATGTTATTGTTTTTGATAAATCGGACCACCACTTGTCGGGTTACATTGGCGAATGATGCTGCTTCGACCCACTTGGTGAAGTAATCAATGGCTACCAGGATGAACCGATGTCCGTTTGAAGCCTTAGGTTCAATTATGCCAATAACGTCGATTCCCCATATGGAAAAAGGCCACGGGGAAGAAAGAACTTTGAGATGCGTTGGCGGTACATGGATTTTGTCGGAGTATATCTGACACTTGTGACACCTCCTCATGTACTTGTAGCAGTCGGATTCCATGGTCAACCAGTAGTACCCTGCTCTGAGAATTTTTCTTGCCATTGTGTGTCCGTTGGCATGAGTGCCAAAGGATCCTTCATGAATTTCTTTCATAAGCGTGTCTGCTTCTGGTCTGTCGACGCATCGGAGCAAAACCATGTCAAAATTTCTCTTATAGAGAGTGTCACCACTCAGGAAGAAGTTTCCAGCCAATCTTATGAGGGTTTTCCTATCTTTTCTGAGTGCCCCAGGTGGGTACTCTTGTTTCTGAAGGAAGCATTTGATATCGTGATACCAAGGTTTGGCGTCTATGACTGCTTCAATCGTGAAGATGTAAGCGGGTCGTTCAAGGCGCATTATGTCAATCTTAGGTATGTCATTCCATTGACCTACACTAATCATGGACGAGATAGTGGCTAATGCATCAGCCATGTGATTCTCATCACGAGGGATGTGATGAAACTCAACTCTGTTGAAGAAAGGCAGCAACCTTCTTGCATAGTCTTTGTAAGGAATCAACCCTGATTGGTATGTGTTCCAATCTCCTTTTATCTGATTGATAACCAGGGCTGAGTCGCCGTATACGTCCAAGATTTTGATCCTTAAATCAATCGCTTCTTCGAGACCCATGATACATGCTTCGTATTCGGCCTCGTTATTTGTACACTTGAACGTAAGTCTGGCAGTGAAAGGAATGTGGGCACCCTGAGGGGTAACAATGATTGCCCCAATTCCGTTTCCATAATGATTAACTGCTCCGTCAAAGATAAGTCCCCATTGGGAACCTGGTTCTGGCCCTTCACTGGGTAACGGTTCACTGCAATCTTTCATTTTTAGATACATGACATCTTCGTCTGGGAAGTCAAACCCGATTGATTCCTGATCGTCAATCGGTTGATGAGCCAAATGATCGGCTAAAATACTCCCCTTAACGGCTTTTTGAGCGTGGTATTCTATGTCATATTCTGATAACAACATCTGCCAATGGGCGATTCTTCCCGTAAAAGCAGGTTTTTCGAAAACGTACTTGATTGGATCCATTTCAGAGACCAACCAAGTAGTATGCCGAATCATGTATTGGCGAAGACGTTTGGCTGCCCAAGCCAAAGCGCAACAAGTTTTCTCAAGCATCGTGTACCGAGTTTCGCAGTCTGTAAATTTCTTGCTCAAATAGTAGATGGCAGACTCTTTTCTTTTAGTTTCGTCTTGTTGGCCAAGTACACACCCCATTGAGTCCTCTAGAACTGTGAGGTAAATGATCAGTGGTCTTCCTTCCACTAGAAGTGATAGAATCGGAGGATTCAACAGATATTCCTTAATGCTGTCGAAGGCAGTTTGGCAATCTTCTGACCAAACACAATCCTGGTTCTTTTTTAATAATTTGAAAATCGGCGCACACGTGGCGGTCATAAGGAATATGAATCTGGAGATGTAGTTCAAACATCCCAGGAATCCTCTGACTTGTTTTTTAGTTTTCGGAGAAGGTATTTCTCGAATGGCCTTGACTTTGTTAGGATCAACTTCAATTTCTTTCTGGCTGACGATGAACCCTAAGAGTTTCCCTGAACGGACACCGAAGGTGCACTTGTTGGGATTCAAGCGGAGCTTGAATCTTCTTAGACGTTCGAACAATTTTGACAGATGTTCAACGTGCTCACTCTCTGTTTTAGATTTTGCAATCATATCATCGACATATACCTCGATTTCTTTGTGTATCATGTCATGAAACATAGTAGTCATGGCCCTTTGATAGGTTGCCCCGGCGTTCTTCAAACCGAACGGCATTACCTGGTAACAAAAGGTACCCCATGGGGTAATGAACGAAGTTTTCTCCATGTCTTTCGGCGCCATTTTGATCTGGTTATAGCCCGAGAATCCATCCATGAAGGAGAATACTTTGAACTTTGCTGTGCTGTCAACCAGCATGTCAATGTGTGGTAAAGGAAAGTCGTCCTTTGGACTTGACTTGTTTAGATCTCTGTAGTCGACACACATTCTGACCTTTCCATCCTTTTTGGGAACGGGTACGATGTTGGCTAACCATTGAGGATATTCTGATGTAGCGAGGAAACCCGCGTCAATCTGTTTCTGCACCTCCTCTTTGATTTTGACGGCCATGTCCGGGTGAGTGCGTCTCAACCTTTGCTTTACTGGTGGACATTCCAATCTTAACGGTAAATGATGTTCCACGATGCTGGTATCTAACCCTGGCATATCCTGATAGGACCAAGCGAATACATCAGGGAATTCTTTGAGAAGCTTTATTAAACTTTCTTTGACAGTTGGATTGAGCAGTGCCCCAATCCTGATTTCTTTTCTCTCTTGCTCTGAACCCAAGTTTACCGTTTCCAACGGTTCTTTGTGAGGTTCAATGGACCTTTCCTCTTGTCTGAGTAGTCGGGAGATCTCTTCTGGAATTTCGTTGTCATCTTCTTCTTCAGCCCCAAATACCGGGAACTCAAAGTCGGGAGAAGGCATCGGATCGTATGTTTCAACGGGGTGTAAAACAAGCAATCTGCATGACGTGATGATTCGTGTTTAGAAGAGATAGAGAAAATGTAAGTGTGTGCAGTGTATTTATTTTACTGCTTGTTTTTATTTGAATTGTTTTTTAGGATTACCATTTTCTGAAAAAGCAAAAAGAGAAAACAGCAATAAATGCGGAAATTACAGAACGACAATATTTTATTAATGAACAAGTCGAATCTTGAAACTACAGCCCTATAAAACAAAACTCTGTCGCTTCGGGCAAAGCGAAGAGGGAAATTTACAGAAAGCGAGCCCTATCAAAACATCCGTTTCACCTGGGCAGGGTGAAAGGTTAAAAGACGACAATTACTTTGACTGATGAACGACCTTCGGAACCTCGACGGCAACCCATTGGCGGCGAACTCCTCGGTGAACCACAAAGTCTGGCACCTTCCCTGATTTGTCTTCAGAAATAACGCTGATTTTTGGCAGAGCAGGATCATTGGAATCTGTCTCCCAGGCAGAATTTTTGTAGGAGAATTCCTCTGTTGCATTTTGCAGAGTAGTTGTGCTCTCAGCTGTATATCTCCATCCAGTAGGCTGGATATCTTCGAGCCTGATACGAGAACTTTCGGGAGCGGTGTACTTGACCATGAAGTCGTATTTTCCACTTGGTTCTCCCAGAGTGTCCCAAACTTCTTTGGAACTGGAGGAGTCATCCCTCTCAATGACATTGACCTCGGGAAAAGCATAGTTGATGAATTCAAGTCCTGCAAATGTTGCGAATTCATCTTCATGTTGAGTAGTTTCTGAATGACCTGAGTGTTGATCCCATGACATGGTGGGGACACAGGTATTCTGTTCAATGATGGTCAGCTGATTTTCATTACTCGGCTGACTTTCTTGCCCCAAGTTTCCTGGGTAAGGCTGCCACATTGGCAGGCCATCCATTTGGCCATAGTAATTGTAGTCAAAATTGTCTTTCATCGGAGTGTCTTCCTCTAATGAATTTGGCGGAGCACGACATCCTTCCGGATCACAATCTCCATATATCATTTCGACGTCTGATCTTGGTATAAATCTCGGACTTTCTGTAGGAAAGCAAAAAGGCATAGACACCTATTCCTGAGACATATAACCGTCCTTGTTAAGGTAGGACCTCCACTCTTCATCCGTGTCAGAGGGATCTTCCTTATTAATAGCGTGAACTGTCTGAGACACTGGGTGAAGGAAACTTCCACTGCGGAAGAGATTTTGAAGGGGTCAAAGACTTTCATCGCCGGCAGCTGTCTGGGTACAGGTCGCAGAAAAACCAAGACCCTTCTTTGTTTTATTGTCAGTAGGAATGACAAGCTGTCCCCATCCAGTTGTATCGGTACTCTCGACCGCTTTGATAACATCTTTGTATGAGGAAATCGAGGTTCCTCCTTTGAAATTATTGTCTTTGCTTACCGACAGTGCTTGGAACTGCGTTCCAATAACCTCCTCAGGTTCTACACAAGCAGATGATGATAAGTTACTCACAAGCAAAGCCTGTTCTCCACAGACTGTGATGAGTTGGCCGTTCTGGACGAACTTTAGCTTTTGGTGGGGGGTGGAAGTAACCGCCCAGCCTGATGTATCCAAGGTCTTCCTAATAAACAACTGTATGTTGCCCGGATGTCCATGACCTAGAAAGTTACTTGGAAAGTATGAGGACCGATAGTTATGGGAAGATCAACTTCGCCGATAACCATTTTTCTGGATCCGTCGAATGCTTTGACGACAACTTTGCTGACTCTCATCGGAGGGCCTTTGAATGATAACTGCATCAAAGTAGACTTCGGCATAACATTCAGGGCTGACCCTGTGTCTACCAGTACGCTGGCTAAAGCATCGTCCTGGCTGTTGACTGTGATATTGAGCGCCATGTTATGACGGCGACCCTCTTCAGGTAATTCCTCATCACTAAATCCCAAATTGTTGCAAGAAGTGATGTTAGAGACAATGCTATCGAACTGTCTGATTGTTACATCCTGTTCCACAAAGACTTGCTCCAAGACTTTCTGTAGAGCCTCCCTGTGGGCTTCTGAACTGAGTAACAGTGATAATACTGAGATCTTTGAAGGAGTCTGTAACAGTTGATCGACAATGTTATATTCACTCCTTTGGATGAGCTTCAGCATCTCATCATTATCTTTCAAAAGGTCGGGATTACCGGATTGACCGACTGGTGGATCAGGAGTTTCAGACTGAAGTTCCTTTTCCTTGTTAAGTTCTCCAACTCCTCGGTTGAAAATTCTACCACTCCGTGTTACACGACTGATGTCTGCAATATTTACGACGGAGGGTAATGGAATTTCCTTTCCATTTTCAATGGTTGTTGCACCGTATTTGTAAGGGATAGCCTTAGTTGATTCATACGGTAGTGGTCCCGGTAGATAAATGACTACGGGAACCTTCTGATTTTTCTGACCATCATAAGTAATCTCGATCCGTTCCCGGTTGGGAACCTTAGATTTGTCGAGTAGGGGGATAATGGCAAAAACATCCCTGGTCCTGTGATGACCAGCGATCGTGACAACATCCTCAACTTGCTCGGCAAGGTAGTTTGGCGTCCAGTTGATGGGTCCAGAACCCGGATATGGAAGAATTCCTCCACGATCGACCTGACCCTGAAGAGCTGCTCTCACAAGGTAACACCCTTGGTTACTTTCCGAACAGACGTCGCAACGTTCATAGTTGTGTGGTGGCACCTGGCCACGCCCACTTTGAATACAATGTAACCTCACTAGGTTAGCTTCCACAGATCGGACATCCTAACTCTGACGCCGAGTGGGGTTTCTGTTATTGATACTGATTTGTTGAGTATCTTCATCCATATAGATTGGCATCCACCAGTGATTTAACAAGTGCTGAAGTGCCTCCTGGACCAGGGTACAACCTCGATCGTTTTCGCAACCCGCTTTAGAGCTTTGATAGTCATGTGATATTAAGAATCCGAGTCGGACCTGCTCAGCATGTAACTCCACCAGGTTGGTATTCATCACGCGAATATCGAAGATCTGAACCATGTTGATTTGATAAGGGTTCCTATCATGGTAGTCTTGGATCCATCCAAGGTCCATCTGACGCTGGAGGGCCTCTTGTATGAAAGAGCATCCCTGTTTGTTTACCGAGCAAATCAGACAGGAACTGTAATCATGCCGTGGCAGATTATGATACTGGCTTTGCCTTGAGTGCATCGCCACCAAGTTGACATTCATTGCACGAATATCGTGTTTCTGAATGATGTTAGAATTCGTGTAAACCATGTTAGCTCCACGAACCCGGTGCTCTGGGATCCATCCGAGATCCATCTGTTCCTGCAGAGCTGCTTGCACCACAAAACATCCTTGGTTATCTTTAGAGCAGATATCACACTGATGATAGTTATGAGGTGGCACATGGCCACATCCACTCTGTCTACAATGCATCTTGACCAGATTGGTTTTCAACAAGAGTACATCGTGAATTTGATAGACGTTGTTAGTCTCTCCTTCTATCAAATTGACTGCAGCCTTGTCATGTTGAGGCAGCGGGTTCGTAAGAACATTGGGATTCGTATCCTTGAAAGATAAGAGCCCGCTCCTAACAAGCTTTTGCACGTCGGACTTGAAATTGAGACAAGTCTCTATGTTATGCCCTAAACCTCCTTGATGATAAGGGCATGTTTGATCCACCTTAAACCAAAAAGGCGGATTTTCCGGTACTGTAAGAGGAGACTTAGTCTGGATGTGCCCCTTAGCTAGTAGTAACGAAAATAGTTCTGCGTACAACATGGGTATAGGATCAAACCCTGATGGTCGTGTTATACGGTTGCTGTTATATGGAGGACGAGCCTGCTGAAGAGGCTGTTGTGTCCTTTGCTGATTAGGTTGGCTTTGCGCAACCTGAGGTTGATACGTAGGAATAGGCGCAGGGCCGATAGCAGGAATTACAGCTGCTACTGGTTGATAACGTCGCCTTTGCTTTTCGAGAGAGATATTTCCAATATCTTTCTATTTTTTCTTAGGGAGAGCACTACCATATTTTTTAGTACCGCTCGTCGATCCAGTGTCTTTTACCAAACGTCCTTCTCGGACGGCTTCCTCAAGACGTACGCCCATGTCGACCATTTCGGTGAAATCACTGGGCGCACTGGCAACCATTCAATCATAGTAAAATGAGCTTAAGGTCTTTAAGAAGATCTTTGTCATCTCTTTTTCCTCAAGAGGTGGACAAATTTGAGCGGCAATTTCACGCCATCTTTGAGCGTACTCCTTAAAGGTTTCCTTGTCCTTTTGTGACATCGATCTGAGTTGATCTCTGTCGGGTGCCATGTCCAAATTGTATTTGTATTGTTGGACGAAGGCTTTGCCAAGATCTCTGAAAGTGCTGATTGTAGCACAGTTTAAACCCATGTACCATTTGAGTGCGGCACCGGTTAAACTATCCTGAAAGTAGTGAATCAGCAGGTCCTGATTTTCCGTCTGAGCTGACATTTGTCGAGCGTACATTGTCAAGTGACTTTGAGGGCAAGAGTTACCCTTGTATTTTTCAATGTCGGGCACTTGGTACTTATGCGGGACTTTCACATTGGGGACCAAGTAGAGATCTGCGGCGTCCTTCCCAAATAGATCCTGACCGCGAATGGCCTGTAGCTCTTTCTGCATTTCCAGGAATTGTTCCTGGAATTCATCCATTCGGTCGAACATAGTTTCCTTTTTACCAGAAGGTATCGGCGAAATCTCTCCTCCCGGGACAGTGTGCACCACAGGGGGTGGTACCGTGACTACGGCGGTGAATCTTGGCGTTTCCTGAAGTTTGTAACCTTCAGTATGCCCCTGGCATCTTCGCTTTCCCGAAGTTTGTAACCTTCAGGCCCAGCGGCTTCTGTTGTGATTCCCTGATCCTCAGTGATCGGCGGAACATATCCTTCCGGGATATAGTTAACAGGCATACCCCAAGTGCGATCTTTCGGTATCTGATACCTAGGATCATACTTCTCCACTATGGGCGTTGAGGTGATCTCTGAGATCACAGTCCTTTGTAGCTGAGCTTCTGCCATGGCTT
This sequence comes from Lathyrus tuberosus, assembly GCA_022829125.1. Lineage (NCBI taxonomy): Eukaryota > Viridiplantae > Streptophyta > Magnoliopsida > Fabales > Fabaceae > Lathyrus > Lathyrus tuberosus. The sequence goes on along the minus strand of JALAZF010000154.1, from coordinate 6,959,291 downwards.
GCATGTCGTTACGAAGCTTTCTCATATCCTCTCTTAGAGCGTCGATCTCTTCTTTCAACTCTCTGTTTTCTTCCTCAAGATCATCCATCTTTTTCTGACGATTGGCCCGAGTGTTATACGAATGAGACAGTTTGACTCTAGAATCGAGGCACAAAACGTGAGATTCGTAGGTAAGAAGAATACGCGATGTGAGAATGATGAATGCAATAATTATATTAATTGTTTAAGGTTTAATCAAAATAAACTTCGACAATTAGATTACAAATATCAAACGGTGGGGAAACCCCTTTTTATTGAATTTCAAAGGATTACGGAAATGGAAATACAGTAGATTACAAGGTGCAGAAACAGAAACCTAGGCTAATGGGTCCCGAGTCCTCTCTGAAGAGAAATCGGGTGCTGATTCTGGTATCTTCCTTTTCTTTGACCGGGGCTCTTGGGCCGTTGTCGGGTTGTCATTCCTTTGCCAAGCGAAAGGAGCGAGCAAATTCCTTTGGTCATCTTGATTCTCTACAGCATGTTGCTCCAAAATCTCAATCAGAGCATCTTTCTCTTTCAGTAGTTGCTGTATTTTGATGCACTCTATGTCGAGGGTGCGGTACTTGTTCTTTCAAGACCTTCTCTCCTTCTGGACTTTGTTGAGAGTAACCTGAAGCTTTTCAGTCTCAGTCATGAAGTACATGATAGATTCCTTTGGCGGAAGAATTCCGTAACGAGGATAAGGCATCTTCAGCTTGAGAGCTCTAGTTTGTACCCAGTGGAGATAAGGCTCCACCGAGACACAGTCTGGTTTTCCCAGAGACTCTCGTCCTTTCTTATGAACGTGTTTCCAAGCGTGCACTATTTCCATCTTTAGTGCTCTATCGTTTTCTCCTTCTTTGAAGAAAAGACCTTCCAGATGAACACCCAGCGGGATGTGTCTCATCGGGTATCCAAATTGACGACGAACCAATATCGGATGATAGTTGATTCCTCCTTTAGTTCCTATGAGGGGTACGTTGGAGAAGTTTCCACAACGATCAATGATTCTGATTCCCTCAAAAATCCTATTACACCAATCTATATCAGAGTTGGTAAGAGACATGATCTTCTGCGACCAACGTAAGACACTCTTGCAATCCCAAAAAGCAGCAGACTTGGGCAAGTGAGAGATAAACCATTTGTAAAGCAGAGGTACACAGCATATGATCTCCCCTCCGCTGTACAAATTTCCCAAGTGTACAGAATGATATGCATCCGCGAGCAAATTCGGCACAGGGTTTCCAATGAGAAAAACCTTAATGGCGTTGATATCGACGAAGTTATTGATGTTGGGAAACAAAAATAATCCGTAGGTGAGTAAAACAAAGATGCTTTCAAAAGCAGTCCCGTTCCCTATACTAGCAAAGTACAGAGCTTTCTTTGTTAAGAACTGGGCTGACAAACCTTGGATGCCACCCTTAGTAGTCATGTGAGTCCTGACCTCAGACTCGTCCAAATGAATTGCTCTTGCAATGGTCTGATTCTTTGGAATTTCTTCCAGTCCAGAAAATGAAGCTCGATCTGTAATGTGTAGATCGATCAGATGAGAATACTCCTCCAGCGTTGGTGCTAGCTGGTAATCCGGGAATGTGAAACAGTGATAAACCGGATCGTAGAATTGAATGAGCGCATCCATGATTCCCTCAATCACATGGACTCTTAACAGTGGTAGCAGACCTCCGTGCTTGGCTCTAAAAGCCTCAGGGCTAGTGATCATCCTTGCTAACCTTCTCAAATCCCCTAACTTTGGAACCTTGAAGGTATACTGGTGAGTTCTCCTTCTACCGAAATCCATTAGCGTAATCCTCTTCTCTGATATTTACAATCACAATCTTAGTTTAATTTGAAAAACAGAGAGACTAGAAGAGAAGTTTTTTGAATGTTTTAATGTTTTATTAAATGAATGCATGAATGCAGCACACAAAAACATAGAAAAAACATGGGGTCAAAGGGTCGTTGTCATGAAGTCAAGGCTCTACCCATCCCCAAAGGTTTATACTAGGGTGATTTTTGTACCTGTACTCATTATCATCAGCTCCTCCCAGGAAGGCAGACAACAAGCGGATCGCCAGCGAGTTGTGTGCAATCTTAGAGTAAGTGCCATTCACCGAGAATAGATCACCAGCCTCAAATGAGGGTAGTATCGCGTAACAACTATTTCCGATAGTTTCCGCACTACGAAAGGGTTTGACTCCTCAGCTTCTCAGACTTAACTACCGGCCCATTGGCTATAAGAGTGAATGGGTTACGTTGGTCAGCCTCCACTGAGGTTGATGGTCGACCCCGTCGCCATCACTTATCTTAAGTGTATACTCAATCTCACCACATGCGGCATCACACGCATTCCCAGTAGCAGAAAAATAAACACATATTCAATTAGGAAAAGCAGTATATATATTTGTCTTAAAAATCCTAGACTTATAAAGCTAAGAATCCTAAGTTCCTGACAGAAATGGGTTCACCGGCGGAAGCCCCAATCTAAGGTTTTCACATAAGTGAAGAGAAAAAAAGAAAAAGAAAGATTTGGCCCCACGGTGGGCGCCATTTTTTCTATAGCGAGCGATTTTGGACGCGGTTCTTAAGCGCTAGTCGCTCTCTGCCATTTGGGCTTAAACTACAGGTCGATTCATTTTTTATCCTATTGTGAGCTGAATAAGGAAGGGAAATAGATGTCTCTAATTAACCCTGCTTTGCATACTGAGCTTGAACAGAGGTCTGTTAGGTTACGAAAGCTATCAATGTGGGGGGGCCTTTGTACTGGTTATTTGTATTTTCGCCAATACAGTTTCTTTCTTTTTATCTAGACAGAAGGTTTCTGGCGGGGAACAAGGATTAGGATGTTAGGACTGATGTTTTGAATTACTGCTTTTGATTGATGGAGATATGGGATTTGGTTTTTTTGTTTAGTGTGCTCGCTAAGATTTTTCTTTCAATCTTATGCCTACGTATTCCCGTTTACCGAAACAAGGAAATCAGAGCGTTCGTAGTTCCTCCTATTCTATGGGAGGAAAGGGGTTTTTGGTGTCTTGTTCAAAGCCCAAGACGTGAAGCGAAAGGTGGTTTATATATTGATCAAAGCCCAAGATGTGAAGCTGAAGGGTTTATTTGTATCTTGTTCAAAGCCCAAGATGTGAAGCTGAAGGACCTTGACTTTAGAGAGAATTTGTCATCTCTAAAGAAGGGTTTGAGGAGAATTACTTTAACCGGGATACACGAATCCTAGCAATGCCATAATTTCCTTTATAGGGGGTTTTAACCCGAAGGAGAAGACTTTAACTCAGTGTAGAGCAATGCTATCTTTCCTTAGGAATTTCTCATGCTAAAAGAGGGACAGTGGCATGGATGTAGACGATCCAGAGGCTTGCCGCTTACAGCGATTAGATGGATGTTTGCGTACTGTGATCAAGGCACAACTTTGATGCTAAAAGGTTGATTGGATCAACTAGTAGTTTTCTTATACAAAGCCTAAGAGGAGGCTAATATGTGTCTCGTACAAAGCCCGAGAGAGAGGCTAAAAGGTTGTGACCCGACGATGGAGTTGTTTGGTATCTCGTATAAAGCCCGAGATGGAGGCTATTTAGCAAGAGAGTTTTTGTATCTCGTACGAAGCCCGAGATGGAGGAGAAAATGTTTTTGACTCAACGAGGGAATCTTTTATGTGTCTCGTACAAAGCTCGAGAGAGAGGCAGGGGTTACTGTTTCAGTCGAGTGACAGGTCCAGTATACTGATTTTAAAAGAGAAAATCAGTTCTTATATGAGCAACACTATACTCAAGGATTTGATTCGAGGATCCGGGTTATTCCTGTTCTTTAAGGAAATGGGAAATCCGAAGGGTATTGAGACTGTCCGAGTCTGCGGGTTTCCTTCCTATTTAACGAAGGGGTGCTTGAGAATGTCTTTGAGACTCAAGGGAATTAGACTGTCCAAGTCTAGAGTGTCATCTTTTGTACTATGCTTTGAGAAACAGTAGTAGACTCTTTGAAAGGACTATTCTATTAAGATGACTAGGTTCTGTTCCTATACCTCTAGGAGGTCGTCGGGACAATTTGTATGAAGCCCAAGAGGAGGCTGGAAACTTTTAAGAAGGCAACGGGTCCTTGTACGATGCCCAAGAGAAGGCTATCATTCCCGGAGGAAGAGATCATTATACGAAGCCTAAGAGGAGGTTGTGATTACTTCTAAGAAGCCGTAGGGTCCTTGTACTAAGCCCAAGAGGAGGCGGGGTTGCTTTTAAGAAGCCTGTGGGTCCTTGTATAATGCCCAAGAGTAGGCCAATGCTTTTAAGAAGCCCGTGGGTCCCAAACCAAAGAAACGTTCAAGAAAAGTTTCACCGAGAATAATTCATTTAGTGAACAGTTCTGAGGTTTGAAGAAATTCAAGAGAAGTTTCACCGAGAATAATTCATCTCTGGGGAATAGAATTTCTTGACAATTCTTAATGAGGACAGCCGAAGAGAAGACTGTATCTGGTGATCCTATTGGGGATCTAGTTGTCTATTTCTACGAACAAACGAAACGGCGTCACCTAGTTCTAGACGTAGTTGCCGGGGAAACTCGAAATATCTATACTATTATTATACAGTTGATATGAGTTTATGAAAGAATACTTACAGTGAAACAGCCCCACAGTACAATTATATATGTGAAAGCGCTAAATGAAAGAGTATAAACACTTACTCGGTTGTAGAGCTTCCATGCTGTTTGGTTAGTTGTTCAACAAAGAAAGATTGAAAACAACAGTATATTCAAAATCAAAGGAGAAAGTGCTTTGAAAAAGAAAGATTTGGGGCTTACAGCTCAAGGAAAGGCCCAGGGTTTTATCAGTGAGCGCACTTTTTAAATTTGTACAGAGGGGCTTATACAAGTGACTGTGGCCCAAAAATTGTTTTCTGTACAAAGGGATGGGTCTTACACTCTCTTAAGAGGCCCAAAAAGTTTAAAGAAAAAGAGTGGGGCTTATAACACGAGGGTAGGCCCAATTGATTTTTTCGTTTAAAAATGGCGATCGCGCCGAGATTTTCTTTTAACGCGGAGGGACTTATACAATAAGTGAGGCCCAAAATGATTTTGGTTAAAAGGGGATTGGGTCTTACACTCTATTAGAGGCCCAAAATGTTTTGAATGGGTCTTATAGCTCGAGGAGAGGCCCAAGGTTATTTTTCAAAAGGCGACGATCGCGCCGTTCGTTTTTTGACGGTATCGGGACTTATACAATACACTGAGGCCCAAAAAATGTTTTGGTCAAGAAAAGATTGGGTCTTACACTCTATTAGAGGCCCAAAGTGTTTTGAAAATGATTTATGAGGGTTGAATTAATCCAAAAACCCTATTTTGTTTTCAAAAATGTATTTAATTGAATAAAAATTCAATTAAAATGATCAAAATTGTTTAACATGTGAAAAACAAATTGTGATTTTGGATTAATGCTTCAAAAATTAAGTATTGACCTACAAAATAATTAGAAAGCCTTAAAAGTTGCAAAATCAATGTAGAAAAAATATTTTAAATGTCAAAAACAATTAAAATATTAATTCTTTGCAAAAATATCAATTATACAAAATAAATAATATTTTTGGGATTTTTTGATAAAATAAAATATTTTAACATTTTTGTGAATTATTAAAAAAGAATCAACTCAAAATCATTAAAACTCAGAGAGAAATTAATTTTTGAATCAATTAAACAAAATCACAAAATTCAAATATTTGAATTTGTGAAAAAGGCGCCAAGAACACAAGCAAGAACACGCGCGTTTTTCTGGGTTTGGCTGATTTGCGTTTTCCATCCAATCTCACTGAATACGTAATCATATCATGGCATCCACATATCATTATGCTCGTCTCAACCTCATGATCATGTTTATAACACTTAATTTCATTTAAATTAAACATAAAACATGAAATCACGAAGAAACCTCAAGAACCCTAATTTTTGCATGAAGGCTAGGATTTTTGATACACGATTCAAACAATGTAATTAATTGAGGGAAAACATTCCATGCATGATTATGAACATATGGCCAAATTATTGTGCGAGGAAATATGCATAGATTGAGAGATGACCAAGTATGTGCTTACCTCCGAGCCGTGACAGCAAGTGCAAGGAGATTTTTGATTTGGAGGTGTTACAGATGAGTTGTGATGATCTGAACAGCTTCCCTACACCCTATGGAGTGTGTTTGAATGGTTGGACTTGATGGAAATTGGTTGGATCACTTTGTGGTACCTCAGCTGCAACTTGTTTAAAAATTTGAGCAACCAGCTGGTGATTTTGTGAAATTGGTGTTTCATAAGTGATCTAAGTGTTTGATCAGCTCATATGTGATGTATATGAGGTGTGTGAGTGATTGGTTTGATTGGAATTGCTCTCAAACTCAAAACCCGATAGCTACCTTGCTAAGAAAGGCATTTTTGCCAAGAGAAAGAGATTTTGAGGAAAGCATCTGTTAGATGGCTTTGGTGTACTCAAACTTATCATAATTAAGCTCTATTTATAGTAGAGCAAGTTTGTTTTGCAAGGAATAGTGAATGGCAGCTGGTAAGTAGGTTTGGCCAATGTTGGCAAATGAAAATCCAAGTCTCCTCTAGCCATTGACTAGAGGTTAGGGCACAGAGCTTTGGTTCCCTTGGTCTTGGATAAGTCTTGACTGATTTCAGATGAGAATGGCTCAGTCCATGCCATCTTGATGCTTCCATTGAATGCTTCAATCCAAATTTGGAGTCTTGTCCCTATTTTGGCCATTCTAGGTTCAACATGCTATTTCTTGTTCCATGGACTTTGGAGGCTTGGCTCAGTGATTGTCCCCTTTAGATTTAATCCTCAGATGTGTCCAAGTGGATAGGAGCATTTGAATTTGGATGATTTTGGCAAATCGAGCAAAATTGCAAATTCTGCCTTGCCTTTGACAGATTTCAGCAAGGCAACTTGCCAATGTCATATCTCATGGTGTAAGTTGAATTTGGTAATGCTCTTGACCATTTTGGAAAGCCCTTACATGATACAAAAACTGTTTGAACAAGTTTGGTTTTGATCTCTTTTGATTCCAAGTGAAAAATCCCTCTACATTTGGCAAAAAGTGAAGCAAAATCTGACTTAGTGAAATTTTCACTAAGTGTTGGAACAAAGTGTGATTTCTTGATTTTGATCACTCCATAACTCAAAATCCTTAATGAATTGGACTTAGGTCTAGTTGAAGTTTTTGTAGAGGGTAATGAGGGCTACAAATCCATCTTTGGATGAGAAAAAATGGCCATGTGGTTTAGGAGTTATGATCCTCCAAAGTTAGTGTATTAGTGGTACTTTTTCCATAACTTAGAAAATTTTCTAAGTTTTATGGTTACCCCTTTTACAAGTTATCCCACTTTCTTTGGTTTTTCTTGATGAATGAGGATTCAAATCATACACTAACATCATTTTAGGGTTAAAAATCCATTTTGGTGAAAAATCTCAAAAAGTCAAAGTTGACTTTTGTGCACAGTTGACTTTTTATCAGATGAATTCCAAACTGTGCAATTCTTCAGGAAATCATGTCCTTGACCTAAATCAAACTTGGTGGACATGTTCCATGGGTGTCATAGGGTATATTTAGGCATGTCCTAGGGTTTGGGAGCATGTCCTGGTCAAAAGTCAAAGTTACAGTTGACTTTTTCCTTAAAACCCTAATTGTGGTGCAGATGAAAATGAGACTTGTTGCTCAAGCTTCTTGGATTAATCCATTGTTCCAAATGGATCAATATAGTTCATTTGAGACCTTCAAACCCTCTCTTGAGGTCTTGGCTCATAATTTGCCCCAAAAGTCAACTTAGGGGTGAATTAGGTCAAGAAACCCTAATTCCTGATTTTTGAGGTATGCATCCCCTGAGGCCAAATTGAGTTGATGATTGGGTCCATGTGGTTCCATGGAGTATATTAGGTTACGTTTTGGATCATTGGCTTGTTCCCAGATGAAAAATTTCCATCTGGAGGCCCTGGTCGACCAAAACCCTAATTTGGTGACACTGTCAATCTTGAGACTTAATCCACTTAGAAGGGAGCAACCTTGTGCTTAATCCTTGAAGTGGGAGTCCTTTTGATCCATTGTGGATGTTTGAGAGGCTAGACAAATTGAAGATCATGTCATTCCTTGATTGATCCTTTGTCTAACCACTCAGAGAGGGCTAAAAACTCTAATTTTGATTGTAGTGAATACTCACCCATCTTTGGGGAGACTGATGAAATAGAATGGTTCCCCCATATTGTGATGATGATTTGCACAATGATGGGAAATCTTAGTGGTCAAAATTTGGGGTATGACAGGCTGTAGTTTCAAGAATCGACTTGTTCATTAATAAAATAACGTCGTTCTGTAATTTCCGCATTAATTGCTGTTTTCTCTTTTCGTTTTTCAGAAAATGCTAATCCTAAAAAATAATTCAACAATAAAAACAAGCAGTAAAAGAAATACACTGCACACACTCTTGCATTTTCTCTATCTCTTCTAAACACAAATCATCACGTCATGCAGATTATTTGTTTTAAACCCCGTTGAAACATACGATCCGATGCCTTCTCCCAACTTTGAGTTCCTGGTATTCGAGGCTAAAGAAGAAAATGACGACAAAATTCCAGAAGAGATCTCCCGACTACTCAGACAAGAGGAAAGGTCCATTGAACCTCACAAAGAACCATTGGAAATGGTAAACTTGGGTTCAGAAAAAGAGAGAAAAGAAATCAGGATTGGGGCACTGCTCAGTCCAACTGCCAAAGAGAGTTTGATAAAGCTTCTCAAAGAGTTCCCCGATGTATTCGCTTGGTCCTATCAGGATATGCCAGGGTTGGATACCAGCATCGTGGAACATCATTTACCGTTAAGATTGGAATGTCCGCCAATAAAGCAGAGGTTGAGACGCACTCATCCGGACATGGCCATCAAAATCAAAGAGGAGGTACAGAAACAGATCGACACAGGTTTCCTCGCCACATCAGAATATCCTCAATGGTTAGCCAGCATTGTACCCGTTCCCAAAAAGGACGGAAAGGTCAGAATGTGTGTCGACTACAGGGATCTGAACAAGGCTAGTCCAAAGGACGACTTTCCTTTACCACACATTGACATGCTGGTGGACAGTACAGCAAAATTCAAAATTTTCTCCTTCATGGATGGATTCTCGGGCTATAACCAGATCAATATGGTGCCGAAAGACATGGAGAAAACATCGTTCATTACCCCTTGGGGTACCTTTTGTTACAAGGTAATGCCGTTCGGTTTGAAGAACGCCGGGGTAACCTATCAAAGGGCCATGACTACTCTGTTTCATGACATGATACACAAAGAAATCGAGGTATATGTCGATGATATGATTGCAAAATCAAAAACAGAGAGTGAGCACGTTGAATATCTGTCAAAATTGTTCGAACGTCTAAGAAAATTCAAGCTCCACTTGAATCCTAACAAGTGCACCTTCGGTGTCCGTTCAGGGAAACTACTAGGGTTCATCGTCAGCCAGAAAGGAATTGAGGTTGATCCTGACAAGGTCAAGGCCATTCAAGAAATGCCTTCTCCGAAAACTGAGAAACAAGTCAGAGGATTCTTGGGACGTTTGAACTACATCTCTAGATTCATATTCCTCATGACCGCGACCTGTGCGCCGATTTTCAAATTACTCAAAAAGAACCAGGATTGCGTTTGGTCAGAAGATTTCCAAACCACCTTCGACATTATTAAGGAATACCTGTTGAATCCGCCGATTCTATCACCTCCAGTGGAAGGAAGACCACTGATCATTTACCTCACAGTTCTAGAGGACTCAATGGGATGTGTACTTGGCCAACAAGATGAAACTAAACGGAAAGAGTCTGCCATCTATTATCTATGTAAGAAATTCACCGACTGCAAAACTCGGTACACTATGCTTGAGAAAACTTGTTGCGCTTTGGCTTGGGTAGCCAAACGTCTTCGCCAATACATGATTCGTCATACTACTTGGTTAATTTCAGAAATGGAACCAATCAAGTATGTCTTTGAAAAGCCTGCTCTCACGGGAAGAATTGTCGGTTGGCAGATGCTGTTATCAGAATATGACATAGAGTACCACGCTCAGAAATCCGTTAAGGGAAGTATTTTAGCTGATCATTTGGCTCATCAACCGATTGACAATCAAGAATCAGTCGGATTTGACTTCCCAGACGAAGATGTCATGTATCTAAAAATGAAGGACTGCGACGAACCACTACCCAGTGAAGGGCCAGAACCAGGTTCCCAATGGGGACTTATCTTTGATGGAGTAGTTAATCATTACGGAAACGGAATTGGGGCAATCATTGTTACCCCTCAGGGTACCCACATTCCTTTCACCGCTCGACTTACGTTCAAATGTACGAACAATGAGGCCGAATACGAAGCATGTATCATGGGTCTCGAAGAAGCGATTGGTTTAAGGATCAAAAAATTGGACGTATATGGCGACTCAGCCTTGGTTATCAATCAGATAAAAGGATATTGGAACACATACCAATCAGGATTGATTCCTTACAAAGACTACGCAAGAAGGTTGCTACCTTTCTTCAACAGAGTCGATTTTCATCATATCCCTCGTGATGAGAATCACATGGCTGATGCATTAGCCACTATCTCTTCCATGGTTAGTGTAGGTCAATGGAATGACATACCTAAGATCGACATAATGCGCCTTGATAGGCCCGCCTACGTCTTCACCATCGAAGCAGTCATAGACGATAAACCTTGGTATCACGATATCAAATGCTTCCTTCAGAAACAAGAGTACCCACCTGGGGCACTAAGGAAGGATAGAAAAACCCTCAGAAGATTGGCTGGGAACTTCTTCCTGAGTGGTGACACTCTCTATAAGAGAAATTTTGACATGGTCTTGCTCCGATGCGTAGACAGACCAGAAGCAGACATGCTTATGAAAGAAATTCATGAAGGATCCTTTGGCACTCATGCCAACGGACACACAATGACGAGAAAAATTCTCAGAGCAGGGTACTATTGGTTGACAATGGAATCAGACTGCTACAAGTACATGAGGAGGTGTCACAAATGTCAGATATACTCCGACAAAATTCATGTACCGCCATCACATCTCAAAGTTCTCTCTTCCCCATAGCCATTCTCGATATGGGGAATCGACATGATTGGCATGATTGAGCCCAAGGCTTCAAACGGACATCGGTTCATCCTAGTAGCCATCGACTACTTCACCAAGTTGGTCGAAGCAGCGTCATTCGCCAATGTAACCCGAAAAGTGGTGGTCCGATTTATCAAAAACAATATCATCTGCCGTTTTGGTGTTCCGAGCCAGATCATTACTGATAATGGATCTAACTTGAACAATAAAATGATGAAAGAGTTGTGCGCAGAGTTTAAGATCGAACACCATAACTCATCTCCCTACGACACTAAGATGAATGAAGCGGTAGAAGCGGCTAACAAGAACATTAAGAAGATCGTTCAAAAGATGGTTGTAACCTACAAAGATTGGCACGAGATGCTGCCCTTTGCTCTCCATGGTTATCGCACATCTGTTCACACTTAACCAGGGGTAACCCCTTTCTCTCTAGTGTATGGCATGGAAGCAGTGCTCCCCATAGAAGTAGAGACCCCGTCAATCCGAGTATTGATGGAAGTTAAGCTCACCGAAGCTGAATGGTGTCAAAGCTGACACGACGAATTGAATCTGATCGAAGAAAAGAGAATAACGGCACTATGCCATGGTCAATTGTATCAACAGAGAATGAAGAGGGTGTTTGACAAAATGGTCCGACCTCGTGTCTTCAGAAAAGGAGACCTCGTGCTAAAAAAGATACAATCATTTCTCACTGATTCGCGAGGTAAATGGACTCCGAATTATGACGACCCCTATGTGGTCACGAAAGCTTTCTCAGGCGGCGCCTTGAGACTTGCAACCATGGACAGAGAGGAATTTTCCTATCCCACAAATGTTGATGTAGTCAAGAAATACTTCGCCTAAACTAAAAAAAAAATGTCTCGGTGGATTGAAAACCCGAAAGGGTGGTCCAGGAAAAAGTTAGAGACAGAGAAAAAAGATCATCCCAGTGGATTGGAAACATCATAGTACAATCCAGGCAAAAATTAGGGATAATGGCAAGTAACTATGTTCAACAGAGGCAAGTCCCTCAGCAGCAGCAGTTACATCATCCGTCAGAAAACTCCAGTCAAGGTCATCTTCGACAGAAGCTCAGGATGCCCTGAATTCAAAGTTGGTAGAAGGATAGCGGTCGTTATGTTTCAACGTAGCCCTTTTCCCAGTAAATTACCATTTTTATAACTTTGTAAATACTCTTTGGAATCACGCGTTTGGCTGATCTCCATTTTATCAATAAAATTTGAGCCTTTTTGCTTTTGTTTGTAATTCTTATTTGTTTTAGCTTTACAGAACGACGTTGTTAACATGATTAACGATTCTTGAAATAAAACAAAAATGAATTTACTTGTTAAAACTTTTTCTGCTTTTTAATAAAGACGGCAATTTCTTTTTTACTGTTGAACATCAGAAGAACCTCGGTCGCTTCTCCAGAAGTAATCGAACTTCAAAGTACAGAATCAAAGTACTCCTTCTAGGCCAGTACGCCTGAACGAAGGATCAACTGTATGAGATGCGACTTTCCCATCTGATACCCTCGGCCGAGTTCTCATCTCCTAAGCCCGATCAACATAGCTCCCTAACAGGGACTATCTCTCCTAAGTAAGGCAGAATTGCTATCTTGAACCAGCGGTACTTCTTCGCCCCGCAATGGCCGAGTATCCAATCGTGTTCATCTTTTAGTTTGTATGTCGCATCAGTTTTGTCAGCATATACATACATGCATCATGCATTATTGATTTACATTCACAGTCATATTGCATCACTATCACTCTAGTCGGTCTTGTCCCCTAGTGATAAAAGTCCTCTCAATCGAGTTGTCAGCCCTTTCCTCGTCAGGAAATGTTACGTCTGAACAATCTCTCTCCTCTAGTTTTATTTCTGGATTGAAGTTGGGTCCTCGACCACTTTGATAACTTGAACCTCTGAAAGACCAGAGAGCCCTCAGTTAACATTACTCTTCGCCATTGAAGATGATATCCTTGTTTTCCCAGATTAAAGAAAATCCCGAGAGAAAGCCTCCTAAATCGGAGATTCGGCAGTACGGCAGTTTTTCTCCGAAAAACCCACTGATGAAAAGGTCATCAGCACCTCAAAATTGGATCACATCATATGGCATTTCTCCGAGAAGATCTCTGAGAAAAGTATGATGTAAAGACCCCGAACGAAAGCACTCTCTCAAGAGACTCGTTTTCCCCAGTAGATTCGACAAATGGCGTATCCAAACTGAGAAGTTTGTGCACCTCTACAACTCAGACGATTGGGTTCCCCAGCAAGTCTGACATCAAAACTTTTTCCACTCAAATGGCATCTCCCCAGGAAAATTCGGCGAGAAGTTTGAAGGAAAACCGCTACAAATAGCATCCCTTGTCAATAAAGTTTATTGACAAAAGAAACTAAGACCAGTTCCTTGGTAGGAAACCAGGATCGAGGGGAAGTTTACATCAGAAACTAAGACCAGTTCCTTGGTAGGAGACCAGGATCGAGGGGAAGTTTACATCAGAAACTAAGACCAGTTCCTCGGTAGGAAACCAAGATCGAGGGGAAGTTTACATCAGAAACTAAGACCAGTTCCTCGGTAGGAAACCAGGATCGAGGGGAAGTTTAAATCAGAAACTAAGACCAGTTGCTTGGTAGGAAACCAGGATCGAGGGGAAGTTTACCTTTTCTAAGCATCATTGCTTAGCGAAAGAAGATGAATGTGTGAATTACCATTGATAGACGCCGTCAAAATTTCAGAAATTTCGATATTTAATCCTCTTGCACCCCGAATGTTCGAATACCTTCTCCATTCACACCTTCGTGTCCAAGAAGATTAAATAGGGGCATCTGTCATACCCCAAATTTTGACCACTTAGATTTCCCATCATTTTGCAAATCATCATCATAATATGGATGTACCTTCATTCCTCATCAATCTCCTCAAGGATTGTTGAGCATTCACCACTATCAAAATTAGGGTTTCAAGCCCTCTCAGAGCTTTTAGACAAAGGATCAAGCAAGGAATGACATGATCTTCAACTTGTCTAACCTCTCAAACATCCAAAATGGATCAAAAGGACTCCCACTTCAAGGATTAAGCACAAGGATGCTCCCTTCTAGGTGGATCAAGCCTCAAGATCGCCAGTGTCACCAAATTAGGGTTTTGATCGACCAGGGCCTCCAGATGGAAATTTTTCATCCGGGCACAAGCCAATGATCCAAAACATAACCTAATATACTTCATGGGACCTCATGGACCCAATCATCAAGTCAATTTTGCCTCACGGGATGCATTCATCAAAAATCAGGAATTAGGGTTTCTTGACCTAATTCACCCCTAAGTTGACTTTTAGGGCAAATCATGAGCCAAGACCGCAAGAGAGGGTTTGTGGGTCTCTAATGAACTATATTGATCCATTTGGAACAATGGATTAATCCAAGAAGCTTGAGCAACAAGTCTCAATTTCATCTGCACCACAATTAGGGTTTCGCGAGGAAAGTCAACTGTAACTTTGACTTTTGACCAGGACATGCTCCCAAGCCCTAAGACATGATTCAATATACCCTATGACACCCATGGAACATGTCCATCAAGTTTGATTTAGGTCAAGGACATGATTTCCTGAAGAATTGCACAGTTTGGAATTCATCTGATAAAAAGTCAACTGTGCACAAAAGTCAACTTTGACTTTTTGAGATTTTTCCCCAAAATGGATTTTTAACCCTAAAATGATGTTAATGTATGATTTGAATCATCATTCATCAAGAAAAATCAAAGAAAACGGGATAAATTGTAAAAGGGGTAACCATAAAAACTTAGAAAAATTTCTAAGTTATGGAAAAAGTGACACTAATGTGCCAACTTTGGAGGACCATAACTCCTAAACCACAAGGCCATTGTTCCCCATTCAAAGCTTGATTTGTAGATCTCATTTCCCTCTACAAAATCTTCATACTGACCTATGTCCAAATTCCTCATGGATTTTGAGTTATAGAGTGATCAAAATCAAGAAAAGTCACTTTGTTCCAACACTTAGTGAAAATTTCACTAAGTCAGATTTTACCTTACTTTTTGCCAAATGTAGGGGGATTTTTCACTTGGATTCAAAAGAGATCAAAACCAAACATGTTCAAACAGTTGTTGTATCATGTAAGGGCTTTCCAAAATGGCCAAGAACATTACCAAATTCAATTTGAGTCATGAGATATGACATTGGCAAGTTGTCTTGTTGAAATCTGTCAAGGCAAGGCAGATTTTGCATTTTTGCTCGATTTGCCAAAATCAGCTAAATCCAAATGCTCCTATGCACTTGGATACCTCTGAGGATTGAATCTAAAGGGGACAATCACTGAGCCAAGCCTCCAAAGTCTTTGGAACAAGAAATAGCATGTTGAACCTAGAATTGCCAAAATTGGGACAAGACTCCAATTTTGGATTGGAGCATTCAATGGAAGCATCAAGGTGGCATAGACTGAGCCATTCTCAACTGAATTCAGTCAAACTTATCCAAGACCAAGGGGACCAGCAGCCTGTGCCCTAACCTCTAGTCAATGGCTAGAGGAGACTTGGATTTTCATTTGCCAACATTGGCCAAACCTACTCAGCAGTTGCCATTCACTATTCCTTGCAAAACAAACTTGCTCTACTATAAATAGAGCTCAACTGTGATCAGTTTGAGTACACCAAAGCCATCAAACAGATGCTTTCCTCAAAATCTCTTCTTTCACTCCAATTTTGCCTTCTAAGGCAAGTCACTATCAGGTTTTGAGTTTGAGAGCTTTTCCAATCAAACCAATCACTCACACACCTCACATACATCATATAGAAGTGATCCAAACACTCACATAACATCTGGAACACAGATTTCACAAAATCACCAGCCAATTGCTCAAGTTCTTGACAGTTTTGCAGCTGAGGTACCATCTTCAGCTCCAAACCATTTCAATCCATTCCAAGCATTCATACACACTCCATGGCACCTAGGGAAGCTATCCAGATCATTGGAACCTAGCTGTAACACCTCCAACACAAATCACGATCACCAGCTGCAAGTGATAAGCATGAGCTCTTCTAACTCTATTGTCCATGCAATTTTTGCTGCACAATAATTTGGCCATATGTTCATAATCATGCATGGAATGTTTCCCCTCAATTAATTGCATTGTTTGAATCGTGTATCAAAAATCCTAGCCTTCATGCAGAAATTAGGGTTCTGGAGGATTTTTCATGATTTCTTGTTATATGTTAAATTTAAATGAAATTAAATACCATAGACATGATCGTGAGGTTGAAACGAGTTGATTGGTATTTGGATTGCATGATATGATTAAGTATTCAGTGAGATTGGAGAGAAAATGCAAATCTGGGCAAAACTGAAAAACGCGCGTGTTCTTGCCTTTGTTCTTCGCGCCATTTTCCAATATTTGAATATTTGAAATTTGTGATTTTATTTAATTGATTCAAAAATTAATTTTTCTCTGAGTTTTAATGATTTTGAGTTGATTCTTTTTTTAATAATTCACAAAAATGTTAAAATATTTTATTTTCCCAAAAAGTCCCAAAAATATTATTTATTTTGTATAATTGATATTTTTGCAAAGAATTAATGTTTTAATTGTTTTTAACATTTAAAATATTTTTTCCACCTTGATTTTGCAACTTTTAATGCTTTCTAATTATTTTGTAGGTCAATACTTAATTTTTGAAGCAATAATCCAAGATCACAATTTGTTTTTCCTATGTTAAACAATTTTGATCATTTTAATTGAATTTTTATTCAATTAAAACACATTTTGAAAACAAATTAGGGTTTTTGGATTAATTCAACCCTCATAAATCATTTTCAAAACACTTTGGGCCTCTAATAGAGTGTAAGACCCAATCCTTTTTTTGACCAAATCATTTTTGGGCCTCAGTATATTGTATAAGTCCCGATACCGTAAAAAACAAACGGCGCGATCGTCGCCTTTTCAAAACAAAACAAAACCATGGGCTTACCCTCGAGTAGTAAGACCCATTTCATTTCTAAAAACTTTGGGCCTCTATTAGAGTGTAAGACCCAATCCCCTTTTAACCAAAACAATTTTGGGCCTCACTTATTGTATAAGTCCCTCTGCGTTAAAAGGAAACCTCGGCACGATCGCCATTTTCAAACTGAAAATCAACTGGGCCTACCCTCGAGTAGTAAGACCCATTTCTTTTCTTTAAAACTTTTTGGGCCTCTTAAGAGAGTGTAAGACCCATCCCTTTTGTACAGAAAACCTTTTGGGCCACAATCACTTGTATAAGTCCCTCTGTACAAAACAACAGTGCGCTCACTGATAAAACTCTGGGCCTCTCCTTGAGCTGTAAGCCCCAAATCTTTCTTTTTCAAAGCACTTTCTCCTTTGATTTTGAAATATACTATTGTTTTTCAATCTTTCTTTGTTGAACAACTAACCAAACAAGTAAGTGTTTACACGCTTTCATTTACCGCTTTCATATACATATAATTGTATTGTGGGGCTGTTTCGCTGTAAGTCTTCTTTCATAAACTCATATCAACTGTGTAATAATAGTATAGATATTTAGAGTTTCCCCGGCAACTACGTTTAGCATTAAGCCCGTTGATCACTCTTAAATAGTCAAAACTAGATCCCCATAGGATTACCAGACACAGTCTTCCCTCCTCTTGGGGTTAAACAATATGGAGACATGAAAGGCAGCATTCTCTGTGAACCCTTTCATAGACTGTCACTCGTAGAAGTTGTCAAAGAAACTCTATTCCCCAGAGATGATCTTTTCTCCGTGAATGGCATCTCTTGAGTTTCTTCCAAATTCTCGGACTTTCCTGGCTTGATCTATTCTCGGTGAATGGCATGTCTTGAACTTCTCGGGGTTTGGGGACCCACTGGCTTCTTAAAAGCACTTGTCAAGAAACTCTATTCCCCAGAGATGATCTTTTCTCCGTGAATGGCATCTCTTGAGTTTCTTCCAAATTCTCGAACTTTCCTGACCTGGTCTATTCCTTGTGAATAGCTTGCCTTAAATTTCTCGGGGTTTGGGGACCCACGGGCTTCTTAAAAGCATCGGCCTCCTCTTGGGCATAGTACAAGGACCCACAGGCTTCCTAAAAGCAACCTAGCCTCCTCTTGGGCTTAGTACAAGAACCCGCCGGCTTCTTAGAAGTATTCACAGCCTTCTCTTAGGCTTCGTATAATGATCTCTTCCTCCGGGAATGATAGCCTCCTCTTGGGCTTCGTACAAGGACCGTTCGGCTTCTTAAAAGCTACCAACCTCCTCTTGGGCTTCGTACAAATTGTCCCGATGACCTCCTAGAGGTATAGGAACAGAACTTAGTCATCTTCATAGAACAGTCCTTTCAAAGAGTCTACTACTGTTTCTCAAAGCATAGTACAAAAGATGAAACTCTAGACTTGGACAGTCTAATCTCCTTGAGTCTCAAAGACATTCTTAAGTGACCCCTTTGTTAAATAGGAAGAAAACCCGTAGACTCGGACAGTCTCGATACCCTTCGGATTTCCCACTTCCTTAAAGAACAGGAATAGCCCGGATCCTCGAATCAAATCCTCGAGTACAGTGTTGCTCATATAAGAATTGATTTTCTCTTTAAATCAGCATACTGGACCTGTCACTCAACTGAAACAGTAACCATAGCCTCCTCTTAGGCTTTGTATAATGATCCTTCTCCAGTGAAGTCTAGCCTCCTCTTGGGCTTTGTACAATGATTCTCCCCAGCGGAGTCAAACAACGTTTAGCCTCTCTCTCGGGCTTTGTACGAGTCACATAAGAGACTCCCTCGTTGAGTCAATCACCCCTTTCGCCTCCATCCTGGGCTTTATGCGAGATACAAAAAGGTTCTTACTGAGCCAAACAAACAACAACCTCCATCTCGGGCTTCGTACGAGATACAAAAAACTCTCTTGTTGAGTTAAATAGCCTCCATCTCGGGCTTCATATGAGATACCAAAAGGCTCCATCGTCGAGTCAAAACCTTTTAGCCTCTCTCTCGGGCTTTGTACGAGACACATATTAGCCTCCTCTTAGGCTTTGTATAAGAAAACCACTGGTTGATCCGATCAACCTTTTAGCATCAAAGTTGTGCCTCGTTCACAGTACACAAACATCAACAACTCCTTCCCCCTCATCTAATCGCTGTAAGGGGCAAGCCTCTGGATCATCTACATCCATGCCATTGTCCCTCTTTTAGTATGAGAAATTCCTAAGGAAAGATGAAATTGCTCTAAACAGAGTTAAAAGTCTTCTCCTTCAGGTTAAAATCCCCTATAAAGGAAATTATGGCATTGCCGGATTCACAAATCCCGGTTAAAGTAATCCTCCTTTACAGGCAGTCACCCAACAATTGTGACAAATAGACCCCTTTAGAGATGACAAATTCTCTCTAAGGTCAACACCTTCAGCTTCACATCTTGGGCTTTGAACAAGATACAAATCACCTTTCGCTTCATGTCTTGGGCTTTGAACAAGACACCAAAACAACTATTTCCTCCCATAGAATAGGAGAAACTACGAACGCTCTGATTTCCCTGTTTTGGTAAACGGGAATACGTAGGCATAAGATTGAAAGAAAAATCTTAGCGAGCACACTAAACAAAAACCCAAAATCCCATACTTTCATACATTCGTCCTAACATCCTAACCGATAGCCTACAGCACCCTTCGTCAACAAAATAACCTAGGAGAAACCCCGAATCTTTATAGCATCTGTAAACCAATAGTTTTGACTGTTTAATCTCAGTATGCAAGCAGGGTTAATTGGAGACATCTATTTCCCTTCCTTCATCAGCTTTAATAGGATAAAAAATGAATCGAGCTGTAGTACCAAAGCGATCGTGTTTCGCAACCACATCCAAAAATCACTCGCTACAATCATTACGATGATTGGAAGTGAGATGGAGTCTCTTATCTAGGGCGGACTTAGATAGAAGGGTCATTGGGTAGTGATTAGATTAGGTAGATTGTCAACGGGTCTGTTGAGTCTGTAATTTAATACTACTAATAATGGACTTCCTTCCTGGCTTGGTATGCCCCCAGATGTAGGTTGTTGAACCGAACTAGGTGAACAATTCTTGTGTGCTTTTCTGTGGTTTTATACTGTCCATTGCAGAATGTGTTGTTGTGGCATCGCACGTAACATCACATGCTTTTAGTGTCTTGTTCATACAGAAGATATTGATGCTGTGACATCGCACTTAACATCACATATCTGGTACCAGAATTTCACTTTGAATGATAATTGCATCAAAGTGGACTTCGGCATAACATTCAGGGCTGACCCTGTGTCTACCAGTACGCTGGCTAAAGCATCGTCCTGGCAGTTGACTGTAATGTTGAGCGCCATGTTATGACGGCGACCTTCTTCAGGTAATTCCTTATCACTAAATCCTAAGTTATTGCAGGAAGTGATGTTAGAGATAATGCTATCGAACTGTCTGATTGTTACATCCTGTTCTACAAAGGCTTGCTCCAAGTCTTTCTGTAGAGCCTCCCTGTGCGCTTTTGAACTGAGTAAAAGTGATAACACTGAGATCTTTGAAGGAGTTTGTAACAGTTGATCAACAATGTTGTATTCACTCCTTTGGATGAGCTTCAGCATCTCATCATTGTTTTTCAAAAGGCCGGGATTACTAGATTGACCGACTGGTGGATCAGGAGCTTCCATCTGAAGTTCCTTTTCTTTGTTATGTTCTCTAACTCCTCGGTTGAAGATTCGACTGCTCCGTGTTACTCGACTGATGTCTGCAATATTCACAACGGAGGGTAATGGAATTTCCTTTCCATTCTCGACTGTGGTTGCACCGTACTTGTAAGGGATAGCCTTAGTTGATTCATACGGTAGTGGTCCCGGTAAATAAATGACTATGGGAGCCTTCTGATTTTTTTGACCCTCGTAAGTAATTTTAATCCGTTCCTGGTTGGGAACTCTTGATTCGTCCAGTAGAGGGATGATGGCACAGACATCCCTAGCCCTCTAATGATCAGAGATTACGACAACGTCCTCGATTTGATCAGCGAGGTAGTTGACTGATCCCGAACTTGACCATGGTTGAATCTCCTCGCAGTCTAACTAACTTTGAAGGACTGCTCGCACGAGGTAGCATCCTTGATTATTCACTGAGCAAACTCCACACCGCTCATAGTTGTGTAGTGGCACCTGGCCACATCCGCTTTGAATGCAGTGTAACCTTACTAGATCTGTTTTCATCGACCGAACATCCTGACTTTTATATCTAGTAGGATTCCCGTTAGTGATACTAACTTGCTGGGTGTCTTCATCCATATAGATTGGAAGCCACCAGTGGTTCAACAAGTGTTAAAGTGTTTCCTGGACAAGGGCACAGCCTTGATCGTCTTCGCAACCCGCTTCACAGCCCTGATAATCATGTGGTACCAGGAACCCGAGCCGGACCTGTTTAGCATGCAACTCCACCAGGCCAATATTCATCAAGCGAATATCGAAGAGTTGAGCCATGTTGATTTGATAATGATTCCTATCATGGTAGTCTTGGATCCATCTGACGCTGGAGGGCCTCTTGTACAAAAGAGCATCCCTGTTTGTTTACCAAGCAAGTCAGACAGGAATTATAATCGTGACGCGGCATATTATGATACTGGCTTTGCCTTGAGAGCATTTCCAGCAAGTTAACATCCATCGTACGGATATCGTGGTTTTGAATGATGTTGGAATTCGTATAAACCATGTTCACTCCACGAACTCGGTGCTCTTGGATCCATCCGAGATCCATCTGTTCCTGTTGAGCTGATTGCACCACAGAACATCCTCGGTTGCTTTTAGAGCAGATATCACACTGGTGATAATTATGAGGTGGCACATGGCCATATCCACTATGTCTACAATGCATCTTGACCAAGTTGGCCCTCAGTAAGAGTACATCGCGAATTTGATAGGTGTTGTTAGACTCTCCCTCTATCAAATTGACTGTAGCCTTCTCGTGTTGAGGCAGCGGGTTTGTGAGAACATTCAGATTCGTATCTTTGAAAGATAAGACCCCGCTCCTAACAAGCTTTTGCACGTCGGATTTGAAACTAAGACAGTTCTCTATGTTATGCCCTGGTCCTCCTTGATGGTAAGGGCAAGTCTGATCCACCTTAAACCAAAAAGGCGGATTTTCCAGTATTGTAAGAGGAGACTTAGTCTGGACATTCCCCTTAGCCAGTAGTAACGGAAATAGTTCTGCGTAAGATACGGGTATATGATCAAATCCTGGTGGCCGCGTTGCACGGTTGTTGTTGTATTGAGGACGAGCCTGCTGAAGAGGCTGTTGTGTCCTTTGCTGAAATTGCTGCGAATGTGGTTGGCTTTGAGCAACCTGAGGTTGATACGTAGAAACAGGCGCGGGGTTAATAGCAGGAGTTACAGCTGCTACTCGTTGATACCGTCGCCTTTGCTTTCCGAGAGAGATATTCCCAATATCTGGCTCCTTTTTCTTAGGGAGAGCACTACCGTATTTTTTAGTACCGCTTGTCGACCCAGTGTCTTTGACTAGACGTCCTTCTCGAACGGCTTCCTTGAGACACACTCCCATACCGACCATTTCGGTGAAGTCGTTGGGCGCACTGGCAACCATTCAATTGTAGTAAAATGATCTTAAGGTCTTTAAGAAGATCTTTGTCATCTCTTTTTCCTCAAGAGGTGGAAAAATTTGAGCGGCCATTTCACACCATATCTGAGTGTATTACTTAAAGGTTTCCTTGTCTTTTTGCGACATTGATCTGAGTTGATCTCTGTCTGGTGCCATGTCCAAATTGTATTTATATTATTGGACGAAGGCAGTGCCAAGATCTTTGAAAGTGCTAATCGTAGCGCGGTTTAAAGCCATGTACCATTTTAATGCGGCACCGGTTAAACTATCCTGAAAGTAGTGAATCACTAGATCCTGATTTTCCGTCTGAGCTGACATTCGCCGAGCGTACATCACCAAGTGGCTCAGAGGGCAAGAGTTACCCTTGTATTTTTCAAAATCGGGTACTTGGAACTTGTGCAGGACTTTCACATTAGGGACCAAGTAGAGGTCCGCGGCGTCCTTTCCAAACAAATCCTGACCGCGAAGGGCCTGTAGTTCCTTCTGTATTTCCAGGAACTGCTCCTGGAATTCATCCATTCTATCAAATATACTTTCCTTTCTACCAGAAGGTATATGTGGAATCTGTCCTTCCGGGACAGTGTGCACCACAGGGGGTGGTACCGTTACTACGGCAGTGAATCTTGGTATTTCTCGAAGTTTATAACCTTCAGGAGTCCTCATTATGCATCTGGCATCCTCACTTTCCCGAAGTTTGTAACCTTCAGGCCCAACGGCTTCTGCTATGATTCCCTGATCTTCAGTGATCGGTGGAACATATCCTTCCGGGATATAGTTAACATGAATGCCCCAGGGACGATCTTTCGGCATTTGATACCTAGGATCATACTTCTCTACTATGGGCGTTGAGGTGATCTCTGAGATCACAGTTCTTTGTAGCTGCGCTTCTGCCATGGCTTGCATGTCGTTACGAAGCTTTCTCATATCTTCTCTCAGAGCGTCGATCTCTTCTTTCAACTCTCTATTCTCTTCCTCGAGATCATCCATCTTTTTCTGACGATTGGCCCGAGTATTGTACGAATGAGACAGTTTGACTCTAGAACCGAGATACAAACGTGAGATTCGTAGGTAAGAAGAATACGTGACGTGAGAATGATGAATGCAATGATTATATTAATTGTGTTTTTTTTTGTTTAATCAAAATAAACTTCGACAATTAGATTGCAAATATCAAACAGTGTGGAAATCCCCATTTTATTGAATTCAAAGGATTGCGGAAATGGAAATACAGTAATTACAAGGTGCGGAAACAGAAACCTAAGCTAATGGGTCCCGAGTCCTCTCTGAGGAGAAATCGGGTGCTGATTATGGTACTTTCCTTTTCTTGGACCAGGGCTCTTGGGCCATTGTCGGGTTGTCATTCCTTTGCCAAGTGAAAGGAGCGAGCAAATTCCTTTGGTCATCCTGATTTTCTACAACATGTTGCTCCAAAATCTCACTTAGAGCATCCTTATCTTTCAGCAGTTGCTGTATTTTGGTACACTTCACATTGAGAATGCGGTACTTGTTCTTCCAAGACCTCCTCTCCTGTGGAACTTTGTTGAGAGTAACCTGAAGTTTTTCCGTTTCAGTCATGAAGTACATGACAGATTCCCTTGGCGGAAGAACTCCGTGACGAGGATAAGGCATCTTTAGCTTGAGAGTTCTAGTTTGTACCAAGTGGAGATAAGGCTCCACCGAGACACAATCCGGTTTTCCTAGAGACTCCCTTCCTTTCTTATGAACATGTTTCCAAGCGTGCACTATTTCCATCTTCAGTGTCCTGTCATTTTCTCCTTCCTTGAAGAAAAGACCTTCCAGATGAGCATTACGTGGAACATGCCTCATCGGGTATCCAAACTGACGACGAACTAAGACTGGATGATAATTGATTCCTCCTTTAATTCCTATAAGGGGTACGTTGGGGAAGTTTCCACAACGGTCAATGATTTTGATCCCGTCATAAATCCTATTGTACCAATCTATGTCAGAGTTGGTAAGAGACATGATTTTCTACGACCAACGTAAGGCACTCTTATGATCCCAAAAAGCGGCAGATTTAGGCAAATGGGAAATAAACCACTTATATAGCAGGGGCACACAGCACGTGATCATTCCTCCGCTGTATAAATTCCTTAAGTGTACAGAATGATACGCATCTGCGAGCAAAGTCGGTACAGGGTTTCCAATGAGAAAAACCTTAATGGCGTTGATATCTACAAAGTTATCGATGTTGGGAAACAAAAATAACCCGTAGGTGAGTAAAACAAAGATGCTTTCAAAAGCAGTCACGTTCCCTATACTAGCAAAGTACAGAGCTTTCTTTACCAGAAACTTGGCTGGTAAACCTGGGATTCCTCCCTTGGTGGTCATGTGAGTCTTGATTTCCGACTCATCCAAATAAATTGCTCTTGCAATGATTTGATCCTTTGGAATTTCTTCCAGTCCAGAAAAGGGAGCTTGTAATATGGGAATAAACAGTCAGGTGAGAATACTCCTCCAGATTTAGGCAAATGGGAAATAAACCACTTATATAGCGTTGGTGCGAGCTGGTAATCTGGGAAAGTAAAACAGTGATAGACTGGATCGTAAAATTGAATGAGTGCCTCCATGATTCTTTTAATTGCATGGACCCTTAACAGAGGTACAAGACCTCTGTACTTAGCTCTGAAAGCCTCATGGTTTGTGATCATCCTTGCCAAACCTCTCAAATCCTCTAACTTTGGAACCTTGAAGGTGTACTTATGAGTTCTCCTTCTACCGAAATCCATGAGCGCAATCCTTTTTTCTCTGCTATTTGCAATCATTGTTTTAGTTTAATTTGAAAAAGAGAGACTAGAAGAGAAAATTTTCTTTGCTTAATATTTTTTAAATGAATGCATGAATGCAGCACACAAAAACATAGAAAAAACATAAGGTCAAAGGGTCGGTGTCATGAAGTCAAGGCTCTACCCATCCCAAAGGTTTATACTAGTGATTTTTGTACCTGTCTCTCAAAATCATTGATTCTTGTCGAGATAACATCAGCGGGCCGGGAACCGTGCTAGGTGATGTTATTTCGAAGAACCTCAGAAGAGGGTAGTATCGCGTGACAACTATTTCCGATAGCTTCCGCACTACTGAAAGAGGTTTTTCCTAGGTGTATACTCAATCTTTCCACATGCGGCATCACACGCATTCCTATTAGCAGAAAAATAAACACATATATCAATTAGGAAAAGCAGTATATATATTTGTCCTAATGTCCTAGACTTTTAAGAGCTATGAATCCTATGTTCCTGACAGAAAATGGCTCCCCGGCGTAGTCGCCATTCTGGGGCACTTTCCAAACTTAAAGGTTTTGACATAAGATCCTAGTGAAGTCAACAAGAAAGTCTTAACCCCAGTGAAGTCCCCACTCCTTGGTTTCTACCCCAGAGATGAAATACGTAAACGCCCCACGGTGGGCGCCATTTTTCTGTAGCGAGCGATTTTGGACGTGGTTCTTAAGCACTGTCGCTCTGGGAGGGTACTACAAGTCGATTCATTTTTTATCCTATTGGAGCTGATGAAGGAAGGGAGATAGATGTCTCCAACTAACCCTTCTTCGCAAACTGAGGTTAAACAGTCAAAACTATTGGTTTACAGATGCGATCAATGTGGGGGGCCTCTCTTAGGTTTATTTTGATCGAGTTTAGACTTTTGGTGGGGGATACGGACTCGGATGTTTTGATGGATATGTGAGGATTTGTGGCCAGAGATTTTTTATGTGGTGTGCTCGCTAAGATTTTTCTTTCAATCTTATGCCTACGTATTCCCGCTTACCGAAACAGGGAAATCAGAGCGATTGTAGTTCCTCCTATTCTATGGGAGGAAACGATGTTTTGGTGTCTTGTTCAAAGCCCAAGATATGAAGCTAAAGGTGGTTTGTATCTTGTTCAAAGCCCAAGATGTGAAGCTGAAGGGTCTATTTGTATCTTGTTCGAAGCCCAAGATGTGAAGCTGAAGGGTGCTGACTTTTAGAGAGAATTTGTCATCTCTAAAGAGGGTCTGTTTGTCACAACTGTTGGGTGACTGATTATAAAGGAGAATTACTTTAACTGGGATATGTGAATCCAGCAATGCCATAATTTCCTTTATAGGGGATTTTTAACCTAAAGGAGAAGACTTTAACTCAGTTTAGACAATGCCATCTTTCCTTAGGAATTTCTCATGCTAAAAGAGGGACAGTGGCGTGGATGTAAATAATCCAGAGGCTTGCCTCTTACAGCAAATAAATGAAGGGGAAAGGAGTTGTTGATGTTTGTATACTGTGAACGAGGCACAACTTTGATGCTAAAAGGTTGATTGATTCAACCAGGATTTTCTTATACAAAGCCTAAGAGGAGGCTAATGACCCAACAAGAGAATGCTTTTATATGTCTCGTACGAAGCCCGAGAGAGAGGCTGGACGGGTTGACTCAACAAGAGAGTGCTTTTGTATGTGTCTTGTACGAAGCCCAAAACGGAGGCTAAAGGTTTGACTCAACAAGAGAGTCCTTTATACTCAACAAGAGAGTGTTTTTGTATCTCGTACGAAGCCCGAGATGGAGGCTAAAGGTGATCGACTCAACAAGAGAGTCTTTTTATACTCAACAAGAGTGTTTTGTATGTGTCTTATACAAAGCCCAAGACGGAGGATAAAAGGGTTTGACTCAATAAGAGAGTCTTTTATACTCAACAAGAGAGTGATTTGTATCTCGTACGAAGCCCGAGATGGAGGCTAAAGGATTAACTCTGCTGGGGAGAATCATTGTACAAAGCCCAAGAGGAGGCTAGGATTACTGTTTCAGTTGAGTGACAGGTCTAGTATGTTGGTTAAAAGACAAAATCAGTTCTTATATGGGTAATGTTGTACTCATGGATATGATCTAAGGACCGGGATTATTTCCTGTTCTTTAAGGAACCGGGGAATCCGAAGGCTATTGAGACTGCCCAAGTCTACGAGTCTTATCTTTTGTACTATGCTTAAGAAACAGTAGTAGTAAGATCTAGACTCTTTGAAAGACTGTTCTGTTAAAATGACTAATTTCTGTTTCTATACCTCTACGAGGTCGTCGGGACAATTTGTACGAAGCCCAAGAGGAGGCGAGAAAACTTTTAAGAAGCTGAGGGACAATTTGTACTAAGCCTAAGAGGAGGCTATCTTCCCAGAGGAAGAATCATTATACGGAGCCTAAGAGGAGGCTGTGAAAACTTCTAAGAAGCCGACGGGTCCTTGTACAACGCCCAAGAGGAGGCGGGGATGCTTTTAGAAAGCCTGTGGGTCCTTGCACTAAGCCCAAGAGGAGGCTGATGAATAGTTCCAGAAGGGGTTTCACTTGAAACATTGGCCTTCTGTATATGAACTGTTCAAGGGGGAGATTTCTTAGATCTAGTTATCTAAAATTGTTGTAAAAGAAAATTCTCAGGGTTAAGGTATATCCGGGTGAACGTCGGAGGTAAAGAGACGAGGTTTTGCCTAGTTCTAGACCTAGTTGTCGGGGAAACTCTAAATATCTATACTATTATTACACAGTTGATAAGAGTTTGTGAAAGAAGACTTACAGTGAAACAGCCCCACAATACAGTTATATACATATGAAAGCAGTAAATAAAAGCGGGTAAATACTTACTCGGTTGTAGAGCTTCCATGTTGTTTGGTTAGTTTGTTCAACAAAGAAAGCTTTGATAATAATATTATATTCAAAATCAAAGGAGAACGTGCTTTGAAAAGATTGTTGCGGCTTGCAGCTCAAGGAAAGGCCCAGGGTTTTATCAGTGATCGCATTGTCGTTTTGTACAGGGACTTATACAAGTGACTGAGGCCCAATAAAGGTTTTCTGTACAAAGGGGATGGGTCTTACACTCTATCAAGAGGCCCAAAATGATTGAAATTGAACAAAGATGGGTCTTATAGCTCACGGAGAAGCCCAATAATTAATTTTGAAAAGGGTGACGATCGCGCTGAGGTTTTGAAAACACCGTGGGTCTTATACAATGACTGAGGCCCAAAATCTTTTGGTTTCAAAAGAGGGGTTGGGTCTTACACTCTATTAGAGGCCCAAAAATGATTTTGAATGGGTCTTATAGCTCGAGGAGAGGCCCAGATGGTTTGTTTTAAACGGGCGATGATCGCTCTGAACTTTTGAAATACAGCGGGACTTATACAACATTTGAGGCCCAAAATAGGTTTGTATTTACAAAGGATTGGGTCTTACACTCTATTAGAGGCCCAAAAGTTTTTTTTAAAAGGTTTGATGAGGGTTGAATTAATCAAAACCCTAATTTATTTCCAAAATGTATTTTAATTGAATAAAAAATTCAATTAAAATGATCAAAATTGTTTAACATGTGGAAAACAAATTGTGATCTTAGATTAATGTTTCAAAAATCATGTTTTGACCTACAAAATGATAAGAAGTCATTAAAATTTGCAAAATCAAGAAGGGAAAAAATATTTTAAATGTCAAAAACAATTAAAATATTAATTCTTTGCAAAAATATCAATTATATGAAATAAATAATATTTTTGGGATTTTTTGGTAAAATAAAATATTTTAACATTTTTGTGAATTATTAAAAAAAGAATCAACTCAAAATCATTAAAACTCAGAGAGAAATTAATTTTTGAATCAATTAAATAAAATCACAAAATTCAAATATTTGAATTTTCAAAAAGTGCGCCAAGAACAAGGGCAAGAACACGCGCCACCCTCTGTTTCTGCAGATTTGCATTTTCTATCCAATCTCACTGAATACTTGATTATATCATGCAATCTACATATTAATCTACTCGTTTCAACCTCACGATCATGTCTATGGTCTTTAATTTCATTTATTTTAAGCATGTAATAAGAAATCAAAGAGAAACCTCAAGAACCCTAAATTATGCATCCGAAATTCCATACACGATTCAAACAATGCAATTGATTGAGGGAAAACACTCCATGCATGATTATGAACATATGGCCAAATTATTGTGCAGCAAAAATTGCATGGATCATAGAGTTAGAAGAGCTCATGCTTACCACTTGCAGCTGGTGATCGTGTTACAACTTGGTTCCAAGGTTATGGACAGCTTCCCTAGGTGCTATGGAGTGTGTCTGGATGCTTGGAATGGATTGAAATGATCTTGAACTTGAGATGGTACCCCAACTGCAAATCTGTCAAAGGCTTGAGCAATTGGCTGGTGATTTTGTGATTTTGGTGTTCCAGATGTTAAATGCTCCAATCCAAAATTGGAGTCTTGTTCCTCTTTTAGGGATTTCTAGGTTTGGCATGCTATTTTTGGTTCCAAAGACTTGGGAGGCTTGGGATCAGAGTTGGTTCCTCCTTGGTCCCCCCTTGATGTGTTCAGGTGGATTGAGTTGCTTGCCCCTTTCAAAATTTGAGCAAATCGAGCAAAACTCCAAAATCTGCCTTGCCTTGGCAATTTTCAGCAAGGCATGTTGCCTTGGTCATATCTCATGGCTCAAGTTGAGTTTGGTGATGTTCTTGGCCATTTTGGAAAGACTTCATATGATACAATAACTTTTTGATCATAATTGGTTTTGATACTTTTTGGATCCAAGTGAAAAATGCCCCTACATTTGGAAAAAAGTGAAGGCAGATTTTAACTTAGTGAAAATTTCATTAAGTGTTGGAAAAAGTGGCATTTCATGTTTTCAGCCATTTTGATCATTCCATAACTCAAAATCCATAATGAATTGGAATGAGGTGTAGTTGAAGCTTTTGTAGAGGACCATGAGAGCTACAAATCTAGCTTTGGGTGGGAAAAATTGGCCTTGTGGTTTAGGAGTTTTGATCCTCCAAAGTTGGTACCCTAGCCACTTTATTCCATAACTTAGAAATTTTTCTAAGTTTTTATGGTTACCCCTTTTACAAGTTATCCTACTTTTCTTGATTTTTCTTAATGAATGATGATTTAAATCACACATTAACATCATTTTAGGGTTAAAAACCCATTTTTGTGAAAAATCTCAAAAATTCAAAGTTGACTTTTGTGCACAGTTGACTTTTTACCAGATGAATTCCAAACTGTACGATCCTCTATGAAATCAAGTCTTTGACCTAAATCAAACTTGATGGATTGATTTCATAGGTGTTATAGGGTGTATTGAATCATGTCCTAGGGTTTGGGAGCATGTCCTGGTCAAAATTCAAAGGTACAGTTGACTTTTCTCGCGAAACCCTAACTGTAGTTCAGATGAAATTAAAACTTGTTGCTCAAGCTTCTTGGATTAATCCATTGTTGTAAATGGATCAATGTAGTGTGTTAGAGACCCTCAAATCCTCCCTTGAGGTCTTGGCTCATGGTTTGTCCCAAAAGTCAACTTAGGGGTGAATTAGGTCAAGAAACCCTAATTCCTGATTTTTGATGTATGCATCCCCTGAGGCTAAATTGACTTGGTGATTGGGTTTATGATGTCCCTTGGAGCATCATAGGTTATGCCTTGAAGCATTGGCTCATGCCCAGAGGAGAATTTCCATCTGGAGGCCCTGGTGGGCCAAAACCCTAATTTGGTGACATTGGCGATCTTGAGGCTTAATCCACTTAGAAGGGAGCAGCCTTGTGCTTGATCCTTGAAGAGGGAGTCCTTTTGATCCATTGTGGATGTTGGAGAGGCTAGACAAGTTGCAGATCATGTCATTTCTTGATTGATCCTTTGTCTAAGAGCTCTGAGAGGGCTTGAAACCCTAATTCTGATGGTAGTGGATGCTCACTCATCTTTGGGGAGACTAATGGTTCACCCATATTGTGATGATAATTTACACAATGATGGGAAATCTTAGTGGTCAAAATTTGGGGTATGACACTAACCCAAAACAAGGAGATGTAAGTCTCTACTGGGGAAAAGAAGATTGTGTTGGGGAACAAAAAACTTGGCCTTTTAACTGACAGGCAGTGGTGAACCAAGAAAAAGAAAGGTTTACTCCACTAGGGAGAGGGATAGTTGGAAATTGGTCTTTTAACTGACTGGCAATGGTTAACCAATGAGAATGGTGCTTTAACAAAAAGGAGGTGTTTGACCCACTGGGATTCAGTATTTTAACTGACAGGAGGTGGTTAACCGAAGAAAGGGGAGAAGTTGGTCTTTTAACTGACAGGCAGTGGTTAACCAACGAAAAGGGTGTTCAACCAAGAGAAGGTTTCGACTTCACTGGGGAAGAAGACAATTGGTTTTCTAACTGAAGGAAGATGATTAACCAAGAAAAAGGTGTTTTAACCAAAAGGTGATTAACCCATCAAGAAAGAGGGACTTTGGCCTTTTAACTGAGAGGAAGTGATTAACCAACGAAAGGGAGTTGAACCAAGATAAGGTTGCCCACTCCGCTGGGGATTCGGTATATTAACTGACATGCAGTGGTTAACCAAGGAAACGGGTGTTGAGCCAAGCGAAGGTGTTAACCCAATGAAACGGATGTTGAACCAAGCGAAGGTGTTAACCCAAGGAAATGGGTGTTGAACCAAGCGAAGGTGTTAACCCAAGGAAATGGGTGTTGAACTAAGTGAAGGTGTTAGCCCAAGGAAACGAGTGTTGAACCAAGCAAAGGTGTTAACCCAAGGAAACGGGTGTTGAACCAAGTGAAGGTTGCTAACCCAAGGAAACGGGTGTTGAACCAATAGAAGGTGTTAACCCAAGGAAATGGATGTGGAACCATGTGAATGTGTTAACCCAAGGAAACAGGTGATGAACCAAGCGAAGGTGTTAACCCAAGGAAACAGGTGTTGAACCAAGCGCAGGTGTTAACCCAAGGAAACATGTGTTGAACCAGGCGAAGGTTGCTAACCCAAGGACACGGGTGTTGAACCAAGCAAATGTGTTAACCCAAAGAAGCGGGTGTTGAACCAAGCGAAGGTTGCTAACCCAAGGAAACATGTGTTAAACCAAGCAAAGGTGTTAACCTAAAAGAAAGAGAGAAAGGATGGGGCAGGAATGAGTGACCAATGATCGACCTAAGAGACACTACGGTCTAGCGATAGAGGTGACTGTTCCAAGCACAGGGTCATTCGCCCCTACCAAAATTAGTCAGAATGAGGGTAGGAATTATCCATTCTCATTTCATCTCTAGCACCCAAAGTGTAGTGCAGAAATTGAGATTTCCAAGACAATGATGCCATTTGTACAGTGCTCAAGCTTAGTGCTCAGTCGTCCAGTTCGAAACAGGATCAGGAAAGAATGGGCCCTAATGAGATCCTAAAGAAAGGCGGGGAAATTAATAAATCAAAACAAGGTCTTGATCAATCAATCAAAGGGAAGGAATGCCAGTAATCTTTCAAGCGAGTCGAAAGATTATCAAAGCAAGTGTGAGAAATGATGTAGACCAAGTTTAAATTTGCTCAAAGAAGAACAAATCTAACACATCAATTTGAATTGTAAAGCATTAACAAGAACAAGCTATCATGCATTTTTAAGCATCTTCATGCTAACACATAAGCAAAAATGTTCAAAAAAAAGTACTTCAAACATGGGGTAAAATTGCAAAATAATCAAGGAAAATCATGCAATTAATTAAGCAAAAATTATTGCAAGTAGGTACAGACCTCAAACAGCGGCATTGGCATCAATATAGGCTAGCATGGGAAAGTATACAAGGAAAACATGCAAAACAGTCCCAAAATAGCAAGAATTTGGCAAAAAATGTCAGGTGTAACCGGTTACTCCATGCACATAGTGACTTTCTAGAGCGCAAGCAAGGGTTGTAACTGGTTACACCAAAAGAGGTAACCGGCTACACCTGCAAAAACAACAAAAATAGAATTTCGAAAAGCACTTTACAGAATCACTTATCGCATGTAATCATAGTGTAACATAGCATTGAAGCAGATGCAAAATTCATGTTAATTCAGAGCAATCAAGAACTAATAGAATCAAGCATACAAAGCAATTATTCATGTGGCGAAGAATCAATTAAGCACTACATTGCAAAAATGTGAAATCGATTAAAAACGATAAATTAAGCGGAATTCACCAACCTACAAGGCTGAGATTTTCCTTGGTAATTATTGTGATCAAAATGTGATGAAGAGAAGCTTAGAAAACCAGAAAATCTAGAGATCTATAACAATCCGTAGCGAGAACACCGAGAATAATGCGATAATTGCTTCGGATCCAAGCTTGCACCAAAACTCCTTCAAT
The DNA here is from genome assembly GCA_022829125.1 of Lathyrus tuberosus. Classification (NCBI taxonomy): domain Eukaryota; kingdom Viridiplantae; phylum Streptophyta; class Magnoliopsida; order Fabales; family Fabaceae; genus Lathyrus; species Lathyrus tuberosus. The sequence goes on along the minus strand of JALAZF010000154.1, from coordinate 6,925,441 downwards.
AATCAGCTTCCAAGGCTTGAAATGAAAGGAATGTTGTTGTTGTTGCAGAATTCAGTGATGAAATGGAGATGAATGAAGTTCTAGCTTAAAGAATAGCAAGCTTCAATGAAAAGCTTGCTGAGCTTTAATGGAGAATGAAATTTGGTGAGGTTTAGGGAAAAAGAAGGTGGTGATTGAGAAAGAATGTTGCAGAAAATTCAGAGAATGGAGAATGAAAATTCAGAGCAAAAGAGAGAATGAAGAGTGAAAAATTCAGGATCAAAGTGAAGGTCTCTTGCAACAACGCGAGGGTTTGCTTAAATAGACCATAGGCTTGAAGTGAGTGGAGGCTTGTAATTTGGTATGGACTTAGTTAAATGAGGTTTGACATTTGGTTAGGAGTTAGTTAGATTCAACTCACTGAGTTGGGTTCTAACTCAGTTAGTTATTAGTTGACTCGGTTAGGGAATCCCAATGCAACTCAAAGATCAAGTGGTTTAAATGAGTGGAAATAAGGGTGCAAGATGAGCCTTATTGATAGTGAGGTAGTGGAGCAAATGTAGCTGATATTTTCTGGTGTAATCACATGTCTAGAACCTTCTACAAGATGCTAGAATGATGTAAGCTAAAGGAATGGGACAGAAGCTGTTACGGTGTGGAGAGGCAATTTAAAAACAGCAAAAACAACAGGTTCAATCGGCTACAGGAATCCTGGTAACCGGTTACCAGTGCCAAAATGTGCCTTCCTTGGGCTATTGAAGAGGATGTAACTGGTTAACCTGATTTGGGTAACCGGTTACCACAGTCAAAAATCATCTTTTCTAGCTTGGAATGAGGCGTTTTGGCTGTGGTTCCGTGCTCCGACCCTGTGCCTGGATAAATAGGCATATAAATCCTTCTCTTTTGCCTATATTGATGGTTTGATGACTTTTCTGGGATACAATCAATCACAGCCTCGAAACTCTGTGGGGATTTGTACATACCTGCAGTAAATCCACAGATAAAAATGTTGATGTGTATGCTAGGGATGCAAGTGCACATGCTTATGCAAAAAGCAAAAGGGAGGTCAAATTTTGGGTTACGACAATAGCCAAAATAATCAATTAGGTCATTAAGTCTAATCGGTTATTTAGTTGGAAAAAGTCTTCCAATGAATCACATAGACCTTAAATACATTGGCTAGGCCATAAAAATATTTTCAAGTGATTTTATCAATTAGATAGAGGCCTTATAAACATTATGTGTGTGTGCTTATGTGCATGTGTGTATGTACGTGCGTGTGTACGTTTGTGTGTGTGTGTGTGTTGCCTTAGTATCTTAAGAGTTATGCTCCTACTTTCACAAGACTCTGGTCACTCACACGGACACAACCGAGCGATCTTTCATACTTCTTCTCTTTCACAACTCGGAGGATTTCAAGTTCCTTTTCCAAATTCACCGATTATATAAGCACTTTACTAGAAACTTGAATCTTTTACTTGACGAGGCTTCTCTGATGGTCTCATCTCCTCATGGTCCACCTCCTCCACTTTTCAACAACTGTTTTAAGGGAAAACATCAGAGAAATCACCCCTATTGATTTCAAACTCAACTTTGCCAAAATAATCGATTAGGTCATTAAGTTTAATCAGTTATTTAGTTAGAAGAAGTCTTCCAATCAATCACATAGTCCTTAATTACACTGGCTAGGCCCTAAAAATATTTTTAGGTGATTTTATCAATTAGATAATGGCCTTATAAACATTGTGTGTGTGTGTGTGTCAGTTCAAGATTCAAGATGAGTGTAATGAAAAGTAAAGAACAAATAATGTACCTTGTTCTTCACGTGTGAACTAATTTTATACCTTGGATCAAGTGGATTGAATTTGAGATTGATTAGGCCATATTCATTTGGGCCTTTGGCCGGCCCAAAATAGTATTCATGACATTCTTACTTTGTGGTATTTAATATTTATGATTAAATAAAAAATTTCTTACTTAAAACAACAATTTATGCTAGTAATAAAAGGGCAGAGAGAAAGGCAGCGGAAAGGTAAGTAGTAAAGTAAATGACCAAATTTAATGAGATAGGGTTAAAGAGATGACACCAAGATTTATACAGGTTTTGCCGAATGTTGGCCTACTCCTGCCCCTAAGATATCTTCTTGATAGTTATAATAATAATCTTGAGTTTTTATAGGTTATGCCCACAAACCTTTGTTACAAGCGAATCCAGAGATTTTATATTGGCTTATCCCCCCAACCTAACATGAGCATTTTACCTCGGGCTAAACTCAAAAACTAAAAAGAAATTTAACCGTCTAATATCAATAACCAAACATAACTTTTATCGACAAATTTCTAGAACCAAACCAATATTTTTACTTGGGTATCTCAAAAAACAAAACATGAACCTTCAAGAGAATCGCACTCTTGAAATAAACATTGGCACAACACTATTGCAATACTTTCCTCACAAGTAGTTTTCGCTCACAAGGCACTAAGGAAACTATGGTGAAGAGAAAATATAAATTAGATGGGAGAAAACTAATAAAATGTTAATAAATAGGAAAAATCTAAGTTCTAGTGTGATTTTGAATGAGGAGAGACCTCTTTTATATAAGATAAAATGTGGCTAAAAAGAAAATAATACATGGGCTGAATTAATTCCATAATCAGTTAGGCTAGTCGATTATTTTTTGACCCCTAATTTGTCTGGAACGCTTTTTGAAGCTCTTAGGCCACCGTGATTGCCCTAATTTTTGCTTTTTCGGGTTTTCAACTCATCGGGATTTTTTTCTTTACTATTTTTTGGAACAACTCATGGAGTTTTATATTTTGGTTTGGAAAGGTTTGTGACTATCATGTCAATGGTTATTAAGGAACAACTGTCATGGAGTTTTTACCATTGAATGACTTGTTCTTTGCCACAACTGCTGCCGATTGACAATCACAATGCAACGACATTGATAGAGTTTGTTTAATTCATAAAGGAATATTATTCAAGAGGTTTCTTAACCATTTAGCTTCACTACCAGCCAATTCCAGAGCTATGAACTCTAATTCCATAATTAATCTATCTATAATGGATGCTTGACTGATCTCCATACAACTGCACCTCCACCGAGTGTAAACACATAACCACTAGTAAATTTTGTCTCACCTGAGTTAGACATCCAATTAGTATCGTACTATGCTTCTATTATAGTTGGAAATGCATTATACTTATACCATAATACATGGTACCTCTCAAATATTTGAGAACTCTAGAAATAGCCTTTTTAGTGATCCTGATTGGGGTTATGTGTATATCTACTCAATATACCAATTGCATATGCAATATCAAATTAAGAAAAATTCATTAAATGTAGTAAGCTCTAAATAGTTTTAGGGAAGTCACCATTTATTGCATGTAGGCAGATTTGGTGGCCATGCTTCTTGAGTTATTTTATAAAAATGTTACTTGGACATCAATTTGAGAGAATGTTGAAACATGGCGCTTTTTGTACAAGGACTCCATCTACATTGAGAACGCTGTCCATAGAAATAAAAAAAATAATGTTGATGTTGATGAATATTGGAAAAATAGAGACCATGACATGGTAAGAAGCTGTTGTTCGTTCAGGTATTTCATCGAACAAGTTGTAATTATTTTTTGATTTTCTTTATTGGCACTTGAAAGTGAAGTTTTTAGCCTGCTAAATATCATTGAAATGGTGCATTCCAATTCTTTCTTCTATCTATCTAACCTACGATACAACAAGTAGAAGAGCAAGATGATGAAGGAGAAGAAGAAGAAAATCAAGATGAACAAGAAGAAGATCACTAAATTTAGGAAAGTTTGTAACCCCTGCAATCTACTGCGTTTTTTTGTAGTAAAACAAAATGTTGATTTTAAGTGACATGGTGTGCCATGATAGCCTTCGTTAGACCAAATAGACGGCAGAGACCAAAATTATGAACGAAAAACTTTAGGAGAACCATTACTTAAAGAAAATTTTTATAGGGACTAAATCTGGATTTTGAGTTATTTATAGGGACGAAAACACATATTTAATCCTACATTTTATTTCTATTATTTATAATAATTTATCTCAAATTTTATAAAGATTCCCTTCCTTCTCCATGATGTGACATATTTTTTCCTTTCTTTTTGCATGATGACAAAAGGGGGGGAGAATGAATAGGGTAGAAATAGTTTTAAATTAAAATAATAATAATAATAATAATTTAATTTTTTTAATGCATAAATAGAGGGAGAGCATAACACAAAATTTCTCAAATTTTAAAAATCAAAATCTTAATTACAAGAAATTTGTCATCATAAAAAATGAGGATATTGTAAAAGAAAAATCGTTTTTGATGTTTTGAAGATCAAAAACTATGGTATAAATATAATTAGGATCATGATCTTATTTGCTATTTGATGAGTTCTCTTGAGTGGAAATAAATAAGTTAGGTTAATTTATTCTCACTCAAGATATTATATTATAGTATAATGATCCTTAAAAGAATTGATGAGTCCAAGCTCTTGAGGTTGTCATCAATTTTGGTAAAACTAACTTAGCAGAAAGATGTTGGACAAGATGTCCTAACATGATGAACTAACTACAGGTTTAGATGTTAGACAAGATGTCCTATCAGGTGGATTCGACATCTTTGTCTGTTACAGATTTGGAATAACTGTATTTATGTTCCAGGTGTGATTGGAATATGATTTGATCCTAGGTGGCATATGAGATTGAGGAATCAGAGATTCTGATTCTAAAAGGAATATGCGGTTTCCATGTAAGGAAACATTTTTGGAAAGTTGGGATTGAAGAAAAGAATAGGTCGTAGATTCTATGGAGCAGAATTGCTGCGTTTTTGAAGCTCAAATCCAATTATGTTTTGCTATATAAATAGGATGGATTTGACCTAGAATGGGTGGAAGTTTTACAGCTGTTATTGAGTACTAGGGTTTGTACTTTTGTGAGCCTCTCTTGTATTGTGTGAATACCTGAGTAGGACAGTTAATTGAGTTGTAATTTTCAGTCACTGGTGTGATTGAAAGGGAATGAGAAGGGTCTCATACCTAGGAGTGTCTTAGGTAGATATCTAGGAAGGGTAGTTTCTAGGTGCTAAGTTGTAAACGTTGGAGTTTAACTTAGAACCAATTCTACTTAGTTGATTTCATTCCTGGCTTGGTAGCCCCCAGACGTAGGTGTTGTTGATCAACGAACCGGGTTAACAATTTCTATGTGTTGTTTTCTTTCTACTGTTTGTTTCTGTTCTTCCTTAATCATAGTGAGAAACAGAGATTAAGTGTCACGACATTCTTGCCGAAATCTTAGTGATCTGCTTAACCAGAATTTCAATTGGTATCAGAGTAGGCATCCTGCTTTGTATCTGGGTGAGATTCAGGGATGATACTTTCTGATTTGATGGATAAAGAAGGAGGAATTCTAAATAGACCACCCATACTTGATGGTTCCAATTATGAATATTGGAAAGTGCACATTGTAACACCCCAATTTCCATCGCGGATAAATAATACACAATTAAATCAGAGTGAATAATAATAAAAAAAATCTTTTCGACAGAAATAAGGATACCGCATTTGAGAAAAACATAATCCACCTGCTCATAACTTTGATACATAACACAAAGTGGAATAAATAATAACAGGAAACTTTTTCCAACAAAAGGAAAGTTCAATTATGGAATAAAGCGGAACGATCCATAATTGACTCGTTTTACAAAATAAGTTGTTTCATAACATCAAAATATACATACGAGTTATCAAAATATATACGTTCACATATATAAACATAATTAACAAAAGCGTCCCCCCCGACTCCCGTGTTACGTATCAGAGCTGACACCAAAGATCTAAGCAAAATGAAGATCTAACTCTTCCACTTGCCTCCGCAGCGGCTAATCTGCATTATGCCATAAAAAGCATATTCCAACAGAAGGGTGAGAAACACAATTATAATATAATTGCATACAAATATGTAATTACATGAAATACGCATGCAAAAACATTCTCACCACAGCGTATACCATAATTCAAATACAAAACAAAATAATTCATAACTCATGCATCCATCACAAAGGCATATCAATCATGCTCAATACATTTATCACCAATGTATATCAACTCATCAATCCCATTCACAAATTCCCATACATAATCAATCCATTCACAATTTCCCACACATAATCAATCCATTCATGATTTATGCAAATGCACAAAGACCGACAAACGACTCTATGCAATGCGGTACCAATCCATCCATCATTCTCATCATCATTAATTCACTCAGGAATTAATGGAATCATCGCTTGTTACTTAATGTAACTCCCCATCGGGCAAACGATGTTCCCCGTCGCTTTAGGACCTCTTGGTATAAGGCTCACGACGTTTATGGATCGCTTTAGGTCCTCTTTGTATACGGCTCATGATCCGATCGCTTTAGATCCTCTTTGTATAAGGCTCACGATCATCTATAATGTCACTTTAGGTCCTCTTTGTATAAGGCTCACGACCGTTACAGCAGATTCCCTCTGGAATCGTTTCGTCGCTCACACCCCACAAGGGCACACGACATCACATGGTGCATATTCATGATACATGGCATACCAATGACTCATGAACATCAAATGCATATACATATATAACCATGTGAACCATCTCAACATCAATAATCATGCATTGTAATCAAACCCAAAACAATGCATTTATTTGCCATAAGGCCACCAAATAACACACATTGAATTTCACCTAAACAATGCATTTCATCATAATCCACAAACCACAACAATTAGCATTTTAGCATATACACTCATATCAATTCACATCAAGAATTACTCACCATCAACCATAACAATCCTGCAATCATACAATGATACTCACAACACTAGGATTCACGCCACGAAGGCTACCCACATCAACATACATTAATACCATACATTTGTATTCAAGTCAACAAAGTATTTTGCCATAAGGCCACAATAATTACAACAACTTATCACATGCTTCAACATCATATAAACCACATAAAAGTTCCACGTCATATAACAATAGCACAACACACTGTAAAACACCGACCGCACGCATTTAACGCGATAAAAACCCGACAACCCAACACTTTTATACAATCACGACTTAAATAAATCATCTACTGTCCTCCAAACCATTTTTAATAGAAATAATATTTCATTAGTTTTCCATCGCTTCGAACAGGGGTCAAAACGGACTTACGAATCAAAAGATATGGAGGAAACAAGTTGGAAAAATCTGCCACGCTCGCTCCAAGGCTCGTTAGGCGAACACTTAGCGAACCAAGTCAGTGGAAAAAGGGCATAAAGTTCGCTAAGCGAGCTTCTAGGCGAATATTCGCCTTCGGCTCGCCCCGGGGTTCGCTAGGCGAACCCTCGACCAAACATTCGCTTTCGCGTTCGCCAGGTTCGCTAGGCGAACAAAGCAGAATTTTGAAATTCGCAGCAGTGCGAAACCAGAAACATTTGGGTCCAAACTACCAATTCTTCACCGAAACCTCTTCCAATCCATACCATAACAACCAAAACATGTTCCAACATAATCAACAAGTATTCCCATGCATTTGTATCGCATTTCAACCGTGAAAACATTGATTTCTATTCATATTTCTCATTTCAACCTAGAATTGAAAAACTATGAAAAAAAAGTAAACATTCAAACACACACATACATATTCATACACAAGCATATAATAACCTAGTTTCTCACCCTTACCCGATTAATCATGCTTTGAAGTGTCAGTTGAATCGATTTCTTAAGCTTTAAGTTTTCCTCTTTTTTTTCTTCTCTTCTCACTCTCTTTTTCTCTTCTCTTTCTCTCTATTTCTCTTAAACTTTCTTTTCTCTCTTTCTATTCTCTAAGTTTCTATTCAAGAAAAGCAATAATATCTAACCAAGCAAAATGACCAAAATACCCCTACACTCAATTTTCTCGCAAACGCTCCCAAAACGCGATAAAACATAATAACGATAAACATAACATATCGTCAAATAAAAGTCAAGAATAAAATAATATAAAAACAAAAATAATTAAATCGACTTGATTAAATAAATTGGACAAAACGGGGTGTTACACACATGGTGGCGTTTATCAAGTCCATGGATGGTAAAGCTTGGAAGTCTTTGGTTAAAGGGTGAGATCCACCAAAGATCAAAGTGTAGCGCGATTTTTGTGGTTTCGAATCACTATCACTTTGGTACTACAGTTTGATTCATTTTTTATCCTGTGAAGCTGATTAAGGAAGGGAAATAGACGTCTCCAATTAACCCTGCTTGCATACTGAATTTAAACAGATGACTGTTGGTTTACAGATGCTATCAAAATGAGGGTCTTGTCTTAGGTTATTTTGCTTAAGAATACCGGGTCTAGACTATTTGCGAGGCTTTTGGTAAAGTGTTAGATCTAATGCTTTTGGTTGATTGACGGAGGTACTGGATTTTGAGTTTTTGATTAGTATGCTCGCTAAGATTTCGCAATCTTATGCCTGCGTATTCCCGTTTAACGAAACAGGGAAATCAGAACGATCGTAGTTCCCTCCTATTTTAAGGGAGGAAAAAGTAGTTTTGGTGTCTTGTTCAAAGCCTAAGACAGAGGCTAAACGGAGTATTTGTGTCTTGTTCAAAGCCCAAGATTGAAGCTAAAAGGGTTTGACTGAGAGATAATTTGTCATCTCTAAAGAGGAACTGTTGATGTGCGTATGCCTTGATTAAAGCACAAGTTTGATGCTAAAAGGTTGATTGACTCAACCGGGGGTTTCTCTATACAAAACCTAAGAGGAGGCTATTGACCCAGCAAGAGGGTGTTTATTATTTGTCTCGTACGAAGCCCGAGATAGAGGCTAAAAGGGTTGACTTAACAAGAGAGTACTAACAAGTGACTGACTCAACAAGAGAGTGCTTTTATATGCCTTGTACAAAGCCCAAGATGGAGGCTAAAACGGTTTGACTCAACAAGAGAGTACTTATCTGTCTTATACGAAGCCCAAGACAGAGGCTAAAAAGGTTGACTCAACAAGAGAGTCTTTTATACTCAACAAGAGAGTGATTTGATGTCTCGTACGAAGCCCGAGATAGAGGCTAAAAGGAAAGTGACTCAACAAGAGAGTCTTGAAAAGTGATGGACTCAACAAGAGAGTCTGAAAAGGTTAAATCCGCTAGGGGAAATCATTGTACAAAGCCCAAGAGGAGGCTAACGTCGATGAGGAAGGATCATTATACAAAGCCTAAGAGGAGGCTATACTTTTGCCGGGGATTCTTGAGATCCCGAGGAAGGTCCAAGAAGGGAATAAATCCTTGCAAGGGAATGCAAAAGGAATTGATAGATCAGAAACCTTGAGGCTCTGGTTTGAGATAGCGTTATCTGACCGAGTCGGGGAATTTTGGGAGAAGGACGGGGTTTTAGAACCCACAAGTTTTAACTCGGCTGGAGATTAATCCAAAATCCGGGGTTTCTCCTATGTTTGTAGGGAACTTGAGAATGTCTTTGAGACTCAAGGAGATTTAGAATGTCCAAGTCTACTGGTAGAGTTTTATCTTTTGTATGATGCCCAAGAGGAGGCCGACTCATTTAAGGGATGAGTATCAACCCTAAAATTGGTCTGAAGGTTTTGACTCCTTTTAGAAAGACAGCTCTAACGAAGGATGACTAAGTTCTGTCCTATACCTTTAGGAGGTCGTGAAGGTACTTGTACGAAGCCCAAGAGAAGGCATGAGAACTTCTAAGAAGCCGAAGAGTCCTTGTACAACGCCCAAGAGGAGGCGGGGACGCTTTTAGGAAGCTTGTGGGTCCCCAAACCAAGAGAAGTTCAAGAAATGCAATTCACAGAGAAGAGTTCATTCCAGGAAAGTTCGAGAATTTGGAAGAAACTCAAGAGATGCTATTCACAGAGAATAGATCAACTCTGGGGAGTAGAGTTTCTTTGACAATTTCTAAGGGTGACAGTCTGAGAAAAGGTTCACCGAGAATACTGCCTTTCTCTTTGTTCCATATTGTTTAACCCCAAGAGAAGGGAAGACTGTATCTGGAATCCTATGGGGGATCTAGTTTTGTTTGTATTCGAGAGTGACCAACAGGCTTTACCTAGTTCTAGACGTAGTTGCCGGGGAAAACTCTAAATAACTATACTAGTACCACACAGTTGATATATGACACGTATATAAAAGGATGTGAAAGAAGACTTACAGTGACACAACCCCACAATACGGTTATATATATATATATATGAAAGCGGTAAATGAAAGCGAATAAACACTTACCCGTTGTAGAGCTTCCATGTTGTTTTGTTAGTTGTTCAACAAAGAAATTAAAGAAAGTTTTGATAACAACACGTATTTGAATTCAAAATCAAAGGAGAAAGTGCTTTGAAAAGATTGTTGGGGCTTACAGCTCAAGGAGAGGCCCAAGTTTTAACGATGATCGCACCGTTGTTTTGAAAACTCAACTCAAGGAGGCCCAAATATTTATTTTTGTACAAGAGATGGGGCTTACAACTCAAGGAGAGGCCCAGGGTTATTTGTTTGAAAACGGTGATCGCGCCGAGGTTTTTGAAAACACAGTGGGTCTTATACAACCTCTGAGGCCCAAAAAGTTTTGGTTTTAAAGAGGGATTGGGTCTTACACTCTATTAGAGGCCCAAAAGTGTTTTTTAAGAAAAGAAATGGGTCTTATAGCTCAAGGAGAGGCCCAGTTGATTTAATTTTGAACTAGCGATCACGCCGAGATTTTTGAAAATGTGTTGGAACTTATACAATTTCTGAGGCTCAAAATGGTTTTTATCTACAAAAGGATGAGACTTACACTCTACCAAGAGGCCCAAAGAGTTTGGAATATTTGATTATGATTAAAATCAAAGAAACCCTAATTTTCACCTTTTAAAAGTAATTTTTCAAAGGAAATTAATAAAAAATGACAAAAATACCAAATAAGTTTAAATAAACCACTTGTGATTTTTGGTTAAGGTTTGAAAAATGAGGTTTTAATCACAAGATGATTTAAAACTCATTTGGTTTTGATTTTCAAGATGAATATTCATTTTAAAATGTTTTAAAAAACAATTAAAATGAATTTATTCACAAAAATACCAACTATATTAAATAGATAATATAAATTTGATTTTCTTGTAGAATATAATATTTTACTATTTTTGTGATTTTTCAGAAAAAGAACCAATAAAAATGATAAAAATTGAGTGAGAAATTAATTTTTCAAATCATTAATAAAATACTATGAAAAAAATAAAAATAGGAAAAAGTGATAAAAAAGAGGTCTGGGGTGAGGGGGATTCGAACCCCAGAGCTCTCGGTTGCTAATAGACACAAACCAGCTGATCAACCACTGGGGCGCAATGCCAATTCATTTAATATATGGCAAGGGAAAAATATATAGCAAACTTAGTTGGTTTTCTGAACCATGGCGCCATGGCCATCTTCATCATCAAGCTCAGATGCGTGAAGCTCTCTAACTCATTCGTTTTCTCAACCATTTATCATAATTCAAACACCAATTTCATTCGTTTTTGAATAAGGAATATGATGGTAATATTCAATTTTGTTGAAATGGATTGAATCAGAACATAACAAGTTAAAACCTGAAGAACCCTAAAATTGGCATGAACTCAAGGAAATCCTATATACGAATTGTAAACAACAATTGATTGAGGGGACACACTAAACATATGATGACAAGCAATTGGCAAAAGTATCATGCGAGGAAATATGCATCGATCATGTTATGAGAGTTTTGAGGCTTACCTTGATGCCAGCTGAAATGGAATTCTGCACAGATGGTGTTCCAGAAGTGATTTGATGATTCATGCAACTTCAATGGATGTTGTTGAGTGGATTGCAAGCCTTGGAACACTTTGAAAATCTTTGAATCAAGTTGGAGGAATCCAACTGCAGAATGGATGCATAATGGCTTGGTTGAAGAGTGATTTTGGGCTATACGTGTTACAGAGGTGATTTAAGTGTTTGAACACCTCACATACATCATATGTGATGTGTTTGAGCAATTGGATTTGATTATTCAAGGTTGCAACTCAAAACCCGACGGTGGTTGCTAAAAAACAAAGAAGTTTGGTACTTAAGAGAGAATGAGAGAAAACAATGCTGTAAGTTGCTTTGGTGTGGTTTGAATGATCAGTTGGAACCTCTATTTATAGGTGATCAACTCTTGTCTTGGAGGAATAGTGAATGGTTGCAAGATCAGATCGCTTTCAAATGGATTGGCTTGGCATAAATGCCTCTTGCACTAGGTGAAACAGCTGTCCCAAATAATTCCACATTCCTCAGTCATTTTAATTGTTGTTTATTAGGGCATCTTGACTACAAGTGATCAGAATCTTGAAAGTGCACTATTTGAATTAAATTGCCTTTGAATTCCATGTATTTGTTCCACTATTCATCATGCCAAAGGATGAGCTTTGAAGCATTCTTGGCCTAACTTATCAGGTTAGATCAGATGCATTATGATCAGATTGAATACAGGTGGCATGGAGATCACAAGCCTTGACTCAGAAATCGCGTGAAGCAAGAAAACTTGAAAATTGATTTTTCAAAACAGTTGTAGCAGCATGACTTTGGGCACGGATTTCTCTTGGCTCAACCTGAGTTGTTTCATGCCAATAAGTTCCTTGGATTGTAGGCAACATGTATAAAAACTTTGATGTTTATATATTGAATTGATTCAGCTTGCAACTGTGTGAAAAAATCCCACAAGTTTTGGTGTTTTCAACAAAATCTATCTTGGACAAAATTTTGTCTAAGTGTTGAAAACGAGGGATTTTCATGTTTTTAGTGATTTTGATCCAATTATAACTTGAAATCTATGAGGAATTGGAATGAGGTGTAGTTGACACTTTTAAATTATGCCATGAGAGCTACAAATCCATCTTTGGATCAGCCAAAATGGTTGCTTGGATCACAAGTTATGATCCTTGGAAGTTGGTACCCTAGCCACTTTGTTCCATAACTTAGAAAATTTCTAAGTTTTTTTATGGTTACCCCTTTTACAAGTTATCCCACTTTTCTTGATTTTTCTTGATGAATGATGATTCCAATCACACATTAACATCATTTTAGGGTTAGGGAACCATAATTGATCAAAAAATCAAAAAGACAAACTTTGACTTTTGGGCACAATTGACTTTTTATAAGATGAATTCCAAACTGTGCGATCCTCTACGAAATCAAGTCCTTGACCTAAATCAAACTTGATGGATTGATTTCATAGGTGTTATAGGGTGTATTGAATCATGTCCCAAGGTTTGGGAGCATGTCTGGGTCAAAAGTCAAAGGCACGATTGACTTTTTCTTCAAAAACCCTAACCGTGGTTCAGATGAAATTGAAACTTGTTGATCAAGCTTCTTGGATCAATCCATTGTTGTAAATGGATCAATGTAGTGTATTGGAGGACCTCAAATCATATCTTGAGTTATTGACTCATGTTTTGTCCCAAAAGTCAACTTAGGGGTGAATTAGGTCAAGAAACCCTAATTCCTGATTTTTGATAAATGCATCCCCTGAGGCTAAATTGACTTGATGATTGGGCCCATGAGGTCCCATGGAGTATCTTAAGTTATGTTTTGAAGCATTGGCTCATGCCCAAAGGAAAATTTCCACCTGGAGGCCTTGGTCGATCAAAACCCTAATTTGGTGACACTTGCGATTTTGAGGCTTAATCCACTCAGAATGCTGCAACCTTGTGCATGATTCCTGATGTGGGAGTCCTCTTGATACTTTATGGATGTTTGAGAGGTTAGACAAGTTGAAGATCATGTCATTTCTTGATTAATCCTTTGTCTAAGGCTCAGAGAGGGCTTGAAACCCTAATTCTGATTGTAGTGAATGCTCAACCATATTTGGGGAGATTGATGAGGCATAATGATACATCCATTTTGTGGTAATGATTTACACAATGATGGGAAATCTTAGTGGTCAAAATTTGGGGTATGAAACAAAGACAAAGATAGGAAGCTCACTAATGAGCTGAAACCTGAGGAAGACTGGGATGATGAAGATGATAAGCTTGCTCAAGGAAATTCCAAAGCCTTGAATGCCTTGTTCAATGGTGTGGACAAGAACATCTTCAGACTCATCAAGAACTGCACTGTTGCAAATGATGCTTGGAAAATCCTAAAGACTGCTCATGAAGGTACCTCTCGAGTTAAATCTTCAAGACTTCAGCTTCTCACCACTATGTTTGAGAACTCGAGGATGAGAGAAGATGAAAGTATACATGACATTCACATGAACATCATTTATATTGCCAACACATCTAGTGACCTTGGGGAGAAAATTCCTAAAGCCAAGCTGGTTCAGAAGATTCTGAGGTCTTTTCCCAAGAGGTTTGATATGAAAGTGACAGCTATTGAAGAAGCTCAGGACCTAAATACTATGAAAGTAGACGAACTTGTGGGATCTCTCCAAACTTTTGACATGGCAATCAGCGAAAAGGATGGTCGACCCCGAACTTGAACATGGTCGAATCTCTTTGCGATCCAACTGATTTTGGAGGTCTGCTCGTATGAGATATCATCCTTGGTTATTTTCCAAGCATACTCTACAGCGCTCATAATTGTGCGGTGGTTCCCGACCATATCCGCTTTGTATACAGTGCATTTTTACTAGGTCTATTTTTGTTGAGCGGATATCACGACTTTGATGTCTACCAGGATCCCCATCAGTCATGCGAATCTGTTGTGTGACTTCATCCAGGTAGATCGGAAGCAACCAGTGGTCCAGCAGATGTTGAAGGGTTCTTTGCACAAGCGCACACCCTTTGTCGTCTTCGCAGCATTCTTTATAGTCTAGATAATCATGTAAAGCCAGAAAACCAAGCCTGACCAGCTTAACATGTAATTCCACTATACTAGTATTCATCAAGCGTATGTCAAAGATCTAAACCATATTGACTTGATGGTTATTTCCTTTGCGGTAGTCTTGGATCCATACGAGATCCATCTGAAGTTGGAGGACCTCTTGTATAAAAGAGCATCCCTGATTGTCTGTTGAGCTGATTGGACAAGTGTTGTAATCGTGCTGTGGTAGATTATAATACTGACTTTGTCTCTAATGCATCGCCAATAAGTTGACGTTCATCGCAAGAATGTCGTGGTTCTAACAATATTGGAATGTGCATGGGCCATGGTTACTTCACGAATCCTGTGATCCTGAATCCATCCCAAATCCATTTGTTCTTGCAGAGCTGCTTGTACTACGAAACACCCTTGATTGTCCTTGGAGCAAATATCACACTGTTGATAGTTGTGAGATGGCACATGACCGTACCCGCTCTGTCTGCAATGCATATTCACCAGATTGGTTCCTAATAAGAGTACATTATGAATTTGATAACTGTTGACAGGTTCTCCTTCTATCAAATTCACTGTAGTCTTCGAATGTTGCGGTAATGGGTTAGTTTGAACGGTTAGATTTGTATCTTTGAAAGATAAGACCCCATTCATGACAAGTTTTTGTACATCAGACTTGAAGCTGAGACAATTCTCAATGTTGTGTCCCGTTCCTCCTTGATGGTAAGGGAAACTTTGATCTGCTTTGAACCAAAAAGGTAGATTTTCTGGTACTGTAAGAGGCGTCCTGGTTTGGACGTCCCCCTTGGCCAGTAGAAGTGGAAGTAGTTCTGCGTACAACATCAGTATAGGGTCAAACCTTGATGGTTGTGTCGTATGATTGTTGTTGTTGTACTATGGATGAGCCTGCTCAAAAGGCTGTTGCGGCCTTTACTGATACTGTTATTGATTTGGTTGACTCTGAGCAACCTATGGTTGATATGTCAGAGCTGGCGTCAGGTTGATAGTGGGAGTTATCACCGCTATCGGTTGATACCTTCGCCTTTGCTTTCCCAAAGAGATATTACTGATATCCTGCTCTTTTTTCTTTTGGAAAGCACTACCGTATCTGTTAGTACTGCTAGATGGCTCTGCATCTTTAACCAATCGTCCTTCTCAGACTGCTTCTTAGAGGTGTACTCCCATGTTCCCCATTTCAGTGAAGTCACTAGGTGTACTGGCGACCATTTGGTCATAATAGAACGAGCTTAAGGTTTTCAGGAAAATCTTTATCGTCTCCTTTTCCTCAAGAGGGGGACAAATCTGAGTGGCAATTTCACACCATCTCTGAGCATATTCTTTAAAATTTTCTTTGTCATTTTGTGACATTGCCCTGAGTTGGTCCCTATCTGGTGCCATGTCCAAGTTGTATTTATACTGCTGAACGAAGGCCGCCCCAAGATCTCTGAAATTACTGATCTTGGTGCGGTTTAAACCCATGTACCATTTGAGTGCAGCACTGGTTAAATTGTCTTGGAAGTAATGGATCAGTAGCTGTTGATTTTTTGTTTGGGTTGACATTTTTCGAGCGTACATCACCAAATGACTTTGAGGGCAAGAGTTGCCTTTGTATTTTTCAAAGTCAGGCACCTTGAATTTGTGCGGGATCTTTACATTAGGGACCAAACAAAGGTCTACGGCGTCTTTTCCGAATAGGTCCTGACCGCGAATGGCATGCAGTTCCTTCTGCATTTCCAAGAATTGTTCCTGGAACTCATTCATCCTTTCGTACATGCCTTCGTTTCCACCAGAAATTACTTGCGGAATTTATCCTTCTGGGACAGTGTGTACCACTGGTTGTGGTATAGACATTACAGCGGTGACTCTTGGCGCTTCAGTACCCTGAAGTTTGTAACCTTCAGGAGTTATTGTTGTAACCCTTGCGTCTTCATTTTCCTGAAGTTTGTAACCTTCAGGTCCAATGGTTCCTGCTACGATTTCTGGGTCTTCAGTGACTGGTGGGATATATCCTTCAGGTATAAAGTTGAAAGGCATGTCCCAGGGGCGCCCTTTAGGCATGTTGTATTGAGGATGATTATCAGGTGTCTCCAATATAGGTGTAGATGTAATCTCTGAGATCACAGTCCTTTGATGTTGTTGCTCCCGGGATGCTGCCAGGGTTTGCAGGTTGCTGTGAAGTTTTTCCAAACTTTCCTTTAGAGCGTCGATTTCTTCTCTCAGCCCTCTGTTCTCTTCCTCGAGATTGTCCATTTTCTTTTGTCGATTGGCCGAGTATTGTATGAGTGAGACAGTTTGACTCTAGAATTGTGGCACATACGCGAGACTCAAGGATAAGAAAAATGTGTTATGTGAGAATGATGAATGATATGCAATAACATATTTTTTTAGTTTTAGTTTTAATAAAAAAGAAACTTCAACAAATAGATTGCAAATATCACACTGTGGGGGGTGGAGACCCCTTTTATTGAATTTGAAAGATTGCAGTATTTTACAAGGAAAAGTACAATATTTTACAAAGTGTTGTAAGGAAATGTCTAAGCTCATGGATCCAGAGTCCTCTCTGAAGAGAGCTCAGATGCCGGTTCCTGTATTTTTCTTTTCTTTGATCGGGTCTCTTCAGCCGTTGTCGGGTCGTCATTCCTTTGCTAAGTGAAAGGGGCGAGCAAATTTCTTCGGTCTTCCTGACTTTCTAAAGCATGTTGTTCTAATATCTAAATTAGAGCATCCTTCTCCTTTAACAGTTCCTGAATCTTGGTACATTCCAAATTAAGGATTTGGTATTTATTTTTCCAAGAGATCTTTTCACGTTGAACTTTGTTGAGAGCGACCTGCAGTTTTTCCACATCAAACATGAAATAAAGGACAAATTCCTTTAAAGGAAAAACTTTTTGACGAGGGTAAGACATCCTCAGCTTGAGGGCTCTAGTTTGCACCCTGTGGAGATAAGGTTCTGAAGAGGAACAATTCGGTCTTCCCATGAGGGGTACGTTAAGGAAATTTCCACATTTGTTAATGATCTCTATCCCTTCGTAAATCTGATTGTACTAATCTATGTCAGAGTTGGTAAGGGACATAATCCTCTGTGACCAACGTAGAGTACTCTTGTGATCCCAAAAAGCAGCAGCCTTGGGAAAATGGGAAATTAACCATTTGTAGAGTATGGGCACACAGCATGTGATCATTTCTCCGATGTACAAATTCCTTAAGTGTACAGAATGATAAGCATCTGTGAGCAAGGTTGGCACGGGGTTTTGCTATTAAGAATATCTTAACAGAATTGGTATCGACAAAGTTGTCAATGTTGGGAAAAAGGAATAACCCATATATGATCAGAACAAAGACGTCTTCGAAAGCAGTTATGTTTCCTATACTAGCAAAGTATAGAGCTTTCTCCATCAGGAATTTAGCTGGTAAACCCTGGATTCCTCCTTTAGTGGTCATGTGAGTCCTAACTTCTGACTCATCCAAAGAGATTGCTCTTGCAATGGCTTGATCTTTTGGAATTTCTTTCAGTCCAGAAAATAGAGCTTGATCAGTGATAGGTAAATCAATTAGGTGGGAGTACTCTTACAGTGTTGGTGCGAGTTGATAATCCGGGAAAATGAAGCAGTGCTAAATCGGATCGTAGAACTATACCAGTGTAGACAAGATTCCTTCAACCATGTTGACCCTTAACAGAGATAACAACCCTCCGTGTTTAGCTCTGAAAACCTCGGGATTTGTAATCATCCTTCCCAATTTCCTTAAGTCTTCTAGTTTTGGAGCCTTGAAGGTGTACTTGTGCGTGTTTCTTCTACCGAAATCCATAACGCAACCTCTGATATTTGCAATTATTGTTTTAGTTCTTTTGAAAAAATGTTTTTTCTTGTTTGAAAAGAGTTTTTTAATGAATGCATAAATGCAGCACACAAAAACATTTGAAAACATGGGTTCAAGGGTTCAACGTCATGAGCGTGGAGTCATGGCTCTACCCATCCCCAAAAGTTGTACTATTTTGGCCAATTTTTGTACCTGTAGAATGGGTTCTAAAAGGTTCCCAAAGTCATTGACCCCTCATAGGGATACTAACAGCGATCTGATTCACTCGAGCGAGCTGTAATATCCTAGGATGAGTCTCATTTGAGTGTAGTATCACATATCAACTATTCCCGATAGTTACCGCACTACCAAATGGCCATATGGTTAATGTCTACTAAATCCACAGGGTTATGGGTACAACACTGGGATAGACAATGCTTTCACAACAATCGGTCCTTCAACATCGATATTTCCGCATGGGTACCTCGACTGATTCGGTGGACTGCCAAGTTATCTTGGTCGGGATTCACTCTCTATAAGCGTTTCCTGGATATGCCACCACTTATCTTAATGTTCTGTCAAACTTTCCACATGCGTATTAATCGCATTCCCTGTTAACAGAAATTTAAACACGGGTATCAAGTAGTATAACAGTAAATGATATATATTATATAGTAGAAAGTAGAAAATGCCAAACAAAACCTAGACCTCTTAGGAACTCTAATCCTAAGGACTCCCTAGAAGAGTCGCCATTTTTCTGTAGTGTGCAATTTTTGTCGGTGACGCGACCACTGTAACTCAATGGTTGGAATTGGGTGCTACTTTCTGATTTCTTATATCCTATGAAGTTGGAAAGGAATTGGAAGCTATGTAAAACTAACCTTGCACGCAAATGTTTTCTTTAACAAACGCTAAGAGATTGGGGGGTCTGGGGTCAAGTTATACAAAAGGAAGTTGTCAATTACCCAGTGTATATATGGTTATCCATAGATCTTGTGTGGCATGTTTAAATACTTTCTGGTGTTTATCTCTTATAGGTTGGGAAAGTTTCTCCTTTAGCAGTGTTGAGAGAATGTTTTTATTGTTTTCAGGTTTTTCGTTGTTTTTGGTAAGGTACTGGACCTAAAGTTTTTTATTTGTGTGCTCGCTAAGATTTCGCAATCTTATGCCTACGTATTCCCGTTAAAGAAAACAGGGAAATTAGAGCAATCGTAGTTCCTCCTATTCTATGGGAGGAAATATGTTTGGTGTCTTGTTTAAATCCCAAGATTGAAGCAAAAGGGTTTTGACTGAGAGAGAATTTGCCATCTCTAAAGGGAGATATCTCACCTATTCATCACAAGTTGTTGGGTAGCTGATTATAAAGGGGAATTACTTTAACTGGGATATGAGAATCCAGCAATGCCATAATTTCCTTTATAAGGGATATGTCCTAAAGGAATAAAATTTAACTCAATGTAGAGCAATGCCATTTTTCCTTAGGAGTCTTCCATGCTAAGAGAGGGATATTGGCTTGGATGTAAATAATCCAGAGGCTTGCCACTTACAGCTGTTAGATGAAAGAGGAAGTTTACAAGGATAAAAGAGGGACCACAACTTGGATTTTTGAATCAACAAGTGTGCCACTTACAACAGTTATCTGTGATTGGGTTTTTTTTATTGTCTTTTTTGATGTGTGATGTACAGAGAAATGCCTTCCTACAGAGAGAACTTTTGATTTCCTCTGAGGGGATGCTGATTTTTATGTGCCTTGATCAAAGCCCAAGGTTGAAGCTAAAAGGTTGACTCTGTTTAGGGAGTTCTGTGTCTGTCTTGTACAAAGTCCAAGATTGAGGCTAAAAAGAATTGACTCTTCTGGGGAAATTTTTGTATGTCTTGTACAAAGCCCAAGATTGAGGCTAAAAGAATTGACTCCACTGGGGAGAGGTTTTATCTGTCTTGTACAAAGCCTAAGATTGAGGCTAAAAGGTTGATTAACTCAGCTGGAGAATATGATCTGTCTTGTATAAAGCCCAAGATTGAGGCTAACTTTGCTGAGAAAAATTCATTATACAAAGCCTAAGAGGAGGCTGGTTGGGGAATTTATTATATGAAGCCTAAGAGGAGGCTGGCTTCAGTTGAGGATTGTTGAAATCCAGAGACAGATCCAAATTAGGGAATCAACTCTTGTTGAAGATTACAGAAGAATTTAAAATATCAGATGCCCTGAGGTTCTGATTTTGTTTAAGGTTTTATTGATGGTAAAGGTTTAAACCTTGAGTATGAAAACCTATGGAGGTTTTAACTCTGCTGGAGATTGATATGTTGATGAAATGATCAGGGTTTTTCCTGTGTCTTTAGGAAACTTGAGGGTTTCTGTGAAATTCAAGAGGAAATGAGACCAATCTCCTTCTGTTGATCATTAGATCATTTGAGGTACTTTGGATTGGTGATAAGTTTGTCATAAGTTATCTTGAAGAATGATTGATGTAATGGACCAATCTCCTTGCCTTAGTGCTTGGTCCCTTCTTGGTTTTCACTTGTGCTACATGTTTTAGGAGTATGGTTTCTATCATATCTCTAACATGTATGGTACATAAATTGTTATTGACCAGCCTCCCATAGTATGATCTTCCTAATAGATTATGCTACGATTGCTTAACATAGCGCTAAATTTGTCCTGAATCGGATCATTAACTCTAACATCAATACTAACATTATTATTGTGCTAACTTTACTTTATGAACTTTTATTTCATGCCTTTTATTTCTTGCTCTTTACTTTTATGCCTTTATTTTTAGCGTTACATTTCATATTGTTTATGTTTATGCTTCTTTTTCCTTTGTCCACTTGAACATTTTCTTTTGATTTTAAAGACATTAATAAAGGAAAAAACCCTAAAAAACTTGGTTCTATGATCTTTGGACTAATGGTCATTATCCCTAGCTTGACTTGGAGTTTGACTTTTAGACCTATGGATTTTGGTTATTTTTCCCTATGCTATTGGATTATTTTGAGACTTGAGACCTTTGGTTGACTCTTGAAGACTTGGCTCTGATACATAACTTTGACCTTATGGCTTAAGTCCTTCTTTCATTTGATGCTTTTCCTATTTTGTGCTTACTTGTTGCTTATGGCTTAATCCAAAGGAAGGGAATGTTTGCTTGACTTATGTCAGATGCTTGCTATATCCTGGTTAGTTCACAATGCACACACATAGCTTCCTCTTGGGCTACCTTACAATGAGACGGTTTATTTCTTGCTATTTACTTTATGCAATTAGGATATTCTCTTAATTTCCTCCCCTTATTTAATTTTCAAAATCTTTTTCCTTTTTCAAAACCTTCTTGTTTTCAAACTTGAACCACTTTTTCAATAAACCTTGACTTTGTCAAGTAATTTTCAAAACATTTTTCTTAAATAAATGCTATGACATCTCAAGCATATCAAAATAATTTCAAAAGACTTAAAAAATACAAAACTCTTTCAAATCTTTTGTGCCTTTGTGCACCTTTTCCTTTTAAACCTTTTCTTAAGGATAGTCATTAATTGTGTTCTTGTAGTGATGCAACTCATATACTTCCCTAAACTACGAGGTTTTGATCCTCCATTGCACTTTGTTGGCACATCGACATGAGGTTCAGGAAGTCTTGTCAAACAAAAATCTAAAAAAACATTTCTTTTTCTCATCTCCCTAATCTTTTGCAAATGACGCCCTTTTTAAGCCAAACACAAATTTTCAAGAGGTTCCTATAGAGTACTATAGATATGAGGGGTGATAACACCTTCCCTTCGTATAACCAACCCCCGTACCCTTATCTCTTTGTTTTATTAGTTTTGTTTTAAAACTTCTGTGGGTTTTATTCGTTATTTTCCCATTCCTTTGGAAACAATAAATAGTGGTGGCAACTCTTGCTTTGTGAGTTAAGTTAATCAATAGTTTAATCTCAAATTTTTCCCGCCACGACACCTGGTTTTTGATTTATTAGAATTATATGATTTATTATGATTTTGTGTATTTACTTAATTATTGAGTAATATTAATTAAATAAATAGGGGTGGTGAGGGTGTGTGACGTTGAGGTGAGAGTCCGGAGAGTAATTAGAGACTAGTAGAGTTTGATCAAATTATTAGAGTATATTTTAATAACTAAAATAAAGGTATTTTTATTGGATTTATTTAATTTAATAGAAAATAGAGAATTTTAGGGCAAAGTGTAAATTATGAGAAAATAGAATAATAGAAAGTAAGAAGTATTAGTAGTGTTTTTATTAAAATAAAATTAGAGATGAGAAGAGAATTTTGGTGAATAAGGAGATAAGAGTTACTAATAAAAAGGTTATTAAGGAGTTGTGAGAGTTTTCATACATAAAATCATAATTGATGGAAAGAGGAAGAGGCGAGGGCTAGGGCATAGAAAGAGCATCCATTGAAAGAGGTTTGAAGAATTTTGCTGGAGAAATCTAAGGTAAGGGGGGAGAATAACCTTAAATAAGGGCTTATGCATGAGGGGTAGGGTGGAGGAGTCCTTAACCTCCAATAGGGATGATCACTATGATGAATTTTGTGTTTGTTGTTAAGGGATTTATATACTCCCAATTTCATTGATATAAAATTCATGTAAATTGATGTTTAAAACTCTATATTGTTTATATACGTATGTTTTCCACCATTGTTGCGATGATGTATTGTTAATTTAGGTGTTATGGATGATAATAATCCTTATGTTTTCATGTACAATGATATAGGGTATGTTTTAGGCTATTAGATGTCAAAACTTAGGGTTTGGGGTCTGATGAACGACTAAAGGCCGTGGCATGTGCTACGGGCAGCCGTAGTATGTGCTACGGGCAGCCGTAGCAGCCCTCTAGTTTTTGTACCAGAGGCGTTCCCAAAAAGGTTTTTTTGTCCTGGGGAGTGCTACGGGCGAGTGTAACAGCTCCTTGGATTTTGTACCAAGTGAGATGTTTTTTAGCGTAGCTTGAGTTTTGTAACTTCAAATGAGATGTCGTTCAAAGCGTTGGAAACACACAGAGCTACCTCATGGTAGTGCTTGGTGAATTGTTTGAGTTGTAGTCATTTACCTACTGTAGGTATGTTTTGGATGACTTGTATGATTGGTTATCGGATTGTTATGTTCTCAAGATGATGTGTTGTTATTTTGGTGAAGTAACATTAATGAATGCTTATGAAATTACCATTGTTAAGTTGATTTCATTTGTTTTTGTTTATTGATGTTGTAACATTGATTAATTACTGCTGTAGCGTGCAATTTTTGTCAGTGACACGACCACCTTATCGCAAATGGTTTTCTCCTCACCTTAATGAGGAGGAGTGGGGTGCTACTTTCTGATTTCTTATTTATCCTGTGAAGCTGGAAGGGAAAGGGGAGCTATCTAAAACTAACCTTGCACGCAAATAGTTAACTGAACAAACGCTTAAAGAGATTGGGGGGTCTGGGGCCAGGTTATATAATGGGGAGTTGTCAATTACCCATCCTATATGTGGTTATCCACAGGTTGTTAGTTTTAGGTTCTGCTTTGTACTTGATGGTGTTTATCCGTTGATGGGTTGGGAAAGTTTCTTGGGAAATATGAGAGAGAGAGAGAGAGAGAGAGAGAGAGAGAGAGTTTTTGATGACTTTGGTGAGGTACTTGTAGCGAGTGATTTTTGGATGTGGTTGCGAAGCACGATCGCTCTAGTACTACAGTTCGATTCATTTTTTATCCTATTAAAGCTGATGAAGGAAGGGAAATAGATGTCTCCAACTAACCCTGCTTGCATACTGAGGTTAAACAGTCAAAACTGTTGGTTTACAAATGCTACAAAGATTCGGGGTCTCTCCTAGGTTATTTTGTTGACGAGGGGTGCTTTAGGCTATCGGTTAGGATGTTAGGACGAATGTATATGAAATTATGGGATTTTGGGTCTTGTTTAGTGTGCTCGCTAAGATCTTTTCTTTCAATCTTATGCCTACGTATTCCTCTTTACCGAAACAGGGAAATCAGAGCGTTCGTAGTTCCCCCTATTCTATGGGAGGAAATGGTTGTTTTGGTGTCTTGTTCAAAGCCCAAGACGTGAAGCGAAAGGTGGTTTGTATCTTGTTCAAAGCCCAAGATGTGAAGCTGAAAGGTGTTGTCTTTAGAGAGAATTTGTCATCTCTAAAGGGGTCTGTTTGTCACAACTGTTGGGTGACTGACTGTAAAGGAGGATTACTTTAACCGGGATACGCGGATCCGGTAATGCCATAATTTCCTTTATAAGGGACTTTAACCCGAAGGAGAAGACTTTAACTTAGTTTAGAGCAACGCTATCTTTCCTTAGGAATTTCTCATGCTAAAAGAGGGACAGTGGCATGGATGTAGATGATCCAGAGGCTTGCCGCTTACAACGATTAGATGAAGGGGAAGGAGTTGTTGATGTTTGTGTACTGTGAACGAGGTACAACTTTGATGTTAAAAGGTTGATTGGATCAACCAGTGGTTTTCTTATACAAAGCCTAAGAGGAGGCTAATATGTGTCTCGTACAAAGCCCGAGAGAGAGGCTAAAAGGTTTTGACTCGACGATGGAGTCTTTTGGTATCTTGTATAAAGCCCGAGATGAAGGCTATTTGACTCAACAAGAGAGTTTTTGTATCTCGTACAAAGCCCGAGATGGAGGCGAAATGGTGATTGACTCAACGAGGGAGTCTCTTATGTGTCTCGTACAAAGCCCGAGAGAGAGGCTAAACGTTGTTTGACTCCGCTGGGGAGAATCATTGCATAAAGCCCAAGAGGAGGCTAACTTCACTGGAGAAGGATCATTATACAAAGCCTAAGAGGAGGCTATGGTTATCGTTTCAGTTAAGTGACAGGTCCAGTATACTGATTTTGAAAGAGAAAATCAGTTCTTATATGAGCAACATTGTACTCAAGGATTTGATTCGAGGATCCGGGTTATTCCTGTTCTTTAAGGAAGTGGGAAATCCTAAGGGTATTGAGACTATCCGAGTCTACGAGTTTTCTTCCTATTCTTGAAGGGGGTCACTTGAGAATGTCTTTGAGACTCAAGGAGATTAGACTGTCCGTGTCTAGAGTTTCATCTTTTGTACTATGCTTTGAGAAACAGTAGTAGACTCTTTGAAAGGACTGTTCTATGCAGATGACTAATTTCTGTTGCTATACCTCTAGGAGGTCGTCGGGACAATTTGTACGAAGCCCAAGAGGAGGCTGGAAACTTTTAAGAAGCTGACGGGTCCTTGTACGAAGCCCAAGAGGAGGCTATCATTCCCGAGGGAAGAGATCATTATACGAAGCCTAAGATGAGGCTGTGAATACTTCTAAGAAGCCGGAGGGTCCTTATACTAAGCCCAAGAGGAGGCGGGGATGCTTTTAGGAAGCCTGTGGGTCCTTGCACAATGCCCAAGAGGAGGCCGATGCTTTTAAGAAGCCCGTGGGTCCCCAAACCCCGAGAAATTCAAGACAGGCTATTCACGGGGAATAGATCAAGCCAGGAAAGTTCGAGAATTTGGAAGAAACTCAAAGATGCCATTCACGGAGAATAAATTCATCTCTGGGAGTAGAGTTTCTTGACAATTCCTAATGAGGACAGCCGAAGAGAAGACTGTATCTGGTGATCCTATTGGGGATCTAGTTGTCTATTTCTACGAATAAACGAAACAGCGTCACCAAGTTCTAGACGTAGTTGCCGGGGAAGCTCTAAATATCTATACTATTATTACACAGTTGATATGAGTTTATGAAAGAAGACTTACAGCGAAACAGCCCCACAATACAGTTATATGTATATGAAAGCGGTAAATGAAAGCGTATAAACACTTACTCGATTGTAGAGCTTCCATGCTGTTTGGTTAGTTGTTCAACAAAGAAAGATTGAAAACAACAGTATATTCAAAATCAAAGGAGAAAATGCTTTGAAAAAGAAAGATTTGGGGCTTACAGCTCAAGGAGAGGCCCCGGGTTTTATCAGTGAGCACATTGTTTGAATTTGTACAGAGGGACTTATACAAGTGACTGAGGCTCAAAAATTGTTTCCTGTACAAAGGGATGGGTCTTACACTCTCTCAAGAGGCCCAAAAGGTTTAAAGAAAAAGAGTGGGGCTTATAACACGAGGCTAGGCCCAATTGATTTTTCCGTTTAAAATGGCAATGGCGCCGAGGTTTTCTTTTAACGCAGAGGGACTTATACAATAAGTGAGACCCAAAATGATTTTGGTTAAAAGGGGGTTGGGTCTTACACTCTAATAGAGGCCCAAAAGTTTTAAAGAAAAGAAATGGGTCTTACAACTCGAGGGTAGGCCCAGAAGGTTATTTTTCAAAAGGCGACGATCACGCCGTTTGTTTTAGACGGTATCGGGACTTACACAATACACTGAGGCCCAAAAATGATTTGGTCAAAAAAAGGATTGGGTCTTACACTCTATTAGAGGCCCAAAAGTGTTTTGAAAATGATTTATGAGGGTTGAATTAATCCAAAAATCCTAATTTGTTTTCAAAATGTGTTTTAATTGAATAAAAATTCAATTAAAATGATCAAAATTGTTTAACATATGGAAAACAAATTGTGATCTTGGATTAATGCTTTAAAAATTAAGTATTGACCTACAAAATAATTAGAAAGCATTAAAAGTTGCAAAATCAAGGTGGAAAAAATATTTTAAATGTCAAAAACAATTAAAACATTAATTCTCTGCAAAAATATCAATTATACAAAATAAATAATATTTTTGGGATTTTTTGGGAAAATAAAATATTTTAACATTTTTGTGAATTATTAAAAAAAGAATCAACTCAAAATCATTAAAACTCAGAGAGAAATTAATTTTTGAATCAATTAAATAAAATCACAAAATTCAAATATTCAAATATTCAAAAAATGGCGCCAAGAACACCCAAGAACACGCGCGTGTTCTGGGTTTGCCCAGATTTGCATTTTCTCTCCAATCTCACTGAATACTTGATCATATTATGCAATCCACATACCAATCAACTCGTTTCAACCTCACGATCATGTCTATGGTATTTAATTTCATTTAAATTAAACATATAACAAGAAATCATGAAAAATCCTCAAGAACCCTAATTTCTGCATGAAGGCTAGGATTTTTGATACACGATTCAAACAATGCAATTAATTGAGGGAAAACATTCCATGCATGATTATGAACATATGGCCAAATTATTGTGCAGTAAAAATTGCATGGATCATAGAGTTAGAAGAACTCATGCTTACCACTTGCAGCTGGTGATCGTGATTTGTGTTGGAGGTGTTACAGCTAGGTTCCAATGATCTGGATAGCTTCCCTAGGTGCCATGGAGTGTGTATGAATGCTTGGAATGGATTGAAATGGTTTGGAGTTGAAGATGGTACCTTAACTGGAAAACTGTCAAGAACTTGAGCAATTGGCTGGTGATTTTGTGAAATCTGTGTTCCAGATGTTATGTGAGTGTTTGGATCACTTCTATATGATGTATGTGAGGTGTGTGAGTGATTGGTTTGATTGGAAAAGCTCCCAAACTCAAAACCCGATAGTGACTTGCCTTAGAAGGCAAAATTTGAGTGAAAGAAGAGATTTTGAGGAAAGTATCTGTTTGATGGCTTTGGTGTACTCAAACTGATCACAATTGAGCTCTATTTATGGTAGAGCAAGTTTGTTTTGGGATCCACAGTGAATGGCAACTGCAGCAGGTGTTTGTTCAATGTTGGCCAATGGAAATGCAAGTCTCCTCTAGCCATTGACTAGAGGTTAGGGCACAGGGCTGTGGTTCCCTTGGTCTTGGATAAGTCTTGACTGAATTCAGTTGAGAATGGCTCAGTCCATGCCACCTTGATGCTTCCATTGAATGCTCCAATCCAAAATTGGAGTCTTGTCCCTATTTTGGCCATTCTAGGTTCAACATGCTATTTCTTGTTTTAAAGACTTTGGAGGCTTGGCTCAGTGATTATCCCCTTTAGATTCAATCCTCAGAGGTGTCCAAGTGGATAGGAGCATTTGGATTTGGCTGATTTTGGCAAATCGAGCAAAAATGCAAAATCTGCCTTGCCTTGACAGATTTCAACAAGGCAACTTGCCAATGTCATATCTCATGACTCAAATTGAATTTGGTAATGTTCTTGGCCATTTTGGAAAGCCCTTACATGATACAACAACTGTTTGAACATGTTTGGTTTTGATGTCTTTTGAATCCAAGTGAAAAATCCCCCTACATTTGGAAAAAAGTAGGGTAAAATCTGACTTAGTGAAATTTTCACTAAGTGTTGGAACAAAGTGACTTTTCATGATTTTGATCACTCCATAACTCAAAATCCATGAGGAATTTGGACATGGGTCAGTATGAAGCTTTTGTAGAGGGAAATGAGATCTACAAATCAAGCTTGGAATGGGGACCAATGGCCTTGTGGTTTAGGAGTTATGATCCTCCAAAGTTGGCACATTAGTGTCACTTTTTCCATAACTTAGAAATTTTTCTAAGTTTTTATGGTTACCCCTTTTACAAGTTATCCCACTTTCTTTGATTTTTCTTGATGAATGATGATTCAAATCATACATTAAAATCATTTTAGGGTTAAAAATCCATTTTGGTGAAAAATCTCAAAAAGTCAAAGTTGACTTTTGTGCACAGTTGACTTTTTATCAGATGAATTCCAAACTGTGCAATTCTTCATGAAATCATGTCCTTGACCTAAATCAAACTTGATGGACATGTTCCATGGGTGTCATAGGGTATATTGAATCATGTCTTAGGGCTTGGGAGCATGTCCTGGTCAAAAGTCAAAGTTACAGTTGACCTTCCTCGCGAAACCCTAATTGTGGTGCAGATGAAATTGAGACTTGTTGCTCAAGCTTCTTGGATTAATCCATTGTTCCAAATGGATCAATATAGTTCGTTAGAGACCCTCAAACCCTCTCTTGAGGTCTTGGCTCATTATTTGTCCCAAAAGTCAACTTAGGGGTAAATTAGGTCAATAAACCCTAATTCCTGATTTTTGATGAATGCATCCCCTGAGGTCAAATTGACTTGATGATTGGGTCCATGAGGTTCCATGGAGTATATTACGTTATGTTTTGGATCATTAGCTTGTGCCCAGATGAAAGATTTCCATCTGGAGGCCCTGGTCGACCAAAACCCTAATTTGGTGACACTGTCGATCTTGAGACTTGATCCACCTAGAAGGGAGCAGCCTTGTGCTTAATCCTTGAAGTGGGAGTCCTTTTGATCCATTGTGGATGTTTGACAGGTTTAGACAAGTTGAAGATCATGTCATTCCTTGATTGATCCTTTGTCTAAGGCTCTGAGAGGGCTTGAAACCCTAATTCTTGATGGTAGTGAATGTTCAACAATCCTCGAGGAGATTGATGAGGCATGAAAGTACATCCATATTGTGATGATGATTTGCACAATGATGGAAAATATAAGTGGTCAAAATTTGGATTATAACAGATGCCCCTATTTAATCTTCTTGGACACGAAGGTGTGAATGACGAAGGTATTCAGGCATTCGGGGTGCAAGAGGATTAAATATCAGAATACCCGGAATTTTGATGGCGTCTATGAATGGTAATTCACGCATTCATCTTCTTTCGCTAAGCAATGATGCTTAGAAAAGGTAAACTTCCCCTCCATCCTGGTTTCCTACCAAGGAACTAGTCTCAGTTTCTAATTTAAACTTCCCGTCGATCCTGGTTTCCTACCAAGGAACTAGTCTTAGTTTCTGATGTAAACTTCCCCTCGATCCTGGGTTCCTACCAAGCAACTGGTCTCAGTTTCTGATGTAAGCTTCCCCTCGATCCTGGTTTCCTACCAAGGAACTGGTCTCAGTTTCTGATGTAAACTTCCCCTCGATCCTGGTTTCCTACCAAGGAACTGGTCTCAGTTTCTTTCGTCAATAAAATTTATTGACAATGGACACTATTCGTAGCGGCTTTCCTTCAAACTTCTCGCCGAATTTTCCTGGGGAGATGCCATTTGAGTGGAAAAAGTTTTGATGTCAGACTTGCTGGGGAACCCAGTCGTCTGAATTGTAGAGATGCACAAACTTCTCTGTTTGGAGGTGCCATTTGCCGAATCTACTGGGGAAAACGAGTCTCTTGAGAGACTGCCTTTGTTCGAGGTCTTTACATCATACTTTTCTCGGAGATCTTCTCGGAGAAATGCCATATGATGGGATCCAATTTTGAGGTGCCGATGACCTTTTCATCAGCGGTCTTTCGGAGAAAGGCAGCTGTAATGCCAAATCTCTGCTTAGGAGGCTTTCTCTGGGGATTTTCCTTAATCCGAGAAAGCAAGGATATCATCTTCAATGGCGAAGAGTGACATTTGGTAAAGGTTCTCTAGTCTTTCATAGGTTCAAGTTATCAAAGTGGTCAAGGATCCAACTTCAATCCAGAAATAAACTGGAGGAGAGATCGTTCAAACACAACATTTCTTAATCGAGGAAAGAACTGACAACTCGACCGAGAGGACATCGATCACTAGGGGACAAGACCGACTAGAGTGATAGTGATGCAATATGAATATGAATGTAAATCAAATGCATGATGTATGTATGTTTATGCTGACAAAACTGACGCGACATACAAACTGACAGGTGAACACGACTGGATACTCGGCCATCGCGGGGCGAAGAAGTACCGCTGGTTCAGAATAGCAATTCCACCTTGCTTAGGAAAGATAATCCCTGTTGGGAGCTATGTTGGTCGGGCTTAGGAGATAAGAACTCGACCGAGGGTATCAGATGGAATAGTTGCATCCGACACTATTGATCCTTCATTCAGGCGCACTGGCGTAGAAGGAGTACTTTGATTCTGCACTTTGAAGTTCGTTTACTTCCGGAGAAGCGGTTGATGCTCTTTTGATGTTCAACAGTCAAAAGAAATTGCCATCTTTATTTTAAAGCAAAAAAAGTTTTAACAAGTAAATTCATTTTTGTTTCATTTCAAGAATCGTTAATCATATTTAAATGTCGTTCTGTAAAGCTAAAACAAATAAGAATTACAAACAAAAGCACAAGGGCTCAAATTTTATTGATAAGATGGAGATCAGCCAAACGCGTGATTCCAAAGAGTATATACAAAGTTTGAAAATGGTAATTTACAGGGAAAAGGGCTACGTTGAAACATAACGACCACTATCCTTCTACCAACTTTGAATTCGGGGCATCCTGAGCTTCTGTCGAAGATGACCTTGACTGGAATTTTCCTCCGATGGATGGTATAACTGCTGCTGCTGAGGGACTTGCCTCTGTTGAACATAGTTACTTGCCATTATCCCAAATTTTTTCCTGGATTGTACTATGATGTTTCCAATCCATCGGGATGATTTTTTTCATGTCTCTAACTTTTGCCTGGACCATCCTTTCGGGTTTTCAATCCACCGAGACGTTTTTTTTATAGTTTAGGCGAAGTATTTCTTGACTACATCAACATTCGTGGGGTAGGCAAATTCCTCTCCGTCCATGGTTGCAAGTCTCAAGGCGCTGCCTGAGAAAGCTTTCGTGACCACATAGGGGCCATCGTAATTTGGAGTCCACTTGCCCCGAGAGTCAGTGAGAAATAATTGTATCTTCTTGAGCACGAGGTCTCCTTTCCTGAAGACACGAGGTCGGACCTTTTTGTCGAACGCCTTTTTCATTCTCTGTTGATACAGCTGACCATGGCATAGTGCCGTGATTCTCTTCTCCTCGATCAGATTCAGTTTGTCGTGTCGACTTTGACACCATTCAGCTTCGGTGAGCTTAGCTTCCATCAATACTCGGATTGACGGGATCTCTACTTCTATGGGGAGCACTGCCTCCATGCCATACACTAGAGAGAAATGGGTTGCCCCTGTTGAACTGCGGACAGATGTGCGATAACCGTGAAGAGCAAAGGGTAGCATCTTGTGCCAGTCTTTGTAGGTTACAACCATCTTTTGAACAATCTTCTTGATGTTCTTGTTAGCCGCTTCTACCGCTTCGTTCATCTTTGGTCGGTAGGGAGATGAGTTATGATGTTCAATCTTGAACTCTGTGCAGAACTCTTTCATCATCTTATTGTTCAAGTTAGATCCATTATCAGTAATGATCTCGCTTGGAACACCATAACGACAGATGATATTGTTTTTGATAAAGCAGACCACCACATGTCGGGATACATTGGCGAATGATGCTGCTTCGACCCACTTGGTGAAATAGTCAATGGCTACCAGGATGAACCGATGTCCGTTTGAAGCCTTAGGTTCAATCAAGCCAATCATGTCGATTCCCCATATTGAGAATGGCCATGGGGAAGAGAGAACTTTGAGATGTGATGGTGGTACATGAATTTTGTCGGAGTATATCTGACACTTGTGACACCTCCTCATGTACTTGTAGCAGTCGGATTCCATTGTCAACCAATAGTACCCTACTCTTAAAATTTTTCTTGCCATTGTGTGTCCATTGGCATGAGTGCCAAAGGATCCTTCATGAATTTCCTTCATAAGCATGTCTGCTTCTGGTCTATCCACGCATCGGAGCAAGACCATGTCAAAATTTCTCTTATAGAGAGTGTCACCGCTCAGGAAGAAGTTTCCAGCCAGTCTTCTGAGGGTCTTTCTATCTTTCTTAAGTGCCCCAGGTGGGTACTCTTGTTTCTGAAGGAAGCATTTGATATCGTGATACCAAGGTCTATCGTCTAGGACTGCTTCAATCGTGAAGATGTAAGCAGGCCATTCAAGGCGTATTATGTCGATCTTAGGTAAGTCGTTCCATTGACCTACACTAATCATGGAAGAGAGAGTGGGTAATGCATTAGCCATGTGATTCTCCTCACGAGGGATATGATGAAACTCAACTCTGTTGAAGAAAGGTAGCAACCTTCTTGCGTAGTCTTTGTAAGGAAGCAATCCTGATTGGTATGTGTTCCAATCTCCTTTTATCTAATTGATAACCAAGTCTGAATCGCCGTATACGTCCAAGTTTTTGATCCTTAAATCAATTGCTTCTTCGAGACCCATGATACAAGCTTCGTATTCGGCCTTGTTGTTCGTACATTTGAACGTAAGTCATGCAGTGAAAGGAATGTGGGTACCCTGAGGGGTAACAATGATTGCCCCAATTCCGTTTCCATAATGATTAACTGCTCCATCAAAGATAAGTCCCCATTGGGAACCTGGTTCTGGCCCTTCACTGGGTAACGGTTCATTGCAATCTTTCATTTTTAGATACATGACATCTTCGTCTGGGAAGTCGAACCCGAATGATTCTTAATCGTCAATCGGTTGATGCACCAAATGATCGGCTAAAATAATTCCCTTAACGGCTTTCTGAGCGTGGTACTCTATGTCATATTCTGATAACAGCATCTGCCAACGGGCAATCCTTCTCGTGAGAGCAGGTTTTTTGAAAACATACTTGATTGGATCCATTTCGGAGATTAACCAAGTAGTATGACGAATCATGTATTGGCGAAGACGTTTGGCTGCCCAAGCCAAAGCGCAACAAGTTTTCTCAAGCATCGTGTACCGAGTTTCGCAGTCGGTGAATTTCTTGCTCAGATAGTAGATGGCAGACTCTTTCCATTTGGTTTCGTCTTGTTGGCCAAGTACACATCCCATTGAGTCCTCTAGGACTGTGAGGTAAATGATCAGTGGTCTTCCTTCCACTGGAGGTGATAGAATCGGCAGATTTAACAGATATTCCTTAATACTGTCGAAGGCGGTTTGGCAGTCTTCTGACCAAACGCAATCCTGGTTCCTTTTGAGTAATTTGAAAATCGGCGCACATGTGGCGGTCATGAGGAATATGAATCTGGAAATGTAGTTCAAACGTCCAGGAATCCTCTTACTTGTTTTTCAGTTTTCGGAGAAGGCATTTCTCGAATGGGTTTGACCTTGTCAGGATCAACCTCAATTCCTTTCTGGCTGACGATGAACCCTAAGAGTTTCCCCGAACGGACACCGAAGGTGCACTTGTTGGGATTCAAGCGGAGCTTGTACTTTCGTAAACGCTCGAATAGTTTTGACAGGTGGGCCACATGCTCCTCTTCTGTCTTAGATTTTGCAATCATGTCATCGACATATACCTCTATCTCTTTGTGTATCATGTCATGAAAAAGTGTTGTCATGGTCCTTTGATAGGTTGCCCCGGCGTTCTTTAAACTGAACGGCATCACCTTGTAACAAAAGGTACCCCATGGGGTAATGAACGAAGTTTTCTCCATGTCTTTCGGCGCCATTTTGATCTGATTATAGCCCGAGAACCCATCCATGAAGGAGAAAATATTGAACTTTGATGTGCTGTCTACCAGCATGTCAATGTGTGGTAAAGGAAAGTCGTCCTTCGGACTTGCCTTGTTCAGATCCCTATAATCAACACACATTCTGACCTTTCCGTCCTTTTTGGGAACGGGTACAATGTTGGCTAACCATTGAGGATATTCAGATGTAGCGAGGAAACCCGCGTCAATCTATTTATGTACCTCCTCTTTGATTTTGATGGCCATGTCCGGGTGAGTCCGTCTCAACCTTTGTTTTACTGGCCGACATTCTGACCTTAACGGTAAGTGATGTTCCACGATGCTGGTATCCAACCCTGGCATATCCTGATAGGACCAAGCGAATACATCGGGGAATTCTTTGAGAAGCTTTATCAAACTCTCTTTGGCAGTTGGACTGAGAAGTGCCCCAATCCTGATTTCTTTTCTCTCTTGTTCTGAACCCAAGTTTACCACTTTCAACGGTTCTTTATGAGGTTCAATGGACCTTTCCTCTTGTCTGAGTAGTCGGGAGATCTCTTCTGGAATTTTGTCGTCATCTTCTTCTTCAGCCTCGAATACCGGGAACTCAAAGTTGGGAGAAGGCATCAGATTGTATGTTTCAACGGGTTTTAAAAGCAATCTGCATGACGTGATGATTCGTGTTTAGAAGAGATAGAGAAAATGCAAGTGGGTGAAGTGTTTTATTTTACTGCTTGTTTTTATTTTTAATTGTTTTTTAGGATTACCATTTTTTGAAAAACGAAAAGAGAAAACAGCAATAAATGCAGAAATTACAGAACGACGTTATTTTATTAATTAACAAGTTGATCCTTGAAACTACAGCCCTATAAAACAAAACTCTGTCGCTTCGGGCAAAGTGAAGAGGGAAATTTACAGAAAGCGAGCCCTATCAAAACATTCGTTTCACCTGGGCAGGGTGAAAGGTTAAAGATGGCAATTACTTTGACTGATGAACAATCTTCGGAACCTCGACGACAACCCATTGGCGGCTAACTCCTCGGTGAATCACAAAGTCTGGCACCTTCCTTGATTTGTTTTCAGAAATGACGCTGATTTCTGGCGGAGCAGGATCATTGGAATTTGTCTCCTAGGTAGAATTGTCGTAGGAGGATTCCTCTGTTGTATTTTACACAGCATTTGTGTTCTCAGCTGTATCTCCCCATCCAGTTGGCTGGATATCTTCGAGCCTGGTATGAGAGCTTTCGGGCGCAGTGTACTTGACCATATAGTCGTATTTTCCACTTGGTTGTCCCAAGGTGTCCCAAACTTCTTTGGAACTGGATGAGTCATTTCTCTCGAAGACGTTGACCTCGAGAAAAGCATAGTTGATGAATTCAAGTCCTGCAAACGTTGCGAATTCATCTTCATGTTGAGTAGTTTCTGAACGACCTGAGTGTTGATCCCATGACATGGCAGGGACACAGGTATTCTGTTCAATGACGGTCAGCTGATTTTCATTGTTCGGCTGACTTTTTGGCCCCAAGTCCCCTGGGTAAGGCTGCCACATTGGCAGACCATCCATCGGGCCATAGTAATTGTAGTCAAAATTGTCTTTCATCAGAGTGTCCTCCTCTAATGAGTTTGGTGGAGCACAGCATCCTTCCGGATCACAATCTCCATAGATCATTTCGACATCTAAACGTGGTATAAATCTCGGACTCTGTGCGGGATAGCAAAATGGTATAGGCACCTCTTCCTGAGACATATAACCGTCCTCGTTAAGGTAGGACTTTCATTCTTCATTTGTGTCAGAGGGATCTTCCTCATTGATAACATGTACTGCTTGAGACACTAGGTGAAGGAAACCTCCACTGTGGAAGAAGTTTTGAAGGGGATGAAGACTTTCATCGTTGGCAGCTGTCTACGTACAGGTTGCAGAAAAACGAAGACCCTTCTTTGTTGTATTGCTAGTAGGAATGACAAGCTGTCCCCATCAGGTTGTATCGGTACTCTCGACCGCTTTGATAGCATCTTTGTATGAGGAAATCGAGGTTCCTCCTTGGGATTGATTGTCCTTGCTCACTGAAAGCGCTTGGAACTGAGTTCCAATAACCTCCTCGGGTTCTACACAAGTAGATGATGACAAGTTACTCACCAGCAAGGCCTGCTCCCCGCAGACTGTGACAAGTTGATCTTTCTGAACGAACTTTAGCTTTTGGTGGAGGGTCAAAGTGACCGCTCCAGCCTGATGTATCCAAGGTCTTCCTAATAAACAACTGTATGTTGCCCGGATGTCCATGACCTGGAAAGTGACTTGGAAAGTATGAGGACCGATAGTTATAGGAAGATTAACTTCGCCGATAACTGTTTTTCTGGACCCGTCGAACGCTTTGACGACGACCTCGCTGATTCTCATCGGAGGGCCTTTGAATGATAATTGCATCAAAGTGGACTTTGGCATAACATTCAGGGCTGACCCTGTGTCTACCAGTACGCTGGCTAAAGCATCGTCCTGGTAGTTAACTGTGATATTGAGCGCCATGTTATGACGGCGACCCTCTTCAGGTAATTCCTCATCACTAAATCCCAAATTATTGCAGGAAGTGATGTTAGAGACAATGCTATCGAACTATCAGATTGTTACATCCTGTTCCACAAAGGCTTGCTCCAAGACTTTCTGTAGAGCCTTCCTGTGGGCTTCTGAACTGAGTAACAGTGATAACGCAGAGATCTTTGAAGGAGTTTGTAATAGTTGATCGACAATGTTGTATTCACTCCTTTAGATGAGCTTCATCATCTCATCATCGTTTTTCGAAAGGCCGGGATTACTGGATTGACCGACTGGTGGATTGGGAGCTTCTGTCTGAAGTTCCTTTTCTTTGTTGGATTCTCCAACTCCTCGGTTGAAGATTTGACCGCTCCGTGTTACACGACTGATGTCTGCAATATTCACGACGGAGGGTAATGGAATTTCCTTTCCATTTTGAATTGTCGGTGCACCGTATTTGTAAGGGATAGCCTTAGTTGATTCATACGGTGTTGGTCCCGGTAGATAGATGACTATAGGAGCCTTCTGATTTTTCTGACCATCATAAGTAATCTCGATCCGTTCCCGGTTGGGAACTTTAGATTCGTTAAGTAGAGGGATAATGGCAAAAACATCCCTGGTCCTGTGATGACCAGAGATCGTGATAACGTCCTCGACTTGATTGGCAAGGTAGCTCGGCGTCCAGAATTCGGATATGGACGAATCTCTCCACGATCTACCTGACCCTGAAGAGCTGCTCTCACAAGGTAACACCCTTGGTTACTTTCCGAACAGATGCTACAACGGTCATAATTGTGTGGTGGCACCTGGCCATGCCCACTTTGAATACAATGTAACCTCACTAGGTTAGCTTCCACTGATCGGACATCCTGACTCTGACGTCGAGTGGGGTTCCTATTATTGATACTAATCTGCTGAGTATCTTCATCCATATAGATTGGCATCCACCAGTGATTTAACAAGTGCTGAAGTGCCTCCTGGACAAGGGTACAACCTCGATCATTTTCGCAACCTGCTTTACAGCTTTGATAGTCGTGTGATATTAAGAATCCGAGTCGGACCTGCTCAGCATGTAACTCTACCAGGTTGGTATTCATCACGCGAATATCGAAGATCTGAACCATGTTGATCTGATAAGGGTTCCTATCATGGTAGTCTTGGATCCATCCAAGATCCATCTGACGCTGGAGGGCCTCTTGTATGAAAGAGCATCCCTGTTTATTTACCGAGCAAGTCAGACAGGAACTGTAATCGTGCCGCGGTAGATTATGATACTGGGTTTGCCTTGAGTGCATCGCCACCAAGTTGACATTCATTGCACGGATATCGTGGTTCTGAATGATGTTAGAATTCGTGTAGACCATGTTAACTCCACGAACTCGGTGCTCTTGGATCTATCTGAGATCCATTTCCTCCTGTAGAGCTGCTTGCACTACAGAACATCCTTGATTGCTTTTAGAGCAGATATCACACTGATGATAATTATGAGGTGGCACATGGCCATATCCACTCTGTCTACAATGCATCTTGACCAAATTGCTTTTCAACAAGATTACATCGTGAATTTGATAGACATTGTTAGTCTCTTTCTCAATCAAGTTGACTGCAACTTTCTCATGTTGAGGCAGTAGGTTTGTGAGAACATTGGGATTCGTATCTTTGAAGGATAAGACCCCGCTCCTAACAAGCTTTTGCACGTCGGATTTGAAATTGAGACAATTCTCTATATTATGCCCTGATCTTCCTTGATGATAAGGGCATGTCTGATCCACCTTAAACCAAAAAGGCGGATTTTCTGGTACTATAAGAGGAGACTTAGTCTGAATGTGCCCCTTAGCCAGAAGTAACGGAAATAGTTCTGCGTACAACATGGGTATAGGATCAAACCCTGATGGTCGTGTTATACGGTTGTTGTTATATGGAGGACGAGCCTGCTGAAGAGGCTGTTGTGTCCTTTGCTGATTAGGTTGGCTCTGCGCAACCTGAGGTTGATACGTAGGAATAGGCGCAGGACTGATAGCAGGAGTTACAGCTGCTACCGGTTGATAACGTCGCCTTTGCTTTTCGAGAGAGATATTCCCAATATCCTACTCTTTTTTCTTAGGGAGAGCACTACCGTATCGTTTTGTACTACTCGATGATCCAGCGTCTTTTGCCAAACGTCCTTCTTGGACGGCTTCCTCAAGACGAACTCCCATGCCCACCATCTTGGTGAAATCACTGGGTGCACTGGCAACCATTCTGTCATAGTAAAATGAGCTTAAGGTCTTTAAGAAGATCTTTATCATCTCTTTTTCCTCAAGAGGTGGACAAATCTGAGCGGCAATTTCACGCCATCTCTAGGCGTACTCCTTAAAGGATTCCTTGTCCTTTTGTGACATTGATCTGAGTTGATCTCTGTCCGGTGCCATGTCCAAATTGTATTTGTATTGTTGGACGAAGGCAGTGCCAAGATCTCTAAATGTTCTAATCGTGGCACGGTTTAAACCCATGTACCATTTTAATGCGGCACCGGTTAAACTATCCTGAAAGTAGTGAATCAGTAGGTCCTGATTCTCCGTCTGAGCTGACATTCGCCGAGCGTACATGACCAAGTGACTCTGAGGGCAAGAGTTACCCTTGTACTTTTCAAAGTCGGGCACTTAGAACTTGTGCTGGACTTTCACATTGGGGACCAAGGAGAGGTCTGCGGCGTCCTTTCCAAATAAATCCTGACCGCGAATGGCTTGCAGTTCCTTCTGCATTTCCAAGAACTGTTCCTGGAATTCATCCATTCGGTCAAACACAGTTTCCTTTTTACCAGAAGGTATCTATGGAATCTGTCCTTCCGGGACAGTGTGCACCACAGGGGATGGTACCGTGACTACGGCAGTGAATCTTGGCGTCTCCCGAAGTTTGTAACCTTCAGGAGTCTTCAGTATGCCCTTGGCATCTTCGTTTTCCTGAAGTTTGTAACCTTCAGGCCCAGCGGCTTCTGTTGTGATTCCCTGATCTTCAGTGATCGGCGGAACATATCCTTCCGGGATATAGCTTGCAGGCATGCCCCAGGGACGATCTTTCGGCATTTGATACCTAGGATCATACTTCTCCACTATGGGTGTTGAGGTGATCTCTGAGATCACAGTCCTTTGTAGCTGAGCTTCTGCCATGGCTTGCATGTCGTTACGAAGCTTTCTCATATCCTCTCTCAGAGCGTCGATCTTTTCCTTCAACTCTCTGTTCTCTTCCTCAAGATCATCCATCCGTTTTTGACGATTGGTCCGAGTATTATACGAATGAGACAGTTTGACTCTAGAACCGAGACACAAACGTGAGATTCGTAGGTAAGAAGAATACGCGATGTGAGAATGATGAATGCAATGATTATATTAATTATTTTTTGGTTTAATCAAAATAAACTTCGACAATTAGATTGCAAATATCAAATAGTGGGGAAACCCCTTTTTATTGAAATTCAAAGGATTACAGAAACGAAAATACAGTAGATTACAAAGTGCAGAAACAGAAACCTAAGCTAATGGGTCCCGATTCCTTTCTGAAGAGAAATCGGGTGCTGATTCTGGTACTTTCCTTTTCTTTGACCGGGGCTCTTAGGCCGTTGTCGGGTTGTCATTCCTTTGCCAGGTGAAAGGAGTGAGCAAATTTCTTTGGTCATTTTGATTCTCTACAACATGTTGCTCCAAAATTTCAATTAGAGCATCTTTCTCTTTCAGTAATTGCTGTATTTTGATGCACTCCACGTTGAGGGTACGGTACTTGTTCTTCTAAGACCTCCTCTCCTTTTGAACTTTGTTGAGAGTAACCTGGAGCTTTTCAGTCTATGTCATGAAGTACATGACAGACTCCCTCGGTGGAAGAACTCCATGACGAGGATAAGGCATCTTTAGCTTGAGAGCTCTAGTTTGTACCCAATGGAGGTAAGGCTCCACCGAGACACAGTCTGGTTTTCCTAGAGACTCCCGTCCTTTCTTATGAACGTGTTTCCAAGCGTGCACTATTTCCATCTTTAGTGCTCTATCATTTTCTCCTTCCTAGAAGAAAAGACCTTCCAGATGAACACTCTGTGGGACGTGTCTCATCGGGTATCCAAATTGATGACGAACCAATACCGTATGGTAGTTGATTCCTCCCTTAGTTCCTATAAGGGGTACGTTGGGGAAGTTTCCACAACGGTCAATGATCCTGATTCCATCATAAATCCTATTACACTAATCTATATCAGAGTTGGTGAGAGACATGATCTTCTGCGACCAGCGCAAGGCACTCTTGCAATCCCAAAAAGCAGCAGACTTAGGCAAATAGGAGATAAACCTTTTGTAAAGCAGAGGTACACACATGTGATCTCCCCTCCACTGTACAAATTTCCTAAGTGTACAGAATGATATGCATCCGCGAGCAAAGTCGGTACAGGGTTTCCAATGAGAAAAACCTTAATGGAGTTAATGTCGACGAAGTTATTGATGTTGGGAAACAAAAATAACCCGTAGGTAAGCAAGACAAAGACGCTTTCAAAAGCAGTCACGTTCCCGATACTGGCGAAGTACAGGGCTTTCTTTATCAAGAACTGGGCTGGCAAACCTTGGATGCCACCCTTAGTAGTCACGTGAGTCCTGACCTCAGACTCGTCCAAATGAATTGCTCTCGCAATGGTCTGATTCTTTGGAATTTCTTCCAGTCCAGAAAATGGAGCTCGATCAGTAATGTGTAGATCAATCAGATGAGAATACTCCTCCAGCGTTGGTGCGAGCTGGTAATTCGGGAATGTAAAGCAGTGATAAACCAGATCGTAGAATTGAACGAGCGC
This sequence comes from Lathyrus tuberosus, assembly GCA_022829125.1. Lineage (NCBI taxonomy): Eukaryota > Viridiplantae > Streptophyta > Magnoliopsida > Fabales > Fabaceae > Lathyrus > Lathyrus tuberosus. The sequence continues at coordinate 6,883,322 of JALAZF010000154.1, read as the reverse complement.
GTCCATGATTCCCTCAATCACATGGACTCTTAGCAGAGATAGCAAACCTCCGTATTTGGATCTGAAGGCCTCTTGGTTTGCGATCATCCTCGCCAAACCTCTTAAATCCTCTAGCTTTGGAACCTTTAAGGTGTACTGATGGGTTCTTCTTCTACCGAAATCCATTAGCGCAATCCTTTTCTCTGATATTTGCAATCACAGTCTTAGTTTAATTTGAAAAACAGAGAGACTAGAAGAGAAATTTTTTTTTATGTTTTAATGTTTTTAAATAAATGCATGAATGCAGCACACAAAAACATAGAAAAAACATGGGGTCAAAGGGTCGTTGTCATGAAGTCAAGGCTCTACCCATCCCCAAAGGTTTATACTAGGGTGATTTTTGTACCTGTACTCATTATCCTCAGCTCCTCCCAGGAAAGCAAAACAACAAACGGATCGCCAGCGAGTTGTAGAGCAATCTTAGAGTAAGTGCCATTCACCGAGAATAGATCACCAGCCTCAAATGAGGGTAGTATCGCGTAAAAACTATTCCTGATAGTTTCTGCACTACAAAAGGGTTTGGCTCCTCAGCTTCTCAGACATCACAATCGGCCCATTGTCTAGGTGAGAGAATGGGTTGCATTGGTCAGCCTCCACTGAGGTTGATGGTCGACCTCTTCGCCATCACTTATCTTAAGTGTATACTCAATCTTTCCACATGAGAGTATGGGATTTTGGGTTCTTGTTTAGTGTGCTCGCTAAGATCTTTTCTTTCAATCTTATGCCTACGTATTCCTATTTACCGAAATAGGGAAATCAGAGCGTTCGTAGTTCCCCCTATTCTATGGGAGGAAATGGTTGTTTTGGTGTCTTGTTCAAAGCCCAAGACATGAAGCGAAAGGTGGTTTGTATCTTGTTCAAAGCCTAAGATGTAAAGCTAAAAGGTGTTGTCTTTAGAGAGAATTTGTCATCTCTAAAGGGGTCTGTAAGTCACAACTGTTGGGTGACTGACTGTAAAGGAGGATTACTTTAACCGGGATACGCGGATCTGGCAATGCCATAATTTCCTTTATAAGGGACTTTAACCTGAAGGAGAAGACTTTAACTTAGTTTAGAGCAATGCTATCTTTCCTTAGGAATTTCTCATGCTAAAAGAGGGATAGTGGCATGGATGTAGATGATCCAGAGGCTTACCGCTTACAGTGATTAGATGAAGGGGAAGGAGTTGTTGATGTTTGTGTACTGTGAACGAGGCACAGCTTTGATGCTAAAAGGTTCATTGGATCAACCAATGGTTTTCTTATACAAAGCCTAAGAGGAGGCTAATATGTGTCTCGTACAAAGCCCGAGAGAGAGGCTAAAAGGTTTTGACTCGACGATGGAGTCTTTTGGTATCTCGTATAAAGCCGGAGATGAAGGCTATTTGACTCAACAAGAGAGTTTTTGTATCTCGTGCAAAGCCCGAGATGGAGTCGAAAGGGTGATTGACTCAACGAGGGAGTCTCTTATGTGTCTCATACAAAGCCCGAGAGAGAGGCTAAACGTTGTTTGACTCCGCTAGGGAGAATCATTGTATAAAGCCCAAGAGGAGGCTAACTTCACTGGAGAAGGACCATTATACAAAGCCTAAGAGGAGGCTATGGTTACCGTTTCAGTTGAGTGACAGGTCCAGTATACTGATTTTGAAAGAGAAAATCAGTTCTTATATGAGCAACATTGTACTCAAGGATTTGATTCGAGGATCCGGGTTATTCCTGTTCTTTAAGGAAGTGGGAAATCCTAAGGGTATTGAGACTATCCGAGTCTACGGGTTTTCTTCCTATTCTTGAAGGGGGTCACTTGAGAATGTCTTTGAGACTCAAGGAGATTAGACTGTCGGTGTCTAGAGTTTCATCTTTTGTACTATGCTTTGAGAAACAGTAGTAGACTCTTTGAAAGGACTGTTCTATGCAGATGACTAATTTCTGTTCCTATACCTCTAGGAGGTCGTCGGGACAATTTATACGAAGCCAAAGAGGAGGCTGGAAACTTTTAAGAAGCCGACGGGTCCTTGTACGAAGCCCAAGAGGAGGCTATCATTCCCGGAGGAAGAGATCATTATACGAAGCCTAAGAGGAGGCTGTGAATACTTCTAAGAAGCCGGCGGGTCCTTGTACTAAGCCCAAGAGGAGGCGGGGATGCTTTTAGGAAGCCTGTGGTTCCTTGCACGATGCCCAAGAGGAGGCCGGTGCTTTTAAGAAGCCCGTGGGTCCCTAAACCCCGAGAAATTCAAGACAGGCTATTCACGGGGAATAGATCAAGCCAGGAAAGTTCTAGAATTTGGAAGAAACTCAAAGATGCCATTCATGGAGAATACATTCATCTCTGGGAGTAGAGTTTCTTGACAATTCCTAATGAGGACAGCCGAAGAGAAGACTGTATCTGGTGATCCTATTGGGGATCTAGTTGTCTATTTCTACGAATAAACGAAATGGCGTCACCTAGTTCTAGACGTAGTTGTCGGGGAAACTCTAAATAACTATACTATTATTACACAGTTGATATGAGTTTATGAAAGAAGGCTTACAGCGAAACAGCCCCACAATACAGTTATATGAATATGAAAGCGGTAAATGAAAGCGTATAAACACTTACTCGGTTGTAGAGCTTCCATGCTGTTTGGTTAGTTGTTCAACAAAGAAAGATTGAAAACAACAGTATATTCAAAATCAAAGGAGAAAGTGCTTTGAAAAAGAAAGATTTGGGGCTTACAGCTCAAGGAGAGGCACAGGGTTTTATCAGTGAGCGCACTGTTTGAATTTGTACAGAGGGACTTATACAAGTGACTGAGGCCCAAAAATTGTTTCCTGTACAAAGGGATGGGTCTTACACTCTCTCAAGAGGCCCAAAAGGTTTAAAGAAAAAGAGTGGGGCTTATAACACGAGGGTAGGCCCAATTGATTTTTCCGTTTAAAATGACAATCGCGCCGAGGTTTTCTTTTAACGCAGAGGGACTTATACAATAAGTGAGGCCCAAAATGATTTTGGTTAAAAGGGGTTGGATCTTACACTCAAATAGAGGCCCAAAAGTTTTAAAGAAAAGAAATGGGTCTTACTACTCGAGGGTAGGCCCAGAAGGTTATTTTTCAAAAGGCGACGATCGCGCCGTTTGTTTTTTACAGTATCGAGACTTATACAATACACTGAGGCCCAAAAATGATTTGGTCAAAAAAAGGATTGGGTCTTACACTCTATTAGAGGCCCAAAAGGGTTTTGAAAATGATTTATGAGGGTTGAATTAATCCAAAACCCCTAATTTGTTTTCAAAATGTGTTTTAATTGAATAAAATTCAATTAAAATGATAAAAATTGTTTAACATATGGAAAACAAATTGTGATCTTGGATTAATGCTTTAAAAATTAAGTATTGACCTACAAAATAATTAGAAAGCATTAAAAGTTGCAAAATCAAGGTGGAAAAAATATTTTAAATGTAAAAAACAATTAAAACATTAATTCTTTACAAAAATATCAATTATACAAAATAAATAATATTTTTGGGATTTTTTGGGAAAATAAAATATTTTAACATTTTTGTGAATTATTAAAAAAAGAATTAACTCAAAATCATTAAAACTCAGAGAGAAATTAATTTTTGAATCAATTAAATAAAATCACAAATTCAAATATTCAAATATTCAAAAAATGGCGCCAAGAACACGCGCGTGTTCTGGATTTGCCCAGATTTGTATTTTCTCTCCAATCTCACTGAATACTTGATCATATCATGCAATCCACATACCAATCAACTTGTTTCACCCTCACGATCATGTCTATGGTATTTAATTTCATTTAAATTAGACATATAACAAGAAATCATGAAAAATCCTCAAGAACCCTAATTTCTACATGACGGCTAGGATTTTTTATACACGATTCAAACAATGCAATTAATTGAGGGAAAACATTCAATGCATGACTATGAACATATGGCCAAATTATTGTGCAGCAAAAATTGCATGGATCATAGAGTTAGAAGAGCTCATGCTTACCACTTGCAGCTGGTGATCGTGATTTGTGTTGGAGGTGTTACAGCTAGCTTCCAATGATCTGGATAGCTTCCCTAGGTGCCATGGAGTGTGTATGAATGCTTGGAATGGATTGAAATGGTTTGGAGTTGAAGATGGTACCTCAACTGCAAAACTGTCAAGAACTTGAGCAATTGGCTGGTGATTTTGTGAAATCTGTGTTCCAGATGTTATGTGAGTGTTTGGATCACTTCTATATGATGTATGTGAGGTGTGTGAGTGATTGGTTTGATTGGAAAAGCTCCCAAACTCAAAACCCGATAGTGACTTGCCTTAGAAGGCAAAATTGGAGGGAAAGAAGAGATTTTGAGGAAAGCATCTGTTTGATGGCTTTGGTGTACTCAAACTGATCACAATTGAGCTCTATTTATAGTAGAGAAAGTTTGTTTTGGGATCCACAGTGAATGGCAACTGCAGCAGGTGTTTGTTCAATGTTGGCCAATGGAAATGCAAGTCTCATCTAGCCATTGACTAGAGGTTAGGGCACAGGGTTGTGGTTCCCTTGGTCTTGGATAAGTCTTGACTAAATTCAGTTGAGAATGGCTCAGTCCATGCCACCTTGATGCTTCCATTGATTGCTCCAATCCAAAATTGGAGTCTTGTCCCTATCTTGGCCATTTTAGGTTCAACATGCTATTTCTTGTTTCAAAGACTTTGGAGGCTTGGCTCAGTGATTGTCCCCTTTAGATTCAATCCTCAGAGGTGTTCAAGTGGATAGGAGCATTTGGATTTGGCTGATTTTGGCAAATCAAGCAAAAATGCAAAATCTGCCATGCCTTGACAGATTTCAACAAGGCAACTTGCCAATGTCATATCTCATGACTCAAATTGAATTTGGTAATGTTCTTGGCCATTTTGGAAAGCCCTTACATGATACAACAACTGTTTGAACATGTTTGGTTTTGATCTCTTTTGAATCCAAGTGAAAAATCCCCCTACATTTGGCAAAAAGTAGGGTAAAATCTGACTTAGTGAAATTTTCACTAAGTGTTGGAACAAAGTGACTTTTCTTGATTTTGATCACTCCATAACTCAAAATCCATGAGGAATTTGGACATAGGTCAGTATGAAGCTTTTGTAGAGGGCAATGAGATCTATAAATCAAGCTTTGAATGGGGACCCATGGCCTTGTGGTTTAGGAGTTATGATCCTCCAAAGTTGGCACATTAGTGTCACTTTTTCCATAACTTAGAAATTTTTCTAAGTTTTTATGGTTACCCCTTTTACAAGTTATCCCACTTTCTTTGATTTTTCTTGATGAATGATGATTCAAATCCTACATTAACATCATTTTAGGGTTAAAAATCCATTTTGGTGAAAAATCTCAAAAAGTCAAAGTTGACTTTTGTGCACAGTTGACTTTTTATCAGATGAATTCCAAACTGTGCAATTCTTCATTAAATCATGTCCTTGACCTAAATCAAACTTGATGGACATGTTCCATGGGTGTCATAGGGTATATTGAATCATGTCTTAGGGCTTGGGAGCATGTCCTGGTCAAAAGTCAAAGTTACAGTTGACTTTCTTCGCGAAACCCTAATTGTGGTGCAGATGAAATTGAGACTTGTTGCTCAAGCTTCTTAGATTAATCCATTGTTCCAAATGGATCAATATAGTTCATTAGAGACCCTTAAACCCTCTCTTGAGGTCTTGGCTTATGATTTACCCCAAAAGTAAACTTAGGGGTGAATTAGGTCAATAAACCCTAATTCCTGATTTTTGATGAATGCATCCCCTGAGGTCAAATTGACTTGATGATTGGGTCCATGAGGTTCCATGGAGTATATTAGGTTATGTTTTGGATCATTGGCTTGTTCCCAGATGAAAGATTTCCATCTGGAGGCCCTGGTCGACCAAAACCCTAATTTGGTGACACTGTCGATCTTGAGACTTGATCCACCTAGAAGAGAGCAACCTTGTGCTTAATCCTTGAAGTGGGAGTCCTTTTGATCCATTGTGGATGTTTGAGAGGTTTAGACAAGTTGAAGATCATGTCATTCCTTGATTGATCCTTTGTCTAAGGCTCTGAGAGGGCTTGAAACCCTAATTCTTAATGGTAGTGAATGCTCAACAATCCTCGAGGAGATTGATGAGGCATGAAAGTACACCCATATTGTGATGATGATTTGCACAATGATGGAAAATCTAAGTGGTCAAAATTTGGGGTATGACAGTACTGGACCTCAATTTTTTATTAGTATGAAGGTACTGGACCTAGAGTTTTTGATTCGTATGAAGGTACTGGACCTAGAGTTTTTGATTGGTATGCTCACTAAGATTTCGCAATCTTATGCCTATGTATTCCCGTTTAAAGAAACAAGGAAATCAGAGCAATCGTAGAATAGGAGGAAAAAGATGTTTTGGTGTCTTGTTCAAAGCCCAAGATTGAAGCTAAAAGGTTTATTTGTGTCTTGTTCAAAGCCCAAGATTGAAGCTAAAAGGTTTGACTGTGGGAGAATTTGTCATCTCTAAAGGGAGACACCTCGTCTGTTTATCACAACTGTTGGGTGACTGATTATAAAGGAGGATTACTTTAACTGGGATATGTGAATCCAGCAATGCCATAATTTCCTTTATGAGGGATGCTATCCAGAAGGGTAAAACTTTAACTCAGTGTTGAGCAATGCCATTTTTCCTTAGGAATCTTTCGTGCTAACAGAGGGACAGTGGCATGGATGTAAATAATCCAGAGGCTTGCCGCTTACAACAATAAGAGGAAAGAGAGGATTTTCCAGGAAAAAAGATGGACGATAACTTGGATATTTGAATCAACAAGTGTGCCACTTATAGCGGTTATCTGGGATTAGGGTTTGTTTTGAATGTCTATTTTGATGTGTGATAGCACAGAGAAATGTCCTCCTTTAGAGAGATTTTTATTTTTCTTTGAAGGGATGTTGATTTTTGTGTGCCTTGATTAAAGCCCAAGGTTGAAGCTAAGAGATTGATTGACTCCACTGGGGAAGTCCTTATACAAAGCCTAAGAGGAGGCTGGAGAAGACTGACTTAATAAGAGAGTGTTTATCTGTCTTGTACAAAGCCCAAGATTGAGGCTAAAAGAGACTGACTCTTTTGGGGATATCATTATACAAAGCCTAAGAGGTGGCTAAAAGTTGACTTTTCTGGGGAAATATTTTGTCTGTCTTGTACAAAGCCCAAGATTGAGGCTAAAATGGATTTTGACTCTGTTGAGGAGGGTTTGTATGTGTCTTGTACAAACCCCAAGATTGAGGCTAAAAAGAAGACTGACTCAGTGGGAAAGAAATATTTATCTGTCTTGTACAAAGCCCAAGATTGAGGCTTTTACTGACTCGGCTGAGGATATTTTAAGTGTCTTATACAAAGCCCAAGATTGAGGCTGAAAGAAGTTTGACTCTGCTGAAGAGTATTATCTGTCTTGTACAAAGCCCAAAATTGAGCCTGAAAGAGGATTGACTCTGCTTAGGAAAATTTATATGGTGTCTTGAACAAAGCCTAAGATTGAGGCTGAAAGAGGATGACTCAACAAGAGAGTGTTTTTGTTTGTCTTGTACAAAGCCCAAGATTGAGGATAAAAGGGTTGACTCAACAAGAGAGTGCTTTTTTTATACTATTGACTCAACAAGAGAGTGTGGAAAGGTGATGGACTCAACAAGAGAGTCTGAAGAGGTTAGCTCAGCTGGGGAAAATCACTGTACAAATCCCAAGAGGAGGCTAACTATGCTAAGGAAAGGAAAGATCATTATACAAAGCCTAAGAGGAGGCTATCTTTGTTGGGGAAGAACAAAGAAAGAAATCTTTATACAAAGCCTAAGAGGAGGCTGTCTTCTGCTGAGGATTATTGAGATCCAGAGGAAGGTCCAAATGGGGAATAAATTCTTGCTGAGGGTTTACAGAAGGGTTGAGATATCAGATGCCTTGAGGTTCTGATTTGGGATAACGTTATACTGATGATAAACTGACCCTGGCTAAAGGATTTTTAGAAGAAAGACTGGGTTTTAGAACCCAAGGGTTTTAACTCTACTAGAGATTGATAAAAAATGACCAGGGGTTTCTCCTAAGTTTGTAAGGAACTTGAGAATGTCTTTGAGATCCAAGAGGGAATTAGACTGTCCAAGTCTACTGGTATAGAAGACTTTTATCTTTGTATGATGCCCAAGTAGAGGCAGGTGTTTTAAGGGATGAGAATCAACCCTAAATTGGTCTGAGGTTTTGACTTAAGAAAGACTGCTCTAGCAAAGGATGACTAAGTTTTGTCCTATACCTTTAAGAGGTCTTCAGGGTCCTTGTATTAAGCTCAAGAGAAAGCATGAGAACTTCTAAGAAGCCGGAGGGTCCTTGTACAAAGCCCAAGAGGCGGCGGGGATGCTTTTAGGAAGCCTGTGGGTCTAAACTTAAGAAAAGTTCAAAAAGGGTTTCACTGAGAATTAATCCTTTAGTGAGCAGTTCTAAGGTTTGAAGAAATTCAAGAGAGGTTTCACCGAGAATTAATCCTCTCCAGGGAATGAATTTATTTGAAAATTTTTAATAGTGACAGTCTGATAAAAGTTCACCGGGAATAATGCATTTCTCTTTGTTCTATATTGTTTAAGCCCAAGAGAAGGCAATATTGTATCTGGAAATCCTATGGGGAACTTGTGACACCCCCCATCTATACCCCCAAGCTATTAAAGTGGTAAAAGAAAATTCAAAATTTCATTAGAGTATATTTAAAACATGCACGGCATAGACCGGAGGGGTCACATCAATTTGAAACAAACATACAACACCTGCTCATAAAGATATGCAACAATTCAGGTAGTAATACACCCACAATACAATTACAGAATAAAAGCGGAAAATCCGTAACTGAATATCATATATATATATAGTACACAATAATCACAAACGGCCTCCCTAACTACCCGGTGTCACATATCAGAGCCGACCGACAAAAGAATGAAGACGCAAAGCTTCACAAAAAGACCTCCAGCAACTCTAATCTGCAATGCCTCATAGAGCATTATAAAACAGCAGAAGGGTGAGAAAAACAATCATAATACAGTTGCATATAATTATATATATATCAACACAACAATACACAAGTAAAATATTCTGACCACAATTGAACCACAATCAAATATAACGCAACACAGTACAATTCTCAGGTATCAAATACCACTACACATCAATCATACACCATACACTCATCATCAATACCATTACACATATTTCATCTCATCAATTACTTCCACAAATTCATGCACAATTAATCCATGATTATGCAAATGCACAGAGACCGACACAACGACTCTATGCACATGCCATGCGGTACCGACTTCCAATGTTTCTCATCACTAGTTCACTCAGGAACTCTGCTGGAACCATCGCTCGTTACATCACTGTAACTCCCCGTCGGGCCTACGATGTTCCCCACCGCTCACACCCCACATGGGCACACGGTGTTTATGGATCGCTCACACCCCACACGGGCACACGACCCGATCGCTCACACCCCACATGGACACACGATCATCTATAATCATCGCTCACACCCCACATGGGCACACGATCGTTATAGGGGATTCCCTCTGGAATCAATCTGTCACTCAGGACGTCGCAACAATGCATATCATGATGCTTGGCATACAATGACTCATGACATTTAATATGCACACACATACACATCCATAATCATGCATATATCAACAATTACCATACATCGCATTTTCTTGCCGTAAGACCACCAACCATCATCACACAGGTATTTCATGCAATTTCATTCACTCACAATACACAAGTCATATCATATCTACCCCAACAACATATTGCACATACACATCAAGTTCACACAATTAAACGACAAAAGTCGACAACAAAACAACACATTTTCTAATCCCCAACATAATTTAATCGGTCAACAATTCTCAAAACCATCATCATAATAAAGTACATTTTATAAGCTTTCCAACGATATAAATAACACTTAAATCGGAAATACGGTTCAAGAGTTATGAATTTTTAAGGAAAAGTATTATTTGGAAATCTCTCACTACCGCCCGGCGAAACACTCCAACCGCCCGGCGAAACACCCTTTGCCGCTACCTCGCCCGACGAAGCACACGCATCACTAATTCTACCAAAATGACTCAAAAGAGTCAGGAACTTGTAACCTCTACGCCTCTCAAAACCGCCCGGCGAAAGAACGAACCGCCCGGCGAAACAAGCACACCGTCCGGCGCTTCACACCAGAAGCAGAATTTTCTGCCTGCGTTTACACTGTTCCTCACCCCCAAAAGTCTCATTTTTTCACCCAAATCACTTCCATCAGCAAAACTGTTAATAACAATAGTTCATAAACATATAGAGATTATATAACACAAATTATATCGATTTCCGTCCGTGAAAACATCGATTTCTACTCGTTTACGCGTTTTCTCCCTATAACCGAAAAACTATCGAACAAGACAATACAACATGCAAACACACATACATAATCATACACAACGATAAGATAATCGAGTTTCGCACCCTTACCCGATTAAATAACGCGTAGAAAAGTCGGTTGATTGGTTTCCAAGTTTTTCCCAAAATCTCTCTTTTCTTCTCTTCTCCTTTTCTTTTCTTCTTCTCTTCATTTTCTTCTTACTATTTTTCTCTCTTTCTATTTTCTATTTTCTAACTTAGGCAAAAATATCATGAAATGACCAAAATACCCCACACTCAAATATCTCGCAAACGATCCCAAAACCCGATAAAATATCACAACATTGAAAAATAACATATTTCCAAATAAAAGTCGAAAATAAAATAATATAATAATAAAATAATCAAAAACGATTCGATTAAATAAAAATACTAAAACTGACAAAAACTGGGGCGTTACAACTCTCCCCCACTTAGAAATTTTCGTCCTCGAAAATCTTACCTGAAACAAACAATTCTGGATACGACTCCCGCATCCGACTCTCCAACTCCTAAGTCAAATTGCCCTCAGCAACGCCTCCTCACGCCACCTTCACAAGTGCAATATCCTTGCCCCTCAACTGCTTCACCTCGCGATCCAAAATCCGAACGGGTAAAGCCTCAACCGTAAGGTTCTCTCTTACCTCAACCTCGTCCATCGGAATCACATGTGACAGATCTGGAACATACTTCCAAAGCTGCGAAACATGGAACACATCGTGAAAATTCGACAGATTCGGCGGCAACGCTACCCTATACGCCACAGCACCCACTCTCGCGGATATCTTGTAAGGACCAATAAACCGAGAAGTAAGTTTCTTCGATTTCAATGCACGACCAACACCCGTTACCGGCGTAACCCTCAGAAATACATGATCACCCTCTTGAAACTCAAGATCCTTCCGTCTCCAATCATGATAACTTTTCTGCCTACTCTGAGAAGCCTTCATTTTCTCTCGAATAAGCTTCACTTTTTCCATAGTCTGCTGAACCAATTCTGGCCCTACCATCGTCCTCTCACCAGATTCGTGCCAACACAACGGTGTTCGACACCTTCGTCCATACAATGCTTCAAACGGTGCCATTCCAATACTAGAATGGAAACTGTTATTATACGTGAACTCAATCAATGCAAGATAACTATCCCACACACCACCTTGTTCCAAAACACAAGCCCTCAACAAATCTTCTAAAGACTGAATCGTCCTCTCCGTTTGACCATCCGTCTGCGGATGGTAAGCCGAACTCAACCTCAATTTAGAACCCAAAGCCGTCTGTAAACTTTCCCAAAATCTCGATGTAAACCTTGGATCTCGATCAGAAACAATACTCAATGAAACCCCATGCAACTTCACAATCACACTGATATAAATCTCAGCTAACCGCTCCAAAGAAAAACTGATGTCAATCGGAATGAAATGAGCCGATTTAGTCAGCCTATCAACAACCACCCAAATAGCATTATGCCCTCGCTGAGTATTCGGTAACCCCGTTACAAAATCCATCGAAATGCTATCCCATTTCCACTCAGGGATATCCAACGGTTGCAACAAACCACTAGGCCTCAGATGTTCCACTTTCAATTTCTGAAAAGTCAAACACGCGTACACAAACTGAGCCATATCTCTTTTCAATTCAGACCACCAGAAAATCTTCTTCAAATCTCGGTACATCTTATTCGCTCCCGGATGTATACTCAAATTACTCCGGTGTCCTAAAGGCCGTCTTCTGAATATCTTCCTCCTTCACCCTTATCTGATGATACCCCGATCTCAAATCAATCTTACTAAACACACAAGCACCCACCAACTGATCCATCAGATCATCAATTCTCGAAAGAGGATACTTATTCTTAATCGTCACTTTATTCAACTGGCGATAATCAATACATAATCGCATACTTCCATCTTTCTTTTTCACCAACAAAACTGGTGCACCCCAAGGAGAAACACTTGGCCTCACAAACCTCTTTTCCAACAACTCATTCAACTGCTTCTTTAACTCAACCAACTCAGATGCCGACATACGATAATGTGCCATAGAAACAGGTCTAGTACCAAGAACTAGATCTATAGAAAACTCCACCTCTCTCTCTGGCGGCACATCTGAAATATCCTCAGGAAACACTTCAGGAAATTCACACACAACAGGAAACACATCCAGTGAAACTTGACTATCCACAGTCAACGACGCAAACAACCCAAACAACTGAGCTTCATCTGCCAAAAGTTTCTTTAACTCTTTGGTAGATAAGAAACTCGAGTCTTCGTCTTCCTCAAGAGAAGGAAACCTTACTAACTTATGGTAATAATCAATACGAACCCTATTAAATTGCAACCAATTCATTCCCAGAACCACATCTAAACCCTCCAACGGTAAACACACCAAATCCATCTCAAAGTCTTTACCATAAATGGTCAAAGGACAACTCAAACAAACCAAAGACGTAGTTACTGACCCCATTGCTGGAGTATCAATAACCATCTTACCATCCATCAAAGATAACACAATATTCAAATGCTTCGCGCACTCAGACGAAATAAACGAATGAGTCGCTCCAGTGTCAATAATAGCAACTAAAGGCGTACTATTAATAAAACAAGTACCTCTAATCAGACGATCTGCACTCGAAGTCTGAGTTCCGGCCAAAGAAAATACCTTCCCACCAGCTGGAGCTTGCTTCGGTTTCGGACACTTCGTACTAATATGCCCAGATTCTCCACAATTGTAACACTTTACCACATTCTTCCTTTTACAATCAGCTACAACATGTCCGACCCCTCCACAATTAGTACACTTCCTTACATCTTTCCTGCACTCAAACTGACGATGTCCCAACTCACCACATTTGTAACATTTCAGAGGACCAAACATACCTCCTCCACCTGATCTTCTATCAAAAGTACCCCTTTGTTTACCTTTATCAGCTGGTGTCACATACGGACCACCACAGAAATGTTGCTTCCCTTTTCTGTCACTCACACTCTTGTAATGAGTAGAACGAGCCTTACTATCCTCTTCATAAATCCTACAACATTCCACCAAATCAGCAAACCTCCTTATCCTCTGGTAACCGATTGCCTGTTTTATCTCAGGACGCAATCCACTTTCATACTTCACACACTTAGAGAATTATGCGGTTGCCTCAGCATAATGAGGATAAAACTACACAAGTTCCACAAACTTAGCTGTATAATCAATTACAGACATATTACCTTGTTTTAGTTCCAAAAACTCTATTTCCTTCTTTCCCCTAACATCCTCGGGAAAATACTTCCTCAGAAACTCCTGGCTAAACAATTCCCAAGTAACTTCTTCATCACCAGCTTCTAACACAGGACGTGTACTAACCCACCAGTCATCTGCTTCTTCCTGTAACATGTGAGTTCCCAATCTCACCTTACTGTCCTCATCACAATCCATCACTCTGAAAATCCATTCAATCTCTTTCAGCCAAATCTGTGCTCCATCAGGATTATGTCTCCCTTTGAAGACAAGCGGTCTATTCTTTCTAAACTCATCATTCTCTCCAGCATTCGGTGCACCCTGCACAGCACGAGCCATAGTCTGTATAGCAGCAGCTAAAGCAGCATCGTTCCTTCCAGCCATATTCTGTTCATTTCCAATAACCGAGACTATGGTTAAACAAACAGCTCATCCAAACGCCAAGACCGACAAGGACTGACACAAACTGACATGGACTGGCTCTGATACCACTTAATCTGACACCCCCCATCTATACCCCCAAGCTATTAAAGCGGTAAAAGAAAATTCAAAATTTCATCAGAGTATATTTAAAACATGCACGGCATAGACCGGAGGGGTCACATCAATTTGAAACAAACATACAACACCTGCTCATAAAGATATGCAACAATTCAGGTAGTAATACACCCACAATCCAATTATAGAATAAAAGCGGAAAATCCATAACTGAATATCATATATATATATAGTACACAATAATCACAAACGGCCTCCCTAACTACCCGGTGTCACATATCAGAGCCGACCGACAAAAGAATGAAGACGCAAAGCTTCACAAAAAGACCTCCAGCAACTCTAATCTGCAATGCCTCATAGAGCATTATAAAACAGCAGAAGGGTGAGAAAAACAATCATAATACAGTTGCATATAATTATATATATATCAACACAACAATACACAAGTAAAATATTCTCACCACAATTACACCACAATCAAATATAACGCAACACAGTACAATTCTCAGGTATCAAATACCACTACACATCAATCATACACCATACACTCATCATCAATACCATTACACATATTTCATCTCATCAATTACTTCACAAATTCATGCACAATTAATCCATGATTATGCAAATGCACAGAGACCGACACAACGACTCTATGCACATGCCATGCGGTACCGACATCCAATGTTTCTCATCACTAGTTCACTCAGGAACTCTGCTGGAACCATCGCTTGTTACATCACTGTAACTCCCCGTCGGGCCTACGATGTTCCCCACCGCTCACACCCCACATGGGCACACGGTGTTTATGGATCGCTCACACCCCACATGGGCACACGATCGTCTATAATCATCACTCACACCCCACATGGGCACACGATCGTTATAGGGGATTCCCTTTGGAATCAATCCATCACTCAGGATGTCGCAACAATGCATATCATGATGCTTGGCATACAATGACTCATGACATTTAATATGCACACACATACACATCCATAATCATGCATATATCAACAATTACCATACATCGCATTTTCTTGCCGTAAGACCACCAACCATCATCACACAGGTATTTCATGCAATTTCATTCACTCACAATACACAAGTCATATCATATCTACCCCAACAACATATTGCACATACACATCAAGTTCACACAATTAAACGGCAAAAGTCGACAACAAAACAACACATTTTCTAATCCCCGACATAATTTAATCGGTCAACAATTCTCAAAACCATCATCATAATAAAGTACATTTTATAAGCTTTCCAACGATATAAAGAACACTTAAATCGGAAATACGGTTCAAGAGTTATGAATTTTTAAGGAAAAGTATTATTTGGAAATCTCTCACTACCGCCCGGCGAAACACTCCAACCGCCCGGCAAAACACCCTTCGCAGCTACCTCGCCCGGCGAAGCACAGGAGACACTAATTCTACCAAAATGACTCAAAAGAGTCAGGAACTTGTAACCTCTGCGCCTCTCAAAACCGCCCGGCGAAACAAGCACACCGCCCGACGCTGCACACCAGAAGCAGAAGTTTCTGCCTGCGTTTACACTGTTCCTCACCCTAAAAAATCTCATTTTCCCACCCAAATAACTTCCATCAGCAAAACCGTTAATATCAATAGTTCATAAACATATAGAGATCATATAACACAAATTATATCGATTTCCGTCCGTGAAAACATCGATTTCTACTCGTTTACGCGTTTTCGCCCTATAACCGAAAAACTATCGAACAAGAAAATACAACATGCAAACACACATACATAATCATACACAACGATAAGATAATCGAGTTTCGCACCCTTACCCGATTAAATAACGCGTAGAAAAGTCGGTTGATTGGTTTCCAAGTTTTTCCCAAAATCTCTCTTTTCTTCTCTTCTCCTTTTCTTTTCTTCTTCTCTTCTTTTTCTTCTTACTATTTTTCTCTCTTTCTATTTTTTATTTTCTAACTTAAGCAAAAATATCATGAAATGACCAAAATACCCCCACACTCAAATATCTCGCAAACGATCCCAAAACCCGATAAAATATCACAACATTGAAAAATAACATATTTCCAAATAAAAGTAAAAAATAAAATAATATAATAATAAAATAATCAAAAACGACTCGATTAAATAAAAATACTAAAACTGACAAAATCTGGGGCGTTACAGAACTCATTTTGACTGTATTTAAGAGTGACCAACTGGCTTTACCTAGTTCTAGACCTAGTTTTCGGGGAAAACTCTAAGCAGATATATAAGTATATATACAGTTGATATATGACAAGTATTTAAAAAGATATGAAAGAAGGACTTACAGGTGAGCAAGCTTCCAGCAATACAGTTATATATATATATATATGAAAGCTGATAAAACTTACAGGCTAGCAAGCTTCCATTGTAACAGCTGTAAGGTTAGTTGTTCAAGAAATTAAAGAAAGTTTTGACAACACTATGGATTTGAACCTAAATCTAGAGGGAAGTTGTTTTGCAAAGATTTTTTTGGCTTATACTTAAGGAGAGACACAAATGAAAATAAGTAATCGTACCGTTGTTTTGTAAACTGTACTGGGGTTTTTACAATGACTGAGGCCCAAAAATGTTTTCTATACAAAGGGACGGGTCTTAAAACTCAAGGAGAGGCCCAAAGGTTTGAAAAAGAAAAGAAATGAGACTTACAACACAAGGGTAGGCCCGGAGGAAAATGTTTTGAAAAAGCGACGATCGCGCTGAGATTTTGAAAACACAGTGGGTCTTATACAATGACTGAGGCCCAAAATTATTTAAGTATAAAAGGGATTGGGTCTTACACTCTATTAGAGGCCCAAAATTTAGTTTATATATAAGTGATGGGGCTTACAACTCAAGGAGAGGCCCAGATGATTTTCGTTTAAAAGGCGACAACCGCGCCGAGATTTTAAAATCGTAGCGGGACTTATACAATGCCTGAGGCCCAAATTATTTATTTACAAGAGGGGGTTGGGTCTTACACTCTATTAGAGGCCCAAAGTTGTTTGAAAAGATTTTTTAGGGTGATAGTGATCAAAACCCTAATTTTTTGTTTTAAAATGTATTTTAATTGAATAAAAATTCAATTAAAATAATCAAACATGTGAAAAAAGGTTGTGATCTTGGATTTATATTTGGAAAATCATGTTTCATTCATGGGATGATTTAAAAATCATTTGAATTTTGCAAAACCAAGATAAAGAGATATTTTTAATGTTTAAAAACAACTAAAAATATAATTCTTTACAAAAATACCAAATATATGAAATAAATAATATTTTTGTGAAATTTTCATGGAATAAAATATTGTAATATTTTTGTGAATTTTCAAAAAACTAATCAACCAAAAAATGATTAAAATTGAGAGAGAAATAAATTTTGCAAATAATTAACAAAAACATGAAAATATGGAAAATAGCAAAAACATAGAAAATGGCAAAATGGTCTGGGTGGGGTTTGAACCCACGACCATCAAGCCAAACACACATGTGCGCTACCACTGGGGTGGTGATACATCCGTGTATCAAAACCACCCCATAAATATATAAGGGGTGCTAAGTTTTCAGGCCTAGGCAAGGCAAGGCAAGTTTTGGCAATTTACGTGAAGCCTCTAACTTTCTCATTTCTCCATGGATTGGGATAAAATTTAGGTGCATCTGATCTAGAATTTCATGAGGAATCCAATGGTGCCCTTGGAATTTTCAGAAAATGTTTCCTCCATAAAATCCGATAGTGATTTCAAAATAGGCCTATTTTTGCATGTTCTATGCTATCTCATGGCACAAGCAAGAATTACATGGAAAATAGGTTCAAACACAACATGTACAACATGTATGAGATGTTTATGATCAATGGACATCAAAGGAATGCATAATTCAAAGAGTTCAAGTTGTCACGCACTTACCTCTTGGAGCTTTTTGTGCTATCTGCCAAGTTCCTTGCACCAGAAGTAATTTGATACTTTGGACACTCTCAATTGATCCCTTAGAAGCTTTTAGAATGATTAGAACCAGCTGGAATCCTCAGGAACAAGTTGTGGCACTTTCTTGCAAAACGGGCAAAAGTGCCAATATGGCAACTCTCTCAAATGGTGTTCCAGATGTGGGGAACCATTTGGGACAGTTTGAGGATGATATTTGGAGTGTGTTTGAGCCTTTGTTTTGTTTTGGAAGTGACTGAATCAAGACATGGCGTGAAAAATGCAGAAAAGTCCAATTTTGAGGTTTTGGAAGTGGACTTTGTGATTTTGGTGTCTCAGGTCACAAGTGAGTGTTTGAACAACTTAGATACAACATATTAGAGGTGTTTGGATCATGAGCTGTGGTGGAATTGCTCTCTAACTCAAAACCTCAGAGATGACTTGCAAAAGAAGGAATTTTGGCATAAAGAAAGAGATTTTGAGGAAAGCATCAATTGTAGTGCTTTGGTGTACTCAAACTTATCACAATTGAGCTCTATTTATAGTGCGTCAAGTTTGTTTTGGCATCAATAGTGAATGGCAGCTACAGCAGGCATTTGGCCAATGTTGCGCAAAAGGAATCTCAAGTATCCTCTAGCCATTGACTTGAGCTTAGGGCACATGTGTAGCGCAATTTTTGTGGTTTCAAATCACTATCGCTTTGGTACTACAGTTTGATTCATTTTTTATCCTATTGAAGTTGATGAAGGAAGGGAAATAGATGTCTCCAACAAACCCTGCTTGCAAACTGCGATTAAACAGTCAAAACTGTTGGTTTACAGATGCAACTTTAGTTCGTGGGCCTCTCTCTGCTTATTTTGTTCAAAACGAAATACCAGGACTGTTCATGGGGAATTTGTTGGGATCCTGCGCCTAGGGGACTTTGGGGTTTTTTGATTAGTGTGCTCGCTAAGCTTCTTTTTCAATCTTATGCCTACGTATTCCCGGGATAGGGAAATCAGAGCGATCGTAGTTCCTCCTATTCTATGGGAGGAAATGGTGTTTTGGTGTCTTGTTCAAAGCCCAAGACACGAAGCTAAAGGTGGTTTATATCTTTTTCAAAGCCCAAGATGTGAAGCTGAAGGGTCTATTTGTATCTTGTTCGAAGCCCAAGATGTGAAGTTAAAAGGGTGTTGACTTTAGAGAGAATTTGTCATCTCTAAAGGGGTCTGTTTGTCACAATTGTTGGGTGACTGATTATAAAGGAGAACTACTTTAACTGGGATATGTCAATCCAACAAAGCCATAATTTCCTTTATAGGGGATTTTTAACCTGAAGGAGAAGACTTTAACTCAGCTTAGAGCAATGCCATCTTTCCTTAGGAATTTCTCATGCTAAAAGAGGGACAGTGGCATGGGTGTAAATAATCCAGAGGCTTGCCGCTTACAGCAATTAGATGAAGGAAAAGGAGTTGTTGATGTTTGTATCCTGTGAGCAAGGCACAAATTTTGATGCTATAAGGTTGATTCCCTCAACCGGGGTTTTCCTTATACGAAGCCTAAGAGGAGGCTATTGACCCAACAAGAGGGAGTTTTTATGTGTCTCGTACGAAGCCCGAGAGAGAGGCTAAAAGGGGTTTGACTCAACAAGAGAGTCTTTTATACTCACCAAGAGAGTGATTTGTATCTCGTACAAAGCCCGGGATGGAGCCTGAAAAAGGATTGACTCAACGAGAGAGTCTTTCTATACTCAACAAGAGAGTGTTTTTATATGTATCTTGTACGAAGCCCAAGACGGAGGCTAAAAGGGTTTGACTCAACAAGAGAGTCTTTTATACTCACCAAGAGAGTGATTTGTATCTCGTACGAAGCCCGAGATGGAGGCTGAAAGAGGATTGACTCAACGAGAGAGTCTTTTTATACTCAACAAGAGAGTGTTTTGTATCTCGTACAAAGCCCGAGATGAAGGCTAAAAGAGGATTGACTCAACAAGAGAGTCTTTTATACTCAACAAGAGAGTGTTTTTTGTATCTCGTACGAAGCCCGAGATGGAGGCTGCAAAGATTTACTCTGCTGGGGAGAATCATTGTACAAAGCCCAAGAGGAGGCTAGGGTTACTGTTTCAGTTGAGTGACAGGTCCAATATGTTGGTTAAAAGAGAAAATTAGTTCTTATATGGGTAATGTTGTACTCATGGATTTGATCTGAGGACCGGGATTATTTCCTGTTCTTTAAGGAAACGGGGAATCCGAAGGGTATTGAGACTGCCCAAGTCTACGGGTGTTTTTTCCTATTTTTGAAAGGAACTTGAGAATGTCTTCGAGACTCAAGGAGATTAGACTGTCCAAGTCTAGAGTTTTATCTTTTTTACTATGCTTAAGAGAGATCAAGAGACAGTATGTTCGTCGTAGGACGATCTAGACTCTTTGAAAGACTGTTCTATTAAGATGACTAATTTCTGTTCCTATACCTTTAAGAGGTCGTCGGGACAATTTGTACGAAGCCCAAGAGGAGGCGAGAAAAACTTTTAAGAAGCCAAAGGGACAATTTGTACGAAGCCCAAGTGGAGGCTATCTTCCTGGAGGAAGAATCATTATACGAAGCCTAAGAGGAGGCTGTGAAAACTTCTAAGAAGCTGACGGGTCCTTGTACAACGCCCAAGAGGAGGCGGATGAACAGTTCCAGAAGTGGTTTCACTTGGAACATTGGCCTTCTATTTATGAACTGTTCAAGGGGGAGATTTCTTAGATCTAGTTATCTAAAATTGTTGTAAAAGAAAATTCTCATGGTTTAGGTTATGTTGAAATATCCGGGAGAACGTCGGAGGTAAGGATACGAGGTTTTGTCTAGTTCTAGACGTAGTTGCCGGGGAAACTTTAAATATCTATACTAGTATTACACAGTCGATATGAGTTTATGAAAGAAGACTTACAGTGAAACAGCCCCACAATACAATTATATACATATGAAAGCGGTAAATGAAAGCGGGTAAACACTTACTCGGTTGTAGAGCTTCCATGCTGTTTGGTTAGTTTGTTCAACAAAGAAAACTTTGATAACAATATTATATTCAAAATCAAAGGAGAAAGTGCTTTTGAATAGATTTTTGGGGCTTACAGCTCAAGGAGAGGCCCAAGGTTTTATCCGTGATCGCACTGTCGTTTTGTACAGGGACTTATACAAGTGACTGAGGCCCAAGAAAGGTTTTCTGTACAAGGGGATGGGTCTTACACTCTCTCAAGAGGCCCAAAATGATTGAAAGTGAACAAAGATGGGTCTTATAGCTCAAGGAGAAGCCCAGTGGTTAATTTTGAAAAGGGCGACGATCGCGCCGAGGTTTTGAAAACACCGTGGGTCTTATACAATGACTGAGGCCCAAAAGTTTTTGGTTTCAAAAGGGGATTGGGTCTTACACTCTATTAGAGGCCCAAAATGATTTTGAATGGGTCTTATAGCTCGAGGAGAGGCCCAGATGGTTTGTTTTAAACGGGCGATGATCGCGCCGAACTTTAGAAATCATTAAAATTTGCAAAATCAAGAAGGAAAAAATATTTTAAATGTCAAAAACAATTAAAATATTAATTCTTGGCAAAAATATCAATTATATGAAATAAATAATATTTTTTGGATTTTTTGGTAAAATAAAATATTTTAACATTTTTGTGAATTATTAAAAAAAGAATCCACTCAAAATCATTAAAACTCAGAGAGAAATTAATTTTTGAATCAATTAAATAAAATCACAAAATTCAAATATTCAAATATTTGAAAAAGGGCGCCAAGAACATGGCAAGAACACGCGCCCTTCCCCTGTTTCTGCAGATTTGCGTTTTCTATCCAATCTCACTGAATACTTGATTATATCATGCAATCTACATATCAATCTACTCGTTTCAACCTCACGATCATGTCTATGGTCTTTAATTTCATTTATTTTAAGCATGGAATAAGAAATCAAAGAGAAACCTCAAGAACCCTAAATTCTGCATGAAGGTTCAGAAATTCCATACACGATTCATACAAAGCAATTGATTGAGGGTAAACACTCTATGCATGATTATGAACATATGGCCAAATTATTGTGCAGCAAAAAATGCATAGATCATAGAGTTAGAAGAGCTCATGCTCACCTCTTGCAGCTGGTGATCGTGTTTTGGGTTAGAGGTGTTACAACTAGGTTCCAATGATCTGGATAGCTTCCCTAGGTGCCATGGAGTGTGTTTGGATGTTTGGAATGGATTGAAATGATCTGGAACTTGAGATGGTACCCCAACTGCAAATCTGTCAAAGGCTTGAGAAATTGGCTAGTGATTTTTTGATTTTGGTGTTCTAGATGTTATGTGAGTGTTTGGATCACTTCTATATGATGTTTATGAGGTGTGTGTGTGTGTGTGATTGGTTTGGTTGGAATTGCTCTTAAACTCAAAACCCGATAGTGACTTGCTTTGGAAGGCAATTTTGGAAGTGAGAAGGTGATATTGAGGAAAACATCTGTTTGATGGCTTTGGTGTACTCAAACTGAGCACAAATGAGCTCTATTTATAGTATAGCAAGTTTGTTTTGGGATCAATAGTGAATGGCAACTGCAGCAGAGGTTTGGCCAATGTTGATCAATGGGAATCCAAGTCTCCTCTAGCCAATGACTAGAGGTTAGGGCACAAAACTGTGGTTCCCTAGTTGTTGGATCATTCTTGACTGAATTCAGTTACAAATGTGTCAGTCCATGCCACCTTGGTGCATCCATTAAATGCTCCAATCCAAAATTGGAGTCTTGTCCCTCTTTTAGGCATTTCTAGGTTTGGCATGCTACTTCTTGTTCCAAAGATTTTGGAGGCTTGGATCAGTGTTTGTTCCCTTTATATTTGATCCTCAGATGTGTCCAAAGTGATGACAAGGCTTGGAATTATCTGATTTTGCCAAATCGAGCAAAAGTGCAAAATTCTGCCTAGCTTTGGCAGTTTTCAGCAAGGCATATTGCCATTGTCATATCTCATGGCTCAAGTGGAATTTGATGGAGTTCTTGGCCATTTTGGAAAGCCCTCATATGATACAATAACTTTTTTTATCACAATTGGTTTTGATACTTTTTGGATCCAAGTGAAAAATGCCCCTACATTTGGAAAAAAGTGAAGGCATATTCTGACTTAGTGAAAATTTCACTAAGTGTTGGAAAAAAGTGACATTTTCACTTTTCTTGATTTTGATAATTCCATAACTTGAAATTCATGGGTAATTGGAATGAGTGGTAGTTGAAGCTTTTGTAGAGGGTAATGAGAGCTACAAATCCAGCTTTGGATGGGAAAAAATGGCCTTGTGGTTTAGGAGTTATGATCCTCCAAAGTTGGTATCCTAACCACTTTGTTCCATAACTTAGAAAAATTTCTAAGTTTTTTATGGTTACCCCTTTTACAAGTTATCCCACTTTTCTTGATTTTTCTTGATGAATGATGATTCCAATTATACATTAACATCATTTTGGGGTCAAAGAACCATAATTGTGAAAAATCTCAAAAAGTCAAAGTTTGACTTTTGTGCACAGTTGACTTTTTGTCAGATGAACTCCAAACTGTGCGATCCTCTATGAAATCAAGTCCTTGACCTAAATAAAACTTGATGGATTGATTTCATAGGTGTTATAGGGTGTATTGAATCATGTCCTAGGGTTTGGGAGCATGTCCTGGTCAAAAGTCAAAGATACAGTTGAATTTTCTCGCGAAACCCTAACTGTGGTTCAGATGAAATTGAAACTTGTTGCTCAAGCTTATTGGCTCAATCCATTGTTACAAATGGACCAATGTGGTGTGTTAGGGACCCTCAAATCATATCTTGAGGTCTTGGCTCATGATTTGTCCCAAAAGTCAACTTAGGGGTGAATTAGGTCAAGAAACCCTAATTCCTGATTTTTTTATGAATGCATCCCCTGAGGCTAAATTGACTTGATGATTGGGTTCATGAGATACCTTGGAGCATCATAGGTTATGATTTGAAGCATTGGCTCATACCCAGAGGAAAATTTCTATCTGGAGGCCCTGGTCGACCAAACCCTAATTCGGTGACACTAGTGATCTTAAGGCTTGATCCACCTAGAAGGGAGAAGCCTTGTGCTTAATCCTTGAAGTGGGAGTCCTCTTGATCATTTGTGGATGTTTGAGAGGCTAGACAAGTTGAATATCATGTCATTTCTTAATTGATCCTTTGTCTAAGAGCTCTGAGAGGGCTTGAAACCCCAAGCCTGATTGTAATGGATGCTCACCCATCTTTGGGGAGACTAATGGTTCATCCATATGGTGATGATGATTTGCACAATGATGGGAAATATTAGTGGCCAAAATTTGGGGTATGACAAATGCCCATATTTAATCTTCTTGGACCCGAAGGTGTGAATGGCGAAGGTATTCGGGGTGCAAGAGGATTAAATATCGGAATACCCAAAATTTTGATGGTGGTTATGAATGGCAGTTCGCGCATCCTTCCTCTTTTGCTAAGCAATGATGCTTAGAAAAGGTAAACTTCCCCTCGATCCTGGTTTCCTACCAAGGAACTGGTCTCAGTTTCTGATTTAAACTTCCCCTCGATCCTGGTTTCCCACCAAGGAACTGGTCTCAGTTGCTGATGTAAACTTCCCCTCGATCCTGGTTTCCAACCAAGGAACTGGTCTAAGTTTCTGATATAAACTTCCCCTCGATCCTGGTTTCCAACCAAGGAACTGGTCTTAGTTTCTTTTGTCAATAAACTTTCTTGACAAGGGACGCTATGTGTAGCGATTTTCCTCAAACTTCTCGCCGAATTTTCCTCAGGAGATGCCATTTGATGGAAAAAGTGGCGATGTCAGACTTGCTGGGGAACCCATTCGTCTGAGTTGTAGAGGTGTACAAACTTCTCTGTTTGGAGACACCATTTGTCGAATCTATTGGGGGAAAACGAGTCTCTTAAGAGACTGCTTTCGCTTGGGGTTACCACATCATACTTTTTTTAGGATCTTCTGGGAGAAATGCCATATGATGTGATCCAATTTTGAGGTGCCGATGACCTTTTCGTCAGTGAATTTTTCGGAGAAAAACTGTTGTACTGCCGAATCTCTGATTAAGAGGCTTTCTCTGGGGATTTTCCTTAATCCGAGAAAGCAAAGATATCATCTTCAATGGCGAAGAGTGGTGTTTTTAGGAAGCTCTCTAGCTCTTCAAAGGTTCAAGTTATCAAAGTGGTCAAAGAACCACCTTCAATCCAGAAATAAACTGGAGGAGAGATCGCTTAGATGATTCATTTCCTGACGAGGAAAGAACTGACGACTCTATTGAGAGGACTCTTATCACTAGGGAACAAGACCGACTAGAGTGATAGTGATGCAATATGTATATGAATGTAAATCAATAATGCATGATGTATGTATGTATATGCTTACAAAACTGACGCGACATACAGACTAGTAGATGAACATGACTAGATACTCGGCCACTGTGGGGGATGAAAAGTATCACTGGTTCACGATAGCAATTATGCCTTGCTTAGGAGAGATAGTCCGTGTCGGGAGCTATGTTGGTCGGGCTTAATGTCGCACCTCGAAAATACGACCCTCACGCGAAAGGCGCGGAAAACGGTTCGACAGAGTCGCCGCCGAACTTTATTTATCCCAAAAGAGGGAAAGAAAAATATCGGGAAAACCTTTAAGGAAGGGTAAGAACATGGTCGTTGCAACCACATTCTGGGTTCGGGAGTCGGTTACGTGAGGGGAAGGTACGCGCACCCCCTCACGTCCGTTGTACTCAACGGGAACCTCTTGATTCGAATCGCGATGCTTGTTAGCTAAGTTTGTCTATTTTATTCTCTAAAATAAATGCGGAAGGGTAAAGATAAAAGGAAAAGATGCTAAGGGGAAATGGGTGATTTTACGATAGTGTGCTCGGCAAGATCATCGCGACCTCGGGCCTACTTATGCTCATTCGGACGAGAATGAGGAATCAGAGCAATCGTAGTTCGACTACGGGAAGGGATAGAGGGAAGAAGGAAGATGGAGGGAAGGTAGAAAAAGTGTGGACGCAAACGGGGGAAAAAGAAAAAGGTAGGACGCAAATGGTGGAAACAGAAAAAGTGTGCTCGCCAAGATCATCGCAATCTTGTGCCTACGTATCTTTACTCGGACGAGAATAAAGAATCAGAGCAGTCGTAGTTCGTGGTACGCCCACGAAAAGAGGAGGGTTGGTTTGTTTTAAAGAGAGGCGTCGATTTCTCACACACGAGTATGAGAACTCACACCCAAACAATCGAAGGAAGATCAAAGACTTGAACCCCCATTTTTCACCTTGAAAGAGTTTCGATAGTTTTTAGTCGTTTTGAGATTTGATTATGAAAATACGCTTGACGTTGGATCAAGGGTTTATTGTATGCGCTTGGTTGACTTGAAAAGGATTGGATTTGTTAAAAGAAGAGGCGGCAATTGCTCACACACACGAGTAAGAGAACTCGCACCCAAACAATCGAAGAGAGAACAAAGACTTGAACCCCCATTTTTCACCTTAAAAGAGTTACGATAGTTGTTAATTGTTTTCGGAGTTTGATTATGAAAATCCGCTTGACTTTGGATCAAGGGTTTATTTGTTATGAAAAGAGTTTGATTGAAAAGACTTGAGGTTGATTTTGAAAGTGGCTCGACGACGAATCGAGAGTTTGGTTGAAAAGGTTTGTTTAGAAAATGGCTCGACGACGAATCGAGGCTTTGGTGTGAAAATTGGTTGTTTGAAAAATGTCTCGACGACGAATCGAGGTTTTGGTTTGAAAATGGGTTGCCTATGCTAGTCCCTAGGGGTGTTCCTAGTAAACAAACCACAATCAAAACAATATTAAGTGCGTACATCGGAATGGGGGAGGGATACATGTAAATTACAGGTGTTGACAGAAATAAATGGTCTCATTGTAAGGTAGCCCAAGAGAAAGTCGTGTGTGTGCAAAGTGTCCTAAACTAAGCCTTGAGTATGCGTCGAGCAAATGATCATAACCACAGTCCGTTCATGTTCATTTTTATGGTTGCGATATTTGTTAGATTGTTTTTTTGGTTAATGGTGAAAAAATGAACAATGGTTAGATAAATAAATATGGATATGAATAATGACAATATGAATAAAAAATGAACAATAATAATAAAGATAATATGACAAAGTATAATATTGACATAAAAAAAGTTGGTCTCGTCTTAATCGGATTTAATCAGGAAATTGATAATCGACGATTTTTTGACCTTCATGGACCAAAAGAAATATAAAGAGATATAAAGAATATAAAGTGACAAATAAGAAATTAAATCGAAAATACGAATACAAAGCATAAAGGTCTCACCTTTATCAAGATTTAAGATTAAAAATGAATAAATCTTGATATTTTGGCTTTCATTGACCAAAAAATACTAAAAAAATGAAATAAAAAAAATATAAATAAATAAAATGATAAATACAAAACAAATTGAAATAAATGAACTAAAATGATAAATATTACATGAATCGAAATAAAAATGAATAAAAAAATGGTAGGCCTCAAATAAATCAAAAATTAATCGGTTTGATTAAACTATGAATTGAGTCATATCATTGGCCCACAAAAATCAAAATAAATATTAAAACTAAAAAAATATACACATAATACAAGGAGGGGTGCGCTGGTGAAGGTGGTTTGGAAATCACTTGGGCTGAAACTAGGCCCATCATTCCTTCATGTTGAACACAAAAACAAACAAAAAAAAGAAAAAAGAAAGGCGAGAGTGGGAAAACGAACGGGCCATGAAGCCCATCAGTCTAATACAAGGTTTCCTAGCTTTCTCTTTTTTTAAAAACAAAACAAAAAATGAATTTCACCAAGGCTCTCTCTATCGAAGGAAACAGGGCAAGGTCAAAAGGGCAGAAAGAAAAAAACAACGGATCACAAAGCCATGGAGAAACAAAGCGACCTTCTTCTTCGCGTAAATTCCTCTCCCTCTCGATTTCTCGTTCTCTACTCGATTCTCTTTCGCGTCGATTCAAGGTTTGTGCTTGTCAGTTTTGTTCCAGATTTCACTTCTTCTTAAGCGATCTTTGGTTTTTTGGGTTCTGAGATTTGAATGGGGATGGATTTGGTTTTGATTTGTGGTATTGAGGTGAAGGTTCGTCGCTCAATCTCTCTTCTCCACTCTTTTTCTGGTTCTGATCTATTTATGTGATTTGGGGATTTGGGGTTGGAGATTTTTGGTTGTTTGAGTTTGGGTTGGAAGGACTTTCGTTGTTGTTGTTGAAAAGGAAAGGGTTGAAGGTTGATTGAAGGGTGACGACTAGGGCTTCTGAACCTGAGGAAAATTAATTGTGAGGGATTCTTTTTATAGGTGAGATTATGGAGGGTATAATGGGGAAAGAGTGAGAGATGTTGTGCGTTGTTTTGGCAACGTTGTCGTACGGATTATTGGCTGCTGCATTGAAATTGGTGGGGTCGGGCGAGTTTTGTGTTGGTTTTGTCGTTTGCAGGTTGTATGGGGTAGTATTAGCAGGTACAGCAGGTTTGTATTTGGACAAGGTCTTGAACTTGTGGGACGCGGTTGGTCACGTGCAGGTCGTAATTTGATTTTGGTGAGATTGGTGTCTTGTTTCTCTTTTCACATTTTGCAGATTGGTAGCTGTTACATATTGGCTTGGTGAGAGGGTATGGAGGCTGGTTTTGGGAGGCTTGCTGCATGACGGTGGCTACGTGAATGGTGCGTGATGGCTTTGGAAAATTGATGTTGTGTGATGACAGCTCATGTGTGGTGGCTTGGTAAATTAGAATGGTTTGCGTGAAATTTTTATTTTCTTCTTCCTGGTTTAATAAATTTCCTGGTTTAATAAATGGCGTGCAGGATAGTGATGTTGGCTGATGGGAGAATTTGACAAGGTTGGGGTCACTTAGTGTATGCGGATTATGGTGCAAGTTGTGTGAAATTCTTGGGGGTGTGGTATGTGTTATGTGGTGTGTAGTCATGGTGATTATGTGGTGAAATGGTTTGGCTATTTGTGTGGAAGGTTTTGCAATTGTAGCAGCTGTGTATACGGTTTGGTATTTGTTGTTTTGTGTGAGTGTTATGAATCATGACTTCATGGTTAATTGTTTTGTGGCTGCTGACTCAGTTGTGGGATGGTGTACATGGTTGCAAGTTGTGTTTGAGAGGGGCTGTCGAAACTTTGTTAGGAATAATGCTAACTTTGTGGGATTTGATTTGTAAAAAACAAATAGACCTATGACTTGTAATTTTATGAAAAGAATGATATTTAGTAATTGACAATTATATGGGCTTTAAATAAAAAGGGAAATGGACTTTGTGAAATAAAAATGATAATGGGTGTACCTTTAGATATTATAGATTCTGACCTTTGAAAGTTAATTTGGAAAAGGTAAAAATATGAACAATGATTATTGGGTTAAAATTGGATAAAAAGAAGAAAATGGATCAAACTTGGGTCCTGGATTTTGGAATGGATAATAAACTTTGGATAAAATATGGATAATGAACATGGATTAAGATAAAAAAAAGATAAACATGTAAATGGGTATTGATAATTTGGATTGGATAATAATAATAAAAAATGGATGATGATAAAAATGGTTAAAAAGTAGATATGACTTAAAATAAAAATGGATAAGAAATAAAAGAGAGATGAAGTTGAACATATTTTTTGGATTTTTTCTGAATAACTGTCAGTGGGTGGATGCACAGATGAAAACTATACACAAGTAGAACAAATTTGGGGTATGACATTTAGGAGATAAGAACTCTGCCGGGGGTATCAGATGGGAAAGTCGCATCTGATACAGCTGATCCTTCATTCAGGCACACTGGCCTAGAAGGAGTACTTTTATTCTGTACTTTGAAGCTTAATTACTTTTGGCGAAGCGATCGATGTTCTTTCGAATTTCAACAGTCAAAAGAAATTGCCATCTTTATTAAAAGAAGAAAAATTTTACAAGTAAATTCATTTTTGTTTCGTTTCAAGAATCGTTATTCATGCTAAAATGTCGTTCCGTAAAGCTAAAACAAATGAGAATTGCAAACAAAAGCACAAGGGCTCAAATTTTATTGATAGGATGGAAATAAGCCAAACGCGTGAGTCCATGGAGTATTTACAAAGTTAGAAAATGGTAATTTAAGGGAAAAGGGATACATTGAAACATAATGACCACTATCCTTCTACCAACTTTGAATTCCGGGCATCCTGAGCTTCTGTCGAAGATGACCTTGACTGGCGTTTTCCTGACCGATGGCATTACTGCTGCTGAGGGATTTTCCCCTTTGTTGAACATAGTTACTTGCCATTATCCCTAATTTTTGCCTGGATTGTACTTTGAGGTTTCCAATCCACTGGGATGATTTTTGATCATGTCTCTAATTTTTTCCTGGACCGCCCTTTCGGGTTTTCAATCCACCGAGACGTTTTTATTTTTTATTTTTTTTATTTAGGCGAAGTATTTCTTGACTACGTCAACATTTATGGGGTAGGCAAATTCCTCTCCGTCCATGGTTGCAAGTCTCAAGGCCCCGCCTGAGAAAGCTTTCTTGACCACATAGGGGCCATCATAATTTGGAGTCCACTTTCCCCGAGAATCAGTGAAAAATGATTGTATCTTCTTGAGCATGAGTTCTCCTTTCCTAAAGACGCGAGGTCGGACCTTTTTGTCGAACGCCTTCTTCATTCTTTGATGATACAACTGACTATGGCATAGTAACGTGATTCGCTTTTCTTCTATCAGATTCAGTTCATCGTGCCAACTTTGGCACCATTCAGCTTCTGTAAGCTTAACTTCCATCAATACCCGGATTGATGGGATCTCTACTTCTATGGGGAGTACTGCTTCCATGCCATATACTAGAGAGACAGGGGTTGCCCCTGTTGAAGTACAGAAAGATGTGCGATAACCGTGAAGAGCAAAGGGTAGCATCTCGTGACAATCTTTGTAGGTTACAACCATCTTTTGAACAATCTTTTTGATATTCTTGTTAGCCGCTTCTACCGTGCCGTTCATCTTGGGTCGGTAGGGAGATGAGTTATGGTATTCGATCTTGAACTTAGCGCACAACTCCTTCATCATCTTATTATTCAAGTTAGATTCATTATCTGTAATGATCTGGCTCGGAACACCATAACGGCAGATGATATTGTTTTTGATAAATATGACGTTGCTTCGACCCATTTGGTGAAGTAATCAATGGCTACCAGGATGAAACGATGTCCGTTCGAAGCCTTAGGTTCGATCATGCCAATCATGTCGATTCCCCAAATGGAAAAAGGCCATGGGGAAGAAAGAACTTTGAGATGTGTAGGCGGTACATGGATTTTGTCTGAGTATATCGGACACTTGCGACATCTCCTTACGTACTTGTAGCAGTCAGATTCCATTGTCAACTAATAGTACCCTGCTCTTAGAATTTTTCTCGCCATTGTGTGTCCATTGGCATGAGTTCCAAAGGATCCTTCATGAATTTCTTTTATTAGCATGTCTGCTTCTGGTCTGTCGACGCATCGAAGCAAGACCATGTCAAAGTTCCTCTTATAGAGTGTATCACCGCTCAGGAGGAAACTGCCTGCTAGCCTTCTGAGGGGTTTTCTATCTTTCCTGGATGCCCCAGGTGGGTACTCTTGTTTCTGAAGGAAGCATTTGATATCGTGATACCAAGGTTTGTCGTCTATGACTGCTTCAATCGTGAAGATGTAAGCAGGCCATTCAAGGCGCATTATGTCAATCTTAGGTAAGTCATTCCATTGACCTACACTAATCATGGAAGAGAGAGTGGCTAATGCATCAGCCATGTGATTCTCCTCACGAGGGATATGATGAAACTCGATTCTGTTGAAGAAGGGTAACAACCTTCTTGCGTAATCTTTGTAAGGAATAAATCCTGATTGGTATGTGTTCCAATTTCCTTTGATCTGATTGACGACCAAAGCTGAGTCACCATATACATCCAAGTTCTTGATCCTCAAATCAATCACTTATTCGAGACCCATAATACAAGCTTCGTATTCGGCCTCATTGTTTGTGCACTTGAACATAAGTCTACCGGTGAAAGGAATGTGGGTACCCTGATGTGTTATGATAATTGCCTAAATTTTGTTTCCGTAATGATTGACAGCTCCGTCAAAGATAAGTCCCCATTAGGAATCTGGTTCTGGCCCTTCACTGGGTAGCAGTTCATCGCAGTCTTTCAGTTTTAGATACATGACATCTTCGTCTGGGAAGTCAAATCCGACTGATTCCTGATTGTCAATCAGTTGATGAGCCATATAATCGACTAAAACACTTCCCTTAACGGCTCTCTGAGTGTGGTACTCTATGTCATATTCTGATAACAACATCTGCCAACGGGCAATCCTTCCTGTGAGAGCAGGTTTTTCAAAGACGTACTTGATTGGATCCATTTCTAATATTAACCAAGTGGTGTGACGAATCATGTACTGGCGAAGATGTTTGGCTGCCCAAGCCAGAGCGCAGCAAGTTTTCTCGAGCATAGTGTACTGAGTCTCGCCGTTGGTGAATTTCTTGCTCAAATAGTACATGGCAGACTCTTTTCTTTTTGTTTCGTCTTGTTGGCCAAGTACACAACACATTGAGTCTTCCAAGACTGTTAAATAGATGATCAGTGGTCTTCCTTCCACTAGAGGTGATAGAATCGGCGGGTTCGACAGGTATTCCTTGATACTGTCGAAGGCGGTTTGGCAGTCTTCTGTCCAAATGTTGTCCTGATTCTTTTTGAGTAATTTGAAAATCGGCGCACATGTCGCGGTCATGAGGAATATGAATCTGGAGATGTAGTTCAAACGTCCCAGGAATCCCCTGACTTGTTTTTCAGTCTTTGGAGAAGTCATTTCTTGAATGGCCTTGACCTTGTCAGGATCAACCTTAATTCCTTTTTGGCTGACGATGAATCCTAAGAGTTTCCCTGAACGGACACCGAACGTGCACTTATTGGGATTTAAGCGGAGTTTGTACTTTCGCAAACCCTCGAATAGTTTTGAAAGGTGGGTCATATGCTCCTCTTCTGTTTTAGATTTTGCAATCATATTATCGACATACACTTCGATTTCTTTGTGTATCATGTTGTGAAACAGAGTAGTCATGGCCCTTTTATAGGTTGCCCCGGCGTTCTTCAAACCGAATGGCATTACCTTGTTACAAAAGGTAGCCCATGGGGTAATGAACGAAGTTTTCTCCATGTATTTCGGCGCCATTTTGATTTGATTATAGCCCGAGAATCCATCCATGAAGGAGAAAACTTTGAACTTTGTTGTACTGTCTACCAGCATGTCAATGTGTGGTAAGGGAAAGTTGTCCTTTGGACTTGCCTTGTTCAGATCTCGGTAATCGACACACATTCTGACTTTTCCGTCCTTTTTCAGAACTGGTACGATGTTGGCTAACCATTGAGGATATTCTGACATAGCGAGGAAACCCGCGTCATTCTGTTTCTGTACCTCCTCTTCGATTTTGACAACCATGTCTGGATGAGTCCGTCTCAACCTTTGTTTTAGTGGCGGACATTCTGACCGTAACGGTAAACGATGTTCCACGATGCTGGTATCCAACCCTGGCATATCCTGATAGGACCAAGCGAATACATCGGGAAACTCTCTGAGAAGCTTTGTCAAACTCTCTTTGACAGTTGGACTGAGCAGTGCCCCAATCTTGACTTCTTTTCTCTCTTCTTCCGATCCTAAGTTGATTGTTTCCAGCAACTCTTTGTGAGGCTCAATGGACCTTTCCTCTTGTCTGAGTAGTCGGGAGATATCCTCTGGAATTTCGTCATTATTTTCTTCTTCAGCCTCAAATACCAAGAACTCAAAGTTGGGAGAAGGCATTGGATCGTATGTTTCAACGGGGTTTAAAACAAACAATCTGCATGACGTGATGATTTGTGTTTAGAAGAGATAGAGAGAATGCAAGAGTGTGTGTAGTGTATTTTTCTTTGAAAACTGCTTGTTTTTATTATTGAGTTGTTTTTTAGGATTACCATTTTCTGAAAAAAGCAAAAAGAGAAAATAGCAATTAATGCGGAAATTACAGAACGACGTTATTTTATTAATGAACAAGTCGATTCTTGAAACTACAGCCCTATAAAACAAAACTCTGTCGCTTTGGGCAAAACGAAGAGGGATATTTACAGAAAGTGAGCCCTATCAAAACATCCATTTCACTTGGGCAAGGTGAAAGGTTAAAGTAAATATGGCAATTAATTAGACTTATGAACAATCTTCGGAACATTGATAGCAACCCATTGGCGACGAACTCCTCGGTGAATCACAAAGTCTGGTACCTTCCTTCTTTTGTCTTCAGAAATAACGCTGATTTCTGGTGGAGCTGGATCATTGGAATCTGTTTCCCAGGCAGAGTTGTCGTAGTTGGATTCCTCAGTTGTATTTTGCGTAGTATTTGTACTCTGAGCTGTATCTCCCTATCCAGTTGGCTAGATGTCTTCGAACCTGATACGAGAGCTTCCAGGAGCGGTGTACTTGACCTTGAAGTCGTATTTTCCACTCGGTTGTCCCAAGGTGTCCCACACTTCTTTGGAATTGGAGGAGTCATCCCTCTCGATGACGTTGACCTCAGGAAAAGCATAGTTAATGAATTCTAGTCCGACAAGGTTTGCCAATTCATCATCGTACTGGATAAGTTCGGAATGACCTGAGTGTTGATCCCATGACATGGAGGGGACACAGGTATTCTATTCAATGATGCTCAGCTGATTTTCATTGTTCGGCTGATTTTCTTGCCCCAAGTCTCCGGGATACGGCTGCCAGATAGGCAAGCCATCCATTGGGCCATAATAGTCGTGGTCAAAGTTGTATTTCATCGGAGTGTCTTCCTCTAATGAATTTGGCGGATCCCGATATCCTTCAGGATCACAATCTCCGTATATCATTTTGACATCTGACCTCAGTATAAATCTCAGACTCTGTGCGGGATAGCAAAAGGGAGTATGTGTTTCGCCCTGAGACGTATAACCGTCCTCGTTGAGATAGGAGTTCCATTCTTCCTCCGTATCGGAGGAATCATCTTTATTGATGGTGTGCACTTCTTGAGTCACTGGTTGAAGGAAGCCTCCATTGTGGAAGAATTTCTGAATAGGATGAAAACTTTTATTGTTCGCAGCCGTCTGAGTACAGGTTGCAGAAAAACCAAGACTCTTCTTTGTTTTGTTATCAGTGGGAATGACAAGCTGTCCCCACCCTTTTGCATTGTTATTTTCGATCACTTCGAGAGCATCTATGTATGAGGAAATCGAGGTTCCTTTCTCTGATTGATTCTCATTGCTCACCAAAAGTGCTTGGAACTGAGTTCCAACAACCTCCTCGGGTTCTACACAAGTAGATAATGACAAGTTGCTCACGAGCAACGCTTGTTCTCCACAAACCGTGACAAGTTGGCCGTTCTGGACAAACTTTAGCTTTTGGTGGAGGGTCGAAGTGACCGCCCCAGCCTGATGTATCCAAGGTCTTCCTAATAAACAACTGTATGTTGCCCGGATGTCCATGACCTGGAAAGTGTGAGGACTGATAGTTATGGGAAGGTCAACTTTGCCGATAACCGTTTTTTTGGATTCGTCAAATGCTTTGACGACGACCTTGTTGGTTCTCATCGGAGATCCTTTGAATGATAATTGCATCAAAGTGGACTTCGGCATAACATTCAGGGCTGACCTATGTCTACCAGTACGCTGGCTAAAGCATCATCCTGGCAGTTGACTGTAATGTTGAGCGCCATGTTATGATGGCAACCTTCTTCAGGTAATTCCTCAGCACTAAATCCCAAGTTATTGCAGGAAGTGATGTTAGAGACAATGCTATCGAACTGTCTGATTGTTACATCCTGTTCCATAAAGGCTTGCTCCAAGACTTTCTGTAGAGCCTCCCTGTGCGCTTCTGAACTAAGTAATAGTGATAATATCGAGATCTTTGAAGGAGTTTGTAACAACTGATCAACAATGTTGTATTCACTCCTTTGGATGAGCTTTAGCATTTCATCATCATTTTTTGAAAGATCAGGATTACTGGATTGACTGTCTGGTGGATTGGGAACTTCTGTCTGAGGTTCCTTTTCTTTGCTGGGTTCTCCAACTCCTCTGTTGAAGATTCTACCACTCCGTGTTACTCGACTGATGTCTGCAATATTCACGACGGAGGGTAACGAATTTCCTTTCCATCCTCAATTGTTGTTGCACCGTATTTGTAAGGGATAGCCTTAGTTGATTCATATGGTAGCGGTCCCGGTAGATAGATGACTATGGGAGCCTTCTGATTTTTCTGACCATCATAAGTAATTTTGATCTGTTCTCGGTTGGGAACTCTCGATTCGTCAAGTAGAGGGATAATGGTACAAACATCCCTAGCCCTCTGATGATCAGAGATTACGACAATGTCCTCGATTTGATCAGCGAAGTAGTTGACTGATCCAGAACTTGACCATGGTTGAATTTCTTTGCGGTCCAACTGACTTTGAAGGGCTGCTCGCACGAGGTAGCATCCTTGATTATCCACTGAGCAAACTCCACACCGCTCATAGTTGTGTAGTGGCACCTGGCCACGTCCGTTTTGAATACATTGTAACCTTACTAGATCTGTTTCCATCGACCGAACATCCTGACTTTGATATCTAGTAGGATTCCCGTCATTGATACTAATTTGCTGGGTGTCTTCATCCATTAAGATTGGAAGCCACCAGTGGTTCAACAAGTGCTGAAGTGTTTCCTGAACAAGGGCACAACCCTGATCGTCTTCGCAACCCGCTTTACAGCCCTGATAATCATGTGATACCAGGAACCCGAGCCGGACCTGTTTAGCATGTAACTCCACCAGGTGGGTATTCATCAAGCGAATATCGAAGATTTAAATCATGTTGATTTGATAATGATTCCTATTATGGTAGTCTTGAATCCATCCAAGATCCATCTGACGCTGGAGGGCCTCCTGTATGAAAGAGCATCCTTGTTTGTTTACCGAGCAAGTCAGGCAGGAATTATAATCGTGACGTGGCAGATTATGATACTGGCTTTGCCTTGAGTGCATCGCCACCAGGTTGACATTCATCGCACGGATATCGTGGTTTTAAATGATGTTGGAATTCGTATAAACCATGTTAACTCCACGAACTCGGTGCTCTTGGATCCATCCGAGATCCAACTATTCCTGTAGAGCTGATTGCACCACAGGACATCATTGATTGCTTTTAGAGCAGATATCACACTGGTGATAATTATGAGGTGGCACATGGTCATATCCACTCTGTCTACAATGCATCTTGACCAAGTTGGCCCTCAATAAGAGTACATCGTGAATTTTATAGGTGTTGTTAGACTCTCCCTCTATCAAATTGACTGTAGCCTTCTCGTGTTGAGGCAGCGGGTTCGTGAGAACATTCGGATTCGTATCTTTGAAAGATTCCGCTCCTAACAAGCTTTTGCACGTCGAATTTGAAACTGAGACAGTTTTCTATGTTATGCCTTGGTCCTCCTTGATGGTAAGGGCAAGTCTGATCCACCTTAAACCAAAAAGGCAGATTTTCTAGTACTGTAAGAGGAGACTTAGTCTAGACATTCCCCTTGGCCAGTAGTAACGAAAATAGTTATGCGTACGATACGGGTATAGGATCAAATCCTGGTGGCCGCGTTGTACGGTTGTTGTTGTATTGAGGACGAGCCTGCCGAAGAGGCTGTTGTGTCCTTTGTTGAAATTGCTGCGACTGCGGTTGGCTTTGAACAATCTGAGGTTGATACGTAGAACCAGGCGCAGGGTGGATAGCAGGAGTTACAGCTGCTACTGGTTGGTACCATCGCCTTTTCTTTCCGAGAGAGATATTCCCAATATCTTGCTCCTTTTTCTTATGGAGAGCACTACCGTATTTTTTACTACCGCTTGTCGACCCAGTGTCTTTGACTAGACGTCCTTCTCGAACGGTTTCCTCGAGACGTACTCCCATACCGACCATTTCGGTGAAGTCGCTGGGCGCACTGGCAACCATTATGTCGTAGTAAAATGAGCTCAAGGTCTTTAAGAAAATGTTTGTCATCTCTTTTTCCTCAAGAGGTGGACAAATTTGAGCGGCAATTTCACGCCATCTTTGAGCGTATTCCTTAAAGGTTTCCTTGTCCTTTTGCGACATTGATCTTAGTTGATCTCTGTCTGGTACCATGTCCAAATTGTATTTGTATTGTTGGACGAAGGTAGTGCCAAGATCTCTGAAAGTGATAATCATAGCGTGGTTTAAACCCATGTACCATTTTAATGCGGCACCGGTTAAACTATCCTGAAAGTAGTGAATCAGTAGCTCCTGGTTCTCTATCTGAGCTGTCATTCGCCGAGCGTACATCACCAAATGGCTTTGAGGGCAAGAGTTACCCTTGTACTTTTCAAAATCGAGTACTTGGAACTTGTGCGGGACTTTCACATTGGGGACCAAGCAAAGGTCTGCGGCGTCCTTTCCAAATAGATCCTGACTGCAAATAGCTTGTAGTTCCTTCTGTATTTCCAGGAACTGCTCCTGGAATTCATCCATTCTATCGAACATACTTTCCTTTCTACCAGAAGGTATCTGTGGAATCTGTCCT
The DNA here is from genome assembly GCA_022829125.1 of Lathyrus tuberosus. Classification (NCBI taxonomy): domain Eukaryota; kingdom Viridiplantae; phylum Streptophyta; class Magnoliopsida; order Fabales; family Fabaceae; genus Lathyrus; species Lathyrus tuberosus. The sequence goes on along the minus strand of JALAZF010000154.1, from coordinate 6,844,640 downwards.
TCTGGGACAGTGTGCACCACAGGGGGTGGTACCGTTACTACGGCAGTGAATCTTGGCGCTTCCCGAAGTTTGTAACCTTCAGGAGTCCTCATTATGCCTCTGGTATCCTAGCTTTCTCGAAGTTTGTAACCTTCAGGCCCAACGGCTTCTGCTATGATTCCCTGATCTTCAATGATCAGCGGAACATATCCTTCCGGGATATAGTTAACAGGCATGCCCCAGGGACGATCTTTCGGCATTTGATACCTAGGATCATACGTCTCTACTATGGGCGTTGAGGTGATCTCTGAGATCACAGTTCTTTGTAGCTGAGCTTCTGCCATAGCTTGCATGTCGTTATGAAGCTTTCTCATATCCTCTCTCAGAGCGTCGATCTCTTCTTTCAACTCTCGGTTCTCTTCCTCGAGATCATCCATCTTTTTCTGACGATTGGCTCGAGTATTGTACGAATGAGACAGTTTGACTCTAGAACCGAGACACAAACGTGAGATTCGTAGGTAAGAAGAATACGTGACGTGAGAATGATGAATGTAATGATTATATTAATTGGTTTTTTTTTGTTTAATCAAAATAAACTTCGACAATTAGATTGCAAATATCAAACAGTGGGAACACCCCCATTTTATTGAATTTAAAGGATTGCAGAAATGGAAATACAGTAAATTACAAGGTTCGGAAACAGAAACCTAAGCTAATGGGTCCCGAGTCCTCTCTGAGGAGAACTCGGGTGCTGATTCTGGTACTTTCCTTTTCTTGGACCGGGGCTCTTGGGCCATTTTCGGGCTGTCATTCCTTTGCCAAGTGAAAGGAGGGAGCAAATTCCTTTGGTCATCGTGATTTTCTACAGCATGTTGCTCCAAAATCTCAATTAGAGCATCCTTATCTTTCAGCAGTTGCTGTATTTTGGTACACTCCACATTGAGAATGCGGTACTTGTTCTTCCAAGACCTCCTCTCCTATTGAACTTTGTTGAGAGTAACCTGAATTTTTTCCATTTCAGTTATGAAGTATATGACAGATTCCCTTGGCGGAAGAACTTCGTGACGATGATAAGGCATCTTTAGCTTGAGAGCTCTAGTTTGTACCCAGTGGAGATAAGGCTCCACGGAGACACATTCCGGTTTTCCTAGAGACGCCCGTCCTTTTTTATGAACATGTTTCCAAGCATGCACTATTTCCATCTTTAGTGCCCTATAATTTTCTCCTTCCTTGAAGAAAAGACCTTCCAGATGAGCATTACGCGGGACATGCCTCATCGGGTTTCTAAATTGACGACGAACTAAGACTGGATGGTAATTGATTCCTCCCTTAGTTTCTATGAGGGGTATGTTGGGGAAGTTTCCACAACGGTCAATGATCCTGATCCCGTCATAAATCCTATTATACCAATCTATGTCAGAGTTGGTAGGAGACATGATTTTCTACGACCAACGTAAGGCACTCTTATGATCCCAAAACGTGATCATTCCTCCGCTGTATAAAATCCTTAAGTGTACAGAATGATACGCATCTGCGAGCAAGGTTAGTACGGTGTTTCCAATGAGAAAAACCTTAATGGTGTTGATATCTACAAAGTTATCGATGTTGGGAAACAAAAATAACCCGTAGGTGAGTAAAATAAAGATGCTTTCAAAAGCAGTCACGTTCCCTATACTAGCAAAGTATAGAGCTTTCTTTACTAGAAACTTGGCTGGTAAACCTGGGATTCCTCCTTTAGTGGTCATGTGAGTCTTGACTTCTGACTCATCCAAATAGATTGCTCTTGCAATGATTTGATCCTTTGGAATTTCTTCCAGTCCAGAAAAGGGAGCTTGATCAATAATGGGTAGATCAATCAGATGAGAATACTCCTCCAGCGTTGGTGCGAGCTGGTAATCCGAAAATGTGAAACAGTGATAGACCGGATCGTAAAACTGAATGAGTGCCTCCAGGATTCCCTCAATTACATGGACCCTTAACAGAGGTAGCAGACCTCCGTACTTGGCTCTGAAAGGGTCAGGGTTAGTGATCATCCTTGCTAATCCTCTCAAATCCCCTAGTTTTTGAACCTTGAAGGTATACTTGTGAGTTTTCCTTCTACCAAAATCCATTAGCGCAATCTCTTTTCTCTGATATTTGCAATCATTGTCTTAGTTTAATTTGAAAAAGAGAGACTAGAAGAGAAAATTTTGCTTAATGTTTTTTTAAATGAATGCATGAATGCAGCACACAAAAACATAGAAAAAACATGGGGTCAAAGGGTCGGTGTCATGAAGTCAAGGCTCTACCCATCCCAACGGTTTATACTAGTGATTTTTGTACCTGTCTCCCAAAATCATTGATTCTTATCGAGATAACATCAGCGGGCCGGGAACCGTGCAAGGTGATGTATTTTGAAGAATCTCATAAGAGAGTAGTATCGCGTGACAACTATTTCCGATAGCTTCCGCACTACTGAAAGAGGTTTTCCAAGGTGTATACTCAATCTTTCCACATGCGGCATCACACACATTCCCTTTAGCAGAAAAATAAACACAGATATCAATTAGGAAAAGCAGTATATAAATTTGTCCTAATGTCCTAGACATTTTAAGAGCTATGAATCCTATTGTCATACCCCAAATTTTGACCACTAAGATTTCCCATCATTATACAAATCATCATCACAATATGGGGGAACCATTCTATTTCATCAGTCTCCCCAAAGATGGGTGAGTATTCACTATAATCAAAATTAGGGTTTTTAGCCCTCTCTGAGTGCTTAGACAAAGGATCAATCAAGGAATGACATGATCTTCAATTTGTCTAGCCTCTCAAACATCCACAATGGATCAAAAGGACTCCCACTTCAAGGATTAAGCACAAGGTTGCTCCCTTCTAAGTGGACTAAGTGTATGTTTGGATTGGCTTTTGAAATACCCAGAATCAATTCTAGAGGTGTAGAATTGATTCTGGGTGATTTTAAAGTGTTTGTTTTATCAAAAGTAGAATTGATTCTACCTCCAGAATTGATTCTACTTGAAGCTACAATTTGTAGCTTCTACCTCCAGAATTGATTCTGGGTGATTTTTACACTGAAATTTATTGTTTAACTCACTTTTACATAAATGTATCCAAAAATAAATCAATTCTACTAAACTCAATTCTGTTAAAATCAATTCTACCAAACTCAATTCTGCTAGAATCAATTATGCTCACCGCCAATCCAAACACACCCTAAGTCTCAAGATTGACAATGTCACCAAATTAGGGTTTTGGTCGACCAGGGCCTCCAGATGGAAATTTTCATCTGGGCACAAGCCAATGATCCAAAACACAACCTAATATACTCCATGGAACCACATGGACCCAATCATCAAGTCAATTTGGCCTCAGGGGATGCATACCTCAAAAATCAGGAATTAGGGTTTCTTGACCTAATTCACCCCTAAGTTGACTTTTGGGGCAAATCATGAGCCAAGACCTCAAGAGAGGGTTTGAGGGTCTCAAATGAACTATATTTATCCATTTGGAACAATGGATTAATCCAAGAAGCTTGAGCAACAAGTCTCATTTTCATCTGCACCACAATTAGGGTTTTAAGGAAAAAGTCAACTGTAACTTTGACTTTTGACCAGGACATGCTCCCAAACCCTAGGACATGCCTCAATATACCCTATGACACCCATGGAACATGTCCACCAAGTTTGATTTAGGTCAAGGACATGATTTCCTGAAGAATTGCACAGTTTGGAATTCATCTGATAAAAAGTCAACTGTGCACAAAAGTCAACTTTGACTTTTTGAGATTTTTCGCCAAAATGGATTTTTAACCCTAAAATGATGTTAATGTATGATTTGAATCCTCATTCATCAATAAAAACCAAAGAAAGTGGGATAACTTGTAAAAGGGGTAACCATAAAACTTAGAAATTTTTCTAAGTTATGGAAAAAGTACCACTAATACACTAACTTTGGAGGATCATAACTCCTAAACCACATGGCCATTTTTTCTCATCCAAAGATGGATTTGTAGCCCTCATTACCCTCTACAAAAACTTCAACTAGACCTAAGTCCAATTCATTAAGGATTTTGAGTTATGGAGTGATCAAAATCAAGAAATCACACTTTGTTCCAACACTTAGTGAAAATTTCACTACGTCAGATTTTGCTTCACTTTTTGCCAAATGTAGAGGGATTTTTCACTTGGAATCAAAAGAGATCAAAACCAAACTTGTTCAAACAGTTGTTGTATCATGTAAGGGCTTTCCAAAATGGTCAAGAGCATTACCAAATTCAACTTACACCATGAGATATGACATTGGCAAGTTGCCTTGCTGAAATCTGTCAAAGGCAAGGCAGAATTTGCAATTTTGCTCGATTTACCAAAATCAGCCAAATTCAAATGCTCCTATCCACTTGGACACATCTGAGGATTGAATCTAAAGGAGACAATCACTGAGCCAAGCCTCCAAAGTCCATGGAACAAGAAATAGCATGTTGAACCCAGAATGGCCAAAATAGGGACAAGACTCCAAATTTGGATTGAAGCATTCAATGGAAGCATCAAGGTGGCATGGACTGAGCCATTCTCATCTGAAATCAGTCAACACTTATCCAAGACCAAGGGAACCAAAGTTCTGTGCCCTAACCTCTAGTCAATGGCTAGAGGAGACTTGGATTTTCATTTGCCAACATTGGCCAAACCTACTTACCAGCTACCATTCACTATTCCTTGCAAAACAAACTTGCTATACTATAAATAGAGCTCAATTGTGATCAGTTTGAGTACACCAAAGCCATCTAACAGATGCTTTCCTCAAAATCTCTTTCTCTTGGCAAAAATGCCTTTCTTAACAAGGTAGCTATCGGGTTTTGAGTTTGAGAGCAATTCCAATCAAACCAATCACTCACACACCTCATATACATCACATATGAGCTAATCAAACACTTAGATCACTTCTAAAACACCAATTTCACAAAATCACCAGCTGGTTGCTCAAATTTTCAAACAAGTTGCAGCTGAGGTACCACAAAGTGATCCAGCCAATTTCCATCAAGTCCAACCATTCAAACACAGTCCATAGGGTGTAGGGAAGCTGTCCAGATCATCACCACTCATCTGTAACACCTCCAAATCAAAACTCACCTTGCACTTGCTGTCACGGCTTAGAGGTAAGCACATACTTGGTCATCTCTCAATCTATGCATATTTCCTCGCACAATAATTTGGCCATATGTTCATAATCATGCATGGAATGTTTTCCCTCAATTAATTGCATTGTTTGAATCGTGTATCAAAAATCCCAGCCTTCATGCAAAATTAGGGTTCTTGAGGTTTCTTCGTGATTTCATGTTTTAAGTTTAATTTAAATGAAATTAAGTGTTATAAACATGATCGTGAGGTTGAGACGAGCATAATGATATGTGGATTGCATGATATGATTACGTATTTAGTGAGATTGGATGGAAAACGCAAATCAGCCAAACCCAGAAAAACGAGCGTGTTCTTGCTTGTGTTCTTGGCGCCTTTTTCACAAATTCAAATATTTGAATTTTGAGATTTTGTTTAACTGATTCAAAAATTAATTTCTCTCTGAGTTTTAATGATTTTGAGTTGATTCTTTTTTTAATAATTCACAAAAATGTTAAAATATTTTATTTTATCAAAAAATCCCAAAAATATTATTTATTTTGTATAATTGATATTTTTGCAAAGAATTAATATTTTAATTGTTTTTGACATTTTAAATATTTTTTCTACATTGATTTTGCAACTTTTAATGCTTTCTAATTATTTTGTAGGTCAATACTTAATTTTTGAAGCATTAATCCAAAATCACAATTTGTTTTTCACATGTTAAACAATTTTGATCATTTTAATTGAATTTTTATTCAATTAAATACATTTTTGAAAACAAATTAGAGTTTTTGGATTAATTCAACCCTCATAAATCATTTTCAAAACACTTTGGGCCTCTAATAGAGTGTAAGACCCAATCCTTTCTTGACCAAAACATTTTTGGGCCTCAGTGTATTGTATAAGTCCCGATACCGTCAAAAAATGAACGGCGCGATCATCGCCTTTTGAAAAATAACCTTGGGCCTCTCCTCGAGCTATAAGACCCATTCAAAACATATTGGGCCTCTAATAGAGTGTAAGACCTAATCCCCTTTTAACCAAAATCATTTTGGGCCTCACTTATTGTATAAGTCCCTCCGCGTTAAAAGAAAATCTCGGCGCGATCGCCATTTTTAAACGAAAAAATCAATTAGGCCTACCCTCGTGTTATAAGCCCCACTCTTTTTCTTTAAACTTTTTGGGCCTCTTGAGAGAGTGTAAGACCCATCCCTTTGTACAGAAAACAATTTTTTTGGGCCACAGTCACTTGTATAAGTCCCTCTGTACAAATTCAAATAGTGCGCTCACTGATAAAACCCTGGGCCTCTCCTTGAGCTGTAAGCCCCCAAATCTTCTGTACAGAAAACAATTTTTTCTCCTTTGATTTTGAATATACTGTTGTTTTCAATCTTTCTTTGTTGAACAACTAACTAAACAGCATGGAAGCTCTACAACTGAGTAAGTGTTTATACGCTTTCATTTACCGCTTTCACATATATAACTGTACTGTGGGGCTGTTTCACTGTAAGTATTCTTTCATAAACTCATATCAACTGTATAATAATAGTATAGATATTTCGAGTTTCCCCGGCAACTACGTCTAGAACTAGGTGACGCCGTTTCGTTTGTTCGTAGAAATAGACAACTAGATCCCCAATAGGATCACCAGATACAGTCTTCTCTTCGGCTGTCCTCATTAGGAATTGTCAAGAAATTCTATTCCCTAGAGATGAATTATTCTCGGTGAAACTTCTCTTGAATTTCTTCAAACCTCAGAACTGTTCACTAAATGAATTATTCTCGGTGAAACTTTTCTTGAACGTTTCTTTGGTTTGGGACCCACGGGCTTCTTAAAAGCATCGGCCTCCTCTTGGGCATCGTACAAGGACCCACAGGCTTCCTAAAAGCAACCCTGCCTCCTCTTGGGCTTAGTACAAGGACCCTACGGCTTCTTAGAAGTAATCACAACCTCCTCTTAGGCTTCGTATAATGATCTCTTCCTCCGGGAATGATAGCCTTCTCTTGGGCATCGTACAAGGACCCGTCGGCTTCTTAAAAGTTTCCAGCCTCCTCTTGGGCTTCATACAAATTGTCCCGACGACCTCCTAGAGGTATAGGAACAGAACCTAGTCATCTTAATAGAACAATCCTTTCAAAGAGTCTACTACTGTTTCTCAAAGCATAGTACAAAAGATGACACTTTAGACTTGGACAGTCTAATTCCCTTAAGTCTCAAAGACATTCTCAAGCACCCCTTCGTTAAATAGGAAGGAAACCCGCAGACTCGGACAGTCTCAATACCCTTAGGATTTCCCACTTCCTTAAAGAACAGGAATAACCCGGATCCTCGAATCAAATTCTTGAGTACAGTGTTGCTCATATAAGAACTGATTTTCTCTTTGAAAATCAGTATACTGGACCTGTCACTTGACTGAAACAGTAACCCCAGCCTCTCTCTCGGGCTTTGTACGAGACACATAAAAGATTCCCTCGTTGAGTCAACAACCTTTTTGCCACCATCTCGGGCTTCGTACGAGATACAAAAACTCTCTTGTTAAATAGCCTCCATCTCGGGCTTTATACGAGATACCAAACGACTCCATCGTCGGGTCACAACCTTTTAGCCTCTCTCTCGGGCTTTGTACGAGACACATATTAGCCTCCTCTTAGGCTTTGTATAAGAAAACCACTGGTTGATCCAATCAACCTTTTAGCATCAAAGCTGTGCCTTGATCACAGTACGCAGACATCCATCTAATCGCTGTAAGCGGCAAGCCTCTGGATCGTCTACATCCATGCCATTGTCCCTCTTTTAGCATGAGAAATTCCTAAGGAAAGATAACATTGCTCTACACTGAGTTAAAGTCTTCTCCTTCGGGTTAAAACCCCCTATAAAGGAAATTATGGCATTGCTAGGATCCGCGTATCCCGTTTAAAGTAATTCTCCTCAAACCCTTCTTTAGAGATGATAAATTCTCTCTAAAGTTGAGGTCCTTCAGCTTCACATCTTGGACTTTGAACAAGATACAAATAAATCCTTCAGCTTCACATCTTGGGCTTTGATCAAGATATAAACCACCTTTCGCTTCACGTCTTGGGCTTTGAACAAGACACCAAAAACCCATTTCCTCCCATAGAATAGGAGGAACTATGAACGCTCTGATTTCCCTGTTTCGGTAAACGGAAATACGTAGGCATAAGATTGAAAGAAAAATCTTAGCAAGCACACTAAACAAAAAAACTAAATCCCATATCTGCATCAATCAAAAGCAGTAATTCAAAACATCAGTCCTAACATCCTAATCCTTGTTCCCCGCCAGAAACCTTCTGTCTAGATAAAAATAAAGAAACTGTATTGGCGAAAATACAAATAACCAGTACAAAGGCCCCCCCACATTGATAGCATTCGTAACCTAACAGACCGCTGTTCAAGCTCAGTATGCAAAGCAGGGTTAATTGGAGACATCTATTTCCCTTCCTTATTCAGCTCACAATAGGATAAAAAATGAATCGACCTGTAGTTTAAGCCCAAACCGCAGAGAGCGACCAGCGCTTAAGAACCGCGTCCAAAATCGCTCGCTACAGAAAAAATGGCGCCCACCGTGGGGCCCGTCTTTCTTTTTCTTTTTTCTCTTCACTTATGTGAAAACCACAGATTGGGGCTTCCGCCGGGGAACCCATTTTCTGTCAGGAACTTAGGATTCATAGCTTTAAAGGTCTAGGATGTTTAAGACAAATATATATACTGCTTTTCCTAATTGAATATGTGTTTATTTTTCTGCTACTGGGAATGCGTGTAATGCCGCATGTGGTGAGATTGAGTATACACTTAAGATAAGTGATGGCGACGGGGTCGACCATCAACCTCAGTGGAGGCTGACCAACGCAACCCATTCACTCTTATAGCCAATGGGCCGGTTGTTAAGTCTGAGAAGCTGAGGAGCCAAACCCTTTCATAGTGCGGAAACTATCGGAAATAGTTGTTACGCGATACTACCCTCATTTGAGGCTGGTGATCTATTCTCGGTGAATGGCACTTACTCTAAGATTGCACTACAACTCGCTGGCGATCCGCTTGTTGTCTGCCTTCCTAGGAGGAGCTGATGATAATGAGTACAGGTACAAAAATAACCCTAGTATAAACCTTTGGGGATGGGTAGAGCCTTGACTTCATGACAACGACCCTTTGACCCCATGTTTTTTCTATGTTTTTGTGTGCTGCATTCATGCATTCATTTAATAAAACATTAAAACATTCAAAAAACTTCTCTTCTAGTCTCTCTGTTTTTCAAATTAAACTAAGACTGTGATTGTAAATATCAGAGAAGAGGATTACGCTAATGGATTTCGGTAGAAGGAGAACTCACCAGTATACCTTCAAGGTTCCAAAGTTAGGGGATTTGAGAAGGTTAGCAAGGATGATCACTAGCCCTGAGGCTTTTAGAGCCAAGAACGGAGGTCTGCTACCACTGTTAAGAGTCCATGTGATTGAGGGAATCATGGATGCGCTCATTCAATTCTACGATCCGGTTTATCACTGTTTCACATTCCCAGATTACCAGCTAGCACCAACGCTGGAGGAGTATTCTCATCTGATCGATCTACACATCACAAATCGAGCTCCATTTTCTGGACTGGAAGAAATTCCAAAGAATCAGACCATTGCAAGAGCAATTCATTTGGACGAGTCTGAGGTCAGGACTCACATGACTACTAAGGGTGGCATCCAAGGTTTGCCATCCCAGTTCTTAACAAAGAAAGCTCTGTACTTTGCTGGTATAGGGAACGGGACTGCTTTTGAAAGAATCTTTGTTTTACTCACCTACGGATTATTTTTGTTTCCCAACATCAATAACTTCGTCGATATCAACGCCATTAAGGTTTTTCTCATCGGAAACCCTGTGCCGACTTTGCTCGCGGATGCGTATCATTCTGTACACTTGGGAAATTTGTACAGCGGAGGGGAGATCACATGTTGTGTACCTCTACTTTACAAATGGTTTATCTCTCACTTCCCCAAGTCTGCTGCTTTTTGGGATTGCAAGAGTGTCTTACGTTGGTCGCAGAAGATCATGTCTCTTACCAACTCTGATATAGATTGGTGTAATAGGATTTTTGAGGGAATCAGAATCATTGATCGTTGTGGAAACTTCCCCAACGTACCCCTCATAGGAACTAAAGGAGGAATCAACTATCATCCGATATTGGTTCGTCGTCAATTTGGATACCCGATGAGACACATCCCGCTGGGTGTTCATCTGGAAGGTCTTTTCTTCAAAGAAGAAGAAAACGACAGAGCACTAAAGATGGAAATAGTGCACCCTTGGAAACACGTTCATAATAAAGGATGAGAGTCTCTGGAAAAACCAGATTGTGTCTCGGTGGAGCCTTATCTCCACTGGGTACAAACTAGAGCTCTCAAGCTGAAGATGCCTTATCTTCGTTACGGAATTCTTCCGCCAAAGGAATCTATCATGTACTTCATGACTGAGACTGAAAAGCTTCAGGTTACTCTCAACAAATTCCAGAAGGAGAGAGGGTCTTGGAAGAACAAGTACCGCACCCTCGACATAGAGTGCATCAAAATACAGCAACTACTGAAAGAGAAAGATGCTCTGATTGAGATTTTGGAGCGACATGCTGTAGAGAATCAAGATGACCAAAGGAATTTGCTCGCTCCTTTCTCTTGGCAAAGGAATGACAACCCGACAACGGCCCAAGAGCCCCGGTCAAAGAAAAGGAAGATACCAGAATCAGCACCCGATTTCTCTTCAGAGAGGACTCGGGACCCATTAGCCTAGGTTTCTGTTTCTGCACCTTGTAATCTACTGTATTTCCATTTCTGTAATCCTTTGAAATTCAATAAAAAGGGGTTTCCCCACTGTTTGATATTTGCAATCTAATTGTCGAAGTTTATTTTGATTAAACCTTAAACAATTAATATAATCATTGCATTCATCATTCTCACATCACGCATTCTTCTTACCTACGAATCTCACATTTGTGTCTCGATTCTAGAGTCAAACTGTCTCATTCGTATAACACTCAGGCCAATCGTCAGAAAAAGATGGATGATCTTGAGGAAGAAAACAGAGAGTTGAAAGAAGAAATCGACGCTCTGAGAGAGGATATGAGAAACTTTCGTAACGACATGCAAGCCATGGCAGAAGCTCAGCTACAAAGGACTGTGATCTCAGAGATCACCTCAACGCCCATAGTGGAGAAGTATGATCCTAGGTATCAGATACCGAAAGATCGCCCTTGGGGTATGCCTGTTAACTATATCCCAGGAGGATATGTTCCGCCGATCACTGAGGATCAGGGAATCACCACAGAAGCCGTTGGGCCTGAAGGTTACAAACTTCGGGAAATCGAAGATGCCAGGGGCATACTGAAGACTCCTGAAGGTTACAAACTTTGGGAAACGCCAAGATTCACCGCCGTAGTCACGGTACCACCCCCTGTGGTGCACACTGTCCCGGGAGGACAGATTTCGCCGATACCTTCTGGTAAAAAGGAAACTATGTTCGACCGAATGGATGAATTCCAGGAACAGTTCCTGGAGATGCAGAAAGAGCTGTAGGCCATTCGCGATCAGTTTCTATTTGGGAAGGACGCCGCAGATCTCTGCTTGGTCCCCAATGTGAAAGTCTCACACAAGTTCCAAGTGCCCGACTTTGAAAAATACAAGGGTAACTCTTGCCCTCAAAGTCACTTGACAATGTACGCTCGACGAATGTCAGTTCAGACGGAAAATCAGGACCTGCTGATTCACTACTTTCAGGATAGTTTAACCGGTGCCACACTCAAATGGTACATGGGTTTAAATCATGCTACGATCAGCACTTTCAGAGATCTTGGCAAAGCCTTCGTCCAATAATACAAATACAATTTGGACATGGCACCCGACAGAGATCAACTCAGATCGATGTCACAAAAGGACAAGGAAACCTTTAAGGAGTACGCTCAAAGATGGCGTGAAATTGCCGCCCAAATTTGTCCACCTCTTGAGGAAAAAGAGATGACAAAGATCTTCTTAAAGACCTTAAGCTCATTTTACTATGACCGAATGGTTGTCAGTGCGCCCAGTGATTTCACCAAAATGGTCGGCATGGGCGTATGTCTTGAGGAAGCCGTCCGAGAAGGACGTTTGGTAAAAGACACTGGATCGACGAGTGGTACTAAAAAATATGGTAGTGCTCTCCCTAAGAAAAAAGAGCAAGATATTGGGAATATCTCTCTCGAAAATCAAAGGCGACGTTATCAACCAGTAGCAGCTGTAATTCCTGCTATCGGCCATGCGCCTATTCCTACGTATCAACCTCAGGTTGCGCAAAGCCAACCTAATCAGAAAAGGACACAACAGCCTCTTCAGCAGGCTCGTCCTCCATATAACAGCAACCATACAACACGACCATTAGGGTTTGATCCTATACCCATGTTGTACGCAGAACTATTTCCGTTACTACTAGCTAAGGGGCACATCTAGACTAAGTCTCCTCTTACAGTACCGAAAAATCCGCCTTTTTGGTTTAAGGTGGATCAAACATGCCCTTATCATCAAGGAGGTTTAGGGCATAACATAGAGACATGTCTCAATTTCAAGTCCGACGTGCAAAAGCTTGTTAGGAGCAGGCTCTTATCTTTCAAGGATACGAATCCCAATGTTCTTACAAACCCGCTGCCTCAACATGACAAGGCTGCAGTCAATTTGATAGAAGCAGAGACTAACAACGTCTATCAAATTCACGATGTACTCTTGTTGAAAACCAATCTGGTCAAGATGCATTGTAGACAGAGTGGATATGGCCATGTGCCACCTCATAACTATCATCAGTGTGATATCTGCTCTAAAGACAACCAAGGATGTTCTGTGGTGCAAGCAGCTCTGCAGGAACAGATGGATCTCGGATGGATCCAAGAGCACCGGGTTCATGGAGTTAACATGGTTTACACGAATTCTAACGTCATTCAGAATCACGATATCCGTGCAATGAATGTCAACTTGGTGGCGATGCACTCAAGGCAAAGCCAGTATCATAATCTGCCACGACATGATTACAGTTCCTGTCTGATTTGCTCGGTAAACAAACAGGGATGCTCTTCCATACAAGAGGCCCTCCAGCGTCAGATGGACCTTGGATGGATCCAAGACTACCATGATAGGAACCCTTATCAAATCAACATGGTTCAGATCTTCGATATTCGCGTGATGAATACCAACCTGGTGGAGTTACATGCTAAGCAGGTCCGACTCGGATTCTTAATATCACATGACTATCAAAGCTGTAAAGCGGGTTACGAAAACGATCGAGGTTGTACCCTGGTCCAGGAGGCACTTCAGCACTTGTTAAATCACTGGTGGATGCCAATCTATATGGATGAAGATACTCGACAAATCAGTATCAATAACAGAAACCCCACTCGGCGTCAGAGTCAGGATGTCCAATCAGTGGAAGCTAAACTAGTAAGGTTACATTGTATTCAAAGTGGGCATGGCCAGGTGCCACCACACAACTATGAACGTTGCGGCGTCTGTTTGGAAAGTAACCAAGGGTGTTACCTTGTGAGAGCAGCTCTTCAGGGTCAGGTCGATCATGGAGGAATTCGTCCATATCCAGGTTCTGGACCCATCAACTGGACGCCAAACTACCTTGCCGAGCAAGTTGAGGATGTTGTCACGATCGCTGGTCATCACAGGACCAGGGATGTTTTTGCCATTATCCCCCTACTCGACGAATCTAAGGTTCCCAACCGGGAACGGATCGAGATTACTTATGATGGTCAGAAAAATCAGAAGGTTCCCATAGTCATTTGTCTACCGAGACCACTACCGTATGAATCAACTAAGGCTATCCCTTACAAATACGGTGCAACAACCATTGAAAATGGAAAGGAAATTCCATTACCCTCCGTCGTGAATATTGCAGACATCATTCGTGTAACACGAAGTGGTAGAATCTTCAACCGAGGAGTTGGAGAACTTAACAAGGAAAAGGAACTTCAGTTTGAAACTCCTGATCCACCAGTCAGTCAATCCGGTAATCCCGACCTTTCGAAAGATAATGATGAGATGCTGAAGCTCATCCAAAGGAGTGAATACAACATTGTCGATCAACTGTTACAGACTCCTTCAAAGATCTCGGTGTTATCACTGTTACTCAGTTCAGAAGCCCACAGGGAGGCTCTACAGAAAGTCTTGGAGCAAGCCTTTGTGGAACAGGATGTAACAATTAGACAGTTCGATAGCATTGTCTCTAACATCACTTCTTGCAACAATTTGGGATTTAGTGATGAGGAATTACCTGAAGAGGGTCGCCGTCATAACATGGCACTCAATATCACAGTCAACTCCTAGGACGATGCTTTAGCCAGCGTACTGGTAGACACAGGGTCAGCCCTGAATGTTATGCCAAAGTCTACTTTGATGCAGTTATCATTCAAAGGCCCTCCGATGAGAGTCAGCGAAGTTGTCGTCAAAGCATTCGACGGATCCAGAAAAATGGTTATCGGCGAAGTTGATCTTCCCATAACTATCGGTCCTCATACTTTCCAAGTCACTTTCCAGGTCATGGACATCCGGGCAACATACAGTTGTTTATTAGGAAGACCTTGGATACATCAGGTTGGGGCGGTTACTTCCACCCTCCACCAAAAGCTAAAGTTCGTCCAGAACGGCCAACTCATCACAGTATGTGGAGAACAGGCTTTACTTGTGAGTAACTTATCATCATCTGCTTGTGTAGAACATGAGGAGGTTATTGGAACGCAGTTCCAAGCATTGTCGGTAAGCAAAGACAATCATTTCAAAGGAGGAACCTCGATTTCCTCATACAAATATGCTATCAAAGCGGTTGAGAGTACCGATACAACAGGATGGGGACAGCTTGTCATTCCTACTGACAATAAAACAAAGAAGGGTCTTGGTTTTTCCACGACCTGTACCCAGATAGTTGCTAATGATGTAAGTCTTCGCCCCCTTCAAAATCTCTTCCGCAGTGGAAGTTTCCTTCACCCAGTGTCTCAGACAGTTCACGCTATTAATAAGGAAGATCCCTCTGACACGGATGAAGAGTGGAGGTCCTACCTTAACAAGGACGGTTATATGTCTTAGGAAGAGGTGCCTATGCCTTTTTGCTTTCCTACAGAAAGTCCGAGATTTATACCAAGATCAGACGTCGAAATGATATATGGAGATTGTGATCCAGAAGGATGTCGTGCTCCGCCAAATTCATTAGAAGAAGACACTCTGATGAAAGACAATTTTGACTACAATTACTATGGCCCAATGGATGGCCTGCCAATGTGGCAGCCTTACCCAGGAAACTTGGGGCAAGAAAGTCAGCCGAGTAATGAAAATCAGCTGACCATCATTGAACAGAATACCTGTGTCCCTACCATGTCATGGGATCAACACTCAGGTCATTCAGAAACTACTCAACATGAAGATGAATTCGCAACATTTGCAGGACTTGAATTCATCAACTATGCTTTTCCCGAGGTCAACGTCATCGAGAGGGATGACTCCTCCAGTTCCAAAGAAGTATGGGACACCCTGGGACAACCAAGTGGAAAATTTGATTATCTGGTCAAGTACACCGCTCCCGAAAGCTCTCGTATCAAGCTCGAAGATATCCAGCCAACTGGATGGGGAGATACAGCTGAGAGCACAAATGCTATGCAAAATGCAACAGAGGAATTCTCCTACGACAATTCTGCCTGGGAGATAGAGTCCAATGATCCTGCTCCACCAGAAATCAGCGTCATTTCTGAAGACAAATCAAGGAAGGTGCCAGACTTTGTGATTCACCGAGGAGTTCGCCGCCAATGGGTTGTTGTCGATGTTCTGAAGGCCGTTCACCAGTCAAAGTAATTGCCGTCTTTTAACCTTTCACCCTGCCCAGGTGAAACGGATGTTTTGATAGGGCTCGCTTTCTGTAAATTTCCCTCTTCGCTTTGCCCGAAGCGACAGAGTTTTGTTTTATAGGGCTGTAGTTTCAAGATTCGACTTGTTCATTAATAAAATAACGTCGTTCTGTAATTTCCGCATTTATTGCTGTTTTCTCTTTTTGCTTTTTCAGAAAATGGTAATCCTAAAAAACAATTCAAATAAAAACAAGCAGTAAAATAAATACACTGCACACACTTACATTTTCTCTATCTCTTCTAAACACGAATCATCACGTCATGCAGATTGCTTGTTTTAAACCTAGTTGAAACATACGATCCGATGCCTTCTCCCGACTTTAAGTTCCCGTTATTTGGGGCTGAAGAAGAAGATGACAACGAAATTCCAAAAGAGATCTCCCGACTACTCAGACAAGAGGAAAGGTCCATTGAACCTCACAAAGAGCTGTTGGAAACGGTAAACTTGGGTTCGGAAAAAGAGAGAAAAGAAATCAGGATTGGGGCACTGCTCACCCGGACATGGCCGTCAAAATCAAAGAGGAGGTGCAGAAACAGATTGACGCGGGTTTCCTCGCTACATCAGAATATCCTCAATGGTTAGCCAACATCGTACCCGTTCCCAAAAAGGATGGAAAGGTCAGAATGTGTGTCGACTACAGAGATCTGAACAAGGCAAGTCCAAAGGATGACTTTCCTTAACCACACATTGACATGCTGATAGACAGTACAGCAAAGTTCAAAGTTTTCTCCTTCATGGATGGATTCTCGGGCTATAACCAGATTAAAATGGCGCTGAAAGACATGGAGAAAACTTCGTTCACTACCCCATGGGGCACCTTTTGTTACAAGGTAATGCCGTTCGGTTTGAAGAACGTCGGGGCAACCTATCAAAGGGCCATGACTACTCTGTTTCATGACATGATACACAAAGAAATCGAGGTATATGTCGATGATATGATTGCAAAATCTAAAACAGAGAGTGAGCACGTTGAACATCTGTCAAAATTATTCAAACGTCTAAGAAGATTCAAGCTCCGCTTGAATCCCAACAAGTACACCTTCGGTGTCCGTTCAGGGAAACTCTTAGGGTTCATCGTCAGCCAGAAAGGAATTAAAGTTGATCCTGACAAAGTCAAGGCCATTCGAGAAATGCCTTCTCCGAAAACTGAAAAACAAGTCAGAGGAATCCTGGGACGTTTGAACTACATCTCCAGATTCATATTCCTTATGACCGCCACGTGTGCGCCGATTTTCAAATTATTGAAAAAGAACCAGGATTGCGTTTGGTCAGAAGATTACCAAACTGCCTTCGACAACATTAAGGAATATCTATTGAATCCTCCGATTCTATCACCTCCAGTGGAAGGAAGACCACTGATCATTTACCTCACAGTTCTAGAGGACTCAATGGGGTGTGTACTTGGCCAACAAGACGAAACTAAAAGAAAAGAGTCTGCCATCTACTATTTGAGCAAGAAATTTACCAACTGCGAAACTCGGTACACGATGCTTGAGAAAACTTGTTGCGCTTTGGCTTGGGCAGCCAAACGTCTTCGCCAATACATTATTCGGCATACTACTTGGTTGGTCTCCGAAATGGATCCAATCAAGTACGTTTTCGAAAAACCTGCTCTTACAGGAAGAATCGCCCGTTGGCAGATGTTGTTATCAGAATATGACATAGAATACCATGCTCAAAAAGCCGTTAAGGGGAGTATTTTAGCCGATCATTTGGCTCATCAACCGATTGACGATCAGGAATCAATCGGGTTTGACTTCCCAGACGAAGATGTCATGTATCTAAAAATGAAAGATTGCGATGAACCGTTACCCAGTGAAGGGCCAGAACCAGGTTCCCAATGGGGACTTATCTTTGACGGAGCAGTTAATCATTATGGAAACGGAATTTGGGCAATCATTGTTACCCCTCAGGGTACCCACATTCCTTTCACTGCCAGACTTACGTTCAAGTGTACAAATAACGAGGCCGAATACGAAGCATGTATCATGGGTCTCGAAGAAGCGATTGATTTAAGGATCAAAAACTTGGACGTATACGGTGACTCAACCCCGGTTATCAATCAGATAAAACGAGATTGGAACACATACCAATCAGGGTTGATTCCTTACAAAGACTATGCAAGAAGGTTGATGCCTTTCTTCAACAGAGTTGAGTTTCATCACATCCCTCGTGATGAGAATCACATGGCTGATGCATTAGCCACTATCTCGTCCATGATTAGTATAGGTCAATGGAATGACATACCTAAGATTGACATAATGCGCCTTGAACGGCCCGCTTACATCTTCACGATTGAAGCAGTCATAGACGACAAACCTTGGTATCACGATATCAAATGCTTCCTTCAGAAACAAGAGTACCCACTTGGGGCACTCAGAAAAGACAGGAAAACCTTCAGAAGATTGGCTGGAAACTTCTTCTTGAGCGGTGACACTCTCTATAAGAGAAATTTTGACATGGTTTTGCTCCGATGCGTCGACAGACCAGAAGCAGACATGCTTATGAAAGAAATTCATGAAGGATCCTTTGGCACTCATGCCAACGGACACACAATGGCGAGAAAAATTCTCAGAGCAGGGTACTACTGGTTGACCATGGAATCCGACTGCTACAAGTACATGAGGAGGTGTCACAAGTGTCAGATATACTCCGACAAAATCCATGTACCGCCAACGCATCTCAAAGTTCTTTCTTCCCCGTGGCCTTTTTCCATATGGGGAATCGACGTTATTGGCATGATTGAACCTAAGGCTTCAAACGGACATCGGTTCATCCTGGTAGCCATTGATTACTTCACCAAGTGGGTCGAAGCAGCATCATTCGCCAATGTAACCCGACAAGTGGTGGTCCGATTTATCAAAAACAATATCATCTGCCGTTATGGTGTTCCAAGCGAGATCATTACTGATAATGGATCTAACTTGAACAATAAGATGATAAAAAAGTTGTGTGATGAGTTCAAGATCGAACACCATAACTCATCTCCCTACCGACCCAAGATGAACGGAGCGGTAGAAGCGGCTAACAAGAATATCAAGAAGATCATTCAAAAGATGGTTGTAACCTACAAAGACTGGCACGAAATGCTACCCTTTGCTCTTCACGGTTATCGCACATCTGTCCGCACTTCAACAGGGGCTACCCCTTTCTCTCTAGTGTATGGCATAGAAGCAGTGCTCCCCATAAAAGTAGAGATCCCGTCAATCCGAGTATTGATGGAAGCGAAGCTCACCGAAGCTGAATGGTGTCAAAGTCGACACGACGAATTGAATCTGATCAAAGAAAAGAGAATCACGGCACTATGCCACGGTCAGTTGTATCAACAAAGAATGAAGAGGGTGTTTGACAAAAAGGTCCGACCTCGCATCTTCAGGAAAGGAGACCTCGTGCTCAAGAAGATACAATATTTTCTCACTGATTCGCGAGGCAAGTGGACTCCGAATTATGATGGCCCCTATGTGGTCACGAAAGCTTTCTCAGGCGGTGCCTTGAGACTTGTAACCATGGACGGAGAGGAATTTGCCTACCCCACGAATGTTGATGTAGTCAAGAAATACTTCGCCTAAACTAAAAAAAAAAGAAAACGTCTCGGTGGATTGAAAACCTGAAAGGGCGGTCCAGGCAAAAGTTAGAGACATGAAAAAAATCATCCCGATGGATTGGAAATCTCATAGTACAATCCAGGCAAAAATTAGGGATAATGGCAAGTAACTATGTTCAGCAGAGGCAAATCCCTCAGTAGCAGTTACACCATCTGTCAGAAAACTCCAGTCAAGGTCATCTTCGACAGAAGCTCAGGATGCCCCGAATTCAAAGTTGGTGGAAGGATAGTGGTCGTTATGTTTCAACGTAGCCCTTTTCCCTGTAACTTACCATTTTCTAACTTCGTATATACTCTGTGGAATCACGCGTTTGGCTGATCTCCATCTTATCAATAAAATTTGAGCCCTTGTGCTTTTGTTTGTATTTCTTATTTGTTTTAGCTTTATAGAACGACGTTGTTAACATGATTAACGATTCTTGAAATGAAACAAAAATGAATTTACGTGTTAAAACTTTTTCTGCTTTTAAAGATGGAAATTTCTTTTGACTGTTGAACATCAGAAGAACATCGGCCGCTTCTTCAGAAGTGGGCGAACTTCAAAGTGCAGAAACAAAGTACTCTTTCTATGCCAGTACGCTTGAATGAAGGATCAACTATTTCAGAGACCTTGTTTCGTCTGACCCGCCTCAGCCGAGTTCTCATCTCCTAAGCCCGACCAACGGTAGCTCCCCAACAGGGATTATCTCTCCTAAGCAAGGTGGAATTGCTATTTTGAACCAGCAATATTTTTACACGCCCCGCGATGGCCGAGTATCCAGTCATGTTCACCTGTCAGTTTGTATGTCGCGTCAGTTTTGTCCGCATATACATACATACATCATGCATTATTGATTTGCATTCACATTCATATTGCATCACTATCACTCCAGTCAGTCTTGTCCCCTAGTGGTAGAAGTCCTCTCAATCGAGTTGTCAGTTCTTGCCTCGTCAGGAAATGCGGCGTCTGAACAACCTCGCTTCCAGTTTATTTCTGAAAAAGAAGTTGGTCCTTGACCACTTTGATAACTTGAACCTCTGAAAAACCAGAGAAACCTTCAACCAATATCACTCTTCGCCATTGAAGATGATATCCTTGCTTTCCCAGATTAAGGAAAATCCCCAGAGAAAGCCTCTTAATCAGAGATTTGGCGGCATGCCAGTTTCGCTCCGAAAAATTCGCTGATGAAAAGGTCATCGGTACCTCAAAATTGGACCCCATCATATGGCATTTCTCTGGGAAGATCCCGAGAAAAGTATGATGTAAGATCCTAAGCGACAACAGTCTCTCAAGAGACTCACGTTCCCCCAGTAGAATCGACAAATGGCGTCTCCAACAGAGAAGTTTGTGCAACTCTACAATTCAGACGAATGGGTTCCCCAGCAAGTCTGACGTCGAAGCTTTTTCCGTCAAATGGCATCTCTCCAGGAAAATTCGGCAAGAAGTTTGAAGAAAATCTGCTACTAACAGCGTTCCTTGTCAAGAAAGTTTATTGACAAAAGAAACTGAGACTAGGTCCTTGGTAGGAAACCAGGATCGAAGGGAAGTTTATATGAGAAACTGAGACCAGGTCCTTGGTAGGAAACCAGGATCGAGGGGAAGTTCATTTCAGCAACTGAGACCAGGTCCTTGGTAGGAAACCAGGATCGAGGGGAAGTTCATTTCAGCAACTGAGACCAGGTCCTTGGTAGGAAACCAGGATCGAGGGGAAGTTTATTTCAGCAACTAAGACCAGGTCCTCGGTAGGAAACCAGGATCGAGGGGAAGTTTACCTTTTCTAAGCATCATCGGTTAGCTAAAGAATATGAATGCGCAAGCTACCATTCATAACCGCCATCAAAATTTCAGGTATTCCGATATTTAATCCTCTTGCACCCCGAATGCCCGAATACCTTCGCCATTCACACCTTCGTGTCCAAGAAGATTAAATAGGGGCATCTGTCATACCCCAAATTTTGACCACTAAGATTTCCCATCATTGTGAAAATCATCATCACAATATAGGGGAACCATTATATTTCATCAGTCTCCCCAAAGATGGGTGAGTATTCACTACAATCAAAATTAGGGTTTTTAGCCCTCTCTGAGTGCTTAGACAAAGGATCAATCAAGGAATGACATGATTTTCAATTTGTATAGCCTCTCAAACATCCACAATGGATCAAAAGGACTCCCACTTCAAGGATTAAGCACAAGGTTGCTCCCTTCTCAGTGGATTAAGTCTCAAGATTGACAGTGTCACCAAATTAGGGTTTTGGTCGACCAGGGCCTCCAGATGGAAATTTTCATCTGGGCACAAGCCAATGATCCAAAACACAACCTAATATACTCCATGGAACCACATGGACCCAATCATCAAGTCAATTTGGCCTCAGGGGATGCATACCTCAAAAATCAGGAATTAGGGTTTCTTGACCTAATTCACCCCTAAGTTAACTTTTGGGGAAAGTCATGAGCCAAGACCTCAAGAGAGGGTTTGAGGGTCTCAAATGAACTATATTGATCCATTTGGAACAATGGATTAATCCAAGAAGCTTGAGCAACAAGTCTCATTTTCATCTGCACCACAATTAGGGTTTTAAGGAAAAAGTCAACTGTAACTTTGACTTTTGACCAGGACATGCTCCCAAACCCTAGGACATGCCTCAATATACCCTATGACACCCATGGAACATGTCCACCAAGTTTGATTTAGGTCAAGGACATGATTTCCTGAAGAATTGCACAGTTTGGAATTCATCTGATAAAAAGTCAACTGTGCACAAAAGTCAACTTTGACTTTTTGAGATTTTTCGCCAAAATGGATTTTTAACCCTAAAATGATGTTAATGTATGATTTGAATCCTCATTCATCAAGAAAAACCAAAGAAAGTGGGATAACTTGTAAAAGGGGTAACCATAAAACTTAGAAATTTTTCTAAGTTATGGAAAAAGTACCACTAATACACTAACTTTGGAGGATCATAACTCCTAAACCACATGGCCATTTTTTCTCATCCAAAGATGGATTTGTAGCCCTCATTACCCTCTACAAAAACTTCAACTAGACCTAAGTCCAATTCATTAAGGATTTTGAGTTATGGAGTGATCAAAATCAAGAAATCACACTTTGTTCCAACACTTAGTGAAAATTTCACTAAGTCAGATTTTGCTTCACTTTTTGCCAAGTGTAGAGGGATTTTTCACTTGGAATCAAAAGAGATCAAAACCAAACTTGTTCAAACAGTTGTTGTATCATGTAAGGGCTTTCCAAAATGGTCAAGAGCATTACCAAATTCAACTTACACCATGAGATATGACATTGGCAAGTTGCCTTGCTGAAATCTGTCAAAGGCAAGGCAGAATTTGCAATTTGTGATCAGTTTGAGTACACCAAAGCCATCTAACAGATGCTTTCCTCAAAATCTCTTTCTCTTGGCAAAAATGCCTTTCTTAGCAAGGTAGCTATCGGGTTTTGAGTTTGAGAGCAATTCCAATCAAACCAATCACTCACACACCTCATATACATCACATATGAGCTGATCAAACACTTAGATCACTTCTGAAACACCAATTTCACAAAATCACCAGCTGGTTGCTCAAATTTTCAAACAAGTTGCAGCTGAGGTACCACAAAGTGATCCAGCCAATTTCCATCAAGTCCAACCATTCAAACACACTCCATAGGGTGTAGGGAAGATGTCTAGATCATCACCACTCATCTGTAACACCTCCAAATCAAAAATCACCTTGCACTTGTTGTCACGGCTTGGAGGTAAGCACATACTTGGTCATCTCTCAATCTATGCATATTTCCTCGCACAATAATTTGGCCATATGTTCATAATCATGCATGGAATGTTTTCCCTCAATTAATTGCATTGTTTGAATCGTGTATCAAAAATCCTAGCCTTCTTGCAAAAATTAGGGTTCTTGAGGTTTCTTCGTGATTTCAAGTTTTATGTTTAATTTAAATGAAATTAAGTGTTATAAACATGATCGTGAGGTTGAGACGAGCATAATGATATGTGGATTGCATGATATGATTACGTATTCAGTGAGATTGGATGGAAAACGCAAATCAGCCAAACCTAGAAAAACGGGCGTGTTCTTGCTTGTGTTCTTGGCGCCTTTTTCACAAATTCAAATATTTGAATTTTGTGATTTTGTTTAATTGATTCAAAAATTAATTTCTCTCTGAGTTTTAATGATTTTGAGTTGATTCTTTTTTTAATAATTCACAAAAATGTTAAAATATTTTATTTCATCAAAAAATCCCAAAAATATTATTTATTTTGTATAATTGATATTTTTGCAAAGAATTAATATTTTAATTGTTTTTGACATTTTAAATATTTTTTCTACATTGATTTTGCAACTTTTAATGCTTTCTAATTATTTTGTAGGTCAATACTTAATTTTTGAAGCATTAATCCAAAATCACAATTTGTTTTTCACATGTTAAACAATTTTGATCATTTTAATTGAATTTTTATTCAATTAAATACATTTTTGAAAATAAATTAGGGTTTTTGGATTAATTCAACCCTCATAAATCATTTTCAAAACACTTTGGGCCTCTAATAGAGTGTAAGGCCCAATCCTTTCTTGAACAAAACATTTTTGGGCCTCAGTGTATTGTATAAGTCCCGATACCGTCAAAAAACGAACGGCGGGATCATCGCCTTTTGAAAAATAACCTTGGGCCTCTCCTCGAGCTATAAGACCCATTCAAAACATATTGGGCCTCTAATAGAGTGTAAGACCCAATCCCCTTTTAACCAAAATCATTTTGGGCCTCACTTATTGTATAAGTCCCTCCGCGTTAAAAGAAAATCTCGGCGCGATCGCCATTTTTAAACGAAAAAATCAATTGGCCCTACCCTCGTGTTATAAGCCCCACTCTTTTTCTTTAAACTTTTTGGGCCTCTTGAGAGAGTGTAAGACCCATCCCTTTGTACAGAAAACAATTTTTTTGGGCCACAGTCACTTGTATAAGTCCCTCTGTGCAAATTCAAATAGTGCGCTCACTGATAAAACCCTGGGCCTCTCCTTGAGCTGTCAGCCCCCAAATCTTTCTATTTCAAAGTACTTTCTCCTTTGATTTTGAATATACTGTTGTTTTCAATCTTTCTTTGTTGAACAACTAACCAAACAGCATGAAAGCTCTACAACCGAGTAAGTGTTTATACGCTTTCATTTACCGCTTTCACATATATAACTGTACTATGGGGCTGTTTCACTGTAAGTATTCTTTCATAAACTCATATCAACTGTATAATAATAGTATAGATATTTTGAGTTTCCCCGGCAACTACGTCTAGAACTAGGTGACGCCGTTTCGTTTGTTCGTAGAAATAGACAACTAGATCCCCAATAGGATCACCAGATACAATCTTCTCTTCGGCTGTCCTCATTAGGAATTGTCAAGAAATTCTATTCCCCAGAGATGAATTATTCTCGGTGAAACTTCTCTTGAATTTCTTCAAACCTCAGAACTGTTCACTAAATGAATTATTCTCGGTGAAACTTTTCTTGAACGTTTCTTTGGTTTGGGACCCACGGGCTTCTTAAAAGCATCGGCCTCCTATTGGGCATTGTACAAGGACCCATAGGCTTCCTAAAAGCAACCCCGTCTCCTCTTGGGCTTAGTACAAGGACCCTACGGCTTCTTAGAAGTAATCACAGCCTCCTCTTAGGCTTCGTATAATGATATCTTCCTCCGGGAATGATAGCCTTCTCTTGGGCATCGTACAAGGACCCGTCAGCTTCTTAAAAGTTTCCATCCTCCTCTTGGGCTTCATACAAATTGTCCCGACGACCTCCTAGAGGTATAGGAACAGAACCTAATCATCTTAATAGAACAGTCCTTTCAAAGAGTCTACTACTGTTTCTCAAAGCATAGTACAAAATATGACACTCTAGACTTGGACAGTCTAATTCCCTTGAGTCTCAAAGACATTCTCAAGCACCCCTTCGTTAAATAGGAAGGAAACCCGCAGAATCGGACAGTCTCAATACCGTTCGGATTTCCCATTTCCTTAAAGAACAGGAATAACCCGGATCCTCGAATCAAATCCTTGAGTACAGTGTTGCTCATATAAGAACTGATTTTCTCTTTTAAAATCAGTATACTGGACCTGTCACTCGACTGAAACAGTAACCCCAGCCTCTCTCTCGGGCTTTGTATGAGACACATAAAAGATTCCCTCGTTGAGTCAACAACCTTTTCACCTCCATCTCGGGCTTCGTACGAGATACAAAAACTCTCTTGTTAAATAGCCTCCATCTCGGGCTTTATACGAGATACCAAACGACTCCATCATCGGGTCACAACCTTTTAGCCTCTCTCTCGGGCTTTGTACGAGACACATATTAGCCTCCTCTTAGGCTTTGTAAAAGAAAACCACTGGTTGATCCAATCAACCTTTTAGCATCAAAGTTGTGCCTTGATCACAGTACGCAAACATCCATCTAATCGCTGTAAGCGGCAAGCCTCTGGATCGTCTACATCCATGCCACTGTCCCTCTATTAGCATGAGAAATTCCTAAGGAAAGATAACATTGCTCTACACTGAGTTAAAGTCTTCTCCTTCGGGTTAAAACCCCATATAAAGGAAATTATGGCATTGCTAGGATCCGCGTATCCCGGTTAAAGTAATTCTCCTCAAACCCTTCTTTAGAGATGATAAATTCTCTCTAAAGTCGAGGTCCTTCAGCTTCACATCTTGGGCTTTGAACGAGATACAAATAAATCCTTCAGCTTCACATCTTGGGCTTTGATCAAGATATAAACCACCTTTCACTTCACGTCTTGGGCTTTGAACAAGACACCAAAAACCCATTTCCTCCCATAGAATAGGAGGAACTACGAACGCTCTGATTTCCCTGTTTCGGTAAACGGGAATACGTAGGCATAAGATTGAAAGAAAAATCTTAGCGAGCACACTAAACAAAAAAACCAAATCCCATATCTCCATCAATCAAAAGCAGTAATTCAAAACATCAGTCCTAACATCCTAATCCTTGTTCCCCGCCAGAAACCTTCTGTCTAGATAAAGAGAAAGAAACTGTAGTGGCAAAAATAAAAATAACCAGTACAAAGGCCCCCCCACATTGATAGCATTCGTAACCTAACAGACCGTTGTTCAAGCTCAGTATGCAAAGCAGGGTTAATTGGAGACATCTATTTCCCTTCCTTATTCAGCTCACAATAGGATAAAAAATGAATCGACCTGTAGTTTAAGCCCAAACCGCAGAGAGCGACCAGCGCTTAAGAACCGCGTCCAAAATCGCTCGCTACACCTATGATCCTAACAGAAAATGGTTCCCCGGCGGAGTCGCCATTCTGTGGTACCATCCCAACTTAAAGGTTTTTGACCTAAGATCCTAGTGAGGGCCGATCCTAGCAATAATGACATTCCCCGATGGAACCGTCATTCGGTGATACCTTGTGAACCCAAGGACTCGATGTAAGAGAACGTTTCAACCAGAGAGACAAGAGAGACAAGATTCCGTTGTTGGCCCCAATGCGGGTGCCATTTTTTCTGTGAAATTGTCTAAACGTAAGGTTTCCTCCTAAGAGACGGGAGAAGAACAAGTATCTCCCACTGTGGTCGCCATTTTTCTGTAGCGCAATTTTTGTGGTTTCGAATCATTATCGCTTTGGTACTATAGTTCGATTCATTTTTTATCCTATTGAAGCTGATGAAGGAAGGGAAATAGATGTCTCCAACTAACCCTGCTTGCAAACTGAGGTTAAACACTCAAAACTGTTGGTTTACAGATGCGGCTTTTGTTCGTGGGCCTCTCTCTGCTTATTTTGTTCAGAACGAAATACTGGGACTGTTCATGGGGAATTTGTTGGGATCCAGCGCCTAGGGGACTTTGGGGTTTTTTGATTAGTGTGCTCGCTAAGATTCTTTTTCAATCTTATGCCTACGTATTCCCGGGATAGGGAAATCAGAGCGATCGTAGTTCCTCCTATTCTATGGGAGGAAATGGTGTTTTGGTGTCTTGTTCAAAGCCCAAGACATGAAGCTAAAGGTGGTTTATATCTTGTTCAAAGCCCAAGATGTGAAGCTGAAGGGTCTATTTGTATCTTGTTCGAAGCCCAAGATATGAAGCTAAAAGGGTGTTAACTTTAGAGAGAATTTGTCATCTCTAAAATGGTTCCCCGGCGGAGTCGCCATTCTGTGGTACCATCCCAACTTAAAGGTTTTTGACCTAAGATCCTAGTGAGGGCCGATCCTAGCAATAATGACATTCCCCGATGGAACCGTCATTCGGTGATACCTTGTGAACCCAAGGACTCGATGTAAGAGAACGTTTCAACCAGAGAGACAAGAGAGACAAGATTCCGTTGTTGGCCCCAATGCGGGTGCCATTTTTTCTGTGAAATTGTCTAAACGTAAGGTTTCCTCCTAAGAGACGGGAGAAGAACAAGTATCTCCCACTGTGGTCGCCATTTTTCTGTAGCGCAATTTTTGTGGTTTCGAATCATTATCGCTTTGGTACTATAGTTCGATTCATTTTTTATCCTATTGAAGCTGATGAAGGAAGGGAAATAGATGTCTCCAACTAACCCTGCTTGCAAACTGAGGTTAAACACTCAAAACTGTTGGTTTACAGATGCGGCTTTTGTTCGTGGGCCTCTCTCTGCTTATTTTGTTCAGAACGAAATACTGGGACTGTTCATGGGGAATTTGTTGGGATCCAGCGCCTAGGGGACTTTGGGGTTTTTTGATTAGTGTGCTCGCTAAGATTCTTTTTCAATCTTATGCCTACGTATTCCCGAGATAGGGAAATCAGAGCGATCGTAGTTCCTCCTATTCTATGGGAGGAAATGGTGTTTTGGTGTCTTGTTCAAAGCCCAAGACATGAAGCTAAAGGTGGTTTATATCTTGTTCAAAGCCCAAGATGTGAAGCTGAAGGGTCTATTTGTATCTTGTTCGAAGCCCAAGATATGAAGCTAAAAGGGTGTTAACTTTAGAGAGAATTTGTCATCTCTAAAGGGGTCTGTTTGTCACAATTGTTGGGTGACTGATTATAAAGGAGAACTACTTTAACTGGGATATGTGAATCCAGCAATGCCATAATTTCCTTTATAGGGGATTTTTAACCTGAAGGAGAAGACTTTAACTCAGTTTAGAGCAATGTCATCTTTCCTTAGGAATTTCTCATGCTAAAAGAGGGACAGTGGCGTGGATGTAAATAATCCAAAGGCTTGCCGCTTACAGCAATTTGATGAAGGAAAAGGAGTTGTTGATGTTTGTATCCTGTGAGCAAGGCACAAATTTTGATGCTAAAAGGTTGATTGCCTCAACCGAGGTTTTCCTTATACGAAGCCTAAGAGGAGGCTATTGACCCAACAAGAGGGAGTTTTTATGTGTCTCGTACGAAGCCCGAGAGAGAGGCTAAAAGGGGTTTGACTCAACAAGAGAGTCTTTTATAGTCACCAAGAGAGTGATTTGTATCTCGTACGAAGCCCGAGATGGAGGCTGAAAATGGATTGACTCGACGAGAGAGTCTTTTTATACTCAACAAGAGAGTGTTTTTATATGTGTCTTATACGAATCCCAAGACAGAGGCTAAAAGGGTTTGACTCTACAAGAGAGTCTTTTATACTCACCAAGAGAGTGATTTGTATCTCGTACGAAGCCCGAGATGGAGGCTGAAAGAGGATTGACTCAACGAGAGAGTCTTTTTATACTCAACAAGAGAGTGTTTTATATCTCGTACAAAGCCCGAGATGAAGGCTAAAAGAGGATTGAATCAACAAGAGAGTCTTTTATACTCAACAATAGAGTGTTTTTTGTATCTAGTATGAAGCCCGAGATGGAGGCTGCAAAGATTTACTCTGCTGGGGAGAATCATTGTACAAAGCCCAAGAGGAGGCTAGGGTTACTGTTTCAGTTGAGTGACAGGTCCAGTATGTTGGTTAAAAGAGAAAATCAGTTCTTATATGGGTAATGTTGTACTCATGGATTTGATTTGAGGACCGGGATTATTTCCTGTTCTTTAAGGAAACGGGGAATCCGAAGGGTATTGAGATTGCCCAAGTCTACGGGTGTTTTTTCCTATTTTTGAAAGGAACTTGAGAATGTCTTCGAGACTCAAGGAGATTAGACTGTCCAAGTCTAGAGTTTTATCTTTTGTACTATGCTTAAGAGAGATCAAGAGACAGTACGTTCACCGTAGAAAGATCTAGACTCTTTGAAAAACTGTTCTATTAAGATGACTAATTTTTGTTCCTATACCTTTAAGAGGTCGTCGGGACAATTTGTACGAAGCCCAAGAGGAGGCGAGAAAAAATTTTAAGAAGCCGAAGGGACAATTTGTACGAAGCCCAAGAGGAGGCTATCTTCCCGGAGGAAGAATCATTATACGAAGCCTAAGAGGATGTTGTGAAAACTTCTAAGAAGCCGACGAGTCCTTGTACAACGCCCAAGAGGAGGCGGATGAACAATTTTAGAAGGGGTAACAGTTGGAACATTGGCCTTCTGTATATGAACTCTTCAAGGGGGATATTTCTTAGATCTAGTTATCTAAAATTGTTGTAAAAGAAAATTCTCATGGTTTAGGTTATGTTGAAATATCCGGGAGAACGTCAGAGGTAAGGAGACGAGGTTTTGACTAGTTTTAGATGTAGTTGCCGGGGAAACTCTAAATATCTATACTAGTATTACACAATCGATATGAATTTATGAAAGAAGACTTATAGTGAAACAGCCCCACAATACAATTATATACATATGAAAGCGGTAAATGAAAGCGGGTAAACACTTACGCGGTTGTAGAGCTTCCATGTTGTTTGGTTAGTTTGTTCAACAAAGAAAGCTTTGATAATAATATTATATTCAAAATCAAAGGAGAAAGTGCTTTTGAAAAGATTGTTGGGGCTTACAGCTCAAGGAGAGGCCCAAGGTTTTATCAGTGATCGCACTGTCGTTTTGTACAGGGACTTATACAAGTGACTGAGGCCCAAGAAAGGTTTTCTGTACAAGGGGATGGGTCTTACACTCTCTCAAGAGGCCCAAAATGATTGAAAGTGAACAAAGATGGGTCTTATAGCTCAAGGAGAAGCCTTGTGGTTAATTTTGAAAAGGGCGACGATCGCGCCGAGGTTTTGAAAATACCGTGGGTCTTATACAATGACTGAGGCCCAAAAGTTTTTGGTTTCAAAAGGGGATTGGGTCTTACACTCTATTAGAGGCCCAAAATGATTTTGGATGGGTCTTATAGCTCGAGGAGAAGCCCAGATGGTTTGTTTTAAACGAGCGATGATCGCGCCAAACTTTTGAAATACAACGGGACTTACACAACATTTGAGGCCCAAAAATTGTTTGTATTTACAAAGGGTTGGGTCTTACACTCTATTAGAGGCCCAAAATGTTTTTAAAAGGTTTGATGAGGGTTGAATTAATCAAAACCGTAATTTGTTTCCAAAATGTATTTTAATTGAATAAAAAATTCAATTAAAATGATCAAAATTGTTTAACATGTGGAAAACAAATTGTGATATTGGATTAATGTTTCAAAAATCATGTTCTGACCTACAAAATGATTAGAAATCATTAAAATTTGCAAAATCAAGAAGGAAAAATATTTTAAATGTCAAAAACAATTAAAATATTAATTCTTGGCAAAAGTATCAATTATATGAAATAAATAATATTTTTGGGATTTTTAGGTAAAATAAAATATTTTAACATTTTTGTGAATTATTAAAAAAAGAATCAACTCAAAATCATTAAAACTCAGAGAGAAATTAATTTTTGAATAAATTAAATAAAATCACAAAATTCAAATATTCAAATATTTGAAAAAGGGCGCCAAGAACATGGCAAGAACACGCAACCTTCCTCTGTTTCTGCAGATTTGTGTTTTCTATCCAATCTCACTGAATACTTGATTATATCATGCAATCTACATTTCAATCTACTCGTTTCAACCTCACGATCATGTCTATGGTCTTTAATTTCATTTATTTTAAGCATGGAATAAGAAATCAAAGAGAAACCTCAAGAACCCTACATTCAGCATGAAGGTTCAGAAATTTCATACACGATTCATACAAAGCAATTGATTGAGGGTAAACACTCTATGCATGATTATGAACATATGGCCAAATTATTGTGCAGCAAAAAATGCATGGATCATAGAGTTAGAAGAGCTCATGCTCACCTCTTGCAACTGGTGATCGTGTTTTGGGTTAGAGGTGTTACATCTAGGTTCCAATGATCTGGATAGCTTCCCTAGGTGCCATGGAGTGTGTCTGGATGCTTGGAATGGATTGAAATGATCTGGAACTTGAGATGGTACCCCAACTGTAAATCTGTTAAAGGCTTGAGCAATTGGCTAGTGATTTTGTGATTTTGGTGTTCCAGATGTTATGTGAGTGTTTGGATCACTTCTATATGATGTTTATGAGGTGTGTGTGTGATTGGTTTGGTTGGAATTGCTCTCAAACTCAAAACCTGATAGTGACTTGCTTTGGAAGGCAAATTTGGAAGTGAGAAGGTGATTTTGAGGAAAGCATCTGTTTGATGGCTTTGGTGTACTCAAACTGAGTATAAATGAGCTCTATTTATAGTAGAGCAAGTTTGTTTTGGGATCAATAGTGAATGGCAACTGCAACAGAGGTTTGGCCAATGTTGATCAATGGGAATCCAAGTCTCCTCTTGCCATTGACTAGAGTTTAGGCCACAGAGCTGTGGTTCCCTAGTTGTTGGATCATTCTTGACTGAATTCAGTTGCAAATGTGTCAGTCCATGCCACCTTGGTGCATCCATTAAATGCTCCAATCCAAAATTGGAGTCTTGTCCATCTTTTAGGCATTTCTAGGTTTGGCATGCTACTTCTTGTTCCAAAGACTTCGGAGGCTTGGATCAGTATTTGTTCCCTTTAGATTTGATCCTCAGATGTGTCCAAAGTGATGACAAGGCTTTGAATTATCTGATTTTGCCAAATCGAGCAAAAGTGCAAAATTCTGCCTAGCCTTGGCAGTTTTCAGCAAGGCATATTGCCATTGTCATATCTCATGGCTCAAGTGGAATTTGATGGAGTTCTTAGCCATTTTGGAAAGCCCTCGTATGATACAATAACTGTTTGATCACAATTGGTTTTGATACTTTTTGGATCCAAGTGAAAAATGCCCCTACATTTGGAAAAAAGTGAAGGCAGATTCTGACTTAGTGAAAATTTCACTAAGTGTTGGAAAAAAGTGACATTTTCACTTTTCTTGATTTTGATCATTCCATAACTTGAAATCCATGAGGAATTGGAATGAGTGGTAGTTGAAGCTTTTGTAGAGGGTAATGAGAGCTACAAATCCAGCTTTGGATGGGAAAAAATGGCCTTGTGGTTTAGGAGTTATGATCCTCCAAAGTTGGTACCCTTGCCACTTTGTTCCATAACTTAGAAAAATTTCCAAGTTTTTTATGGTTACCCCTTTTACAAGTTATCCCACTTTTCTTGATTTTTCTTGATGAATGATGATTCCAATCATACATTAACATCATTTTGGGGTCAAAGAACCATAATTGTGAAAAATCTCAAAAAGTCAAAGTTTGACTTTTGTGCATAGTTGACTTTTTGTCAGACGAATTCCAAACTGTGCGATCCTCTATGAAATCAAGTCCTTGGCCTAAATAAAACTTGATGGATTCATTTCATAGGTGTTATAGGGTGTATTGAATCATGTTCTAGGGTTTGGGAGCATGTCCTGGTCAAAAGTCAAAGATACAGTTGACTTTTCTCGCGAAACCCTAACTGTGATTTTGAGGGATTCATATCTCCCTGCTCAGGTTGAGTTATGGGAGGCTCTTGTGCTTTTTAGAAAGCCCTCATATGATAAAAACATGTGTGATCATAGTTTGTTTTGAAACTATTTGGATCCCATTGAAAAATCCTCATGAACATTGATGTTCAAGGCTGGTAACTTAGGCAAATTTTCACTAAGTGTTGGAAAAAATGTCATTTTCATGTTTTTGTCATTTTGATCACTCCATAACTTAAAATCCATAAAGAATTGAAGTTGGAGGTAGTTGAAGCTTTTGTAGAGTGTAGCAAGACCTACAAATCCAGCTTTGGATCACCCAAAATGGTTGCTTGGATTTCAAGTTATGGTCCTTGGAAGTTGGTACCAAAACCACTTTTATTCCATAACTTAGAAAAATTTTGGTTTCTCAAGGTTGCCCCTTTTGCTAGAAACCTCACTTTTCTTGATTTTTCTTGATGAATGATGATCAATATCATACATTAACATTGTTTTTGACTTGAGGGAACCATATTTGTGAAAATTTCCAAAAAGTCAAACTTAATTTTGTGCACAGTTGACTTTTTATCTGATGAAATCCAAACTGTGTGATCCTTTGTGAAATCAAGCCCTTAATCTAAATCAAACCTAATGGATGGATTCCATATGTGTTATAGGGTGTATTGAATCATGTCCCAAGGTTTGGGAGCATGTCTTAGTCAAAAGTCAAAGATACAGTTGACTTTTTCCTCGAAACCCTAATTTGGTCATGGTGAAATTGAAACTTGTGAATCAAGCCTCTTGGGTCAGTCCATTATTGCAAATGGATCAATGTGGTGTATTGGAGGCCCTAAAATCATGTCTTGAGGTCTTGGCTCATGCTTTGTCCCAAAAGTCAACTTAGGGGTGAATTAGGTCAAGAAACCCTAATTCTTGAATTTTTTGGCACATGCATCCCCTGAGGATAAATTGACTTGATGATTGGGTCCATGAGGTCCCTTGGAGTATCTTAGGTTGTGTTTTGAAGCATTGGTTCATGCTCAGATGAAAAATTTTCATCTGGAGGCCTTGGTCGTCCAAAACCCTAATTTGGTGGAACTGGCAATCTCGAGGCTTGATCCACTCAGAATGTTGCAACTTTATGCTTGATTCTTGACGTGAGAGTCCTCTTGATCCTTTATAGGTGTTTGAGAGGTTAGACAAGTTGAAGATCATGTCATTTCTTGATTGATCCTTTGTCTAAGTGCTCTAAGAGGGCTTGAAACCCTAATTCTTGATTGTGGTGAATGCTCAACCATCTTTGAGGAGATTGATGAGGCATGAAAGTACATCCATATTGTGATGGTGATTTACACAATGATGGGAAATCTTGGTGGTCAAAATTTGGGGTATGACAGATGCCCCTATTTAATCTTCTTGGACCCGAAGGTGTGAATGGCGAAGGTATTCGGGCATTCGGGGTGCAAGAGGATTAAATATCGGAATACCCAAAATTTTGATGGTGGTTATGAACGGCAGTTTGCTAATCCATCTTCTTTTGCTAAGCAATAATGCTTAGAAAAAGGGTGAGACTTCCCCTTGATCATGGTCTTCAACCAAGGAACTGGTCTAAGTTTCTTAAACAAACTTCCCCTCGATCCTGGTTTTTACCCATGGAACTGGTCTCAGTTTCTTTTGTCAATAAACTTCCCCTCGATCCTGGTCTTCAGCCAAGGAACTGATCTCAGTGTCTTTTGTCAATAAACTTCCCCTCGATCCTAGTCTTCAGCCAAGGAACTGGTCTCAGTTTCTTTTGTCAGTAAACTTCCCCTCGATCCTGGTCTTCAGCCAAGGAACTGGTCTCAGTTTTTTTTGTCAAGTTCCTTCCTTGACAAGGGATGCTATCTGTAGCGGTTTTCATCAAACTTCTCGCCGAGTTTATCGGGGATACGCCATTTGACAGAGTTTTAGAGGTGGAAAAACTTCTCTGGTTGAGATGTTATTTGTTGACGCTACTGGGGAAAACGAGTCTCTTGAAAGACTGCTTTCTACTTGGGGATATTACATCATACTTTTCTTCAAGATCTTCTCGGAGAAATGCCATATGACGTTATCCAATTTCGAGGTGCTGATGACTTCAGTAGCATTGACTTTTTGAAGGGAAAAACCAATGTGTTGCTGAGAGTCTTTAATTGCAAGGCTTTCTCTATGGATTTTCCTTAATCCGGGAAAGCGAAGATATCATCTTCAATGGTGAAGAGTGATGCTTGTTAAATGTCTTCTTGCCTTTTAGAGGTTCAAGTTATCAAAGTGGTATAGGACCGTCTCCAATCCAGAAATAAACTGGGGAGAGAGATTGTTCAGACAAAACATTTCCCGACGAGGAAAGAACTGACAACTTAATTGATAAGAGGACTTTACCACTTGGGGATAAGACTGACCAAAGTGATATTGATGCAATATGAATATGAATATGAATCAATAATGCATGATGTATGTATGTTTATGCTGACAAAACTGACACGACATACAGACTAATGGATGAACACGACTGGATACTCGGCCACTGCGGGGGATGAAAAGTATCACTGGTTCAAAATACCAATCCTGCCTTGCTTAGGAGAGGTAGTCCCTGTGGGGAGAAAGAGTTATTCAATCAGTCTTAAGAGATACATGCTCTGTCAAGGATATTAGATGGGAAAATCACATCTGAAACAGTTGATCCTTCATTCAGGCGTAGTGGTTTAGAAAGAGTACTTTTGATTCTGTACTTTGAGGTTCAATTACCTCCGGAGAAGCGATGAATGTTCTTTTGATGTTTAACAATCAAAAGAATTGCCATCTTTATATTAAAAGCAGAAAAATTTGACAAGTAAATTATTTTTGTTTTATTTCAAGAATCGATGATCATGTTAAAAATGTCATTCTGTAAAGCTAAAACAAATGAGAATTGCAAACAAAAGCACTAGGGCTCAAATTTTATTGATAGGATGGAAATCAGCCAAGCGCGTGATCCCATAGAGTATTTACAAAGTTAGAAAATGGTAACTTAAGGGAAAAGGGGTACATTAAAACATAACGACCGTTATCCTTCTACCAACTTTGAATTCCGATCAAAGGGTAGCGGTTCTGGCCCTTCACTGGGTAGCAGTTCATCGTGATCTTTCATTTTCAAGTACATGACATCTTCGTCTGGGAAGTCAAACCCGACTGATTCTTGATCGTCAATCGGTTGATGAGCCAAAAGATAGGCTAAAATACTTCCTTTGACGGCTTTCTGAACATGGTATTCGATGTCGTATTCTGATAACAACATCTGCCAACGGGCGATCCTTCCCGTGAGAACAGGTTTTTCAAAGACGTACTTGATCGGATCCATTTCGGAGATTAACCAAGTAGTGTGGAAAATCATGTATTGGCAAAGATGTTTGGTTGTCCAAGCCAGAGCACAGCAAGTTTTCACAAGCATAGTGTACCGAGTTTCACAGTCTGTGAATTTCTTGCTTAAGTAGTAGATGGCAGACTCCTCTCTTTTTGTTTCGCCTTGTTGGCCAAGCACACAACCCATTGAGTCTTCTAAGGCTGTTAGGTAGATGATCAATGGTGTTCCCCCATTGAGGGTGACATGATAGGTGGATTCAACAGATACTCTTTGATACTGTCGAAGGCGGTTTGGCAGTCTTCTGTCTATACGCAGTCCTGATTCTTTTTTAGTAATTTGAAGATTGGCGAGCATGCCGCGGTCATGAGGAATATGAATCTGGAAATGTAATTCAAACGTCCCAGGAATCCTCTGACTTATTTCTCAGTCTTTGGAGAAGGCATTTCTTGAATGGCCTTGACTTTGTCAGGATCAACCTCAATTCCTTTCTGGAAAACGATGAACCCTAGCAGTTTTCCTGAACGAACACCGAACGTCCATTTGTTGGGATTCAAGCGGAGTTTGTACTTTCTCAAACGCTCGAATAACTTTGATAGGTGGGTCACATGCTCCTCTTCTGTTTTAGATTTGGAAATCATATCATCGACATACACTTCGATTTCTTTGTGTATCATGTCATGAAACAGAGTAGTCATGGCCCTTTGATAGGTTGCCCCAGCGTTCTTCAAACCGAATGGAATTACCTTGTAACAAAAGGTGCCCCATGGGGTGATGAAGGAAGTTTTCTCCATGTCTTCCGGCGCCATTTTGATTTGATTATAGCCCGAGAATCCATCCATTAAGGAGAAGACTTTGAACTTTCCTGTACTGTCTACCAGCATGTCAATGTGCGGTAAAGGAAAGTCATCCTTCGGACTGGATTTGTTCAGATCCTTGTAGTCCACGCACATTCTGACTTTTTCGTCCTTTTTTGGAACTGGCACTATGTTGGCTAGCCATTAAGGATATTCTAATGTGGCGAGGAAACCTGCGTCAATTTGTTCCTGCACTTCCTCTTTGATTTTGATGGCCATATCCGGATGAGTTCATCTCAGTCTTTGTTTTACTGGCAGACATTCTGATCTTAACGGTAGATGATGTTCCACGATGCTGGTATCCAACCCTGGCATGTCCTGATAGGACCAAGAAAACACATCTAGAAACTCTTTGAGAAGTTCTATCAAGCATTCTTTGACAGTTGGACTGAGTAGTGCCCAAATCTTGACTTCTTTTCTCTCTTCTTCTGAACCCAAGTTTACTATTTCCAATGGCTCTTTGTGAGGTTTAATGGACCTTTCCTCTTTTCTGAGTAATCGGGAGATTTATTCTGGAATTTCTTTGTCTTCTTCTTCTTCAACTTCAAATACCAGGAATTCAAAGTTGGGAGAAGGCATTGGATCGTATGTTTCAATGGGGTTTAAAACAAGCAATCTGCATGACGTAATGATTTGTTTTTTTAGAAGAGATAGTGCGAAATGCAAGAGTGTGTGCAGTGTATTTTCTGAAAAATGCTTGTTTTATTTATTTTTGAGTTGTTTTTTAAGATTACCATTTTCTGAAAAAGCGAAAAAGTAAAAATAGTAATAAATACGGAAATTATAGAACATCGTTTATTTATTTATGATTTTGTCGATTCCTGAAACTACAACCCTATAAAACAAAACTCCGTCGCTTTGGGCGAAGCGAAGAGAGACATTTACAGAAAGTGAGTCCTATCAAAACATCTGTTTCACCCGGGCAGGGCGAAAGGTCAAAACAAAGATGGCAATTACTTAGACTTATGAACGACTTTCGAGACATCGACAGCAACCTATTGGCGGCGAACTCCTCGGTGAATCACAAAGTCTGGTACCTTCTTTCTTGGTTTGTCCTCAGAAATGACGTTGATTTCTAGTAGAGCAGGATCGCTGGAGTCTTCCTCCCATGCAGCGTTGTCGTAGACGAACGCTTCTGTTGTATCTTGCACAATGTTTTCACTCTCAGGAGGATCTCCCCATCCAGTTGGCTGGATGTCTTCGAGCCTGATACGAGAGCTTTCAAGAGCGGTATACTTGACCAAGAAGTCATACTTGCCACTCGGTTGTCCTAAGGTGTCCCATACTTTTGTGGAACTGGAGGAGTCATCCCTCTCAATGACGTTGACCTTGGGAAAAGCATAGTTGATGAACTCTTATCCTGCGATCTTTGCAGATTCATCATTGTGCTGGATATTTTCTGAATTCCCTGAGTAATAATCCCATGATTTGGTGGGGACGCAGGTATACTTTTCAATGATGCTCAGCTGATATGCATCGTTTGGATTACTCTTTTGCCCCAAGTCTTCCGGGTACGGCTGCTATATAGGCAAGTCATCCATTGGGTCATAATAGTCACAGTCAAAGTTGTCTCTCATCAGAGTGTCCTCCTCTAATGAGTTAGGTGGAGCACGACATCCTTCCGGATCACAATCTCTATATATCATCTTGACGTCTGATCTTGGTATATACCTCGTACTTTGCGTGGGAAAGCAAAATGGCGTATGCGTTTCTTCCTGAGACATATAACCGTCCTCGTTGAGATAGGACTTCCACTCTTCATCTGTATCGGAGGAATCACCCTTATTGATGGTATGTACTTCTTGAGGAACTGGGTGAAGGAAGCATCCACTGTGGAAGAAGTCTTGAATGGGATGAAAACTTTCATCGTTAGTAGAAGTCTGGGTACAGGTCGAGGAAAAACCAAGACCTTTCTTTGTCTTGTTATCTACAGGAATGACAAGTTATCCCCATCCTTTTGCGTCGTTACTTTTGATTACTTCGAGAGCATCTTTGTATGAGGAAATCAATGTCCCTCTTTCTGATTGATTCTCATTGCTCACCGAGAGTGCTTGGAACTGAGTCCCGACGACCTCCTCTGGTTCTACACAGGTTGATGATGATAAGTTGCTCACGATTAAGGCTTGCTCTCCGCAGACTGTGACTAGCTTGTCAGTTTTGACGAACTTCAGCTTCTGGTGAACTGTCGAAGTGACTGCCCTAGCTTCATGTATCTAAGGTCTTCAGAGTTGATTTTGGCATAACATTTAGAGCTGATCCAGTATCTACCAGTACACTGGCTAAAGCATCGTCCTGGCAGTTGACTGTAATGTTAAGCGCCATATTGTGATTTTTGCCTTCTTCCGGCAATTCTTCATCACTGAATCCTAAGTTGTTGCAGGAAGTGATGTTGGAGATGATGCTGTCAAATTGTCTTATCGTTACATCTTGCTCTACGAAAGCTTGTCTCTTTCTGCAAAGCTTCCCTGTGAGCTTCGGAACTGAGCAAGAGAGATAGCACAGAGATTCTTGATGGAGTTTGCAACAGTTGGTCTACAATGTTGTACTCGCTTTTCTGGATGAGCTTCAGCATCTCATCGCTGTTCTTTGAAAGGTCGGGATTACTGTATTTCCCGACTGGTTGATTGGGAACTTCTGTTTGAGGTTCCTTTTCCTTGGTGGGTTCTCCAACTCCTCTGTTGAAGATCCGACCGCTCCGTGTGACTCGACTGACGTCGGCAATGTTTACGACGTAGGGTAATGGAGTTTCCTTTCCATTTTCGATTGTTGTTGCCCTGTACTTGTAAGGGATAGCCTTATCGGATTTGTACGGTATTGGTCCTGGCAAATAGATAACCACAGGAGCCTTTTGATTTTTTTGACCATCGTAGGCAGCCTCAATTGGTTCGAGGTTGAGAATCTTTCTACTGTCAAGAAGGAGTCTTGATTCATGGAGTAGAGGGATTATGGCACATATATCTTTGGCCACTTCCTGTTTAGGGATTAAGACAACGTCTTTGCTTTGATCAGGAAGATAGTCTTGCATTACGTTGATCAAACCAGAGCTTAAACATGGTCGGATCTCCTTTCGATCCAACTGATTTTGAAGAGCTACTCGCACGAGGTAGCATCCCTGGTTGTTCTTTGAGCAAACTCTACATCGTTCATAATTGTGTAAGGGCACCCGGCCACACCCGCTTTGTATGCATTGCAACTTCACTAGATCTGTTTCCATCGCACGAACATCCTGACTTTGATGCTAAGTAGGATTCCCGTCAGTCATATTGACTTGTTGTGTGTCTTCATCTAGGTAGATCGGAAGCCACCAGTGGTTCAACAAGTGTCGAAGTGTTCTTTGAACAAGTGCACATCCTTGGTCGTCTTTACGACACACTTTACAATCCTGATAATCATGTGAAACCAGAAAGCCGAGCCTGACCTGCTTAGCGGCAATCCTACCAAGCTGGTATTCATCAGGCAAATATCAAAGATTTGAATCATATTAACTTGATGATGACTTCTATCACGGTAGTCCTGAATCCATCTGAGATCCATCTGACGCTAGAGGGCCTTTTGTACAAAAGAGCATCCCTGATTGTTTATTGAGCAGATCGAACAGGAATTGTAA
The DNA here is from genome assembly GCA_022829125.1 of Lathyrus tuberosus. Classification (NCBI taxonomy): domain Eukaryota; kingdom Viridiplantae; phylum Streptophyta; class Magnoliopsida; order Fabales; family Fabaceae; genus Lathyrus; species Lathyrus tuberosus. The sequence continues at coordinate 6,803,488 of JALAZF010000154.1, read as the reverse complement.
TCGTGTCATGGCAGATCATGATGTTGGCTTTGCCTTGAGTGCATTGCCACCAAATTGACATTCATTTCCAGAATGTTGTGGTTCTGGACAATGTTGGGATTTGTGTGAGCCATATTGACTTCCCGGATTCGGTGATCTTGGATCCATCCGAGATCCATCTGTTCTTGTAGAGCTGATTGCACTACGGAACATCCTTGATTATTCTTGGGGTAGATATCACAGTGGTGATAATTATGAGATGGTACATGACCGTATCCGCTCTATCTGCAATGCATCTTGACCAGATTAGTTCCTAATAGGAGTACATCGTGAATTTGATAGATGTGGTTCGATTCTTCCTCAATCAAATTTACGGCAGTTTTCTCATGTTGAGGCAACGGGTTCGTCTGAACATTTGGATTTGTATCTTTGAAAGATAGGACCCCATTCCTGATAAGCTTTTGTACATCGCATTTGAAGCTGAGACTGTTTTCTATGTTATGCCCCGGTCCTCCTTGATGGTAAGGGCAAGTTTGATCTGCTTTGAACCAAAAGGGCGGGTTTTTCGGTATTGTAAGAGGAGTCCTGGTTTGGACGTGCCCCTTGACCAGTAGTAGTGGAATCAATTCTGCGTACAACATTGGTATAGGGTCAAACCCTGGTGGTCGCGTCGTACAATTGTTATTATACTGTGGCCGAGCTTGTAGAAGAGGCTATTGTGTCCTTTGCTGATACTGTTGTTGACTTGGTTGGCTCTGAGCAACCTGAGGTTGATACGTTGGAGCAAGCGCATGATTGATAGCAAGAGTTACTGCTGCTACCGGTTGATACCTTCGCCTTTGCTTTCCGAGAGAGATATTACCAATATCTTGCTCTTTTTTCTTAGGGAAAACACTACAGTATCTTTTGGTACTGCTTGATGGTCCTGTATCTTTGACCAATCGTCCTTCCCGGACTGCTTCCTCAAGACGTACCCCCATGCTCACCATCTCAGTAAAGTCGCTGGGCGCACTGGCGACCATTCGCTCGTAATAGAATGAGCTCAAGGTTTTCAAAAAGATCTTTGTCATCTTTTCTTCCTCAAGCGGGGGACAAATCTGGGAGGCAATTTCATACCATCTCTGAGCATATTCCTTAAAGGTCTCCTTGTCCTTTTGTGACATTGCTCTGAGTTGATCTCTGTCTGGTGCCATGTCCAGGTTATACTTATATTGTCAAACAAAGGCTGCCCCAAGATCTCTGAAAGTAACGATCTTGGTGCGGTTTATACCCATGTATCATTTGAGTGTGGCACCGGTTAAACTATCTTGAAAGTAATGGATTAGTAGCTGTTGATTTTCAGTCTGAGTTGACATCTTTAGATCGTACATCACCAAATGACTTTGAGGGCAAGAGTTGCCCTTGTATTTTTCAAAGTTAGGCACCTTGAATTTGTGCGGAATTTTCACATTAGGGACCAAACAAAGGTCTGTTGCATATTTTCGAATAAATCCTGATCGCGAATGGCATGCAGTTCCTTCTGCATCTCCAGGAATTGTTCTTGGAACTCATTCATTCTGTCGTACATACTTTCGTTTCCACCAGAAATTACTTGTGGAATCTGTCCTTCCGGGATAGTGTGTACCACGGGTTGTGGTATAGTCATTACGGCAGTGACCTTTGGTGCTTCCCTATCCCGAAGTTTGTAACCTTCAGGAGTTGTTATCATGACTCTTGCATCCTCGTTTTCCCGAAGTTTGTAACCTTCAGGCCCGGCGGTTCCTGCTGCAGTTTCCGGGTCTTCCGTGACCGGCGGGATATATCCTTCTGGGATAAAGTTGACAGGCATGCCCCAGGGATGATCTTTAGGTATGTTGTACCGAGGATCATACGTCTCAACTTGGGCGTAGATGTGATCTCCGAGATCACAGTCATTTGTTGTTGTCTCTGAGCTGTTGCCATGGATTGCATGTCACTGTGGAGTTTCCTCCGATCTTCTTTCAGAGCATCGATTTCTTCTCTCAGCACTCTATTCTCTTCCTCGAGATCATCCATTTTCTTTTTTCGATTGGCCCGAGTATTGTACGAATGAGACAGTTTGACTCTAGAATCGTGACACAGACGTGAGATTCGAAGGCAAAAAGAATGCGTTATGTGAGAATGATGAATGATATACAATGATATACTTATATTTTTTTGTTTTTTGCTTTAATTAAAAAGAAACTTCACCAAATAAATTGCAAATATCATACAGTGGGAAGACCCTATTTTATTGAATTTGAAAGATTGCAGAAAGGGAAATACAGTATTTTACAAAGTGTTGTAAAAGGAAAAGTCTAAGCTTATGGATCCTGAATCCTCTCTGAGGAGAGTTTAGGTGCTGGTTCTGGTATTTTCCTTTTCTTTGACCGGGGTTCTTGAGCCGTTGTCGGGTTTCCGATCCTTTGCCAAGTGAAAGGAGCGAGCAAGTTCCTTTGATCTTCTTAGCAATGATGTTCTAGAATCTCGATCAGAGCATCCTTTTCTTTTAACTGTTCCTGAATTTTTGTACACTCCACATTGAGAATACGGTACTTGTTCTTCCAAGATTTCTTTTCCCGTCGAACTTTGTTGAGAGTGACCTGGAGTTTTTCCGTATCAGACATAAAATAAAGGACAGATTCCTTTAACAGAAGAACTTCTTGACAAGGGTAAGGCATCCTCAACTTGAGGGCTCTAGTTTGTACCCAGTGGAGATAAGGTTCCACAGAGACACAATCTGGTTTTCCTAGAGACTCTTTTCCTTTCCTGTGAACATGTTTCCAGGCATACACTATTTCTGTATTAGGTGCCCTGTCACTTTCTCCTTGCTTGAAGAAAAGACCTTCCAGATGAACATTACGCAAGATATGTCTCATTGGGTATCCGAGTTGATGACGAACTAAAATTGGATGATAGTTGATTCCTCCTTTAGTTCCTATGAGGAGTACATTAGGGAAATTTCCACATTTATCAATGATCCTTATCCCGTCATAGATCTGATTGTACCAATCTATGTCAGAGTTGGTAAAAGACATGATTCTCTGTGACCAACGTAGAGTACTCTTATGATCCCAAAAAGCAGCAGACTTTGGTAAATGGGAAGTGATCCATTTGTATAGAAGGGGTACACAGCATGTGATCATTCCTCCACTGTACAAATTCCTTAAATGTACAGAATGATAAGCATCTGTGAGCAGGGTTGGTACCGGGTTTCCAATCAAAAATATCTTAATGGCATTGATATCAATGAAGTTATCGATGTTGGGAAAAAGGAACAACCCGTATGTGAGTAGAACAAAGATATCTTCGAAAGCAGTAATGTTTCCTATACTGGCAAAGTACAGGGCTTTCTCTACCAAAAACTTGGCAGGTAAACCTTGGATTCCATCCTTAGCGGTCATGTGAGTCCTGACTTCTGACTCATCCAAATAGATTGCTCTTGCAATGGTTTGATCCTTTGGAATTTATTCCAGTCCAAAAAATGGAGCTTGGTCAGTGATGGGTAAATCAGTCAGGTGAGAATATTCCTCCAGTGTTGGTGCTAGTTGATAATCCGGGAACGTGAAACAGTGATAAACCAGATCATAAAACTGGATTAGGGTAGAAAGGATTCCTTAAACTACATGGACCCTTAACAGAGACAGCAGTCCTCCGTACTTAGCTCTGAAAGCATCAGGGTTGGTGATCATCCTTGCCAACCCTCTTAAATACTCTAGTTTTGGAACCTTGAAGGTGTACTTGTGCGTCTTCCTTCTACCGAAATCCAAAACACAATCCTTCTCTCTGATATTTGCAATCATTGTTTTAGTTTAATTTGAAAAAGGAGAGAAGAGAAAAGAAAATTTTATTTGTTTAAGAGTTTTTAAAATGAATGCATGAATGCAACACACAAAAACATAGAAAAAACATGGGTTCAAAGGTTCAGCGTCATGAGCATGGAGTCATGGCTCTACTCATCCCTAAAGGTTGTACTATGGTGAAGTTTTGTACCTGTTCTCAAAATCTTTGACCCCCCTTGGGATAACAACAGCAAGCTGGTTCATCCGAGCAAGCTGTAGTATCTTAGGGTAATCTCAATTGAGTGTAGTATCACGTGTCAACTATTTCCAATAGCTACCGCACTACTAAATAGCCACATGGTTACTGTCTACTAAATCCTCAGTTTCATGGATACCACAATCGGACAATCTGCTTTCACAACCGAAGTCGTTAGACATTGAATCCGAAAAGGGTACCTCCACTGATTTGATGGTCTACCGGGACAGCTTATTCGGGATTCACTCCCTGTAAGACCGCCCGTCTCTGCCATCACTTCTTAGGTATCACTCAAACTTTCTGCATGCGACATCACTCGCATTCCCATTGACAGAAAAAATAAACACAGATATCTATAGCGCAATTTTTTGGTGGTTTCGAATCACGATCGCTTGGGTACTACAGTTCGATTCATTTTTTATCCAATTGAGTTGATTAAGGAATGGAAATAGATGTCTCCAATTAACCCTGCTTGCATACTGAGTTTAAACAGCTGACTGTTAGTTTACAGATGCTATCAAAATCGTGGGTCTTTCTTTGGTTATTTTGCCTAAGAACACAGTGTCTGGACTATTTGTGAGGTTTTTGGGAATGTGTTTAGATTTGATGCTTTTGGGTTGATTGATGGAGGTATTGGATTTTGAGTTTTTTGATTAGTGTGCTCACTAAGATTTTGCAATCTTATGCCTACGTATTCCCGTTTAACGAAATAGGGAAATCAGAGCAATCGTAGTTCCTCCTATTCTAAGGGAGGAAAAGATGTTTTGGTGTCTCGTTTAAAGCCCAAGACAGAGGCTAAACGGTTAATTTGTATCTTATTCAAAGCCCAAGATGTGAAGATGGAAGGTTTTTTGTGTCTTGTTCAAAGCCCAAGATTGAAGCTAAAAGGTACGACTGAGAGAAAACTTGTTATCTCTAAAGAGGAACTGTTGATGTTCGTATGCCTTAATTAAAGCACAAGTTGATGCTAAAAGTTTGATTGACTCAACCGGGGATTTCTTTATACAAAGCCTAGGAGGTGGCTATTGACCCAACAAGAGGGTGTCTTTTATTTGTCTCGTACGAAGCCCGAGATAGAGGCTAAAAGGGTTGACTCAACAAGAGAGTACTAACGAGTGACTGACTCAACAAGAGAGTGCTTTTATATGTGTCTTGTACGAAGCCCAAGACGGAGGCTAAAAAAGGTTTGACTCAACAAGAAAGTACTTTTTATCTATCTTATACGAAGCCAAAGACGGAGGCTAAAAAGGGTTTGACTCAACAAGAGAGTACTTTTTATCTGTCTTATACGAAGCCTAAGATGGAGGATAAAAAGGTTTGACTCAACAAGAGAGTCTTTTATACTCAACAAGAGAGTGATTTAGTGTCTCGTAAAAAGCCCGAGATGGAGGCTAAAAGGAAAGTGACTCAACAAGAGAGTCCTTTATACTCAACAAGAGAGTATTTTAGTGTCTCGTACGAAGCCCGAGATAGAGGCTAAAAGGAAAGTGACTCAACAAGAGAGTCCTTTATACTCAACAAGAGAGTCTAAAAAGGTTAGCTCTGTTGGGGTCGGGGAGAATCATTGTACAAAGCCCAAGAGGAGGCTGACTTTCCTGAGCAAAGGATCATTATACAAAGCCTAAGAGGAGGCTAACTTCTGCCGGGGAATTATTGAGATCCCAAGACAGGTCCAAGTGGGAGAGCCCTCATGAGAGAGGTCGGGTTTCTGCTGGAGATTGGTCCAGAGTGATCGGTATTTTTCCTATGTTTTGAAAGGAACTTGAGAATGTCTTTGAGACTCAAGGGTATTACACTATCCAAGTCTACTGGTAGGTTTTTATCTTTTGTATGATGCCCAAGAGGAGGCCGACTCGTTCAAGGGATGAGTATCAACCCTAAAATTGGTCTGGAGGTTTTGGCTCTCTTTAGAATGACAGCTCTAACGAAGGATGATTAAGTTTTGTCCTATACCTTTAGGAGGTCGTCAAGGTCTTCGTATCAAGCCCAAGAGAAGGCATGAGAACTTCTAAGAAGCTGATGGGTCCTTGTACAATGCCCAAGAGGAGGCGGGGATGCTTTTAGGAAGCCTGTGGGTCCCCAAACCAAGAGAAGTTCAAGAAATGCAATTCACTGAGAAGAGATCATTCCAGGAAAGTTCAAGAATTTGAAAGAAACTCAAGAGATGCTATTCACGGAGAATAGATCAACTTTGGGGAGTAGAGTTTCTTTGACAATTTCTAAGGGTGACAGTCTAAGAAAAGGTTCACCGAGAATACTGCCTTTCTCTTTGTTCCATATTGTTTAACCCCAAGAGAAGGGAAGACTGTATCTGGAATCCTACGGGGGATCTAGTTTTGTTAGTATTTAAGAGTGACCAACAGGCTTTACCTAGTTCTAGACGTAGTTTCCGGGGAAAACTCTAAATAATTATACTAGTATTACACAGTTGATATTTGACAAGTATATAAAAGGATGTGAAAGAAGACTTACAATGAAATAGCCCCACAATACAGTTATATACATATGAAAGCGATAAATGAAAGCGGATAAACACTTACCCGTTGTAGAGCTTCCATGCTGTTTTGTTAGTTGTTCAACAAAGAAAGTTTTAATAACAACATATATTTGAATTCAAAATCAAAGGAGAAAGTGCTTTGAAAAGATTGTTGGGGCTTACAGCTCAAGGAGAGGCCCAAATTTTAACAGTAATCGCACCGTTGTTTTGAATGTCGTATCGGGACTTATACAACGACTGAGGCCCAAAGAGGTTTTTATTTACAAAGGGGATGGGTCTTACACTCTTATAAAGGCCCAAGAGTTGGAAAATGAATAAAGATGGGTCTTATAGCTCAAGGAGAAGCCCAATTGGTTTCGTTACAAAGGCGGCGATCGCGCCGTACTTTTGAAAATATACAGAGGGACTTATACAATGTGTGAGGCCCTAAAAGGTTTATTTACAAAAGGATTAGGTCTTACACTCTACCAAGAGGCCCAATGAGTTTTAAAATGATTGATGAGGGTTGAATTAATCAAAACCCTAATTTTGTTTAAAAAGGAATTAATTTTGTAAAAAAATTAATAAAAAGTGATGAAAACATGTGAAAAATGAGTGGTGATCTTGGATCAATGTTTCAAAAATCATGTTTATATCCACAAAATGATTGGAAACCAATTAAATTTGGAAAATCAAGGGGGAAAAATATTTCAAATGTTAAAAACAAATAAAACATTAATTCCTTGCAAAAATATCAAATATATGAAATAAATAATATTTTTGGGATTTTTTGGTAAAATAAAATATTTTAACATTTTTGTGAATTATTAAAAAAAGAATCAACTCAAAATCATTAAAACTCAGAGAGAAATTAATTTTTGAATCAATTAAATAAAATCACAAAATTCAAATATTTGAATTTGTGAAAAAGGCGCCAAGAACATGGCAAGAACACGCGCGTGTTCTGAGTTTGGTATGATTTTCATTTTCTATCCAATCTCACTGAATACTTGATGAAATCACACAATCCACATATCAATCTGCTCGTTTTCACCTCACGATCATGTCTATGGTCTTTAATTTCATTTATTTTAAGCATGGAATAAGAAATCAAGACAAAACCTCAAGAACCCTAAAACTTGCATGAAGGCTGAGAATTTTGATACACGATTCAAACAAAGCAATTAATTGAGGGGAAAGATTCTATGCATGATTATGAACATTTGGAAAAAGTATTGTGCGAGGAAATATGCATAGATTAAGAGATGACCAAGTTTAGGCTTACTTGAAGGTCGTGACAGTAAGAGCAATGTGATTTTTGAGTTGGAGGTGTTACAGATGTGTTGTGATGATCTAGAAAGCTTCCCTACACCATATGGAGTGTGGTTGAATGCTTGGACTTGATTGGAAATGGCTGGATCACTTCATGGCATCTCAACTGCAACTTGGTTAAAACCTTGAACAATTGGCTGGTGATTCTGAGAAATCAGTGTTACAATTGTTGTTTAAGTGTTTGGATCACTTCTATATGATGTTTATGAGGTGTGTGTGTGATTGGTTTGGTTGGAATAACTCTCAAACTCAAAACTCGATAATGACTTGCTTTAGAAGCAAATTTGGAAGTGAGAAAGTGATTTTGAGGAAAGCATCTGTTTGATGGCTTTGGTGTACTTAAACTGAGAACAAATGAGCTTTATTTATAGGAGAGCAAGTTTGTTTTGCATGGAATAGGGAATGGCAACAGCAGCAGAGGTTTGGCCAATTATAGCATTTTGGAATCTCAAGTCTCCTCTAGCCAGTGACTAGAGGTTAGAGCACAAGCCTATGGTTCTTTGGTTCAAATCTTATCCTTGACTCATTCAGTTAGAAATGGCTCAGTTCATGCCACCTTTGTGCATCCATTGAAGGCTCCAAATCAAAATTGGAGTCTTGTCCCCTCTTTAGGCATTTTAGGGTTGACATGCTACTTTGGGAATCTTGGACTTGGGAGGCTGATGGATCAGTGTTTGTCCCTCCTTGGTCTCCCCCTGAGGTGTTCAGATGGATAAACTTGTTTGTCATTTGCAAAAATTGCTCAAATCGAGCAAAATGCACAAATCTGCCTTGCCATGACAGTTTGCAGCAAGGCACATTGCCATTGTCACAACTCTTAGCTCAAATGGAATTTGATGGAGTTCTTGGCCATTTTGGAAATAACTCATATGATACAACATATGTGTGATCATAGTTTGTCTTGACACTTTTTGGATCCAAGTGAAAAATGCTCTTACATTTTGCAACAAGTGAAACAGATTCTGACTTAGTGAAAACTTCACTAAGTGTTGGAAAAAAGTGACATTTTCACTTTTTGTGATTTTGGTCATTCCTTAACTTAAAATCCATGGAGAATTGGAAGTAGGTGTAGTTGAAGCTTTTGTAGTATGCCATGAGAGCTACAAATCCATCTTTGGATCAGCCAAAATGGTTGCTTGGATCTCAAGTTATGATCCTTGGAAGTTGGTACCCTAGCCACTTTGTTCCATAACTTAGAAAATTTCTAAGTTTTTATGGTTACCCCTTTTACAAGTTATCCCACTTTATTTGGTTTTTCTTGATGAATGTTGATTCAAATCACACATTAACATCATTTTAGGGTTAGGGAACCATAATTAATAAAAAAATAAAAAGCCAAACTTTGACTTTTGGGCACAGTTGACTTTTTATCAGATGAACTCCAAAATGTGCGATCCTTTATGAAATCAAGTCCTTGACCTAAATAAAACTTGATGGATTGATTTCATAGGTGTTATAAGGTGTATTGAATCATGTCCTATGGTTTGGGAGCATGTCCTAGTCAAAAGTCAAAGATACAGTTGACTTTTCCTTCAAAACCCTAATTGTGGTTCAGATGAAATTGAACCTTGTTGATCAAGCTTCTTGGATCAATCCATTGTTGCAAATAGATCAATGTGGTGTATTAGAGACCCTAAAACCATGTCTTGAGGTCTTGGCGCATGATTTGTCCCCAAAAGTCAACTTAGGGGTGAATTAGGTCAAGAAACCTTAATTCCTGATTTTTTAGTGAATGCATCTCTTGAGGCTAAATTGACTTGATGATTGGGCCCATGAGGTCCCTTGGAGTATCTTAGGTTATGCTTTGAAGCATTGGCTCATGCCCAGAGCAAAATTTCCATCTGGAGGCCCTAGTCGACCAAAATCCTAATTTGGTGACACTAGCGATGTTGAGGCTTAATCCACTTGGAATGTTGCAACCTTGTGCCTAATCCTTGCTGTGGGAGTCCTCTTGATTCTTTGTGGATGCTTGAGAGGTTAGACAAGTTAAAGATCGTGTCATTCCTCGATTGATCCTTTGTCTAAAGCTCAGAGAGGGCTTGAAACCCTAATTATTGTTTGTGGTAAATGCTTAACCATCTTTGGGGAGACTGATGAGGCATGATGGTTCATCCATATTGTGATGATGATTTGCACAATGATGGGAAATCTTAGTGGTCAAAATTTGGGGTATGACAATATCAAGTAGGAAAAGCGATATATATATTATGATTCCTAAAGCTAACATCCTAGACCTCTTAGGAATTCTAGTCTATAATCCTAAACAAATCAAAGACGTCCCCAGCAGAGTCGCCATTTTACTGTAGCGTGCGATTTTTGTCGGTGACGCGACCACCTTATCGTAAATGGTTTTCTCCTCACCTTAATGAGGAGGAGTGGGGTGCTACTTTCTGATTTCTTATTTATCCCGTGAAGCTGGAAGGGAAATGGACGCTATCTAAAACTAACCTTGCACGCGAAGGTTTAACTGAACAAACACTTAAAGAGATTGGGGGTCCGGGGTCAGGTTATACAATGGGGAGTTATCAATTACCCATCCTATATATGGTTATCCACTGGTTGTTAGTTTTAGGTTCTGCTTTGTACTTGATGGTGTTTATCCGTTGATGGGTTGGGAAAGTTTCTAGGGAAATATGAGAGAGAGAGAGAGAGAAAGAGTTTTTGATGACTTTGGTGAGGTACTGGACCACAGTTTTTTATTAGTATGAAGGTACTGGACCTAGAGTTTTTGATTGGTATGCTCGCTAAGATTTTGCAATCTTATACCTACGTATTCCCATTTAAAGAAACAGGGAAATCAGAGTAATCGTAGTTCCTCTTATTCTATGGGAGGAAAAAGATGTTTTGGTGTCTTGTTCAAAGCCCAAGATTGAAGCTAAAAGGTTTATTTGTGTCTTGTTCAAAGCCCAAGATTGAAGCTAAATGGTTTGACTGAGGGATAATTTGTCATCTCTAAAGGGAGACATCTCGTCTGTTTATCACAACTGTTGGGTGACTGATTATAAAGGAGGATTACTTTAACTGGTATATGTGAATCTAACAATGCCATAATTTCCTTTATGAGGGATGTTATCCTGAAGGGGAAAACTTTAACTCAGTGTTGAGCAATGCCATTTTTCCTTAGGAATCTTTCGTGCCAAGAGAGGGACAGTGGCGTGGATGTAAATAATCCAGAGACTTGCCGCTTACAGTAATTAGATGAAAGAGAGGATTTGCCAGGATAAAAGATGGACGACAGCTTGGATATTTGAGTCAATAAGTGTGCCACTTACAGCGGTTATTTGGGATTAGGGTTTGTTTTGAATGTCTGTTTTGATGTGTGATAACACAGAGAAATGTCCTCCTATAGAGAGATTTTGATTTTTCTCTGAAGGGATGTTGATTTTTGTGTGCCTTTATCAAAGCCCAAGGTTGAAGCTAAGAGATTGATTGACTCCACTGGGGAAGTCCTTATACAAAGCTTAAGAGGTGGCTGGAGAAGACTAACTTAATAAGAGAGTGTTTATCTGTCTTGTACAAAGCCCAAGATTGAGGCTAAAAGAGACTGACTCTTTTGGGGATATCATTATACAAGGCCTAAGAGGAGGCTAAAAGTTGACTTTTCAGGGGAAATATTTTGTCTGTCTTGTACAAAGCCCAAGATTAAGGCTAAAAGGGATTTTGATTCCGCTGAGGAGGGTTTGTATGTGTCTTGTACAAAGCCCAAGATTGAGGCTAAAAAGAAGACTGACTCTGTGGGAAAGAAATCTTTATCTGTCTTGTACAAAGCCCAAGATTAAGGCTTTTACTGACTCGGCTGAGGATATTTTAAGTGTCTTGTACAAAGCCCAAGATTGAGGCTGAAAGAAGTTTGACTCTACTGAAGAGTATTATCTGTCTTGTACAAAGCCCAAGATTGAGGCTGAAAGAGGATTGACTCCGCTTAGGAAAATTTATACGGTGTCTTGTACAAAGCCCAAGATTGAGGCTGAAAGAGGATGACTCAACAAGAGAGTGTTTTTGTTTGTCTTGTACAAAGCCCAAGATTGAGGCTAAAAGGGGTGACTCAACAATAAAGTGCTTTTTTTTATACTATTGACTCAACAAGAGAGTGTGGAAAGGTGATGGACTCAACAAGAGAGTCTGAAGAGGTTAACTCAGCTGGGGAAAATCATTGTACAAATCCCAAGAGGAGGCTGACTATGCTGAGGAAAGGAAGGATCATTATACAAAGCCTAAGAGGAGGCTATCTTTACTGGGTAAGAACAAAGAAAGAAATCTTTATACAAAGCCTAAGAGGAGACTGTCTTCTGCTGAGGATTATTGAGATCCAGAGGAAGGTCCAAATGGGGAATCAACTCTTGCTGAGGGTTTACATAAGGGTTGAGATATTTGATGCCTTGAGGTTCTGATTTGGGATAGCGTTATACTGATGATAAACTAACCCTGACTAAAGGATTTTTAGGAGAAAGACTGGGTTTTAACTCTACTGGAGATTGATAAAAAATGACCAGGGGTTTCTCCTACGTTTGTAAGAAACTTGAGAATGTCTTTGAGATCCAAGAGGGAATTAGACTGTCGAAGCCTACTGGTATGGAAAAGTTTTATCTTTGTATGATGCCCAAGAGGAGGCAGGTGTTTTAAGGGATGAGAATCAACCCTAAATTGGTATGAGGTTTTGACTCAAGAAAGACTGCTCTAGCAAAGGATGACTAAGTTTTGTCCTATACCTTTAAGAGGTCTTTAGGGTCCTTGTATTAAGCCCAATAGAAGGCATGAGAACTTCTAAGAAGCCAGAGGGTCCTTGTACAAAGCCCAAGAGGAGGCGGGGATGCTTTTAGGAAGCCTGGGGGTCCAAACTTAAGAAAAGTTCAAAAAAGGTTTAACCACGAATTAATCCTTTAGTGAGCAGTTCTAGGGTTTGAAGAAATTCAAGAGAGGTTTCACCGAGAATTAATCCTCTCTGGGGAATGAATTTCTTTGACAATTTCTAATAGTGACAGTCTGAGAAAAGTTTCACCGGGAATAATGTCTTTCTCTTTGTTCCATATTGTTTAAGCCCAAGAGAAGCAAGACTGTATCTGGAAATCCTATGGGGAACTAGTTTTGACTGTATTTAAGAGTGGCCAACTGGCTTTACCTAGTTCTAGACCTAGTTGCCGGGGAAAACTCTAAGCAGATATACAAGTATATATACAGTTGATATATGACAAGTATTTAAAAAGATATGAAAGAAGGACTTACAAGTGAGCAAGCTTCCAGCAATACAATTATATATATATATATATATATATATATATATATATATATATATATATATATATATATATATATATGAAAGCGAGCAAATGAAAGCTGATAAAACTTACAGGCGAGCAAGCTTCCATTGTAACAGCTGTATGTGAGTTGTTCAAGAAATTAAAGAAAGTTTTGACAACTATGGATTTGAACCTAAATCAAGAGGGAAGTTATTTTGCAAAGATTGTTGGGGCTTATACTTAAGGAGAGGCCCAGATGAAAAACAGTAATTGTACCGTTGTTTTGTAAACTGTATTGGGGCTTATACAATGACTGAGGCCCAAAAAGGTTTTCTGTACAGAGGGATGGGTCTTACAACTCAAGGAGATGCCCAAAGGTTTGAAAAAGAAAAGAAATGGGACTTACAACACAAGGGTAGACCTGGAGGAAAATGTTTTGAAAAAGCGACGATCGCGCCGAGATTTTGAAAACACTGTGGGTCTTATACAATGACTGAGGCCCAAAATTATTTAAGTACAAAAGGGGTTGGGTCTTACACTCTATTAGAGGCCCAAAGTTTATTTTATATATAAGTGATGGGGCTTACAACCCAAGGAGAGGCTCAGATGATTTTTGGTTAAAAGGCAACGACCGCACTAAGATTTTAAAATCGTATCGGGACTTATACAATGACTGAGGCCCAAATTATTTATTTACAAGAGGGGTTTGGGTCTTACACTCTATTAGAGGCCCAAAGTTGTTTGAAAAGATTTGTTAGGGTGATAGTGATCAAAACCCTAATTTTTGGTTTTAAAATGTATTTTAATTGAATAAAAATTCAATTAAAATAATCAAACATGTGAAAAAAGGTTGTGATATTGGATTTATATTTGGAAAATCATGTTTCATTCATGGGATGATTTAAAAATAATTTGAATTTTGCAAAACCAAGATAAAGAAATGTTAGACGATGGCTATGGATCTAGAAGGGGGGTTGAATAGATCCCTTGAGTTTTACACGCAAATGGATTACAAAAAATTGTTTTAAAAAATGTTTAACTGAAGCAACCACAGGATAGATCGTCTACAACGAACCTTCTACTAAAAGGATCGGATATGCACAAATATATCGGGAATGAGTATGGAAGAGAAAAACTCAGTTTGATTACTACACTTATAAACGCAGTCAACAGAATTTCACTTGCTTGACGTTTATTCCAATCCAATGAGGTAAAGTGATAAGCAATTTTAAAGCAACGTGTTCGAAATTTTCTCTGAAACAAATTATCAAACACCTAGTGTGCGTAAACACACCAAGTGCAGAATTTATATGGAGGGTAATGTACAGCTTCTCCAAGATACAATTCAAGGAATTGTATCAATTTAACAAAACTGTTTATCAGCTTACAATTACTCTACGACATAAATTTCTATAACTCGCAACTTCACAAATTCGAACAAACTGAAATGTAAAAGAGTTAAGGAGAGAGAGAGAACAAACAAGATTTGATTAGGCAGTTCCCCAATCATCCTCGCTTTGGGTACGTCTGCCCCCAACTCCACAAATGGAATTGAGATATGTATATATATAGTTGTTGTAAATTTTTTGTTACAAGAGAAAACTATGAACATCCAAACCCTCGAACGTCTTCGATCGTTGATGTAGAATTTTCTCTTCCCTTGATTCAAGATGAATCAAGTCCTTCGAATATGGTTGATCCAATTATCGTCCCACGCTACTAAACCATAAGAATCCACCGTTCTTCGGTTACCTTCACTCGATCAATTGCGATCTACCAAAAATTTGAACCCAAACCTTTCTTCTACGATCCTCTGATTACAGCTACTAAACTAAACAATAGCACCAATTTCCGGTTACCTTCGCCCAGCCGAATCCCTGTAGAACGAATAGGTTTGTACAAAAACCCCCAAAATCAATCCGATTCTTGGAGGACAAAACCAACTGGTTTTATTCAAGAAACACCTGCCAAGCTCTCAACCCAGAAGATGAAGATCACACTTCCTAAATTCTGAACGTTATCACTTCAAACAATTGGCGACACAACCAAAGATGATTATGTGTGATTGTTTGTTTACTCAATGAAGAAGATGAAGATGAAGAGAGAAATGACATATATCTTTCACGTTTCTTGTTGGTAGAATAAAAGGATGACCAAAACTATTTATAGGAAAATAAAATGACCCACAAAAATAATAACAGAAATAACAGAAAAAAAATTGAGTGAAAAACACAGAATTTTGAAGTCGTGTGTCGACCTACTGACCTCATGCGTCGACGCATAGAAGCAAGTTTTTTTGTTAATTTAGTTGTGCGCTTTCCCGCGGGATTTGCTAGGTCAGCGCATGAATTTTGAGGTTAGTGCATGAACTGGAAGGGTCAACGCATGAACTGCATTTTTTTTTGGAAATTCAATTTTCTGAGCATTTTCACCAGACCAAGATCAGAAACACATACTAGACACCACTAAAATGATAATGGACATTTATTTATGGGAGAGACAAGGTCCTATACATCTAGACACATGAACGATAATGGTTAGACGTAATATTACCGACACGTGAAGTGATACCGCTCAAATTGCAATCTAATTTCTTACATGTTTGTTGACATCATTAAAACAAGGTAGATAGAAGAATATCCCTCACATACTCCCCCTTTTTTATGATGGCAACACTTTCTTAGCTGTCATGAGATTTGTAATTTGAGAGTGAGCAACGTGAGCAAAGCTCCCCCTGTCTTTGAAACTTGGTAAATAAAATTTATGCTTGTTGTTATTCTTCTCCCCCTTTGACAACATCAAAAAGAAGAAAAGAAGGTGGTCAAAATAAAACACTACAATACGTAAAGGATCATCACATATTTACAATATGCAAACATTAACACGCATCCACATATGATACAGCTAATGTAAAAATTAGGAATGGATAAATAAGGAACCAAAAACTTAAAAGCAATACAATCAATCCGGGAGAGTTCAAACAAACGGAAGCAAAAGTCAAAGTTAAGCAACAGTAAAAAAAAACCAAACCACAAAGAATAAATGCAAGCATAAATGAAATATGATGCCCTAAACTCTATGGCCTTCTCCCCCTAAACGGATGACCTCTTCCCCTATAGTGTTGGCTTGGTGGTGGGAGATCCTCTAGTTGTAGGTTGAGTTCAATCAACGTGCTATTTAGGCTGCCAAGACTATTTGCCAGGTTTAGGTTTTGTTGAGTCAAGTTGGCGTCCATCTGATTGAAACGATTCATAGCGGCGTTAGAAAAATTGTTGAAGTTGGTAATGTGAGAGGAGACTTGATCAGACAGATTGGTGAACCGTTCTTCCTGAGCAGTGTAGCGCGTATCTTGCAAAGCTTGAAATTCTTGATGTTGAAGAGTCAATTCATTCAACCTAGCAAGAATTTCTTCAGAAGCCTGCTGATTATGCTGAGACAGTGGAGTTTGAGGAGCAGAATTGTCAGGTTGATGCCATTCAGAGTCCTCACCATAGGTTGGAAGAAAATAGGCGTTTCCAAAAACAGTCCAGCAATTTTGTTGCCACTGCCCCCAGCCCTAATTTTTAGAAGGTTTTTCAGGTTGATTGCCCATCCAAGCCTCATTGTTCTCTTCCTTCATAATCACATCTTCATCATCAAAATCTTGATTAGCATTTTCTGGAGCATCCTCATCATCATCTTCTTCAAGGTGAACAGGTGCATTAGGTTCAGGATGGGTGGAACGAGGTCTATAAGTGAACTTGTTATCCCGTGAATCCCAAAAGTAACCCATCATGGTAAGGGTTTTGGCACAAAATTATTGTTCAGCTGTAATATGAATGTGACAAATGTTTGGAATAGGAATGTCAAAGTGATTCAAAATGTTTGCAAAAACAGATGCATAACTAAGTGCCGGAAACTTGTTGGAGCTGCGAGTAACGAACATCCTATAAGCAAAATAATAAGGCCAGTTAATCTTGATTCGATTCTTTAGAATATAGATGAGATGAAACTGTGCCTACTCAACTCTTGAGTACCCTCCTTTCTTAGGCCTTAAGATGCGAGCAACAATCCATTGAAGAATTCGGTCTTTAAATTTCAAGTGGCCGGTAGTGACATTTATCCGTGACCTTTGGGAGAGTGTCATCAGTGTCCAAGACAAACAGTGTAGACCATACATCATTGGTCACTTCAAATTGTGCATTATTTATAGAAAATTTAAATTCAGCCCCATGAAATTTACCCTTGATCCCACAGTAGAACAACTGAGTCAAATCTTCACTATACTTATCATCACATTCTAGAAATTCACCAAGATTTTGAAAATTCACAAGTTTATAAATCTCAGGAATGTGAAAATCGGGACCCATCAGAGGATAAAAGCCATGTTGTCTTATAACCGCACGGTTACAGAATAGTTGCTCAAAAGGAATAGCTAGTCTTTCGGAAATTAAAGACTTAAAGGTTACCCGTTGTGAAGATGATGCTCTAGTTGGTGCTGGTTGTGAAGATGAACCTTTTGTTCCCCTTCTACTTGGATTTCTTCTTGATGCCATGGTTGAAGAAGAGTTGAAAGGAGATGATGACACTTGATTTTCGCAGAAAGTGAAGAGGAGATATGTGCAGCCCTTAGAAACCCTTGTAGTAGAAATATAGAGAATTTTATCTTGGTGGGTTTTTAATTTTTAGGGTTTTTGATGATGATTTAGTGGAGAATAATGGTTTTTGATGAGGTTTAATGGAGGAAGATAAGGAGAGATTGACCACAAAATCTAATGAGATAACATGCAATAAACATACATCAATGTGCAATGAAAATATGTAGTGAAAATAGGCAACACTAGGTCGGCACACGCGTCCCAGTAAAGAAGGAAGTCTGAATGTTTGGTTTATACGTCGACCTATGGATCTGTGCGTCGGCGCATGATTCATAAATTTTCCTAAAAAATTGAACATTTGGTTATGCGCTTTCCCGAAATTTTATCCTAGGTCAGCGCATAAGTCATGCGTCGACGCATGCACATACAAACATGAGCCAGAAATGAAATTTTTGCAATTTAAGTTCCATAAGATAAATAAACAAGCACATATATTGACCAAAACATCCACATGAACGATAAGTGCTTAAAATGCAATAAACATCAAGATTAGAGTAATTAATATGGCACAAACATGATAAACATCTATAAATCATAACGATATTACCTTGATCATCATAACGATAAGATCCCTCACATATAGCTAAATATCTCTTTGCATTGTTAGTTAAAAGAATAAACAAGCATGTATATATATATATGAAGATCACTACCTTAAGAGGTTATTAAGCACGATCCGAGATATCTAGAATGCCAAGTTCCCTACGGATGTGAAAGAAAGGCTCTGTAGCTAATGGTTTCGTAAAAATATCAGCAAGTTGATTTTTAGTGCCAATGTGCTCAAAAATCACATCACCTTTCTCTACATGATCCCTAAGAAAATGATGGCGTATTTTGATATGCTTGGTGTGTGAATGCAATACAGGGTTCTTAGTTAGGTTAATCGCACTAGTGTTATCGCACAAAATTGGAATATGCTCAAGTTTTAAATTGAAATCAAGCAATTGTTGTTTAAGCCATAAGACTTGAGCACAACAACTACTGGCGGCAACGTATTCCGCCTCGGCTGTTGACAAAGCAACGGAAACCTGTTTCTTGCTATGCCAACTTACCAAGGAATTTGCGAAAAGGTGACACGTACCACTAGTACTTTTCATATCCACCTTGCACCCGGCAAAGTCGGAATCGGAGTAGCCAACTAAGGAACAAGCACTACCTTTGGAATAGCACAGCCCATACTTTAGAGTACCAGACAAGTATCGAAGTATGCGCTTAACAGCCTTTAAGTGGGATTCCTTGGGATGTGCCTGATACCTCGTACACATGCATACACTAAACATTATATCGGGACGTGATGCGGTAAGATAAAGAAGATATCCTATCATACCTCGATACTTCTTTACCTCAACATCCTTACCCTTTTTGTCACGATCAAGATTAGCACTTGTAGGCATATGAGTGTCTATTGATTTGCAGTTTAGCATATCAAAACGTTTTAGTAACTCAAGACAATATTTCGTTTGACTCACGTATGTACCCTCTTCAAGTTGTTTGATTTGCAATCCGAGGAAATAGTTGAGCTCCCCCATCATGCTCATTTCAAACTCCCTCTGCATCAAACTAGAAAACTCCTTTACCAAGGTCATGTTAGTAGACCCAAATATAATATCGTCAACATACATTTGTACCAAAATCAAGTGTTTTCCTTGACGTTTAATAAAGAGGGTTGTGTCAACCTTTCCTCTTGAATACCCTTGATCAAGTAGAAATTTGCTTAGACGTTCATATCAAGCCCTAGGGGCTTGTTTAAGTTCATATAAAGCACGTTTAAGTTTGTAGACATGATCAGGATATTCATGAGATTCAAAACCCGGAGGTTGGGCAACATAAACCTCTTCATTTATATATCCATTAAGGAATGCGCTTTTAACATCCATTTGGAACAATTTGAAAATTTTAGTGCAAGCATAAGCAAGTAAAAGGCGTATAGCCTCGAGTCGGGCAACCGGCGCATAATTTTCCTCATAGTCGATTCCTTCCTCTTGGTTATAGCCTTGCGCTACAAGCCGCGCTTTGTTACGTGTTATTACTCCATTTTCATCAAGTTTATTCCTAAACACCCATCGGGTACCGATTACTCGATGATCTCGCGGAGGGGGGACATAGTCCCAAACCTCATTTCTCCTGAAGTGGTTTAGTTCATCTTGCATTGACAAAAACCAATGCTCATCGAGTAACGCCTCCTTAGAGTTTTTAGGTTCAACTTGGGAGACAAAAGCAGAGTAATAGCAAAAATTATTAAGTTTAGAGGAGTGGTTACTCCCTTAGAGATATCACCGAGAATGTTGTCAATTGGATGGTCTTTTGAAGACTTCCAAGCTGGAGGAAGTTCATCTTTATCAGCATGATGATCATCCTCACTTTTCACTGGTTGGTGATCCTTTTCTTCCTCAATACGCACTGCTTCAGGCTGATCAGTTCCCTTATCAGTGTCCTTGAGAATGTCTTTAGTAGGTACACCTGCACCATGAAAAGAACTACCTTCTCCGACATTTCTCAGATAAGACTCGCCAAAGGTAACATGAACTGACTCTTCAACTACACGTAACCTTTTATTATAAATTCTATACGCTTTACTTGACTGAGAGTATCCTAGAAAAATACCCTCGTCGGCCTTGGCATCAAACTTACTAAGAATCTCTTTCCCATTGTTTAACACAAAACATTTGCAGCCAAATACATGAAGGTGAGAGATATTTGGCTTACGCCCTTTTAAAAGCTCATACGGTGTCTTGTTTAGAATAGACCAGATGAGCACCCTATTCAAAACGTAACAAGCCGTACTTATGGCGTCGGCCCAAAAGTATTTTGGTAATCCACTATCATTGATCATAATCCTTCCAAGTTCTTCCAAAACTCTATTTTTACATTCCACTACCCCATTTTGTTGAGGGGTGCGTGGTGCGGAAAAATTATGATGAATTCCGTTGGAATCACAAAATGCTTCAAACAAATGATTTTCAAACTCACCCCCATGGTCACTTCTAATTGACCCAATGTTTGTGTTTAACTTGTTCTGAGATAACTTAGCAAATCGTTCAAAGGCCGAAAAGGTACCACTCATATTTGCTAAGAAAATTGTCTAGCAAAACCTAGAAAAACATCGACTATAACAAACCCATAATAGTTACCACCTATACTTTTAACCCTAGATGGTCCAAAGAGGTCCATATGGAGGAGCTCAAGGGGTCTCATAGTTGAAACGATGTTTTTAGATTTAAATGAGATCCTTGTTTGCTTCCCCATTTGACATGCATCACAAAGGTGATCCTTTGTGAATTTAATTTTGGGCAAACCGATGACTAGGTATTTAGAGACAATTTTGTTAAGCAACTCAAAGTTGATGTGAGCCAACCGTCTATGCCACAACCATGAATCTTCATTCATAGTGACTAGACACTTGTCTCCATTCAACGATACCTCATTTAAGTCTAGCATATAGACGTTGTTCACTCTCAAGCCCTTAAACACATTCTTTTTGTCGCTATCTTCAACTATGCAACAATCCTTTGAAAAAGATACTTTATAATTCTTGTCACATAGTTGACTAATGCTTAAAAGGTTGTGTCTAAGGCCTTCCACAAGCAGCACATTAGAGATAGTAGTAGATGAGGGGTTACCTACACTACCTTTGCCGAGAATCTGTCCCTTATTGTTGTCTCCGTAGGTGACAAACCCCTTTTTCTTCGCCACAAAGTCGATGAAAAGAGATATGTCGCCGGTCATATGTCTCGAGCAGCCACTATCTAGAACCCATCTTCTTTCGGTGCTCTCAAGACTTTGTACCTACAAAAACAATCAAGGGAGAGTAGGTACCCAATTCTCATTGGGTCCTTCAAGGTGAGTGAAACCAAGGAAGCCCTTGGGTAACCATTGATAAATTCCTTTTGGAATAAGAAATCTTCTAAAATGACATTTAGCAATAGTATGACCAGGCTTGCAACAATATAAGCAATCACGGTTCATTTGGAACTTACCTCTGCTATCACTATCTCGAATCACATACGTATACTTTTGATATGGATTATTCATACTTTCTCGATAATGTGATCGATCAATAGCAAACGTAATTTTAGGCTTAAGAGCCTTGTCTAAGTTGGCTTTGAAGGTTCTCACCTCTTCTTGCCAAATACGACAAGTATCACAACCCCAAAATTTGAACCATGGATACTTATTCTCATCAATCTTAGTTTTTGATACATCCACCATGGAGTTTTTAAGATCCTCCAATTTCCTTTCGGAATCGGTAACCTTTTTCTCCAAGTATCTAAAAATCTGTTTGTTTGAGGCTAAGCGTTGAAAAGTTTCCTTAGCCTCATGGTGCAATGTATCAAAAGCTCTTACTAATTCAGCATGAGACATATTATGAGAATTTTCATATTTAGAGTGCTTTTCCTCCTTTTTCTTGCTTCGTTGCGCCATAAGGCATATGTTTACGAATTCGCTTTCGTCACTTGAGCTGTCCCCTTTTTCGGACTCATTATCGCTTTCCCAAGCGATGTAAGCTCGTCTTGACTTATTTGACTTCTTATTTTGACGACCCTTGTCTTTTTCTTTGTCCTTCTTAAGAAATGGACAGCCCGGCTTGTAGTGTCCGGATTTCCCACAATTGAAGCAAGATCCTTAGGCTTTGCTACTCTTGTTTCCTTCGTTTCTAGATTGGTTCCTAAACTTGACTAGATTCTTATCCGAGTGTTGGATCTCGTTTTTCCGTACATACCTATTGTATCTCTTCACAAATAGACCCATGTCTTCACCGGATTCATCATTTTCGTCGTTGTTGGTTTCACTATCACTAAGCTCTTGGTGTGTGGACTTAGAACAAGAAGCCTTAAGAGCAATCGACTTCTTTTCCGTATCTTTTGTCTTCTCCTTCTTTATGCTCTTTTCATGCTTTTCCAAGCCAATGAGCACTTGCTCATGCTCATCGAGTTTACCAAAAAGTGTTGTGATGTCTAATGTAGCAAGATCGTTGGCCTCCTTGATAGCAGTGACCTTCGGTTACCATTCCCTGTTAAGACACCTCAGAATTTTGTTAGTAGAAACCTCATTTGGATTTGGTTTACCAAGAACATGCAATTTGTTGATAATATGAGTAAATCATTTTTGCATATCCGCAATGGTTTCCCCTTGCTTCATGTAAACCAAATTAAACTCTTGCGTTAGTGTATTAATACGAGCCATCTTAACATCATTAGTGCCTTCGTGGGCTACTTGTAAAGCATCCCACATGGCTTTGGCCGTTTCACAATGGGAGACTCGATAATACTCGTCAACTCCCAAGGAGGAGATGATCATATTACGAGCCTTCCAATCATAGCTGTACTTTTTCTCGTCCTCCTCAGTCCATTGGTCTTCGGGTTTAGGAACGACAACGCCTTCCGCGTTAGTCATAGTAATTTGCATGGGACCGTTTAAGATAACGTTCCAAACCTTCCGATCTATGGAATTAATATGGACGCGCATACAATCCTTCCAGTAGCTATAATTTTCGCCTGTAAAAACTGGAGCTCTATTATAAACCCCTTTAGGTTCGTTCGCCATGATCTAAGAAGTTTTACCGAAGCACCAGAATTAATCGGAGCTCATTATACCACTTGTTAGACGATGGCTATGGATCTAGAAGGGGGGTTGAATAGATCCCTTGAGTTTTACACGCAAATGGATTACAAAAAATTGTTTTAAAAAATGTTTAACGGAAGCAACCACTGGATAGATCGTCTACAACGAACCTTCTACTAAAAGGATCGGATATGCACGAATATATAGGGAATGAGTTTGGAAGAGAAAAACACAGTTTGATTACTACACTTAAAAACGCAGTCAACAGAATTTCACTTGCTTGACGTTTATTCCAATCCAATGAGGTAAAGTGATAAGCAATTTTAAAGCAACGTGTTCGAAATTTGCTCTGAAACAAATTATCAAACACCTAGTGTCCGTAAACACACCAAGTGCGGAATTTCTATGGAGGGTAATGTACAGCTGCTCCAAGATACAATTCAAGGAATTGTATCAATTTAACAAAACAGTTTATCAACTTACAATTACTCTACGACATAAATTTCTATAACTCGCAACTTCACAAATTTGATCAAACTGAAATGTAAAAGAGTTAAGGAGAGAGAGAACAAACACGATTTGATTAGGCAGTTCCCCAATCATCCCCGCTTTGGGTACGTCTGCCCCCAACTCCACAAATGGAATTGAGATATGTATATATATAGTTGTTGCAAATTTTTTGTTACAAGAGAAAACTATAAACATCCAAACCCTCAAACGTCTTCGATCGTTGATGCAGAATTTTCTCTTCCCTTGATTCAAGATGAATCAAGTCCTTCGAATATGGTTGATCCAATTATCGTCCCACGCTACTAAACCGTAAGAATCCACCATTCTTCGGTTACATTCACTCGATCAATTGCGATCTACCAAAAATTCGAACCCAAACCTTTCTTCTACGATCCTCTGATTACAGCTACTAAACTAAACAATAGCGCCAATTTTCGGTTACCTTCGCCCAGCCGAATCCCTGTAGAACGAATAGGTTTGTACAAAAACCCCCAAAATCAATCCGATTCTTGGAGGACAAAACCAACTGGTTTTATTCAAGAAACACCTGCCAAGCTCTCAACCCAGAAGATGAAGATCACACTTCCTAAATTCTGAACGTTATCACTTCGAACAATTGGCGACACAAACAAAGATGATTATGTGTGATTGTTTGTTTACTCAATGAAGAAGATGAAGATGAAGAGAGAAATGACATATATCTTTCACGTTTCTTGTTGGTAGAATAAAAGGATGACCAAAACTATTTATTGGAAAATAAAATGACCCACAAAAATAATAACAGAAATAACAGAAAAAAAATTGAGTGAAAAACACAGAATTTTGAAGTCATGCGTCGACGCATAGAAGCAAGTTTTTGTGTTAATTTAGTTGTGCGCTTTCCTACAGGATTTGCTAGGTCAGCGCATGAATTTTGAGGTTAGCGCATGAACTGGAAGGGTCAGCGCATGAACTGCATTTTTTTTTTGGAAATTCAATTTTCTGAGCATTTTCACCAGACCAAGATCAGAAACACATACTAGACACCACTAAAATGATAATGGACATTTATTTATGGGAGAGACAATGTCCTATACATCTAGACACATGAACGATAATGGTTAGACGTAATATGCCCGACACATGAAGTGATACCGCTCAAATTACAATCTAATTTCTTACATGTTTGTTGACATCATTAAAATAAGGTAGATAGAAGAGTATCCCTCACAAGAAATATTTTTAATGTTTAAAAACAACTAAAAATATAATTCTTTACAAAAATAACAAATATATGAAATAAATAATATTTTTATGGAATAAAATATTTTAATATTTTTGTGAATTTTCAAAAAAAGATTCAACCAAAAATGATTAAAATTGAGAGAGAAATTCATTTTTCAATTAATTAACAAAAACATGAAAATATGGAAAATAGTAAAAACATAGAAAATGGAAAAATGGTCTGGGTGGGGTTTGAACCCACGACCATCAAGCCAAACACACATGCGCGCTACCAATGGGGTGGTGATACATCCGTGTATCAAAACCACCCCATAAATACATAAGGGGTGCCAAGTTTTCAGGCAAGGCAAGGCAAGTTTTGGCAATTTACGTGAAGCCTCTAAGTTTCTCATTTCTCCATGGATTAGGAAAAAAATTAGGTGCATCTGACCTAGAATTTCATGAGGAATCCAATGGTGCCCTTGGAATTTTCAGAAAATGTTTCCTCCTGAAAATTCGATAGTGATTTCAAAATAGGCCTATTTTTGCATGTTCTATGCTATCTCATGGCACAAGCAAGAATTACATGGTAAATTGGTTCAAACACAACATATACAACATTTATGAGATGTTTATGATCAATGGACATCAAAGGAATGCATAATTCAAAGAGTTCAAGTTGTCATGCACTTACCTCTTGGAGCTTTTTGTGCTATCTGCCAAGTTCCTTGCGCCAGAAGTAATTTGATGCTTTGGACACTCTCAATTAATCCCTTAGAAGCTTTTAGAATGATTAGAACCAACTGGAATCCTCATGAACAAGTTGTGGCACTTTCTTGCAAAAGGGGCAAAAGTGACCAATATAGCAACTCTCTTAAATGGTGTTCCAGATGAGGGGAACCATTTGGGATAGTTTGAGGATGATATTTGGAGTGTGTTTGAGGCTTTGTTTGGTCTTGGAAGTGACTGAATCAAGACATGGCTTGAAAAATGCAGAAAAGTCCAATTTTGAGGTTTTGGAAGTGGACTTTGTGATTTTTGTGTTTCAGGTCACAAGTGAGTGTTTGAACAGCTTAGATACAACATATTAGAGGTGTTTGGATCATGAGCTATGGTGGAATTGCTCTGTAACTCAAAAACTCATAGATGACTTGCAAAAGAAGGCATTTTGGCCTAAAGAAAGAGATTTTGAGGAAAGCATCAGTTGTAGTGCTTTGGTGTACTCAAACTGACCACAATTCAGGTTTATTTATAGTGCGTTAAGTTTGTTTTGGCATCAATAGTGAATGGAAGCTGCAGCAGGCCTGTAACACCCCCAATCTATACCCCGCGCAATTAAAGCGATAACAAATAATCAGAGTAGAATTAAAACATTCATGGCATAGACGGAGCGTCACATCATAATGATGAAATAAAATAACCTGCTCATAAATATATGCAACAATCATGTAGCAACATAAACAGAGGAACTCAGTTCCTAACACCCACAATTCAGATATAGAATAAAAGCGGAAAATCTGCAACTGAAATCTCATATATATAACCATAGAAGTTTGTCTGTCATATACAGAGTCATACATGTAAAATCCAAAAAAAAAGATATATATACATAATGTCACACAACGATCTCCCCGACTACCCGGTGCTACATATCAGAGCCGACCGACAAAAGAATGAAGACATAATCTTCACAAAAAGACCTCCAGTGTCTAATCTGCAATGCCTCATAGAGCATTCAAAACAGCAGAAGGGTGAGAAACACAATTATAATATAGTTGCATACATTTATGTAATAACACAAAATACACATGTAAAACAATCTCACCACAACTTACACCATAATTCAAATACAAAACAACACAATTCATATCTCATACATCCTTCACAAAGGCATATCAATCATGCTCAATACATTTATCACCAACATACATATATATCAACTCATCAATTCCATTCACAAATCCCACACATAATCAATCCATTCATGACTTATGCAAATGCACAGAGACCGACACAACGACTCTATGCAATACAATGCGGTACCGTTCCATCCATCATTCTCATCATTAAGTCACTCGTGAATTATTGGAATCATCGCTTGTTACTTAGTGTAACTCCCCATCCGGCAAACGATGTTCCCCGTCGCTTTAGGTCCTCTTTGTATAAGGCACACGACGTTTATGGATCGCTTTAGGTCCTCTTTGTATAAGGCACACGATCTGATCACTTTAGGTCCTCTTTGTATAAGGCACACGATCGTCTATAACGTCGCTTTAGGTCCTCTTTGTATAAGGCACACGACCGTTACAACAGATTCCCTCAGGAATCGTTTCGTCGCTCACACCCCACAAGGGTACACGACATCACAAGATGCATATCATGATGCTTGGCATACAAGGACTCATGGCAATCAAATGCATACACATATACAACCATGTGAACCATTTCAACATCCATAATCATCCATATACAATCAAACACAACACAATGCATTTACTTGCCCTAAGGACACAAACCATCATCACAACATTCACATCAAATGCATTCACATCACATAACAGCACACAAGCTATACGTTATATATCAAAAGCATATCACATGATAACACATCAATCGCACACAATTACGACGATAAAAGTCGACAAAACGACACGTTTTCAAATTGCTGACACAATTAAATCAGCCACCAATCTCCAAACCATTTTTATAAGAAAGAACATCTCATTAGCTTCCCAACGATACTAAAAACGTCCCGATCCGAAGTACGGATCAAAAGTTATGCATTTTCAAAGAAAACAAAAGTATTGAAAAATCCCCAGGAACGCCCGGCGGTACCTATTTTCGCCCGACGGTACTCCCTTCGCCTCTGCATTTCCCGGCGAAGCAGTGGTGTAAAACCCCAACCAAAACTTAAAAGAGTCAGCAGCGTGACAAGCTGCGCCTCTTGGGTATCGCCCCGCGGAGCAGCGGCGCAACCCATGCGTCGGCCGGCGCTCAAAGCATCGCCCGACGGTCTACACCAGAAACAGAAAAATTCTGCTGCGTTTTACATAGTTCCAAACCCCAAAAATTCATCTTTCACAATCCAAGACATTTCCAACCAACCAAAACAAATATCAACAATGTTCATACATATAATACGATCATTCAACACAGTTTATATCGATTTCTGACCGTGAAAACATCGATTTCGATTCATTTTTCTCATTTCAACCTAAAATGGAAAAACTAGTAAAGGCAAGAGAACATTCAAACACACACATACATATTCATACACAAACATAGAATAACCGAGTTTCGCACCCTTACCCGATTAATCGTGCTTCGAAGTGTCGGTTGAATCGATTTCTTATACTCTAAGTTTTCCTCTTTTTCTTCTTCTCACTCTCCTTTTCTCTTCTCTTCTTTTCTTTCTATTTTTCTCTCTATGTTCCATTTTAGGAAAAACATAATATCTAACCAAGCCAAAAAGACCAAAATACCCCTACACTCAATTTTCTCGCAACGTTCCCAAAACGCGATAAAACATATTAACGATAAACATAACACATTTACCAAATAAAAACCAAGAATAAAATAATATAAAAATGAAAAATAATTAAATCGACTCGATTAAATAAATCTAACAAAAACCGGGGCGTTACAACTCTCCCCCACTTAGAAGTTTTCGTCCTCAAAAATATTACCTGAGACGAACAACTCCGGATACGATTCCCACATCCAACTCTCCAACTACCAAGTCAAATTGCCCTCAGCAGCGCCTCCCCACGCTACTTTCACAAGCGCAATATCCTTGCCTCTTAACCGCTTCAACTCGCGATCCAAAATCCTCATTGGTAACGCCTCAACCGTAAGGTTCTCGCTTACCTCAACCTCATCCATTGGAATCACATGCGACGGATCCGGAACATACTTCCGAAGCTGTGAAACATGGAACACATCATGCAAATTCGAAAGATTCGGTGGCAACGCCACCCGATAAGCCATAACATCAACTCTCGTAGATATCTGATAAGGACCAATGAACCGAGAAGTAAGTTTCTTCGACTTCAATGCACGTCCAACACCCGTCACCGGTGTAACTCTCAAAAATACATGATCGCCTTCTTGAAACTCAACATCTTTCCTCCTTCGATCATGATAACTCTTCTGCCTACTCAGAGAAGCCTTCATTTTCTCACGAATAAGTTTCACCTTTTCCGTAGTTTGTTGAACTAACTCCGGTCCATTCACCGAACTCTCACCAGATTCATGCCAACACAACGGTGCTCGACATCTTTGCCATACAACGCTTCAAAAGGTGCCATTCCAATACTCGAATGGAAACTGTTGTTATACATGAACTCCACCAACGAAAGATAACTATCCCAAGCACCACCTTGCTCAAGAACATAAGCTCTCAGCAAATCTTCCAATGAATGAATAGTTCTCTCGGTCTGACCATCCGTCTGAGGATGATAAGAAGAACTCAATCTCAACTTGGAACCTAACGCCTTTTGCAAACTTTCCCAAAATCTGGAAGTAAACCTCGGATCTCGGTCTGAAACAATACACAATGGAACACCATGTAGCTTCACAATCACACGGATATAAATCTCAGCCAACCTCTCCAAAGAAAAACTGATGTCAATCGGAAAGAAATGCGCCGATTTAGTCAGTCTATCCACAATCACCCAAATGGCATTATGTCCCATCTGAGTATTCGGCAACCCTGTCACAAAATCCATAGAAATGCTGTC
The DNA here is from genome assembly GCA_022829125.1 of Lathyrus tuberosus. Classification (NCBI taxonomy): domain Eukaryota; kingdom Viridiplantae; phylum Streptophyta; class Magnoliopsida; order Fabales; family Fabaceae; genus Lathyrus; species Lathyrus tuberosus. The sequence continues at coordinate 6,773,778 of JALAZF010000154.1, read as the reverse complement.
CCATTTCCACTCGGGAATATCCAACGGTTGCAATAATCCACTAGGCTTCTGATGTTCTACCTTTGACTTCTGACACGTCAAACACATATAAACAAACTGAGCCACATCCCTCTTCAATCCAGACCACCAAAAGATCTTCTTCAAATCTTGATACATTTTATTAGCTCCCGGATGTATACTCAAACTACTCCGGTGTCCTTCCTCTAAAATCATCTTTTTCAATTCCAAATCATCAAGAATACAAATTCTACCACGGAATCTCAAAACACCCTTATCATCCACTTTAAAGTCACTATTCACACATTTATCTCCAACCGTCATCAAATTAACAAATTTCACATCCAGCCTCTGTTTCTCGCTAACGGTCAACAGAAAATCATTAGTGACCTTTAACATAGCAAGCCTCACGCCAACATATGTCAATTCGCACACCAAACTCAAATCTCTAAATTCTTCCAAAAGTTCCCACTCATTAACCATCAAAGCAGACATATGCAAAGATTTCCGGCTTAACGCATCGGCTACCACATTAGCTTTACCAGAATGGTAATTCAAGCTAAAATCGTAGTCCTTCAAAAATTCCAACCATCTTCGTTGCCTCATATTCAGCTCTTTCTGATCAAACAAGTATCTTAAACTCTTATGATCACTAAAGACTTCGAATCTTGCACCGTAGAGATAATGCCTCCAAATTTTCAATACAAAAACCACCACCGCTAACTCCAAATCATGAGTAGGGTAATTCTTCTCATGATCCCTCAATTGTCTCGAAGCATAAGCCACAACCTTACCTTCTTGCATCAGCATTCCACCTAAACCACTCAAAGACGCATCGCAATACACCACAAACGGTTCACTAGGATTCGGTAAGATCAAAATCGGAGCTGTAGTCAATCTTCTCTTTAGCTCACTAAAACTTTACTCACACTGAATATCCCAAATAAACGCTTTACCTTTACAAGTCAGCTGGGTCAAAGGAAGTATTAACTTGGAAAAGCCTTCAATGAATCTTCGATAATATCCAGCTAAACCCAAAAAGCTTATAATTTCAGTAACAGATCTATGAGCCTCCCATTGTAGAACTGCATCTACTTTGGATGGATCCACAGCAATACCATTACCTAAAATCACATGCCCAAGAAAACTCACTTCTGATAACCAGAACTCACCCTTGGACAACTTGGCATAAAGTCTCTTCTCCTTCAAAATTTGTAATACAATGCGCAAATGCTCCGCATGTTCCTCCCGAGACTTAGAATAAATCAAGATGTCATCGATAAACACGACAACAATTTGATCCAAATGCTCATGGAAAATGCGATTCATATACTCCATAAACACTCCCGGCGCATTAGAAACCCCGAACGGCATCACGGAAAATTCGTAATGCCCGTATCGTGTCCTAAAAGCCGTCTTCTGAATATCTTCCTTTTTCACTCTAATCTGATGATAACCTGACCTCAAATCAATTTTACTAAACACACAAGCACTTACCAACTGGTCCATCAAATCATCAATTCTCAGAAGAGGATACTTATTCTTAATCGTCACCTTATTCAACTGGCGATAATCAATACACAATCGCATACTTCCATCTTTCTTCTTCACCAATAAAAATGGAGCACCCCAAGGCGATACACTCGGCCTCACAAACCTCTTTTCTAACAATTCATTCAACTACTTCTTCAACTCAACCAACTCATATGCCGACATACGATATGGTGCCATAGATACAGGTCTAGTACCAGGAACTAGATCTATAGAAAACTCCACCTCTCTTTCTGGCGGCACATCAGAAATATCCTCCGGAAACACCTCTGGAAAATCACACACGACTGGAAACACATCAATTGCAACTTGATTATCCACGGTCAACAATGCAAACAACCCGAACAACTGAGCTTCATCCGCCAAAAGTTTCTTCAACTCTTTGGTAGATAAGAAACTCGATTCCTCGTCTTCCTCAAGAGAAGGAAATCTTACCAACTTATGATAACAATCGATATGAACTCGATTGAATTGCAACCAATTCATTCCCAGAACCACGTCTAAACCCTCCAACAGCAGACACACCAAATCCATAGCAAAATCCTTACCATAAATGGTCAAAGGACAACTTAAACAAACCAGAGAAGTAGTTACCGACCCCATTGCTGGAGTATCGATAACCATCTCTCCATCTATCGACGACAACAAAAGATTCAAACGCTACGCACACTCAGACGAAATAAATGAATGAGTCGCTCCGGTATCAATAATAGCAACTAAAGGCGTACTATTAATAAAACAAGTACCTCTGATCAGACGATCTACACTAGTAGTCTGAGTTCCTGCCAATGCAAATACTTTCCCTCCAGCTTGAGCTTGCTTTGGTTTCGGACACTTCGTACTAACATGACCAGGTTCACCAAAGTTGAAACACTTCACCACATTCCTCTTGCAATCAGCTGCGACATGTCCTAAACCTCCACAATTAGAACACTTCATCACATCCTTTCTACATTCAAACTGACGATGTCCTAAGTCCCCACACTTAAAACATCTCGGAGGATTATACATACCTCCCCCACTTGGCCTTTTATCAAAATTAGCCCTTTGCTTTCCCTTATCAGGTGGTGGCACATAAGGACCACCACGAAACGGTTGTTTTCCTTTCCTTTCATTCACACTCTTATAATGAATAAAACGAGCTTTGCTATCCTCCTCATAAATCCTACAACAGTCCACCAAATCAGAAAACCTCCTAATTCTTTGATAACCAATTGCCTGCTTGATCTCGGGACGTAACCCGTTCTCAAACTTCACACATTTAGAAAACTCCGCAGTTGCTTAAGCATAATGTGGATAAAATTGAACAAGCTCCACAAACTTAGAAGTGTAATCAATAACAGACATGTTACCCTGTTTCAACTCCAAGAACTCTATTTCCTTCTTTCCTCTAACATCTTCAGGAAAATACTTCCTCAAGAACTCACTGCTAAACAAAGCCCAAGTGACAACTTCACCTGTAGCTTCCCACATATGACGCGCACTAACCCACCAATCATCAGCCTCCTCCTGCAACATGTGAGTACCAAATCTCACCTTATGTTCCTCAGCACAGTCCATCACTCAAAAGATTCTTTCAATCTCCTTAAGCCAAATCTGAGCACCATCAGGATCATGTCTCCCTTTGAAGACAAGCGGTTTGTTCTTCCTGAACTCATCATTCCCACCAGTATTAGGTGCACCCCGCACGGCCTGAGCCATAGCTTGCATAGCAGCAGCAAGAGCAGCGTCATTCCTTCCAGCCATATTCTGTTCATATCCAATAACAGTAACTATGGTTAAGCAATCAGCTCGCTAGAACACAACTGACGCACAACAAACAACTTGGTCAAAACGACCGACACGGACTGGCACGGACTGGCACAAACTGGCTCTGATACCACTTAATGTAACACCCCTAACCTATACCCCGCGCAATTAAAGCGATAACAAATAATCAGAGTAGAATTAAAACATTCATGGCATAGACGGAGCGTCACATCACGATGATGAAATAAAATAACCTGCTCATAAATATATGCAACAATCAGGTAGCAACATAAACAGAGGAACTCAGTTCCTAACAACCACAATTCAGATACAGAATAAAAGTGGAAAATCTGCAACTGAAATCTCATATATATAAACATAGTAGTTTGTCTGTCATTTACAGATTCATACATGTAAAATCCAAAAAAAAGATATATATACATAATGTCACACAAGGATCTCCCCGACTACCCGGTGCTACATATCAGAGCCGACCGACTAAAGAATGAAGACATAATCTTCACAAAAAGACCCCCAGCATCTAATTTGCAATGCCTCATAGAGCATTCAAAACAGCAGAAGGGTGAGAAACACAATTATAATATAGTTGCATACAATTATGTAATAACACAAAATACACATGTAAAACAATCTCACCACAACTTACACCATAATTCAAATACAAAACAACACAATTCATATCTCATACATCCTTCACAAAGGCATATCAATCATGTTCAATACATTTATCACCAACATACATATATATCAACTCATCAATTCAATTCACAAATCCCACACATAATCAATCCATTCATGACTTATGCAAATGCGCAGAGACTGACACAATGACTCTATACAATGCAATGCGGTATCGTTCCATCCATCATTCTGATCATTAATTCACTCAGGAATGATTGGAATCATCGCTTGTTACTTAGTGTAACTCCCTATCGGGCAAACGATGTTCCCCTTCGCTTTAGGTCCTCTTTGTATAAGGCACACGACGTTTATGGATCGCTTTAGGTCCTCTTTGTATAAGGAACACAATCTGATCGCTTTAGGTCCTCTTTGTATAAGGCACACGATCGTCTATAATGTCGCTTTAGGTCCTCTTTGTATAAGGCACACGACCGTTACAGCAGATTCCCTCTGGAATCATTTCATCGCTCACACCCCACAAGGGCACACGACATCACAAGATGCATATCATGATACTTGGCATACAAGGACTCATAACAATCAAATGCATACACATATACAACCATGTGAACCATTTCAACATCCATAATCATGCATATACAATCAAACACAACACAATGCATTTACTTGCCCTAAGGCCACAAGCCATCATCACAACATTCACATCACATGCATTCACATCACATAACAGCACACAAGCTATATGTTATATATCAAAAGCATATCACATGATACACATCAATCGCACACAACTACGACGATAAAAGTCGACAAAATGACACGTTTTCAAATTGCCGACACAATAAAATCGGCCACCAATCTCCAAACCATTTTTATAAGAAATAACATCTCATTATCTTCCCAACGATACTAGGAACGTCCCGATCCGAAGTACGGATCAAAAGTTGTGCATTTTCAAAGAAAACAAAAGTATTGAAAAATCCTCGGGAGCGCCCGGCGGTACCTATTTTCGCCCGGCGGTGCTCCCTTCGCCTCTGCATCGCCCGGCGAAGCAGCGGCGTAAAACCCCAACCAAAACTTAAAAGAGTCAGCAGCGTGACAAGTTGCGCCTCTTGGGTATCGCCCGGCGGAGCAGCGGCGCAACCCATGCGTCGCCGGCGCTCAAAGCATCGCCCAGCGGTCTACACTAGAAACAGAAAAATTCTGCTGCGTTTTACATAGTTCCAAACCCCAAAAATTCATCTTTCTCAACCCAAGACATTTCGAACCAACCAAAACAAATATCAACAATGTTCATACATATAATACGATCATTCAACACAGTTTATATCGATTTTCGACCGTGAAAACATCGATTTCGATTCATTTTTCTCATTTCAACCTAAAATGGAAAAACTAGGAAAGGCAAGAGAACATTCAAACACACATATACATATTCATACACAAGCATAGAATAACCGAGTTTCGCACCCTTACCCGATTAATCGTGCTTCGAAGTGTCGGTTGAATCGATTTCTTACACTCCAAGTTTTCCTCTTTTTCTTCTTCTCACTCTCCTTTTCTCTTCTTTTCTTTTCTTTCTATTTTTCTCTCTATGTTCCATTTTAAGAAAAACATAATATCTAACCAAGCCAAAAAGACCAAAATACCCCTACACTCAATTTTCTCGCAACGTTCCCAAAACGCGATAAAACATATTAACGATAAACATAACACATTTACGAAATAAAAACCAAGAATAAAATAATATAAAAACAAAAAATAATTAAATCGACTCGATTAAATAAATCTAACAAAAACCGGGGCGTTACAAGGCCTTTAGCCAATGTTGAGTGTAGCGAGTGATTTTTGGATGTGGTTGCGAAGCACGATCGCTCTAGTACTACAGTTCGATTCATTTTTTATCCTATTAAAGCTGATGAAGGAAGGGAAATAGATGTCTCCAACTAACCTTGCTTGCATACTGAGGTTAAACAGTCAAAACTGTTAGTTTACAGATGCTACAAAGATTCGGGGTCTCTCCTTGGTTATTTTTTCGAAAAGAGGTGTTTTAGGCTATCGGTTGAGATGTTAGGACGGATGTATGAAAGTATGGGATTTTGGGTTTTTGTTTAGTGTGCTCGCTAAGATTTTTCTTTCAATCTTATGCCTACGTATTCCCGTTTACCGAAACAGGGAAATCAGAGCGATCGTAGTTCCTCCTATTCTATGGGAGGAAATGGTTGTTTTGGTGTCTTGTTCAAAGCCCAAGACGTGAAGCGAAAGGTGGTTTGTATCTTGTTCAAAGCCCAAAATGTGAAGCTGAAAGGTGTTGTCTTTAGAGAGAATTTGTCATCTCTAAAGGGGTTTGTTTGTCACAACTGTTGGGTGACTGACTGTAAAGGAGGATTACTTTAACCGGGATACGCGGATCCGGCAATGCCGTAATTTCCTTTATAGGGGATTTTGACCTGAAGGAGAAGACTTTAACTCAGTTTAGATCAATGCCATCTTTCCTTAGGAATTTCACATACTAAAAGAGGGACAGTGGCATGGATATAGATGATCCAGAGGCTTGCCGCTTACAGCAATTAGATGAAGGGGAAAGAGTTGTTGAAGTTTATGTACTGTGAACGAGGCACATCTTTGATGCTAAAAGGTTGATTGGACCAACCAATGGTTTTCTTATACAAAGCCTAAGAGGAGGCTATTATGTGTCTCGTACAAAGCCCGAGAGAGAGGCTAAAAGGTTTTGACTCAACGAGGGAATCTTTTGGTATCTCGTATAAAGCCTGAGATGGAGGCTATTTGACTCAACAAGAGAGTTTTTTTGTATCTCGTACAAAGCCCGAGATGGAAGCGAAAGGGTGATTGACTCAACGAGGGAGTCTCTTATGTGTCTCGTACAAAGCCCGAGAGAGAGGCTAAACGTTGTTTGACTCTGCTGGGGAGGATCATTTGTACAAAGCCCAAGAGGAGGCTAGTATGACTGGAGAAGGATCATTATACAAAGCCTAAGAGGAGGCTATGGTTACCGTTTCAGTTGAGTGACAGATCCAGTATACTGATTTTGAAAGAGAAAATCAGTTCTTATATGAGCAACACTGTACTCGAGGATTTGATTCGAGGATTCGGGTTATTCCTGTTCTTTAAGGAAGTGGGAAATCCGAAGGGTATTGAGACTGTCCGAGTCTACGGGCTTCCTTCCTATTCTTGAAGGGGGTCACTTGAGAATGTCTTTGAGACTCAAGGAGATTAGACTGTCTATGTCTAGAGTTTCATCTTTTGTACTATGCTTTGAGAAACAGTAGTAGACTCTTGGGAAGGACTGTTCTATGAAGATGACTAAGTTATGTTCCTATACCTCTAGGAGGTCGTCGGGACAATTTGTACGAAGCCCAAGAGCAGGCTGGAAACTTTTAAGAAGCCGATCGGTCCTTGTATGAAGCCCAAGAGAAGGCTATCATTCTCGGAGGAAGAGATCATTATACGAAGCCTAAGAGGAGGCTGTGAATACTTCTAAGAAGTCGTAGGGTCCTTGTACAACGCCCAAGAGGAGGCGGGGATGCTTTTAGGAAGCCTGTGGGTCCTCAAACCCCGAGAAATTCAAGGCAGACTATTCACGAGGAATAGATCGAGCCAGGAAAGTTCAAGAATTTGGAAGAAACTCAAGAGATGCCATTCACGAAGAAAAGATCATCTCTGGGGAATAGAGTTTCTTAACAAGTGCTTTTAAGAAGCCTGTGGGTCCCCAAACCCCGAGAAATTCAAGACATGCCATTCACCGAGAATAGATCAAGCCAGGAAAGTCCGAGAATTTGGAAGAAACTCAAGAGATGCCATTCACGGAGAAAAGATCATCTCTGGGGAGTAGAGTTTCTTTGACAACTTCTACAAGTGACAGTCTATGAAAGGGTTCACCGAGAATGTTGCCTTTCATGTCTCCATATTGTTTAACCCCAAGAGGAGGGAAGACTGTGTCTGGTAATCCTATGGGGATCTAGTTTTGACTATTTAAGAGTGATCAACGGGCTTAATGCTAGACGTAGTTGCCGGGGAAACTCTAAATATCTATACTATTATTACACAGTTGATATGAGTTTAGGAAAGAAGACTTACAGCAAAACAGCCCCACAATACAGTTATATGTATATGAAAGCGGTAAATGAAAGCGTATAAACACTTACTCGGTTGTAGAGCTTCCATGCTGTTTGGTTAGTTGTTCAATAAAGAAAGATTGAAAACAACAGTATATTCAAAATCAAAGGAGAAAGTGCTTTGAAAAAGAAAGATTTGGGGCTTACAGCTCAAGGAGAGGCCCAGGGTTTTATCAGTGAGCGCACTGTTTGAATTTGCACAGAGGGACTTATACAAGTGACTGAGGCCCAAAAATTGTTTCTTGTACAAAGGGATGGGTCTTACACTCTCTCAAGAGGCCCAAAAGGTTTAAAGAAAAAGAGTGGGGCTTATAACACGATGGTAGGCCCAATTGATTTTTCCGTTTAAAATGGCGATCGCGCCGAGGTTTTCTTTTAACGCAGAGGGACTTATACGATAAGTGAGGCCCAAAATGTTTTGGTTAAAAGGGGATTAGGTCTTACACTCTATTAGAGGCCCAAAAGTTTTAAAGAAAAGAAATGGGTCTTACTACTCGAGGGTAGGCCCAGAAGGTTATTTTTCAAAAGGCGACGATCGCGCCGTTTGTTTTTGATGGTATCGGGACTTATACAATACACTGAGGCCCAAAAATGATTTGGTCAAAAAAAGGATTGGGTCTTACACTCTATTAGAGGCCCAAAAGTGTTTTGAAAATGATTTATGAGGGTTGAATTAATCCAAAAACCCTAATTTGTTTTCAAAATGTGTTTTAATTGAATAAAAATTCAACTAAAATGATCAAAATTGTTTAACATTTGGAAAACAAATTGTGATCTTGGATTAATGCTTTAAAAATTAAGTATTGACCTACAAAATAATTAAAAAGCATTAAAAGTTGCAAAATCAAGGTGGAAAAAATATTTTAAATGTCAAAAACAATTAAAACATTAATTCTTTGCAAAAATATCAATTATACAAAATAAATAATATTTTTGGGATTTTTTGGGAAAATAAAATATTTTAACATTTTTGTGAATTATTAAAAAAAGAATCAACTCAAAATCATTAAAACTCAGAGAGAAATTAATTTTTGAATCAATTAAATAAAATCACAAAATTCAAATATTCAAATATTCAAAAAATGGCGCCAAGAACACCCAAGAACACGCGCGTGTTATGGGTTTGCGCAGATTTGCATTTTCTCTCCAATCTCACTAAATACTTGATCATATCATGCAATCCACATACCAATCAACTCGTTTCAACCTCACGATCATGTCTATGGTATTTAATTTCATTTAAATTAAACATATAACAAGAAATCATGAAAAATCCTCAAGAACCCTAATTTCTGCATGAAGGCTAGGATTTTTGATACACGATTCAAACAATGCAATTAATTGAGGGAAAACATTCCATGCATGATTATGAACATATGGCCAAATTATTGTGCAGCAAAAATTGCATGGATCATAGAGTTAGAAGAGCTCATGCTTACCACTTGCAGCTGGTGATCGTGATTTGTGTTGGAGGTGTTACAGCTAGGTTCTAATGATCTGGATAACTTCCCTAGGTGCCATGGAGTGTGTATGAATGCTTGGAATGGATTGAAATGGTTTGGAGCTGAAGATGGTACCTCAACTGCAAAACTATCAAGAACTTGAGCAATTGGCTGGTGATTTTGTGAAATCTGTGTTCCAGATGTTATGTGAGTGTTTGGATCACTTCTATATGATGTATGTGAGGTGTGTGAGTGATTGGTTTGATTGGAAAAGCTCTCAAACTCAAAACCCGATAGTGACTTGCCTTAGAAGGTAAAATTGGAGTGAAAGAAGAGATTTTGAGGAAAGCATCTGTTTGATGGCTTTGGTGTACTCAAACTTATCACAATTGAGCTCTATTTATAGTAGAGCAAGTTTGTTTTGGGATCCACATTGAATGGCAACTGCAGCAGTTGTTTGTTCAATGTTGGCCAATGGAAATGCAAGTCTCCTCTAGCCATTGACTAGAGGTTAGGGCACAGGGTTGTGGTTCCCTTGGTCTTGGATAAGTCTTGACTGAATTCAGTTGAGAATGGCTCAGTCCATGCCACCTTGATGCTTCCATTGAATGCTCCAATCCAAAATTGGAGTCTTGTCCCTATTTTGGCCATTCTAGGTTCAACATACTATTTCTTGTTCCAAAGACTTTGGAGGCTTGGCTCAGTGATTGTCCCCTTTAGATTCAATCCTCAGAGGTGTCCAAGTGGATAGGAGCATTTGGATTTGGCTGATTTTGGCAAATCGACCAAAAATGCAAAATCTGCCTTGCCTTGACAGATTTCAACAAGCCAGCTTGCCAATGTCATATCTCATGACTCAAATTGAATTTGGTAATGTTCTTGGACATTTTGGAAAGCCCTTACATGATACAACAACTATTTGAACATGTTTGGTTTTGATCTCTTTTGAATCCAAGTGAAAAATCCACCTACATTTGGCAAAAAGTAGGGTAAAATCTGACTTAGTGAAATTTTCATTAAGTGTTGGAACAAAGTGACTTTTCTTGATTTTGATCACTCCATAACTCAAAATCCATGAGGAATTTGGACATAGGTCAGTATGAAGCTTTTGTAGAGGGAAATGAGATCTACAAATCAAGCTTTGAATGGGGACCAATGGCCTTGTGGTTTAGGAGTTATGATCCTCCAAAGTTGGCACATTAGTGTCACTTTTTCCATAACTTAGAAATTTTTCTAAGTTTTTATGGTTACCCCTTTTACAAGTTATCCCACTTTCTTTGATTTTTCTTGATGAATGATGATTCAAATCATACATTAACATCATTTTAGGGTTAAAAATCCATTTTGGTGAAAAATCTCAAAAAGTCAAAGTTGACTTTTGTGCACAGTTGACTTTTTATCAGATGAATTCCAAACTGTGCAATTCTTCATGAAATCATGTCCTTGACCTAAATCAAAATTGATGGACATGTTCCATGGGTGTCATAGGGTATATTGAATCATGTCTTAGGGCTTGGGAGCATGTCCTGGTCAAAAGTCAAAGTTACAGTTGACTTTCCTCGCGAAACCCTAATTGTGGTGCAGATGAAATTGAGACTTGTTGCTCAAGCTTCTTGGATTAATCCATTGTTCCAAATGGATCAATATAGTTCATTAGAGACCCTCAAACCCTCTCTTGAGGTCTTGGCTCATGATTTGCCATAAAAGTCAACTTAGGGGTGAATCAGGTCAAAAAACCCTAATTCCTGATTTTTGCTGAATGCATCCCCTGAGGTCAAATTGACTTGATGATTGGGTCCATGAGATTCCATGGAGTATATTAGGTTATGTTTTGGATCATTGGCTCTCCAGATGAAAGATTTCCATCTGGAGGCCCTGGTCGACCAAAACCCTAATTTGGTGACACTGTCGATCTTGAGACTTGATCCACCTAGAAGGGAGCAGCCTTGTGCTTAATCCTTGAAATGGGAGTCCTTTTGATCCATTGTGGATGTTTGAGAGGTTTAGACAAGTTGAAGATCATGTCATTCCTTGATTGATCCTTTGTTTAAGGCTCTGAGAAGGCTTGAAACCCTAATTCTTGATGGTAGTGAATGCTCAATAATCCTCGAGGAGATTGATGAGGCATGAAAGTACATCCATATTGTGATGATGATTTGCACAATGATGGAAAATCTAAGTGGTCAAAATTTGGGGTATGACAGATGTCGCGGCCGGCAAAAATATTCGAGTCGCTACCATATTTTTTAAGGAAAATAATGATAAACCTAAATATCTTAATCCTACGGTAGAGATTCCTAAGGTTCGGGAGTCGGTTAAGTGAAGGGAAGGTGTTAGGCACCCGTCACTTCCATTGTATTCAATGGGATCCACCTTTGAATTTAGGGTATACTTGTTTGTCTAAATTATAGGAAAAACCTATGTTTTTTTTAATTATACTCGCTAGGGTTGGTTTGCAACCCTATGCCTACGTACCCTCAAAATGAAGGATCAGAGTAACCGTAGTTCACCTCCCCTATTCCTACCCCCTAATCCTATTCCTAAATCCCAAAACGTACCCCTAAACCCCAATCCACTATTTATACTCTTGGATAAAGAGTTATATCCCTTAAATCTAGTGTTTATACTCCTAGATGAGGAGTTCTATCCCTTAAATCCCTTATCCATTATTTATACTCTCGGAGGAAGAGTTTTATCCCTTAATCTTTTTATTTATACTCTAGGATATCAAGAGTGTTATCCCTAAATCCTTATCCCATATCCCTTATTTAGGCTCTCGGACCAAGAGCTTTATCCCTTAATCCTTTTATTTATACTCTCGGATATCAAGAGTTTTATCCCTTAGCCTATATTTATACTCTTGGAACCTAAGAGTTTTATCCCTTATCTCATCTCTTATTTAGGCTCTCGGACCAAGAGCTTTATCCCTTGTTTTAAATCCTTAAAAGGATCCTATTATAACCCTTAAGTTCTTAATAATCATCCCTTAAATCCCAATCCTTTAAATCCTTTAAATCTCATAAATCCTTTATATCCCTTATGTTAAAAATGAATTCCTAAAATCCCATAGAATTTAATAATAATCCAAAATGCCCTTATAACAAAATTAATCCCCCAAATTATTCCAAATAAAAAATAATTTCCAAACTCCAGGTAGTCCCAAAGATAAAAAGTTTTAATCAAAAATTAAATCAAGATAAGTCCCAAGAATAAAATAATTTAAATCCCAAGAATTAATTTATTTTACTTCCCAATCCCATATTTAAATCCAATTTAAATAAAAATATAATTTCCTTAAAATAAATCCTAAGCTAATTTTAATGAAATTCAAAATTACCAAAATACCTTATCCTAAAAAAAAAACAGGAAAAAAATCCTATTTTATAAAAAGAAATCCTTAAAAAAAATAGATAGATTGTTTTACATATATAAAAAATTTTATTTAAATAAAACAAGCCCAAAATTATCCCTAAAATATCCTAATTATTAATCCTAATAATTTTAGATCCTAAAATCCTATTTTAATAAAAGAATCAGCCAATTATTTTAAATATATAAAATATAACTTTAAAAATCCAGAGCCAAAATTAACCCTTAAAATCCTAAATATACAAACGATTATCCCTATTTAAAACAAACCAGTTACTTTAAATGCATAAAAGAAAAAAAAATTAAAAGAAGCCAAACCCAAAAAATAATCCTAAATTCCAAATTATATTTAAATATCAACCATAATCCCAATTTAATCCCCTTAATTATAGATTTTAATCATATACCTTCTTGAATTAATATTATGTGAAAAAGTTAATTTGATATTATTAAAAGATTAATTTGATATTACCTTATGATTTGTTAATAATAATTTTTTTATTATAAAATCCTTGGTATATTTTTACTTAAGAAAATTTAATTTAAAAAATTACATAATGACTCTTTAATTGAAAAAAATTTAATTTGTAATTTGCTTATCTATAAACATCTGATTCATGTAAGACGAGTGAAAATCGAAATCAATTGTGTATATATAGAATTTTTGTTAATTGTGTATATATGAAATTTAAGACCACACAAAACAAAACTTTTCAAACAAGATCAAATCATACAAATACAGACAAGTCATACATGCAAGTATCAGATCTAGTATTCGAGATTTGATTTACGAACCTGAACTGTCGTGACCAATTTAAGTTGGTTCCTCCTTTCTTTTCTTTATGTTCCTTGTCTATTCCTTCTCTCCCTTCTTTTCTTGGCGTTCTCCCTTTCCTCTTCCCTCTTTTCTTTTCGTCCCTTGCGTTCTCCTTTTCCTCTCCCAATTTTCTCCTTTTCCCTTAACGCAAGATTCCGACCCCTCTTCCCCTTTTAGTGTTGTTGTTCTTCAATGTGAAGAAGAACAACAACTTTTTTTACTGATTATTGTGAATTTGTGGGTGAGAAAATATGAGAAAAGGAGGTTCTATTTATAGGGTAGAATTAGGTCAAAAAATTGAATGTGATTGTCTAATTTAGGAAGGATGCAATCTGACCTGATTTTCTCTATATTTCTTAAGGCCCTAATAAAAATAAAAATAAAATAAAAAGTCTAATAATTAAAATGGAAAAAAGATTTGATTTGCTTTGACTAATATGATTTTTTGAAGATATTTTCATAAAAACATGATTTTAATGAAAAAATCGATATTTTAAAATATTAATTAATTAAAATACGAAAATTAATATTAAAATAATATAAAAAAAACTATTTTTTGGTATTTTTTTATGGTTCAAAAATAAAATAGAAAAGTTAGTAATAAAGGAAAAAAAAACTAAAAGTGGAAAAGGTAGGATTCGAACTCACAACCTCTCCGTCTTGTAACTCCATATACTCCCCCTTGCTACCAATTTTACCATTTTATTTATTCAAAATAAAACAACATTAGCGGGTATTTTAATAATAATTCAATGATAATATTAATATTAATAATAATATTAATATTAACATTAATCCTCTAATAACCCCACTATGACCCTAGTATAATTCGATTAAAAATTAATATGACCCTAATTAATCCCTATATATTAAAATAAAAATAATAGTAATCTAACCCTATTTAACTCATAACGCCATCATAATTTATTCTACCCCTGCTATTAAAATAAATAAACCCCTCAATACAAAAAGCAAAAAAAGAATAGACGGGTGGTCAAAATTTGGGGTACGACAGATGCCCCTATTTAATCGTCTTTGAATCAGAAAGAGGATGTTGATGAGTCTTCCTCTTTTGTTGCGGAGACGATTAAATATAAGAAGGACCCTAATTTTGACCATAGAGTCCGGTAGGTACTACGCTGATTATCCTAAGATCCCAAGTAATAAACCCTTGACGAAATACCCGATTGAACCCCTTGGAAAATTTTTATAGTGGAACCCCTTGATAACTCCTTTTGATGAAATCTCTTAAGATTTATTGACAACCCTTAATAAGATCCCTTATGCAAACCTCCTTGATAAATCCCTTGGTGAAACCCTTTGTTAAAATATGGTATAACCCTTTTGCTGGAATCCCTTGGATGAGATTTTTGGAAAAAATCCTTTTGACGAAATCCCTTGATAGAAAACCCCTTGATAAGACCCCAGTGAAACCTTTTAATAAAACCATTTAATAAAACCCTAATGAAAGCCCATGATAAGACATTGGTGAAATCCTTTAATAATATTCTGGTAGAACCCCTAATAGAACCCTTGAAAAAAAAAGCCCTTAGTGGAACCCTTGATGAAAGCCCTTAGATATTTGATGAAACATATCCCTTAGAAAGGCCATGTTACCAAGTTATGGATGTGAGAGATGAAGACCTACTCACTACTGGATGATAATCCTATAAAATCCATTATCGAAGCAATGCTTCAATGATGAAGTTGGGATTAAACCCCTAAGAGGAATTATGAACCCTATGTATGTATGCATGAGTGCATGTATGTATGTTTATGTAGGTACATGATGTATGTATGTGATGTTATGCCTGAATATGTGCTAGAGCGTAGCGACATGATTAATGCATGACGATGATTTGAATGTTTCCATAAGTGCCCCAGTGTTGGATGTCTCCATGATATTTGTTAACTGATATGGTAGGGCGCATTGAGCTAGCCTGATATCCTGATACTCGTTTTGAACTTGACGATTACTGATGTACGATAGAGCTTGTATGTGCCTCTTGGAAGTATGAAGAGGGTTTTCCCTTGATTGATTGAGTTTCGAAGGATTATGCCTGCAAAGGACCTTAGATCCCACCATGCCTTGATACGACCTTGAGATGAACTGCCCCAGTATTTCAACCTTGAAAATATGCCCCAGATTTTGAATCTTCCAAAGGTATGCCCCTTAATTAATTGGGTATGGAGGAGTGGCTTGAAGAGGAACTTGGATCCTACCATGCTATGATATGACCTTAATATAAACTGCCCCAATATCATGTCTTTTCCCCTAATTAGATGACTTCCAGAGTGATTGGCCTCAATGCACCCTTGAGTTGGTATGCCCCAGCGTGAACCTCTTGAAAGGTCCACCCTCTTATCGTTAGAGTCATGGAGGTGATTCGGCATCGGTGTGTCAAATCTTGGGATTCTTTGCCCCTAGTTAGTAGGATCTTCAGATAATATGCTCCTATGATCATTAGGATTTTCCCCTTGATTAGAAGGATTCCTTGGTAATTTTCCCCATAATCGGAAGTGTCTTAAGTCAGTATGCCCCCGATAAGACCATTGCTGATATTTCCCTGATGCTAAGTATTGATTTGCGCATAAAATTATTCCCTTTGAAAAGTAATTCTAACTCAATGCTCATGCAAGTTTTGAAATCGAGAAAAAAAATTTTACGGCGTATGCAGATGATATTTGTCCATAAGGTTGGCACAAATGAGCGATGTTCCAACAAACATTCGGTTTCGGAGTCATTTTAACAACGACTTTACCGAGTATGCTTTTATAGTGCCCATAGCTTCAATTAGGACTTTTACATGTTGTAACGTGGCATGGTTCACGGTTTAAGAAACAAAGGATACAAGGCTCAAAATTTGAAATATAACCCACCCCATTCTCCTTGATGTTCCCCATTCCTAAATCCAATTTTCACAACAAATGTGTTCATCCTGCAAGAGAAACTTTTCAGTCATGGTGATTAGAAGTTATACTGGTTTAAGCACTCGATGAGATCCTTTTGAGGTGCAGTCACTCACTCAGGTTTATAAGATTGTTCCATTTTTCCTTTTTTTCTTTTAATCCCTTGTTTTTGCATGGACCAATTCTTTTGAATTTAGTGGTCCATCGGGGTACCCTAATTTTTGCTTAAGTCAAAGTCAACTATTTTTTAAGTTTTTTTTTTCTTCTTGACTTAGCGGGCTTTTCTTTTTCCTCTTTTTTTTGGACCAATTCTTGAGTGATCTTGCTTTTGACTTAGAAAGGGTGTGACTGCCATATTAGATATTATGAGCTATTATCCCTTTTGCTTCCTCAATGTTGAATGGTGTGTGCTTTAAACCCTTATCCTTGTGATTAGGTGTACTGATCCCCTTGCATTTTAACTCCTTATTCCTCCAGTGTTTAGGGAGTGAAACAATGCCTTACATCTTCAGCCAGGTCATACCATTAAAGCATACATCAGCAATATTCGTTTGTTTATTTACATCCTTCTCCTCCTAAGTTTGTCAATAGGTGAGAAGTGAAAAGAAAAGATGTGATTTATTTTTTTGCAAGTGATGGTATATAAGAGAGTGTAACGAATGGATGAATTCCAAAAACATGCATGCTTATTTCATTAAACTTATATCCCAAAAGGTACATCTTTTAATTACAAACAACACTTAGCAAAAAAGGAAAATACAACTGGAAATGATAAAGGCCTATTGATCCTAGAAGTGAGCTTCCTTGTTGATCCACCAGTCTTGAAATATTGGCGTAGGATCTAGTTCTCTTCCAAACTTCCTTTGTTGTATGGGCATCATCCAAGGTTATTGCATTTGAGGCTCTAAGCACTCCTCTGGCAGACATGGTGAAGGGTTATCTTCTTTCCTCAATGGTACTTGCCCCTCTTGAATTCCTCCCTAGCTTCTTGAGGTACCCCTTAAGTTCGCTCATGAATATCGGGAAACCTCATGAATAGACGGGTGGTCACTACTCTAGCTGTCGCGGCCGGCAAAAATATTCGAGTCGCCATCATATTTTTTAAGGTAAAATAATGATAAACCTAATATCTTAATCCTAAGGTAGAGATTCCTACGGTTCGGGAGTCGGTTAAGTGAAGGGAAGGTGTTAGGCACCCCTCACTTCCATTGTACTCAATGGGATCCACCTTTAAATTTAGGGTATATTTGTTTGTCTAAGTTATAGGAAAACCTGAGTTTTTTATTAATTATACTCGCTAGGGTTGGTTTGCAACCCTATGCCTACGTACCCTCAATTTGAAGGATCAGAGTAACCGTAGTTCACCTCCCCTATTCCTACCCCCTAATCCTATTCCTAGTCCTAAAACCTAACCCTAAACCCCAATCCACTATTTATACTCTTGGATAAAGAGTTCTATCCCTTAAATCTAGTGTTTATACTCCTAGATGAGGAGTTATATCCCTTAAAACCCTATCCATTATTTATACTCTCGGACGGAAGAGTTTTATCCCTTAATCCTTTTATTTATACTCTCGGATATCAAGAGTTTTATCCCTTGGCCTATATTTATACTCTTGCAACCTAAGAGTTTTATCCCAAAATCCTAATCCATTTATTTATACTCTCGGATATCAAGAGTGTTATCCCAAATACTTATCCCTTATCCCAAATTTTTATCCCAATTATCCCTAATATCCCAAAAAATAAATAAATTCAATCCCAACATAAATTAATTCCTTTTAATAAAATAAATTTAATCTCCTTTAAAAAATTAAAATAAATTCAATCCCAAAAAATTAGCTCCATTTAGTAATAAAATAATTTTAATATCCCATAATGAAACCCCTTTAGAAAATAACAATAAATTCACTCCCAGAAATGATTTTAATATCCATTAATGAAATCCCTAATTTTAAATTAGCATTAAACTCATAAAAAAAAAAACATTAATCCCTTTTTTAAAATTAAAATAAATGAAATTATCATCTTAAAGACCCAAAAAAAAAAAATAGAACAATCCCTTATTTTTTAATTCCAATCATATAAAATCCCAAAATTATTTTATAAAAACCTTATATTTATGTAAATAAACCCCAATTTATAAACCCAAAATAAAATATAATAAACCCCAAAATTTATATTAATATAAATAAATCCACCGAATTATAACAATCCCAAATTTAAATGTTAAATTCAAAATTTATTAATTATAAAAATAAATAAACCCAAATTAATACCTATAAAGATAGATAAGTTATAATAACCCCAAATTATAAATTTATATAAATGAGCCCCTATTTATTATAATACCCAAAATAAAACTGCAAATTTGTATAAATTAATATAAATCAATCCAAACTTTATTATGATAAAAATCAAATTATAACAACCCAAAAATTATACTGTACAAAATAAATAAACTCTAAAATATAAATTAAACCCAATTTTTATAAATAAATTCCAAATTTTAAATTAAACCCAAAAATTACAAGTTTAAATAAACCCACATTTTTTTATTATAGAAAATAAAATAATAAGCTAATAAATTATTTTATTTTATTACACGGTTAAACCCCTTATACTTGATTATGTTAATTAATTAATTTTTATTAAACCCAATTAAATTTCCTAATCATGAATAGTAAAAGTTAAAAAAATCTAATCCATATTTATTTTATTTTCAATATTCCTTTTAAAAGAAAAGATTAATAAATGGTTATATATATATATATTTTTTTTTTATTTTAACCATTTTATTAAAAATAATCCGTACCCTAGTATTAATACCCCAAAAACTCAAAATTTGAACAATCAATCGAAACAAACAAGCAATAACATATATATTTTTACAAACAGGAATTCGATAATAAATATATATAAATGATAACTAAAAGTTTGAAGACACCAACCTAGAGTGTCGTGACCCACTTAAGCTACTGCTTTCCCTTCCTCTCCTTTCTTTATCCTTTCTCCCACCTTATTTTGCGTTCTTCGCGTATCCTTTGCTGCTCCCTTTTAATCTTTCTTGGTCAGCTTGCTGTTAGAGGCTAGGGTTTATTTGTTGTTGTTCTTCAGTGTGAAGAACAACAACTTTGGGGATTGAATATGTGAATAGTGGATGAAAAAAATATGAGAAAAAGAGGTTCTATTTATAGATAAAAATTAGGTCAGAAATTGAATGTGATTATCTAAATTAGGAATGATTTAATCTGACCTGATTTTATTCATTCCTTAGAGCCCAAGCCAATGAATCTGGATGATTTCATGTCTTGGTGAATTTTAAATAAAGAATATATTTTAAATAAAAATAATAACCTAATAATGATGATAAAAAAAGATTTTATTTTATTTTATTGTTTTGATTTTTTGAGATTTTTTCCATAAAATAATGATTTTAATGAAAAAATCATATTTTTAAAAATGCATTAAATATAAATACGAAAATTAAAAATTAAATAATAAAAAATGATTTTTTTATGATTTTTTTATTAAAAATAAAAATAGAAAAAGTTAGTAGTAAAGAAAAAATAATATAAAACATTAAAAAGTGGGGAAGGTGGGATTCGAACCCGAGACCTTGTGCTTGTAAGCCTTACACATGCTCTTTTACCAATTGTGCCATTTTATTTATTCAAAATAAAGTGGCATTAGAAAACATATGGAAGGTGGTCAAAATTTAGGGTACGACAGCTGCCCCTATTTAATCGACTTCGAATCGGACGGATGATGTCGACGAGCCTTCTTCCTTCCGAGGAGGAGACGATTAAATATAAAAGGACCCCAAATTTTGATGAAAACAACCCACTGCCTCCAAAGCAGATCAAACCCTGATGCTTCGATTATTCCCTTATCTTATTTTATTTAGACAAAACCCCGGTAGAACCCCTTGTGACAATTCCAGACTGAACTGATTTGATAAAAAACCCGATGGAACCCCTGATGATAATTCCTGACTGAATGGCTTGATAAAACCCCAATGGAACCCATTGATGTCAACTTTTGACTGAATACAATCCTGATGGAACATCTGGAATCAACTATTAACTAAATACAAACCTGATGGAACCCCTTATCAATCCCTAACTAAATTATTTGGTAAAAACCCTGGTAGAACCCCTTGACGAAAATTCTAGACTGAAATATTTAATAAAACCCCGATGGAACCCCTTGTCCACTTTTGACTGGATATAAACCCGATGGAACCCCTTATTAATCTTTTATAGAACCCATTATCAATCCCTGCACTATGCCAAAGAAGGGATTAGACAGCGCTTTTTTTGGGCTTAGACAGCGCTTAAAAGCGCTGCCTATTCGACCGCTGCTATAAGTAAAGACAGCGCTTTAGTTAATGAGAAAGCGCTGCTAAATGTCTGCTTTAGCCAGCGCTTTTACTTTGAAAGCGCAATCTGTTTGTCAATTTAGCCAGTGCTTTGTCTGTAAAAGCGCTGTCTAAAGAACCCCTTTAGGCAGCGCTTTGACTTTAGACAGCGCTTTTGGTTATCTTTAGGCATTGCTTTAGACGACGCTTTCCTTTAGAAGCGATGTCTATTCTCCACTTTAAGCAACGCTTTTTATTTAAAGCGCTGTCTAATCCCCACTTCAGACAACGCTTTTTTCTTTGAAGCGCTGCCTAATGTCCAAGAAATTTTTTATATATAAAACTTAAAAAAAGCGCTGTCTGATATATACAATACTGTATGACTTTTCTGTATCTTTGCTGGCCATAAATAAATCGAGTACATAATGTATGACTTCATCTGGTTTCTGTACGATTAACCATGAGTTGATAGTCATGGGAGATAAGAAAGCGAATCTTTGTTCCAATCCACGCGGGCGCATCAATTTGTCATACAGAAACCTTAAATAAAAACATCATTAACATATTAGACTATTCATTTAAAATGAGTAAATAAATTGTTCAATTAATTAAACAAATTTGATCGGAGTATACCGAATGTATGTATCAACAACACCGATGCCCAATTCCAAATGTTTAAAAACTTGCTCCATGTCCTCTCTACCAATTGTTTCCAAATATTCAAAACCAAAAATACCTTCCTCCATAGGTATAAGCCGAGTACCACCATCCGGAATATCTGTTATAAGTAAACATGTCTGAAGGCACGACCTATACTGAGAAGTAGGTTTTTTTTTAGCCGCGGTCTTCTTAGCAACACCCTTTGTTTGTGTGGGAATGTTGCTAATTTCAGGCATCTTACCCCTACTGACTTGTTCAATCTCTTTAGCCTAAATCTAAATATCATATAATTAGTTAGGTGAAGTATAAGATCACGAATTAACATTTTCCATGCATAAATATCATATAATTGTGTTGTACCTCTTTTCTCGATGCAACCGACTCGGTTTCCCGCATAATCCCCTTATCATTTGATTTGGATTTTGTTGGAGTCTAACATTACCATGTAAAAAAAATGTACGTAAAATGCCCGTAAAAAATTTGAATACCCAAAGGTTCATAATGGTTTTAAGCTTACCTTATCATCTAGGCAAATGAGGCTTGACGGCCATGCAACAAATGATCCTATTGCATCTCCCAACAATGTTGCATCCGAAACATCGTCAGGTAGTGGTAATAAGGCATCCCCCTCTAAAACAATATCAATCGATACTTTCAAAAATCCAGTGGGGAGCGGTTTATGGTGAAGCATTTCTCCCAAAGTGTTATGCACTTTTCCCTTGCCAACCATCCGATAAGTCGGTGACGATAAATAGAGTTGACAACGGGAAATGCCCTAAAACCAATAATAAATATGACATTGTTAATGTGTATATATGTCAATTAAATAAATTAAGCTAATTTAATTTCATAATAATATATATAATTACCTCGGGAATATTCGGTTGAAAATTACAATTGATACTATCTTTCTCACTAGTATCTTTAAAAGCTGAAGCTTGATCTCTTTCTTTTTTATCTCTTTCTTTTTCCTTTTTCAATTCACGAACTTCAGATTCTAATGCTTCTAACTTTGCCTGCAGTTCTTTATTGCTAGCCATTTTTTTCTTTGGTTCTTTCAAGGATGTTGGAGTGATCCCATATCCCTTACCCCTCACACGACCAGAATACTCACGAACATCTAATGCTCGACTAAGTAGCCTCCTGCAATCATTGTCTTCATCTAGAGATATAGACTGAGATAGCTGCTCCTGAAATTCATATGAATATCGAAAATTTGACTTAATTATATGTTAATAAACGTTTGATTTAATTCAAGCAATAATGTTATACTTACACATTTCTCAAAAATTTGTTGAACATCTTCTTTAACAACTCCATCCTTACCCACGCGGGCTTCCTTCCACAAAACATGGTCCGGAAGAGATGTTTCAGAACTTTTCTCCTTTGTTAACTACACATTAAGCCAAATAACATAATAAAAAATAACTCATGATGAACAAGTATATCATTGCAATTTATAGATACTTACTATAGATTGTTGTAAGCGTGCATATCCCATACGCCCTTTTTTGTATGGATACGCGGGACTTGATGCTCGTTGTCGATTTATGTCACTTACACTCTCAAATTCTGGGGTTTTTCGTTTGGATTTAAAAATTTCCCATTCATGAGGTGTAATCAAATCTGCATATTTCTGTGGAAGCTCTGGATCAATAAATTTTTTATCCGCATCCTTAAGATACTTGTTTGATAAAAAAGATCTAAACCCTCTATGTATTTTTTCGGCCAATCCGAGTATATAATCTTTTCTGGTATCATCAATGTTGAAAGACCTCTACGAAAATCATACACAGAGTGCGTTAGTATAATTAATTTAAATACATAATCAACATTAAAAACAAATAACATCACATATGGTACCTGTATCTCAATCCATATTTTGTCTTTAGCGTCTTTCAACAATTTGTTTCTCCAATCATCACAAGTAATTGGAACTTCTCTCCTTGTAACTGAACCAAGATAACTTGTCAACGTTGAACCGTTAGGCTCAATTAGTTGGTTATCTTGACTCCAATGCACATCATGTTTTATGTCTCGATCTCTATCACGAATGAGTCGCTTCATAATTGTAATTCCTCGTCTAATTTCCCTTTCCACTGCATTACCGGTCTCATCTCCATCATGAATAGAATCATCATGTGGGTGATCCTCGTTACTAGCCATCTAACCTGTAATAAGAGATTGTAATAGTTACATTTCATTTACAAAATAATGCAATATCACAATATTCTCACAATTCTATTATCTATTGGCAGTTCGTTGTTAATTAGTATTAAATATGTTAATTAATATAGATACGTTGTGATGTTGTTATGTTGTTGATCAATATAGTTGTATAAACACAGAAATGTACGGAAATTGCATAGGGCTTAAAAATTGCTTACCAGACATACCGATATTAATGCGGAAAAGAATGATACAATTAATAAAAGACTCTTCTCACTAATCAAACACATGTTCCTAAATGGAAAAGAATAAAGCTTATTATTCTGTCAAAAAAAAGCTAAAAAATGAAACATATGTTGCTAAAAAATGGAAAATAGGGAGACTTGAACTGAGTTGAAAACAGAAAAAAGAACAATGTTCTAACATGATTTTTCACTTGAAATGTCAAAGCTGATAACAGAACAAAAACAAAAGATAATACTGTCAAGCCTCATATAACAAACACACAAAAACCATTTTAATGTCAAATTGATAATATTGTCAAACTTGAAAAACTTCATTATGCATGCTCTCAAACACACAAACTTAATGAAGCTAAGTGATTAAGAATAAAATGACGAAAAATAAGTTGGAAATAAAAATGATTATTCTGTCAAAAATAAGCTCAAAAATGAAACATGTGTTGCAAAAATAGGAAACTTGAACTGAGTTGAAAACAGGAAAAACAACAATGTTCTAACATGATTTTTCACTTGAATAAAGAACATAGGAGATAGTGAACTAACCTTGGAATGGATGATGCAAAGTGAGAGAGATATCCGTGAAAAAGCTTCGTCTGATTGTGGAGAAGCTTCGCCTGATTGTGGAACCCAGAAGCCTCGCCGGAGAGGACGGAGGTGCGTGGTTCATGAGAGGACGGAGGACGGAGATTTTTTCTGGGTTTAGGGTTTTTTGCGAGAGAAGAGAAACAGTTCTGAGAAGAGAAAGAATGAATAGAATATGTTTTTTAATTTTAATTTTAAACGACTTTAGACAGCGCTTTCGTGAAGCGCTGTCTAATGAGTGCTTTTAGCAGCGCTTTCGCTTTGTAGTTGGGCCTTTAGCTGCGTTTTAAGTAAAGCGCTGTCTAAGGTGGGCCTTTTAGCAGCGTTTTTACACAATTTCGTACATACTTTCCGTGTTTTATTTTTTATTTAACTTATAGCAACGCTTTTGGAAAAAAGCATTGTCTAAGGTGCGCTGCCTAAAATCATTTTTGGCGTAGTGCTGATAGAACCCCTTATCCCTTTCAACCCCTCTGGGTGAACATTGCCTATGATTCCTATGATCCTCCGATCATGTTACTGGAATAGGATAGGAATTTAGTGATACCTTGGTCACTCTGGATAGAAACCCTTGGATAGAACCCCTTAACTCCCGATTAGAACCCCATATTCAACCCATTGGATGAAACATCCGATAGAACCCCTTTTGTAGAACCCCATAAATCCATTGGATAGAAATCCGGTAGAACCCCTTTTTGTAGAATCCCATATAACCCCTCAAATAAAATCCGATAAAATTTCCTTCAAATCTGTTGATAAACCCCTGATATAACCCCTTTGAATAGACATACGGTAGAACCCCTTTTGATGAAAATCCCTTGATAGCACCTCTTGGTGAAATCCCTTTGGTAAATCCCTTGGTAAAACCTCTTTTGATATATCCCTTTGATAAATTCCGTTGATGGAATACAATGCAATCCCTTGAGAAAATTCCAACAGAACCCTTGTTGATGAAATCCCTTAAAATCTTTTGACGAAACTTGACAAACCCTGGATAAGTCTTTGATAAAAACCCTTGATGAAAACCCTTTTAGTAAATCCCTTGTTGAATACCATATTGAATCCTTTTGACAGATTCCGTTGGTCGAATCCGATGTAACCCCTAAATAACATCCTTAGATAATGATCCCTTAATATAATTTCGGTAAAAGCTCCCAGATAACATCCTATGTACATTTGATAATATCCTTGTGAATAGAACCCTTTTATAACTCAGTTGGTTGATGACAACCTTTGGCAACCCTGTATTGAATTGATTTCCAAACCCTTATGTATGAATGCATGTTCGTGTTTATGAATGCATGTATGCGTATGTGATGCATTAATTATGTATGATGCATAGTTTGGGCTAACGCCTCTTTTTATGTTATGTAATGTATATCCCAGTTTTAATAAGCTTTCGTAACATCCTGACTCCCTAACCCTTAACTCCTTGATAATGATCCCTGATATCCATAATCCTTGTGATGTGATAATCCATAATTCCTCAATCCCTGATTTGCAATAATCCTTGATCCCTGAGAATGTTTACAGAAACTCCTATGTTGGCCATTGTCGTGACTGCTTATTTTGTAAACCCTGTTTTTTATTTGGAAACGTATGATCCCTTCAACGATTTCGAAATCAAAGTAAACTCCATTTTCCTTTTAAAAAGGTTTTTAATTTTAAACCCAATGTTTCAATGCCTTATTTCACAATTAATTAACACTTCGTAATCCAGCGGAAAGTTATTAAGGAACAAAGAAGATGATTTGAAAAAGCAAATTTTGTTAATGATAAGCCCGAAAATGGGCGAAAGTACATAGGAAAGTAATTCCCATAAGGAGAGATTACCGCAAATATAGAAAGATGTAAAAATGGCAATAAAATTCAAATTCATTAATATCCCTATTTATTAAACCCCATTATAATCCCTATGTCTTCAAGATCACGAAACTTCGCTACTGAAGATGACAGCTGGAATGATCACTCCCTTCTGAATTCCTGTTACGGGTGACTTGAGTGCTTTCAGTCATATGCCTTTTGGATATCCCTAATTTTTGCCTGGACCGCTCTTTGAGAGTCTTAGTCCACCGGGATGATATACCTTTTTTGCATAAGTCGCCCTTCCGGGTTTTTCGACTTATCGGGTTTTATTTTTTCATAAGTCCCTAATTTTTTCCTGGATTGCTCTTTAGAGTTTTCAATCCACTGAGACGCCCTAATTTTTGCCTAAGTCCCCCTTTAGGGTTTTCGACTTAGCGGGCTTTTATCCTCGTTTTCTAGGCATAATATTTTTTGACTGAATCAGAGTTCACCGGTCGTGGTAAATCCGCTCCATCCATAGTTGTTAATATTAGTGCTCCGCCAAAGAAGGCACTCTTCACAACATATGGCCCTTCATAGTTTGGGGTCCATTTTCCTCGTGGATCTTTATGGATGGGTAATATTTTCCTTAACACCAACTCTCCCTCTTTGAATAGGTGTAGACGAACTTCCTTGTTGAATGCCCTTTTAATCCCCCTTTGATACAGTTGACCGTGACATATGGTAGCCATGCGCTTATCTCTTATGCGGTTCAGCTGGTCATATCTGGTTTGAACCCATTATGATTTATCTAGTTTCGCTCCCATTAGAACCCTTAGTGATGGAATTTCCACTTCAATCGGGAGTACTGTTTCCGTGCCATATCCTATTTTCTGGACGATCTTCTTGATATTTTTATTAACAGCTTCCATGGCGCCGTTCATCTTTGATTGATAGGGTGAAGAGTTATGGTGCTCAATCTTGAAGCTTCTACATAGCTCATTCATTACTTTGTTTATATTAAGCCCCTTATCCCTGATAATTTTCTTAGAAACCCCATAGCGACAAATTATTTCCCTTTTTGAGGAATCAGGCTATTACTTGCCCTGTCACATTCTTGTAGGAGGCCGCTTCCACCCATTTGGTGAAGTAGTCAATAATAATCAAAATGAAACGATGTCCATTAGATGCCCTTGGTTCAATCATCCCGATGATATCTATCCCCCACATAAAGAAAGGCCCCGGAGCAGTTATGATGTTCACATGAGTTGGTGGCACATGAACTTTGTCTGCATATATTTGGCACTTGTGGTACTTCTTGACAGATTAGAAACAGTCTGATTTCATGGTCAACCAATAATATCCCACTCTGAGAATTTCCTTAGCCCTTGTATACCCATTGGCTCCATATCCTTCTAGACACTTGAATAATACCATATCCCGATTTCTTTTGTAAAGTACATCCCCATTGAGAAAGAATCGGACGACCAATCTTCTGAGAGTCTTTTTTATCCCTGTTTGAAGCATTTGTAGGGTATTCTTGGTTCAGGAAGAATTGTTTGAATACATATGTATACCCTTGTAATACCTTGATTAATTTGTCTTTTATATCCTTGTCCAAAGAAGTTCCAATTTTGATCTTCAGTCCCCAGATTGATCACATCCACTGGTTCCTGGTGAGGTTGTATTTCTTTTACCCTTTTGCCTTAACAGTCTGGCTAATTCCTCTGAAAGATCACAATCGTCCCCATCACCCTCCTTCGCTTGGTAAATCGATAATTCGAAGTCATAAGGGATTATACCAGCATTATTTTCAATAGGTTTGTTTTTAAATCCACATGCAGAAATATTTTGATTATTCCCGATTTAGAATAGGTAGTATTTGAAATGAAACTATTGAAAAAAAAAGTCTTGCCATTTTTTGAAATAATTGCAAATGATAGAAATAAGATCTTGATTGAAAACAAAATGCAATTTTATCGTTAAAATAACCCAAAGAAACAAAGGGTAGCCCTTGCTTGAAAAAGAAAATTACTTTGAAATAGAAATCATCTCAGGAATCTCAATAGTTTTCCAATTGTTGAGGATCGTGTCTGATGAGCAATGACACACCAAGTTGGATATCCCTTTATCATCCTCTTCTATTGCAGCCATTTGACTTTCGACCCCAGCACTATGGAAAGTTTCGTTGATAGGAGGAAACTTCCTTTGCTTGTGAACCCTCTGAATCCCTTGATTAGCCAGTTTGTAACCCAACCCGAACAAATCCTTCATCCCACAAATTGCCCCAGTCTGTCATGTCTCCCCTCTTGATTAGGAAATTATCTTCTATCCCTTCAATGGCATTGACAATTTCCCCAGCGTGCCCCGGTAACGAGTTATTTTCCATATTATACTGGTATTGGAGATCTCAATCATCCTGGTTGGCCTGAGGACCATAAGTGTAAGGAGGTCTAGGTGTCCCACTATGAACAGGTGGTGGGATTACTCCTTCAGTAGGTAGATCATTAACCCTTTGTTTACCCGCCTGAGCTTCTTCATTCTCCAAGTTATAACTACATAGTGGGTTATCATCCTCATGAGGAGGGGGAGGATTATCCCTTCATCGGCTAGCCTCAGTTTCCCTAGCTATCAAGTTGTGAATAGGAAGAGTTAGTTGATCGATCTTTCCCTTCATATCATTTTCTTTGATAGTGTCCACATCTCCCTTAAGGACTGCTTGATTCTTCTTCAATTGACCCATGGCTTACTTCTGGTAAGCTCGAGTGCGAGGTCGATCTTGTCCTTCATTTCCTCCACATTTCCCTTGACAACATCCACATCTCCTCTTAAAGTAGCGTGATTCAGTTCCATTTTCCTCATGGCTTTCTTTTGGTGAGTGCGGGTGTTAGGTCGAGAAGTCAGGTTGTTGCGATGATTCTGAGAGAAGAGATATATAAAAAAAATGATTTCTGTTTGACGTTTTTTTTTTATGCATGCATGAATGTATGATTATGCAAAAATTGTTTTTCAGGAATCTTAAACTTTCATTCATTAAGAGCAAAGCCAAAGGTAACGGCAACTTGAATACTTTTATTCATCAATGGAAAGTACTAGGGTCAAAGCCCAAAGGAAAAAAAAACCAAACTAGGGGTAAACCCTTAAATTATTCATGATAAAAAACAAAAAGTAAGACGTCATTACATAACAATCCTAGATCCTTCTTCTAATTCTCGCTCTAAAATCTTCGACCATCTCACGACAAAGTGTAAAGAAGTCGGCAAGCTCTTTTACGGGCTTGAAGATGTCAGCCATGTACTCAGCCTCTTTTAATATTCGAGGGATCTCGTAGATGAGATCATTGGATAATAAGACCAACTTTTGATACCTTTCTCTATAATATGCCTCATCCCTTTGTAACTTTGCCATGATCTCCAAGTCCTCTTCAGCAGTTTGCTCCAGTTGTTGATTATGTGCCTCGACGTAAGTGCCCCACTCCATAAGTTCTTTGTAGGAATCTTGAAGCTCCCCATATAGCCTTCTAAGCTCATGGTTCTCTTCTTGAGTTTCTAACCAACCCTCTGGCCGTATGGCAAGAAGTTCCTCGGCAGATCTCAATCGTAGAGTTGCATCTAAGGTTTGTCTTTTAGATCTGAGAAGAGCGTTAGCCAAACTTTGAACTTCGGCTTCTAAGTGGTGGATACGCCTATCATATTCCTCTTTGACCCCTCTTTATGTTGATGACATCCAAAGTTCCCTCCATTCATCCCTTTGGCGCCAAGCCCTATCTAAGTCATCCTTATGAGTCTTGAGACTTGAGCTCACAGCTTGAAGGTCGGCATAAGCTTGCTCCTTCTTCTCCTCTTCCATTTGGGCTATCCCTTGGTTGATCCTTGATTGTTCGATAATCTTAGTGAGACTTCTTCTTAGTTGACAACTTTCACTAGTGGCTTGGTAAAATTTACCTTCCCACTTTTCTTTCTCATTTTTCAATTGTTAGATAGTCTCTTTGAGTCTTTCGCTTTCTTCTAAGGAGATCACCGTAGGTAGAGAAACCCTTGGATTAACAGGATGATCTAGAGTAAAAGGAAACTTTATTATGCTCACCCTTTCTTTCATCCATTGCCCATATGGTACCCTAGATTCTCCCCTTGGTCTTTTAAGACTTGCCTTCCCTTTAATGCTTTGCCTCCAAGCTTGAGCAATATTTAGAACATCGGGATGATTCCTATTTATGTTTTGTAGGACGAAACCTTCTAAAAATCTATCCTCGGGGTTGTAGGCCAAAGGATGCCCCAATTACCTCATTTCCAAAATAGGGTTATAACTTATGCACCCTCTTGAACCAATCAAGGGTACATTTGGAAAATCTCCACAACTTAAGATCACATCATCTCTTTGGAGTATTTGAGGGAACCATAGGATGTCATTACCAATGAGGGATACCAGATATTGGGACCAACCATTAGCTTTCATTTGTCTCATATCCCCTGTGTCCCTCACTAGATGGGAGCATAACCACTTGTACAGTAATTGAGGGCAACATAGCATAGCCCCTCCCTTCTTCTCAAATTTGCAATGAAGAGTAAAGTATATATCCGCAAGGAGAGCCATTGAAGAGTCTTCTTCTCCAAGAGTCACAGCCAGAAATAGATTGATAGCGGCGATATCTACGAAGTTCTTAGCACTTGGGAATAGAACTAACCCAAAGATAAGTAGTACCATTATGGTGTCCATGGCTACCCAATTTTTGCGAGCCACGAAGTGACTAGCTTTATTTTCTAGGAACCATTTAGGAAACCCATGGAAGTCTTCTTTAGTCTTCAAATTATCTCGTAGGTTTTCTTCACGAATATAAAGACAGCTTGCCATTTCTTTAAATGAAGGACTATACCCCAATGCCTTGAATGAACCTTTATTACTTTTAGGGAGATCAAGTATCCTACGAACTTCTTCCAGAGTGGGAGCCATTTGGAAGTCTCTAAATTGAAAGCACCTTAACTCAGGATCATAAAATTGGGCCAAGGCAGTTAGGCCCTCCTCTTGCATAGGAATGAGAACAAGATCCAATATATCTCCATACGTACGAATTATAGGCTTCCTTCTTTCCTTAGGTAACTCAGCAGCATAAGTCTTTAGGCCCTTTATGTCTAATGTCCTTACTTTAATTGGGAGAGTTTTCTTTTTCCCAAATTCCATTGTCCTTTGATTTAATCCCTTTTTTAAAATTAATTTTATGATTCCTGTGAATGCAAAAAAAGAAAATATGAGGATGATGAATGCAAATGATATCTTGATTAGGGTAAAGGTAAAGTGTAAGCATGCCCCTAGTAAGGTGGGCTTCCCTAGAACAGGCTGGGTCTAAGTTAAGACTACCCAATCCCCTCACAGGTAGGTTACCTAAATTTGGCCAGCATAACGACCCCAAAATGTTTAGACTATACCCTTGTTTTACCATGAGAAGGAGCAAGCCTTCCTACGGTAATCCTTCGGGATAAGTCTCATTTGGGTTAGGACCCTAGTAATAACCCTTGAGGGTTGAATACATAAGGTCCATGATTGGTGTGGGGTAGGTTAAGGTTCTCAGAGTCACGGACCACATCCAAATCATTCCACTACGAGAGGGGCTAGCCCTTTCGTGAGGACGACTTTGGAAGGATCTACTCTGAGTGTGGCATCAATGCATTTTAGGGGACGTTGCGTCCCCCGCAAAAAACATTTTCGTTCCACTTTAGGTTCTAGGGTTATCCTCCAAGCTTTGGGTTTTAGCTTCACTCCTTTTTTTTATGTCCCAATCCCTTGCATGATAATACAAAAAACAAAATGGTAAATAAATAAATATATGAAATAAAAATAAATAAATAACAATAAAAAAATAAAAATAAATAAACCAAAATAACATCCAAGACAAACAAATCCCTAAATCCTAAGGCTAGGATTGACTCTCGCTAGGAAGGAGTTCCCGGCAGAGTCGCCAGCTGTCGCAGCCGGCAAAAAATTTTCGAGTCGCCATCATATTTTTTAAGGGAAAATAATGATAAACCTAATATCTTAATCCTAAGGTAGAGATTCCTACGGTTCGGGAGTCGGTTAAGTGAAGGGAAGGTGTTAGGCACCCCTCACTTCCATTGTACTCAATGGGATCCACCTTTGAATTTAGGGTATATTTGTTTGTCTAAGTTATAGGAAAACCTGAGTTTTTTATTAATTATACTCGCTAGGATTGGTTTGCAACCCTATGCCTACGTACCCTCAATTTGAAGGATCAGAGTAACCGTAGTTCACCTCCCCTATTCCTACCCCCTAATCCTATTCCTAGTCCTAAAACCTAACCCTAAACCCCAATCCACTATTTATACTCTTGGATAAAGAGTTCTATCCCTTAAATCTAGTGTTTATACTCCTAGATGAGGAGTTCTATCCCTTAAAACCCTATCCATTATTTATACTCTCGGACGGAAGAGTTTTATCCCTTAATCCTTTTATTTATACTCTCGGATATCAAGAGTTTTATCCCTTGGCCTATATTTATACTCTTGGAACCTAAGAGTTTTATTCCAAAATCCTAATTCATTTATTTATACTCTCGGATATCAAGAGTGTTATCCCAAATATTTATCCCTTATCCCAAATTTTTATCCCAATTATCCCTAATATCCCATAAAATAAATAAATTCAATCCCAACATAAATTAATTCCTTTTAATAAAATAAATTTAATCTCCTTTAAAAAATTAAAATAAATTCAATCCCAAAAAATTAGCTCCATTTAGTAATAAAATAATTTTAATATCCCATAATGAAACCCCTTTAGAAAATAACAATAAATTCACTCCCAGAAATGATTTTAATATCCATTAATGAAATCCCTAATTTTAAATTAGCAATAAACTCATAAAAAAAAACATTAATCCCTTTTTTAAAATTAAAATAAATGTAATTATCATCTTAAAGACCCAAAAAAAAAAATAGAACAATCCCTTATTTTTTAATTCCAATCGTATAAAATCCCAAAATTATATTATAAAAACCTTATATTTATGTAAATAAACCCCAATTTAAAAACCCAAAATAAAATATAATAAACCCCAAAATTTATATTAATATAAATAAATCCACCGAATTATAACAATCCCAAATTTAAATGTTAAATTCAAAATTTATTAATTATAAAAATAAATAAACCCAAATTAATACCTATAAAGATAGATAAGTTATAATAACCCCAAATTATAAATTTATATAAATGAGCCCCTATTTATTATAATACCCAAAATAAAACTGCAAATTTGTATAAATTAATATAAATCAATCCAAACTTTATTATGATAAAAATCAAATTATAACAACCCCAAAATTATATTGTACAAAATAAATAAACTCTAAAATATAAATTAAACCCAATTTTTATAAATAAATTCCAAATTTTAAATTAAACCCAAAAATTACAAGTTTAAATAAACCCACATTTTTTTATTATAGAAAATATAATAATAAGCTAATAAATTATTTTATTTTATTACACGGTTAAACCCCTTATTCTTGATTATGTTAATTAATTAATTTTATTAAACCCAATTAAATTTCCTAATCATGAATAGTAAAAGTTAAAAAAATCTAATCCATATTTATTTTATTTTCAATATTCCTTTTAAAAGAAAAGATTAATAAATGGTTGTATTTTTTTTTATATTTTTTTTATTTTAACCATTTTATTAAAAATAATCCGTACCCTAGTATTAATACCCCAAAAGCTCAAAATTTGAACAATCAATCGAAACAAACAAGCAATAACATATATATATTTACAAACAGGAATTCGATAATAAATATATACAAATGATAACTAAAAGTTTGAAGACACCAACCTAGAGTGTCGTGACCCACTTAAGCTGCTGCTTTCCCTTCCTCTCCTTTCTTTATCCTTTCTCCCACCTTATTTTGCATTCTTCGCGTATCCTTTGCTGCTCCCTTTTGATCGTTCTTGGTCAGCTTGCTGTTAGAGGTTAGGGTTTATTTGTTGTTGTTCTTCAATGTGAAGAACAATAACTTTGGGGATTGAATATGTGAATAGTGGGTGAGGAAAATATGAGAAAAAGAGGTTCTATTTATAGATAAAAATTAGGTCAGAAATTGAATGTGATTATCTAAATTAGGAATGATTCAATCTGACCTGATTTTATTAATTCCTTAGAGCCCAAGCCAATGAATCTGGATGAATTCATGTCTTGGTGAATTTTAAATAAAGAATATACTTTAAATAAAAATAATAACCTAATAATGATGACAAAAAAGATTTTATTTTATTTTATTTTTGTGATTTTTTGAGATTTTTTCCATAAAATAATGATTTTAATGAAAAAATCATATTTTTAAAAATGCATTAAATATAAATACGAAAATTAAAAAGTAAATAATAAAAAATAATATTTTAATGATTTTTTTATTAAAAATAAAAATAGAAAAAGTTAGTAGTAAAGAAAAAATAAATAAAACATTAAAAAGTGGGGAAGGTGGGATTCGAACCCGAGACCTTGTGCTTGTAAGCCTTACACATGCTCTTTTACCAATTGTGCCATTTTATTTATTCGAAATAAAGTGGCATTAGAAAACATATGGAAGGTGGTCAAAATTTAGGGTACGACAACAGATGCCCCTATTTAATCTTCTTGGACACGAAGGTGTGAATGACGAAGGTATTCGGGCATTCGGGGTGCAAGAGGATTAAATATCAGAATACCCGAAATTTTGATGGCGTCTATGAATGGTAATTCACGCATTCATCTTCTTTCTCTAAGCAATGATGCTTAGAAAAGGTAAACTTCCCCTCGATCCTGGTTTCCTACCAAGGAACTGGTCTCAGTTTCTGATTTAAACTTCCCCTCGATCCTGGTTTCCTACCGAGGAACTAGTCTCAGTTTCTGATGTAAACTTCCCCTCGATCCTGGTTTCCTACCAAGGAACTGGTCTCAGTTTCTTTCGTCAATAAACTTTATTGACAAGGGACGCTATTCATAGCGGCTTTCCTTCAAACTTCTCGCCGAATTTTCCTGGGGAGATGCCATTTGAGTGGAAAAAGTTTTGATGTCAGACTTGCTGGGGAACCCAGTCGTTTGAATTGTAGAGGTGCACAAACTTCTCTGTTTGGAGATGCCATTTGCCGAATCTACTGGGGAAAACGAGTCTCTTGAGAGACTGCCTTCGTTCGGGGTCTTTACATCATACTTTTCTCGGAGATCTTCTCGGAGAAATGCCATATGATGTGATCCAATTTTGAGGTGCCGATGACCTTTTCATCAGTGGGTTTTTCGGAGAAAAACTGTCGTACTGCCGAATCTCTGTTTAAGAGGCTTTCTCTGGGGATTTTCCTTAATCCGGGAAAGCAAGGATATCATCTTCAATGGCGAAGAGTGACATTTGGTAAAGGTTCTCTGGTCTTTCAGAGCTTCAAGTTATCAAAGTGGTCGAGTGCCGACTCTAATCCAGAGATACACTGGAAGCGAGATTGTTCAAACGCAGCATTTCCTGACGAGGCAAGAACTAACAACTCGATTGAGAGGACTGTTATCACTAGGGGACAAGACCGACTAGAGTGATAGTGATGCAATATGAATATGAATGCAAATCAAATGTATGATGTATGTATGTTTATGCTGACAAAACTGACGCGACATACAAACTGACAGGTGAACACGACTGGATACTCGGCCATCGTTGGACGAAGAAGTACCGCTAGTTCAGAATAGAAATTCCACCTTGCTTAGGAAAGATAGTCCCTGTTGGGAGCTATGTTGGTCGGGCTTAGGAGATAAGAACTCGGCCGAGGGTATCAGATGGAATAGTTGCATCCGACACTATTGATCCTTCATTCAGGCGCACTGGCGTAGAAGGAGTACTTTGATTCTGCACTTTGAAGTTCGCTTACTTCCAGAGAAGCGGTTGATGCTCTTTTGATGTTCAACAGTCAAAAGAAATTGTCGACTTTATTAAAAAGCAGAAAAAGATTTAACAAGTAAATTCATTTTTGTTTCATTTCAAGAATCGTTAATCATATTTAAAACGCCATTCTGTAAAGCTAAATCAAATAAGAATTACAAACAAAAGCACAAGGGCTCAAATTTTATTGATAAGATGGAGATCAGCCAAACGCGTGATTCCAAAGAGTATATACAAAGTTTGAAAATGGTAATTTACAGGGAAAAGGCCTACGTTGAAACATAACGACCACTATCCTTCTACCAACTTTGAATTCGGGGCATCCTGAGCTTCTGTCGAAGATGACCTTGACTGGAATTTTCTGATGGATGATGTAACTGTTGTTGAGGGACTTGCCTCTGTTGAACATAGTTACTTGCCATTATCCCTAATTTTTGCCTGGATTGTACTATGAGATTTCCAATCCATCGGGATGATTTTTTTTCATGTCTCTAACTTTTTCCTGGACCGCCCTTTCGGGTTTTCAATCCACCGAGATGTTTTTTTTTTTAGTTTAGGCGACGTATTTCTTGACTACATCAACATTCGTGGGGTAGGCAAATTCCTCTCCGTCCATGGTTGCAAGTCTCAAGGCGCCGCCTGAGAAAGCTTTCGTGACCACATAGGGGCCGTCATAATTCGGAGTCCACTTGCCTCGCGAATCAGTGAGAAATGATTGTATCTTCTTGAGCACGAGGTCTCCTTTCCTGAAGACACGAGATCGGGCCTTTTTGTCGAACGTCTTTTTCATTCTCTGTTGATAAAGCTGACCATGGCATAGTGTCGTGATTCGCTTTTCTTCGATCAAATTCAGTTCGTCGTGTCGGCTTTAACACTATTCAGCTTCGGTGAGCTTAGCTTCCATCAATACCCGGATTGATGGGATCTTTACTTCTATGGGGAGCACTGCTTCCATGCCATACACTAGAGAGAAAGGGGTTACCCCTGTTGAAGTGCAGACAGATGTACGATTACCGTGAAGAGCAAAGGGTAGCATCTCGTGCCAGTCTTTGTAGGTGACAACCATCTTTTGAACGATCCTCTTGATGTTCTTGTTAGCCGCTTCTACCGCTCCGTTCATCTTTGGTCGGTAGGGAGATGAGTTATGATGTTCGATCTTGAACTCTGCACACAACTCTTTCATCATCTTATTGTTCAAGTTAGATCCATTATCAGTAATGATCTGGCTCGGAACACCATAACGGCAAATGATATTGTTTTTGATAAATCGGACCACCACTTGTCGGGTTACATTGGCGAATGACGCTACTTCGACCCACTTGGTGAAATAGTCAATGGCTACCAGGATGAACCGATGTCCGTTTGAAGCCTTAGGTTCAATCATGCCGATCATATCGATTCCCCATTTGGAAAAAGGCCACGGGGAAGAAAGAACTTTGAGATGTGATGGCGGTACATGAATTTTGTCGGAGTATATCTGACACTTGTGGCACCTCCTCATGTACTTGTAGCAGTCAGATTCCATTGTCAACCAATAGTACCCTGCTCTTAAAATTTTTCTCGCCATTGTGTGTCCGTTGGCATGAGTGCCAAAGGATCCTTCATGAATTTCCTTCATAAGCATGTCTGCTTCTGGTCTGTCCACGCATCGGAGCAAGACCATGTCAAAATTTCTCTTATAGAGAGTGTCACCGCTCAGGAAGAAGTTTCCAGCCAGTCTTCTGAGGGTCTTTCTATCTTTCTTAAGTGCCCCAGGTGGGTACTCTTGTTTCTGAAGGAAACATTTGATATCGTGATACCAAGGTCTGTCGTCTAGGACTGCTTCAATCGTGAAGATGTAAGCAGGTCGTTCAAGGTGCATTATGTCGATCTTAGGTAAGCCGTTCCATTGACCTACACTAATCATGGAAAAGAGAGTGGCTAATGCATCAGCCATGTGATTCTCCTCACGAGGGATATGATGAAACTCAACTCTGTTGAAGAAAGGTAGCAACCTTCCTGCGTAGTCTTTGTAAGGAATCAATCCTGATTGGTATGTGTTCCAATCTCCTTTTATCTGATTGATAACCAAGGCTGAATCGCCGTATACGTCCAAGTTTTTGATCCTTAAATCAATTTCTTCTTCGAGACCCATGATACAAGCTTCGTATTCGGCCTCGTTGTTCGTACATTTGAACGTAAGTCTGGCAGTGAAAGGAATGTGGGTACCCTGAGGGGTAACAATGATTGCCCCAATTCCATTTCCGTAATGATTAACTGCTCCATCAAAGATAAGTCCCCATTGGGAACCTGGTTCTGGCCCTTCATTGGGTAGCGGTTCATCGCAGTCTTTCATTTTTAGATACATGACATCTTCGTTTGGGAAGTCAAACCCGACTGATTCCTGATCGTCAATCGGTTGATGAGCCAAATGATCAGCTAAAATACTTCCCTTAACAGCTTTCTGAGCGTGGTACTCTATGTCATATTCTGATAACAGCATCTGCCAACGGGCAATTCTTCCCGTGAGAGCAAGCTTTTCGAAGACATACTTGATTGGATCCATCTCTGAGATTAACTAAGTAGTATGACGAATCATGTATTGGCGAAGACGTTTGGCTGCCCAATCCAAAGCGCAACAAGTTTTCTCAAGCATCGTGTATCGAGTTTCGCAGTCGGTGAACTTCTTGCTCAGATAGTAAATGGCAGACTCTTTCCGTTTAGTTTCGTCTTGTTGGCCAAATACACATCCCATTGAGTCCTCTAGGACCGCGAGGTAAATGATCAGTGGTCTTCCTTCCATTGGAGGTGATAGAATCAGCGGATTCAACAGATATTCCTTAATACTGTCGAAGGCGGTTTGGCAATCTTCTGACCAAACGCAATCCTCGTTCTTTTTGAGTAACTTGAAAATCGGCGCACATGTCGCGGTCATGATGAATATGAATCTGGAGATGTAGTTCAAACGTCCCAGCAATCCTCTGACTTGTTTTTCAGTTTTCGGAGAAGGCATTTCTCGAATGGCCTTGACCTTGTCAGGATTGACCTCAATCCCTTTCTGGCTGACGATGAACCCTAAGAGTTTCCCCGAACGGACACCGAAGGTGCACTTGTTGAGATTCAAGCGGAGTTTGTACTTTCGCAAACTCTCGAATATTTTTGACAGGTAGGTCACATGCTCCTCTTCTATCTTAGATTTTGCAATCATGTCATCGACATATACCTCTATCTCTTTGTGTATCATGTCATGAAAAAGAGTTGTCATGGCCCTTTGATAGGTTGCCCCGGCGTTCTTCAAACCGAACGACATTACCTTGTAACAAAAGGTACCCCATGGGGTAATGAACGAAGTTTTCTCCATGTCTTTCGGCGCCATTTTGATCTGATTATAGCCCAAGAATCCATCCATGAAGGAGAAAACTTTGAACTTTGATGTACTGTCTACCAGCATGTCAATGTGTGGTAAAGGAAAGTCGTCCTTTGGACTAGCCTTGTTCAGATCCCTGTAATCAACACACATTCTGACCTTTCCGTCCTTTTTGGAAACGGGTACAATGTTGGCTAACCATTGAGGATACTCTGATGTGGCGAGGAAACCTGCGTCAATCTGTTTCTGTACCTCCTCTTTGATTTTGATGGCCATGTCCGGGTGAGTCCGTCTCAAACTTTGTTTTACTGGCGGACATTCCGATCTTAACGGTAAGTGAGGTTCCACGATGCTGGTATCCAACCCTGGCATATCCTGATAGGACCAAGCGAATACATCGGGGAATTCATTGAGAAGCTTTATCAAACTCTCTTTGGCAGTTGGACTGAGCAGTGCCCCAATCCTGATTTCTTTTCTCTCTTTTTCTGAACCCAAGTTTACCGTTTCCAACGGATTTTTATGAGGTTCAATGGACCTTTCCTCTTGTCTGAGTAGTCGAGAAATCTCTTCTGGAATTTCCTTGTCAACTTCTTCTTCAGCCCCAAATACCGGGAACTCAAAGTTGGGAGAAGGCATCGGATCGTATGTTTCAACGGGGTTTAAAACAAGCAATCTGCACG
Organism: Lathyrus tuberosus; assembly: GCA_022829125.1. NCBI lineage: Eukaryota > Viridiplantae > Streptophyta > Magnoliopsida > Fabales > Fabaceae > Lathyrus > Lathyrus tuberosus. The sequence goes on along the minus strand of JALAZF010000154.1, from coordinate 6,733,406 downwards.
ACGTGATGATTCGTGTTTAGAAGAGATAGAGAAAATGCAAAAGTGTGTGCAGTGTTTTATTTTATTACTGCTTGTTTTTATTATTGAATTGTTTTTTAGGATTACCATTTTCTGAAAAACTAAAAAAGAAAACAGCAATAAATGCAGAAATTACAGAACGACGTTATTTTATTAATGAACAAGTCGATCCTTGAAACTACAGCCCTATAAAACAAAAATCTGTCGCTTCGGGAAAAGCGAAGAGGGAAATTTATAGAAAGCGAGCCCTATCAAAACACCCGTTTCACCTGGGCAGGGTGAAAGGTTAAAGATGGCAATTACTTTGACTGATGAACGATCTTCGGAACCTCGACGGCAACCCATTGGCGGAGAACTCCTCGGTGAATCACAAAGTCTGGCACCTTCCTTGATTTGTCTTCAGAAATGATGCTGATTTCTGGCGGAGCAGGATCATTGGAATCTGTCTCCCAGGCAGAGCTGTCGTAGGAGAATTCCTCTGTTGCATTTTGCATAGTATTTATGCTCTCAGTTGTATCTCCCCATCTAGTTGGCTGGATATCTTCGAGCCTGATACGAGAGCTTTCGGGCGCAGTGTACTTGACCATATAGTCGTATTTTCCACTCGGTTGTCCCAAGGTGTCCCAAACTTCTTTGGAACTGGAGGAGTCATTTCTCTCGATGACGTTGACCTCGGGAAAAGCATAGTTGATGAATTCAAGTCCTGCAAACGTTGCGAATTCATCTTCATGTTGAGTAGTTTCTGAACGACCTGAGTGTTGATCCCATGACATGGCGGGGACACAGGTATTCTGTTCAATGACGGTCAGCTGATTTTCATTGTTCGGATGACTTTCTGGCCCCAAGTCCCCTGGGTAAGGCTGCCACATTGGCAGACAATCCATCGGGCCATAGTAATTGTAGTCAAAATTGTCTTTCCTCAGAGTGTCCTCCTCTAATGAATTTGGCGGAGCACAGCATCCTTCCGGATCACAATCTCCATAGATCATTTCGACATCTGACCGTGGTATAAATCTCGGACTCTGTGCGGGATAGCAAAATGGTATAGGCACCTCTTCCTGAGACATATAACCGTCCTCGTTAAGGTAGGACTTCCATTCTTCATTTGTGTCAGAGGGATCTTCCTCATTGATAGCATGTACTCCTTGAGACACTGGATGAAGGAAACCTCCGTTGTGGAAGAAGTTTTGAAGGGGATGAATACTTTCATCGTTGGCAGCTGTCTGGGTATAGGTTGCAGAAAAACCAAGACCCTTCTTTGTTCTATTGCTAGTAGGAATGACAAGCTGTCCCCATCCGGTTGTATCGGTACTCTCGACCGCTTTGATAGCATCTTTGTATGAGGAAATCGAGGTTCCTCCTTGGGATTGATTGTCCTTGCTCACCGACAGTGCTTGGAACTGAGTTCCAATAACCTCCTCGGGTTCTATATCAGTAGATGATGACAAGTTACTCACCAGCAAGGCCTGCTCCCCACAGACTGTGACAAGTTGATCATTCTGAACGAACTTTAGCTTTTGGTGGAGGGTCGAAGTGACCGCTCCAGCCTGATGTATCCAAGGTCTTCCTAATAAACAACTGTATGTTGCCCGGATGTCCATAACCTGGAAAGTGACTTGGAAATTATGAGGACCGATAGTTATAGGAAGATCAACTTCGCCGATAACTATTTTTCTGGATCCGTCGAACGCTTTGACGATGACCTCGTTGATTCCCATCAGAGGGCCTTTGAATGATAATTGCATCAAAGTGGACTTTGGCATAACATTCAGGGCTGACCCTGTGTCTACCAGTACGCTGGCTAAAGCATCATCCTGGCAGTTAACTGTGATATTGAGCGCCATGTTATGACGGTGACCCTCTTCGGGTAATTCCTCATCACTAAATCCCATATTATTGCAGGAAGTGATGTTAGAGACAATGCTATCGAACTGTCTGATTGTTACATCCTGTTCCACAAAGGCTTACTCCAAGACTTTCTGTAGAGCCTCCCTACGCGCTTCTGAACTGAGTAACAATGATAACACAAAGATCTTTGAAGGAGTTTGTAATAGTTGATCAACAATGTTGTATTCACTCCTTTCGATGAGCTTCAGCATCTCATCATTATTTTTCGAAAGGTCGGGATTACTGGATTGACCGACTGATGGATTGGGAGCTTCTATCTGAAGTTCCTTTTCCTTGTTGGATTCTCCAACTCCTCGATTGAAGATTCGACCGCTCCGTGTTACACGACTGATGTCTGCAATATTCACGACGGAGGGTAATGGAATTTCCTTTCCATTTTCAATTGTCGTTGCACCGTATTTGTAAGGGATAGCCTTAGTTGATTCATACGGTGTTGGTCCCGGCAGATAGATGACTATGGGAACCTTCTGATTTTTCTGACCATCATAAGTAATCTCGGTCCATTCTCGGTTGGGAATTCTTGATTCGTCAAGTAGAGGGATGATGGCAAAAACATCCCTGGTCTGGTGACGACCAGAGATTGTGACAACATCCTCGACTTGATTGGCAAGGTAGCTCGGCGTCCAGTTGATGGGTCCAGAACCCGGATATGGACGAATCTCTCCACGATCCACCTGACCCTGAAGAGCTGCTCTCACAAGGTAACACCCTTGGTTACTTTCCGAACAGACGCTACAACGGTCATAATTGTGTGGGGGCACCTGGCCACGCCCACTTTGAATACAATGTAACCTCACTAGGTTATCTTCCACGGGTCGGACATCCTGACTTTGACGCAGAGTGGGGTTCTTGTTATTGATACTAATCTGCTGAGTATCTTCATCCATATAGATTGGCATCCACTAGTGATTTAACAAGTGCTGAAGTGCCTCCTGGACAAGGGTACAACCTCGATCGTTTTCGCAACCTGCTTTACAGCTTTGATAGTCGTGTGATATTAAGAATCCGAGTCGGACCTGCTCAGCATGTAACTCTACCAGGTTGGTATTCATCACGCGAATATCGAAGATCTGAACCATGTTGATCTGATAAGGGTTCCTATCATGGTAGTCTTGGATCCATCCAAGATCCATCTGACGCTGGAGGGCCTCTTGTATGAAAGAGCATCCCTGTTTGTTTATCGAGCAAGTCAGACAGGAACTGTAATCGTGTCGCGGCAGATTATGATACTGGCTTTTCCTTGAGTGCATCGCCACCAAGTTGACATTCATTGCACAGATATCGTGGTTCTGAATGATGTTATAATTCGTGTAGACCATGTTAACTCCATGAACTCGGTGCTCTTGGATCCATCCGAGATCCATTTGTTCCTGTAGAGCTGCTTGCACTACAGAACATCCCTGATTGTTTTTAGAGCAGATATCACACTGATGATAATTATGAGGTGGCACATGGCCATATCCACTCTGTCTACAATGCATTTTGACTAGATTGGTTTTCAACAAGAGTACATCATGAATTTGATAGACATCGTTAGTCTCTTTCTCAATCAAGTTGACTGCAGCTTTCTCATGTTGAGGCAGTGGGTTTGTGAGAACATTGGGATTCGTATCTTTGAAGGATAAAACCCCGCTCCTAACAAGATTTTGCACGTCGGATTTGAAATTGAGACAATTATCTATATTATGCCCTGATCCTCCTTGATGATAAGGGCATGTCTGATCCACCTTAAACCAAAAAGGCAGATTTTCCGGTACTATAAGAGGAGACTTAGTCTGAATGTGCCCCTTATCCAGAAGTAATGGAAATAGTTCTGCGTACAACATGGGTATAGGATCAAACCCTGATGGTCGTGTTGTACGGTTGTTGTTATATGGAGGACGAGCCTGTTGAAGAGGCTGTTGTGTCCTTCGCTGATTAGGTTAGCTCTGCGCAACCTGAGGTTGATACGTAGGAATAGGCGTAGGGCTGATAATAGGATTTACAGCTGCTACCGGTTGATAATGTCGCCTTTGCTTTCTGAGAGAGATATTCCCAATATCCTGCTCTTTTTTCTTAGGGAGAGCACTACCATATCGTTTTGTACTACTCGATGATCCAGCGTCTTTGCCAAACGTCCTTCTTGGACGACTTCCTCAAGACGAACTCACATGCCCACCATCTCGGTGAAATCACTGGGCGCACTGGCAACCATTCTGTCATAGTAAAATGAGCTTAAGGTCTTGAAGAAGATCTTTGCCATCTCTTTTTCCTCAAGAGGTGGACAAATCTGAGCGGCAATTTCGCACCATCTCTGAGCGTACTCCTTAAAGCTTTCCTTGTCCTTTTGTGACATTGATCTGAGTTGATCTCTGTCCGGTGCCATGTCCAAATTGTATTTGTATTGTTGGACGAAGGCAGTGCCAAGATCTCTAAATGTGCTAATCGTGGCACAGTTTAAACCCATGTACCATTTTAATGCGGCACCGGTTAAACTATCCTGAAAGTAGTGAATCAGTAGGTCCTGATTCTCCGTCTGAGCTGACATTCTCCGAGCGTACATCACCAAGTGACTCTGAGGGCAAGAGTTACCCTTGTATTTTTCAAAGTCGGGCACTTGGAACTTGTGCGGGACTTTCACACTGGGGACCAAGCAGAGGTCTGCGGCGTCCTTTCCAAATAAATCCTAACCGCGGATGGCTTGCAGTTCCTTCTGCATTTCCAAGAACTGTTCCTGGAACTCATCCATTCGGTCAAACATAGTTTCCTTTTTACCAGAAGGTATCTGTGGAATCTGTCCTTCCGGGACAATGTGCACCACAGGGGGTGGTACCGTGACTACGGCAGTGAGTCTTGGCGTTTCCCAAAGTTTATAACCTTCAGGAGTCCTCAGTATGCCCCTGGCATCTTCGCTTTCCCGAAGTTTGTAACCTTCAGGCCCATCGGCTTCTGTTGAGATTCCCTGATCTCCAGTGATCGGCGGAACATATCCTTCTGGGATATAGTTAACAGGCATGCCCCAAGGACGATCTTTCGGCATTTGATACCTAGGATTATACTTCTCCACTATGGGCGTTGAGGTGATCTCTGAGATCACAGTCCTTTGTAGCTGAGCTTCTGCCATGGCTTGCATGTCGTTACAAAGCTTTCTCATATCCTCTCTCAGAGCGTCGATCTCTTCTTTCAACTCTCTGTTTTCTTCCTCAAGATCATCCATCTTTTTCTGACGATTGGCCCGAGTATTATACGAATGAGACAGTTTGACTCTAAAACTGAGACACAAACGTGATATTCGTAGGTAAGAAGAATACGCGATGTGAGAATGATGAATGCAATGATTATATTAATTGTTTTTTGGTTTAATCAAAATAAACTTCGACAATTAGATTGCAAATATCAAACAGTGGGGAAACCCCTTTTTATTGAATTCAAAGGATTACAAAAATGGAAATACAGTAGATTACAAGATGCAGAAGCAGAAACCTAAGCTAAGAGGTCCCGAGAGAACTCGGGTGCTGATTCTGGTACCTTTCTTTTCTTTGACCGGGGCCCTTGGGCCGTTGTCAGGTTGTCATTCCTTTGCCAAGTGAAAGGACCGAGCAAATTCCTTTGGTCATCTTGATTCTCTACAGCATATTTCTCCAAAATTTCAATCAGAGCATCTTTCTCTTTCAGTAATTGCTGTATTTTGATACACTCTATGTCGAGGGTGCGATACTTGTTCTTCCAAGACCTCCTCTCCCTTTGAACTTTGTTGAGAGTAACCTGAAGCTTTTCAGTTTCCGTCATGAAGTACATGACAGATTCCCTCGGCGGAAGAATTCTGTGATGCGGATAAGGCATCTTTAGCTTGAGAGCTCTAGTTTGTACCCAGTGGAGATAAGGCTCCACCGAGACACAATCCGGTTTTCCTAGAGACTCCCGTCCTTTCTTATGAACGTGTTTCCAAGCGTGCACTATTTCCATCTTTAGTGCTCTATCATTTTCTCCTTCTTTGAAGAAAAGACCTTCCAGATGAACACTCCGTGGGACGTGTCTCATCGGGTATCCAAATTGATGACGAACCAATACCGGATGGTAGTTGATTCCTCCCTTAGTTCCTATAAGGGGTACGTTGGGGAAGTTTCCACAACGGTCAATGATCCTGATTCCATCATAAATCCTATTACACCAATCTATATCAGAGTTGGTAAGAGACATGATCTTCTGCGACCAGCGCAAGGCACTCTTGCAATCCCAAAAAGCAGCAGACTTAGGCAAATGGGAGATAAACTATTTGTAAAGCAGAGGTACACAACATGTGATCTCCCCTCCGCTGTACAAATTTCCTAAGTGTACAGAATGATATGCATCCGTGAGCAAAGTCGGTACAAGGTTTCCAATGAGAAAAACCTTAATGGAGTTAATGTCGACGAAGTTATTGATGTTGGAAAACAAAAATAACCCGTAGGTGAGCAAGACAAAGACGCTTTCAAAAGCAGTCACGTTCCTGATACTGGCGAAGTACATGGCTTTCTTTGTCAAGAACTAGGCTGGCAAACCTTGGATGCCACCCTTAGTAGTTAGGTGAGTCCTGACCTCAGACTCGTCCAAATGAATTGCTCTTACAATGGTCTGATTCTTTGGAATTTCTTCCAGTCCAGAAAATGGAGCTCGATCAGTAATGTGTAGATCAATCAGATGAGAATACTCCTCCAGAGTTGGTGCGAGCTGGTAATCCGGGAATGTAAAGCAGTGATAAACTGATCATAGAATTGAACGAGCGCGTCCATGATTCCCTCAATCACATGGACTCTTAGCAGAGGTAGCAAACCTCCGTATTTTGCTCTGAAAGCCTCTTGGTTTGTGATCATCCTCGCCAAACCTCTTAAATCCTCTAGCTTTGGAACCTTGAAGGTGTACTGATGGGTTCTTCTTCTACCGAAATCCATTAGCGTAATCCTTTTCTCTGATATTTGCAATCACAGTCTTAGTTTAATTTGAAAAATAGAGAGACTAGAAGAGAATTTTTTTTTAATGTTTTAATGTTTTTTTTAATGAATGCATGAATGCAGCACACAAAAACATAGGAAAAACATGGGGTCAAAGGGTCGTTGTCATGAAGTCAAGGCTCTACCCATCCCCAAAGGTTTATACTAGGGTGATTTTTGTACCTGTACTCATTATCATCAGCTCCTCCCAGGAAAGCAAAACAACAAGCGGATCACTAGCGAGTTGTAGAGCGATCTTAGAGTAAGTGCCATTCACCGAGAATAGATCACCAGCCTCAAATGAGGGTAGTATCGCGTGACTACTATTCCCGATAGTTTCCGCACTACAAAAGGGTTCGGCTCCTCAGCTTCTCAGACATCACAATCGGCCCATTATCTAGGTGAGAGAATGGGTTGCATTGGTCAGCCTCCACTGAGGTTGATGGTCGACCTCGTCGCCATCACTTATCTTAAGTGTATACTCGATCTTTCCACATGCGGCATCACACACATTCCCATTAGCAGAAAAATAAACATGTATAGCAATTAGGAAAAGCAGTATATATATTTGTCCTAATCCTCCTAGACCTTTAAAGCTATGAATCCTAAGTTCCTGACAGAAAATGGGTTCCTTGGCGGGATTACCATCCTGTGGTTTCATTCCAAATTAACGACGTTTTGACCTAAGATCCTAGTGACGTCAAGGTTTCAAGAGATAAGAGAAACAAAATGCCTTGAAAGGCGCCTTTTTTTGTGGTACCTCAGTCCAAGATTTCTACCTAGGATACGAGAAGAGAACAAGATCCCTAGATTCTCCCCAGCAGAGTCGCCATTTTTCTGTAGCGAGTGATATTTGGATGTGGTTGCGAAGCACGATCGCTCTAGTACTACAGTTCGATTCATTTTTTATCCTATTAAAGCTTATGAAGGAAGGGAAATAGATGTCTCCAACTAACCCTGCTTGCATACTGAGGTTAAACAGTCAAAACTGTTGGTTTACAGATGCTACAAAGATTCGGGGTCTCTCCTTGGTTATTTTTTCGAAAAGAGGTGTTTTAGGCTATCGGTTGAGATGTTAGGACGGATGTATGAAAGTATGGGATTTTGGGTTTTTGTTTAGTGTGCTCGCTAAGATTTTTCTTTTAATCTTATGCCTACGTATTCCCATTTACCGAAACAGGGAAATCAGAGCGATCGTAGTTCCTCCTATTCTATGGGAGGAAATGGTTGTTTTGGTGTCTTGTTCAAAGCCCAAGACGTGAAGCGAAAGGTGGTTTGTATCTTGTTCAAAGCCCAAGATGTGAAGCTGAAAGGTGTTGTCTTTAGAGAGAATTTGTCATCTCTAAAGGGGTTTGTTTGTCACAATTGTTGGGTGACTGACTGTAAAGGAGGATTACTTTAACCGGGATACGCGGATCCGGCAATGCCGTAATTTCCTTTATAGGGGATATTGACCTGAAGGAGAAGACTTTAACTCAGTTTAGAGCAATGCCATCTTTCCTTAGGAATTTCTCATACTAAAAGAGGGACAGTGGCATGGATATAGATGATTCAGAGGCTTGCCGCTTACAGCAATTAGATGAAGGGGAAAGAGTTGTTGAAGTTTGTGTACTGTGAACGAGGCACAACTTTGATGCTAAAAGGTTGATTGGACCAACCAGTGGTTTTCTTATACAAAGCCTAAGAGGAGGTTATTATGTGTCTCGTACAAAGCCTAAGAGAGAGGCTAAAAGGTTTTGAATTAACGAGGGAATCTTTTGGTATCTCGTATAAAGCCCGAGATGGAGGCTATTTGACTCAACAAGAGAGTTTTTTTGTATCTCGTACGAAGCCCGAGATGGAGGCTAAAGGGTGATTGACTCAACGAGGGAGTCTCTTATGTGTCTCGTACAAAGCCCGAGAGAGAGGCTAAACGTTGTTTGACTCCGCTGGGAAGGATCATTTGTACAAAGCCCAAGAGGAGGCTAGTATGACTGGAGAAGGATAATTATACAAAGCCTAAGAGGAGGCTATGGTTACCGTTTCAGTTGAGTGACAGGTCCAGTATACTGATTTTGTAAGAGAAAATCAGTTCTTATATGAGCAACACTGTACTCGAGGATTTGATTCGAGGATCTGGGTTATTCCTGTTCTTTAAGGAAGTGGGAAATCCGAAGGGTATTGAGACTGTCCAAGTCTACGGGCTTCCTTCATATTCTTGAAGGGGGTCACTTGAGAATGTCTTTGAGACTCAAGGAGATTAGACTGTCCGTGTCTAGAGTTTCATCTTTTGTACTATGCTTTGAGAAACAATAGTAGACTATTGGAAAGGAATGTTCTATGAAGATGACTAAGTTCTGTTCCTATACCTCTAGGAGGTCATCGGGACAATTTGTACGAAGCCCAAGAGGAGGCTGGAAACTTTTAAGAAGCCGATCGGTCCTTGTATGAAGCCCAAGAGAAGGCTATTATTCCCGGAGGAAGAGATCATTATACGAAGCCTAAGAGGAGGCTGTGAATACTTCTAAGAAGCCGTAGGGTCCTTGTACAACGCCCAAGAGGAGGCGGGGATGCTTTTAGGAAGCTTGTGGGTCCTCAAACCCTGAGAAATTCAAGACAGGCTATTCACAAGGAATAGATCGAGCCAGGAAAGTTCGAGAATTTGGAAGAAACTCAAGAGATGCCATTCACGGAGAAAAGATCATCTCTGGGGAATAGAGTTTCTTGACAAGTGCTTTTAAGAAGCCTGTGGGTCCCCAAACCCTGAGAAATTCAAGACATGCCATTCACCGAGAATAGATCAAGCCAGGAAAGTCCGAGAATTTGGAAGAAACTCAAGAGATGCCATTCACGGAGAAAAGATCATCTCTGGGGAGTAGAGTTTCTTTGACAACTTCTACAAGTGAAAGTCTATGAAAGGGTTCACCGAGAATGCTGCCTTTCATGTCTCCATATTGTTTAACCCCAAGAGGAGGGAAGACTGTGTCTGGTAATCCTATGGGGATCTAGTTTTGACTATTTAAGAGTGATCAACGGGCTTAATGCTAGACGTAGTTGCCGGGGAAACTCTAAATATCTATACTATTATTACACAGTTGATATGAGTTTATGAAAGAAGACTTACAGCGAAACAGACCCACAATACAATTATATGTATAAGAAAGCTGTAAATGAAAGCGTATAAACACTTACTCGATTGTAGAGCTTCCATGCTGTTTGGTTAGTTGTTCAACAAAGAAAGATTGAAAACAACAGTATATTCAAAATCAAAGGAGAAAGTGCTTTGAAAAAGAAAGATTTGGGGCTTACAGCTCAAGGAGAGGCCCAGGGTTTTATCAGTGAGCGCACTGTTTGAATTTGTACAGAGGGACTTATACAAGTGACTGAGGCCCAAAAATTATTTCCTGTACAAAGGGATGGGTCTTACACTCTCTCAAGAAGCCCAAAAGGTTTAAAGAAAAAGAGTGGGGCTTATAACACGATGGTAGGCCCAATTGATTTTTCCGTTTAAAATGGCGATCGCGCCGAGGTTTTCTTTTAACGCAGAGGGACTTATACGATAAGTGAGGCCCAAAATGTTTTGGTTAAAAGGGGATTGGGTCTTACACTCTATTAGAGGCCCAAAAGTTTTAAAGAAAAGAAATGGGTCTTACTACTCGAGGGTAGGCCCAGAAGGTTATTTTTCAAAAGGCGACGATCGCGCCGTTTGTTTTTTATGGTATCGGGACTTATACAATACACTGAGGCCCAAAAATGATTTGGTCAAAAAAAGGATTGGGTCTTACACTCTATTAGAGGCCCAAAAGTGTTTTGAAAATGATTTATAAGGGTTGAATTAATCCAAAAACCCTAATTTGTTTTCAAAATGTGTTTTAATTGAATAAAAATTCAATTAAAATGATCAAAATTGTTTAACATATGGAAAACAAATTATGACCTTGGATTAATGCTTTAAAAATTAAGTATTGACCTACAAAATAATTAGAAAGCATTAAGAGTTGCAAAATCAAGCTGGAAAAAATATTTTAAATGTCAAAAACAATTAAAACATTAATTCTTTGCAAAAATATCAATTATACAAAATAAATAATATTTTTGGGATTTTTTGGGAAAATAAAATATTTTAACATTTTTGTGAATTATTAAAAAAAGAATCAACTCAAAATCATTAAAACTCAGAGAGAAATTAATTTTTGAATCGATTAAATAAAATCACTAAATTCAAATATTCAAATATTCAAAAAATGGCGCCAAGAACACCCAAGAACACGCGCGTGTTCTGGGTTTGCCGAGATTTGCATTTTCTCTCCAATCTCACTGAATACTTGATCATATCATGCAATCCACATACCAATCAACTCGTTTCAACCTCACGATCATGTCTATGGTATTTAATTTCATTTAAATTAAACATATAACAAGAAATCATGAAAAATCCTCAAGAACCCTAATTTTTGCATGAAGGCTAGGATTTTTGATACACGATTCAAACAATGCAATTAATTGAGGGAAAACATTCCATGCATGATTATGAACATATGGCCAAATTATTGTGCAGCAAAAATTGCATGGATCATAGAGTTAGAAGAGCTCATGCTTACCACTTGCAGCTGGTGATCGTGATTTGTGTTGGAGGTGTTACAGCTAGGTTCCAATGATCTGGATAGCTTCCCTAGGTGCCATGGAGTGTGTATGAATGCTTGGAATGGATTAAATGGTTTGGAGCTGAAGATGGTACCTCAACTGGAAAACTGTCAAGAACTTGAGCAATTGGCTGGTGATTTTGTGAAATATGTGTTCCAGATGTTATGTGAGTGTTTGGATCACTTCTATATGATGTATGTGAGGCGTGTGAGTGATTGGTTTGATTGGAAATGCTTTCAAACTCAAAACCCGATAGTGACTTTCCTTAGAAGGCAAAATTGGAGTGAAAGAAGAGATTTTGAGGAAAGCATCTGTTTGATGGATTTGGTGTACTCAAAATGATCACAATTGAGCTCTATTTATAGTAGAGCAAGTTTGTTTTGGGATCCACAGTGAATGGCAACTGCAGCAGGTGTTTGTTCAATGTTGGCCAATGGAAATGCAAGTCTCCTCTAGCCATTGACTAGAGGTTAGGGCACAGGGTTGTGGTTCCCTTGGTCTTGGATAAGTCTTGACTGAATTCTGTTGAGAATGGCTCAGTCCATGCCACCTTGATGCTTCCATTGAATTCTTCAATCCAAAATTGGAGTCTTGTCCCTATTTTGGCCATTCTAGGTTCAACATGTTATTTCTTGTTCCAAAGACTTTGGAGGCTTGGCTCAGTGATTGTCCCCTTTAGATTCAATCCTCAGAGGTGTCCAAGTGGATAGGAGCATTTGGATTTGGCTGATTTTGGCAAATCGACCAAAAATGCAAAATCTTCCTTGCCTTGACAGATTTCAACAAGGCAACTTGCCAATGTCATATCTCATGACTCAAATTGAATTTGGTAATGTTCTTGGCCATTTTGGAAAGCCCTTACATGATACAACAACTATTTGAACATGTTTGGTTTTGATCTCTTTTGAATCCAAGTGAAAAATCCCCCTACATTTGGCAAAAAGTAGGGTAAAATCTGACTTAGTGAAATTTTCACTAAGTGTTGGAACAAAGTGACTTTTCTTGATTTTGATCACTCCATAACTCAAAATCCATGAGAAATTTGGACAAAGGTCAGTATGAAGCTTTTGTAGAGGGAAATGAGATCTACAAATCAAGCTTTGAATGGGGACCAATGGCCTTGTGGTTTAGGAGTTATGATCCTCCAAAGTTTGCACATTAGTGTCACTTTTTCCATAACTTAGAAATTTTTCTAAGTTTGTATGGTTACCCCTTTTACAAGTTATCCCACTTTCTTTGATTTTTCTTGATGAATGATGATTAAAATCATACATTAACATCATTTTATGGTTAAAAATCCATTTTGGTGAAAAATCTCAAAAAGTCAAAGTTGACTTTTGTGCACAGTTGACTTTTTATCAAATGAATTTCAAACTGTGCAATTCTTCATGAAATCATGTCCTTGACCTAAATCAAACTTGATGGACATGTTCCATAGGTGTCATAGGGTATATTGAATCATGTCTTAGGGCTTGGGAGCATGTCCTGGTCAAAAGTCAAAGTTACAGTTGACTTTCCTCGCAAAACCCTAATTGTGGTGCAGATGAAATTGAGACTTGTTGCTCAAGCTTCTTGGATTAATCCATTGTTCCAAATGGATCAATATAGTTCATTAGAGACCCTCAAACCCTCTCTTGAGGTCTTGGCTCATGATTTGCCCTAAAAGTCAACTTAGGGGTGAATCAGGTCAAAAAACCCTAATTCCTGATTTTTGTTGAATGCATCCCCTGAGGTCAAATTGACTTGATGATTGGGTCCATGAGGTTCCATGGAGTATATTAGGTTATGTTTTGGATCATTGGCTTGTGCCCAGATGAAAGATTTCCATCTAGAGGCCCTTGGCGACCAAAACCCTAATTTGGTGACACTGTCGATCTTGAAACTTGATCCACCTAGAAGGGAGCAGCCTTGTGCTTAATCCTTGAAGTGGGAGTCCTTTTGATCCATTGTGGATGTTTGAGAGGTTTAGACAAGTTGAAGATCATGTCATTCCTTGATTGATCCTTTGTCTAAGGCTCTGAGAGGGCTTGAAACCCTAATTCTTGATGGTAGTGAATGCTCAACAATCCTCGAGGAGATTGATGAGACATGAAAGTACATCCATATTGTGATGATGATTTGCACAATGATGGAAAATCTAAGTGGTCAAAATTTGGGGTATGACATTGAGCAAAAGGAATCTCAAGTCTCCTCTAGCCATTGAGTTGAGGTTAGGGCACAAGCCTATGGTCCTTTGATTTAGAGCTTATTCTTGACTCATTCAATTAGGAATGTGTCAGTCCATGCCACCTTGGTGTATCCATTAAATGCATTTCAACAAAATTGGAGTCTTGGAACCTTTTTATCCTTTTTAGGTTTGTTATGGCTAAGTGTAGATTCTTGGACTTTGGAGGCTTGGGGATTAGATCATTCTCCTTTTGTTTTATCCTCAGATGTGTCCAAATGGATTACAAGGCTTGGAGTTACTCAATTTTGCCAAATAGAGCAAAATGCAAAAATCTGCCTTGTCCAAGACAGTTGGAAATGGTGATTTTTAGGGATTCATATCTCCCTACTCAGGTTGAGTTATGGGAGGCTCTTGTGCTTTTTAGAAAGCCCTCATATGATAAAAAACATGTGTGATCATAGTTTGTTTTTAAACTATTTAGATCCCATTGAAAAATCCTCATGAACATTGATGTTCAAGGCTGGTAACTTAGGCAGATTTTCACTAAGTGTTGGAAAAAGTGTCATTTTCATGTTTTTGTCATTTTGATCACTCCATAACTTAAAATCCATAAAGAATTAGAGTTGGAGGTAGTTGAAGCTTTTGTAGAGTGTAGCAAGACCTACAAATCCAGCTTTGGATCACCTAAAATGGTTGCTTGGATCTCAAGTTATGGTCCTTGGAAGTTCGTATCAAAACCACTTTTATTCCATAACTTAGAAAAATTTTGGTTTCTCAAGGTTGCCCCTTTTGTAAGAAACCTCACTTTTCTTGATTTTATTGATGAATGATGATCAATATCATACATTAACATTGTTTTTGACTTGGGGGAACCATATTTGTGAAAAATTCCAAAAAGTCAAACTTGATTTTGTGCACAATTGACTTTTTATTGGATGAAATCCAAACTGTGCGATCCTTTGTGAAATCAAGTCCTTGATCTAAATCAAACCTAATGGATGGATTCCATAGGTGTTATAGGGTGTATTGAATCATGTCCCAAGGTTTAGGAGCATGTCTTGGTCAAAAGTCAAAGATACATTTGACTTTTTCCTTAAAACCCTAATTGTGGTCTTGGTGAAATTGAAACTTGTGAATCAAGACTCTTGGGTCAATCCATTGTTGTAAATGGATCAATGTGGTGTATTGGAGGCCCTCAAATCATGTCTTGAGGTCTTGGCTCATTCTTTGTCCCAAAAGTCAACTTAGGGGTGAATTAGGTCAAGAAACCCTAATTCCTGAATTTTTTGGCACATGCATCCCCTGAGGATAAATTGACTTGATGATTGGGTCCATGAGGTCCCTTGGAGTGTCTTAGGTTGTGTTTTGAAGCATTGGCTCATGCCCAGATGAAATTTTTTCATCTGGAGGCCTTGGTCGACCAAAACCCTAATTTGTTGACACTGGCGATCTCGAGGCTTGATCCACTCAGAATGTTGCAACTTTGTGCTTGATTCTTGACGTGGGAGTCCTCATGATCCTTTATAGGTGTTTGAGAGGTTAGACAAGTTGAAGATCATGTCATTTCTGGATTGATCCTTTGTCTAAGTGCTCTAAGAGGGCTTGTGTAATACCCCAAAATTTGCTCTCCCCTTTTGTCATCATAGCATGGCATTATCATTTATCACATCATATCCACCTCATTAACATTACATTGCATTTAACATAGAAAAATGAAGCATGGCATCCTTCTTACCATCAGGGCATGTGGTCAGGTGGGAGGTGGACAATCAAGGAATCATTCAAAGCACAAAAAGGTCAATCAAGTTGGCTCTAGGCAAGCCAAGAGGTCTCTCATGTCTCATACTATCTCAGTTGATCATCCACAACCTCAAGGATAAGAGATACAATAGGAGATTGAGGCATTACATCCTACACTATGCAAGAAGTCCAAAAATTGAAGGAAAATCCTCAAAAGAGATAGCTCATTGATTCAAAATCATCCTCAAGCGGCATTTCTCATCATCCTTTAAGAGGATACACAACATACTCTGAGGAATTTGGATTTGAAGACTGCACATTTTTCTCCTAGGAGGTGGGCACCAAAACTAGGGTTTCCCATTAAATCAGGGAATCTTTGATTTTTTGGACAAAACTTGATGTCATGATATTCTACATGTTCTTAAGTGTATGTGTATGGAAAAGTGCCTCTCAATTGGTTTTGGAAGTGTTTCAATTGGAAGAAAGATAAAAAATCAGGGAATTTGGGGCCAAGTCAAATAATCAGAGGAAAAAGTCAACTCTTGACTTTTTGAGCCCAAAATCATGAAATTCATGTTACATATGTCCAATGTACAAAATTTGGTCAAGAAACTCCAAAGGAATCATGAAAAAATCAAGATTTGGAAAGTTGCCATTTTTGGATGAAGTAGGGTTACTAAAAATAGCAAGTTTTGGCCGTTTTGCATCAGAATTGGAACCAAGGCCATTCAAAATTGAAGCACCAAATGAAAATTCCACTCTGCCTCAATGAAAGGCCTTGCTTTGAGCTTCAAATCCATGGGTAGAACATCTCCATTGGATAAAAATTGAGTGAGATATGATTGACCAAAGTTTGAGCAAAGTAGGTTCAAAACTAGGTCATGACCAAGGATTTTCAAGTCACGCGCATGTCATTTTCACAAACACATGGTGGGCCAGATGTTTTGACTTATTACTCATGGTTAGAGGCCTCAAGTGAAAAATCTTTCAACATGGAATTTGTTCATCTATGTGAGATCTTCAAGATTGATGTTCATGGTTTTTTTATTTGATCAAAGGATGAGAAGTTGTAATGGCTCAAAGTATGGTCTATGCAACTGAAATTTGACTAGGTCACAACCAAGTCATGCCACACATGCGCGCATTCTGCAGCATTTTAAGCCTGTCTTGAGTTCCTATGTTTGAAGCTCATTTTCAATATGTTGCAAGTCTCATTTTCACTTCTTTTCAACATCAAAGTTGTTGTACCATGTACACACTTTGAAATGGTACCAAGATCACTCATGTCCATGGCTTGAAGAGAGAGATATCCATGCGCAAACTTCACCATTTCCAACTGAGGAATCACATCAGAGTTAGCAGTTTGGTTCAGACATTCATCAAACAATCCATGAACTTTATTTCCACATTTGGTCAAGCACATATCACCTACACAATGTTTAACATCACGTGCCTTGCATGAAAATAGAGAGAACAACTTGTTGAGCAAGTTTCTGCCACAACAACCTTACCATTCCAAGCTTCACTCTTCATTCCACCATAACTGTCGTGAACATTCCCACACCACACCACAACCATCAATGACTCGCCCCTAACTAACTTAACTCAGTTAGTTAGGGTGCACTCAGTTAACCAAGCATTGACTCACTTAACTGACTCACTAAACCATGGTTAACTCACATTATAAATAGAAATCTCACCTCTAATTTGAGTCTCAGCTTCATTCTTCTCATTTCACTGCCAAATACTCTCTAATTTTCTCTCTGATTCTCCCACTCTTTTTCATCAAATCTCTCCATTGCACGAGTTCATCATTCTCTTCTAATTCCACCTTCAAGTTTCATCTTCAATCATCTCTGAACTTGAAGCAGCTTTGGATTGTTGAAGTAAGCACTGCAAATCCATCTCCATTATCACTCTACAGAGTTTGAAAGCCTTTATTTGGCCAAGTGAAGATTGTAGAAGAGACAAGACCTCTGGTTTTCTGAAGAACACTTCAAAGTTTCAAAACTTCAGGTACGAATCTCCACCATTATAGACCTAATGTGAAGTTGTTTCCAGGTTCTTGAGGCTTCTTACAAGCTCAAGAACTTGTCCGGTTAGTTGATAGGCCTTTAGAGGTATAGTGCACAACTTAGGGCTTGCTTTAATCTCCTCTGTTTTCTCTGTGTGTGATTGTTATGTGGAAAATGATGTTAGGTTCACGATGTGCATAGCGTAAGCTTCATTTTGATACCACATTTGTGCATTTTGGTGAGAATTGAGGTTGCAGACGGTGGAGGTGTGACCGGAGAAGGTGACCGGAGGTCATCTCCGGCCGGTGATCTTGGATGCTAGGGTTTTGGTGTGTTTTAATCGTGTCCGTTGATTTTTCATCATCGTGTGGCCACAGTGGTGCCAGCGCATTAAAATAAGCATGCCTTGCACGTGTTTTATTTTTTAATCAGAGTGACATGCGTGTGGTGTAGTGCATGGTATGGAGTGTGGTCCTTCACGTGTGTGCCTTGGATTTAATTACTTTGACTTTTGTGTTGACCTGACTTGAATCAATGGTGATGATTGATTGACTTTTGTTTGACTGAGTGTGCATGGTTGACAGTGTGGATTGCGTTCTGAATGTGGATTGGACCGTTGCTAATTACGCCCCCTGTATTGAAGCCCAATGATTTTGAACTGCAAATTTGCTATGCATGCACCCCCTTCCTTAGTTCCATTTCATTTTATTTCTCATTTTCGCTACACGTTTCATAATTAATTTTTAAAAATACCAAAACATATTGGAAAATTCTACAAAAATTCATGTGTATTCTTAAAACATTTAGGAAATTTTTCATGATTTTATTTTCTGATTTTATGACCTTTTTACCCCTGTTCCATAATTTTCTTTGAATTTCCATTTGTGTGCTTTCTAATTGTGATACTTGAATTTGTTTAATTTTGTTCTTGCTCATTACCAACTGTTTTGACATGATTCTTTTTGCATTGATTCACTAATACATTGAAGCATGTTAGATGGTTTTTGTTTGATTTTTTAGGTCACTTTATTACATGTCTTGATGCCTATATTTGTACCATTTTGCATGATGTTTCAATTTGACCTAATTGCTTTGTTTGAAGTCATTTTGCTTTGAATTTTGATATGCTATTTTGATATGTGATTCATCTCTGATTAGTGAACTCCAATACCATGTTTTCATAATTTTCATGAGGACATTTGATTTTTGCTTGATGCATTTCATTTAAGGCATTATGACATGTTATATCATTGTAATCTTTAGTGCATGTTTGCATGAATTCTTTTGTGCATATTTGTATGAGCATTTGCATAGTTGTGTGAGCCATTCATATGATATTATAGGTCTTTGATACACATTATAGGTCATCTTTACATGTTCATTTCAATTTGAACTTTGTGCATCATTAACATGTATTGTTTGCACTTTCTTTTTGAGTTTTCATCTCACTTCTTCTTCTATTACTTCTTGAATGTCTTGATGGTTGATTCATGGATACTTTTGAGATGTGCATAAACTATTTTTCCATTTAGTTTCAATTCTGGTTGTTGATTTACATGTTCCATTTATGCATGTCCTCTTCATTTCTTTCCATCTTTCATCTACCCCTTCTTCTTGTAACATGTTTAAATGCTAATGGGTGATGGTGGTTGCTTATTCACTTGCACTTGTATGATAATAACCATTGGTTGTCCATATGATGTACATTCTGATTGTGGCTCTAGGATTTGGTTTCTCATTTAATTCTTTTTGAGTTTTATGATGCGTTACATGTTCTTTTACTTCTTATACTTCTTATACATGTTTACTAACCATGTAGGGGCTTTGGTAAGTTTCAATTGAGTGTGGATAAGGAATCCACATTCAACTTCTATCCTTTCTTTTTTACAATTCCATTTTGTGTTTTGTTAAGCACTTATGTGCTTTCTTTTAATAACTCATCACTTTCCCCTTGTGAATTACAATTCATCTTCTACTTTAGAAGTGAATTGTTTAATTCATTCTTTCTTTAGACTTTAGGTTGAAACCTCACAAACTTTAGGATCACTCCCTTAACTAATCAATTAGGATTGAGTCTTAGTCCATATAGATTTTTACCTTTACCCTCTCTTGAGTCTTTCATCTTCTCATCTCAAAGAAAATTCAAAACATATAATAAAGGTAGGCATTTATTGCATTTAGGCCTTTCATATAAAGAAAAGATTATAAGGGGTCTTCTCTTGTAATCTTAGAATGTGTAGCATATAGCCCATCTTGGGTCAATGTGTTAAACATTTGATCTTGTATGAGGGACTTAAATGCAATACTTGTTGAAGGTGCAAATAATAAAAAACACTTCTTCATTTCTTAATCAACAAAAACACTTAATAAACACAAGTATGCTAGTGTGTTTGAACCTTGACAATTGGAACTAAGTGTGGGGGTCTTTTCCACTCTTAGTGTGCTTTCTTATCCATTCCATCTTGGGATGTGAGAATGTACACATTCCAATGACTAAGATTCAGATACACTGTCATATGCAAATAAATGAAAAAAACTTCTAAAAGGCAAAAACAAACAATAACGTCTTTCCTTCGGGAATTCTTTTCTCATCTCATTCATTCTCAACGCACGAACGCGCTTCTACTCGTTCTCTTGCAAGACGGTAACGCACTCGGACCAGCGAGCCTGCAACACCTGAGCTAGAATGTAAGCCGTTCTCTAAAAAACACAAACAATTCATCCCTAGTGAGGGGAACTACGTCGCTCTGATTCTCATGTTCCCGATGAGATACGTAGGCAGTGGGGTAGGGCCCGTGCGAGCACTTTTTTTATTTTCCCTACATTTGTTCCTTTTTCTCTCTCTTTTTCCTTTTCCTTTTCCAGTTCTCTTTTCGTTCCTTTTCCAGTATTCTTTTCTATCACCCTTTGATCGAGACAAGCAAGCGTGGATCCCATCGGGTACGATGGACGCGAGGGGGTGCTAATACCTTCCTCTCGCGTAACCGACTCCCGAACCCATTTCTCTTGGTCGTGAGACCATGCTTTTCCTTTCTCTCAGGTTTACGCGGTGTTTCCTTTCCCTCTCTTGGGATAAATACACATTGCTGGCGACTCTGTTTCGGTGCCACTTTCGCGTTTGTACTGGGATGAAAATCCCGGGAGCGACAGCTGGCGACTCTGCTGGGGACTTGATTTTGACCTATTGCAGGTCCATCCCTAAGCGAGTCAATCCTAGCGCTTGTCTGCTTTTCTTTCATTGGGTGTTTACTGTTGTGTTGTATTTACTGTTTTATTGTATGGTTATTTACTGCTTTACTGTACATTACTGTATTTACCGTATTTTAGCATTTTCATTTCATATGATATATTATGCTATACTGGACTGTGTTGTTTTCTGTTTGGCGGGCGGGATTTCTGAGAGATAAGCCCATTACACAGGCTTGAGTATACACTTAGAATTAGAGTGGAGAGTAGTGGGACCTACGTGCCGTTTGGAGTGCGATGGGTGTTCACGAAATTCACAGCTAGACGAGGCTATCTTGGGACACGTCGTGGCATACGCATCTTGCGTATTCCAGGATGTAGATCTAGAGAGCTGTCGACTCTAGTGACCGATCATGAGGACCTTAGTGGAAATATCCCTCTTTAGTGGTGACAATGGCAGACCACATTCTGTGGCAAACCCATTCGCACCCGAGGGCCCACTTTGGAACTTGCATAGGATGACTTTTATTTTCTAAGGGGAGTCAGTGGACGACCTCTTTGATTGGCATAGCATTGTATCCTACGGGCTGAATGTGCTATTGCTTCTCAAACCTCCGAAGCTGACAAGCCTTATTTTCTAAGAACCACATGTGAGCATGGGCGGGATGTTTACAGGTTTGCAGGAAACCCAGCCTCCTACCTACCTTACTCGTGATTCTATGATGATTTCAGACATTGTATCCTATGACAGTGATTTAAGTGTTCATCTCAGATATTGCCAGATTCAGTACAGAGACACAGTGCACACAGTTCAATACAGACACCGACACTTGATTACCTGATCACATGCCCTTTTGCATTGCATTATCATATCATAACAGTTATGTTTGTCATTTTCAGGCGCATAATACATTTCTGATTCCAATCCATGGGTTCAACAGAGATCGTCGCCGAGAGAAAGAACAATGTGTCTTACAAGTTTCCAGATCCTGTCTTGGATTCATTGCTCAAAGTTATAGATATGGCTGGTCCGGGTATTCTTGATAGATTTCAGAAGAGCTACGGGAATTTGGTTGGGATGGTCCGTACAATCACCAAGTATGAGCATGATGCTTTGCACACTCTGCTGCAGTTCTACGAGCCTTCGTTGAGGTGCTTTCTTTTTTCAGATTACATTTTGATGCCAACACTGGAAGAATTCTCATTTATTTTGGGAATTCCGATCACGTCGGCAATACCATTCTTCTCTGGTAGTTCTCCCAGCGTAAAAGAAATTGCTGCTGCTTTACAAATGGATCAGACATTGATAAAGAGTGGTGTGAGCAGTAAAAATGGAGTTAGCGGATTTCATTTAGAATTTCTGGCTGGACAGGCCCAAGAGGCTGCAAGTGCTAAAAATTGGACGGTTTACAATTCCATTCTGGCTCTCTGCATATATGGCCTAGTTTTCTTTCCCAATCAGCAAGACTTTGTGGATATGCAAGCGACAAGGGTTTTCGTTCTTAAAAATCCAGTCCCTACTTTGTTAGGAGATTTTTATCATTCCGTGCACTATAAGAATGAGAAAAGGAGGGGAGGATCTGTTAGTTGTTGTACTCCACTGCTGAGTCATTGGTTTTTCAAACATTTGCCTCAGACAGGTGCCTTTGTGGAAACCAAAGATGTGGCGAAATGGTCTAAACGATTGATGAGTTTAACTGCTGATAACATTGTATGGTTTGATCACCGGTTGTTGAGAATAGAGCTTGTCACAAGATGCGGAAATTTTCCAAATGTGCCTTTGATTGGCAGAAAAGGAGGGATCAATTATAATCCAGTTTTGGCCATCCGACAGTTTGGGTATGCTTCCAGATATCCTCCTACAGAGCAAGATGTGGAAGAATCTTTATTCTTTACAGGAACTAAAGATGCGAAGGTGGTAGAAGTAGTGAATGCTTGGAAAGATAAGCACAAAATTGGAAAAGCAGTTTTTGGAAAAGGAGATTGTAGATCTTATCCTGAATATGACAGGTGGATTGAAACGAAAGTAAAGGAATTGCTTTTACCCTTTTCAAGGGGACCTCTTTTATGTGCAGTACAGCCAGAACAACCCACTATGGTGGCTATTGAAGAATGTGAGAAGTGGAAGAAAATGGTCAGAGAGTTGCAGATAGAGAATTCTGGAATGAGCAGATGCCTTCAGAAAGCTCTAGCTGACAACAAAGAATTGGAAAAGAGAGCCTTGAAAGCGGAAAAAACCTTGGCTGACAAAGAGGAAGATTTTGATGACCGAGCTCGGTACTTTCGGAAACTTACTTTGGGAGCAGATGACACTAGTCAGGCTCACAAGATTACAAAACAGGCTTTAGCCCGAAGCAAGGATTCATTAGCTCAACTTCGTCAAGCTTGGGATGAAGTCAGAATTGAAAATGCCGAGTTAAAGGATCAGTCGAAGACTAAAGACGAGGAGCTTAAAAAGGCACATGAGCAGAGGAGAAAGTATCGGGAAAGTCTCGATAAAAGTCAAGAACAGTTAGAAGAAGCTAGAAGCCAGTTGAAGAATACCAAGAAAGAGCTTGAAGAAGTCATGATAGAAAGGGAGATACTCAAGACGCAAGCCGGCATAAAGAGACACAAAGGAGTGTGTGATGACGAAGCTCTGATGCTGCATATGGGTTCTTTAACTGAAGCTCTTGAGAAAAGGGATGTCTTGATCAAAGAGATGATTGAAAAGCCGAATCACCAGCGTACCCGTATACTTTTTGAGGAGATCAAATACTCAAGTGATAAGCTGAAGGGTGTGGAATTGTCAGACTGATGTTCTTTTCCTTATATTTTGTTATTAATGGTTACCATCAGGCTTGTTGATGGATCCATTTTTCCTTGTATTGCATTTGCGGATGAATCTTTCTTAAATGTACTTGAATATTTTATTGAATGAGTATGAGCAGTTTTATTCAGGATTATTCCTTATCAGATAGCTGCACACAAGCACATGACCACGACACGTCTCTTTATATCACAATTTCTGGTCTTCAGATTTCTGTGGTTGGATTGGAATCAGGGTATAAAGCACCTCGGAAATGACAAACATGGCAGTGCATGGCATTGCATATCATTTTGCATTTTTGTTACTTGCTTTTCAGGTACTCGTTGCGGGGTCTCTAACCTTTATTTGGTTTCAGGCAGTATAGCGGAGAGTCATATTCACCGATATTCGACGCGAAGGAATCAAGTAAGAATCATGGATCAAGTGCAAAGTGATTTGGCGGAAATGAGGGCGCGTATGGACCAGTTCATGACCCTCATGACTGGCATGGCGCAAAATCAGGAGAGACTGAGGCTTCTGGTAGAGCGTCCCGACAATGGGCCCGAAGGTGATCATCATGACAATTCACAGGGACATGGCATTCCTCCTCCCGGTGGCAACCCTCCTCCTGGTGGTAACAATCGGGGTAATGGAAATGGTAGGCATGCTGGTGTTACTCTTGAAGATACTCTGGAAGACCAATTTACTCTACTAGATGCTGATGTGGGTAATCAAGGTGATCGAAGGTATGAGGAGTTAGCAGAAAAGATCAGGGCCATAGAATGCAAGAACTCTATGGGTATTGATGTTACCAGCTTGGGGCTGGTCTCAGGAGTCAGAATTCCCCCTAAATTCAAACCTCCCACTTTTGATAAGTATCACGGCAATGCGTGTCCCCAAACGCATCTTCAAGCTTACTTTGGGAAGATTTCAGCCCATACGGATGACGAGAAGCTATGGATGCACTATTTTCAGGACAGTCTGGCTGGGGCATCCTTGACCTGGTACATGAAGTTGAATAGAGCTGCTGTGAAGAATTGGAAAGATCTGGCAGAAGCGTTCCTGAAGCAATACCAGTATAATATCGACATGGCGCCCAACCGCACCCAACTGCAGGGATTGTCCCAGAATGCCAAGGAGAGTTTCAAAGAATATGCACAGAGGTGGAGGGAAATGGCTGCCCAGGTCCAACCTCCCTTGTCAGACAGAGAAATGGCAGATATGTTCATGGGCACCTTGCAAGGGGCCTATCTTGACAGATTAGCTGCTTGTCCGTCGACTGGATTTGCTGATATTGTGATTGCGGGAGAAAGAATAGAAAGTCTGTTAAAGCTTGGAAAGATCCAGGATGTGAGTGGGGCTGGCTCTTTGGGGACGAAGAAACCGTTCGCTAGTAACCAGAAAAGACGAGAAGGTGATACGAATGCTGTGTTTAGAGGACGAGGCAGAGGGCGTTCTCGGGCTTATTATCAGGTAGATGCTGTGACAATCCCCACACCGTCTGTTCAGAAACCACAACCCCAACAACAAGTTCAACAGCAACAACCTTTTTTCCAGCAAAGGTCTAGACAGAGGGATCGTAAGATGGATCCTCTCCCTATGACTTATGCCGCGCTGTTGCCCCGGCTACTCGAGTTAAAGTTGGTAGAACTCCGTACTATGAAAGCTCCGGTTGCTGGAAGCCTGCCACCTAACTTCGATGCTAATGCTCGTTGTGAGTTCCACTCAGGTGCTCAGGGGCACTCCATTGAAAAATGCTGGGCTTTCCATCATAAAGTACAAGATTTGATTGATGCTAAAGCCATCAATTTCTCTCCCGCTCCTAATATTACTCAGCATCCCATGCCTGATCATAGTGCAGCAAATGTGTACGCTATTGAAGATGGGAGGAGATTGAATTTGGTGTCAGACGTTCATCAAGTGAAAACTTCTTTGTTGGTTGTGAAAGATCGTTTATTGAAGGGACAGGTGTTCCCGGGCTGTAGTCAGGACTGCTCTGAGTGTATGAATCAGGAGAACGGCTGTGATAAGTTGAAGATGGGTTTACAGAATCTGATCGATGAAGAATGTCTACAGTTTGACAGAGTCGTGAAAGACACTGATGAGATATCAACCGTGACCATCTATTACACTCCCGCTGAGATTCAAATGCCGGTCAATGCAGTTCCCGTGGCGAGTGTTGCGCCAGAAGGGCCCAGTCCTGTCACTATCACGGTGCCAGGACCAATTCCGTTCACGTCTACGAAGGCTATCCCATGGCACTATGGGGCAGATGTATATTACGAAGGTAAAAAGCAGGAAGTTGAGTCGTCAGTCAGCCCAAATATTGATAACGTAGGGGGTGTAGGGGGTTTTACAAGGAGTGGAAGGTTGTTCGCTCCCCCAACCTTGAGAAGTGATAAAGAGGCAGAAGCCGCAGCAAAGGCTAAAGGTAAACAGGTGGTTGAAAGTGCGCCTACACCTGAAGCAGAGACAAAGATTACTTTTGATAAGGAAATGGAAGAATTTATGAAGATAATCAAGAAAAGCGATTATAAGATTGTGGACCAACTGAATCAGACCCCTTCAAAGATTTCAATCTTGTCACTATTGATGTGCTCTGATGCGCACCGGCAGGCGTTGTTGAAAGTGTTGAAGAGTGCGTACGTGCCACAAGAAATTACTGTTAATCAGCTCGAGGGCGTAATCTCCAATGTTAATGTTAGCCATGGCTTGGGCTTTACAAGTAGAGATTTGACTGTTGAAGGAAGAAACCATAATAAGGCTTTGCATATCACGATGGAGTGTAAGGGCGCAGTGTTATCTCATGTACTGGTAGACACTGGTTCATCACTCAATGTCTTGCCCAAGAAGGCATTAATGAAGCTGGAAGTTGACGGTTTGATCTTAAGGCCTAGTGAATTGGTGGTCAGAGCATTCGATGGAACTAGACGATCTGTGTTTGGTGAGGTGGAATTGCCCGTACAAATTGGACCACAGGTATTCAAATCCACGTTCCATGTAATGGACATACAACCTGCATATAGCTGCCTATTGGGACGCCCTTGGATTCACGGAGCCGGGGCTGTTACTTCTACTCTACATCAAAAGCTGAAGTATGAGTTTGAAGGGCAGGTTGTGACAGTGTGTGGGGAGGAAGACATCTTTGTGAGTCACTTGTCCACATTCAAGTACATTGAAATGGATGGGGAAATTCATGAGATGCTGTGCCAATCATTTGAAGCAGTCAATATTGACGATGCACCTGAGTCTTCTTCTGTACCAGTTGGGGCTGGTACCTCCATTTCATCTTACAAACAAGCTGTCGAAGTCGTCAGGGCAGGCAACGCCCAAGGTTGGGGCAGGTTGATAGAGACCCCAATGAAGGAAGACAAATTTGGTATTGGTTATCATCCCTCTACAACTTCAGATGCGGGGAGCAGGGGACCCATTACTTTCAATAGTGGGGGAATTATCTACACGGACCAGTCTTGTGCAGCCACAGAGGATAGTGTTGACAGTAATTGTGACCTGGACAACTGGGTACGCCCTCATGTTCCGGGACAACAAGTGCAGAACTGGTTCGTTGAAGAAGTCATCCGGGTTACTCTTCAGACAGAGTAATTTTTCTTGGTTTTTTCTAACCATAATGCATGACAAAATCTTGCGCTCTGCCCAAGGCGTATAGATTCATTTGTAGGGCCACCATGGTTGCATTTGCAATGTTTAATCATTAATAAAGGACGTTTTGCAATCAAATTTTGTTCTCTGTCTTTCAGTTTTTTATTTTTGCACAAAAAATATAAAATGGCAATGTTTCATTTTCTTTTGTTTTGCTTAAAAATAAATTCTAAAATAAGGCATGAACCCGTTCATGCAGACTTGATCCTCCGGATACCACTGATAACGATTTTGATATGGCCATGTATGACTTTGACAATCCGATTTATCAAGCCGAAGAAGGGGATGAGAAAGATTGTGAACTCCCTGAAGAACTGGCCAGATTGTTGAAACAGGAGGAAAGGGTCATCCAGCCTCATCAGGAGACTGTAGAAATCATCAATATTGGTACCAAGGACGCCAAAAAAGAGATCAGGATTGGTGCCAGCTTGCAAGCAGATGTGAAGCAAACTTTGACGGAAATGTTGCGCGAGTATGTTGACATCTTCGCCTGGTCGTATCAAGACATGCCGGGGTTGGATACAGATATTGTTGTGCACAGGCTGCCATTAAGAGAAGAATGTCCGCCAGTCAAGCAGAAACTTCGTCGGACTCACCCCGACATGGCTTTAAAGATTAAGGAGGAAGTCCAGAAGCAGTGGGATGCTGGGTTTCTTGCTGTGACAAAGTATCCTCCATGGGTAACCAACATCGTGCCAGTACCGAAGAAAGATGGAAAAGTGAGAATGTGTGTGGATTATCGAGATCTTAATAAAGCTAGCCCGAAAGATGATTTTCCACTACCTCATATTGATGTGCTGGTCGATAATACAGCTCAGTTTTCAGTGTTCTCATTTATGGACGGTTTCTCCGGGTACAACCAGATCAAGATGGCACCTGAAGACATGGAGAAGACCACGTTCATTACTCCGTGGGGTACATATTGTTATAAAGTAATGCCTTTTGGGTTGAAAAACGCAGGGGCAACGTACCAGCGGGCGATGGTGACATTGTTTCATGACTTGATTCATAAGGAGATCGAATGTTATGTAGATGATATGATTGCCAAGTCGAGAACAGAAGAGGAACATCTGATTAACCTGAAAAAGCTATTTGAAAGGTTGAGAAAGTTTCGTCTGAGATTAAATCCAAACAAGTGCACGTTTGGGGTGCGTTCTGGAAAGTTACTGGGTTTCATTGTGAGCGAAAGAGGAATCGAGGTTGATCCTGCCAAGGTGAAAGCAATACAAGAAATGCCTGAACCGAGAACAGAAAAAGAGGTTCGTGGTTTCTTGGGTAGATTGAACTACATTGCAAGGTTCATATCTCACCTAACAGCCACGTGTGAACCAATATTTAAATTGTTAAGGAAAGATCAAACGGTCAGGTGGAATGACGATTGCCAATTGGCATTCGATAAGATAAAAGAATACTTGCAGGAACCTCCGATTTTAATGCCTCCAGTTGAAGGGAGACCGCTGATAATGTATCTGACAGTGCTTGAAGGTTCCATGGGTTGTGTTCTCGGTCAACATGACGAGACAGGTAGGAAGGAGCATGCTATTTACTACCTGAGCAAAAAGTTCAATGATTGTGAGTCCCGATACTCAATGCTTGAAAAGACATGCTGTGCGCTTGCATGGGCCGCTAAGCGATTGAGGCAATATATGGTTAGGCACACGACCTTGTTGATTTCGAAAATGGATCCTATCAAGTATATTTTCGAGAAACCAGCATTGACAGGCAGAGTTGCACGGTGGCAAATGGTCTTGACAGAGTATGACATTCAGTACACTTCACAAAAGGCCATCAAAGGAAGTATCTTGTCCGATTATCTTGCGCAACAGCCAATGGATGATTACCAACCCATGAAGTTTGACTTCCCTGATGAGGACATCATGTTTCTCAAAGCTAAAGACTGTGAGGAACCACTTCCGGAGGAGGGGCCAGACCCTGAATCCAAATGGAGTCTGATGTTTGATGGGGCTGTCAATATGAATGGGTGCGGAGTTGGAGCAGTTCTTATCACGCCGGAAGGTGTTCATATGCCGTTCACTGCCCGAATAACTTTCGGATGCACCAACAATGAAGCAGAGTACGAAGCTTGTATAATGGGGATCGAGGAGGCGATTAATCTACGGATTAAAACCCTTGATATATTCGGTGATTCAGCTTTGGTAATCAATCAAGTGAAAGGGAGTTGGTACACGCACCAAGCAAATCTAGTGCCGTATAGAGATTATACGAGGAGATTGCTGACATTTTTCACAACAGTGAAACTGTACCACATTCCTCGAGATGAGAATAGGTTCGCTGATGCCTTGGCCACTTTGTCTTCCATGATCAAAGTGCAAGGATGGAATCATGTACCTAAGATTGAGGTATCCCGCCTTGACAGACCAGCATTTGTGTTTGCGGTAGATGCAACGTCTGATGACAAGCCATGGTTTCATGACATTAAGTGTTTCTTGAAAAGTCAAGAGTACCCGTCCGGGGCATCGTCCAAAGATAGGAAGACGTTGAGAAGGTTAGCTGGTAGTTTCTTCCTGAACAAAGATGGCGTGCTGTATAAAAGAAATTTTGACACGGTCCTGCTTAGATGTGTGGATAGACATGAAGCAGACTTGTTGATGATTGAAGTGCACGAAGGCTCTTTCGGTACCCATGCCGGAGGGCAGGCAATGGCTAAAAAGTTGTTAAGGTCGGGATATTATTGGTTGACTATGGAGTCAGATTGTTGCAAATATGCCCGCAAATGCCATAAATGCCAGATCTATGCAGACAAGGTGCATGTGCCTCCAAATCCGTTGAGCATCATGTCGTCGCCTTGGCCGTTTGCCATGTGGGGCATTGATATGATCGGAAAGATTGAGCCCACAGCTTCCAATGGTCATCGTTTCATCTTGGTGGCAATTGATTACTTCACCAAATGGGTTGAAGCTGCATCATATGCCAATGTTACAAAGCAAGTGGTCGCTCGTTTCTTAAAACGGGATATCATTTGCCGATATGGAGTTCCCGAAAGAATCATTACTGATAATGGTTCTAATTTGAACAATAAGATGATGGCTGAGTTATGCCGGGACTTCAAAATCGAACATCACAATTCTTCTCCGTACCGCCCAAAGATGAATGGCGCGGTCGAAGCGGCCAACAAAAATATCAAGAAGATTGTACAGAAGATGGTTGTCACGTACAAAGATTGGCATGAGATGTTACCATTTGCTTTGCATGGGTATCGAACGTCGGTACGCACGTCCACTGGGGCAACCCCATTCTCACTTGTATATGGTATGGAGGCAGTGCTACCGGTTGAAGTAGAGATTCCGTCCCTCAGAGTTATGATGGATGTTAAGCTAGATGAAGCTGAATGGGTACGAGCCAGATTTGATCAGCTGAGCCTTATTGAGGAAAAGCGATTGGCGGCTGTATGTCATGGGCAACTATATCAGCGCAGAATGAAACAGGCATTTGACCAAAAGGTGCGTCCTCGGGTTTACAAAGTCGGAGATGTGGTACTCAAAAGGATCCTTCCTCCCAATACAGACCACAGGGGCAAATGGACTCCTAATTATGAAGGTCCATTCGTGGTTAAAAAGGTCTTTTCGGGCGGAGCTTTATTGCTTACAACCATGGATGGCGAAGACTTTTCATCCCCTGTCAACTCGGACGTAGTCAAAAAATACTTCGCATGAATAGACCCGCTGGATAATAAAAATAAAAAATCCAGGCAAAAAAGGGCATCCCGGCGAACCAAAAACAGAATAAGGTTCGGGCAAAAATTAGGGATATAATTGAAAAAATTTTGTACACCCGGTAAGTTGAAAACCCGAAAGGGCAACTTAGGCAAAAAAGGGTATCCTGGTGGATCGAAAACCTGAAAGGGCGGTCCACACAAAAGAGGGATTTAAGCGAATGACTGCAGTCTGAGTTATCTGTACCCCATTATCGTTTGAACAACTGACGTTCTGAAGGATAGGAATCGGTCTGATCATTCCTCAGAAGGCAAGGTCGGGGAGTTTTGAAGACATACTGGTCATAACAGAATGGAAACTCAGTGGAATTCCGTTTTCACATTGCCATTAGGATAGTTTCTTTTCTCAATTTTCAGCGATCACCTCTTTCCAGGGATTGCTTCCAGATGTAATTGCCTATTCTGGGCTCTCAGTCAATAAATTGAATTTCAGTAAAAAGCTTTCCATTTTTGTTTTATTGCTTTGTTTGCAAAAAACGTCCTAATTTTTGATAAAACATTGCATTTGAAAACATGACAGCCTTGCAATAACATGCGCAGAAAAAACATTTGAAATTACTTCGAATGTTGAATACTCCCGGATGGTGGATTCTAGCCACGCAATATTCGGGGCATGTGGGCATATTCTTTTGTTGCAGGTAGCAGGTGCAGATGATTTTAAGCACAAGACCAGCAATAAATCACCCCACGCAAAAGACTGGGGCAATTATGGGTAAGGAGATCGGCGTTCATCGTTCGGTCGACGATTGTGCATAACGGGTCGATATCAGTGAATTAAGTTCAACTGGGTACCGTGGCATCTTATTAAGTCGATTCTCTTATTCAGTCCTTCCAACAACTACAAGCTTTTCTGTGTCGATAACGGTCACAGGTTCCCCAAAAGGGTGGTCTCGTCGACACCGAAACTGATGGTCATTATCCCCAGCGAAGTCACAAGAGTTTGAAGAGGCTAGATCTTCTGTAAAATCCTCTTATGACATCCTCTTCGGGGACGAATTGTTGTTTTGTCCAAGCATGGGGCATGTTCGTTTCCCCAGCATGAAGTGTTGATCATCCCCAGTAGAGTTTGAGGACAGTTGGTCTTCTGTAAAATCCTCTCAAAAGGCATTCCCCAACACGAGACGCTTTAAAGCAGTTTTCTCCAGCAGAGTTTGTTATAAACTCGTCATCCCTAACGGAATTGTCTAAAGGGAAGCTCGCCTAACATGGGGCATTGTAGTACTTATCCTAAGCTCGACAGTCATATTCTTCAGCAGACTACTGTGGATTTGCTTTGGGTTTCCCCAACAGATCTCTAAGGACTCTTCCTAGCAAGTTGCAGGGGAATGTTCTAACCAGGATTTGCATATCCCTGGCAGAGTAGCCCGGGTCCCCAGCAAGTTTGTGTCTCTGGTAATGATCCCCCCACAAAGGTCAGCATCGAATCTTGTCAGCAATACTCCCCAGCTGAGTTGTTGTTCTCCCCGCAGAGGTTTATAAGATCGGCAAAATCTATTCCTCAACAAGGATGGCACAGTCTTTCCCCAGCCGGGTCAGAAGGTGGATAACCCCTATAAAGGGTCTTGGATTGGATAGATCCTCAAGCAGAGTTTTTATGACTTTTCTTCCCTAGCAAGACGCCATGCAAAGAAATTCTCATCCCCAGCGGAATCGCTGTGACCAGAATTCATTCCCCCAGCAGATGAAGTGATTACTGGCAGATTTATTATTCTTCAAGTCCAAATTATTTTTGGCAAGCTTGGCAATTCGAAGCAGACGGATTGTTCATTCATTCTCCAGTGGAGAGGATATCCTTTCAGGAGTCTCCAAAGTCAAATCATTGGTCATTGCTCCTCAGCAGAGTCAGCAGAGATGTCTGACACAGATGCAGAGAGTAATACAATTTTGCAAATTCTAAAAGTCCAACAGTGGATTGGCAAAAGTCCGTCTTCGGGTGGCAAAAGTCCAACAGTGGATTGGCAAAAGTCCGTCTTCGGGTGGCAAAAGTCCAACAGTGGATTGGCAAAAGTCCGTCTTCGGGTGGCAAAAGTCCAACAGTGGATTGGCGAAAGGTCCATCTAAGGGTGGCATATTCCAAAAGTCCAACAGTAGATTGGCAAAAGTCCGTCTTCGGGTGGCACGAAGCTGCAAAGTCCACCAGTAGCGTGGCAGGCCAGTAGTCGTCTGGAATTGCATAAAAGACATTATTAAAGTCCACCAGTAGCGTGGCAGGCCAGTAGTCGTCTGGAGTTGCATAAAAGACATTATTAAAGTCCACCAGTAGTGTGGCAAGCCAGTAGTCGTCTGGAATTGCATAAAAGACATTATTAAAGTCCACCAGTAGCGTGGCAGGCCAGTAGTCGTCTGGAGTTGCATAAAAGACATTATTAAAGTCCACCAGTAGTGTGGAAAGCCAGTAGTCGTCTGGCGTCGTTCAAAAAGACATTATTAAAGTCCACCAGTAGCGTGGCAGGCCAGTAGTCGTCTGGAATTGCATAAAAGACATTATTAAAGTCCACCAGTAGTGTGGCAAGCCAGTAGTCGTCTGGCGTCGTTCAAAAGACAGATCTCTCCGACGTTTCATCGAAGATTCAATCCAGCAGTCTCGTTGGGTTTATATCCCTTTTCTTCTTCACTATCCAGAGCAAATTTTTGGTTATATTTGGTATTCAATCACTATATACCTTGAAAGTCCGAAAGCAATCGCTTTCAGGCATTCAGGTCTACAGCGCTTGAATAGGGGCAGCTGTAATACCCCAAAATTTGCTCTCCCCTTTTGTCATCATAGCATGGCATTATCATTTATCACATCATATCCACCTCATTAACATTACATTGCATTTAACATAGAAAAATGAAGCATGGCATCCTTCTTACCATCAGGGCATGTGGTCAGGTGGGAGGTGGACAATCAAGGAATCATTCAAAGCACAAAAAGGTCAATCAAGTTGGCTCTAGGCAAGCCAAGAGGTCTCTCATGTCTCATACTATCTCAGTTGATCATCCACAACCTCAAGGATAAGAGATACAATAGGAGATTGAGGCATTACATCCTACACTATGCAAGAAGTCCAAAAATTGAAGGAAAATCCTCAAAAGAGATAGCTCATTGATTCAAAATCATCCTCAAGCGGCATTTCTCATCATCCTTTAAGAGGATACACAACATACTCTGAGGAATTTGGATTTGAAGACTGCACATTTTTCTCCTAGGAGGTGGGCACCAAAACTAGGGTTTCCCATTAAATCAGGGAATCTTTGATTTTTTGGACAAAACTTGATGTCATGATATTCTACATGTTCTTAAGTGTATGTGTATGGAAAAGTGCCTCTCAATTGGTTTTGGAAGTGTTTCAATTGGAAGAAAGATAAAAAATCAGGGAATTTGGGGCCAAGTCAAATAATCAGAGGAAAAAGTCAACTCTTGACTTTTTGAGCCCAAAATCATGAAATTCATGTTACATATGTCCAATGTACAAAATTTGGTCAAGAAACTCCAAAGGAATCATGAAAAAATCAAGATTTGGAAAGTTGCCATTTTTGGATGAAGTAGGGTTACTAAAAATAGCAAGTTTTGGCCGTTTTGCATCAGAATTGGAACCAAGGCCATTCAAAATTGAAGCACCAAATGAAAATTCCACTCTGCCTCAATGAAAGGCCTTGCTTTGAGCTTCAAATCCATGGGTAGAACATCTCCATTGGATAAAAATTGAGTGAGATATGATTGACCAAAGTTTGAGCAAAGTAGGTTCAAAACTAGGTCATGACCAAGGATTTTCAAGTCACGCGCATGTCATTTTCACAAACACATGGTGGGCCAGATGTTTTGACTTATTACTCATGGTTAGAGGCCTCAAGTGA
Organism: Lathyrus tuberosus; assembly: GCA_022829125.1. Taxonomy (NCBI): domain Eukaryota; kingdom Viridiplantae; phylum Streptophyta; class Magnoliopsida; order Fabales; family Fabaceae; genus Lathyrus; species Lathyrus tuberosus. The sequence continues at coordinate 6,698,779 of JALAZF010000154.1, read as the reverse complement.
AAAATCTTTCAACATGGAATTTGTTCATCTATGTGAGATCTTCAAGATTGATGTTCATGGTTTTTTTATTTGATCAAAGGATGAGAAGTTGTAATGGCTCAAAGTATGGTCTATGCAACTGAAATTTGACTAGGTCACAACCAAGTCATGCCACACATGCGCGCATTCTGCAGCATTTTAAGCCTGTCTTGAGTTCCTATGTTTGAAGCTCATTTTCAATATGTTGCAAGTCTCATTTTCACTTCTTTTCAACATCAAAGTTGTTGTACCATGTACACACTTTGAAATGGTACCAAGATCACTCATGTCCATGGCTTGAAGAGAGAGATATCCATGCGCAAACTTCACCATTTCCAACTGAGGAATCACATCAGAGTTAGCAGTTTGGTTCAGACATTCATCAAACAATCCATGAACTTTATTTCCACATTTGGTCAAGCACATATCACCTACACAATGTTTAACATCACGTGCCTTGCATGAAAATAGAGAGAACAACTTGTTGAGCAAGTTTCTGCCACAACAACCTTACCATTCCAAGCTTCACTCTTCATTCCACCATAACTGTCGTGAACATTCCCACACCACACCACAACCATCAATGACTCGCCCCTAACTAACTTAACTCAGTTAGTTAGGGTGCACTCAGTTAACCAAGCATTGACTCACTTAACTGACTCACTAAACCATGGTTAACTCACATTATAAATAGAAATCTCACCTCTAATTTGAGTCTCAGCTTCATTCTTCTCATTTCACTGCCAAATACTCTCTAATTTTCTCTCTGATTCTCCCACTCTTTTTCATCAAATCTCTCCATTGCACGAGTTCATCATTCTCTTCTAATTCCACCTTCAAGTTTCATCTTCAATCATCTCTGAACTTGAAGCAGCTTTGGATTGTTGAAGTAAGCTCTGCAAATCCATCTCCATTATCACTCTACAGAGTTTGAAAGCCTTTATTTGGCCAAGTGAAGATTGTAGAAGAGACAAGACCTCTGGTTTTCTGAAGAACACTTCAAAGTTTCAAAACTTCAGGTACGAATCTCCACCATTATAGACCTAATGTGAAGTTGTTTCCAGGTTCTTGAGGCTTCTTACAAGCTCAAGAACTTGTCCGGTTAGTTGATAGGCCTTTAGAGGTATAGTGCACAACTTAGGGCTTGCTTTAATCTCCTCTGTTTTCTCTGTGTGTGATTGTTATGTGGAAAATGATGTTAGGTTCACGATGTGCATAGCGTAAGCTTCATTTTGATACCACATTTGTGCATTTTGGTGAGAATTGAGGTTGCAGACGGTGGAGGTGTGACCGGAGAAGGTGACCGGAGGTCATCTCCGGCCGGTGATCTTGGATGCTAGGGTTTTGGTGTGTTTTAATCGTGTCCGTTGATTTTTCATCATCGTGTGGCCACAGTGGTGCCAGCGCATTAAAATAAGCATGCCTTGCACGTGTTTTATTTTTTAATCAGAGTGACATGCGTGTGGTGTAGTGCATGGTATGGAGTGTGGTCCTTCACGTGTGTGCCTTGGATTTAATTACTTTGACTTTTGTGTTGACCTGACTTGAATCAATGGTGATGATTGATTGACTTTTGTTTGACTGAGTGTGCATGGTTGACAGTGTGGATTGCGTTCTGAATGTGGATTGGACCGTTGCTAATTACGCCCCCTGTATTGAAGCCCAATGATTTTGAACTGCAAATTTGCTATGCATGCACCCCCTTCCTTAGTTCCATTTCATTTTATTTCTCATTTTCGCTACACGTTTCATAATTAATTTTTAAAAATACCAAAACATATTGGAAAATTCTACAAAAATTCATGTGTATTCTTAAAACATTTAGGAAATTTTTCATGATTTTATTTTCTGATTTTATGACCTTTTTACCCCTGTTCCATAATTTTCTTTGAATTTCCATTTGTGTGCTTTCTAATTGTGATACTTGAATTTGTTTAATTTTGTTCTTGCTCATTACCAACTGTTTTGACATGATTCTTTTTGCATTGATTCACTAATACATTGAAGCATGTTAGATGGTTTTTGTTTGATTTTTTAGGTCACTTTATTACATGTCTTGATGCCTATATTTGTACCATTTTGCATGATGTTTCAATTTGACCTAATTGCTTTGTTTGAAGTCATTTTGCTTTGAATTTTGATATGCTATTTTGATATGTGATTCATCTCTGATTAGTGAACTCCAATACCATGTTTTCATAATTTTCATGAGGACATTTGATTTTTGCTTGATGCATTTCATTTAAGGCATTATGACATGTTATATCATTGTAATCTTTAGTGCATGTTTGCATGAATTCTTTTGTGCATATTTGTATGAGCATTTGCATAGTTGTGTGAGCCATTCATATGATATTATAGGTCTTTGATACACATTATAGGTCATCTTTACATGTTCATTTCAATTTGAACTTTGTGCATCATTAACATGTATTGTTTGCACTTTCTTTTTGAGTTTTCATCTCACTTCTTCTTCTATTACTTCTTGAATGTCTTGATGGTTGATTCATGGATACTTTTGAGATGTGCATAAACTATTTTCCATTTAGTTTCAATTCTGGTTGTTGATTTACATGTTCCATTTATGCATGTCCTCTTCATTTCTTTCCATCTTTCATCTACCCCTTCTTCTTGTAACATGTTTAAATGCTAATGGGTGATGGTGGTTGCTTATTCACTTGCACTTGTATGATAATAACCATTGGTTGTCCATATGATGTACATTCTGATTGTGGCTCTAGGATTTGGTTTCTCATTTAATTCTTTTTGAGTTTTATGATGCGTTACATGTTCTTTTACTTCTTATACTTCTTATACATGTTTACTAACCATGTAGGGGCTTTGGTAAGTTTCAATTGAGTGTGGATAAGGAATCCACATTCAACTTCTATCCTTTCTTTTTTACAATTCCATTTTGTGTTTTGTTAAGCACTTATGTGCTTTCTTTTAATAACTCATCACTTTCCCCTTGTGAATTACAATTCATCTTCTACTTTAGAAGTGAATTGTTTAATTCATTCTTTCTTTAGACTTTAGGTTGAAACCTCACAAACTTTAGGATCACTCCCTTAACTAATCAATTAGGATTGAGTCTTAGTCCATATAGATTTTTACCTTTACCCTCTCTTGAGTCTTTCATCTTCTCATCTCAAAGAAAATTCAAAACATATAATAAAGGTAGGCATTTATTGCATTTAGGCCTTTCATATAAAGAAAAGATTATAAGGGGTCTTCTCTTGTAATCTTAGAATGTGTAGCATATAGCCCATCTTGGGTCAATGTGTTAAACATTTGATCTTGTATGAGGGACTTAAATGCAATACTTGTTGAAGGTGCAAATAATAAAAAACACTTCTTCATTTCTTAATCAACAAAAACACTTAATAAACACAAGTATGCTAGTGTGTTTGAACCTTGACAATTGGAACTAAGTGTGGGGGTCTTTTCCACTCTTAGTGTGCTTTCTTATCCATTCCATCTTGGGATGTGAGAATGTACACATTCCAATGACTAAGATTCAGATACACTGTCATATGCAAATAAATGAAAAAAACTTCTAAAAGGCAAAAACAAACAATAACGTCTTTCCTTCGGGAATTCTTTTCTCATCTCATTCATTCTCAACGCACGAACGCGCTTCTACTCGTTCTCTTGCAAGACGGTAACGCACTCGGACCAGCGAGCCTGCAACACCTGAGCTAGAACGTAAGCCGTTCTCTAAAAAACACAAACAATTCATCCCTAGTGAGGGGAACTACGTCGCTCTGATTCTCATGTTCCCGATGAGATACGTAGGCAGTGGGGTAGGGCCCGTGCGAGCACTTTTTTTATTTTCCCTACATTTGTTCCTTTTTCTCTCTCTTTTTCCTTTTCCTTTTCCAGTTCTCTTTTCGTTCCTTTTCCAGTATTCTTTTCTATCACCCTTTGATCGAGACAAGCAAGCGTGGATCCCATCGGGTACGATGGACGCGAGGGGGTGCTAATACCTTCCTCTCGCGTAACCGACTCCCGAACCCATTTCTCTTGGTCGTGAGACCATGCTTTTCCTTTCTCTCAGGTTTACGCGGTGTTTCCTTTCCCTCTCTTGGGATAAATACACATTGCTGGCGACTCTGTTTCGGTGCCACTTTCGCGTTTGTACTGGGATGAAAATCCCGGGAGCGACAGCTTGAAACCCCAATTCTTGATTGTGGTGAATGCTCAACCATCTTTGAGGAGATTGATGAGGCATGAAAGTACATCCATATTGTGATGATGATTTACACAATGATGGGAAATCTTGGTGGTCAAAATTTGGGGTATGATGTAGAGAGCGATTTTGGACGTGGTTCTTAAGCACTGTTGCTCTGGGGTACTACAGGTCGATTCATTTTTTATCCTATTGAAGCTGATGAAGGAAGGGAAATAGATGTCTTCAACTAACCCTGCTTGCATACTGAGTTTAAACAGTGGTCTGTTAGGTTACGGATGCTATGTGGAAGTGGGGCCTCTTTCTGCTTATTTTGTTAAGACTGAAATGACGGGACTATGCTATTGGTAGGATGTTATGACTGATGCTTTTCGATTAATGTATGAAGGTACGAGATTTTGGGTTTTTGATTAGTGTGCTCGCTAAGATTTCTCTTTCAATCTTATGCCTACGTATTCCCGTTTACCGAAACAGGGAAATCAGAGCGATCGTAGTTCCTCCTATTCTATGGGAGAAAATGGTGTTTTGGTGTCTTGTTCAAATCCCAAGACATGAAGCTAAAGGTCGTTTGTATCTTGTTCAAAGCCCAAGATGTGAAGCTGAAGGGTCTATTTGTATCTTGTTTGAAGCCCAAGATGTGAAGCTAAAAGGGTTTTGACTTTAGAGAGAATTTGTCATCTCTAAAGAGGGTCTGTTTCTCACAACTGTTGGGTGACTGATTATAAAGGAGAATTACTTTAACTGGGATATGTGAATCCAGCAATGCCATAATTTCCTTTATAGGGGATTTTTAACGTGAAGGAGAAGACTTTAACTCAATTTAGAGCAATGCCATCTTTCCTTAGGAATTTCTCATGCTAGAAGAGGGACAGTGGAGTGGATGTAAATAATCCACAGGCTTGCCGCTTACAGCCAATAGATGAAGGGGAAAGGAGTTAGTTGATGTTTGTATACTGTGAATGAGGCACAACTTTGATGCTAAAAGGTTGATTGACTCAACCGGGGTTTTCTTATACAAAGCCTAAGAGGAGGCTGTTGGCCCAACAAGAGGGTGTTTTTATGTGTCTCGTACGAAGCCCGAGAGAGAGGCTAAAAGGGTTTGACTCAACAAGAGAGTGCTTTTGTATGTGTCTTGTACGAAGCCCAAGACGGAGGCTAAAGGTTGTTTGACTCAACAAGAGAGTCTTTTATACTCAACAAGCAAATGGAGGCTGAAGGTGTTTGACTCAACAAGAGAGTCTTTTATACTCAACAAGAGAGTGATTTGTATCTCGTACAAAGCCCGAGATGAAGTTTAAAAAAGTGTTTGACTCAACAAGAGAGTCTTTTATACTCAACAAGAGAGTGATTTTGTATCTCGTACGAAGTCCGAGATGGAGGCTAAAAAATGGTTGACTCAACAAGAGAGTCTTTTATACTCAAGAAGAGAGTGATTTGGTATCTCGTACGAAGCCCGAGATAGAGGCTAAAGGTTTGCTCCGCTAGGGAGAATCATTTGCACAAAGCCCAAGAGAAGGCTAGGGTAACTGTTTCAGTTGAGTGATAGGTTCAGCATGTTGGTTAAAAGAGAAAATCAGTTCTTATATGGGTAATGTTGTACTCATGGGTTTGATCTGAGGATCGGGATTATTTCCTGTTCTCTAAGGAAACGGGGAATCCAAAGGAGCTTTAGACTGTCCGAGTCTACGGGTTTTATCTTTTGTACTATACTTAAGAAACAATAGTAGTAAGATCTAGACTCTTTGAAAGACTGTTCTATTAAGATGACTAATTTATGTTCCTATACCTCTAGGAGGTCGTCGGGACAATTTGTACGAAGCCCAAGAGGAGGCGAGAAAACTTTTAAGAAGCCGAGGGAAAATTTGTACGAAGCCCAAGAGGAGGCTATCTTCCCGGAGGAATAATCATTATACGAAGCCTAAGAGGAGGCTGTGAAAACTTCTAAGAAGCCAACGGGTCCTTGTACAACACCTAAGAGGAGGCGGGGATGCTTTTAGGAAGCCTGTGGGTCCTTGCACTAAGCCCAAGAGGAGGCTGATGAACAGTTCCAGAAGGGGTTTCACTTGGAACATTGGCCTTCTGTATATGAACTGTTCAAGGGGGAGATTTCTTAAATCTAGTTATCTAAAATTGTTGTGAAAGAAAATTCTCATGGTTTAGGTTATGTTGAAATATCCGGTATAACGTCGGATGTAGGGAGACGAGGTTTTGTCTAGTTCTAGACGTAGTTGCCGGGGAAACTCTAAATATCTATACAATTATTACACAGTCGATCTGAGTTTATGAAAGAAGACTTACAGTGAAACAGCCCCCGCAGTACAGTTATATACATATGAAAGCGGTAAATGAAAATGGGTAAACACTTACTCGGTTGTAGAGCTTCCATGCTGTTTGGTTAGTTTGTTCAACAAAGAAAGCTTTGATAACAATATTATATTCAAAATCAAAGGAGAAAGTGCTTTTGGAAAGGAAAATTGGGGCTTACAGCTCAAGGAGAGGCCCAGGGTTTTATCAGTGATTGCACTGTTGTTTGAAATTGTACAGAGACTTATACAAGTGATGGAGGCCCAAAAAGGTTTTCTGTACAAGGGGATGGGTCTTACACTCTCTCAAGAGGCCCAAAATGATTTAAAGAGAAAAGTATGGGGCTTATAACACGAGGGTAGGCCCAGATGATTCTTTTGATCTAGCGATCGCGCCGAGCTTTTCTTTTAACGCAGAGGGACTTATACAATATCTGAGGCCCAAAATTGTTTTGGTTAAAAGGGGATTGGGTCTTACACTCTATTAGAGGCCCAAAAATGATTTTGAATGGGTCTTATAGCTTGAGGAGAGGCCCGGATGGTTTGTTTTAAACGGGCGATGATCGCGCCAAACGTTTAAAATACAACGGGACTTATACACTAAGTGAGGCCCAAAATAGGTTTGTATTTACAAAGGATTGGGTCTTACACTCTATTAGAGGCCCAAAAATGGTTTAAAATGATTCGTTTGAGTGAAAATCAAGGAAACCCTAAATTTGTTTTCTTTTAAAAGGAAATATTTAAAGAAAATCAAATAAAATGATAAAAATACCAAATAAGTTTGAATAAACCACTTGTGATTTCTGTTGAAGGTTTGAAAAATGAGGTTTTCATCACAATATGAATTAAAACATACTTGGTTTTTGATTTTCCAAAATGGATATTTATTTTTAAGAGAGTTTAAAAACAAATAAAAGACATTTATTCACAAAAATACTAATTATATTAAATAAATAATATAAATCTAATTTTTTTGGGGGAATAAAACGTTTCAACATTTTTTTGATTTTTTGCAAAAAGAACCAATAAAAAATAATTAAAATTGAGGGAGTTATTAATTTATTAATTTTCCAATTAATTAACAAAACATGAAAATATTGGAAAAAATAGCAAAATGTGAGAAAACACAAAATGGCATGGGTGGGGTTTGAACCCACGACCTCAAGGTTATAGTGCACGCGCCTTACCACTGGGGTGGTGATACATCCGTTGATTAAAACAAACCAACAAATATACAAGGCTTACCTTGTTTTCTAGGCCTGGCCAAGGCAAGGCAAGGCAAGTTTTGGCAAGAAACGGGAAGGTCCATAACTTTCTCATTTCTGCATGGTTGGGGACAAAATTTATGTGCATCTGGCCTAGAATTTCACAAGGAATCCAATGGTGGTGGTATTTTTTCTAGATCATGTTCCCTCCTCAAAATCCGATGGTGGTTTTGGAATAGGCCTATAATTGCATTTTCTATGCTACACTTTGGTACAGGCATGAATTACATGATGAATTGGTCCAAACACAATATATACAACATGTATGAGATGTGCATGATTAGTGGACTTCAAAGCAATGCATATTTTGGAAAGTTCAAGTCATGATGCTTACCTCTCTTTTGAGCTTTTGGAGTTTTTGTGCAATCTACCAAGTTTCTTGTTCCAAAAATGGTTTGATGCCTTGGACACTCTCAAATGATCCCTTAGAAGCTTTTAGGATGAATGGAATCAGCTGGAACCTGCAAAAACACAAACTGGCCCTTTCTTGCAAAAGGGGTTAAAATGGCCAAAATAGCAACTCTCTCAAATGGTGTTCCAGATGGGGGGAACCATTTGGGACAGTTCAAGGATGATATTTGGAGTGTGTTTGAGGTTTTATCTGGTTTGGAAAGTGACTGAATCAAGGCATGGCTTGAAAAATGCACCAAAGTACTATTTTGAGGTTTTGAGATGTGACTTTGTGATTTAAGGATTACAGGTCACTTGTGAGAGTTTGGATAGCTTAGATATGATATATTGGAGGTGTTAGGATCATAAGCTGTGGTGGAATTGCTCTCTAACTCAAAAACTCAGAGTTACCTTGCTAAAGAAGGTATTTTGGCCTAAAGAGAGGGATTTTGAGGAAAGCATTTGTTTGATGGCTTTGGTGTACTCAAACTGAGCACAAATGAGCTCTATTATAGTAGAGCAAGTTTGTTTTGGGATCAATAGTGAATGGAAACTACAGCAGAGGTTTGGCCAATGTTGATCAATGGGAAGCCAAGTCTCCTCTAGCCATTGACTAGAGGTTAGGGCACAGGCTGCTGGTTCCCTTGGTCTTGGATAAGTCTTGACTGAATTCAGTTGGCAATGGCTCAGTCCATGCCACCTTGGTGTATGAATTGAATGCTCCAATCCAAAATTGGAGTCTTGTCCCCTCTTTAGGGATTTCTAGGTTTAGCATGCTATTTTTGGTTCCAAAGACTTGGGAGGCTTGGGATCAGAGTTGGTTCCTCCTTGGTCTCCCCTTGAGGTGTTCAGATGGATAGAGTTGCTTGTCCTTTGCAAAATTTAAGCAAATCGAGCAAAACTCCAAAATCTGCCTTGCCATGACAGTTTGCAGCAAGGAATATTGGCATTGTCATATCTCATGGCTCAAGTGGATTTTGATGGAGTTCCTGGCCATTTTGGAAAGCCCTCATATGATACAACAACTGTTTGATTATAATTGGTTTTGATACTTTTTGGATCCAAGTGAAAAATGCCCCTACATTTGGAAAAAAGTAAGGCAGATTCTGACTTAGTGAAAATTTCACTAAGTGTTGGAAAAAAGTGACATTTTCACTTTTTGTGATTTTGATCATTCCATAACTCAAAATCCATGATGAATTGGAATGAGGTGTAGTTGAAGCTTTTGTAGAGGGCCATGAGAGCTACAAATCCAGCTTTGGATGGGGAAAAATGGCCTTGTGGTTTAGGAGTTATGATCCTCCAAAGTTGGTACCCTAGCCACTTTGTTCCATAACTTAGAAAATTTTCTAAGTTTTTATGGTTACCCCTTTTACAAGTTATCCCACTTTTCTTGATTTTTCTTGATGAATGTTGATTCTAATCACACATTAACATCATTTTAGTGTTAAAAAACCATAATTGTGAAAAATCTCAAAAAGTCAAAGTTGACTTTTGTGCACAGTTGACTTTTTGTCAAATGAATTCCAAACTGTGTGATCCTCTATGAAATCAAGTCCTTTACCTAAATCAAACTTGATGGATTAATTTCATAGGTTTTATAGGTTGTATTGAATCATGTCCCAAGGTTTGGGAGCATGTCTTGGTCAAAAGTCAAAGGCACAGTTGACTTTTTCTGCGAAACCCTAACCGTGGTTCTGATGAACTTGAAACTTGTGAACCAAGCTTCTTGGATCAATCCATTGTTGCAAATGGATCAATGTGGTTTATTAGAGACCCTCAAATCATGTCTTGAGGTCTTGGCTCATGATTTGTCCCAAAAGTCAATTTAGGGGTGAATTAGGTCAAGAAACCCTAATTCCCGATTTTTGATGTATGCATCCCCTGAGGTTAAATTGACTTGATGATTGGGTCCATGAGGTTCCATGGAGCATATTAGGATATGCTTTGAAGTATTGGCTCATACCGAGAGGAAAAATTCCATCTGGAGGCCCTGGTCGACCAAACCCTAATTTGGTGACACTGGCGATCTTGAGGCTTAATCCACTTAGAAGGGAGCAGCCTTGTGCTTAATCCTTGAAGTGGGAGTCCTTTTGATCCATTGTAGAGGTTTGAGAGGTTAGACAAGTTGAAGATCATGTCATTTCTTGATTGATCCATTGTCTAAGGCTCAAAGAGGGCTTGAAACCCTAATTTTTGTTTGTAGTGAGTGCTCACCCATCTTTGGGGAGACTAATAAGGCATGATGGTACATCCATATTGTGATGATGATTTGTACAATGATGGGGAATCTTAGTGGTCAAAATTTGGGGTATGACATATGACAACTTCACATGACGAGTGATGTTGTGTATAAATGGTGAGATGTGCTTGGTGATTTTTTTGGTGAACCTTTTGGTTAAAATGCATGTTGTTGAGAGCCATGCATCATGGTGTATGGACTTCGGTCCAGTTTTGGTGTACTATGGTCTGGTTGTATGGATCAAAAGCGAGTATCCGGTTCCAGGTGGGAGCTGCTGAAGAGTTACCTATGGTGATGGTAATGAACTTTGGTGTGCTCTAGGTGGGGATCGGAAGCGTGTAGCCGATTTTAAGTGGGAATCGGTGAAGCATTACCTATGGTGATGGTAACGATTTGGTGTGCTCTGGTCCTATGGTGGGGATCGAGAGCCATATGAACCAGAGTGTTCATGAATGGTACCACATGCATATGCATAGAGTTGCATAGTCGAGTGGCATTGTTGTAGCGTGCGATTTTTGTCGGTGACACGACCACCTTACCGCAATGGTTGGAATTGAGTGCTACTTTTTGATTTCTTATTTATCCTATGAAGCTGGAAAGGAAAAGGAAGCTATCTAAAACTAACCTTGCACGTAAATGTTTTCTTTAACAAATGCTAAGAGATTGGGGGGTCCGGGGTCAGGTTATACAATGGGAAGTTGTTAATTACCCAGTGTATATATGGTTATCCATAGATCTTATGTGGCATGTTTAAATACTTTCGGGTGTGTATCTGTTATAGGTTGGGAAAGTTTCTCCTTTGGGAGTGTTGAGAGAATGTTTTTATTGTTTTTGAGTTTTTCGTTGTTTTTGGTAAGGTACTGGACCTAAAGTTTTTTATTTATGTGCTCGCTAAGATTTCACAATCTTATGCCTACGTATTCCCATTAAAGAAAACAGGGAAATCAGAGCAATCGTAGTTCCTCCTATTCTATGGGAGGAAAGATGTTTAGTGTCTTGTTTAAAGCCCAAGATTGAAGCTAAAGGGTTTTGACTTAGAGAGAATTTGTCATCTCTAAAGGGTGATATCTCACCTATTCATCACAAGTTGTTGGGTAGCTGATTATAAAGGGGAATTACTTTAACTGGGATATGAGAATCCAACAATTCCATAATTTCCTTTATAAGGGAGATGTCCTGAAGGAATAAACTTTAACTCAGTGTAGAGCAATGCCATTTTTCCTTAGGAGGCTTTCATGCTAAGAGAGGGACATTGGCTTGGATGTAAATAATCCAGAGGCTTGCCACTTACAGCTGTTAGATGAAAGAGGGAGTTTACCAGGATAAAAGAGGGACCACAACTTGGATTTTTGAATCAATAAGTGTGCCATTTACAACAGTTATCTAGGATTAGGTTTTTTGATTGTCTGTTTTGATGTGTGATTGTCGTAACCCGAAATTTGACCTCCCTCTTTTGCCTTTTGCATAAGCATGCGCATTCGCATCATTAGCATACACATCTCACTTTTCTCTATGTGTTTCTTGCCGCAGGGTATTCAGGTTTTCCAAGCCCGATTAATCATATCCTCACAGGATCATCGCGTCATCAAAGCAAGCACAAAATGAAGGTTTACATACCTATTCATCAAGACAAGAGGTGGAAAACCACAACCGGGACTCCAGTATCATTTCCTGAGTAATTTGGGCAAAAATTGACTGAAGTAACCGGTTAACGCATGGTGAGTAACACGTTACTCAGTGCAAATTTGCAACTCCTGCTGCATTTTTGGGACAACAGCCATGCACTCTCTTTGGTCATTGATTCTACAGTGTTTTAGCAGTGTGTGGAATATTCTAGACATCTCTAGACATTTCAAGACATTCCAAGTGCATTTATTCCAATGTTTCACTCTAATTCAAGTGCACCATGTTCCTTGTTTTCCAAGTATATCAACCTTTGGATGATGGAGTGCACCTTGGGATTGTTACCGAGTTGGTTTTAACTAACCGAGTTAACCGCCTTGACTCGGTGAGTCAAGTCCAACTAACTCCTAGCCTAGTTCCAAACCCAAAGCTAATTCCAAACCAAATTCCAAACCATCTCACACTCCCAACCTAAAATCTATATAGACTCACCTTCACCCATTTTCAAGGACCATCAACCATTTGCTCCATTTCACTCTCAATTCTCCCACATTCCCTCTTAATTTCTCTACTACATCTTCATCTTCATCTCAATTCTCTTCCAAAACCTCACCAAAGCTCATTTCTACTTTGAAGGATAATCACTTTTACATCAAAAGTGATTATTTCTTGAGCTCAACCTTCATCATTCTTGCTATTACACTTGGATTTCTGGAGTTATTTCAGCTTTTGGATTAATCTTGAGTATTTGCTGCAACTTCCAACGGTTCGAATTCGCATTTTGGAGCTTTATCGTATTTTGCTCGATTTCGACACGGTTCGTCTACAAATTGAAGATTCCTCTGGTTTTCTTTGATTTTCTGCATCAAGAATCCTTTGCAACAATCACCAAGGCACATCTCAGCCTTGTAGGTTGGTGGATCTATCTTTTCTCTCTATTTCGATTGATTTCGGGCGTTTACGTTGTGATTTTGATCGTGCTCGGTGATTTACCATGCGATTATTTGATCTTTGATTTTCGTGATTATTGATTTCAAGTTGTGTTTAACTACCCTTACATGATGTAATTTTCATGCACACATTTGTATTTAAGCATATGGTAGTTTGCATAAGTGAATATGTGTTGAGAATCACTTTTGAAAAGCTGTTTTTACTGTTTTTTTTCACCATTGTTTAGTGGTAACCGGTTAACGTTTGGTGGTTAACTGGTTACTCAGTGCAATTTCCCTCAAGAACGCTGATTTTCAAGCAAGTAACCGGTTAACGCATGGTGAGTAACCAGTTACCACTGAACAAAATGGCCATTTTCTTGCATTTTCAAGTGTGTTTGCAATGATTTCTTCATTTTAACTTCCATTGATTATCATGCTTGATTTTATGGATGTTCTAAATGTCATTTCACTTCTAGTTGAGGTATATTCATGAACCTTCGATGCACATTTTCGATTATTCATGTTGTTTCATGTTTTTAGCATTGTATGAACATAATCTTTCTTGCACTATCTTTGTTCACATGATATATGATTTTGTGTGGCACTTTGATGATCATTTGGCACTATTTTGCACTTTCCATTTCAGTTTGCATTAAGTTTATTCTTCATGGATAAACTTAATTTTGTATGATCAATAACTCACTCCTTTTTGCTTTAATGACTTATCATCCTCTTTGGAAAGTTGTTAGCATATTTCTCCCTTGATTAACTGATCGAAACACGTTTCGATTAGTTGATCTTCCCCTTCCTCTCTTTAGGATTCCTTTAGAGCTTTCTCTCTCGTTCCCCCCATGGAGTTGGAGTTTCGCGCTGCGCCTTGCATCGGAGCACTGTACAAATTGACGTCGTTACCCTGTCCGTTTCTCTACACAGGAGCACTGTACAACTTGGAGTTGTTGTACCGTCCGGTTCAACTTCCACATTACACCCTGTGTGTGTTAGGGAAGGGATGAGAAGGGAGAATTCCTACTCTCATTCTGACTACTTCAGGTAGGGGACGAATGACCCTGTGCTTGACTTAATCATCTCTATCTCCAGGCGGTGATGTACTTTCTTTCCCAAGTCGAGTTGATCCTTGATCACTCTTCTCTCTTTGCGATCTCTTTCGATCCTTGATCACTCCTATCTCTTTCAATCTCTCCTTTTGATCAATCACCATCCCTTCTTGGTTAAGATCATTATTCTTGCGCTAGTAATCTCCCTTTGTTTTCTTACTCCTTTCTTCTTGTAATCAATCATTGCTTTTTGATTCCCCTGAAGAGTCTCAATTCTCTTTCTTTGGTCCAACACAGTTTTCCTGTCACGACCATTTTTTCGCCAGGAGTTCGCAACCTTCTCTTGGTTCTTCTCCTTTGTTTGGTTAATCACTGCCGGTCAGTTATAACACCAATTTCGCTCGCTTCTTCAGTTAAACACAATCCGTCTGTTAAAACACCGAGTTCCTCTTGGTTTAATCACCTATTCTTGGTTAATCACCCTTTTCTTCAGTTAACCACAGTCCGCCTGTTAAAATACTGAAGCCTTTGTTGGAGTTAATCACCTTCGCTTGGTTAATCACTCATTTTTCTTGGTTAATCATAGCTCTCCTGTTAAAACTGAATCCCTTGTAGTTGGCAACCTTTCTTGGTTTGAATACTTGCACCCTTGGGATAGTAACCTCTTTTGGTTCAATACCCTTCTCCGTTGGTCAAGTACTGTTTGTTCAGTTATTACCAACACCCCTTTTGGGTTACGACCTTTGATCGGTCCTACACCCGTGCTTCTGGTTAATCACAGTTTTCTCTGTTAATACCAATGCTTCTCTATTCCCATAAAGTTGCAGTCCTTTCTTTCCTCGATTAACCACTGTTTACCAGTTAATATACCGAGGCCCCTTCAGAGTCAAACACCTTCTCTCGGTTCAGCACTCTCTACCTTGGTTTATCACAGTCTGTCTGTTGACACCAACTTCTGTTCCCCGCCAGGGTTCTATTCTCTTTTCTTTGGTTAACCACTGCCAGCCAGTTAATACACCGAGTCTCCTTTTTCTCTTGGTTATGACACCATCCCTTTATTCGGATCCCTAGAGGAGTCCTTCCTATTCCCCTTGCTCTTACTTTCTTGGTTTCGACACCAATTCTCTTTGCTATCCCCAGCGGAGTTTCTTTCATTTTTGGTTTTGACACCATTCTTTTCCTATTCTTTTGTGCAAACGCTCTTACTACGGGGTCTTTCCCAGTAGAGTTTTTCCTTTCACTCTTGCTCTTGGTTTCGACACCACCTCTTTCATCTCTTTGTTTCTTTCTTGTTTTGTTTTCCGTTCAGTTCCCCGAACTACGGAAGCTCTGATTCTGCATTCTTTCGAATGTATGATACGTAGGCATGAGATCGGCGAGCACACTTCCACCTTTCTCATGTCTTCCTCCTTTCTTTCTTTCTTCTTTGTCCCCTGGTTCCATGAACTACGGCGCTCTAACTTCCTCATTGCACTATGAGGGTACGTAGGCACGAGGACATTGTTCCTCTGCGAGCACTTTCTTTCTTTTCTTTCTTTTCCCCCTTTCTCTCTCTCATTCTTTTAGCTAGAAGCCTTTAGATAGATAACCCATCCAAGCCTAGAAGCAAGCGAAATCGTTCCCGTCGAGTACGACGGATGCGTTAGGTGCTAATACATTCCTTTCGCATAACCGAACCCCCGTTCCCGTTTCTCTTCCCCTTGGGTTTTATCGATATTTTCCCTGTCCTTTAGGACTAAATAAAGTTCGGTGGTGGCTCTGTTGTATCTTTGAGTGTGCAATTCACTCAGGTAGAAACCATCCATCTTCAGTGATGTACAGAGACATGCCTTCCTACAGAGAGAACTTTTGATTTCCTCTGAGGGGATGTTGATTTTTGTGTTCCTTGATCAAAGCGCAAGGTTGAAGCTAAAAGGTTGACTCTGTTTAGGGATTTATGTGTCTGTCTTGTACCAAGCCCAAGATTGAGGCTAAAATGAATTGACTCTTCCGGGGAAAGTTTTGTCTGTCTTGTACAAAGCCCAAGATTGTGGCTAAAAGAATTGACTCCACTGGGGAGAGTTTTATCTGTCTTGTACAAAGGCCAAGATTGAGGTTAAAAGGTTTATTAACTCAGCTGGAGAATATGATCTGTCTTGTACAAAGCCAAAGATTGAGGCTAACTTTGCTGAGGAAAATCATTATACAAAGCCTAAGAGGAGGCTGGTTGGGGAATTTCTTATATGAAGCCTAAGAGGAGGTTGGCTTCTGCTGAGGATTTTTGAAATCCAGAGACAGGTCCAAATTAGGGAATCAACTCTTGTTGAGGATTGAAGAAGAGATTAAAATATCAGATGCCCTGAGGTTCTGATTCTGTTTAAGGTTTTATTAATGGTAAAGGTTTAAACCTTGAGTATGAAAACTTACGGAGGTTTTAACTCTGCTGGAGATTGATATGTTGATGAAATGATCAGGGTTTTTCCTATGTCTTCAGGAAACTTGAGGGTTTCTGTGAAATTCAAGAGGAAATGAGACTTTCCAAGTCTACTGACATGAAGAGGTTGATTCTTAACTAGAGAATGATCTTTATATGATGCCCAAGAGGAGGCTGGACTGTCCAAGTCTACTTGTGTGAAGCCCAAGATGAGGTTGAGGTTTTTAGGGATGAGAATCAACCCTAAACTGGTCTGATGTTTTGGAATTCTGACTCTCTGGAGGATTGTACTAGTAAAGATGATTAAGTTATGTCCTATATCTATAAGAGGTTTTCGGGTCCTTGTACTAAGCCCAAGAGGAGGCTGAGAACTTCTAAGAAGCTTGAGGGTCCTTGTACTAACCCCAAGAGGAGGCTACACTACTACGAAAAACCCATTTAACAACGGTTGGAAATGACATATAATGACGGGGGCGAAGGCGTTGTTATGTAGAGTGTTGTTGTATATGAGGTACGTACAATGACGGTCCTGGGACCGTTGTTGTATTCCTGTATGCGCGCACCATTTCACGACGGTTAGTTTAGTCAACTGTTGTGATATAACTAAACTGTGATTTGGTTCGATTCTCAGCAACAACATTTTTTATTTATATTAGCGTTTGACATACAACTACAGATAGGTTTATAACCGCTGCCAAAAACAGCCTGTTTTAAATATAAAATTTATTTGCTTATCAAATTATTCCTACAATTTATCCTGTCAAAACAGCTTCTGTTTACATGCAAACACAATATTTGCATCAAACACAATTCTTCCTATATTTTATCCTTATAAATGAATCAGAGAATTTACATCAAAAGAAATTTACATCAAAAGCTAAATGAATCAGAGAATTAACCTGCTAACATTGTTTAAATCAAAAGCCAATATTATTAATTTCATTATGTGCATCAAAAGCCAAAACTATTGTTCACATTATGTGCATCAAAAGCAAAAAATATGTGCATAAAAAAATGTTGCTGATATATCAAACAGCAGGAGCAGAACCCTTAAGCGCATTGTGGATATACGCCCAACGTTTATGAAGATCCACAAAGTCCTCAACGGGGAATGGGGTTTCGTCGTTAAACATCTACATAAGAGCAAAAAATTGAATATCATGCATGATAATAATCAATAGTCAACTTATATATTAATATATGTAAACATTTTATGGCATATATTACCGTATCCCATGAATCAACAGTGCCGGCAAGGACAATGTTTAACATGTGTTTCATGATAAAATACCCACACTCGTAACTCCCGCGTTGTTTCCTCGTCTACAACTTACATGAATATAAAAACATGAATATAACCACACATGCATGAATGTAAATGAAATAAATAGGTAATCGGGCCACTTACTTTAGGAGCAAGGTATGTGGGCTTTTTTCTAACATTATTCAATATATTAACTTGCTCCACAATACTGCAAATTGAAAATTGAATTAAACATATTACATGATAAACTACTTACAACTAATGCCAAAGAAAATGATATTAAACAAAGACACTTACGTTAATACAAGATCTTTCATTGGTTTGTGGAGTAGATCGTGCAAGGAGCATAGTAATGTCACCGTATTTGTCCTAAACGATATTACGATCAATTGCCAATGACCATTGAATGAACACGAGAATATATATATATATATATATATATATATATATATTATTAGTTGTTACTAAAACAAAACTAAATATAGAATATAGAAATAAATTACAACAATACTAACCTACATAGGAATGGTACAAGGTAACATTCTTTTCCTCCGTCATTTAGCCGGCTTTTCAAGTACTTTTCTCTGATATTTTTATCATTATGCGCCCAAGCAATAAAACTTGGGTCCAAGATTCCATAGGTACTTGATTTATTCAGTTCTATACAAACACGGTGAATGTACCTAAATGGTCAAAGAAAATGAATAAATTAAGGGAGAAAATACAAAAAAATTTAATGTTCTATAATGACATGTATATTCGACTATATACTTACGTGCAGCAAACTTGCAAAATAGATATGTTAAGCCACTTATGTCCTGCGAGAAAATCTCTCACATCTTCAGGAGTGTAATACACTAAATCCAATTTAGGGCAATGTTCTAGCGGGAGAGCTTGCGCAAGGTCTGTTGTTGAAATGGAAAAGTATAAACTTGTTATTTCATTTGGACTAGGGTCTAATATCCCATTGCGGTTATCTACAGGGGGAGGGGTTGTACAATTACTCCCTTTTGTAGAAGCGTGATTTACGACACTTCTACTTGGAGTTTGATCATCACCAATGCAACGATGATATTCATTAGTTCGTTGTTCGAGGCTTTCACTTAATCTCTACATCATAACATTCAATTAGAACATAAAACAAAAATAAGCACAATATATTCAATTAGAACATACAATATATATCATACAAAAATAAGCGCGATTTACGACACATACCGAATACAACTCTTGTAACCTTTCCACTTCTTTCTCCCTTTTTTCCCTCTCCTCTTCAAACATCCTCCTTTTCTCCGCCAATTGCTTCTCAACATTCTCAATCTTTTGTCGTCGAGCAAGAAATTCAGATGTTTCGGTGCTTCTTCTTTGAGATCCAAAGTATGACCTCAAGCCGACACCATCTCCAACACCACGGACACGACCTCCATGCTCAGCTGTTCCGATAGCTTCGACTAACATGTCATGTCGTGCTTCCGGAACAAATGTGCCTTCATGGACCGCCACAACCAAATTATCCTACACAACACGAGCAACTTATATAAGCAAACACATTTAAATAACAACTCATGAGCAACTTACATAAGCAAACGCATTTAAACAAAACATATACTTACAATTTTCTCAGCAACTACTCTTGAAGCCTCAGAGGTGTACTCTCCATTAGGTCTTAATCTAGCCCTCTTCCATTTCTCATGTCTTGAAGATGGAGATGGAATTTCACTATCTCCTCCTTCTTGTAGTTTTTCCTGCAGGATCCTCTTCTCAAGTTTCCTGTAACCCCCACGAGACAATCTATGGGGGTACATGTTTTTCGCCTTGTTCTGAATTCCTGCTTCGCTTTTAGCCTGTTATTAACATAGTGAAAAATGTGTATGATTAGTATCTATAACGCATTAGCATAACATTATAGGTTACATAAGACTAGTACTAACCTTGAATTCCATATAACGGCGTTTCTTCGCAAACTTGTGCCACACCTTCTTCGATAAAAAACTATACCGAATCCATGGAGGTTGAAGACCGCTCTTAGGCTTCGTAATGTAGTCAGCCGTGATCCGTGGCTTAAATCCCCTCCAACGAACACCGACATAAGTTATCCACTTTCTTTTCAATTTTGAGTCATCGGTAAACTCAAAATTCAACTACATTAAATCAATATATAAGTATGAATTAGAAACTATAGGTAGTGATATCAAATATGTGAAAATTATAGTGAAATACCTTAACGTCTGTCCATATACTGTCTTTGACATTAACATCCACTTCTCTCCAATCATCAATCAGTATACTGACTTTGCTACGTGCAAGGAACACAACATAACTCCTAAAAGTAGCGTAATGTGGACAATCCACTAATCTGTAGTGTGAATCAAACTCGATCGGAATTTTTAGACCAGATGAGTTGCGGACTGATGTGAATTAGGGCATCATTGTGACACCTCTTTGTGATCTTTTCATTTGACTTTCAGTTGTTTGAGTTTCATTGGCTAACCTTTCATTTGTTTGAGTTTCTTCACTGGTTTCTGATGAAGAACTCGACAAGGTCGACATCTAAGTTCAAAAACAACAACAATAACATGAACAACAATGGCAAAAGAGTTTACTGTAGATGCATGGGGAAAATATTTTACGTACCCTAAACGTGACGACGAAGTAAACGATATTGGTGTTGGTGTTGTTGTTGTCTTCCTTCCTTACAACAACGACGGTGTTGTTGTTATCTTCCTTCTCGATGGTGACGATGATGACGACGGTGTTGGTATGTGCGTAATCTTCTATTTCTTCACGATGGTGACGATGATGACGAAAATGACAACAAATGGATACTGATGATTCAAGCTTTGGTTGAAATTGTGTATTGTTTCACAGTATTGAACGTTAGGGTTTAGGGTTGAAATCGTGTAACGTTTCGTCTGGTTTCTATTTTCAATGGAAAAAAGGATACTGAAGAGACAAAGAAACTAGCTAGCTTGGAGAATATTGAAAAGCTACTGCGACGGTCAACAATTTAAACCGTTACGATATATTATTTTCATAATGAAATTTCATATTAAAGCTCCATAGTTATTTTTAGAATTAAAAATTAAAAAAACATACAAAATATATCACAACGGTGTATATAAACAACCGTAGTCATAACTTTTAATTTTTTTAATTAAAAGTAAATAAAAAAGTAAAGGCGCGCTTTAACATAAAAGGAATAATATATATGATGGCGCTTAGGTTCGAACACATGAAAGCTTGAAGGTATCACCACGGTTGATTTATCAACCGTTGTTATATACAGATAATCACCACGGTTGGTTTATCAATCGTTGTTATATATAGATAATTTTTATTCAATAAACAAATAAAATACAACCGCGCCTTAGTTTAGATATGTCACAACGGTGTAGGGATGAAGCATTGTGAGCATGGCGTCGTTGTTTACGCGTTTTGTAGTAGTACTAGGGATGCTTTTAGGAAGCCTGTGGGTCCAAGCCTAAGAAAAGTTCAAGAAAGGTTTCACCGGGAATAATCCTTTCTTTAATGAACAGTTCTAGGGTTTGAAGAAATTCAAAAGAGGTTTCACCGAGAATAATGCTCTTTGGGAAATGAATTTCTTATACACACATTTCTAAGTTGTGACAGTCTTGAGAAAAGTTTCACCGGGAATAATACCTTTCTCTGTTCCATATTGTATAAGCCCAATAGGAGGCAAGACTGTATCTGGAATTTCCTATGGGGGAACTAGTTTTGACTGTGTTAAAAGAGTGACCACTGGTTTGATCTAAAAGACCTAACTGCTGGGGAAAACTCTAAGCAAATATATACAAGTATATACAAATGAAATATATAAACAAGCATATATTGAGAAGGATAATGGAACTTACAGTTGTGCAAGCCCAAGCATTGTAACTACAACTGTATGGTTAGTTATTCAAGAAATTGAAGAAATTTTTTATAATACTTTGAATTTGAATTTGAATTAAAGAGGAAAGTTATTTTAAAAAGAAGTTTGGGGCTTATACTCAAGGAGAGGCCCAGATGAATTCTTTTGAATAGGCGACGATCGCATCGTAGTTTTTGAAAACCACAGAGGGACTTATACAATGACTGAGACCCAAATTATTGTATTTACAAAAGAGGTGGGTCTTACACTCTATTAGAGGCCCAAAAGTTTATTTTTATACAAGATATAGGGCTTACAACTCAAGGAGATGCCCAGATGAAAAACAGTGATCGCACTGTTATTCTGAAAATTGTATCGGGACTTATACAATGACTGAAGCCCAAATTATTTATGTACAAAGGGGGTTGGGTCTTACACTCTATTAGAGGCCCAAAAGTGTTTGAAAAGAAAAAATATGGGACTTACAACCAATGGAAGGCCCAGATTATTTTTACTTAAAAGGCGACGATCGCGCCGCGGTTTCGGAAAACACCGTGGGACTTATACAATGACTGAGGCCCAAATTATTTATGTGACAAGGGATGAGTCTTACACTCTATTAGAGGCCCAAAAGTGTTTGAAAAAATGTTTGTGAGGGTACAAATAATTAAAACCCTA
Organism: Lathyrus tuberosus; assembly: GCA_022829125.1. Lineage (NCBI taxonomy): Eukaryota > Viridiplantae > Streptophyta > Magnoliopsida > Fabales > Fabaceae > Lathyrus > Lathyrus tuberosus. The sequence continues at coordinate 6,676,536 of JALAZF010000154.1, read as the reverse complement.
ATTTGATTAAAAAATGTATTTTAATTTGAATAAAAATCAATTAAAATGATCAAAATTATCAAACATGTGTGAAAACAAGGTTTGATCTTGGATTAATGTTTTAAAAATAATGTGTTATCCATAGAATGATTTGAGAACCATTTGAATTTGAAAAATCAAGAGAAATAAATGTTTTAAATGTTTAAAAACAAATAAAAAATTAATTCTTTACAAAAATACCAAATATATAAACTAAATAATATTTTTGTGAAACTTTTGTAGAATAAAATATATTAAAATTTTTGTGAATTTTGAAAAAAAGAATCAATTCAAAAATATTAAAATCCAAAGAGAAATTAATTTTGAGATTAATTAATAAAACATGAAAAATTCAAATATTTTAAAAATTCAAAAAAGGGCGCCAAGAACACTTGTTCTTGCCCGCGTGTGCCCTGTTTCCCCAGATTTGCAAAATCCTCCATAACTCTCTGATTACTCAATGAAAACAACTTTTGTAAACATGAAACTTGTTCGTCTTTTATCAAGGATTACAACCATATAATTTAATTGCATTTATATTAAGTGTGGAGTGAGAAATTAGATGATGAACTCAAGAACCCTAATTTTTGCAAGAACATCATGAAATCCTATATACGATTCATACATAACAATTGATTGTGGGGAAACACTCCACATAAGTTCATAAACATGTTTGTAACTTGAAAACGTATTTATGATGCATGGATTATAGAGTTTGAGAGTGTCAGGCTTACCTCTTGCAGCTGGTGATCAAATTTGATGTTGGAGGTGTTACAAATGTTGTGTAATGTTCTGGAAAGCTTCAATGGAACTCAAGTAATGTGTTTGAAGGCTTGGAATGGATTGAATCACCTTAGAACTTGTCGTGGCACCTCAACTACAAACAGACCAAAAAGATTGAGCAAATGGAGGGTAACATTGTGATTCAGGTGTTCCAGATGAGTTGCAAGGTCATGGATCACTCATATATGATATATGTGAGGTGTTGGTGTGATTGGTTTTGATAGAATGGCTCTCAAATGAAAAACTCGATAGTGACTTGCAAAATAAGGCAATTCTGGTTTTTTGAGAGAGATTTTGAGGAAAGCATCTGTTGTGGTGCCTTGGTGTACACAAACTGACCACAAATGAGCTCTATTTATAGTGTGTCAAGTTTATTTTGGCAGCAATAGTGAATGGTGGCTGGGACAGTCCATTGTCCATTGGTTTTCAAACGGAATCTTAAGTCTTCCCTAGCCATTGACATGAGTCAGTGTTGCAGACCTATGGTCTTCTGATGTTTGAGTTCATCTTGACTCATTTTCAATGTTGTGGACTGATACATGCCAGCTCTATGCACCCCTTGAATGCTTCATGACAAATTTGAAAGTTTTGGATTTGCAACATTGAATTTCACATGCCTACATGATGATCTTTTGTCTTTGGAGGCCTGTGGCTCAGAGATATTTTGCTTTGATCTCATCCTTAATGTTTCTAGAAAGATTACAAGACTTGTAATTGCACAAATTAGCCAATTCGAGCAAGTGACCTATAATCTGCCTTAGGAAGAAATCAGTTTTTGGTGCCATGTTCCAAGGGTTGTAACTCCCTACTCAAATTGAATTTGGAGATGATCTGGTACTTGTTGGAAAGCTCTCATGACATACTTTAACTTTGATGCCCACCAATTGACCTGGTTCAGCTTGGATCAAGGTGAAAAATGGCCTCAAAGTTGGTAAAAATTCAAGACAGATTCTGTCCAAAATTTCACTAAGTGTTAGAAAAATGGCCATTTTCATGTTTTTTGTGATTTTGATCAATCCATAACTCAAAATTCATGAGGATTTGGAATCTTTTGTAGTTGACACTTTTGAAGTATGTCATGTGAACTTTCATTTGAGTTATGGATGGAAGAAAAAGGCCTTAGGGTTTGGGAGTTATGACCTTGCAAAGTTGGTACCAAATCCATTTTGTTCCATAACTTAGAAAAAATTAAGTTTCTTATGGTTACCCCTTTTGCAAGAAACCTCACTTTTCTTGATTTTTCTTGATAGATGATGATCAAAACCATGCATTAACATTGTTTTGGACTTAGGGGAGCCACATTTGTGAAAAAATTCAAAAAGTCAAACTTGATTTTGGGCACAGTTGACTTTTTGTCAGATGAATTCCAAATTGTGTGATCTTCTATGAAATCAAGTTCTTGACCTAATTCAAACCTAATGGATGGATTCCATAGGTGTTTTAAGGTGTCTTGGATCATTTCCCAAGGTTTGGGAACATGTCTTGGTCCAAAGTCAAAGGTACAGTTGACTTTTTCTTCAAAACCCTAATTGTGGACCAGATGAATTTGAAACTTGTGAATCAAACTTCTTGGATCAATCCATTGTTGTAAATGGATCAATGTGGTGTATTTGAGGCCCTAAAATCATGTCTTGAGGTTTTGGTTCGTGTCTTGCCTCAAAAGTCAACTTAGGGGTGAATTAGGTCAAGAAACCATAATTCCTGATTTTTTATGAATGCTTCCCCTGAGGCTATTTTGACTTGAGATTGGGTCCATGAGATCCCTTTGATCATTTTGGGTCATGTTTTGAAGTATTGGCTCATGCCCAGATGAAAATTTTCATCTGGAGGCCTTGGTCGACCAAAACCCTGATTTGGTGATATTGGCGATCTTAAGGCTTGATCCACTTAGAATATCATAACTTTGTGCTTAAATCTTGATGTGGGAGACCTCTTGATCCTTCATGGGTGTTTGAGAGACTAGACAAGTTAAAGATCATGTCAATTCTTGATTGATCCTTTATCTAAGTGCTCTGAGAGGGCTGAAAACCCTAATTCTTGATTGTAGTGAATGCTCAACAATCCTTGAGGAGATTGATGAGGCATAAAGGTACATCCATATTATGGTGATGATTTGCACAATAATGGGAAATCTTGTGGTCAAAATTTAGGGTATGAAAATTGTATAATGATTTGTATGCATAATTGTTGAGTTATGATTGATTGATGGGTTTGGGTGTGAGAATGTGATGAGATATACTTTGAATGAAATTGTGTAGAGAATTATGTATTATTATCCTACCTTGCAGTATATGTCTGTTATTATTGATTGTGATTTCTCACCCCTTTGTTATTGATGTGGTCTGTGCTCCTCTTTGGAGCACAGATAAGAGAGGTTGTTTCTTTCTTTTTCTTATGCGTATTAGTTTTATGTGCTCTGATATGGAACACTGGGAAACATTACTTAGCTATTTTATTATTTCTTTAGAGAGTTAATGTACACTCTCATGTTTGGTATTTTTTATGTTTTTAGGAGACTTCATTTATGAGCTTGATTATTCTATGAAGTGAATTTGGAGTTTAAATGATTTAATTAATGCATGCTTTATTATGAGAAATTCCACTGCGATTATACCCTAAGTGAAAGTGAGCATGCGATGACACCCTAAGTGAATGTGTTGATTATTATTTTTAATTGATAAAGTGTTACAACACATGTATGTTTTGAAAAGAGAATGTGTGGCATCCTATTTGATAGTGTGAATACTCTGATTTTATTGTATATTTATGCGCGGGGAAAATAGGGTGTTACAGTTGATTGTGGTCTTTAAGAATGATTTTCTTAGTGAGGTGGTGATTTATTTATAAGTAAGAGAATTTATAATAAGAATTAAGTATTATTCGAGTGATACACACTTATAGAAGGCTTGGTGATATGTTCTCTTATTGTGAGTTGGTCTATTGGCAGCAATTTAATTGTACCTTTATATTTTCTATTAAGAAAGATACACATCTGTATTTTAACATATATTTAGATTAGTTTTTTTCCTTATAAATGAACTTAAAAAGAGATTTGTCACATATCAAATATCTTCCAATGCGTTAACTTTGTTAAAACTTGGAATCATAAGATTGGTTAATAATGGAGAAAATTAGAGTGTGGAGAGGGAGAGAGGAATTAAAAGAGAGATAATTGAGGGTGAGAAAGTATTTTCTGTTATATTTGATGAGGATGCCTCCAATGCATATATACAAAACATTACAAGATAATTGAGATATATGTCACACAATCACATAACTAAAAAAACAGAATTTACGATCCAGTAACCAGTTACACTAAACCTGTAACTGGTTATAACTACTACAAAAATAAAACCTTTTTGTGGTAACCGATTATTTATCAGTTATGCCTATGATGTATGTTCTGTTTCTTCAGCTCAAAAGTGATTTTTGCCCAGCTATAACGAGTTACACCCCCGTGTTAACCGGTTATAACATTTGAATTATCAAAAAAATTTCTTAACACACCACCTTAATTCAGGTGCTCCAAGTCTTCTATGCCCATTCTAATCTTCAACCTTTTGAACACATAATTTGTGACTCCCTTAGCCAACAAATCAACCACTTGGTCTTCACTTCTACAATATCCCAATCATAACTTTCCTTCACTAATAAGCTCTCTCAAGTAATGAAACCTTATATCAATGTGCTTGCTCCTTGCATGTGAAATTGGGTTCTTAGCAAGATTAATTGTGAAAATATTATCAACCAGGAGTGTAACAACCTCACCCACATTCTTGCCCAGCTCCTTCAATAGATTCATTAGCCACACCACTTAGCACGCACATAGCGAAGCAACAATGTACTTTGTCTCACAAGACGTGAGTGCAACTACCGGTTCCTTCTTCAAACACCATGAGATTGGTGTTGTAACGCCCCGTTTTGCCAATTTTGTTTTATTGAGTCTTTTTGGATTATTTTATTATTATTTTATTGTAATTTCAACTTTTGTGTGAAAATGTGTTATTTTTCGGCGGGAATATATTTTATCGCGTTTTGGGATCGTTTGCGAGAAATTTGAGTGTGGGGGTATTTTGGACATTTCATAGATATTTTTCATTAAGTTAGTAAGATAGAATTGAAAAGAGAGAAAATAGAGAGAAAGAAAGAAGAAAGAAGGGAAAAGAGAAGAAAAGAGGAGAAGAGAGAAAAATTGGAGAAAAAGTGTGAAAATCATCAAGATCAATTCCTAGAATCGAATTAAATCGGGTAAGGGTGCGAAACTCGATTATATTATACTTGTGTATGGTTATGTATGTGTGTGTGTGTGTTTTGGTGGTGTTTTATAGCTTTTGATTTTAGGTCGGATTGTGAGAATCGATGGTTTAACGGTTGGAAATCGATGTAAAGGTGGTAGTTTGCTTGTTGACATGATTAGAATAGGTTCTGATTGAAATATGTTGATTTGGAAATGGTTTGGGTTGGAAAATATCATTTTTGGGATTTCAACAGCGCTGAAGGATTCTGAGTTTTCGCAGGTTCGCCTAGCGAACCAATCAGCGAAGGGTAGCGAAGGTTCGCTACGGGTATTCGCCTAGCGAAGGCGTGAGCGAAGGTTCGCTAGAGTGTTCGCCTAGCGAAGTTTGGGTGGTTTTAGCTCTGTTTGGTTCTGACTTGGTTCGCTGGAACATTCGCCTAGCGAAGGAGCTAGCGAATGCTCGCGAGGGATGTTCGCCTAGCGAAGCAGCTAGCGAATGCTCGCGAGGGAGATTCGCCCAGCGAACAGTGCTGTTCGTGCAATTTTGTTTTCTGCATAACTTTTGATCTGTGATTCGGTTTGAGGCGTGGTTTGATGCGTTGGAAAGCCATTGAGCTGTACTTTCTTATTATGATGGTTTAGAATTTGTTGGCCTATTTTATTTTGTCGGTAAATGTGAATAGTATCAATGGTCGACTTTTGTCGTTTTAATGGTGCATAATTGTCATGTATTATGCTATATGTTTGTGCTTTGGATATGTATGCCTTATATGCTGTTGTGAGGATAAGTTGTGGCCAAAAGGCAAGAAATGCTAAGTGTTGTATTTGATGATTTATGCATGATTATGAATGTGTGCATGGATGCAATGTGAGTGTCATGAGTCATTATATGCCAAGCATCATAATGTGCATTGTGGAAACGTCCTGAGAGCGGTTTGATTCCTGAGGGAATATGCTATACCATCGTGTTCCTCGAAAATATGAGGCGCTGCCTGAGGACTTAAAGCGATGGGTATAGACGATTGTGGGCTCCTTTGGAGACTTAAACCAATCCTTAACGTCGTGTGCCTCGAAAATATGACGCGATGCCTGAGGACCTAAAGCGACGGGTGAACATCGTAGGCCCGACGGGGAGTTACTTGAGATTCTCAGTAACGGGCGATGGTTCCAATAGTTCCTGAGTGAACTGATGGTGAGACATGAGACAATGGAAGTCGGTACCGCATGGCATGTGCATAGAGTCGTTGTGTCGATCTATGTGCATTTGCATTCATCATGAGTCATTTGTGCATGGTATTGTGAATGTGATTAATGAAATGGAATAGGTGTGATTGTATTGTGAATGATTGATGTGCAGTGGTAATTAATACGTGTGAATTGTACTGTGTGTTGTTATAATTTATCTGTGTGCTTTGGTGGTGAGAATACGTTACTTGTGCACTTTTGGTGTTAATATATAATCTTATGCAATTATATTATGGTTGTTTTTCTCACCCTTCTGCTGTTTTATAACGCTCTATGAGGCGTTGCAGATTAGAGTTGCTGGAGGTATTCTTTTGTGAAGCGTTGCGTCTTCATTATTTTGGTCGGTCGGCTCTGATATGTGACTCCGGGTAGCATAGGGTGGCCGTTTGTGATTGTTTTGTATATCTGATGATATATTTTGGTTGTATAGTTATAACTTGATGTATGACAGCCAAGTTTATATGTATATATGTATATGTGTTATTCAGATTTTAGATCTTTCCGCTTTAATTCTAATTTCTGAAAAGTGGGTGTAAGGAACAAAGTTTCCTCTGTATGATTGTTACCCCACGTTGCATATCTAAATGAGCAGGTGTTGCATGTGTATGTTTGGTTACTTTGATGTGATTCTCCCTTTCTATGCCATGATGTTTCAAATATACTCTGATCAATTTTCGAATTTTCTTTTTACCGCTTTAATTGCGTGTTAATTGGGGGTATAGATTGGGGTCGTCACATTAAGTGGTATCAGAGCCAGTCCGTGTCAGTTGTGTAGTTTGTGTCTGTGGTGTCTGGCATATTGGGCGAGTTGTGTTGAGAAACTTGTTGTTTAACCATAGTTTCTGTATTTGGACGAACAGAATATGGCTGGTCGTAATGATGCTGCTTTGGCTGTTGCGATGGAAGCGGTGGCATGAGCTGTGCAGGGTGCACTGAATGCTGCCGGAAATGATGAGTTTAGAAAGAATAAGCCGCCGGTCTTTAAAGGGAAACATGATCCGGATGGTGCGCAGTTGTGGTTGAAAGAGATTGAGAGGATTTTCAGGGTGATGGATTGTGATGACGATGGTGTTAAAGTGAGGCTGGGCACTCATATGTTACACGAAGAGGCTGATGACTGGTGGGTCAGTACTCGTCAGGTGTTGGAAGCTGATGAGGAGGAAGAAGAGATCACTTGGGAAGTGTTTAGCCGAGAGTTTCTAAGGAAGTATTTTCCGGAGGATGTCCGAGGAAAGAAAGAGATTGAGTTTTTAGAGCTAAAACAAGGTAATATGTCTGTTGTTGAATATACTGCTAAGTTTGTGGAACTTGTGCAGTTTTATCCTCACTATGTGGAAGCGACTGCTGAATTTTCAAAGTGTGTAAAGTATGAAAGTGGGTTGCGTCCTGAGATAAAGCAGGCGATTGGTTATCAGAGGATTCGAAGGTTTGCTGATTTGGTGGAATGCTGTAGGATTTATGATGAAGATAGTAAGGCTCGTTCTGCTCACTATAAAAGTGTAAGTGACAGAAAAGGGAAGCAACAGTTCCGTGGTGGACCGTATGTGTCACCGGCTGATAAAGGTAAACAAAGGAGTACTTTTAATCGTAGGTCAGGTGGAGGTGGTATGTCTAATTCTCCTAGGTGTTTTAAATGTGGTGAATTGGGTCATCGCCAGCATGAATGTAGGAGGAATGTGATTAAGTGTTCTAATTGTGGCGGTGAAGGGCATGTTGTAGCTGATTGTAAAAGGAAGAATGTGGTGAAGTGTTACAATTGTGGGGAACCTGGTCACATTAGTTCGAAGTGTCCTAATCAGAAGAAAGCTCCGACTAGTGGGAAAGTGTTTTCATTGGCGGGAACTCAGACTTCAAGTGCTGATCGTCTGATAAGAGGTACTTGCTTTATTAATAATACGCCTTTAATTGCTATTATTGATACTGGAGCGACTCATTTGTTTATTTCGTCTGAGTGCGCGGAACGTTTGAATCTTGGGTTGTCTTCGATGGATGGTGAGATGGTTATTGATACTCCAGCGATAGGGTCAGTAACTACTTCTTTGGTGTGTTTGAGTTGTCCTTTAGCCATTTATGGTAAAGACTTTGTGATGGATTTGGTGTGTTTACCATTGGAAGGTTTAGATGTGGTGTTGGGAATGAACTGGTTGCAATTTAATCGGGTGCACATTGACTGTTATCATAAGCTTGTAAGGTTTCCTTCTCTTGAGGAAGATGAAGACTCGAGTTTCTTGTCTACTAAAGAGTTGAAGAAACTTTTAGCGGACGAAGCTCAATTGTTTGGTTTGTTTGCATCATTAACTGTGGATAGTCAAGTTTCTCTTGAAGTGTTTCCTGTTTGTGTGATTTTCCTGAAGTGTTTCCTGAGGATATTTCAGATGTACCGCCAGAGAGAGAAGTTGAATTTTCTATTGATCTAGTTCCTGGTACTAGACCTGTTTCTATGGCACCTTATAGAATGTCGGCATCTGAATTGGTGGAGTTGAAAAAGCAGTTAAGTGAGTTGTTGGAAAAGAGGTTCGTGAGGCCAAGTGTTTCTCCTTGGGATGCTCCAGTTTTGTTAGTGAAAAAGAAAGATGGGAGTATGCGATTATGTATTGATTATCGCCAGTTGAATAAAGTGACGATTAAGAACAAGTATCTGCTTCCAAGGATTGATGATCTGATGGATCAGTTGGTTGGTACTTGTGTATTTAGTAAGATTGATTTGAGATCGGGGTATCATCAGATAAGGGTGAAAGAAGAGGATATTCAGAAGATGGCCTTTAGAACACGGTACGGTCATTATGAATATTCGGTGATGCCGTTCGGGGTTTCTAATGCGCCTGGTGTGTTTATGGAATACATGAATCGGATTTTCCACGAGCATTTGGATCGTTTTGTGGTGGTGTTTATTGATGATATTTTAATCTATTCTAAGTCTCGGGAAGAACATGCAGAGCATTTGCGTATTGTTTTGCAGGTTTTGAAGGAAAGGAAGCTTTTTGCCAAATTGTCCAAGTGTGAATTCTGGTTGTCTGAGGTGAGTTTTCTTGGGCACGTAATTTCAGGTAATGGTATTGCTGTGGATCCATCTAAAGTATAAGAAGTTCTACAATGGGAGGCTCCTAGATCCGTTACTGAAATTCGAAGCTTTTTGGGTTTGGCTGGTTATTACCGGAGGTTCATTGAAGGGTTTTCTAAGCTGGCTCTTCCTTTGACGCAGTTGACTTGTAAGGGCAAATCATTCATTTGGGATATTCAATGTGAAGAAAGTTTTTGTGAGCTGAAGAGGAGATTGACGACAGCTCCGATTCTTATTTTACCTAATCCTAATGAACCATTTGTTGTGTATTGCGATGCTTCTTTAATTAGTTTGGGTGGTGTTTTGATGCAGGAAGGTAAAGTTGTAGCTTATGCTTCAAGGTAATTAAGAGTTCATGAGAAAAACTATCCTACTCATGATCTGGAGTTAGCGGCTGTAGTTTTTGTGTTGAAGATTTGGAGGCACTATCTCTATGGTGCAAGGTTCGAAGTCTTTAGTGATCATAAAAGCTTGAAATATTTATTTGATCAGAAAGAGTTGAACATGAGACAGCGGAGATGGTTGGAATTCTTGAAAAACTACGACTTTGGCTTGAATTACCATCCTGGTAAAGATAATGTGGTAGCCGATGCATTGAGCCGGAAATCGTTGCATATGTCCGCATTGATGGTGAAAGAGTTGGAACTTTTGGAATCGTTTAGAGATTTGAGTTTGGTTTGTGAAGTGACATCAGTTAGTGTAAGGCTTGGAATGTTGAAAGTTACTAATGAATTTTTGTTGTCGGTAAGTGAGAAATAAAAGTTGGATTTGAAATTCGTTGATTTGATGATAAATGAGAATGTGGATTTCAAGGTTGATAATTTTGGTGTTTTGAGGTTTCGTGGTCGTAATTGTATACCTGATGATGCGGAGTTGAAAAGAATGATTTTGGAGGAAGGACACCGGAGTAATTTAAGTATACATCCGGGAGCGAATAAGATGTACCAAGATTTGAAGAAGATTTTCTGGTGGTCTGGTTTGAAAAGAGATGTGGCTCAGTTTGTGTATGCTTGTTTGACTTGTCAGAAATTGAAAGTGGAACATTTGAGACCTAGTGGTTTGTTGCAACCGTTGGATATTCCTGAATGGAAATGGGATAGCATTTCGATGGATTTTGTGACGGGATTACCGAACACTCAGCGTGGGCATAATGCTATTTGGGTGATTGTGGACAGGCTGACTAAATCGGCGCATTTTATTCCGATTGACATCAGTTTTTCGTTGGAACGGTTAGCTGAGATCTATATCAGTGTGGTGGTGAAATTGCATGGGGTTCCTTTAAGTATTGTTTCTGATCGAGATCCGAGGTTTACATCGAGGTTTTGGGAAAGTTTACAGAAGGCTTTGGGTTCTAGATTGAGGTTGAGTTTGGCTTATCATCCGCAGACGGATGGTCAGACCGAAAGAACTATTCAGTCGTTGGAGGATTTGTTGAGGTCGTGTGTTTTGGAAGAAGGTGGTGCGTGGGACAGTTATCTTGCTTTGATTGAGTTCACGTATAATAACAGTTTCCATTCTAGTATTGGTATGGCGCCGTTTGAAGCATTATATGGGCGAAGATGTTGAACGTCGTTGTGTTGGCACGAAATTGGTGAGAGTTCTGTGGTTGGACCGGAATTGGTGCAACAGACGACGGAAAAGGTAAAGTTTATTCGTGAGAAAATGAAGGCTTCTCAGAGTAGACAAAAGAGTTATCATGATCGGAGACGGAAGGATCTTGAGTTTCAAGAGGGTGATCACGTATTTCTGAGAGTTACGCCGGTAACGGGTGTTGGTCGTGCTTTGAAATCTAAGAAGCTTACTTCTCGATTTATTGGTCCTTACCAGATATCTGCGAGAGTTGGTGTTGTAGCGTATCGTGTGGCGTTACCGCCGAATCTGTCGAATTTGCATGATGTTTTTCATGTTTCACAGCTACGGAAGTATGTTCCAGACCCTTCACATGTGATTCCGATGGACGAGGTTGAGGTAAGAGATAACCTTACGGTCGAGGCATTACCGGTTGGTATTTTGGATCGCGAGGTGAAGCGGTTGAGGGGCAAAGAGATTGCACTTGTGAAAGTGGCGTGGGGAGGCGCTGCTGAGGGTAATTTGACGTGGGAATTAGAGAGTAGGATGCGGGAGTCGTATCCGGAGTTGTTTGTATCAGGTAAGATTTTCGAGGACGAAAATTTCTAAGTGGGGGAGAATTGTAACGCCCCGTTTTGCCAATTTTGTTTTATTGAGTCTTTTTGGATTATTTTATTATTATTTTATTGTAATTTCAACTTTTGTGTGAAAATGTGTTATTTTTCGGCGGGAATATATTTTATCGCGTTTTGGGATCGTTTGCGAGAAATTTGAGTGTGGGGGTCTTTTGGACATTTCATAGATATTTTTCATTAAGTTAGTAAGATAGAATTGGAAAGAGAGAATATAGAGAGAAAGAAAGAAGAAAGAAGGGAAAAGAGAAGAAAAGAGGAGAAGAGAGAAAAATTGGAGAAAAAGTGTGAAAATCATCAAGATCAATTCCTAGAATCGAATTAAATCGGGTAAGGGTGCGAAACTCGATTATATTATACTTGTGTATGGTTATGTATGTGTGTGTGTGTGTTTTGGTGGTGTTTTATAGCTTTTGATTTTAGGTCGGATTGTGAGAATCGATGGTTTAACGGTTGGAAATCGATGTAAAGGTGGTAGTTTGCTTGTTGACATGATTAGAATAGGTTCTGATTGAAATATGTTGATTTGGAAATGGTTTGGGTTGGAAAATATCATTTTTGGGTTTTCAACAGCGCTGAAGGATTCTGAGTTTTCGCAGGTTCGCCTAGCGAACCAATCAGCGAAGGGTAGCGAAGGTTCGCTACGGGTATTCGCCTAGCGAAGGCGTGAGCGAAGGTTCGCTAGAGTGTTCGCCTAGCGAAGTTTGGGTGTTTTTGGCTTTGTTTGGTTCTGACTTGGTTCGCTAAGTGCTCGCCTAGCGAACTTTGTGTCTGTTTTTAGCTAACAGTTGGTTCGCTGGAACATTCGCCTAGCGAAGGAGCTAGCGAATGCTCGCGAGGGATGTTCGCCTAGCGAAGCAGCTAGCGAATGCTCGCGAGGGAGATTCGCCCAGCGAACAGTGCTATTCGTGCAATTTTGTTTTCTGCATAACTTTTGATCTGTGATTCGGTTTGAGGCGTGGTTTGATGCGTTGGAAAGCTGTTGAGCTGTACTTTCTTATTATGATGGTTTAGAATTTGTTGGCCGATTTTATTTTGTCGGTAAATGTGAATAGTGTCAATGGTCGACTTTTGTCGTTTTAATGGTGCATAATTGTCATGTATTATGCTATATGTTTGTGCTTTGGATATGTATGCCTTATATGCTGTTGTGAGGATAAGTTGTGGCCGAAAGGCAAGAAATGCTAAGTGTTGTATTTGATGATTTATGCATGATTATGAATGTGTGCATGGATGCAATGTGAGTGTCATGAGTCATTGTATGCCAAGTATCATAATGTGCATTGTGGAAACGTCCTGAGAGACGGTTTGATTCCTGAGGGAATATGCTATACCATCGTGTGCCTCGAAAATATGAGGCACTGCCTGAGGACTTAAAGCGATGGGTATAGACGACTGTGGGCTCCTTTGGAGACTTAAAGCAATCCTTAACGTCGTGTGCCTCGAAAATATGACGCGATGCCTGAGGACCTAAAGCGACGGGTGAACATCGTAGGCCCGACGGGGAGTTACTTGAGATTCTCAGTAACGGGCGATGGTTCCAATAGTTCCTGAGTGAACTGATGGTGAGACATGAGACAATGGAAGTCGGTACCGCATGGCATGTGCATAGAGTCGTTGTGTCGATCTATGTGCATTTGCATTCATCATGAGTCATTTGTGCATGGTATTGTGAATGTGATTAATGAAATGGAATAGGTGTGATTGTATTGTGAATGATTGATGTGCAGTGGTAATTAATACGTGTGAATTGTACTGTGTGTTGTTATAATTTATCTGTGTGCTTTGGTGGTGAGAATACGTTACTTGTGCACTTTTGGTGTTAATATATAATCTTATGCAATTATATTATGGTTGTTTTTCTCACCCTTCTGCTGTTTTATAACGCTCTATGAGGCGTTGCAGATTAGAGTTGCTGGAGGTATTCTTTTGTGAAGCGTTGCGTCTTCATTATTTTGGTCGGTCGGCTCTGATATGTGACTCCGGGTAGCATAGGGTGGCCGTTTGTGATTGTTTTGTATATCTGATGATATATTTTGGTTGTACAGTTATAACTTGATGTATGACAGCCAAGTTTATATGTATATATGTATATGTGTTATTCAAATTTTAGATCTTTCCGCTTTAATTCTAATTTCTGAAAAGTGGGTGTAAGGAACGAAGTTTCCTCTGTATGATTGTTACCCCACGTTGCATATCTAAATGAGCAGGTGTTGCATGTGTATGTTTGGTTACTTTGATGTGATTCTCCCTTTCTATGCCATGATGTTTCAAATATACTCTGATCAATTTTCGAATTTTCTTTTTACCGCTTTAATTGCGTGTTAATTGGGGGTATAGATTGGGGTCGTCACAGGTGTTCAAACATAAAGATGTATCCAGTTGTAAACAATCAATGATCTTTATCTCCGCACCAATTGGAATCGGTAAAACCGAGCAAATTTCATTTTCTTTTTGTGTGCGTTGCAGGAAAGAGAATTCTGCAACCAATTAATCCTTTGATGTATCTTAGGATCCTCTTGACTTCCATGAATCTACTCATAATATCGACACTAACCACCAAGCCGAGATCCAATCAGCCTCCTATACTAAGTTAGATCAACATCTTGCTCATCCTCACTCTTCGACAACTGTAGCCTCGATTCATTCGGACTAATGGGAGCATTACAATGCTCCATTTAAAACTTCTTCAATATCTCAAGTGCATACCTTATTTGGTGCCTGAGTAGTCCTTTTGGTCTTGTGAAACTCAATTCCTAGGAAGTATGTCATGTGGCCAAGGTCGGTCATCTCAAATTCTTTCATAAGTTCACTCTTGAACTTAGAAATACACATTTAATTGGTGACCATTATCAATAAGTCATCTTCATATAGACAAGGGATAATCACTCCTTCACTTGTATTCGTCTTCACATACACGCCATGCTCGGATACACATTTCTTGAAGCCAACCTCCTTTAGGAAACCATCTATTCTCTTGTTCCAAGCTCTTCGAGCTTGCTTCAAACTATACAATACTTTATTCAACTTGTAGAACTTTAGCTTTTGGTTTCCCATAACAAAACAAGGGGGTTCTCCTACATACACCTCTTCTTCAAGCGTCCATTCAAAAATGCAGATTTGACGTCCATTTGGTATATGGGTCAATCGTTGTTATTTACAATCCCAACAACTAGCCTAATGGTTTCAATCCTAGAAACCGGTGCAAACACCTCTTCAAAGTCCATGCCTTCTCTTTGAAAGAATTCCTTTGCAACTAATCGAGCCTTATGCTTGATTATTTCACCCTTGGGATTTTCCTTCACTTTGAACACCCATCTCACACCAATTGGATTATTCCTGTCTGGTAGATCAACCAAATCCCAAGTATTATTCTTCTCAATAGATTCCATCTCCTCCTTCATAGCACAAATCCATTTTGGATCACTTAAAGCCTCATCCATTTTAACAGGTTTGGATCCGTCCATAAGTTCAAAATAGACGAAATCACCATAATCATTAACTTTGTTGTCTTGGAACAGATTGAAATCTTGGAGTCTTTGAGGCAAACCTATTTTCCTTGTTAATCTTCTCACATTCTTTTCACTTACCAATTTTGCAGAATTTGAATTTTCAAAGCTATAACTGGTTGTAGCTTTTACGTAACCAGTTATAGGCTGATGCAGTTGCTTTATTTTGTCAAAACTCAAGTCTCGGCTGATCATAACCCTCTTGTTTGCTACATAAAACAACGTGTAACCACCGGTAGAGTGATATCTTACAAGTATCATATTTTCTCCCTTATCATCTAGCTTCTTTCTAAGTTGCCTCGGAACATGTCGATACTCTACAGAACCAAAAACTCTCAAAAGGTTCAAATTCGGTTTGAATCTCGACCATGCTTCCTCTGGTGTTACCTTCTCAAGCTTCTTTATTAAACACATATTCAACAAATAGGAAGCTGTGAATACCGCTTCTCCCCATAACTCTTTTGGAAAGTTCTTCCCTTTTAACATGCTTCTTACTATGTTCATTATCGATAGATACTTCCTTTTGGAAACACCATTTTGCTGCGGTGTATAAGGTGGTACAACCTCATGTACTATCCCTTATTGGTCATAAAACATCTCAAAACCTGTTGAGACATATTCGCCTCCACCATCCATTTTGAGCACTTTGAGCTTGTGACCACTATGTCTCTTAACCATGGACTTGAACTTCTTAAACACTTCAAATACCTCATCCTTTCTCTTAATTAGGTATGACCATAACTTTCTACTATGATCGTTGATGAATGTGACAAAATATCTATTGCCACCAATGGAATCTACTTGCATCGGTCCACACACATCCGAATACACCGCCTCAAGGTGATTCTTGGTTCTACAATCTGCATCCTTACTGAATTTACCCTTACGTTGCTTTGCTGCACACATTCTTCACAAATTTCACTGGTATATTGATCAATGGCAACCCTGTTACCATTCCATTCTTTTGCAATTCTTTGAGATCTCGAAAATTGAGATGCCCAAGACGATAATGCCATATTCACTCTTCTCAACTTGCCATTGTAGTAAGACATTTATGCTTCATAACCTTCAGCTCAACCTTGAAGGTTCTATTGGCAGTCATACGAGCTTTAAGGTCCAAAACCCCATTTGCATCCATAGCATGCATCCAATTATTTTTCATGTGAATCTTGTAACCCTTCTCAAGAAATTGGCCAATACTTAGAAGGTTAAATTTGATTCCTAAAATCTACAGTAAATATTTGATCCAGGAATGTCTACCATTCGTTATCATGAACCAAACATCATCGATCCTATCGGTTGCTAGAGTGGTGTCATCCGCAAACTTCACTTTGTTCTTCATGACACAATTGATTTTAAGAAACCAATCCTTTCTCTCCATCATAAGAGTAGAACAACCGGAATCCAAATACCATTCTTCGTTGCATGGACTCCTTCTCTCACAGTCACCATAACATTTTCTTCTGCATGTAACCGATTAAAACTTTCACATAATCGGTTACAGCCGGGTGATGCAGCTACATTTGCCTTCTCTAATCATGATCAAGAGTGTATTCTCATAATAAAAATCTCATCTTGCAAGCTATGCTTCATCTCCTTGAGGTTCCTTCTTGTTCTCATTGCACTCTCTTGCAAAATGACTAAACCTTTGACACTTAAAGCATTGCGTCTTACTTTTATCAAAACTCTCCCTTTCACATCTAAAGTTGCCTTAACCACCATTTTTGTTCCAACTTCTCTCACCCCTTTGACAAGTTGAATTCTTGAAACTTTGGGACTCTCTTCCACCAAAATTCTGAAAATCCTCTTTACTCTTCATGGGCCATTTTCCTTTCAATCTTGTGTTCTTCTTGTTGAAGCGCACTTGCAAAGCGATCTTCTCCCTTGCCTTATCATTATTTCTCTCTTCCATCTTTTGCTCATGAGTCTAAGAGAGCTTTGCAGCCCCTATTTGCTCATCGTCGCAAGATCCTTCGATTCCTCAATCGCTACAATCACGTTGTCAAATCTCGGTGTTAAAGAACACAAGATTTTTGCGACAGCATATTGCTCAGTGACTGTTTCTCCACATGCCTTTGCTTGATTCACCAACCGAGTGATTCTCATTGTGAAATCGTTGATTGTATCCTTTTCCTCCTATACATATTTTGATTCACCAAACGAAAATAACACCTTCTCAGTGATAATCGGTTACGTTAACCGGTTACGCTCACGATACATATTTTGTTTCTTCAGCTCATAAATGATTTTCGCCTAACTGTAACCGATTACAGCCCCGTGTTAACCGATTACATCACTTGAATTATAAAAAAAAATCTTAACAAAATTTTATATATAGAGTATCTTCATTTTTGTACAAATACAAACAATATTAATTAGTATTTCATCACATGATCTAAATTGCAACCTAAACATATGGATTAAGCACACATCTAATTAATAATTAAACAGTTTAAATTATAATTAAATGAAGAATTTAACTATTAATTCGCACTATTGATAATTAACAAAAGAATCAAACAATGAGGACGCTAGCAATGGGATCATTATCTGGTAGAAGCATCTTAGAGTAGAGGAGAGTAAAAACCGTAAGAGAAAGAGAAACAAGAACAGAAAGTGCCAAAAGAATGAGCATTAGAATGTGTGAAAATGTTCCTTTGACTTGTTGTGCGTATTCTGTTGAAGCCAAAGCAAGCACAGTAAGAGGAAATGAGTAAGCCCACCATGCAACATTAAATTTTGTCATAGATCTCTTGAATAGGGCTGGCCTGCAAATCTGTTTAATTCAACATAAATATTAATTGTTAATATTTTAGAGGATATAAAATTGTTAATATTTTAGGCCACACCTTAGTTTTTTTTTTTTATATTTAACTTCATTAATTAATTCTTAATATATTTAGAATTTAAAATCGGTCATTTAAAATTTAAAAAATTGCAAGTTTTTCTTTATTTTTAAGTTTTAAATTTATCCAAAACTTTTAAATTTTCAAAAATGATCCAAAAAATTTAATAATAAATAATTTTTAATACTATAGCCTTAAAATATATATATATATATATATATATATATATATATATATATATATATATATATATATAAATATTAAATATATTTTAAAATATGTTTAAATAGTATTTTCGTCCCTGTAAGTTGTCGAGTTTTTGGAAAATGCTAACATACACCCAAAATTGGTGAATTCCACACAAAAATACACTATTTTTATTTTCTTTTTATTTTTTTTCTTCATCTTTTTAATGTGAGTCCCACCCAAAATTTGTGGGTCCTACACAAAAATATACTAAAGTGTATGTTGCTAATGCACACCTACATTGGTGTGCATTAGCATAACCTATATATATATATATATATATATATATATATATATATATATATATATATATATTATACTTTTTATTTTTAAAAATATAAAATACATATACAATCCTTCAAAAATATTTTCCTCTAAAATCGTGTAAAAACCAACTTTTAAATTGATAGTAAAACACTACATTTTGACTAAAAAACTAGTCCAGCTGTAGGCTTTGTCGTTACTTGAGGGAAAGCTCACATCAATCTTGATATATTAAAAAAATCATTATCTTCCTATGGAGACTTAATTTGCATGCATGAAAACAACTAGTTGAGTTTAAATTATCTAGTGTTTTTATTAGTCCCTTTCAAGTTAAATATAAAGGGTTAAATATATGTTTTTTCTTAAATATCTCAAATTTTTTATTAAGATTTTTCAAACATCTCAAATTGTTTCTTAAGATTTTTCATTCATCTTTTGATCTCTAATACTAAAATTGTTTATAAAATTATCGTTAATTTAGTTGTTAAATTGTAAAAAAAAACGTTGATAAATTGAAGGAAAGACAAAAAATGTGGATAAATTTTTTTAAAAATAATCATTGTTTGAATGAAATATTTAAAAAAAAAATAAAATTTAAAATAGTTAAGAGAATTAAAAACATATTTAACCCAATATATAAATGAAGTTAATTGAGATAATGTAATAATATAGTTTTTTTTTTATAAGCAATTTGTATTAAAAAAGAAGAATTCGGGATTCTTCAACCCAATACAAAAAACTAATCAAAATTAGGAGAAAAAAAGAAAAACTAAGCCAACCTACGATTACAAGTGGTCACTAGGGTGTTTCATCCAATCGTAAAGGTTATATCTTCTACGACCTAGTTCCAACCATCTCCAAGATCGAATAATAATTTGATGGAAGATTTTTTACGACAATATTTTTACACGATTCAATCTTTGACCAGAATTTTTTTTTATATTTATGTTAGTTGAATATTTATAATCCACCATTTTTTAAAAAAACAATATATAAATGAATGAATGAATTAAATATACCAGTGAGAAGAAGAGGAATAGAGACAAAAAGAATAGCATCTTGGAAAGAGTATCAAAATCTCCAACAATGGATTCCCAAGCCAAACTAGCCACACCAGGTGCTGCAAAGAACAAGAACAAAACTGGCTTTAACATCACATGAACACTATCACCGCCTGAGAATCTCTGATAAAGTGTTACAAACAACACCAAATAATGAACCATCCCTAATGAAAACAAACAAACTGCACACTCTTTCCATCCCATTTCCGCCGCCGCCTGTGCTCCAACCAAATTCCCTATCACCGATAACTGACTCGTCGGATTCGCGACCGTCGATAAAAACCTCTTCCCTGTAGTAAGCCACTGTCCATAAATCTTAATATCAAGAACCACCACCGGAACCGCGAATATCCACCATAGAATCAGATAGGTCGCGGTTTCGGGAGTTATAAATTGTACCGGTGTGGATTGAAGTAACAAAAACCACGAAATCCACGGAGCGAAAAGATAGTTAACTCCGACATGGTGTAAGAATTCAGCTTTAACCATCTTGAAGAAAAACAAACATCTTAAAAGGTAAAGAAGAGAGAGTAACGTGAGAATAAAAAGAGACAAAGACCATAGTAGAATGAAAACTGAATTAGGTAACATGCTAAGAACATGTCTTGAAATGTTTGTGTCTTTTGTTGGTCCAATTAGGGTTTTCCAAAGTAATGCTTGTCCACCAAGTGAGAGACTGATTCTGAAATAACCTGCATGGAGTCTTTTTAACAAACATGTTATGAATCTCTTTGTGACAACTAACGAGGTTGGTTTTTGGTCATTGTTTTGGTTTATGATGTTTTTTTCTATGATGACAAGCTCAATGTTTGATATGAAATTTGTTTGGGTTGCACATTCCATGTTGATTTAGATATTGTGAAACTCATACAATGGTGTGTGCATTTTTGTTAGGGAACATGCAATTGATTTTATAGTAGTATGTGGTGGAAGGTAAAGAAGCATGAGAGTGGACACACTAGCAAGTTGTGTATTAAAAATCAATCGTGTTTTTAAAAGTTTGAAAAATAGGTGGAAACATTTTATGACTAGGAGAAAAGTGGTCCATTTTGGTTGCCTTTGCACGCCGATAATTTTATTTTCATTACAATTTATTAAAATATAGATTATTTTTAAGGTAAAATATGTTTGTAATCCTCTTAAATATTTCAAATTTTGTTTTTTATTTTTGAAAATATTTTTTTGAAAATATTTTTTTTGAAATTTTTCATTCATATTTTGGTCTCTTTTATAACTTAGCGGCAGTTTGTACAACTTAATGAATGAATTAACGACAATTTTAACAAATGTTTATCACTTAATAATTGAATTAATGATAATTTTAACAACGGTTTTAATATTAAGATCAAAAGTATGGATACAAAATTTTAAAAGGATCGTTCTTTAATAAAATTATTTAGAAAAATTAAAAATAAAATATAAAATATTTAAAAGAATTATAAACCTATTTAACCTATATTTCTATGAAATTAGGAAGATAAAAAATTTCTCATTTTTTGGAGTATTTTTACGATAATGAAATGAAAATATGTTTTAGAAATAATTTTTTGTTTGATTATGAGTATTCAAAATATACTCAAATACTCTGAAATATGCACTTTTTAAGTTCTTCATAATGTATCTTGTTGCGCTAAAGTTAAAATACACCAAGAATAATTGTACTCTATTGTAAAAATAGTATAAAGAAAATCATATTTATAGGTATTAAATTATAAAGTATCAAATTAATTATGATTATTCATTATTTAGGATAAGTAAAAGTTTAATTGTTTATGATAAGTAATAGATACCTATTAATTTAGGTAAATTCTTTGGTACCCATAAATATACGTTAGATATCGATACCTTTAGTACAAATTATAAAAAAAAAAATTTAAATAAAATAAAATAATAAAATGACGAGGCATTGAATTAAAATGTGATTGGTTAAAGATATTGGTACCCAACTAATTTTAAAGGTATTGGAGTGTTCACCATTAATGTATTGTTTTATTGGAAGACTAAAATATAAGATTGATCACATAATAGTCTTATTTATGCAGGGCCATTAATTAATTATAATATGATCAGAGACGCATCCAGACATTATATATTAGTGTAGTTAAATATGAAGAAAAAAAACTATGAATTAATAATATCGAAAATAAGAAATAATATTGTTTAATGCAATATATTTAAAATAAAAATCGTCTACCATCCATTTTTTTAAAATGAGTTAAAACAACATAATTATTAATTATTACAAGAACATCTCTTTCTATAAACGTTATAAGATGGTCATTTAACCACTGATCACTCATTTTGTTACATAACTAACACTTCACAAACTTCATAGTTGAAAAAAAATGTGTTATACGCTTTCAGTTACTGCCAGGAAGACTAAAGTCAACTTCAAAAGCTTATAAACCATAGCAAATGCAAGAACATTTCTTTCATAGGTTTGGCATAATGATCTGAAATTCCTTTTTGTTTAGATTTTCAATCACCCATAAATACAACCAAGCCAAGTCGAGAGTTGGAAAGAGAGAAAAAATGAGGGATTATGACTTAAGTAGAATCCTTTTTTTGCTTATTGTATCGAGGATTCACTACCACAAAAAAGACCTTAGACAACGCTTTTTTTGCCCTTAGACAGCGCTTTTAAGCGCTGTATAAACCTGCGCTGCTATAGGTTTAGACAGCGCTTTGGGTAATACCAAAAGCGCTGTCTAAAAGGGGGTCTATTTAATGAAAAGCGTTGTCTATGGTACCTTTAGACAACGCTTTTTGACATTATAAGGTACACCTTAGACATCGCTTTTGGAAAAAGCGCTTTCTAAGCCTCACCTTTTTTGACATTTTTTTGGTATACCTTAGACAGCGGTTTTGGTGAAAGCGCTGTCTAAGGTCAACCTTTTTGAATTTTTCTAGGTATACCTTAGACAGCGCTTTTGTCAAAAGCGCTTTCTAAGCCCTACCTTAGACAGCGCTTTTGTCAAAAGCGCTGTCTAATCCCTACCTTAGACAGCGCTTTCTCCAGAAGCGCTGTCTAAGGTATACGAAAAATTTTATATAAATTTTTTTAAACCACAATTTTTACCAGGTTTTTTCAACCAGAATTTTACCTGTTTTTCAACCAGCAATTTTTTTCAGAAATTGGCAATTTACACCAAAATTATATATGCAAAACAATTGGCAATTCAAACCAATATATATATTTAAAATTACAAACCAAAATTATATATACACCTATTTATAATTACAAATCATTACATTTTTTCTACAAATGCACATATTACTTATACTAATACTTTTGCATTCAACCAAAGCATTGCTTCAAATCTACATTATAGGTTCTGAAAACACAAAGATTGTAATTCAATTAAAAGAAAATATGGATAAATCCTAAGTTTTATCAAGTAGCATCACTAATATAATAAAACATGTGATAATTAATATACCTTCACATAATTCCATGTAATAATGGGGTTGACTCTCCGCTGTGGTTAATTGCGACCAACAACCAATGTCCACTGTAAGATTAAACAAGTGTAAGATTAACAGCTATATATCATATAATTTATTAGATGAAGTATAAGATATCCAATTTAACATTTTCTATGCATAAATATCATATAATTGTGATGTACCTGTTTTTTTGAAACAACGGACTCGGTATGCTCCGGAATCCGCTTATCCTTTGTTTTGGATCTTGTTGGAGTCTAAATAACATTACCATGTAAAAAATGAAAATAAAATGCTCTTTCACTAATATATAACAAATATGACATAATATATAACAAATATAATAAAGAAATCAAGTATATAACAAATTTTACCTCTTTCACTAACATCTCTTTCTTTTCTTGGTTGGAATATGAATTACTTGTGTCTTAGCAATGCGGACGGATAAATGGATCCAAATTCCCTCGTTATGGTCATTTCTGATATATGACTCATCCGCTATAAGATCCTCATCTTGATCATTTGTATTCAACTCATTCCGTCTAATGCATGACTCATTCTCAACATCAATATCACATTGATCTACACCGCTATCATCAACCACTTTGTTAGATAGAAGCACTATAGACCATTTCGTAGTCGTCGGGTCAGTGACATAGAACACTTGTCTAGCTTGAGATGCTAGAATAAAAGGCTCATCTTTGTACCCCACCCTATTAAGATCCACTTGCAAAAATCCAGACTTTCTTCACAGGTGCTAATTCAGGTCTAATCCCCATCGCTTCCAAGTCTTTTCTTGCTTTAAGGCCATCCTTAGTCTTTCCTTTTATATTGAGTAACGTACCAATAACACTTTCAAATACATTTTTCTCAATATGCATAACATCGAGAAAATGTCTCACCTACAAAGACTTCCAATATGCCAATTCAAAAAATATCGACCTCTTTTTCCACCCACCTTTGACAACCTTATATGCAAAAGGTTTGCCAAACTCAGTACGCATATCTTTCACCTTTTTAAAAACTTGGTCACCTGACAACATAGGTGGAGCTCTACCTTGTTCGATGTCTCCATTTAATTCTTGTCTCCACCCACGGTAGTTATGTTTGGCATTTAAGAATCTACGATGACCGAGAAAGACATTCTTATGACCAAACTCCAATCGCTTCGAAACTGTTTTATCTTCACAAATAGGACACGCTTTTTCACCTTTTATGTTGTACCCTGATAGATTCCCGTAAGCTGGAAAATCATTAATTGTGCCAAACAACATCACCCTCAAATTGAAACTTTCTTTCCTATATCCATCATAAACCTCCACACCGTTCTCCCACAATATCTTTAAATCTTCGATCAAAGGTGTCAAGTATACCTCTATGTCATTCCCTGGTTGTTTAGGCCCAGAGATTAACATAGATAACATCATGTACTTACGCTTCATGCATAGCGACGGAGGTAGGTTATAAATCATAAGAATCACATGCCATGTGGTATGTGAGATACTTTGAAGACCATGCGGGTTCATTCCATCAGTAGATAATGCCAAGCGAAGGTTTCTTGCTTCTTCTCCAAAGTCAGGATAATCATTATCAATTTTCGACCACTGTGGTGAATCAGCCGGATGTCGCAACTTTCCATCAATAATTCTTTCATCTGCATGCTAAGTCAGGTGTCTCGCATCGGTTTCACTACGAAACAAGCGCCTAAATCTCGGTATTATAGGAAAATACCATAAGACCTTGGCTGGAGACAATTTTTTCTTATATCGAGACAAACCGCATTTAGGGCACTCAGTTAACGATGCATATTCGTTTCGAAACAAAACACAATCG
Organism: Lathyrus tuberosus; assembly: GCA_022829125.1. Lineage (NCBI taxonomy): Eukaryota > Viridiplantae > Streptophyta > Magnoliopsida > Fabales > Fabaceae > Lathyrus > Lathyrus tuberosus. The sequence goes on along the minus strand of JALAZF010000154.1, from coordinate 6,651,788 downwards.
TTTGGACAAGCATGTATCTTATCATAGCTCATGCCAATAGAACACAACATATTTTTGGCCTCATAGGTTCGATTGGGAAGAACATTATCCTCCGGTAGCATTTCTCTCAAAAGGGCCAACAACTCTGTGAAACTTTTATCCGACCATCCATTGCCCGCCTTTAAGTTGTACAACTTCAATACCGCAGACAGTCTTGTGAATTTAGTGCAACCTTGATAGAGCGGTTTCTCTGCATCGCTTACCAACCTCTCAAACATTTCGGGACAATCATGAAGATCTTCTACAACTGCTTCTGCAATCTCTTCGACTCGATCACAATCGTATGTTTCCGTGTCTTTGTCATCTGAAGCATAGGTCGTATTACTTTTCCCCGTCGGTTCAACATTCTCGTTAATTTTCTCCCCATGATGTATCCAACACTTATAACTTCGATCAATTCCATTCATCAGTAAATGCAATTTCAATCCATCTGCGTCAACCCTACCCACATAACAACAACCCAAGCAAGGACATTTTATTCGATTGAGCTCTTCAGCGTCAGCGTGTTGAACAACAAACTTAACGAAATCCAATACCCCATTCTCGTACTCTTTGGACAATCGATCGGCATCCATCCATTTTTTATCCATGGTTTTCCTACTTATTAAGGTCAACAAAATAACATTAATTCAACCATATTAATCAAGAAATGAACAAGTTTGATAGTGTTTGATATGTAACTGGTTGAATTTCTTATGTTTTAGTGAAATGTTTATGTTCATTATATTTGTTTATTAACTCAACCATCTCAAATTCTAGAATTTTGAGGCTTCAAAAACAAGCTTTGAATTCTAAAATTCAGAGGACATTTCCATCAATTTTAAGAGTTTTTTAGAAGATTTAAGAGGTGGATAAAATAAAACTAAACTAAACTATTTCCATCAATTTTAACAAAACTCCATCAATTTTAAGAGTTTTTTAGAGTTTTTTAGAAGATTTCATCAAACATACTCATTCACTACAAAACTTCATTAACAACACTTCAAACATACTCATTCACTACAAAACTTCATTAATAAAACAGAACAACATAACTTCATTAACAAAACTCACCAAACATAATCATTCACTACAACATTGTAAAGCAACAAAACCCTACAACAACAATGTAAAGCAACAAAACCCTATTCTTCACAACAACGACGTACCTTTAACGACGGTAACAACGGCAATGCAAGAACGAAATGTATCAAAGAGAAGAAAGAGAAACGAATGACGACGGCAATGAGCAGAAACGAAAACGACGGCAGTGAGCAGAAACGGACGGACGACAATGCAACGACGACAACAACGAATGACGGCACGGTGGAGGACGGTTGACGGTGAAGGGTTTTCGTTCGCAAGGGTTTTGAGCTCTGTTCGCATGCAGGGGAGAAGAAAGAGCAGAAATATGAAAATGAATACTGACTATTCATATATTTTAATTTTATTAGACCTTAGACAGCGCTTGTCATAAAAGCGCTTTCTAAGGTGGATCTTAGACATCGTTTTTCAAAGCGCTTTCTAAGGTTGGCCTTAGACAGCGCTTTTGATTTTATATTTTTTTAATTTTTAAGACCTTAGACAGCGCTTTTAAGGTAAGCGCTGTCTAATATTTTCCTTTAATTTTTTTTTAAAAATTAATAAGACCTTATAAAGCGCTTTTGACCAAAGCGTTGTCTAAGGTCTTATATTTTTTTGCGCTTTTACTTTTTTAAATGGCTAGTTTCCTTGTTTTTAACTTATAGCAGCGCTTTTGTATTAAAGCGCTGTCTAAGGTGCGATGTTATAACTTACTTTTGTTGTAGTGATTTAAGTGAGAAATCAGCATGCATCTTGATTATTGGAAGACCTAGGAAAGAAAAACAAATTGGTGAGTATTGGGGAGGGTTAGCCGGAGATGAAGAAGAAACAATTCTGATTTTTTTGTCTTTCTTTTTCACCATATATATATATATATAGTGTTCCGGACTGGACCAATGACTAGGTATGGCCTAATCCACTTCTGCTCCCAGAACGGCTCAATTGCCTAAGTTCAGCTGAGGTGAAGCAGCATTTACCTTTCTGCCCCTCTATCGGACACAGATGGACAGATGAATCCCAAGGTCATTTGCTCCTCCCCGACATTCCTGCACGTTACGCACGACTTCTCCATCCAAGAACGATCATGACGCCTGTGCCCGGAACTACGCCTTTGCCTGTGGTAACGGCTAGTTTTGGGCACCTCTGCCCGTCACAACGGCTAGTTTTTGGCAGTTACCTATTCTTCAGGAAACGGTTATTCCACTTTGAAGATAGGGACCGTTGGCCACGCGCTGGGGGAATTATAAAAACCCTCTCATTTGAGAGGGTCAGGTATCCAAAAATCATCATAAGAACTCATACTTTTGTACTTGCCTTTCTCTCCCCCAATTCTTACTTTAGCATCTGAGTGCCTTGCAGGTACACCCCCTCCTCATCTTAAGCACCCAACATCACAGACGTTCTTCTTGACCCATCACAGGATCTGATCAGCCTTCACGATTAGTGGCGCCGTCTGTGGGTACTTGTTATCCCCGTCTTAACATCCACCTCAGATTCAAAGACCAAAACACATTCTCTGTCCAAGATTACGATCATGGCTTGCCAAGATCACGTCCAAGATGCTCGCAAACTTTATGTCCTCCCCGTCAATAAAACTGATGATGACGGACCTGCATTCCTCCTCGAGACGAAGTTACCGCGTCTCCCTCCCACACTCCTACTGACCGTGTTGACGACCAGCCACTGCTGGCTCTCCAGCCTGTTCCAGCTCCACCTAACGCCGACCCGGCCATGGTGGCCCTCATTGAAGCAATCAACAAGACCAACCTTTTGATCCTCCAACAAAACGAGAGGATTGGGGCATTAGAACAATCTTCCCGTCCGAGATCCCCTCAGCCGAGGAAGGATCGACGACGATCCAAGAGTCCACAACCCCGGCGCGAAGCTGATCGTCGGGTGCGCCAAGAACCAGAATCCCATGTCATTCGGAAGCGCGATCACGTTTCCCCACGCGACCAACATTCCCCGGGCCACAAGAGGACCCGGAGGGATCAACGTTTACCCCCGGTCAGACCAAAGGGCCGGGCCCGTACACCATCACCCCGAAGAAGTCATTGTCACGAGCAAGGCATCTGCTCCCTTTCCCAGACCAGTTCCAGCAGCGACGATGAGCCCCACAACCCATTATCCCAGGAGATATTGGCTACACGCCTCTCCAAAGGCTTGGAGAAACCCCCATCTTTGGGAACTTACGACGGAACGACTGACCCAGATGAGCACATGGAAAACATCGATGCGCTGTTAGACTACCGTGGCATCCGGGGCACCATCAAGTGCCGTCTGTTCCCGACCACGCTCCAGAAATGGGCAATGACCCGGTACAAACAACTGCCCGAGGAGTCCTTCACCTCGTGGAAACAGTTAGGCAGGATGTTTTCCAGACACTTTACGGCATCACGCCGCCACCCAAAGACTGAAGCCTCCCTTGAGGCTATAATTTAAGGGAAGGATGAGCCTCTCCGGGCATATATCGAGAGGTTTAATAAAGAAGCTGTGCAAGTCCCCACTATCGACGACATGAAGAAATTTCTACTCGAACAAGGACTTCGCCCGTATTCAGAATTTTCTAAAGCTGTTGGCCTCGTACCTCCAAAGAGCCTGGACACCTTCCTCCTCAAGGCGCACACATATATCCAATACAAAGAAAAAGAAAGGGCCAGCTCTTCCCGAGTCTCACGCCATCAGGAGAATGCCCGGGCCTCCAAGGGCGATGAACCCTCGACATCTCGTCGAGGGGAAAGAAGGCGCGAAGGCCGTCCTTGGGAATCCCGGGACAACAAAGGGCTCTCTGGTCGGTTCCACGACTACACTCCCCTGAATATCTCCAGAGAAAAGATTCTCTCTGAATGTGCTAACTCGGAGTTTAAACAGGCAGGAGTTCGGCTCTCCAAGCAGATACCGGCCAAGCCCAACGCTGATAAATCAAAATACTGCCATTTCCATAAGAGTCACAGCCACACCACTGAAGATTGCATCCATTTGAAGGATGCCATAGAAATACTGATTAGTGACGGGCACCTGAAGCAGTTTACGAAGAAGAAAGACGCTACCCGGCAAGACGCCCAAGAGTCAAAGAAAGTAGAAGAAGATGTACCTTTATCAGAAGAAACCAACCTCCAAGTCGCCATGAGTATATCACGACTGGAGGATTTCTAAGTTCCAGATGAGCTCAGCGCTCCCGCATATTTCGCAGCCCACATCCCATAAGAAACTTTTCCCTTCGCGATGGTCATCTCCGGAGGGGGCTTCAACAAAGTCACCGTGGGCTCCGTGAAGAGAAAGTTCGAGCACCTGATCAGCACGACCTCCAACAAGGTGACAATGCTCGACAAGGCCCAGAAGGGATTAGTTCCCATCTCCTTCTACCGGGAAGAGCTCCTCGGAGGGTCCCCGAACTCGAGTATCCCACTGCTCATTCGAACCCAGATGGTAAATTTTGATGTTCGCAGGATTTTAGTCGACCAAGGAAGCTCGGTCGATATTATGTACTCACAGCTGTTCTTGACTCTCCAGCTGGACGAATCGAGCCTCACTCCTTACGTGGGTTCCGACCTCCAGGGTTTCAATGGGTCGGTCACGAAACCCTGGGGGCACGTCGAGTTGATCGTGACCTTTAGATCTGCGGAGACAGCCAGATCCATTAAAGTTTAGTTCCTGGTAATTGACTGCCCGTCCCTCTATCAGTGTATATTCGGGCGGCCAACTTTAGCCGAGCTGGTAGCGGTGCCATCAATCGTCCATCTCAAAATGAATTACTACACTTCAAAGGGTATGGTCGCTACATTACACGGGGACATCGAAGTTGCGCGACGATGCTTCGAAGCGGCCGCCAAGGGACTTAACGCCATCGCTTCCAAGCCAAAGACGTCCAGCAAGCCAGCCTTGCCCAGTAGCTCAGAGGAAGCCAAGCCACTGCCACGCGTCGACTCCGTCGACCTCGACAGCCGCTTCGCCGAAGATGACCAAAAGGAGGACCAGATTGGCCCAAGCAGCTCATCCTCCTCAACCAGCAACAACTCTCATCCGATGCGCCCAATCCCGGATGGCGACTTTGAGCTTGTCTTGCTCGGCGACGATCCTCAGCAAGGAGTAAAGATAAGGACCGGCCTCCCCGACATCACGAGGAAACAACTCAAAGCTTGCTTTCGAGAGAACGCAGACTTGTTTACCTGGAGTGCTGCGGAGATGCCCGACTTAGATCCTGCTGTCGCCTGCCATCAACTCGTGATTGACCCCGCCGTCAAAGCAGTAGCACAACGTAGGAGAAAGCAGTCTCCGGAGAAAACGGAAGTTGCAGAACAAGCTGTAAAAGACCTCCTCGAGGCAAAATTTATCTCGGAAGCCAAGTACACCACTTGGGTGTCCAACGTTGTACTCGTGAAAAAATCTAATGGAAAGTAGCGCATGTGTGTTGATTATACTGATCTTAATAAGGCATGCCCAAAAGATGCCTACCCCCTCCCCAATATTGATAAACTTGTTGATAACTCTGCTGGTTTTAAACTATTATCTTTCATGGACGCCTATTCGTGCTACAATCAAATACCAATGGCGATGAGCGATAAAAAATACATGGCCTTCATGACCGAATCAGTCAACTATTACTACAACGTAATGCCCTTCGGCCTGAAGAACGTCGGCGCGACTTACCAGAGGATGATGAACAAGCTCTTCCGGGGAGAAATAGGCGACATGCTCGAAGTCTATATGGACGATATGATCGTGAAATCCCACGAGGAAACCGATGTCATGGCCCATTTAAGAAAAGTCTTCGAACAGGCCAGGAAATACCAGATGTGTTTCAACCCAGAAAAGTGCACGTTCGGAGTTCGGGCGGGCAAGTTCCTCAGCTTCTATCTGACAGAACGAGGAATCAAGGCCAACCCCGACAAGTGCAGGGCATTCTCCGAATTTCCAGCGCCTAACTCGAAGAAATCCATCCAGTCTCTCAACGGGATGCTCGCGTCTTTGTCTCGTTTCGTTGCCAAGTCTGCCCAGCATGCCCTGCTCTTCTTCAAACTCCTCCGCAAAGAGGCAGCATTTAAATGGACGGAGGAATGCGACCATGCTCTCCTCCATCTAAAATAGGCACTGTCAGAGCCACCAGTCATCTCTCGACCAGACAACGGCAAAACTCTGTATCTGTATCTCGCCGTGGCAACCGAGGCTGTAAGCTCCGCCCTTATCCGTGAGGCACCCGACGGGCAGAAACCTATATATTTCACCAGAAAAGTATTGTAGGGACCCGAGCTGAGATACCAACAAATAGAGAAGGTAGCGCTGGTCCTCATTAATGCATCGAGAAGATTGAGGCACTTTTTCCTAGCCCACACGATCGTGGTCCGGACAGATCAACCCGTAAAGCAACTACTGGGGCGACCAGATATGGCCGGCAGAATGCTCAAATGGTCATTAGAGCTGTTCGAATTTGATATTCAGTACGAAAGCAGAAAAACCCTCAAAGCCCATGCTTTGGATGACTACGTCACAGAGATGACGTTCGCAGATTCCCCTACCTGCAGGGGCACACAAGTGGACCATTTTCGTAGACGGGGCATCCAGCTCGGCAGGGAGCGGGGCAGGCATCATCTAAGAGAATGACGAGGGAATCATCATAGAGGTATCACTCACCTTATCCTTTCCCACGTCTAATAACTAGGCTAAGTACGAAGCCTTCCTCGCCGGCATGTGCTTGACCGAGGATCTAGAGGCAGAAGAGGTCGTCATCTGCACAAATTCGCAACTCGTGGCCATTCAAGTTCGAGGAGAATACCAGGCCAAAAACGACAACTTGTCCGAGTACTTAGCCTTGGTCAAAGAAAAGATGACGAAGTTCGCAGCAGTAGAGGTGAAGCATGTTCCCCGCGAACACAACGTCAGAGCAGACGTGTTATCTAAACTAGCAAGCACAAAGAAAAAGGGCGGAAACAAGTCTGTCATCGAGGAGGTGCTTCGTCCACTCAATATCGAGAATACATCTTCGACCCCCGACGTACAGGTAATCGGCGACAGCAACTGCTGGATGACCCTCGTTTACAACTACCTCACTAGGGATGAACTTTCGTCCGACCCCAAAGAGGCCAGCACGGTCAGACGCAGGGCTTGTTCCTACGTCCTAGTCGAAGATAAACTCTACAGGCGAGGGTTCTCCATCCCATTGCTTAAATATGTCGAGGATGAGATGGTCACCCACGTCCTGCGCGAGATCCACGAGGGAATCAACCCCCAACATCTCGGGGGGAGATCCCTTGCGCGGAAGGCCCTTCGAGCAGGGTACTACTGGCCAACCATGCAGCAGGATGCTAAAAAGTACGTGAAGAAATGCGACAAATTCCAATGGCACGAGGACATGCACCTAGCCCCACCTAACGAGCTCAAAGCTATGTCCTCCCCGTGGCCATTCGCCTGGTGGGGCCTGGACATCCTAGGGCCATTCGTAGTGGGATCAAACCAGAACAAATATTTAATAGTAGGCGTTGATTACTTCACAAAGTGGATAGAAGCGGAAGCTCTGGCCAAAATAACAACCCTTAACATACTTCGTTTCTACATGAAACATCCTCGCACGCTTTGGCATTTCCTAGGCAATAGTCACAGACAATGGGACATAGTTCACGGACAAGAAGTTCCAGGATTTCGTCGCTCAACTGGGCACGAAACAAAACTTCGCATCCGTTGAACACCCCCAGACTAACAGGAAATCCGAAGTAGCAAATCGAGTAATCCTTCGAGGCCTCTAGCGAAGGCTGGACGAAACAAAGAAAGCTTGGGTCGAGGAGCTGCACAGCGTCCTATGGACATACCGCACGACTCCATACTCTTCGACCGGAGAAACTCCCTTTCGGCTGGCCTACGGGACGGAGACGGTAATCCCCATCGAAGTACACGTACCATCCAGGCGGACTGAGTCACCCCTGGACGAGGAAATGAACGACGAGGCACTAAGGGAGGAGCTCGACCTCGTCGAAGAGGTCCGGTCATGGGCAGCTCTCCGGGAAGCCTCGTTAAAACATAAAATTACAATCTAGCATAACGCCAAAGTGATACGACGAGAATTCCAAGTGGGCAGCCTTGTCTTGAGAAGGAACCACAAGGACTCTCGAGAAGGCAAACGTGCCGCTAACTGGGAAGGACCCTATCGCGTCCGAGCAAAGACGAAGAATGGGGCCTACTACCTAGAACACCTCAATGGGGAAGAACTTTCTCGACCATGGAACATCGAAAAGCTAAAACAATACTATAGCTAAGGCCTTAAATGTCAGTTTGCTTCGTCAAAGCAACATCCCGACTACAATTGGGTTGTTGATACATTATTTAGGGGGGTGTTTTTATCGTCTCCACTAGGATTGTGCGATATTTTGATGCATGTCGTTCAATAGTCAAAACGTTTTAAGTTAAGGAGTTTCAAATGATTCTTGGTTTTGTTTAACATAAATTTGTAGCAAAGAGTAAACTTTTAAGCAAAGATGTTGTAAGTTTTAGAAAGGCATGTCAAGATTAGGTTTCGCTAATCCTTTTCATACATATCCGATTAATCAAGCATATGAATTTAGTTTCCAACCAATACAATCGCGTATCCTCGCGAATAAGTTTATGTCTAAAGCAAATTCGTGAATGTCGTTGTTTAGACCGTTAGATGATGTCTCACGCTAACAATCGAAACAACAACCGTTAAGTTCAACACAAAATGAATAACAAATCCCAAATCTATGTCTAGAGTTTGGTTTTCAAGAGATGAAAATATTAGGTCATGATTTGTAAAATCTATGTCTAGAGTGATACAAACCACACATACATCATTAAGATCAAATAACTTCATCTATATTGATCAAAAACCTTATTCATATACAAAAGATCAAAAGAAATACTGTAGTACTCTAAATTTTGACCAGTGGTTTGCTACCATTTTTGGATTTTTGTGCCACCAGAGGTATCAATTAGATGTCATTGGACCTCTGAGATTGTTAACACTTTTAGGTCCATTTCTGGGTTAATCTTGTATAAGGGCTTTATTTTGGGAGTTTGGGTTTTATTTTATATTATTGGAAAGCTTAACCATTTTTAGTTTTCTTTAATTATTTATTGTTTTATTAGGGTAGATAGAAACTTTTTGTGTATACTTGGTTTATTTTAATTTATGCTAAAAAATATATAGGTTTAGATTAAAAGATTTTATTTAGGAGTTAAGGCATTAAGAATTAATTTTGTTGAGTTATTTAATCTACTAATTTTATGTAGACTTAAGGTTATTGGGTCATTAGATTTAACCAAAATATTTCTTTTGGTTATATAGGAGGGAGTTTTATTAAGTTTTAATTTAGGGACTAGTTTTGGTGGATAGGATAGGGACCAATTTTATGTTTAATATTTATTTTTATTATCTATTTATTTATTTATTTATTAGTTTGGTGTTATATCAATGATAATGTTTAGGATTATCGTTATTATTATTAATTATGATTATTATGTTTTATTATTTTATTAAAATGGTTATTGTCATATTGGTAAAAGCATTTAGGATTTTTATTTAACAATATTTACGATTGGCTTTTATTATAATGGTTATTATTATTTTAATTATTATTTGATGATTCTTCTTTATTATTTATTTATTAGTTATTTATCATTTTATTTTTATTGGATGGTCAAAATTGTTGACCCAGAAGGGGTCGTCTTCCCCAACTTCAAACCCTAATCTGCGCAGAAATTGGAAAAAACGAATCAAATAAAATCAGATCATATCAGAATCATTGTTTATTAATTTTACAACCAAATTGTACAATAATTACAAAATCAAATCAGAAACCCTAATTCTAAATCTAATCAAAACAAATAAAATCAGATCAAATTACATCAAATCTTCCTAAAACAAAATCAATCTAAATTAATTTCTAAACCTAATCTTAACCCTATATAAACTAAGGATGAATTCAAAATTGGGGAGGAAAAAACCCTAAGCTAAAAAACACAGTTGTTGCGCGAATCCCACACCCTTCAGTAAAGCTCGTCATACAAAGGACTAGGGTTCATCATCAGAACCCTACAATCCTTGAGCTCAAACCAACCTGCAAAAGGAGAACAAGGAAAAGGGATTAGTGATTCGAAATCAGGAGATAAAAGGAGGGAAGGACCTTAATCGGACACGGCAGGAGAGGTAAATCAAACCACTTAGCTTTGATATGTTTGACCTTTGATTGCTGCATTTGTAAATTTGTTAGGGTTTTTTGGTTTTTTTAGGGTTAGAGTTCGTAGTAGGGTTAGGGTTCTTTGGGGTTGGGGTTAGGGTTCCTCACAGAACCCCTAGGGTTCTTGAGGGTTCATGTGAAATTCTGGGTTGGATGAAGGTTAGGGGCTAGGGTTCTAAGGGTTCCTCGCGAACCCTAACGAACCAAGGAAATCTGGGTTGGGGAGGGGTTAGGGTTCTTCGCCGTTGAAATTTCCGGTTGAATCCTCAACCGGATTCTGGAATTTGTGGTGGTTTGTGGAGTATGCATGGTGGCCAGAGGCCATACCGGTGAAGGAAAGGAAGAAAGGAGAGAGCGTTTAGAGAGAAACGAGAGAAACCTGAGGGTTAGAGAGGGATGGAGTGAGTTAGTGAGAGAAAGGAGTGGGAGAAATGAGAGGTTCGTGAAGGGGAAGAGCGTTTTATACTCCCTCAACGTGTACTTGGATGGATGCCAAGTGGCATCCTCCTCACGCTTCAGATCAATGGACTTGTGGGGTCAACTGGGGAGCACGTGCACGCGTGCATTCCATGTTCCCTCGTCTGACTTGATATGAGGACCGTCAGATTGGATTACCTAGACTTTTAATCACGATCAATGGCCAGAATTTCAAGGCCTGGAGATCCTCTTGATCAAAATCAAGCGTCCCAGAATGAGTCAAACATTGACTCTTCTCCACGCATCACCAGCGGGCCTATGGCTAATGGGCCTTGCGCCCAGACTTCTATTTACACACCCCAAGAAGCCCAATTGCTTTTGTTCAGTAGAAAATGCACCCCCTGGGTATTTTTTAGATAATTAAATTAACTGCTTAATTTAATTATTTAAAATAGGATTTACATTTTAATTAGGATTTTAAAATAGGATTTTAGGATTTAAAATTATTAGGGTAATTAGGATGTTTTAAGGATAATTTTGGGTTTTATTTATTTTAAATAAAAAGTTTTATATATGTAAAATAATCAATGTATTTTTCTTTTAAGGATTTCTTTTAATAAAATAGGATTTTAGGTTATTTATTAGGGGAAATATAATTAGGGATTTTAGGATTTTATTTTGGTTTTTTATATATATAGGGTTTAGGATTTTGGTTTTTTAGCATGAGATTAATATAAATAATAATGATTAACATGGAAAAAACATGTAAATAATTCAGGGATTTTAATTAAGGATTAATTTTGGATTATATATTTTGAAGCAATATTTTTGGGATAAAAAAACTTAAGGTTATTTTAGGATTTCTTTTATAATTAGTTTTCTTAATACATTTAAGGGGATATTTTCCATAATAAAATAGGGATGAGGGTTGTGGATTTATGTATTTTGTAAAGGAATAATTTTTGCAAATAAATTGGGATATTTTAGGGATTTTAAGTTGGGGTTTTTTCTTGTAATTAACTTATTTTGTTAATTAAATTCAAAGGGGTTTAAAGGACTGAAGGGATATAAAAGGATTTTTTTTATGAATTAAAACAAGGGATAAAACTCTTGGTCCAAGAGTCTAAATAAAGGATGGGATTTAGGGATAAAACTCCTAGGTTCCAAGAGTTAAAATATAGGCCAAAGGGATAAGGGATAAAGGGATAAAACTCTCCATCCGAGAGTATAAACAATGGATAATGGATAAAGGGATATAACTCTCCATCCGAGAGTATAAACAATGGATAAGGGATTAAGGGATAGAACTCTCCATCCGAGAGTATAAACAATGGATAAGGGATAGAACTCCTCGTCTAGGAGTATAAATAATAGATTAAGGGATAGAACTCCTTGTCTAGGAGTATAAATAATAGATTAAGGGATATAATTCCTTATCTAGGAGTATAAATAATATATTAAGGGATATAACTCTTTATCCAAGAGTATAAATAGTGGATTAGGATTGGGGATTAGGGTTAGGAATAGGATTAGGGGGTAGGAGTAGGGGAGGTGAACTACGGTTACTCTGATCCTTCAAAATTGAAGGTACGTAGGCATAGGGTTGTAAACCCTAGCGAGTATAATAATAAAAAACTTAGGATTCTTTCATAAAATAAATAACAAGTTAGACGACAAACAAACATACCCTAAAATCTAAGGAGGATCCCATTGAGTACAATGGAGGTGAGGGGTGCCTAACACCTTCCCCTCACTTAACCGACTCCCGAAACTTAGGAATCTCTACCTTTAGGATTAGGATTTTAGGTTTATCAGTTATTTTCGTAAAAAAAATATGATGGCGACTCGATAATTTTGCCGGCCGCGACAGCTGGCGACTCTGCTGGGGACGCCTCCCTAAGGAGAGTTCATCCTAACCTTAGGTTGTAGGGTTTTTTGTTTGTTTGTCTTGGGTGTTTATTGTTTTTTTATTTTATTATTCTCATATTTTTATGTTTTATATTTTGTTTTTATTTTATTATATTTGCTATTTATATTTATTATATTGTCATTATTGCATTGGTTTGGGATATGATGATGTGTGAAGCTAAAACCCAAGCTTGGAGTATACCTTAAAAGTTAGGACGTGGAACGGAAATGTTAAAGGAAGGGATGTAACATCCCGACTATGCATTGATGCCACACTCAGATAGATCCTCCAAAATTATCTTCCTGGTAAGGCTAGACCTTAACATAGCTGATAAATTTGGATGTGGTCCAAGATTCTGAGGACCTTTAGAAAACCCAATCAACCCATTGTGATCCTAAGTATTCAACCCTCAGGGGTCGTTACTAGGATCTTCCTAGATATGACTTATCCCGAAGGTTTACCGTAGGAAGGCTTGATCCTTCTCATGGTAAAACAAGGGTATAGTCCGTAAATTCTAGGGTCGTTATGCTGTCCAAAATCGTATATCCTACATGTGAGGGGATTGGGTAGATAAGACTTAGATCTAACTTATTATAGGGAGCCTACCTAGTTAGGGTCATGCTTGCATTTCACCTTACCTTAACCAAACAACATTTAATTAAAATACTCATTCATCATGTTCATGAAATTTTTTTTTGCATCACAGGAATCTTGACATTTTTCTAAAAAAAAAGAGAGCAAAGCAAGGAAATTGACTCAGGAAAAAGAAAGACTATTCCAATTACTGTAAGGCAATCTGACATTGAAGAGTTAAAAATGTATGCCATGGGGTTATCTGGTGCAAGAAGGAAGTCTATTATCCGAAATTATGGGAAGATCTTGGACCTTGTAACAGTTCCTGTTCGAGAAGAGGGGTTAACTGCACTAGCTCAGTTCTATGATACCGAATTGAGATGTTTTCAGGTTCAGAATTTCCAAATGGCCCCCACTCTCGAGGAATTCCGTAAGATCTTGGATTTCCCTATAGCAAGGAAGGTGCCATTCAAGGAGATAGGGTATTGTCCTTCATTAGGGGAGATTGCTGGGTATTTTCACATCCGTGAAGATATTCTAAAGAATAGTATGAGGTTTCACGAAGGTTTCCATGGCTTCTCAAGGAGTTTCTGGGAAAGAAAAGCCAGTGATTATGCCATTCATAATGATTGGAAAATGCTGGATAATATTATGATGCTTCTCATCTTTGGGCTGATCTTATTTTTGAGCGCAAAGGATTTTGTGGATATAGTTGCCATCAATATGTTCTTGGCTACCACCATCGGCGAACAAGATCCTACAACGGCTCTCTTAGCAGATGTCTACCATACCCTCCACCTAAGGCACGAAAGGAAGAATGGAGCTATGATATGTTGTGCTCCTTTACTATATAAATGGCTCGGTTTACATTTGGCAAAAAGTATGGACGACCTTGGGAGAATGAATAAACATGCGGGGTCCCAATGCTTGGTCTCCCTCGTTGATACTGATATCCTGTGGTTTCCAAACGTCCTCAACCGAGAAGACTTGATCCTAAATTGTGGGAGTTATCCTAATGTGCCTTTAATTGGATCTAGAGGGTGCATTAATTATAACCCCATCCTAGCTATGAGACAGTTGGGGCACCCCTTAACGTACAAGCCTGAGGATAAACTACTCAAGGGTTTCATTTTGCAAGGTAAAGTAACCAAGGATCATCCTACGGTTGTGGAAATCATTCAAGCGTGGAGACATTGCATCAAAGGGAAGGGTAGTCTCAAGAGACCGAGGGAGGAATCTAGGGTACCCTACGACCAATGGATGAAGGAAAGAGTGCAAATGGTAAAGTTACCCTTCACTTTGCAACATCCCACTGAACCAAAAGCTCCTGTTATGATCTCCATGGAGGAGGTAGAGAAACCCAAGCAGACTGTCCTACAATTGGGGAAAGAAAAGGAAGATTGGGAAAGTAAATTTTATCAAGCCATAAGGGAGAGCAGTCAATTGAGAAGAAGCCTCAATGAAGCTTTGGAGTAGTCCAGGATTAATGAAGGGATAACCCAAATGGAGGAAGGGAAGAAGGAACGAGCTTACGCCGACCTTCAAGCTGTAAGTTCAAGTCTCAAAGACCATAAGGAGCAATTAGATAGAGCCTGGCGTCAAAGGGACGAATGGAGAGATATTTGGATGACATCTACGCAAAGGGAGTTCAAGGAGGGGTGTGATAGGCGTATCCAAGACCTAGAGGCTGAAGTCCAAAGCTTGGCTAACGCTCTTCTCGAGAGAAAAAGGCAAGCCTTAGATGCAACTATACGGATGAGATCAGCTGAAGAACTTCTTGCCCTACGGCCAGAAGGATGGAGGGAAACTCAGGAAGAAAACCGAGAGCTTAGAAGACTATACGAGGAGCTTGAGGAGTCTTACGAAGAACTTAGAGAGTGGGGCACCTATATTGAAGAACATAACCAACAATTAGAGCAAACTTTTAGGGAGGACTTGGAGATTATGGCTAATTTGCAAAGGAAAGAGGCGTATTATCGAGAGAGATATCAGAAGTTGGTTATACTATCCAATGATCTGATTTATGAGATCCCTCGAAGCTTAAAGGAGGCGGAATACATGGCAGATATCTTCAAACCAGTAAAAGAGATCGTTGATTTTCTGGAACTGTGTCGGGAAATGGTAGAGGAGTTTAGGGCAAGGATTAGGAGGAGGATTTAGGTTTTCCATGTAATAGTTTCTTTAGTTTGTTTACCTTTCAGTTAAGAATAATTTAAGGGTTTATCCTTAGTTTGGTTTCCTTATGTAATAAATGGGGCTTTGACCCTCGTACTTTCTTTTCATTAATAAGAGTATTTGAATATCCATTATTATTGGCTTTGCTCTCAATAAATAAAGGTTTAAGATTCCTATCACAAAATAATTTTTGCATACTCATACATTCATGCATGCATAAAAACATAAATCATTTAAAAAAAACATCAAACGAAAATCATTTTTCAAATATCTTCTCTCAGAATCATCATAACAATCTGACGTCTCGAGCCAACACCCGCGCCCACCAAAATAAAGCTATGGAACAAATGGAACTGAACCACGCTGCTCTAAAGGGAGATGTGGATACTGTCAAAGGAAATGTAGAGGAAATGAAGGACAAAATCGACCAACTGACTCGAGCTATTCAGAATCTGATAGCAAGAGACACCGAGGCTAGTAACCGTAGGAGTGTCCCTACCCCTCCTCCCCAGTATGAAGATAATAATCCTCTCTTGGGATTTGTGGCTGACTTGGAACGTGAAGCATTGGAGGCTAGTAAGGGGAAGACTAACACTCAGCCTCCTGTAGGGTCTGTTCCTCCACCTGAGCATAATGGAGAATCACGACCTATACAGATACCTGTCACTCATGAGGTCTCTGATGACTGGCACCTCCAATATGGAGAGGAGGATTCCAGGCAGGTAGTTCGTGAAATCAAACTGGCTGCCATGGAAGGAAGAGAAGCAGATGAAAAGTATAAGATGATTGAAGAACGATTAAGGGTCGTGGAAGGATCCAAGGTCTTTGGGGTTGATGCTTTGGAAATGTGTCTGGTACCCGATGTGGTCTTACCTCCTAAGTTTAAGGCACCTGACTTCGAGAAGTATAAAGGGGTTAGTTGCCCAAAAAACCACATCCGGATGTTCGCCCGAAAGATGGGTGCCCATGCTAAAAATGAGAAGCTAATGATACACACTTTCCAAGACAGCCTTAGTGGGGCGTCCTTGGACTGGTATATGCAATTGGAGAGGGCTCACATTAAGACTTGGGAAGACCTTGCAAGCGCCTTTCTGAAGCAGTACCAATATAATGTGGACATGGCGCTTAATCATATGCAATTACAAAATATGTCCCAAAAAGGGAATGAATCATTTAAGGAATACGCCCAGAGATGGAGGGAACTAGCCTCTCGTGTGCAACCTCCATTGCTAGAAATTGAGCTGGTAGATATGTTCATGGGAACGTTGCAAGGGCTATATTACAAAAAGATGATTGGGTCTGTCTCAACTGGATTTGTAGATTTGGTTATCATTGGGGAAAGGATCGAGAATGGATTAAAAAGCGCAAGATTGGAAAGTCGTCTTCCAGTCAACATAACAACAAAAGGTACTCTGGAAACAGCTCGAAGAAGGAGGCCAATGCCATTTCTGCTGATAGGTATACTCAAGTACCTTATAACCCTTATGTGGCGGCTACAACCTCTAATCAAGCGTCTCCTACGCTCCAAATCCAACAGCCAAGGGCGCCACCTCCGCAAAATCAGCAACAACAGAAGTATCCCCGTAGGGAACAAAGGAGGCCATGGAAGGATTTTGACCCTATACCCACCACATATACTCAGATCCTGCCTATGCTAATCCAAAAGGGACTGGTAGAAATTAAGCCGTTAGGGCCCCCTCCTACGCCTCCTCCTCGAGGATATGATGCTAATGCTAGATGCGATTATCATGCTAGATCACCGGGGCATACGAATGAAAAGGTTTAGCCCTCAAGTTTAGGGTACAAGATCTGTTGGATCAGAAGGCCATCAATTTCACTTATGACAATCCAAATGTAGGAGATAATCCTTTTCTAGGGCATGCTGGGCCAACTGTTAATTCTATTGATGGACTGGGAGAGGACGTCCTAATCAGAGGGGTAGATCAAGTAAATACCCCTATGACGAAAGTAAGGGAAGTATTAATTAGGTACGAGGAGTTTGGAAAGCTACACGGTGACTGCGAGGATTGCGCATCTGATCCCGATAACTGTAAGAAGATGAGGGGGGCCCTCCAACAATTAATGGACCAAGGGATAGTACAGATTGGGTACTTAAGGAACATGAATGAAGTGGCTTCCTTAGAATCCAAGGGGCAAGTACCTTCTGAGATTCCATACCAGAAAAGAGGAGTTGCGACTCCTATTCAAATACCAGTTCCAAGGTCTGCACAAGCACCTATTCAAATACCAGTTCCAAGGTCTGCACAAGCACCTATTCAAATACCAGTTTCAAGGCCTACACAGACTCCTGTTCAGATATCAATTCTGATACCTACACGAACGCCAATTCAAATACCTGTTCCTGCACCAGTCAAAGTGCCAGTGTCTGCAAGGTCAGAAGGACCCATCACTTTCCATATTCCAGTACCATTTCCATATGAAAGCACTAAGACTGTACCTTGGAAGTATGACATCACTGCATCCGTGGGAGGAAAAACTATAATACCATCACCAACTATTACTAACATAGCTGGTATTGGAGGAATGATCCGTAGTGGAAGAGTGTACTCCTCTGAACAACCTAAGAAGGATACCCCCGAAAGCTCAAAGGGGAAAGAAACCACAAATACAAGTGAAGGGTCTTCAAAGAAGAATGTATCTCAAGAAGATGCCGAGGAATTTTTGAGAATCATAAAGAAAAGTGATTATAGGGTGGTGGACCAACTGAATCAAACACCGTCCAAGATCTCCATTCTATCCTTGTTATTATGCTCGGAGGTACATAGGGAATCCCTGCTGAAGGTCCTGAATGAAGCACATGTCACCAAAGATATATCAGTGGTTCAGTTCGATGAAGTAGTCGCCAATATCGGCGCCAGCACCTGTCTGGGTTTCAGTAGTGAGGAATTACCTCCCGAGGGGCAAGCACATAATAAGGCCTTGCATATATCAGTTAAGTGTCAAGACACTATTCTTTCAAGAGTGCTAGTGGATACGGGGTCTGCTTTAAATGTCATGCCTAAGGACACCCTTATGAAATTAACATCTGTAAGGACCTTTATGAAGGCCAGTTCCTTGGTTGTCAGGGCTTTTGACGGTTCAAAGAGAATGGTAATTGGGGAGGTGGACATATCTAAAGTGGTGGGATCACATACCTTCATGATCACTTTCCAAGTCATGGACATCAATCCCTCATACACTTGTCTTCTAGGACGACCATGGATTCATGTTGCGGGCGCAGTTACTTCCACACTTCATAAAAAATTGAAGTTCATATCTGGGGACAAATTAATAATTGTTGATGGGGAGGAAGACATGTTCATCAGCCATCTCTCGTCATTCAGATACATAGAAGTGGATGGGGAGACATTTGTAATACCTTTCCAAGCCTTGGAGGTTGCAACGGTCAGTCGTAAGCAAGTCGTTCGACAAGATGAAAGGCCAAAAAGGATCACAGACTTAATCCAGAATAGGGATACTAGGGGCTGGGGCAAGGTGATAGAGGTACCTGAAAAGAAGGGTCGGTTCGGGCTGGGTTACAAACCAGCTAATAAAGGGGTTCAGAAGTCTTGTCAGATGACATTTCCTCCTCTCGAAGAAACTTTCCATAATGTCGGATTCAGAGATAAAGATCAAGTGACTACAATTGAAGAGGAAAATAAGGGGATACCAGGTTAGGTATGCCATTGCTCACCAGATACAGTTCTCAACAATTGGAGGGCCATCGAGATTCCCGAGATGATTTCCGTTTCGAAGTAATTTACTTTTTCTTTAAAATAATAATAAGTCCTTTGCTATGCCCAAGGAAAATGGACAAGCTTTGTAGGGCCACCTTTTGTTTCGTTGATTTATTTAATAATAAAATCGCATTTTTGTTTTCAATCAAGATCTTTTCCTCTTATCTTTGTTTCAAATGGCAATACACTTGTTTTTTTTTCGGTACTTTCATTCCCATCAATTTAGAAAAATAATAAACGATAAAAATCTCCCTCATGCAGATTTAAAAATGAACCTATTGAAAACGACATTACTATAATTCCTTATAACTTCGAGTTCCCGATTAACCAAGCGGAAGAGGGTGATGAGAACAATGGTGAACTTCCTGAAGAGTTAGCCAGACTGTTAAAGCAAGAGGACAAAGTAATACAACCTCATCAGGAACCAGTGGATGTGATCAATCTGGGAATTGAAGAGGACAAAAAGGAGGTTAAAGTTGGTGCTTCTTTAAACAGGGACGTAAGGGAAAAGTTGATCAAATTACTACAAGAGTATGTAGATGTGTTCGCTTGGTCTTATCAAGATATGCCTGGGTTGGATACGGATATTGTTGAACATAAGCTACCGCTCAAACCTGAATGCCCACCGGTTAAACAAAAGTTAAGGCGGACCAGACCGGATATGACTCTCAAAATCAAGGAAGAAGTTAAAAAGCAGTTTGACGTCAGGTTCTTAGCTGCAGTAAAGTATCCAGAATGGGTGGCCAACATTGTGCCCGTGCCAAAGAAGGATGGAAAGGTCAGAATGTGTGTAGACTACTGAGATCTCAATAGAGCAAGTCCTAAAGATGATTTTCCACTACCCATCATTGACGTGTTGGTGGATAACACTGCCCAATTTTCAGACTTCTCATTCATGGATGGGTTTTTCGGATATAATTAGATCAAGATGGCTCTCTCCGACATGGAAAAAAACTACCTTCATTACTCTGTGGGGGACTTTCTGTTACAAGGTAATGCCCTTCGAGTTAAAGAACGCAGGGGCAACTTATCAAAGGGCAATGGTCACTCTCTTTCATGAAATGATGCACAAGGAGATTGAGGTTTATGTAGATGATATGATCGCTAAATCACAAACCGAAGAGGATCACGTCGTCAACCTACAAAAGTTGTTTAAACGGCTGAGGAGGTTCAAGCTACGATTAAATCCTGCGAAGTACACTTTTGGGGTCAGATCCGGGAAGTTGTTGGGGTTCATAGTCAGTCAAAGAGGTATAGAAGTGGATCCCGACAAAGTAAAGGCCATCCAAGAAATGCCAGTTCCGAGGACTGAAAAAGAAGTACGAGGATTCCTGGGGAGATTAAATTACATTGCTAGGTTCATCTCCCACCTTACTGCTACTTGTGAGCCAATCTTCAAGCTGTTGAGGAAAGGTCAAACTATTAAATGTGGTGAAAACTGTCAAAAAGCCTTCGATCGAATTAAAGAATATTTGCAAGAACCACCCATATTGGTGCCACCAGTACCTGGAAGACCGCTCATAATGTATCTAACGGTGCTTGACAATTCGATGGGTTGCGTAATCGGGAAACAAGATGAAATAGGGAGAATAGAACACGCAATTTATTACTTGAGCAAGAAATTCACAGATTGCGAATCTAGATACTCACTCTTGGAGAAGACCTGTTGTGCTCTTGTATGGGCCACTCGCCGATTAAGACAATACATGGTGTGCCATACTACTTTATTGATATCAAGAATGGACCCCATCAAGTATATATTCGAGAAGCCTGCAGTGACTGGGAGAGTGTCTCGATGGCAGATGCTATTGACTGAGTATGACATCCAGTATGTCACCTAAAAGGCTATAAAAGGGAGTGTATTAGCTGATCATCTCGCTCATCAACCAGTGGACGACTATCAACCTATGCAATTTGATTTCCCCTATGAGGATGTGATGGCTGTAAGAGATGATGATATTCCAGATTCCTACGAAGGACCTGAGCCCGGATCTAGATGGAAGCTTATATTCGATGGTGCCTCAAATGCAGAAGGACATGGGGTGGGGGCTGTTATAACTTCTCCCACGGGATTTCACATACCTTTTACTGCAAGGATATGCTTCACATGTACTAACAATATGGAGCAATACGAGGCGTGTATCTTGGGGATCATCAAAGCCATTAACCTCGGAATCAAGATCTTAGAGGTATATGGAGATTCGACTCTCGTCATCAACCAAGTCAAGGGAGAATGCAGAACACTTAATGCCAAACTAACTCGATATCAAGATTGTGTCTGGAAAATGATCAACTACTTCGATGAGATCTCTTTTCATCATATTCCTCGAGACGAAAATCAATTGGCAGACGCCTTGGCCACTCTGGCATCCATGTTCAAAGTCAAATGGTACAATGAAGCGCCTGCTATAAGAATCAATCGCCTGGATGAACCATCTTACTGTGCAACAGTGAAGGCCAAAGTAGATGATAAATCGTGGTTTCACGATATCAAACAGTTCCTTCAGAAACAAGAGTATCCTACAAATGCCTCAAGTGGGGATAAGAAAACGCTCAGAAGACTGGCTGCCCAATTTTTCCTCGACGGAGATGTACTTTATAAAAGGAACCATGACATGGTGTTGCTCCGGTGTTTAGATGGAAATGAACAGGACATGCTTATCAGAGAAATCCACGAGAGATCATTTGGAACCCATGCAAATGGGCATACAATGGCTGAAACGATTCTTCGAGCAGGGTATTATTGGCTGACTATGGAATCAGACTGCTTCAAATATGTCAAGAAGTGCCACAAGTGTCAAATCTACGCAGATAAAATTCATGTTCCACCAACCCCTTTGAATGTCTTAACTGCTCCGTGGCCATTCTCTATGTGGGGAATAGACATAATCGGGATGATCGAGTCAAAAGCATCAAATGGACACTGATTCATTCTAGTTGCCATTGACTACTTCACTAAATGGGTAGAAGCTGCTTCCTACACCAATATGACAAGGTAAGTAATCGCCCGGTTCATCAAGAAAGAGATAATCTGTCGCTGTGGGGTTCCTAACAAGATCATCACGGATAATGGGCTTAATCTAAACAACAAAGTGATGGAAGAGTTGTGCGAGAGTTTCAAAATCGATCACCATAACTCGTCGCCGTATGGCCCGAAGATGAATGGCGCGGTAGAGGCAGCCAACAAGAACATCAAGAAGATTATCTAGAAAATGGTGAAGACTTACAGGGATTGGCACGAAATGCTCCCTTTCGCATTACATGGCTACAGAACCTTAGTTCGAACTTCGACAGGAGCTACTCCTTTTTCCCTGGTATATGGCACAGAAGCGGTACTTCCTATTGAAGTAGAAATTCCTTCACTAAGGGTCATAATGGAGACTAAGCTAGATGAAGCTGAGTGGATACAAAATAGATTTGATCAACTGAACCTCATAGAGGAGAAGCGCATGGCTGTTGTATGTCATGGTCAATTATATCACCGAAGACTCAAAAAGGCATTCGACAAGAAAGTTCGTCCTCGCTTATTCGAAGAAGGAGACCTGGTATTAAGGAAAGTGCTACCCATCCATAAAGATCCTCGTGGCAAATGGGCCTCGAACTATGAAGGACCATATGTCGTAAAGAGCGCATTCTCTGGTGGAGCTTTGATGTTGACTACTATGGATGGAGCGGATTTACCATGACCGGTGAATTCTGATTCAGTCAAAAAATAATATGCCTAGAAAATAAGGATAAAAGCCCGCTAAGTCGAAAACCCTAAAGGGCGACTTAGGCAAAAATTAGGGCGTCCCGGTGGATTGAAAACTTGAAAGAGAAATCTAGGAAAAAATTAGGGACTTAGGTAGAAAAATGATACCCGACAAGT
Organism: Lathyrus tuberosus; assembly: GCA_022829125.1. NCBI lineage: Eukaryota > Viridiplantae > Streptophyta > Magnoliopsida > Fabales > Fabaceae > Lathyrus > Lathyrus tuberosus. The sequence continues at coordinate 6,628,823 of JALAZF010000154.1, read as the reverse complement.
CGAAAACCCTAAAGGGCGGCTTAGTTGAAAAAAATGGTATATCATCCTGGTGGACTAAGACTCGAAAAGAGCGGTCCAGGCAAAATTAAGGATATCCAAAAGGCATATGACTGATAGCACTTATGGCCACACAACGGGAATTCGGAGGGGAATGATCAATCCAGTCGTCATCTTTAGAAGAGAAGTGCCATGGCCTCGAAGACTTAGGGATATTAGTTTGTGTTTGAATTCAATAGGATCATAATAAATTTGATTTTTCTTATTGCCATTTTCCATCTTTTGTAGTAACTCCTCCTTATGAGGATTACTTTCCTTATGTACTATTGCCTGTTTATCAACCCATTTCAATAAATAATATTTTCTCTGCTTCCCAATTACTCCGCTTGATTACCAAATGCTGATTAATTATAGAATAATGCATTGAAACATTGGGTATAATCAAAAGCTTTTAAAAAGGAAAAGGTATTTTACTTCGATTTCGAAACGGTAAAGGGGATCATATTTCTCCAATTTAAATACCGGATCTATATATTAACAGTCAAGATTCAATCATCATGGGAGTTTCTTTAAAGGAATAATACGCATCTACACTCATCAAGGGGTCAAGGGTTTAAGGGTCAGGAAGTTGGAATGTTGAAGAAGATATTGGTTTCCGCAAATACATGCATTACATATCATAAAAGAGGCGTTAGCCCAAATAATGCATCATGCATAAGAACGCGCATACTTTTAAACATGCATACATGGCATAGGTTTATAATTTCTCTCAGGGATACCAGGGTTTAATCCAATATTTCACTACGGGTTTATTACTAGGGATCTTAGGATAATCAGCTTAGCAACTATCGGGTTCTGCAATCAAAATTAGGGTCCTTCTTGTATTTAATCGTCTCCTCCTTAAAAGGAGGAAGGCTCATCGACATCATCCTTCTGATTCAAAAAAGATTAAATAGGGGCAGTTGTAGTACCCTAAATTTTGACCAGTGGTTTGTTACCATTTTTGGATTTTTGTGCTACCAGAGGTATCAATTAGATGTCATTGGACCTCTGAGATTGTTAACACTTTTAGGTCCATTTCTGGTTTAACCTTGTATAAGGGCTTTATTTTGAGAGTTTGGGTTAACCATTTCTGGTTAACACTTGTAGGCCTGCTTAACCATTTTTTGTTTTCTTTAATTATTTATTGTTTTATTAGGGTAGATAGAAGCTTTTTGTGTATACTTGGTTTATTTTAATTTATGTTAAAAAATATATAGGTTTAGATTAAAAGATTTTATTTAGGGGTTAAGGCATTAAGAATTAATTATGATGAGTTATTTAATCTACTAATTTTATGTAGACTTAAGGTTATTGGGTCATTAGATTTAACCAAAATATTTCTTTTGGTTATATAGGAGGGAATTTTATTAAGTTTTAATTTAGGGACTAGTTTTGGTGGATAGGATAGGGACCAATTTTATGTTTAATATTTAATTTTATTATCTATTTATTTATTAATTAGTTTGGTGTTATATCAATGATAATGTTTAGGATTATCGTTATTATTATCAATTATGACTATTATGTTTTATTATTTTATTAAAATGGTTATTGTCATATTGGTAAAAACATTTAGGATTTTTTATTTATCAATATTTACGATTGGCTTTTATTATAATGGTTATTATTATTTTAATTATTATTTGATGATTCTTCGTTATTATTTATTTATTAGTTATTTATCATTTTATTTTTATTGGATGGTCAAAAATTTTGACCCAGAAGGGGTCGTCTTCCCCAACTTTAAATCCTAATATGCACAGAAATTGGAAAAAACGAATCAAATAAAATCAGATCGTATCAGACTCATTGTTTATTAATTTGACAATCAGATTGTACAATAATTACAAAATCAAATCAGAAACCCTAATTCTAAATCTAATCAAAACAAATAAAATCAGATAAAATTACATCAAATCTTCCTAAAACAAAATCAATCTAAATTAATTTCTAAACCTAATCTTAACCCTATATAAACTAAGGATGAATTCATAATTGGGGAGGAAAAAACCCTAAGCTAAAAAACACAGCTGCTGTGCGAATCCCACACCCTTTAGTAAAGCTCGTCATACAAAGGACTAGGGTTCATCATCAGAGCCCTACAATCCTTGAGCTCAAACCAACCTGCAAAAGGAGAACAAGGAAAAGGGGTTAATGATTCGAAATCAGGAGATAAAAGGAGGGAAGCAGCTTAATCGGGCACGACAGGAGAGGTAAATCAAACCACTTAGCTTTGATATGTTTGACCTTTGATTGTTTCGTTTGTAAATTTGGTAGGGTTTTCTAGTTTTTTTAGGGTTAGGGTTCGTAGTAGGGTTAGGGTTCTTTGGGGTTGGGGTTAGGGTTCCTCGCAGAACCCCTAGGGTTCTTGAGGGTTCATGTGAAATTCTGGGTTGGATGAAGGTTGGGGGGTTAGGGTTCTTAGGGTTCCTCGCGAACCCTAACGAACCAAGGAAATCTTGGCTGGGGAGGGGTTAGGGTTCTTGGCCGTTGAAGTTTCTGGTTGAATCCTCAACCGGATTCTGGAATTTGTGGTGGTTTGTGGGGTATGCGTGGTGGTCGGAGGCCATACCGCTGACGGAAAGGAAGAGAGGAGAGAGCGTTTAGAGAGAAGCGAGAGAAATCTGAGGGTTACAGAGGGATGGAGTGAGTTAGTGAGAGAAATGAGTGGGAGAAATGAGAGGTTTGTGAATGGAAGGAACATTTTATACTCCCTCAACGTGTGCTTGGATGGATGCCAAGTGGCATCCTCCTCACGCTTCAGATCAATGGACTTGTGGGGTCAACTGGGGATCACGTGTACGCGTGCATTCCATGTTCCCTCGTCTGACTTGATATGAGGACCGTCAGATTGGATTACCTAGACTGGTAATCACGATCAATGGCCAGAATTTCAAGGCCTGGAGATCCTCTTGATCAAAATCAAGCGTCCCAGAATGAGTCAAACATTGATTCTTCTCCACGCATCACCAGCGGGCCTATGGCTAATGGGCCTTGCGCCCAGACTTCTATTTACACCCCCCAAGAAGCCCAATTGCTTTTGTTCAGTAGAAAAAGCACCCCCTGGGTATTTTTTAGATAATTAAATTAACTGCTTAATTTAATTATTTAAAATAGGATTTACATTTTAATTAGGATTTTAGGATTTAAAATTATTAGGGTAATTAGGATGTTTTAAGGATAATTTTGGGTTTTGTTTATTTTAAATGAAAAGTTTTATATATGTAAAATAATCAATGTATTTTTCTTTTAAGGATTTCTTTTTATAAAATAGGATTTTAGGTTTTTTATTAGGGGAAATATAATTAGGGATTTTAGGATTTTATTTTGGTTTTTTATATATATAGGGTTTGGGGTTTCAAATTTTGTTGGTAAAATAGGGAAAACTTTTATAAATAAAATAATTAGGAATAAAATTTTACTTAGGGTTTATTAGGATGAAAAAAATAGTTAAGAATTGTAATTATTGGTTTGGTTTTACTTGGATTTGTTTTGGGAATTTAGAGGTAACAAATTAAGTATTTTTTCTTTTGTATAAAATGGGTTCTTAAAATAGAGGGATTTTTCTGGCTTAAATTAATTTCTATTAAAAATCTGGTTTTTATCGAAAATATTTTTGGATTGGAAATTATATGGTTAATTTGATATTAGGTTAGGATTAAATTATGTGTGTGTGTGTGTGTGTGTGTGGGGGGGGGAAGGGGGGGGGGGGGGGGGGGGGTATTGTATTTTTAACATGTGATTAATATAAATAATAATGTTTAACATGGAGAAAACATGTAAATAATTTAGGGATTTTAATTTAGGGTTAATTTTGGATTATATATTTTGAAGCAATATTTTTGAGATAAAAAAAAACTTAAGGTTATTTTAGGATTTTTTTTATAATTAGTTTTTTTAATACATTTAAGGGGATATTTTCCATAATAAAATAGGGATGAGGGTTGTGGATTTATGTATTTTGTAAAGGGATAATTTTTGCAAATAAATTGGGATATTTTAGGGATTTTAAGTTGGGGTTTTTTCTTGTAATTAACTTATTTTGTTAATTAAATTCAAAGGGGTTTAAAGGACTGAAGGGATATAAAAGGATTTTTTTTAGGAATTAAAACAAGGGATAAAACTCTTGGTCCAAGAGTCTAAATAAAGGATGAGATTTAGGGATAAAACTCTTAGGTTCCAAGAGTTAAAATATAGGCCAAAGGGATAAGGGATAAAAGGATAGAACTCTCCATCCGAGAGTATAAACAATGGATAAGGGATAAAGGGATAGAACTCTCCATCCGAGAGTATAAACAATGGATAAGGGATAAAGGGATAGAACTCTCCATCCAAGAGTATAAACAATGGATAAGGGATTAAGGGATAGAACTCTCTATCCGAGAGTATAAACAATGGAAAAGGGATAGAACTCCTCGTCTAGGAGTATAAATAATAGATTAAGGGACATAACTCCTTGTCTAGGAGTATAAATAATAGATTAAGGGATAGAACTTCTTATCTAGGAGTATAAATAATAGATTAAGGGATATAACTCTTTATGCAAGAGTATAAATAGTGGATTAGGATTGGGGATTAGGGTTAGGAATATGATTAGGGGGTAGGAATAGGGGAGGTGAACTACGGTTACTCTGATCCTTCAAAATTGAAGGTACGTAGGCATAGGGTTGTAAACCCTAGCGAGTATAATAATAAAAAACTTAGGATTCTTTCATAATATAAATAACAAGTTAGACGACAAACAAGCATACCCTAAAATCTAAGGAGGATCCCATTGACTACAATGGAGGTGAGGGGTGCCTAACACCTTCCCCTCACTTAACCGACTCCCGAACCTTAGAAATCTCTACCTTTAGGATTAAGATTTTAGGTTTATCAGTTATTTTCCTAAAAAAAATATGATGGCGACTCGATAATTTTGTCGGCCGCGACAAATACATATGATCAAGATCAACTACATCTAACCTTAACACAAAAGTGTTTAGCTACTCATTTTCATGGTAACTTGGATGACAAGTTTCAAGAGGAGATGGAAGAACATCCGAGTCGAATATTCGAGATTGGATGTGACTTCAGCTTCTCTATGTGAAAATTCACTCTTGGATGATCAAAGTTCAGAAAAATATGTTTTTGTGTGAAAAATATCCAGTCCCTCCTCAAGAAAAAGTGAAAATCTATTTATAATACATTTGGGTTCTGACGTATTCACCTAGCAAACAATTCCTTCGCCCAGCGAATGAAGAAAAATGGCACTTAAAGTGCCTCAGAAAGCTTAAACCGCCCTTGGCTGTCATCGCGGGTTCGCTAAGCGAATGTTTCATTTACTAAGCGAGCCATTCGCCAAAACCTTCGCCAAGCGAATTTTGGTTCATTTCTCCACTACCTCAGCCAAGAGTCCTTCGCCCAGCGAGCGAAGCAGCGAACACTCGCTGACACTTTGCAAAGCGAATTTTACTCCCTTTTCCCACTGTCTCAATCTGGAGCTCTTCGCTGGGAGCTTCGCCACCGTTCGCTAGGCGAATGTTCGCTGGTGAGTTTGCCAGGATTCGCCAAGCGAACCTTGCTGTTGTTTTCCTCCTTCTTTGACAGCTTGTATCAACTTCCTGTGTCTTAATTTCTTGATCATTTAGTGCCCTTTTCTGCACAATAGCACACATATTACAAGCACCAAAGGTAGGTTACAATGTGTGAAGAACAACAACAATTCACCACTAAAATCAACAATTAATCATAGAAAGTTTTGAAAAATGCCAAGTATTGAATACAAATATGTAGCATGTTTGACATCTAACAAACTCTCCCCAACTAACTCTTTGTTTGTCCTCAAGTAAAGTATGCCTCTCATTGAAAACAAGAGGATTTACTCGAGCATTTAATTCAACCAAGACAAGAGAAACGACTCAAATAAACAAGAATTGCAACAAGGCAACAATTACACAATCCTAGAATCGACAATGTAAAAGAACTTGACTCTTAAACAACTTCCAGACGATGTTTCAAGAGACAACTAAATCATCATGCACATGTCATTCTAACACTCCTCTTCGAAAAAGGATTGAAGGAAATCGCGCATACAAGCACGGGATAAGTTCACTAAAATGACAAATCATGTAAATACTAAGCAATTCATACAATATCTAAATGATCATAAAAGAAATCATGGAAGCCAAAGATCACTGAGGGCTTTAAGGTTATAGCTTGGTCGGGTTAACAATAAAGGGACATTTCTAAAGGCCATGGAATCGAAATTGCCAACACAGAAGAACATTCACTATACAAGGTATTCACAACATCTCAACTTCATTCACCAATTTTTTCCTTTATCACACCTTCTCAAACTTCCTTGCACAATTATTGGACCTATTTTTTTCATTCAAGCAAGCATTCTTTTTCTCTTTTGTATACAAATATTCACATACTCTTTTCTTTTCAGGCTTGCTTAAATATTTTCAAAATTTTTAGTAATTCACCAATCTTCTTTTTCCTTCTCCCCAACTTATTTTCGACTCAACCTTAAGTGAATGTTCCTTACTTTTTAAGGCAAGGAAGTTAATTAAAACAAAAGTTCCAAGGTTCAAGAAGAAAATTTTTTAGAAACTCTCAAAAGTTCAATGATGAACTTACTTTTCAGAATATGTACACCACAAAGTTCATCACTAAAAGAGATCTAACCAATTTAGGCGCAAAGGGCTAACGAATTTTCGCTACTCACGGGTAAACTACTGTTTGGACATGGTTGTGCTCAATATCAACAAATTCCTTGATCATTTCTAAGACTTCCACAAAATCACATACATCACAAGATAAAGCATGAATAAAAAGTATAAAACACAATTTGTCATCAATCCAAAGCATATAGTATAACCTGGAGATTTCTCACTTTTGTGACTTTTGGACCTAAATGACACAAACACTCAAATAGAGTTGTAACCGAAAACATCATTTTTATTTGTACAAAGACAACAAAGTTCTAATACATTCTAAATTCTAGAACTAGTAACTATGTACCTTGCCACAACAAGATGCTTAAAGTACTATCATAGCCATCCAATCTTGGAGGAATCTGCTTTGATGCATAATCAACACCAACCTAAGTTTCTTCCACAAAACATCCAAAAGTTGGAAACATTAAATTTCCACAAGCATACTAACATAAAACAAATAAAAAAAACATATTAACACTTTAAGAGTTGAACATTCGTAAACTGAAGAATTCAACTCTTAACACATAAGCATACCAACAATTTAAGTGTTGAGCATTCGTAAACTGAAGAACTCAACACTTAATACATAATTAAAACCGAAATATTAGTAAAATTAAAACAGAATTTTTTTTTCTGAAAACAACAAATATTACTAATAATAGTAATAAAAACGTACTGATAATAAAAATGTACTGGTGTGAACACACCTACAAAGTCAAAAGTACCACCAGAGGGTACAAGTACATCCAAATATCCAAAATAATCCACAAAGTGGATACAGTACATCAATACAAACTAAAATAAAAACAAAATACAAGAAAAACTTCACTTTGATGCTTAAAGGAAGTACAAAATCATCATCACAACAAACATCAGTCCTCATCGGACACCTCGATCTCCTCGCCCTCGGAACCATCGCCAGAGCCAGCCACCTCATCATCATCATCAGCCTCAACATCAACACCCTCCTCATCACCATCATCATCAGCTGCATCCTCACCCCCTCCGAGAACTGACCTGACCTTAGGCCAACCAGCATGTGTCAGGAACTACTCCCTAGACATCAAAGAATGCTCACCGGCAGGATCACGAATCTGCAACTGAAGAACCTGCATAGAATCATGTAAGTCAGTCATGGCGCGCTGAGAAGCCGCCATCCAGTCCCAGTTGTACTGGAAACTTTCCTGCTGAAAAGGTTAAAAAGCATGTGACCCCGAACCAGTAGCTCCACCATCCCCTGTGCTAGCATCAGTACCAGTACCAGAAGTCTCCCCCCTTGCCCTTCTTGGCCTACAAAACTTGTCCACGTAACGATCATCTATAGCAGAAGGAATCGTGACATGTCGGCGTGCGGGTATATCAACCCCAGCATAAGCACACAACGACATAATGAGACAAGGGAAAGCAAGCGGGGCATTCGCCAGAGAAGCAGAACCTCCAAGACCACTTAGAATAATGGCCTTGATCTCATCAGCTATGATACGAGCCACGTTGATCTGGACATTCGTAAGAATGTTGTGAACAAGATGAGCAAGTGGTATTGTGATGGTGGAAGAATGTGACTTAGGCTTGATTTTTGTAATCAGAAAGAGTAGAATGAGCTGAGCCAACAGTTGCATATTGTCGTAACCCGAAATTTAACCTCCCTCTTTTGCCTTTTGTATGAGCATGAGCATGAGCATCGTTAGCATACGCATTCGCACTTTTCTTTGTGTGTTTCCTGTTGTAGGATATTCAGGTTTTCCAAGCCCGAGTAATTGTATCCTCACAAGGTCATCACATCATCAAGACGAGCTCAAAATGAAGGTTTCCATGCTCACTCATCAAATGAAGAGGTCGAAGATCGAAACCGGGACTCCAGTATCATTTCCTGAGCAGTTTGGACAAAATTTGACTGAAGTAACCGGTTAACGTGTGGTGAGTAACCGGTTACTCAGTACAAAATTACAGTTCCTGCTGCATTTTTGTGACAGCAGCCATGCACTCTCTTTGGTCTTTGATTCTACAATATTCTAGCAGCAAGTGGAATATTCTAGAAATCTCTAGACATCTCAAAGCTACTCAATTCATTCCAAGTGCATTTGTTATGATACTTCACTCCAAATCAAGTGCACCATGTTCCTGGTTTTCCAAGTAATGTGGATCTTTGGATGTTGGAATTCAGCTTGGGATTGTTACCGAGTTAGTTCTAACTAACCAAGTTAACCGCCTCGACTCGTTGAGTCAAGTCCAACTAAATCCTAACCTAGCTCCAAACCCAAAGCTAATTCCAAACCAAATTCCAAACCTCTCACACTCCAAACCTAAAGTCTATATAAACTCACCTTCACTCATTTTTGAAGGACCTTCAACCATTTTGCACAATTCACTCTCAATTCTCTCACATTCTCTCTGATTTTTTCTGCTACATCTTCATCTTCATCTCAATTCTCTTCCAAAACCTCACCAAAGCTCATTTCTACTTTGAAGGATAATCACTTTTACATCAAAAGTGATTATTTCTTGAGCTCAACCTTCATCAATTTTGCAATTCTACTTGGATTTCTGGAGTTATTTCAGTTTGTGGAGTAATCTTGAGTATTTTCTGCAAGTTTCAACAGTTCGAATTTGCATTTTGGAGCTTTATCGTATTTTGCTCGATTTCGACACGTTCCGCCAACAAATTGAAGATTCCTCTGGTTTTCTTTAATTTTCTGCATCAAGAACGCTTTGCAACAATTACCAAGGCACATCTCCGCCTTGTAGGTTGGTAGATCTATCTTTGCTAACTGTTTTGATCCTTTCCGCGCATTTACGATGTGAATTTCGATCGTTTTCAGTTTAATTTATTTTGCACTTGCTTGATCTTTGATCTCTATGATTATTGCTTGCAATGTGTGTTAATTGCTCTTACCTGCTGTAATTTTCGTGCACAAATTCTTGATCTTGCATGTGGTGGTTGTTATAAGTGATTATGTGCTGGAAATCACTTTTGAAAAGTTGTTTTCTATTTTTTTTTGCCACTATCACAGTGGTAACCGGTTAACACACGATGAGTAACCGGTTACTCAGTGCAATTTTCTATTTTCTTGATTGAGCAAATTTAATCTTGTATAATCAATAATTTACACCTTTTGCCTTAATGATTTTTCATCCTCTTTGGAAAATTATTGGCATGGCTTTTCCCTTTGATTAATTTATCGAAACCATGTTTTGATTGGTTGATCTTCCCCTTTCCTCTCTTTAGGCTTCCTTTAGAGTTTTTCTCTCTTTTCCCTCGTGGAGTTGGAGTTTTGTGTTGCGCCCTACATCGGAGCACTGTACAAATTGACGTCGTTACGCTGTCCATTTCTTCATGCAGGAACACTGTACAACTTGGAGTTGTTGGGCCGTCCGGTTCAACTTCTGCATTACACCCTGTGTGTGTTAGAGAAGGAATTAGAAGGGAGAATTCCTACTCTCATTCTGACTACTTCAGGTAGGGGACGAATGCCCCTGTGCTTGGCTTAGTCATCTCTATCTCCAGGCGGTAGTGTGCTTTCTTTCCCCAGTCGAGTCGATCCTTGATCACTCTTTTCCCTTTGCAATCTCTTGTGATCCTTGATCACTCCTATCTCTTTCGATTTCTCTCTTGATCAATCACCTTCTTGGTTACGATTCTTTGTGCATTGGGTTAGCAAGCCTTCTTCGTTTCAATACCCTATTCTTTTCTTGCGGTCAATCATTATTCTTTTGATTCCCCTGGAGAGTTTATTTCCTCTTTCTTCGGTTAAATACAGTACTTCTGTTACAACCAATTTCCCTGCGGAGTTCGCAACCTTCTTTTGGTTCTTCTCCCTTTGCTGGTTAATCACTGCCTGTCAGTTAAAACACCAATGTTTGCACTCCTTCTCAGTTAACCACAGTCTGTCTGTTAACATACTAAATTCCTCTTGGGTTAATCACCTATTCTTGGTTAATCACCCTTTTCTTCAGTTAACCACAGTCCGTCTGTTAAGATACTGAAGCCCTTTTTGAGTTAATCACCTGCTCTTGGTTAATCACTCATTTTTCTCGGTTAATCACAGTTCTCCTGTTAATCGAATCCCCAACAGTTGGGAACCTTTATTGGTTCGAATACTTGTACCCTTGGGTAAGTAACCTCTTTTAGTTCAATACCCTTATTCGTTGGTCGAGTACTGTTTGTTCAGTCATTACCAACACCCCTTTTGGGTTACGACCTTCGATCGGTCCTACACCCGTTCTTCTGGTTAATCGCAGTCTTCTCTGTTAAAACCAATGCTTCTCTATCCCCACAGAGTTGTAATCCTTGTTTCTTCGGTTAACCACTATTTATCAGTTAACATACCGATTCCCCCTCAGAGTCAAACACCTTCTCTTGGTTCAGCACTCTCTCTCTTGGTTTATCACAGCCCGTCTGTTGACACCATCTTCTCTTCCCCGCCAAGGTCTTACTCTCTTTCTTCGGTTAATCACTGCCAGCTAGTTAATATACCGAATCTCTCTTTTCTCTTGGTTATGACACCACCCCTTTATTTGGATCCCCAGCGGAGTCCTTTCTATTCCCTTTGCTCTTTCATTCTTGGTTTCGATACCAATCCTCTTTGTTATCCCCAGCGGAGTTTCTTTTATTCTTGGTTTTGACACCACTCTTTTTCTAGTCTCTTGTGCAATCACTCTTACTGTGTGGTCTTCCCCCAGTAGAGTTTTTCTTTCACTCTTGCTCTTGGTTTTGACACCACTTCTTTCGTCTCCCTGTTTCTTTCTTGTTTTGTTTTCCGTTCGATTCCCCGAACTTCTTCCTTCCTTTTTGTCCCCTGGTTCCATGAACTACGACGCTCTGATTTCCTCATTGCACTATGAGGGTACGTAGGCACGAGGGCCACAATCCTCCGCGAGCACCTTCTTTCTTTCTTTTCTTTTTCCCCTTTCTCTCTCTCTCCTCCTTCTTTTAGCTTGAAGCCTTTAGATAGATAACCCATCCGAGCCTAGAAGCAAGCGAAATGGTTCCCGTCGAGTACGACAGATGCGTTAGGTGCTAATACCTTCCTTTCGCATAACCGACCCTATAGCAAGCGATTTTGGACGTGGTTCTTAAGCACTGTCGCTCTCTTGGGGTTACTACAGGTTGATTCATTTTTTATCCTATTAAAGCTGATGAAGGAAGGGAAATAGATGTCTTCAATTAACCCTGCTTGCATATTAAGTTTAAACAGCGTTCTGTTAGGTTACGGATGCTATGTGATAGTGGGGTCTCTCTTGTGTTATTTTGACAGAATGACGGGTTTATTCTATGGGCAGGAAGTTAGGACTGATGCTTTTCAATTGATATGGGATTTAGGATTTTTGTTTAGTGTGCTCGCTAAGATTTTTCTTTCAATCTTATGCCTACGTATTCCCGTTTACCGAAACAGGGAAATCAGAGCGATCGTAGTTCCTCCTATTCTACGGGAGGAAATGGTGTTTTGGTGTCTTGATCAAAGCCCAAGACGTGAAGCTAAAAGTAGTTTGTATCTTGTTCAAAGCCCAAGATATGAAGCTAAAGAGTCTGTTTGTATCTTGTTCAAATCCCAAGATATGAAGCTAAAAGGGTGTTGACTTTAGAGAGAATTTGTCCTCTCTAAAGGGGTTTGTTTGTCACAATTGTTGGGTGACTGGTTATAAAGGAGGATTACTTTAACTGGGATATGTGAATCCTAGTAACGCCATAATTTCCTTTATAGGGGGGTTCCAACCTGAAGGGGAAGACTTTAACTCAGTGTAGAGCAATGTCATCTTTCCTTAGGAATTTCTCATGCTAAAAGAGGGACAGTGGCATGGATGTAGAGGATCCAGAGGCTTGCCGCTTACAGCGATTAGATGAAGGATTTGTTTGATGTTTGTGTACTGTGAATGAGGCACAGCTTTGATGCTAAAAGGTTGATTGGATCAACCAGTGGTTTTCTTATACAAAGCCTAAGAGGAGGCTATTGGCCCAACAAGAGGGTTTTTATGTGTGTCTCGTACAAAGCCCGAGAGAGAGGCTAAAAGGGTTTGACTTAACGAGGGAGTCTTTTGGTATCTCGTATAAAGCCCGAGATGGAGGCTAAAAGTTTTGTTCGACTCAGTAAGAACTTTTTTGTATCTCGTATAAAGCCCGAGATGGAGGCTAAAGTTGTGAGCTCCGCTGGGGAGAATCTTTGTACAAAGCCCAAAGGGAGGCTAGGGCTGCTGTCTCAGTTAAGTGGCAGGTCCAGTATGTTGGTTCAGAGAAAATCAGTTCTTATATGAGTAACACTGTACTCATAGATTTGATCTGAGAATCGGGATTGTTTCCTGTTCATTAAGGAAACGGGAATCCAAAGGGTATTTGAGACTGTCCAAGTCTCAGGGTGTTCTTCCTATTTTTGAAAGAGGCTTGAGAATGTCTTTGAGACTCAAGCAAATTAGACTGTCCAAGTCTAGAGTTTTATCTTTTGTACTATGCTTTGAGAAACAGTAGTAGACTCTTGGAAAGATTGTTCTATTAAGATGACTGATTTCTGTTCCTATATCTCTAGGAGGTCGTCAGGACAATTTGTACGAAGCCCAAGAGGAGGCTGGAAACTTTTAAGAAGCCGAGTGGTCCTTGTATGAAGCCCAAGAGGAGGCTATCATTCCCGGAGGAAGAGATCATTATACGAAGCCTAAGAAGAGGCTGTGAATACTTCTAAGAAGCCGACAGGTCCTTGTACTAAGCCCAAGAGGAGGCGGGGATGCTTGTAGGAAGCTTGTGGGTCCTTGTACAATGCCCAAGAGGAAGCCGATGCTTTTAAGAAGCCCGTGGGTCCCCAAACCCCGAGAAATTCAAGACAGGCTATTCACAAGGAATAGATCAAGCCAGAAAAGTTCGAGAATTTGGAAGAAACTCAAGAGATGCCATTCACGGAGAATACATTCATCTCTGGGGAGGTAGAGTTTCTTGACAATTCCTAAGGAGGACAACCGAAGAGAAGACTGTATCTGGTGCCCCTATGGGGATCTAGTATTGTCTATTTCTATGAATAATCGAAATGACTTTACCTAGTGCTAGACGTAGTTGCCGGGGAAACTCTAAATATCTATACTATTATTACACAGTCGATATGAGTTTATGAAAGAAGACTTACAGCGAAACAGCCCCACAATACAGTTATATGTATATGAAAACGGTAAATGAAAGCGTATAAACACTTACTCGGCTGTAGAGCTTCCATGCTGTTTGGTTAGTTGTTCAACAAAGAAAGATTGAAAACAACAGTATATTTCAAAATCAAAGGAGAAAGTGCTTTGAAAGAAAAGATTTGGGGCTTACAGCTCAAAGAGAGGCCCAAGGTTTTATCAGTGATCGCACTGTAGTTTTTGTACAGTGGGACTTATACAAGTGACTGTGGCCCAAGAGTTGTTTTTTGTACAAAGGGATGGGTCTTACACTCTCTCAAGAGGCCCAAAAGGTTTTAAGAAAAGAAACGGGGCTTACAACATGAGGGGAGGCCCAGATGATTTTTTCGTTTGAAATGGCGATCGCGCCGAGGTTTTCTTTTAACGCAAAAGGGCTTATACAATATCTGAGGCCCAAATTTATTTTTTGGGTAAAAGGGGATTGGGTCTTACACTCTATTAGAGGTCCAAAAGTTTTGAAATGGGTCTTACTACTCGAGGGTAGGCCCAGAGTTTGTTTTTCAACAGACGATGATCGCGCTGAACTTTTTGAAATACAACGGGACTTATACAATAAGTGAGACCCAAAAAGATTGTATTTACAAAGGGTTGGGTCTTACACTCTAATAGAGGCCCATAAGAAAGAGAGTGGAGCTTATAACACGAGGGTAGGCCCAAATGGTGTTTTTTAAAAGGCGACGATCGCGCCGTTTACTTGTACAGAGGGACTTATACAATAAGTGAGGCCCAAAATTGTTTTTACAAGGGGGTTTTGGGTCTTACACTCTCTCAAGAGGCCCAAGAGTTTTGAAAATGATTTATGAGGGTTCAATTAATCCAAAAACCCTAATTTGTTTTCAAAATGTATTTTAATTGAATAAAAATTCAATTAAAAATGATCAAAATTGTTTAACATATGGAAAACAAATTATGATCTTGGATTAATGCTTCAAAAATTAAGTATTAACTTACAAAATAATTAGAAGGCATTAAAAGTTGCAAAATCAAGGTGGAAAAAATATTCAAAATGTCAAAAACAATTAAAATATTAATTCTTTGCAAAAATATCAATTATATGAAATAAATAATATTTTTGGGATTTTTTGGTAAAATAAAATATTTTAACATTTTTGTGAATTATTAAAAAAAGAATCAACTCAAAATCATTAAAACTCAGAGAGAAATTAATTTTTGAATCAATTAAACAAAATCACAAAATTCAAATATTTGAATTTATGAAAATGGCGCCAAGAACATGGACCAAGAACACGCGCATTTTCTGCCTTGCCCAGATTTGCGTTTTCTATCCAATCTCACTGAATACTTGATTATATCATGCAATCCACATATCAATATGCTCGTCTCAACCTCACGATCATGTTTATGACAATTAATTTCATTTAAATTAAGCATAAAACAAGAAATCACGAAAAATCCTCAAGAACCCTAAATTCTGCATGAAGGCTGGGATTTTTTATACACGATTCAAACAAAGCAATTAATTGAGGGGAAACATTCCATGCATGATTATGAACATTTGGCAAAAGTATTGTGCGAGGAAATATGCATAAATTGAGAGATGACCAAGTTTAGGCTTACCTCTAGGTCGTGACAGCTAGTTCAAAATGATTTCTGAGTTGGAGGTGTTACAGATGAGTTGTGATGATCTGAACAGCTTCCCTACACCCTATGGAGTGTGTTTGAATGCTTGGACTTGATGGAAATTGGCTGGATCACTTTATGGCATCTCAACTGCAACTTGGTTAAAACCTTGAGCAATTGACTGGTGATTATGAGAAATCAGTGTTCCAGGTGTTGTTTAAGTGTTTGATCAGCTCGCATATGATGTATGTGAGGTGTGTGTGTGATTGGTTTGGTTGGAAAAGCTCTTAAACTCAAAACCCGATAGTGACTTGCTAAGAAAGGCATTTTTGAGAGTGAGAAGTGGATTTTGAGAAAGGCAAGTGTTGTAGGCGTTTGGTGTACTTAAATTGATCACAATTGAGCTCTATTTATAGCAGAGCAAGTTTGTTTTGCAAGGAATAATGAATGGCAACTGCTGAGTAGGTTTGGCCAATGTTGGTAAATGAAAATCCAAGTCTCCTCTAGCCATTGACTAGAGGTTAGGGCACAGGCTGCTGGGTATTTTGAGAGGTTTGGGATCTTTGTTGGTTGGAGATCACAGAGGGATTTTCATAGGTACTTATGGTAATCTGTTGACCATCCTCTACACTGAAGTCAACATCACTGCTATTCACACTCTGGTTCTGTTCTACGACCCGCCATATAGGTGCTTCACATTTCAGGATTATCAGCTAGCACCTACGCTCGAGGAGTGTGCTTATATTCTGGAGGTTGAGATCAAGAAGCAGGTTCCTTATGTCTACACTTGCGGTTGTCCGAAGTTTCATCTTATTGCTGATGCGCTTTGCATTAGTAAGAAGGATGTGGAGGATAATCTCAAGACCAAAAGGAAAGGTATTCGAGGGTTTGCTTCAAAATTCTTGGTTGACAAGGCCACTTCTTTTGCTAAAGATGGAAACTAGAAGGCTTTCAACGCCGTTCTTGCTCTGATGATATATGGGATTGTCTTGTTTCCGAACATGGAGGATTTCGTAGATCAGGCTGCCATCAGTATCTTCTTGTCTAGGAACCCTGTTCCGGCACTTTTTACTGACACCTATCTTTCTATTCATTCCAGGAATGAAAAGAAGAAGGGAACCATTGTCTTTTGTGCTCCTTTGTTGTACCGATGGTTCATGTCTCACCTTCCACAGAAGGGTCCCTTTGTTGAGAATAAGGGTAATCTCAAGTGGTCTCAGCGAATCATGTCTCTTACTGCTGATGATATTTCTTGGTATTCTCGAGTCTTCGACGACATTCCGATCATTCTTCATTGTGGGAAATTCTCCAATGTGCCTCTCTTGGGTACAAAGGGTGGAATTAACTACAATCCGAGAATGGCCTTCCGACATTTGGAATACCCTATGGTTGCCAAGCCTAATCCTGAGGTAGTGGTGGAGTTCATTTTTCATGAAGGGGTTGATGACATGGGTTTGTTGAAGAGGTTCAGTGCCGCTTGGACTCAGATTCATCTCAAAGGAAGAGCCGATTTGGGTAAGAATAATTGCGTAGCCAAGGAAGCTTACACACTTTGGGTCAAAGAGCGCGTCAAAGAGATCTTGTTGCCATTCTCTCCTGAGCCTTCCATGAATGCCAAGCTTCCTAAATTTGCCATTGTTTCTCCGTCTGAGGTCGATCAACTCAAGATGATTGGTGAGAAGTTTAAGAAGGAGAATGTCGATCTTCGTCTTAACCTTGATAGAGTCACTTCCGAGAAGGATAGTCTGCAGATTGAGCTCCATCAGAAGCGCGAGTGCATGCTCAAAGAGGTGGAGGTTGAACAGAACAAGCGTAGGAAGGTGGGTGATGCTTTGAAGAGCACCTATGAGGGATTTGCTTCAAAGAAGAGACAACTCGTCGATGCTCATCATCAAGCCTACAAAGAGGAGCTGAGCTACAATAAGCAACTTGAAGAGCTTCGAGGGAAGTTATCCGAGTTCAAGACAAAGTGGCAAAGTGAACAAGACCGTGCTAATCAGTTAGCCAAGGACTTTTCTCAATGTCAAACCCAGCTAGACAAAGTCTTCGGTGAGATTCAAAAGTTGCAAGATCAAGCACATCAGATCCAAGAGCAGATTAGTCAGCTCAACACAGAAAGAATTCATTGGGAACATCAAAGCCGTCATCTACAGAACCTCCTGGACCAGAAAAATGCCTTTCTTCAGGACATGCTTCAGGGACCTAAGCATTCGTTGCTGCGTAACCTCGTGAAGGATACGAAGTATTGGAGTGAGAGGCATGGCCGTCTATCCAGATTTGCTGAGCATGCATTGGAAGACCTGCCCGGGTTGTTGAGGGATGCATATGCTGATGCATTGCCACACCAGCTTCCTTGGGCTGTTTTCCATTTCTTGTTTGTATGTAGGGTGGTATTTGATAGGATCCGTGCGGATTTTGTTGTAGCCCAAAAGGCACATATTTGACTTGTATTCGACTTATTGCTTCTTTCCTTTATTGCTGAATGAATGAAGATTCTTGCTCACTCTATCTTTTGTGCCTTTACTTGTATGCTTTATGATTATTGTCAACAATGATAAGTTTAAGAATTCCTGGAATTTAAAACTTTATTTTTGCATGCATATCATACATTCATTTGCACACATATGCACGTCCCTTCATCCGAAACCGTTGCTCATCCTTATCCGCCTTCCTTGTAGCAAGACGACGACTCGACATCGGTATTTTACTCGCTCAAGAAAATCCAGGATCATGGCTGACTTCGAAGATGAGAACGCTGCTTATAAGGAAACTCTGGCCCAATTTCAAGGTCGGATGGATCAGTTCTAAACGAACATGGACGTCATTATGGAACTCCTTCGTGCTCAAAGGGACGCCGCTGCTGCTGCCACTGTTGTTGCAACCCCTACTGATGCAACTGTTGTCACTCTTGTTGTGACTATTCCTCCTGTTGTTACGGCTACTCCTGTTGTCGTTGTTCCTTCTCCTGCTAGAGTTGAAGTGCTAGTCGAACCTGTGAATCAGCCTGTTGTTCAACCCGGTTTGAACCAGATGCCCGCTGGTTTTCCTTGGGGCATGCCTCCGAATTACACTCCTCAGATTGCAAATAATGGTAGTGCCTTCATGCCATATCAGCCTTTTGTTGCGCCCATGCCTAATGGGAATGTTGCCGTATATCCATGGGTCATGTCGACTCCAGTCCCGCCTCCAGTGGTGAATGAGATCCTGAGAATCTTCAGGTTCAAACTCATCAAACTGCCGGATTGATTGTTACTAAAAATCCTGATGAAGAAGAGCATGTGTATAAAGGTCCTCCTTTTCATGTTCCGCTATCTCAAGTCGCTCAAACTGCTGTTCATCCTGGGATGTTCTATCCTGGGGCATCTTCCCCAGCTGCTGTGGTACCTCCTCCGAATTATTCGTATGGTGTTCCGATGGGTCAGGATGCTGGTCATATGATTAATCTGGGTTTGGTGTATCCTTCTCAGTTTGCTACTACGCAAGTGAATGCTCTGACCGCTTCTCAACTGCCAAATCCTCAGATTCTTGTCAGGCCTGTTAATCAGAGCAGATCTGTTGACTACAAGTTATTGGAAGACCGTATCAGGGCTATTGAAGGGTTTTCTGCTTTTGACATGGAGGCCAAAGATCTGTGTTTGGTTCCAAATGTGGTGCTGCCGCAGAAATTCAAGATACCTGATTTGCCAAAATATAAAGGTTTAAGTTGCCCGCGAGTCACATCACTATGTACTGTAGGAAGATGGCATCCCATATTGATAATGATGAATTTCTTGTTCATTGTTTTCAAGATAGTTTGTCTGGTGCTTCATTGGCATGGTACATGGGCCTGGAGCGCACCAAAATCCGTACTTGGAGGGATTTGCCTGAAGCATTCGTGAAGCAATACAAATACAACCTTGATCTGGCGCCCACTAGATTGTAATTACAGAATCAGTCTCGACGCTCAGCTGAAACATTCAAGGAGTATGCACAAAGATGGCGTGAGATGGCATCTCGTGTACGACCGGCTCTCTCTGACAATGAGTTGGTCGACATCTTTATGGGTACATTGCAAGGATCCTACTATGAGAAAATGGTGGGTAGTTCTTCATCGAACTTCGCTGATGTTGTAACGATTGGTGAACGGATTGAGAATGGTTTGAAGACAGGAAAGATTCCTGGAGCTGCTTCCCAGCAGCCGACCACTAGAAAATCTCAAAACGGCCAGTCCAAGAAAAAGGAAGGTGAAGCCAACGTTGTGACAGCTCAGGTTTCTTCCTTAGTATCAAGCTCCCATGGCTCCCATGCCATATTATCCATATCCGTACATTGCTGCTGCACAGTATCAACAACCTCCATATCAGTATCATCCACAACAACCAGTTCAGAATGCTCAAAATCAACAACAGAATCAACAGAACAACAAAAATCAGCAGAATCAGAATCGTCATAGCAACAACAGTCAAGGAAACCGTAAGCGTCCAAATTTCAACAGGATTCCAGTGTCATACACCGAATTGTTTCCTTACCTGGTTCACCAAGGGGCAATTGTCCCCCAACAGATTACGCCTGCAATTCCTCCATTTGGCCCGAAGCATAACCCATATGCGTCTTGTACTTATCATGATGGGTACATAGGACATGCAACAGAGGATTGCTTTGTTTTCAAAACCAAAGTGCAGGAACTCATTGATAAGAAGGTTTTGACTTTTTCTGAGGAAGGGCTGAATAATCCATTACCCAATCACAATGGACCTGCAGTTAATATGATTGAGGATAGTCCAAGGGCTGAATTGATCATGGATGTTGACGAGGTAAAGACCCCGATGACTGTGGTTTTCAAGGAATTGAATGAACACAGGCTGTTGAAAGGGTTGCATGGTAAGTGTCAGATTTATGACGATAATCCTAACCAGTGTCAAAGGCTGAAGGGTTGTGTTCAGATTTTGATGAACCGTGGCGAGGTGCAATTTGCCAGATCTAAACCTATTGAGGAAGTTGCTGCCATTGAGTCGTTCATCATCGTCTATAGAAAAGTTCCAGTGGAATCCCCTAAGCAGAAGAAGGTGCAACCCATCATTGTTTGCCCGCCGAAGCCGTTTCTGTAACAGAATTCTAAGTAGGTACCACGGAAATATGGGTCTACTGTGTTTTCTGGAGGCCAAGAGATAAGGTTCGCCGAATCTGAGATTGTGAATGTTACAGCCGCTGGAGGTATGACTCGTAGTGGACGAGTGTTTTTTCCGAAGGTCACTACAAAGCCTGTTCAAGTTCCAACCGTTGTTCCTCCCAAGGAAACGCTTGTATTTGTAACCCCTGGGGCATCTGCTGCCATTCCAGTACCGATTATCCCGTCTGAGGATGTTTCAAAGAGCAAACAGACCCTTGATGATCAAGAGTTCCTTAAGTTGATCAAGAAAAGTGACTTTAAAATCGTGGATCAGCTAGGACAAACTCCCTCGAGGATCTCGATTTTGTCCCTACTTATGAGTTCGCCTGCGCACAGATCAACTTTGTTGAAAGTCCTGAACAGTGCTCACGTTATGCATGATATATCCGTCGTCGAGTTCGATGATTTAGTGGCCAACATAACTGCAAGTCGGTATTTGGGCTTTAATGATTCAGAATTGCCTCCTGAAGGAACTGCCCACAATAAAGTGCTGCATATATCTGTAACCTGCACAGACATCCTGTTATCTCGTGTTCTAGTGGATACCAGTTCTTCTCTCAATGTGATGCCTAAGGGCACATTGAGTCAATTATCAGTGGAAGGAAATGAGATGAGACCAAGTGCCTTAGTTGTCAGAGCCTTTGACGGGTCTCGAAGGCAAGTTATTGGAGAAGTGGACTTACCTATCAATGTTGGGCTGCATTTGTTCACCATTACCTTCCAGGTGATGGACATCAATCCAGCTTACAATTGCCTACTGGGTCGTCCATGGATCCACGCGGCAGGGGCAGTTACCTCCACTTTGCATCAGAAGTTGAAGTTCATGTTTGATGATCAGCTTGTCATCGTCTGTGGTGAAGAGGATTTGATTGTAAGCGAGTTATCATCTTTTCGATACGTCGAGACTGAGGAAGGCATAGCTGAGGTGTCGTTGCAGTTTCTCGAGTTCAAATATGTCAGCTCTGCTTCCACTAGTCAGAGTAGATCACCACAATTGACTCTAGCATCTGCTAAGAGTGCTAAAGAGACTATCCAGAAAGGTGCTTTGGCAGGATGAGGGCATGTGATAGATGTGGTTGAGAAGCGTAATCGTTTTGGATTGGGTTATCGTCCTGGTCATCAATCTGTTTCCTCTGGTCATAAGTAGTGCAACTTAATTAAGTTCAATAACGCGGGTTTCCAGCAAGGTGACATCGTGGCAGCTGCTGATGATGCTGGTCCCAGTAATCAGGCTTCAAGCCTTGTGCGCAAATGTCCGCCGGGTTTCAAGCTCAACAATTGGACATCTACCGTGATTCCTGTGGTTTTCCCATATAACATGTAATGCATTTTGCTTTCTCATTCCCTCGTCCTCGCCCGAGACATGTGGATAGCTTGTAAAGGGCCTCACGCTTTTGCAATATTATGTGATCAATAAATAAAAGTTTTTGCATTCAAAATCATGCTCTATTTTCTTTCTTTATTTTACTTTTCACAAATAAATGGCAAAAGTTTCTTTTATTTTCACCTTTTTAAATAGCTCATTCTATTCATAAACATGCAGAACTAATAAAAGCATTGATAACAACATGGCAAACATCCATTGTAATTCTGGAATTCCAATTAACCAAGCCAAAGAAGATGGTGAGGAAGATTTTGAATTACCGGCTGAACTAGCAAGGCTCCTTGAGCATGAGCATAGAGAGATTCAGCCATATAAAGAGCCAGTGGAAGTTGTTAATCTTGGTACTGATGAGGTCAGAAGAGAAGTCAAGGTTGGTGCATCCCTCGCAGAGCATGTACACTCCGATTGGTCAAGTTATTGAAAGAGTATGTTGATATCTTCGCCTGGTCCTATCAAGATATGCCTGGGTTGGATACCAACATCGTTGAACATCACTTACCACTCAAGCCCGGATGTCCTTCTGTCAAGCAGAAACTCATAAGGACTAGACCCGACATGGCATTCAAAATCAGAGAAGAGGTAAAGAAGTAGCTTGATGCTGGGTTCCTAGCCACTTCTGAATATCCTGAATGGATTGCCAACATCGTCCCAGTTCCAAAGAAGGACGGTAAAGTTAGAATGTGTGTGGATTATCGAGATCTCAATAAGGCAAGCCCGAAGGATGATTTTCCTTTGCCTCATATTGATGTCTTGGTAGACAACACAGCGCAGTTCTCCGTCTTTTCCTTCATGGACGATTTTTCAGGATATAATCAGATCAAGATGTCCCTGGCTGATATGGAAAATACCACTTTCATCACGCCACAGGGTACACATTCCTACAAAGTCATGCCATTCGGTCTAAAGAATGCAGGGGCAACATACCAATGTGCCATGACAACCCTCTTTCAGGATATGATTCATAAGGAGATTGAGGTTTACGTGGACGATATGATTGCCAAATCCAAAACTGAAAATGATCACCTGGTTCATCTGAAGAAACTGTTTGACAGACTCCGGAAGTTTAGATTGCGGTTGAATCCTGCGAAGTGCACCTTCGAAGTTCGATCTGGTAAACTGTTGGGCTTTATTGTTAGTCAGAAGGGCATTGAAATTGATCCTGATAAGGTTCGGGCAATTCTGAACATGCCGCCTCCCAGAACAGAAAAAGAAGTTCGTGGGTTTCTGGGTAGACTCTATTACATTTCAAGGTTCATTTCCCATTTTACGGCTACCTGTGAACCAATGTTCAAATTACTAAGAAAAAATCAATCGGTTGAATGGAATAATGATTGTCAGGAAGCATTTGACAAGATAAAACAATACTTGCAAGAACCACTGATCTTAGTACCGCTGGTTCCGCGTAGGCCTTTAATCATGTATCTCACCGTTCTCGATGAATCAATGGGATGTGTATTGGGTCAACATGACGACACTGGCAGGAAAGAACATGCAATATACTATCTGAGCAAGAAGTTCACTGATTGTAAGACCAGATACTCACTCTTAGAGAAAACTTGTTGTGCTCTGGTCTGGGCTGCTCGACGCCTACGACAATACATGATTTGCCATACTACTTTGTTGATATCCAAAATGGATCCGATAAAGTACATATTTGAAAAGCCTGCTGTCTCTGGAAGGATTGCTCGGTGGCAGATGCTGTTAATTGAGTATGATATCCAACATGTTACCCAGAAAGTAATAAAAGGGAGTGTCTTGTCTGACTACCTTGCTCATCAACCTGTAGAGGATTATCAACAAATGAAGTTTGACTTTCCCGATGAGGATGTTCTGTTCATCAGAGATTATGAGACTCCAGACCCTGACATAGGACCCGAAACAGGGGCGCGATGGACGCTCGTGTTCGATGGTGCCTCCAATTCTAAAGGTCATGGAATCGGTGCTATCCTCATCTCTCCAACAAGTTTTCACCTTCCCTTCACTGCTAGATTGTGCTTTGCATGCACCAATAATATGGCTGAATACAAAGCATGTACCTACGGTATTTAAGCGGTTATTGACATGAGAATCAAGATTCTTGAGGTCTATGGAGATTCTGCTTTGGTCATCGGTCAAGTCAGAGGGAATTTTGTGACTCGGGATTCCAAGCTGGTTCCGTACCAACAACACATTGCGAAGTTAATTCCTTACTTTGATGAGATTTCTTTTCATCATATCCCCAGAGAGGAAAATCAACTAGCTGATGCTCTTGCCACTCTAGCATCCATGTTCAAGGTCAAGTGGAAGAACGAAGCTCCTCATATCCACATTGATCACTTGAACGAACCAGCACACTGTTTAGCAATCGAGGACAAGTCTGATGACAAGCCTTGGTTCTACGACATTAAGAGATATCTGGAAAAATAGGAATATCCCGAGGGTATCACTATCACTGATAAGAAATGTCTTAGGCGGCTTTGCGCCAAATTCTTCTTAAGTGGTGGTATACTGTACAAGAGGAATTATGATTCCGTGTTGCTCAGATGCATGGATAGACATGAAGTAAACACGATCATAAGGTCCATACATGAGGGTTGCGAGGGTGTACATGCTAAAGGTCCTGCTATGGCCTAGAAGATCCTTCGGGATGGGTATTATTGGACAATAATGGAGGTAGATTGTTACAACTTTGCCAAAAGATGTCACAAATGCCAAATCTACGGAGACAAGATCCATGTGCCTCCAACTCCATTGAATGTTTTGACTGCACCTTGGCCATTCTCCATGTGGGGTATAGATATGATTAGAATGATCGAGCCGAAGGCTTCCAACGGTCATCGATTCATTCTGGTTGCTATCGACTACTTCACCAAGTGGGTTGAAGCTGCTTCTTATGCAAACGTTACACGACAATTGGTTACCAGATTTATCAAGAAAGAGATAATATGTCGTTATGGCATTCCTAGCAGCATTATCACAGACAATGCAAGCAACCTGAATAACAATATGATGAAGGAGTTGTGTCAAGAATTTAAGATCGAGCACCACAACTCTTCACCATATCGACCCAAGATGAATGGCGTTGTTGAAGCAACAAGCAAAAACATCAAGAGGATTGTCCAGAAAATGGTCAAGACTTATAAGGATTGGCATGAAATGCTTCCCTTTGCACTACATGGCTATCGAACTTCAGTTCGTACTTCTACTGGGGCAACTCCGTATTCACTTGTGTATGGTATGGAGGCAGTTCTACCCATTGAAGTCGAAATTCCTTCGCTCAGAGTCATCATGGAAGCAGGTCTTGATGAAGCCGAATGGGTTTAATCCAAATACGACCAGCTGAATCTCATCGAAAAGAAGCGCCTTACAGCCGTTTGTCATGGTCAATTATATCAGAGACGCCTCAAGCGAGCTTTTGACAAGAAATTTCTTCCTCGAACATTCTGTGAAGGCGAACTCGTGCTCCAGAGATATTCACATATTCACTCAGATCCACGAGGCAAATGGACTCCCAATTACGAAGGACCCTTTGTTGTCAAGAAAGCCTTCTCAAGTGGAGCCCTGATCCTCACCACAATGGATGGGGAGGAGTTGCCATCGCCCGTGAACTCCGATACAGTCAAAAAATATTATGCCTGAAAAAAATGGATAAAAGTCCTCTAGATTGACATCCGCAAGGACAGTCTAGGCAAAAATGGATGTCCCGATGGACAAAAAAAAAGAGATGTACATGCAAAAGTTAGGGACAATGGAAAAAACAATAATAGCCCGCTAAGTTGAAAACCCGAAAGGGCGACTTAGGCAAAAATGGTTATCCCGGTGGACGGAAAAAAAATAGGAAAAAACATGTCCAGGAAAAAATTAAGGATAAAGGCATTGACTATGAACACTTGAGCCTCTCTTCATCACAGCTAGACCTCAGACGGTAACAGAGCACTTAAATCATCATCAACAGGTGCAAGGCATTGGAACCTAGACTTACAGTGGATGGTAGCCAATGTTGTAATCAATGCAAAACATAATTTCCCTTTGCCATTTACATTTGTTTTCAATTTTATTGCAAATTTCCTCATCAAGGATTTTGCATCCTCGTACACACTTTATGTACAAAAATTTTACATTCAATAAAATGCATTCTATGTTATCTCAATTTGTTTTCATTCCAGTATTTTGTTTGCAAAATAAACAATTATTTGTGATCACATAATACTAAAAAATGTTGAGAACAATAAAAAGCTAAATCAATCGAGAAAGCATTATGCATTGCATGTGTTACTGGTAACTCCTGCAGGATAATCAGTAATATCCATTGGTAAGCCTAACGCCTGGCCGGCAATATGATGGTTCTATGAAAAAGTTGTTGTTTCCTCAGCAGTTCCTCAACAGCGTCATCATCCCCCCCAGCGAGCGCCATTACGATTTGTCGAAAAAGCTTGTTTCCACATCTTTTTTACCGACAGATTTGTAATGTCTCTGGACAGGTTGCCGAAGTATGCCCAACAAAGGTACTTTGCTCGCTTTTCCCCAGCAAGGGTTGTACATCATCTCCAATAATTTGAAACTATCTGTGTCCAGCAGCAGTGGGTTCTCCTCAGCAAAGTCAGCATGATTTGGAAGGATGTATTTCCCCACGGAGAGACGGTCTTGGTAGGAAGGATCAATTTGATTCTTTCATCCCCAACAGAGACAGCCATGGTGATTCAGAAACCTGAGATGTTCTTGGTTTCTTTCCCCGGCAGAATCATCATCCTTTGTGAACTCTCTTCTCCAGCAGAGGTTATCTTTATCTGCGGATCCTCTCCCCATCTGAGGGTGTCGAAGTCGTTTTACTACGATTTCTACCTAACTGCTTCACACTGTGCCTTATCTTGCGCCTTTGCATTGCATGATATCAAGCATCATGTAGAAACGCATACATAGCATATGCATCGATCATACTTCCTATCTTTTAGCCTAACTTATCTCCCAGCAGATTTTTAGCCAACTTTGCACTTATCTACTCTACCTTTGCACCGCTCCTTTTGCCTCAGTCGGCCAAATTTTCGAGCTACTCTTTTATTACCTCGAATCATCGAAAAGCTGGCGCAATTCGTACATTCAGGTCCAAGCGGATTAAATAGGGGCAACTGTCGTAACCCGAAATTTGACCTCCTTCTTTTGCCTTTTGCATGAGCATGAGCATTCGCATCGTTAGCATACGCATTCGCACTTTTCTTTGTGTGTTTCCTGTTGCAGGATATTCAGGTTTTCCAAGCCCGAGTAATCGTATCCTCATAAGGTCATCACATCATCAAGACGAGCTCAAAATGAAGGTTTCCATGCTCACTCATCAAATCAAGAGGTCGAAGATCGAAACCGGGACTCCAATATCATTTCCTGAGCAGTTTGGGCAAAATTTGACTGAAGTAACCGGTTAATGGGTAGTGAGTAACCGGTTACTCAGTGCAAAATTGCAGTTCCTGCTGCATTTTTGTGAAGCAGCCATGCACTCTCTTTGGTCTTTGATTCTACAATATTCTAGCAGCAAGTGGAATATTCTAGAAATCTCTAGACATCTCAAAGCTACTCAATTCATTCCAAGTGCATTTGTTATGATACTTCACTCCAAATCAAGTGCATCATGTTCCTGGTTTTCCAAGTAATGTGGATCTTCGGATGTTGGAATTCACCTTGGGATTGTTACCGAGTTGGTTCTAACTAACCGAGTTAACCGCCTCGACTCGGTGATGCAAGTCCAACTAACTCCTAACCTAGCTCCAAACCCAAAGCTAATTCCAAACCAAATTCCAAACCTCTCACACTCCAAACCTAAAGTCTATATAAACTCACCTTCACTCATTTTTCAAGGACCTTCAACCATTTTGCATAATTCACTCTCAATTCTCTCACATTCTCTCTGATTTTTTCTGCTACATCTTCATCTTCATCTCAATTCTCTTCCAAAACCTCACCAAAGCTCATTTCTACTTTGAAGGATAATCACTTTTACATCAAAAGTGATTATTTCTTGAGCTCAACCTTCATCAATTTTGCAATTCTACTTGGATTTCTGGAGTTATTTCAGTTTCTGGAGTAATCTTGAGTATTTTCTGCAAGTTTCAACGGTTCGAATTCGCATTTTGGAGCTTTATCGTATTTTGCTCGATTTCGACACGTTCCGCCAACAAATTGAAGATTCCTCTGGTTTTCTTTAATTTTTTGCATCAAGAACGCTTTGCAACAATTACCAAGGCACATCTTCGCCTTGTAGGTTGGTAGATCTATCTTTGCTAACTGTTTCGATCATTTCTGCGCATTTACGATGTGAATTTCGATCGTTTTCGGTTGAATTTATTATGCACTTGCTTGATCTTTGATCTCCATGATTATTGTTTGCAATGTGTGTTAATTGCTCTTACCTGCTATAATTTTCGTGCACAAATTCTTGATCTAGCATGTGGTGGTTGTTATAAGTGATTATGTGCTGGAAATCACTTTTGAAAAGCCGTTTTCTGTTATTTTTTTGCCACTATCATAGTGGTAACCGGTTAACACACGGTGAGTAACCGGTTACTCAGTGCAATTTTCACCAAGATACGCAAGTTTTCAAGCGAGTAACTGGTTAACGCCTGGTGAGTAACCGGTTACCACTGTGCAGAAAGGCCATTTTCTTGCATTTTCAAGTGTGTTTCACATGCTTTCCTCTTCTAACTTCTATGGATCAATGTGCCTGATATTGTGCATATTTTGAGTGTTGTTCACTTCTGTTCAAAGAATGCTTATCAATTTTCGATGCTCGATTTTGCATTTATCGATTATTTGCAACTTTGACAATGTTTGTTCATGAACATTTAGCATTCCCTTTGATCACTTGTTAACACGTTTGCGATGCATACTAATATTCTTTTTGTACTGTTTTTGCATTTCATTCTTACTTTGCATTAAGTTTGTTCTTGATTGAGCAAATTTAATCTTGTATAATCAATAATTCGCACCTTTTACCTTAATGATTTTTCATCCTCTTTGGAAAATTATTGGCATGGCTTTTCCCTTTGATTAATTGATCGAAACCATGTTTCAATTGGTTGATCTTCCCCTTTCCTCTCTTTAGGCTTCCTTTAGAGATTTTCTCTCTTTTCCCTTGTGGAGTTGGAGTTTTGCGCTGCGCCCTTCATGCGGGAGCACTGTACAACTTGGAGCTGTTGGGCCGTCCAGTTCAACTTCTGCATTACACCCTGTGTGTGTTAGAGAAGGAATGAGAAGGGAGAATTCCTACTCTCATTCTGACTACTTCAGTTAGGGGACGAATGACCCTGTGCTTGGCTTAGGCATCTCTATCTCCAAGAGGTAGTGTGCTTTCTTTCCCCAGTCGAGTCGATCCTTGATCACTCTTTTCCCTTTGCAATCTCTTATGATCCTTGATCACTCCTATCTCTTTCGATTTCTCTCTTGATCAATCACCTTCTTGGTTACGATTCTTTGTGCATTGGGTTAGCAAGCCTTCTTCGTTTCAATACCCTATTCTTTTCTTGCGGTCAATCATTGTTCTTTTGATTCCCCTAGAGAGTTTATTTCCTCTTTCTTCGGTTAAATACAGTACTTCTGTTACAACCGAATTCCCTGCGGAGTTCGCAACCTTCTTTTGGTTCTTCTCCCTTTGCTGGTTAATCACTGCCTGTCAGTTAAAACACCAATGTTTGAACTCCTTCTTAGTTAACCACAGTCCGTCTGTTAACATACTGAATTCCTCTTGGGTTAATCATCTATTCTTGGTTAATCACCCTTTTCTTCAGTTAACCACAGTCTGTCTGTTAAGATACTGAAGCCCTTTTTGAGTTAATCACCTTCTCTTGGTTAATCACTCATTTTTCTCGGTTAATCACAGTTCTCCTGTTAACCGAATCCCCAGCAGTTGGCAACCTTTATTGGTTCGAATACTTGCACCCTTGGGCTAGTAACCTCTTTTGGTTCAATACCCTTATTCGTTGGTCGAGTACTGTTTGTTCAGTCATTACCAACACCCCTTTTGGGTTACGACCTTCGATCGGTCCTACACCCGTTCTTCTGGTTAATCACAGTCTTCTCTGTTAAAACCAATGCTTCTTTATCCCCACAGAGTTGCAATCCTTGTTTCTTCGGTTAACCACTGTTTATCAGTTAACATATCGATGCCCCTCAGAGTCAAACACCTTCTCTTGGTTCAGTACTCTCTCTCTTGGTTTATCACAGTCCGTCTGTTGACACCAGCTTTTCTTCCCCGCCAGGGTCTTACTCTCTTTCTTCGGTTAATCACTGCCAGCCAGTTAATATACCGAATCTCTCTTTTCTCTTGGTTATGACACCACCCCTTTATTTGGATCCCCAGCGGAGTCCTTTCTATTCCCTTTGCTCTTTCATTCTTGGTTTCGATACCAATCCTCTTTGTTATCCCCAGCGGAGTTTCTTTCATTCTTGGTTTTGACACCACTCTTTTTCTAGTCTCTTGTGCAATCGTTCTTACTGTGTGGTCTTCCCCCAGTAGAGTTTTTCTTTCACTCTTGCTCTTGGTTTTGACACCACTTCTTTCGTCTCCCTGTTTCTTTCTTGTTTTGTTTTTCGTTCAGTTCCCCGAACTACGGAAGCTCTGATTCTGCATTCTTTTGAATGTCAGATACATAGGCACAAGACGCAATGTCTTGGCGAGCACACTTCCACCTTTCTTTCCTTCTCCCTTTCTTCCTTCCTTTCTGTCCCCTGGTTCCATGAACTACGACGCTCTGATTTCCTCATTGCACTATGAGGGTACGTAGGCACGAGGGCCACAATCCTCCGCGAGCACCTTCTTTCTTTCTTTTCTTTTTCCCCTTTCTCTCTCTCTCCTCCTTATTTTAGCTAGAAGCCTTTAGATAGATAACCCATCAGAGCCTAGAAGCAAGCGAAATGGTTCCCGTCGAGTACGACGGATGCGTTAGGTGCTAATACCTTCCTTTCGCATAACCGACCCCCGTTCCCGTTTCTCTTCCCCTTGGGTTTTATCGATATTTTCCCTGTCCTTTGGGACTAAATAAAGTTCGGTGGCGAATCTGTGTTATCTTTGAGTGTGCGATTCACTCAGGATGTAAACCAGCCATCTTCATATATCCGCCCACCGGTATCTAATAGCAACCCCAGATGGGTTGCGTTCCACTTCTTTACCCGGAAGGAGCAGATCACTGGTCATTGTCGGGATATCACGATGAAGATGGAGGTCTCTATGATACACATCCAACTGACTTCCTACCAATGGCAACGGGTCACCATGAACAGTGTTTATAGTTCACCTATCAAACATCACCACGGTCCCCCTAACTAGAGACGTCCAATTGAAAAGCTCACCATCATTTGGGAGCGCATTAGCAAAGAATTCACGGATAATCTCCACATTGTAGCCATCGAGGGGAGTCATCAAGCGACCCCACCCTTTTTCTTCAAAAAGTGCAGCCACCGTCCTATATCTCCCACGGTCGTTCAGATTAAAGCTCTTCTCTGCCAATATATTTTTCCGTTCCAAGATCTCGAATCTTGCCACCTTCTTGGCTCCTCTGAACCTATCACTATCAAACCGAATTAGTACTTTCCGCGAAGTTGTGGCTTTTCTCTTTTTTGCAGGATTAGTTGCCATCTTAGGTGCCAACTGCACACAACAACCAATAAAACACAACAAGCAGCAAACCAACACATTAGTGAAAAGAGCCAATACAACATCAAACTCAAACTTCATAAAAAAAATAATTAAATTCA
Source organism: Lathyrus tuberosus (assembly GCA_022829125.1). NCBI lineage: Eukaryota > Viridiplantae > Streptophyta > Magnoliopsida > Fabales > Fabaceae > Lathyrus > Lathyrus tuberosus. The sequence continues at coordinate 6,597,091 of JALAZF010000154.1, read as the reverse complement.
GTTTTCTTCGCTCTATGTGTCGCTGAGCGAAGGCTGGCGAACATTCGCCCCAGATTCGCTAAGCGAATGCTGGCGAATGCTCGACCAGGCTCGCGAAGCGAACACGGTTGCGAACCCATGAAAATCAAGCAATCAGTCTAACAACAACATACTTCCAAACAAAATCCTATTCATAATGCTTGATTCATTTAAAACATGCAGAAACATGGAGCATTATGAACAGAGGTACATGAAACTAAGAAACCCTAAGTGATTTGTCTCTAAAATTCAATCCATTCCCTAACCTACTGTCAAACTGAAATTAAGATGAGAAAGAGGTTCAAACCTGAACTTGCAACTGAAATAGGAAGATCTTGGTGAAATGTGGTAGAGCAGAGACAATTCGTGAGCAATGAGTTCTTGAGAAGGAGAGAAAGCTTTAAAAAATTTTGAGAGGCAAAGTGAGTGAAAAAGGAAACTAGGGTTTCCCTCTCAATTTGGTCAGACAAGGAATGGTTCATGGGCCCAAATGTCTGGCCCACCCAAAAATTACACCCAATTTTTAACTGAGGTGGCAGAAAAAAACCTCCCCTGTCTCACTGGGTTCGCCAAGCGAAGGAGCCAGCGAAAGCTTGCCCCTAGGCTTGCTAGGCGAGTACCGGCGAACATCACAGAATTTTTTTCAAATTTTTCTGCACTCTGCCACCTTTCTCAACACATCAAAACTTCAACAAATACGTAAAAACAGTAAATAAAGCAATAAATACTTACAATGTTGGGGTGCCTCCCAACAAGCGCTTGTTTAACGTCGGCTAAGCTCAACGGTCCAACGCAACCTCAAGGATCGCAAAAAGGAACAACGGAGGAATTCCGCTCGAAATCACCACCGAGATAAACTTTCAACCTTTGACCATTTACAGTCTAATTCTCATTTGTCTTTGCGTCTTCAATGACTATTGCCCCATATGACTTAATCTCCCGAATCCAAAATGGACCAAACCACTTAGATTTCAATTTACCTGGGAACAATTTTAATCGAGAATTGAAAAGTAGGACCAGTTGCCCTACTTCAAACTGTTGGTCGTTATTTTCTTGTCATGGTAAGTTTTGACTTAATCTTTTTAAAGCTTATTGGAATCATACGCTTGGAGACGCAATTCATCCAATTCATGCAATTGCATTTTTCTTCTGTCACCGCTTAAAGTTGAATCTAAATTAAGAAATTTCAAGGCCCAAAACGCCTTATGCTCCAACTCCACCGGTAAATGACAATTCTTACCATAGACCATTTTAAAAGGCGTGAGACCAATCGGAGCTTTAAAAGCCGTCCGATAAGCCCACAAAGCATCGTCTAGCTTATTCGACCAATCCTTCCTTGAGGATGAAACCGTTTTTTCCAAAATTCTTTTAATTTTCCAGTTCGATACCTCCGCTTGCCCATTGGCCTGAGGATCATATGGTGTTGCAACTTTGTGCTTAACACCATATTGCTCCAAGGCTTTTTCAAGCCGAGTGTTGCAAAAGTGGGATCCTCCATCACTTATCAACACTCGCGGAGTACCAAATCGAGCAAAAATGTTTCTTTTCAAAAATTTTATCACGGTTTTTCTGTCAGCCTTAGCACATGTTATTGCATCTACCCATTTGGAAACGTAATCAACTATGACCAAAATATACTCGTTGGAAAATGAAGATGGAAAAGGTCCAACAAATTCGATTCCCCAACAATCAAACACTTCAATTTCCAACATGTTTTGTAAAGGCATTTCATGCCGCTTTGAAATTCCACCACTTCTTTGACACTTGTCACAACTTTGCGTATGTGCATGCGTATCTTTAGATAAAGAAGGCCAATAAAAGCCCGGTTGAAGGACTTTCATTGCCGTTCTTAATCCGTTAAAATTCCCTCCATAAGGAGAGTTGTGACAATGCCAAAGTATACTCGTGGCTTCCTCTATTGACACACATCTTCTCAAGAGGTTATCGACACCAAGCTTAAACAAATGTGGTTCATCCCAAACAAAAGACTTGGCATCCGATAAAAATTTCTTTTTTTTGATGGTGAGTTAGACCATCCGGTATTAATCTGGCGGCTTTGTGATTAGCCATGTCGGCGAACCATGGTCTAACTTGCACCAATACAATTTTTCGTCCGGAAATTCCTCTTTGACCTCTAATTCCTTTTTGGTCACTTCAACATTTACAAGGCGAGATAAGTGACCCGCCACCAAATTCTCAGATCCTTTCTTGTCACGAATTTCCAAATCAAATTCTTGCAACAAGAGGATCCAGCGAATTAGCCTTTGTTTAGAATCGGGCTTGGTGAGCAAAAACTTAATCGCCATGTGATCAGTGTAAATGACAACTCGCGAACCAATTAAATAAGACCGAAATTTTTCCAATGTATACACTATCGCAAGCAACTCTTTTTCAGTTGTTGCATAGTTTATTTGATCTTCGTTTAAAACTTTGCTCGCATAGTGTATAGCATGAAAAATTTTTGTTTTCCGTTGACCCAAAACTGCACCTACCGTATAATCACTCGAATCACACATGAGTTCAAAATCCATTTTCCAATTAGGTGCGACGATTATGGGTGAGGTAATCAAACTTTTCTTTAGAAAATTAAAAGCAAACCTGCAAGATTCATCAAAATCAAAGGACTTATCTTTGTTGAGCAAATTGCTCAAAGGCTTTGCTATCTTCGCGAAATCCTTGATGAACCTCCGATAGAATCCCGCATGTCCAAGAAAACTTCGGATGCCTTTGACATTTGTTGGAGGAGGCAACTTTTCAATCACTTCAATTTTTGCTTGATCGACTTCAAGACCTTTAGAGGAGACTTTGTGGCAAAGCACAATCCCCTCCGTTACCATGAAATTGCACTTCTCCCAGTTCAATACCAAATTTGTCTCAACACACCGTTCAAGAACGGCCTCCAAATTTCTCAAACAAATATCAAAAGACGCTCCAAAAATGGAGAAATCGTCCATGAATACCCCCATCATTTTTTCAATAAGATTGGAGAAAATTGCTTGAACACAATGTTGAAACGTTGTCGGTGCGTTGCATAAACCAAACGACATCTTTCGGTAGGCAAAAATCCCAAAAGGACAAGTGAATGCCGTCTTCTCATGGTCATTCGGGTCAACCGAAATTTGGTTATAACCGGAGTAACCATCCAAAAAGCAATAGAATTGTTGGAACGAAAATCTTTCTAACATTTGGTCCATAAACGGAAGTGGAAAATGGTCTTTTCTTATAGCGGTGTTTAGCCTCCTATAATCTATACACATCCTCCAACCCGTCACCGTTTTTGTCGGAATCAACTCATTATTGTTATTTTGGATTATGGTCATTCCTCCCTTCTTAGGCACAACGTGGAGCGGACTTACCCAAGAACTATCATAAATTGGGTAAATCATACCGGCATCTAAGAGCTTGACAAGCTCTTTTCTTACTACTTCTTTCATAGTTGGATTCAAACAGCGTTGCGGTTGAGCGACCGGTTTGAAATCCTCTTCCATGAATATGTGATGCATACAATAAGAGGGACTTATTCCTTTTAAATCGGAAAGAGTCTATCCCATTGCTTCTTGATTTTTTTTCAAAACTTGAATTAACCGATTTTCCTCATTGTCAGATAAAATGTTGCTAATGATAATCGGTTTGTTACAACCGTCATCAAGGAAAGCATATTTCAAATTTGAAGGCAACACCTTCAGTTCAAGTTGAGATTTCACATTACTCACCTCATTTTTTAACACTTCCTCTTCACACTCCCATGGTTACAACTCCTCTAAAGATTCAAGTTCCTTTAAACACTCTTCAAGTTCTCTTTCTTCTTCATCGGAGAATACTTCAAAGGAATCATCAAGAGCTCTTTGCAAAGGGGACACTACATGAACTTGCTTTGTGACATCCATTATCGCTTCTTCTGTTGCATCTATTATAAAACAGTCACCTTTGTCATTCTTGTTGTTAGTTCTTGGATTGGCTGGAATTTTGGTAAAACAAAGTATATTCAATGTTGATGTCAAGGTGGTGATGCTGCAACATTGAGTTTTAACACTGGGTTGTGTTAAGTATGTAATTGCTGAAGTTGGATGTCTGATGTCACATGGCGATGTTGTAACATCAGATCTACAGATTTAATAACATCAGGCTGTGATGTTGTTAGGGTTGCGTATTAGCTGGAATTGTGGAGAGCAAGCTGTCTCATTGGATTCGAATATCTTTGGATAGATATATTCTGCTGCATAGGAGATCTGGTGCAGATTTGTAGGAGATTTAAAAGGTTGAAGATTTAAAAAGATTTTAGGAGAAAATCTGTTTTAAATATTCAGTTTTAAATAACAAATCGGGTCAGAGATTATAGCAAGTCCAAGACCAATTCAAGGAGCTATATAAAGCGCACAAGACCAAAGGAAAAAGTACAAAAATACAGAGAGAAGATCAAGAGCATAGGCTGAGTGTCTTGAGTATTTTGTTCGAGTTGTATAACCAGAATTCTAGGGTGAATTGCTGAGTCGTATTCTGTCCTCTCTTAGAAGCTGTGAAGCAATAGAGAGTTGTTACTTGATCAAAGCTGTGAAGCAGGATCAAGGTTTCTCAAAGAGGTTGTTCTTTGAGTGTTTTAGGGATTGAGTAGTGTTCTCATATCTAAGTGGGTTCTTAGGTAGAAAGTCACTAGTAGGAATTAAGTTTAGGAGATTGCCAACTGGGTTGTTGAGTCTGTAAATTAATTCTACAAGTAGTGAATTTCATCCCTGGCTTGGTAGCCCCCAGACGTAGGTAGTTAGACCGAACTGGGTGAACAATTCCTTGTGTGCTTTGTTACTGTTATTGCTGTCCATTGTGCAGAGTGTGTTGTTGTGACATCGCACCTTAACATCACACGTCTGATACCAGAATTTCAATTGGTATCAGAGCAAGCATCCTGTATGTCTCTGGGTGAGATCTAGGGAAGTTACTTTCTGGTGTAAAGATGGACAAAGAAGTTGGAGGATTCGTCAACAGACCCCCTATTTTGGATGGATCCAATTATGACTATTGGAAGCCAAGGATGACCACTTTCTTAAAATCCTTGGACAGCAGGGCTTGGAAGGCTATTATTAAAGAGTGGAAAACACCTGTTGTGTGTGAAAAAGATGATGCTGGCAAAGACAAAGAAGGCACCTCAAAGCCAAAGCCTGAAGAAGAATGGACCAAGGAAGAAGATGAGCTTGCACTTGGAAATTCCAAAGCTCTAAATGCAATTTTCAATGGAGTGGATAAGAATATCTTCAGGTTAATCAATACCTGTGAAGTTGCTAAGGAAGCGTGGGATATTTTGCAGGCTACACATGAAGGAACATCTAGAGTTAAGATGTCAAGACTACAACTTCTAACATCGAAGTTTGAAAGTATGAAGATGAAGGAAGATGAGACTATTCATGACTTCCACATGAGTGTTCTTGAGCTGGCTAATGCTTTCAGTGCTCTTGGTGAAAAGATGTCAGATGAAAAGCTTGTAAGGAAGATTCTTAGGTCACTTCCTAAGAGGTACAAGATGAAGGTGACTGCCATTGAAGAAGCACAAGACATCAGCAAGATGAGAGTTGATGAGCTCATTGGATCTCTTCAAACTTTTGAGCTTGGGTTGAATGAGGAAGAACCAGAAAAGAAGCCAAAGAGTATAGCCTTGGTGTCAAATGATGAGGAAGTAAAAGGTAAGAGTTCTGAATCCTAGGAGGATCTATCTCATGCCATAGTTATGTTGGGAAGACAGTTCAACAAAGTGTTCAAGAGAATGAATAATAACTCTAGGCCTAATGTCAAGAACATAACTTCTGACACCAGCAAGTCAAAAGAGAATGATGAAGAGAAAACTGCCCAAGATAAAGGAGTTCAGTGCTTTGAGTGTGAAGGGTATGGACATGTCAAGAAAGAATGCCCCACCTTCTTGAAAAACCAGAAGAAGGGCATGACAGTTTCCTGGTCTAACTCTGAAAGTGAAAGTGAAGGTGAGTCAGCAAAGCATGTTAGAGCTCTAACAGGAACAGTTGTTTCTGATGATGATTCTAGTGATGGAGAAATAACGTATGAGGAGTTGGCATCAACTTATCAAGAGCTGTGTTTAAAAAGTGCTGAGATTTGTCAAGAAAACAAGTGCCACAAGCAACAGATTGCTCAGCTTGAAAATGAAAAAGCTGACCTAGAGAATGAAGTTGTACTAGTTAAAGCTCACCTTGATCAGATGACCAAGTCTGTTAGGATGCTGAGCTGTGGGACAAACACACTTGATAAGATCCTTCAGACAGAAAAGGTGGCCGGTGATAAGTCTGGTATAGGATATGTGGCAAGCACTTCAGGAGCAAAGGAGGAGGTGTCCCAACCAATGGCTCAAACAAAGAGACAGGATTCTACCCCTAAAAAGGTTGTTCGGCCTCAGAATGTTGAGAAAAAGGAGGGTCCCCATCAGAGGAAGATGCAGCCTCAAGGAGCTAATTAGTATATGCCTCCCCAATATCACACGAGCATGCAAGCTGCAAGGGTGAAACAGAACATGTCTCATCAGATATCTCAACATCAGGGAAACTGGTATGGGTATGGATATGGATACAACAATGCTGTGCCTCATAACTATGGAAGAAGGAAGCCTCATCACCATAGGAGACAGCCTAGAAGACAGCATCAGTACAGAAGAAGATATTCCAACTATGGAAGAAAAAGACATTATGGGTGGCAGCCACAGCATTATCATCAAAGTGGCAAAAGATTTAACCAATTTAGAGATGACAGAGTAAGATGCTTCTATTGTGGAAGGTTTGGACATAGGCAGTACTCTTGTTTTAAATTGCATGGTTATCCACAATCTGCTCCTCAAAGCAAACCCATGGGGGTCAGACCTAAAGTTGCTAAACAATGGGTTCCTAAGGAGAAAGTGAAATGTCTTTTAGCCCACACCTCAGGTTGCCAAGTTGATAAGGATACATGGTACTTTGACAGTGGATGTTCAAAGCATATGACTGGAGTCAGAACACTGATAGTTGAAGTCAGTCATTGTCCCTCTCATGAGGTTATATTTGGGAATGGCAAGAAAGGTGTAGTTGCAGGAGTTGGAAAAGTGGAAGGTGATGGTAGACCTGAACTTGATAATGTTTTATTTGTCAATGGTCTAAATGCAAATTTGATCAGCATAAGCCAATTGTGTGATGAAGGGTACAAAGTTAACTACACCAAAGATGAGTGTGTGGTTTCTGATGAGCATAATCAGGTTGTTATGAAGGGTGTCAGAACCAAAGATAACTGCTATCAGTGGATTTCTCTTGAAGGTAATTCAACTAATGATGCTCAAGTTGATGTTATAACATCAGACTATGACGTCAGGATGATGAAAGGTCACTCAAAGTTAACAAGTTCTGATGTGAATCCTTTTAAATGTTTAAAAGGAAAGTCTTTATGGAGGGAAAACATTAGTGATTGGTCTTTAAGAGGTACTCAAAATCAGGCGCCTTACCATATTGATTCTACATCAAGATTTATCAAAGGGTTCTCGTCTCAACGATTCCTCTCCCTCAACAAAATAGAAAAATCCTCTCTAAACCTAGTCTGTTACAAAGGAACGATGTCTTCCCCATCCAAGAACTCTGGTTCTCAAAGAACTGCACGTGTACGAACTAGGGTTTCTTCGGACAAAGAGTTGGTTGACAAAGAACACATTCCTATGGCACTTCCCGAGTCAGGTAATTCCAAACCACCAACCAAGATGAATAGAACTGAAACTGGGCCATCATCCTCTCATGCGGTTGAGGAGAAGTATGATGTAGACATGCATTTGGAGCAGATTGCCTCCAAAATCCTTGATAAGGGAATACGTGTGAAAGGGATTTCTGTCCCTTTAAGGCAAATGCTTGCTGAACAGGTGGACATTCAAAGTGAGGACAAAAATCTTCAAAGACTGGCCTTGTCTGTGAGTCAAGAAGCTGAAGGAGAAGATCTTGATGATACTGATGTCATCTTTGATGTCAGAACATCGTCCCCTAGGAAAGAAAGTCACAGGAGTAAAGGGAAGGATCAGGTTGAGGTTATAGATGTTGAGGACTCATCTGACAGTGAGGATAGGAAAAGGAAAGGAGTGGAGTCCCTTCCTAATGAAGATATGGTCAAGGATAAGAAAAGGACTTCAGTCGCAGACTCTCCCAAGTCGTGGAGCAACGTTGCCAGGTCTGGCAAGAAAAGGAGAATCAGGGAAGAATCAGATTCAGAGTGTGATGTTCAAGACATCAACCCTGTGATGAAAGGAGATGCTAATCAAGTACCTGATAACATCTCATTTCACAGTGCCAGAAGTGCATCCATGTGGAACTGTGTGAGCCAACGAAGGATAGCTCTGGAAAGAGAGCTAGTAGGTGATGACTTAGAATCTACTGGAATTGTAGATTTAATTAAGTTTGCTGGTCTCATAAGGACTGTGTCAGGATTGTCCAGGTGCTATGATAGACTGGTCAGAGAATTTATAGTGAATATCCCTGAGTCTATTGATAACAGCAAAAGCCTAACCTTCAGAAGAGTTACCGTCAGGGGTAAGTGTGTATGGTTCTCTCCTAAGGTGATCAATGCCTACTTAGGAAGAAGTGAGGAAGATGATGGAGAATTAGAAGTTTCTAATAATGCTATCTGCAAAGAGATCACAGCTGGTCAGGTTGAAGTTTGGCCTTCAAGAGGAAAGTTGTCAGCAAGTTTATTGAGTGTGAAATATGCTCTACTTCATAGAATAGGTGCGGTTAACTGGGTTCCCACTAACCACAAGACCTCTGTTTCTGCTGGACTGGGAAAATTAGTTTATGCGATTGGAACAAAGAAACTAATTGATTATGGCTCTTACATCTATAATCAGACTATCAAGCACGCTGCAACAAGAGCTGTGAAATTGCCTATTGCATTTCCATCCCTCATTTGTGGGATAATTCTGTCTCAGCATCCTGGGATTCTTAATCAGGATGATAGTGTGAGTAGAAGGAAGCCTGGATTGTCGTTTCATCAGAAGCTGTTTAAAGGAAGACATGTTGCTGATAATGTCAAAGCATCTGCCTCAACATCTACTAATCATACTCATGTTAAGACTGATATGATTTCTGAACTGGAGGAAGCCTGCAAAGAACTAGAGGAAGTCATCAGAGTAAACATTGAAAGGAAGGACAAGTTTATAAAATTACTTATGTCCCTGAAGATGAAGGAAAAAGAAAGTGAGAATGTAGTTGCTGATAAGATAGATGAGTCTGACAATGACAGTCTAAAAGAAGATGAAGAAGATGATGATCTCAGCACAGATGATTAATGCTTGTATTATTTCTCTTGATTAGTAGTCTTAGTTTATTTTCTGTTTTGTTTCAGCGCTTAATGTGCAGGTTTTGTAATTTGAATTATGTGCTGTTCTATGCACTTTTTATGTTTTTCATTCTATGATTTGTTTTGCCTGGTTGCTAACTGTGAAGCTAACAATGAGAGCTAGGGTGTACTGACTATAGTTCATAGGGCTTCTGATTGAAGCTTGTCTAATTGTGGCTAAAAAGGGGGAGAAGTAGCCAAAGAAAGATTGCCAAAAGTACAAATGTCAAAGCAGAGTTGTGGTGCTGTCAAAGGAATATGCAGAAGTTAAGGGAGAGTGCTCATTACTGCTAATAATGAAATATGAGCAGCAGGGGGAGCAAAATTGTTACTGTTGAAGATGGTGCTGCAACAGAGTTTTTGTGCTAGATGCTGAAGTAAATTAAAGATGCTGCTAATGTTGAATTGTGTGCAGCTGTAGCTGTTTTGCAGCATAATGATATATGCTGAAGTTTTTATGTGAGCAGCAGAGTTTTGTGAAGAAAAGATGTTACTGCTGATGCTGCTGCTTGGAGTTTCAAGATTATTGATTGAAGTTTTTCCGCTGCTAAAGTCTCTGAAGGTGCAGAGATTGTTTTAGCCAAAATTAGCCAAAGGGGGAGATTGTTAGTTCTTGGATTGGCTGGAATTTTGGTAAAACAAAGTATATTCAATGTTGATGTCAAGGTGGTGATGCTGCAACATTGAGTTTTAACACTGGCCTGTGTTAAGTATGTAATTGCTGAAGTTGGATGTCTGATGTCACATGGCGATGTTGTAACATCAGATCTGCAGATTTAATAACATCAGGTTGTGATGTTGTTAGGGTTACGTATTAGCTGGAATTGTGGAGAGCAAGTTGTCTCATTGGATTCGAATATCTTGGGATAGATATATTCTGCTGCATAGGAGATCTGGTGCAGATTTGTAGGAGATTTAAAAGGTTGAAGATTTAAAAAGATTTTAGGAGAAAATCTGTTTTAAATATTCAGTTTTAAATAACAAATCGGGTCAGAGATTGTAGCAAGTCCAAGACCAATTCAAGGAGCTATATAAAGCGCACAAGACCAAAGGAAAAAGTATAGAAATACAGAGAGAAGATCAAGAGCATAGGCTGAGTCTCTTGAGTATTTTTTTCGAGTTGTATAACCAGAATTCTAGGGTGAATTGCTGAGTCGTATTCTGTCCTCTCTTAGAAGCTGTGAAGCAATAGAGAGTTGTTACTTGATCAAAGATGTGAAGCAGGATCAAGGTTTCTCAAAGAGGTTGTTCTTTGAGTGTTTTAGGGATTGAGTAGTGTTCTCATATCTAAGTGGGTTCTTAGGTAGAAAGTCACTAGTAGGAATTAAGTTTAGGAGATTGTCAACTGGGTTGTTGAGTCTGTAAATTAATTCTACAAGTAGTGAATTTCATCCCTGGCTTGGTAGCCCCCAGACGTAGGTAGTTAGACCGAACTGGGTGAACAATTCCTTGTGTGCTTTGTTACTGTTATTGTTGTCCATTGTGCAGAGTGTGTTGTTGTGACATCGCACCTTAACATCATACGTCTGATACCAGAATTTCACTTGTGTTTCATGGCCTCAAAGAAATTGAAACAAACCTCCTCATCTTGGACTCTAACCTTCATAAGACCGTCGTCCATATCAATTGCCATTCTAGCAGTTTTCATAAACGGTCTTCCAAGAATCAATGGAGCGTCTTCATCTTCCTCCATTTCAATTACCATGAAATCAATAGGAAACAAGAATTTGTCCACTTTAACCAATACATCTTCCGCTACACCGTGAGGATGTGTAGTGGATTTATCGGCAAGTTGCAATGTCATTTGAGTGGATCTCAATTCCATATGTCCCAACTGTTTCACAATAGACAAAGGTATCAAATTAATACTAGAGCCCAAATCGATCAACCCGTTGCCCACATAGATATTTCCTATTGTAACCGGCAAGGTGACTCGTCCCGGATCACTTTCTTTCCTCGGGAAAGTACGTTGAATGATAGCGCTACAACTAGCATCCACCGTGATAGTCTCTTGATCCATATACCTCTTCTTTTTTGTTAGAATATCCTTCATAAATTTCGCATATTTCGGCATTTGCTCCAAAGCTTAGAAAAATGGAATGTTTATTTGTAATTGTTTGAAAATATCCATAAACCGAGCATAGTGCCTCGCACTATCTTTCTTTGAAGGAGCATGAGGATATGGTAATTGTTGGATCGGAATATTATTCAACAGTTCCTTCCCCTTCCTAGTTTTTTTCAATTTTTCTTCTCTCTTTCTTTTTTCTTCTTCCTCACTTTTTTCCATTTCATTTTCAACTAAATCACCCTCAACATTTTTTTCTACTTCAATCTCATCACTATCTTTTTCTTTTTCAACTACTTCCTCCTCCTCCACTACAACTTCACCTATGCCCATGCCAATCTCTCGTCCACTTCTTGTTAGAATAGCCTTACAATGCTCTTTTGGATTTGGTAGAGTATTTGCCGTAAAATTTCCTTTTTGTTGGTCGGCCAATTGTTTTGATAATTGTCCGACTTGCGTTTCAAGAATCCTTATGGCCGCATCGGTATTCTTCTGATTTGACACTGACATTTGCATAAATTGCGTGAGAGTGTCTTTCATCTTTGTATTTCCAATGGGAGCTTGCGGAGGTTGAGTGTAATTTTGGTATTGTTGACGATTTGACGCTCCGGCTTCTTGCGGTCTCCACTGTTGTTGATAACCTTGGTTACCTCTAGGTTGGTAACCTTGGTTGTCTTGTTGATAAGGAGGTCGAGGTTGGTATCCTTGATTTTGGTTTCCAGCATAATTTACCTCCTCCACAACCGAAGGACAATATCCGGTAAGATGATCTCCTCTACACAGTTCACATACCAAGACTTGCACATTTTTGCTTGAGGAGTCATGAATCTCTTTGAGTTGTTGAGGAAGTTTGGACATTTGTTTCGTTAACAACTCAACTTGTTGGGATTAAAACTTGTTTTGAGCAAGTATAGCATCATTGGTTCCCAATTCCAAAACTCCCGGAGTCCTTTGAGAAGGGCCACGGTTATGGCTTCCCTGATGGTCATTTAAAGCCATCTTGTCAATTATGGCAATGGCTTCTTCGGAACTTTTGTTCATCAAAGATCCACCCGCGGTGGCATCCAACAATGTTTTCTGCACTAATTGAAGACCATTCCGAAAAATATGAATTTGAGAAAGGTCATCGAAACCATGCCCCTTACATTTTCTCAACATAGATTTGAATCTCTCCCACGCTTCGTTAAGAGATTCATTTGCACCTTGCGTGAAAACTGCTATTGCGGTCTTTGCCTCCATGAAACGATTATGTGGAAAAAAATCGTTCCAAAATTTTTTCCTCAAGTACATTCCAATCCGTCATGATTGGCGTAGATTGATCAAGATACCATTCCTTGGCCTTCCCAATGAGGGAATGCGGGAATAGTCTCTTAAACAGTGATTCCTCTTCAGCTTAGGGCGCACTCATTGCTCCCACAATCTCATAGGACTTTGTCAAATGTGTATAAGGATCCTCATGATCCATACCAGTAAAAGGACTCTGATATAGAAGCGAGAGAATACCAGTCTTCATTTCTGAATGCCGACCGTAATGAGCATTGCGCGAAAATTGCGCGGTGTGTCTCGGACTGTTTGTACAAGGTCTTGCGCGGTGGGATAAAGACTCTCATCGTTAGCAGCTATCTGGGTGCAGGTTGTAGAAAAACCAAGACCCTTCTTTGTTTTATTATCAGTAGGAATGACAAGCTGTCCCCATCCTTTTGCATTGTTATTCTCGATCACTTCGAGAGCATCTCTGTATGAGGAAATCGAGGCTCCTTTCTCTAATTGATTCTCATTGCTCAATGACAGTACTTGGAACTGAGTTCCAACAACCTCCTCGGGTTCTACACAATTAGATGATGATAAGTTAATCACGAGCAAGGCTTGTTCTCCACAAACTGTGACGAGTTTATCGTTCATGACGAACCTCAGTTTCTGGTGCAGCGTCGAAGTGACCACCCCGGCCTGGTGTATCCAAGGTCTTCCAAATAAGCAACTGTATGTTGCCCGGATGTCCATGACCTGGAAAGTGACTTGGAAAGTGTGAGGACCAATAGTTATAGGAAGGTTGACTTTGCCGATTACTGCTTTCCGAGACCCGTTAAATGCTTTGACGATGACCTCATTGCCCCTCATCGGGGGTCCTTTGAATGATAGTCGCATTAAAGTGGAATTCGGCATAGCATTTATGGCTGATCCTGTGCCTACCATTACACTGGCTAAAGCATCGTCCTGGCAGTTAACTGTGATGTTGAGTGCCATGTTGTGGTTTTTGCCCCCCTCTGGCAAATCCTCATCACTGAAACCTAAGTTGTTGCAGGAAGTGATGTTAGAGATGATGTTGTCGAACTGTCGTATTGACACATCCTGTTCCATAAAGGCCTGCTCTAAGACTTTCTATTGAGCCTCTTTGTGGGCTTCGGAACTGAGTAAAAGTGATAGCATCGAGATCTTTGAAGGAGTTTGTAACAGTTGGTCAACAATGTTGTATTCACTCATTTGGATGAGCTTCAAAATCTCATCATTGTTTTTCGAAAGGTCGGATTTACTGGATTGACCGACTGGTGGATCGGGAGCTTCTGTCGGAAGTTCCTTTTCCTTGTTAGGTTCTCCAACTCCTCGGTTGAAGATTCGACCGCTCCGTGTTACTCGACTGATGTCTGCAATATTCACGACGGAGGGTAATGGAATTTCCTTTCCATTTTCAATTATCGTTGCACCGTATTTGTAAGGGATCGCCTTAGCTGATTCATACGGTAATGGTCCCGATAGATAGATAACTACATGAGCCTTCTGATTTTTCTGACTGTCGTAATTAACTTCAATCAATTCCTTGCTAAGAACTTTTGATTCGTCCAGTAGAGGAATGATGGTACAAACATCCTTGTTCCTCTCAGGGTCAGAGATTACAACCACGTCCCTGATTTGATCTGCGAAGTAGTCTGGCGTCCAGTCAATGGACCTTGAAGCTAGGTTTGGGTGAATCTCTTTGCGATCCAACTGACCTTGGAGAGCTGCTCGCACGAGGTAGCATCCTTGGTTATTCTCCGAGCAGACTCTACAACGTTCATAGTTGTGTGGTGGCACCTGGTCACGCCCGCTTTAAATACAATGTAACCTCACTAGGTCAGTTTCCACAGATCGGACATCCTGACTTTGACGCCGAGTAGGGTTTCCCTTATGCACACTGATTTGTTGTGTGTTTTCATCCATATAGATTGGAAGCCACCAGTGGTTTAACAAGTGTTGTAAAGTTATTTGAACGAGAGCGCACCCTTGGTTACTCTCACAACATCCTTTACAGTTCTGATAATTATGCGAAATGAGAAAACTGAGTTGGACCTGCCTGGCATGTAATTCCACCAAGCTGGTATTCATCAGACGAATATCAAATATTTGTGTCATATTGATCTGATAGGGATTCCTATCTTGGTAGTCCTGGATCCATCCTAGATCCATCTGACGCTGGAGGGCTTCTTGTACAAAAGAGCATCTTTGTTTATTTACCGAGCAAGTCAGACAGGAACTGTAATCGTGCCGTGGCAGATTATGATATTGGCTTTGCCTTGAGTGCATTGCCACCAAGTTGACATCCATTGCACGGACGTCGTGGTTCTGAATGATGTTGGAATTCGAATAGGTCATGCTGACTCCACGAACTCGATGCTCTTAGATCCACCCGAGATCCAATTGTTCCTGTAGAGCTGATTGCACCATAGAACATCCCTGATTGTTTTTAGAGCAGATATCACACTGGTGATAATTATGAGGTGGCACATGGCCATATCCACTCTGTCTACAATGCATCTTGACCAAATTGGCCCTTAACAAGAGTACATCATTAATTTGATAGGTGTTGTTAGACTCTCCCTCTATCAAATTGACTGCAGCTTTCTCATGTTGAGGCAGCAGGTTTGTGAGAACATTCAGATTCGTATCTTTGAAAGATAAAACCCCGCTCCTAACAAGCTTTTGTACGTCGGATTTGAAACTGAGACAGTTTTCTATGTTATGCCCTGGTCCTCCTTGATGGTAAGGACAAGTCTGGTCCGCTTTGAACCAAAAAGGCGGATTTTCCGGCAATGTAAGAGGAGACTTAGTCTGGACATGCCCCTTGGCCAGTAGTAACAAAAATAGTTCTCCGTACGATACGGGTATAGGATCAAATCCTGGTGGCCGTGTTGTATAGTTGTTGTTATATGGAGGACGAGCCTGCTGAAGAGACTGTTGTGTCCTTTGCTGAAATTGCTGTTGATTCGATTGGCTCTGCGTAACCTGAGGTTGATACGTAGCAACAGGTGTGGGATTGATAGTAGGAGTTACAACTTCTACTGGTTGATATCGTCGCCTTTGCTTTCCGAGAGAGATATTCCCGATATCTTGCTTTTTTTTCTTAGGGAGAGCACTACCGTATCGTTTTGTACTACTTGATGATCCAACGTCTTTTACTAAACGTCCTTCCCAGACGGCCTCCTCAAGGCGAACTCCCATGCCCACCATCTCGGTGAAGTCACTGGGTGCACTGGCGACCATTCTGTCGTAGTAAAATGAGCTTAAGGTCTTTAAGAAGATCTTTGTCATCTCTTTTTCCTCAAGAGGTGGACAAATATGGGCGGAAATTTCACGCCATCTCTGAGCGTACTCCTTAAAGGTTTCCTTGTCCTTTTGTGACATCGATCAGAGTTGATCTCTGTCGGGTGCCATGCCCAAATTGTATTTATATTGTTGAACGAAAGCAGCGCCAAGATCTCTGAATGTGCCGATCGTAGCGCGGTTTAAACCCATGTACCATTTTAATGCGGCACCAGTTAAACTATCCTGAAAGTAATGAATCAGTAGCTTCTGGTTCTCTATTTGAGCGGACATTCGCCGAGCGTACATCACCAGATGACTCTGAGGGCAAGAATTACCCTTGTATTTTTCAAAGTCGGGCACTTGGAACTTATGTGGGACTTTCACATTGGGGACCAAGCAAAGGTCTGCGGCGTCCTTTCCAAATAAATCCTGACCGCGAAGGGCTTACAGTTCTTTCTGCATCTCCAGGAATTGTTCTTGGAATTCATTCATTGTGTCGATCATGTTGTCGTTTCCACCAGAAGGTATCTGTGGAATCTATCCTTCCGGGACAGTGTGTACCACAGGTGGTGGTATAGTCATTATGGCCGAGACTCTCGGTGCCTCCCGAAGTTTGTAACCTTCAGGAGTTGCTGTCATGCCCCTGGCATATTCGCTTTCCCGAAGTTTGTAACCTTCAGGCCCAGTGACCCCTGCTGCGGTTCCTTGATCCTCATTGATCGGTGGAACATATCTTTCCGGGATATAGTTAATTGGCATGCCCCAGGGGCGATCTTTCGGCATCTTGTACCTAGGATCATACTTCTCCACTATGGTCGTTGATGTGATCTCCGAGATCACAGTCCTTTGTTGTTGCATCTGTGCTTCTACTAGAGCTTGCATGTTGTTATGAAGCTTTCCCATATCCTCTTTCAGAGTGTCGATCTCTTCTCTCAACTCTATGTTCTCTTTCTCGAGATCATCCATCTTTTTCTGACGATTGGCCCGAGTATTGTATGAATGAGACAGTTTGACTCTAGAATCGAGACGCAAACGTGAGATTCGTAGTTAAGAAGAATACATTTATGATGAATGCAATGATTATTAATTATTTTTGTTTATTCAAAGTAAATTCGACAATTGGATTGCAAATATCAAACAATGGGGATAACCCCGTTTTATTGAATTAAAAGGATTGCGGAAATGGAAATACAATAGATTACAAAGTGCTGGAAAAGGAAATCTAAACAAATGGATCCCGAGTCCTCTATGAAGAGAGCTCAAGTGCTGGTTCGGGTGCTTTCCTCTTCTTTAACCGAAGCTCTTGGGCCATTGTTGGGTTGTCATTCCTTTGCCAAGTGAAAGCAGCAAGCAAATTCCTTTGGTCATCCTGATTTTCTACAGCATGTTACTCTAAAATCTCAATCAGAGCATCTTTTTATTTTAATAGCTGCTGTATTTTCTTACACTCCACATTGAGAATACGATACTTGTTCCTCCAAGACCTCTTCTCCTGCTGAACTTTGTTGAGAGTAACTTGAAGTTTTTCCGTCTCAGACATAAAATAAAGGGCAGAGTCCCTTAGTGGAAGAACTTCCTGACGAGGGTAAGGCATCCTCAGCTTGAGAGCTCTAGTTTGTACCCAATGGAGATAAGGCTCCATCGAGACACAGTCTGGTTTTCCTAGAGACTCTCGTCCTTTCCTATGAACGTGTTTCCAAGCGTGTACTATTTCTGTCTTTAGTGCCCTGTCATTTTCTCCTTCCATGAAGAAAAGACCTTCCAGATGAGAACTGCGTGGGACATGCCTCATCGGGTATCCAAATTGACGACGAACTAACACCGGATGATAGTTGATTCCCCCCTTAGTTCCTATAAGGGGTACATTTGGGAAATTTCCACAACGGTCAATGATTCTGATCCCATTGTAGATTCGATTGTACCAATCGATGTCCAAGTTGGTAAGAGACATGACTCTCTGCGACCAACGTAAAGTATTCTTTTGATCCCAAAATGCAGCAGATTTGGGCAAATTGGAAGTGAACCATTTGTATAGCAGGGGTACACAGCACGTGATCATCCCTCCACTGTATAAATTCCTTAAGTGTACCGAATGATACGTATCTGCGAGTAAGGTCGGTACGGGGTTTCCAATCAGGAAAATCTTAATGGCGTTGATATCTACAAAGTTATCGATGTTGGGAAACAAAAATAACCCGTAGGTGAGCAAAACAAAGATGCTCTCGAAAGCGGCCACATTCCCTATACTGGCAAAGTACAGGGCTTTATTTGTCAAGAACTAGGCTGGCAAACCTTGGATGCCACCCTTAGTGGTCATGTGAGTCCTGACTTCCGACTCGTCTAAATAAATTGGTCGCGCGATAGTCTGATCCTTTGGAATTTCTTCCAGTCCAGAAAATGGAGCTTGATCATTGATATGTAAATCAGTCAAGTGAGAGTACTCCTCCAGTGTTGGTGTTAGTTGATAATCCGGGAATGTGAAACAGTGATAGACCGGATCGTAGAACTAGACTTACGTGGACATGATTCCTTCAATTACGTGGACCCTTAACAAGGACAGCAATCCCCCATACTTGGCTCTGAAAGCCTCATTGTTGGTGATCATTCTCGCCAAACCTCTTAAATCCTCTAACTTTGGAACCTTGAAGGTGTACTTATGAGTTTTCCTTCTACCGAAATCCATTAGTGCAATCTCCTTTTTCTGATATTTGCAGTCATTGTGTCAGTTTAATTTGAAAAAGAAAGACTAGAAGAGAAGATTTTCTTTGTTTTAATGTTTTTTAGATGAATGTATGAATGCAACACACAAAAACATAGAAAAAACATGGGGTCAAAGGGTCGGTGTCATGAAGTCAAGGCTCTACCCCCCCCCCCAAAGGTTTATACTGGTGATTTTTTATACCTGTCCGCAAAATCATTGACCCCTATGGGATAACAACAGCAAGCGGATCGCCACCGAGCTGATGTATCCTGGAGTGATCTCAGATGAGGGTAGTATCGCGTGACAACTATTTCCGATAGCTTCTGCACTACAAAATGGCTTAAGTCTGCTAAAAACCTCAGCTTCTCAGATAACCCAGTCGACCACACTACCTTCAACAACCGAAGTCGTATAGGCAATGTATCTGCAAAGGGAGTCTCCACTGAGTTTGATGGTCGATCGGGGGCTCTTAACTGGAATTCACTCCTAGTAAGATTACCCGCATTGACATCACCTATCTTAGGTGTTTACTCAATCTTTCCATATGCGGCATCACACGCATTCCTATTAGCAGAAAAATAAACACAGATATCAATTAGGAAAAGCAGTATATATATTTGTCTTAATCATCCTAGACCTCTAGTCTTATGATCCTATACAGACAATGACACCCCAGCAGAGCAGTCATTTCTGTGATGTGGACTCAAGGTCTCTGCCTAAGAGATGGGAGCATCTGATAAGGACAAGACAGTCCCTAGCAGAGTCGCCATTTTTCTGTAGCGCGAGTTTTTTTTGTGGTTGCGAAGCACTATCGCTTTGAGGGTACTACAGTTCGATTCATTTTTATCCTATTGAAGCTGATGAAGGAAGGGAAATAGATGTCTCTAATTAACCCTGCTTGCATACTGAGTTTGAACAGATGACTGTTGGTTTACTGATGCTACAAAGATCGTGGGTCTCTCTTAGGTTATGTTGTTAAGAACACAAGGTTTAGACTATTGCTAGGATGTTAGGACTGATGCTTTTCGATTGATGTATGAAGGTATGGGATTTTGGGTTTTTAATTAGTGCGCTCGCTAAGATTTTTCAATCTTATGCCTACGTATTCCCATTTGACAAAATAGGGAAATCAGAGCGATCGTAGTTCCTCCTATTCTATGGGAGGAAATGGTGTTTTGGTGTCTTGTTCAAAGCCCAAGACATGAAGCTAAAGGTGGTTTGTATCTTGTTCAAAGCCCAAGATGTGAAGCTGAAGGGTCTATTTGTATCTTGTTCGAAGCCCAAGATGTGAAGCTAAAGGGTTTTGACTTTAGAGAGAATTTGTCATCTCTAAAGGGGAATATTTGGTCTGTTTGTCACAACTGTTGGGTGACTGATTATAAAGGAGAACTATTTTAACTGGGATATGTGAATCCAGCAATGCCATAATTTCCTTTATAGGGGATTTTAAACCTGAAGGAGAAGACTTTAACTCAGTTTAGAGCAATGCCATCTTTCCTTAGGAATTTCTCATGCTAAAAGAGGGACAGTGGTGTGGATGTAAATAATCCAGAGGCTTGCCGCTTACAGCAATTAGATGAAGGAAAAGAAGTTTTTGATGTTTGTATCCTGTGAGCAAGGTATAGATTTTGATGCTAAAAGGTTGATTGCCTCAACCGGGGTTTTCCTTATACGAAGCCCAAGTGGAGGCTATTGACCCAACAAGAGGGAGTTTTTATGTGTCTCGTACGAAGCCCGAGAGAGAGGCTAAAAGGGGTTGACTCAACAAGAGAGTGCTTTTATATGTGTCTTGTACGAAGCCCAAGACGGAGGCTCAAAGGTGATTGACTCAACAAGAGAGTCTTTTATACTCAACAAGAGAGTGTTTTTGTATCTCGTACGAAGCCCGAGATGGAGGCTAAGAGGGAAGTGACTCAACAAGAGAGTCTTTTATACTCAACAATAGAGTGTTTTTGTATCTCGTACGAAGCCCGAGATGGAGGCTAAAGGGAGGTTGAATCAACAAGAGAGTCTTTCATACTCAACAAGAGAGTGTGAAAAGGTTAGCTCCGCTGGGGAGAATTATTGTACAAAGCCCAAGTGGAGGCTATTGGTGCCGGTAACTGTTTAAGTTGAGTGACAGGTCCAGTATGTTGGTTAAAAGAGAAAACCAGTTCTTATAAAGAGACTGATTCCAGGTGAGGTTATACTTTGGTACTGATCAGAAGATCGGGGTTATTTCCTGTTCTTTAAGGAAATGGGAAATCCAAAGGGTGTTGAGACTGTCCAAGTCTAGAGTTTCATCTTTTGTACAATGCCCAAGAGGAGGCACGGGCGTTAAGGGATGAGTACTAACCCTTAAATGGCCGGAGTTTTGACACTGGAAAGACTGCTCTAGCAAAGGATGACTAAGTTCTGTCTTATATCTTTAAGAGGTCGTCAGGGTCCTTGTATTAAGCCCAAGAGGAGACATGAGAGCTTTTAAGAAGCCGAAGGGTCCTTGTACAACGCCCAAGAGGAGGCAGGGATACTTTTAAGAAGCCTGTGGGTCCCTAAACATCGAGAAGTTCAAGACATGCCATTCGCAGAGAATAGATCAAGCCAGGAAAGTCCGAGAATTTGGAAGAAACTTAAGAGACGCCATTCACGGAGAAAAGATCATCTCTGGGGAGTTAGAGTTTCTTTGACAATTTCTAAGGGTGCTTTTAAGAAGCCTGTGGGTCCCCAAACCCCGAGAAGTTCAAGACATGCCATTCACAGAGAATAGATCAAGCCAGGAAAGTCCGAGAATTTGGAAGAAACTCAAGAGATGCCATTCAAGGAGAAAAGATCATCTCTGGGGAGTAGAGTCTCTTTGACAACTTCTAAGGGTGACAGTCTGAGAAAGGGTTCACCGAGAATGCTGCATTTCACGTCTCCATATTGTTTAACCCCAAGAGGAAGAAAGACTGTGTCTGGTAATCCTATGGGGATCTAGTTTTGCTTGTATCTAAGAGTGATCAACGGGGCTTTACCTAGTGCTAGACGTAGTTGCCGGGGAAAACTCTAAATAACTATACTATTATTAAATAGTTGATATTTGACAAGTATATAAAATTTTGTGAAAGAAGACTTACAGTGAGCAGCCCCACAACACAGTTATATATATATATCTATATGAAAGCGGATAAAGAAAAACACTTACTCGGTTGTAGAGCTTCCATGCTTTTTTGTTATTTGTTCAACAAAGAAAGTTTTGATAACAATATTATATTCAACATCAAAGGAGAAAGTGCTTTGAAAAGATTGTTGGGGCTTACAGCTCAAGGAGAGGCCCAAAGTTTTATTAGTGATTGCACTGTGGAATTTGTACAGAGACTTATACAAGTGACTGAGGCCCAAAAAGGTTTTCTGTACAAAGGGTGGGTCTTACACTCTCTCAAGAGGCCCAAAGGTTTATTTTTGTACAAGTGGTGGGGCTTACCGCTCAAGGAGAGGCCCAAAGTGGTTTTTAAACTGACGATCGCGCCGAGATTTTCTTTTAACGCAAAGGGACTTATACAATATCTGAGGCCCAAAATAGTTTTGGTTAAAAGGGGGTTGGGTCTTACACTCTATTAGAGGCCCAAAGTAGTTTAAAGAAAAAGAATGGGGCTTATAACATGAGGGTAGGCCCAAGGGTTTGATTTGTGAGAAAGGCGACGACCGCGCCAAATTTTTTGACGGTATCAGGACTTATACAATACACTGAGGCCCAAAAGGTTTTGATTTTCTAAAAGGGTTGGGTCTTAAACTCTACTAGAGGCCCAAAGGGTTTGAAAAAGTTTGATGAGGGTTGAATTAATCAAAAACCCTAATTTGTTTCCAAAATGTATTTTAATTGAATAAAAATTCAATTAAAATGATCAAAATTGTTAAACATGTGGAAAACAAATTGTGATCTTGGATTAATGTTTCAAAAATCAAGTTTTGACCTACAAAATGATTAGAAGTCATTAGAATTTGCAAAATCAAGAAGGAAAAAATATTTTAAATGTCAAAAATAATTAAAATATTAATTCTTTGCAAAAATATCAATTATATGAAATAAATAATATTTTTGGGATTTTTTGGTAAAATAAAATATTTTAACATTTTTGTGAATTATTAAAAAAAGAATCAACTCAAAATCATTAAAACTCAGAGAGAAATTAATTTTTGAATCAATTAAATAAAATCACAAAATTCAAATATTCGAATATTTGAAAAAGGGTGCCAAGAACATGGCAAGAACATGCACCCTTCCTCTGTTTATGCAGATTTGCGTTTTCTATCCAATCTCACTGAATACTTGATTATATCATGCAATCTACATATCAATCTACTCGTTTCAACCTCACGATCATGTCTATGGTCTTTAATTTCATTTATTTTAAACATGGAAAAAGAAATCAAAGAGAAACCTCAAGAACCCTAAAATTTGCATGAAGGTTCAGAAATTCCATACACGATTCAAACAATGCAATTGATTGAGGGAAAACACTCCATGCATGATTATGAACATATGGCCAAATTATTGTGCAGCAAAAATTGCATGGATCATAGAGTTAGAAGAGCTCATGCTTACCACTTGCAGCTGGTGATCGTGGTTTGTGTTAGAGGTGTTACAGCTTGGTTCCAAGGTTATGGACGGCTTCCCTAGGTGCTATGGAGTAGATTGATTTGAGCTAGAACTTGATTTGGCACCTCAACTGCAAATCTGTGAAAGGCTTTAGCAGTTGGCTGGTGATTTTGGTGTTCTAGATGTTATGTGAGTGTTTGGATCACTTATATATGACGTTTATGAGGTGTGTGTGTGATTGGTTTGGTTGGAATAGCTCTCAAACTCAAAACCCGATAGTGACTTGCCTTAGAAGGCAAAATTGGAGTGAAGAAGGAGATTTTGAGGAAAGCATCTGTTTGATGGCTTTGGTGTACTCAAACTGATCACAAATGAGCTCTATTTATAGTAGAGCAAGTTTGTTTTGCAAGGAATAATGAATGGGAACTGATGCATAGGTTTGGCCAATGTTGAGCAATGAGAATCCAAGTCTCCTCTAGCCATTGACTAGAGGTTAGGGCACAGGCTGCTGGTTCCCTTGGTCTTGGATAAGTCTTGACTGAATTGAGTTGGCAATGGCTTAGTCCATGCCACCTTGGTGTATGCATTGAATGCTCCAATCCAAAATTGGAGTCTTGTCCCTCTTTTAGGCAATTCTAGGTTTGGCATGCTATTTTTGGTTCCAAAGACTTGGGAGGCTTGGGATCAGAGTTGGTTCCTCCTTGGTCCCCCCTTGAGGTGTTCAGATGGATAGAGTTTCTTGCCCTTTGCAAAATTTGGGCAAATCGAGCAAAATTCCAAAATCTGCCTTGCTTTGGCAGTTTTTAGCAAGGCATATTGCCATTGTCATATCTCATGGCCCAAGTGGAATTTGATGGAGTTCTTGGCCATTTTGGAAAGCCCTCATATGATACAACAACTGTTTGATCATAGTTGGTTTTGATACTTTTTGGATCCAAGTGAAAAATGCCCCTACATTTGGAAAAAAAGTGAAGGCAGATTCTGACTTAGTGAAAATTTCACTAAGTGTTGGAAAAAAAAGTGACATTTTCACTTTTTGTGATTTTGATCATTCCATAACTCAAAATCCATAATGAATTGGAATGAGGTGTAGTTGAAGCTTTTGTAGAGGGTAATGAGAGCTACAAATCCAGCTTTGGATGGGGAAAAATGGCCTTGTGGTTTTGGAGTTATGATCCTCCAAAGTTGGTACCCTAGCCACTTTGTTCCATAACTTAGAAAAATTTCTAAGTTTTTTATGGTTACCCCTTTTACAAGTTATCCAACTTTCCTTGATTTTTCTTGATGAATAATGATTCCAATCACACATCATTTTAGGGTTAAGGAACCATAATTGTAAAAAATCTCAAAAAGTCAAAGTTTGACTTTTGTGCACAGTTGACTTTTTATCAGATGAATTCCAAACTGTACGATCCTCTATGAAATCAAGTCCTTGACCAAAATCAAACTTGATGGATTGATTTCATAGGTATTATAGGGTGCATTGAATCATGTCTTAGGGTTTGGGAGCATGTCCTGGTCAAAAGTCAAAGATACAGTTGACTTTTCTCGCGAAACCCTAATTGTGGTTCTGATGAAATTGAAACTTGTTGCTCAAGCTTCTTGGATCAATCCATTGTTGAAAATGGATCAATGTGATGTATTAGGTACCCTCAAATCATATCTTGAGGTCTTGGCTCATGATTTATCCCAAAAGTTAACTTAGGGGTGTATTAGGTCAAGAAACCCTAATTTCTGATTTTTAGTGAATGCATACCCTGAGGCTAAATTGACTTGATGATTGGGTCCATGAGGTTCCATGGAGTATTTTAGGTTATGCTTTAAAGCATTGGGTCATGCCCAGAGGAAAATTTCCATGTGGAGGCCCTGGTCGACCAAACCCTAATTTGGTGACACTGGCGATCTTAAGGCTAAATCCACTTAGAATGGAGCAGCCTTGTGCTTAATCCTTGATGTGGGAGTCCTCTTGATCCCTTGTGGATGTTTAAGAGGTTAGACAAGTTGAAGATCATGTCATTCCTTGATTGATCCTTTGTCTAAGAGCTCTGAGAGGGCTTTAAACCCTAAGCTTGATTGTAGTGGATGCTCACCCATCTTTGGGGAGACTAATGAGGCATGATGGATTACCCATATTATGGTGATGATTTGCACAATTATGGGGAATCTTAGTGGTCAAAATTTGGGGTATGACACATTTCTCTGAGAAGATCTCGAGAAAAGTATGATGTAATATCCCCAAACGAAAGCAGTCTCTCAAGAAGACTCGTTTTCCCCAGTAGAGTCGACAAATGGCATCTCAAACATAGAAGTTTGTGCTTCTCTACAATTAAAACTTTTTCCATCAAATGGCATCTCCCCAGGAAAATTCGGCGAGAAGTTTGAGGAGAACCGCTACAAATAGCGTCCCTTGTCAATAAAGTTTATTGACAAAAGAAGCCAAGACCAAATCCTTGGTAGGAAACCAGGATCGAGGGGAAGTTTATTTCAGAAATTGAGACCAGATCCTTGGTAGGAAACCATGATCGAGGGGAGGTTTATATTGGAAACTGAGACCAGTTCCTTGGTAGAAAACTAGGATCGAGGGGAAGTTTATTTCAGAAATTGAGACCAGTTCCTTGGTGGGAAACCAGGATCGATGGGTAGTTTAAATCAGAAACTGAGACCAGTTCCTTGGTAGGAAACCAGGATCGAGGGGAAGTTTACCTTTTCTAAGCATCATTGCTTAGCAAAAGAGGAAGGATGCGCGAACTGCCATTCATAACCACCATCAAAATTTCGGGTATTCTGATATTTAATCCTCTTGCACCCCGAATGCCCGAATACCTTTGCCATTTACACCTTCGAGTCCAAGAAGATTAAATAGGGGCATCTGTCATACCCCAAATTTTGACCACTAAGATTTCCCATCATTGTGCAAATCATCATCACAATATGGGTAAACCATTAGTCTCCCCAAAGATAGGAGAGCATCCACTACAATCAGACTTAGGGTTTCAAGCCCTCTCAGAGCCCTTAGACAAAGGATCAATCAAGAAATGACATGATCTTCAACTTGTCTAGCCTCTCAAACATCCACAAAGGATCAAGAGGACTCCCACTTCAAGGATTAAGCATAAGGCTTCTCCCTTCTAGGTGGATCAAGCCTTAAGATCGCTAGTGTCACCAAATTAGGGTTTGGTCGAACAGGGCCTCCAGATGGAAATTTTCCTCTGGGCATGAGCCAATGCTTCAAATCATAACCTATGATGCTCCAATGGATCTCATGAACCCAATCATCAAGTCAATTTAGCCTCAGGGGATGCATTCATCAAAAAATCAGGAATTAGGGTTTCTTGACCTAATTCACCCCTAAGTTGACTTTTGGGACGAAACATGAGCCAAGACCTCAAGAGGGGATTTTAAGGTCTCAAATACATCACATTGGTCCATTTGCAACAATGGATTAATCCAAGAAGCTTGAGCAACAAGTTTCAATTTCATCAGAACCACAGTTAGGGTTTCGCGGAAAAACTCAACTGTATCTTTGACTTTTGACCAGGACATGCTCCCAAACCCTAAGACATGATTCAATACACCCTATAACACCTATGAAATCAATCAATCAAGTTTGATTTAGGTCAAGTACTTGATTTCATATAGGATCGCACAGTTTGGAATTCATCTGACAAAAAGTCAATTGTGCACAAAAGTCAAACTTAGACTTTTTGAGATTTTTCGCAATTAAGGTTCTTTGACCCCAAAATGATGTTAATGTATGATTGGAATCATCATTCATCAAGAAAAATCAAGAAAAGTGGGATAACTTGTAAAAGGGGTAACCATAAAAAACTTAGAAAATTTTCTAAGTTATGAAACAAAGTGGCTAGGGTACCAACTTTGGAGGATCATAACTCCTAAACCATAAAGCCATTTTTCTCCATCCAAAGCTAGATTTGTAGCTCTCATGTCCCTCTACAAAAGCTTCAACTACCACTCATTCCAATTCCCCATGGATTTTAAATTATGGAATGATCAAAATCAAAAAAAAGTGAAAATGTCACTTTTTTCCAACACTTAGTGAAATTTTCACTAAGTCAGAATCTGCCTTCACTTTTTTCCAAATGTAGGGGCATTTTTCACTTGGATCCAAAAATTATCAAAACCAATTATGATCAAACAGTTATTGTATCATATGAGGGCTTTCCAAAATGGCCAAGAACTCCATCAAATTCCACTTGAGCCATGAGATATGACAATGGAAATATGCCTTGCTGGAAACTGCCAAGGCTAGGCAGAATTTTGCACTTTTGCTCGATTTGACAAAATCAGATAATTCCAAGCCTTGTCATCACTTTGGACACATCTGAGGATCAAATCTAAAGGGAACAAACACTGATCCAAGCCTCCAAAGTCTTTGGAACAAGAAGTAGCATGCCAAACCTAGAAATCCCTAAAAGAGGGACAAGACTCCAATTTTGGATTGGACCATTTAATGGATGCACCAAGGTGGCATGGACTGACACATCTCCAACTGAATTCAGTCAAGATTCATCCAACAACTAGGGAACCACAGCTCTGTGCTCTAACCTCTAGTCAATGGCTAGAGGAGACTTGGATTCCTATTGATCAACATTGGCCAAACCTCTGCTGCAGTTGTCATTCACTATTGATCCCAAAACAAACTTGCTCTACTATAATAGAGCTCATTTGTGCTCAGTTTGAGTACACCAAAGCCATCAAACAGATGCTTTCCTCAAAATCACTTTCTTTAGGCAAAAATACCTTCTTTAGCAAGGTAACTCTGAGTTTTTGAGTTATAGAGCATTTCCATCACAGCTCATGATCCAAACATATCCAATATGTCATATCTAAGCTGTCCAAACTCACACAAGTGACCTGTAATCCTTAAATCTCAAAGTCACCTCTCAAAACCTCAAAATAGGCTTTTTTACATTTTTCAAGCCATGTCTTGATTCAGTCACTTTCCAAACCAGATAAAACCTCAAACACACTCCAAATATCATCCTTGAACTGTCCCAAATGGCTCCCAACATCTGGAACACCATTTGAGAGAGTTGCTATTTTGGCCATTTTAACCCCTTTTGCAAGAAAGGGCTTGTTTTTGTTTTTGCAAGTTCCAACTGATTCCAATCATCCTAAAAGCTTCTAAGGGATCATTTGAGAGTGTCCAAAGCATTAAACTATTTCTGGAACAAGAAACTTGGCAGATTGCACAAAAAACTCCAAAAGCTCAAAAAGAGGTAAGCATCATGACTTGAACTTTCCAAAATATGCATTGTTTTGAAGTCCACTGATCATGCATCTCTTCTACATTTCATATGTGTTGTGTTTGCATCAATTTATCATGTAATTCATACCTGTACCAAGATGTAGCACAGGAAATGCAAAATATGGTCTATTTAAAAACCACTATCGGATTTTAAGGAGGGATCATGATCTGAAAAAAATACCACCACCATTGGATTCCTTGTGAAATTCTAGGCCAGATGTATATAAATTTTGTCCCCAACCATGGAGAAATGAGAAAGTTACGGACCTTCCCGTTTCTTGTCAAAACTTGTCTTGCATTGCCTTAGGCCAGGCCAAAAGCAAGGCAAGCCTTGTATATTTATGGTTGTGTTTCAATCAACGGATGTATCACCACCCCAGTGATAAGGCGCGCGCCCTATACACAAGAGGTCTAGGGTTCGAATCCCCCTCGCCCCAGATCCTCTTTTTGCTATTTTTCCCACTTTTTGTTATTTTTCGTATTATTTTTAATAGTTTGAAAAATTAATAACTCCCTCAATTTTAATTATTTTTAATTGGTTCTTTTTGCAAAAAATAAAAAAAAATGTTGAAATATTTAATTCCACAAAAAAATTAGATTTATATTATTTATTTAATATAATTAGTATTTTTGTGAATAAATGTCTTTTATTTGTTTTTAAACCTTTTAAAAATAAATATCCATTTTGGAAAATCAAAACCAAGTAGGTTTTAATTCATCTTGTGATGAAAGCCTCATTTTTCAAACCTAAAACCAAAATCACAAGTTGTTTATTCAAACTTATTTGGAATTTTTATCATTTGTATTAATTTTCTTTGAATAATTATATTAAAAAATGACGAAATTAGGGTTTTATTGATTTTCACCCTAACAAACTTTTCCGAACACCATGGGCCTCTAATAGAGTGTAAGACCCAATCCTTTGTAAATACAAACCTATTTTGGGCCTCAAATGTTGTATAAGTCCCGTTGTATTTCAAAAGTTCGGCGCGATCATTACTTGTTTAAAACAAACCATCTAGGCCTCTCCTCGAGCTATAAGACCCATTCAAAACCATTTTGGGCCTCTAATAGAGTGTAAGACCTAATCCCCTTTTGAAACCAAAAACTTTTGGGCCTCAGTCATTGTATAAGACCCACGGTGTTTTCAAAACCTCGGCGCGATCGTCGCCCTTTTCAAAATAAACTCTAGGCTTATCCTTGAGCTATAAGACCCATCTTTGTTCACTTCCAATCATTTTGGGCCTCTTGAGAGAGTGTAAGACCCATCCCTTTATACAGAAAACCTTTCTTGGGCCTCAGTCACTTGTATATGTCCCTGTACAAAACGACAGTGCGATCACTGATAAAACCCTGGGCCTCTCCTTGAGCTGTAAGCCCCAATTTTCCTTTCAAAAGCACTTTCTTCTTTAATTTTGTAACATACTGTTATTTTCAATTTCTTTGTTGAACAACTAATAATACAGTATGGAAGCTCTACATCCGAGTAAGTGTTTACCCGCTTTCATTTACCGCTTTCATATGTATATAACTGTATTGTGGGGCTGTTTCACTGTAAGTCTTCTTTCATAAACTCATATCGACTGTGTAATACTAGTATAGATATTTAGAGTTTCCCCGATAACTACGTCTAGACCTAGACAAAACCTCGTCTCCTTACCTCCGACGTTCTCCCGGATATTTCAACATAACCTAAACCATGAGAATTTTCTTTTACAACAATTTTAGATAACTAGATCTAAGAAATCTCCCCCTTGAACAGCTCATATACATAAGGCCAATGTTCCAAGTGAAACCCCTTCTGGAACTGTTCATCAGTCTCCTCTTGGGCTTAGTGCAAGGACCCACATGCTTCCTAAAAGCATCCCCGCCTCCTCTTGGGCGTTGTACAAGGACCTGTCGGCTTCTTAGAAGTTTTCATAGCCTCCTATTAGGCTTCGTATAATGATTCTTCCTCCAGGAAGATAACCTCCTCTTGTGCTTCGTACAAATTGTCCCTTCGGCTTCTTAAAAGTTTTTCTCGCCTCCTCTTGGGCTTCGTACAAATTGTCCCGACGACCTCTTAAAGGCATAGGAACAGAAATTAGTCATCTTGATAGAACAGTCTTTCAAAGAGTCTAGATCTTCCTACGGTAAACGTACTGTCTCTTGATCTCTCTTAAGCATAGTACAAAAGATAAAACTCTAGACTTGGACAGTCTAATCTCCTTGAGTCTCGGAGACATTCTCAAGTTCATTTCAAAAATAGGAAAAAACACCCGTAGACTTGGGCAGTCTCAATACCCTTCGGATTCCCCGTTTCCTTAAAGAACTGGAAATAATCCCGTTCCTCAGATCAAATCCATGAGTACAACATTACCCATATAAGAACTGATTTTCTCTTTTAACCAACATACTGGACCTGTCACTCAACTGAAACAGTAACCCTATCCTCCTCTTGGGCTTTGTACAATGATTCTCCCCAACAGAGCAAACCTTTGCAGCCTCCGTCTCGGTTTTTGTACGAGATACAAAACACTCTCTTGTTGAGTATAAAAAGACTCTCTTGTTGAGTCGATCACCTTTAGCCTCCATCTCAGGTTTTGTACGAGATACAAAAAACACTCTCTTGTTGAGTATAAAAGACTCTCTTGTCGAGTCAATCCTCTTTTAGCCTCTATCTCGGGCTTCGTACAAGATACAAATCACTCTCTTGGTGAGTATAAAAGACTCTCTTGTTGAGTCAAACCCTTTTAGCCTCCGTCTTGGGCTTCGTACAAGACACATATAAAAACACTCTCTTGTTGAATCAACCCTTTTAGCCTCTATCTCGGGCTTCGTACGAGACACTAAAGCATCCTCTTGCTCGGTCAATAGCCTCCTCTTAGGCTTTGTATAAAGAAATCCCCGTTTGATTCACTCAACCTTTTAGCATCAAATCATGCTTTGGTCACAGCATACAAACATCAACAACTCCTTTTCCCTCGTCTAATTGCTGTAAGCGACAAGCCTCTGGATTATTTATATCCACGCCACTGTCCCTCTTTTAGCATGAGAAATTCCTAAGGAAAGATGGCATTGCTCTAAGCTGAGTTAAAGTCTTCACCTTCAGGTTGAAAATCCCCTATAAAGGAAATTATGGCATTGCTGGATTCGCATATCCCAGTTAAAGTAATTCTCCTTTATAATCAGTCACCCAACAATTGTGACAAACAGAGATGACAAATTCTCTCTAAAGTTAACACCCTTTTAGCTTCACATCTTGGGCTTCGAACAAGATACAAATAGACCCTTCAGCTTCACATCTTGGGCTTTAAACAAGATATAAACCACCTTTAGCTTCATGTCTTGGGCTTTGAACAAGACACCAAAACACCATTTCCTCCCATAGAATAGGAGGAACTACGATCGCTCTGATTTCCCTATCCCAGGAATACGTAGGCATAAGATTGAAAAAGAATCTTAGCGAGCACACTAATAAAAAAACCCCAAAGTCCCCTACCTCCATCCAATCTGGCGCAGGATCCCAACAAATTTCCCATGAACAGTCCCGGTATTTCGTTCTGAACAAAATAAGCAGAGAGAGGCCCATTAACTAAAACCGCATCTGTAAACCAACAGTTTTGACTGTTTAACCTCAGTTTGCAAGCAGGGTTAGTTGGAGACATCTATTTCCCTTCCTTCATCAGCTTAAATAGGATAAAAAATGAATCGACCTGTAGTACCCCAGAGCGACATTGCTTAAGAACCACGTCCAAAATCGCTCGCTACACATGCGCAGCTTCCCACAATACAATTATGTATATGAAAGCGGGTAAAGAAAGCATATAAACACTTACTCGGTTGTAGAGCTTCCATGTTGTTTGGTTAGTTGTTCAACAAAGAAAAATTGAAAACAACAGTATATCTCAAAATCAAAAGAGAAAGTATTTTGAAAGTAAATTAGGACTTGCAGCTCAAGGAGAGGCCCATAAAATCAGAGTCAATTATACATGGAAGAACGTCATGTGAAATAAAACATACACGAAAGAACATCGTGTTGATAAATAAACATACACGGGAAAGCATCGTGTGGTGAAACAAAAGTAAAGGGACTTATACTCAAGTGGAGGCCCAAATATATTTAAACATGATTGAATAAAAAAAGTGGAGGGACTTACACTCTAATAGTGGCCCAAAAATTATTTATACTCAAAAGGGTTGGGGCTTACACCTTAAGGGATGCCCATTGTGTACAAAGATTATGTCAAGCTAAAATTCACAAAAGAAGTACAATATTTAGAGAATAAACAAAGTGTGTTTGAAATGAAGAAAATCCTTGGAATTAATAAATTAAAAGGTAATAAATATGTTTAAGGTTTTTTTTCATTAAAGATAATAAATGAAAGATTTAACTAAAGTATAATCATATTTTAAATGACAAAAGTTTAAGTAACCAAAAGAAAGTTTAATAAAGTGATTAAAAGGATTTTTTAGGAAATTAAAAAGATAAAATAAATAAGAAATTAAAATAACTAAGATAAAAGAAAATATTATTAAAAAGAAGAAGTTAAAATAAATATTTGGTTAAAAATAAATAAGAAAATAAAATAAATAAATACAGATACTAAAAGAAATAAATAATATATAAAGCAAAGAGTTTTAACAGCGCTCCTGGCAAGGTAGCTATAAATTGTGGCACAGGAAAATAAGCAACAGACTTTTACCAGCGCTCCTGGGCAGCACCGGTGTGTATCACAACGTAGAGGAACAAAAACAACAGGTTTTAACAGCGTTTGTTGCACAACAGCGTTGTCTATTGCAGCGACAGTAGTAGAATTTTTACATGATCAACAACTTCTTCCAAACACAACTCTCTCATTTTTTAACCAAATCGCATGTTCCAATATACCATTTTGAAGGGAATTTCATGAGGAATTCAAATATGTAATTATAACAAGCATATCATGAATTTAAATGGATGTAAATGATGCATATTTCATGAAGTTTCAAAGTGAGAATCTTTACCTTCCAAACAATGATTGATTGGAGTGGAAGTTGCTTGGGGTTGAAATTCCACCCTTGCATTCCTTATGAAGCTCAAAATTTAAAGAGAGGAAAGAAGAGAGAAAACAAAGGCTATGCTTGTTTTGGTGTTATTTTGGAAGTGAATTTGATGTGGTATTTATAGGAAAAAGAAACTTGGTGATCAAGTTAGAAAAAGATAGAATAATAAAAAATTCCAAGTTTTAATTCCAAGTCTTCATTACTTGGTGCACAAAATTCAAAATTCAAAATTAATAATTGTTTTTTATTCAAAAATTCAAAGTTTGTTACAAAATAAAATATATATAAAACAAAGATGAATTTGGCAAAAAAACAAATGGTATTAAAAATAAAAGTTATTTAAAACAAAATACATAAAAAAAACAAAAATTCATAAAAAAACAAAATTGTATAAAAATATATGAATTTACATTATTTTTTCTAAAAATAAACAAATAAACATATATATATATATATATATATATATATATATATATATATATATATATATATATGAGATAAGATGGTTAGATAAACTATTCTAATAAATTAAAATGATGGTGGAATAAAAAATATGGTTAGTTAGAATATTCTATTATAACAAAAAATGATGATGAAATGAAAACATGAGATAATGGTTAATTAGGATTCTTATCATATGCACTACTAATAAAACAAACCGTGTAAAAACAAAATTATCAATTAAAATGAAACAAAACCGGTTAAAAAAGATAAAATCGTCCGATATTGACGCGTCCGAAAAATAAAAATGGGCACACCAAAATGATCAGTACAAAATATTAAGTATTGAAAAAATACACTGCGCAATCAAATTGTGAAATTTTACCCGGTAAAAAGGCTCAAACGGGTCAAAAACATGATGACCGGAAAGTCAAAAAATTAAAATAAGCACACTGGGTTAAATTACGCGAAAAATAAATAAAAAATGATGTCTGAAAGTTCGATTTTAAAAACTGTCAGGATATCGACTTTTTTGCACAATTGAATTTTAGTTTGACCAAAAATACATGAAAATTTTATACGTTAAATCCGGCTGATAATTCAAAAAATATTCATGAAGAAAATATATGATATTGTATGCAGACGACACAGTATGAAAATATAGACAGATGAAATGAAAAAAATAAAAATGTCTGGTCAAAATTTAGGGTATGACAGGAAGGTGACTTGGAACTTGTGGGGACTAATGGTTATGGGAAGGTCCACTTCACTGATAACACTTTTGTTGGATCCGGCAAAAGCTTTAACTATAATCTCGCTACCTCTCATTGGGATGCCTTGAAAAGATAGTCGCTCAAGAGTTGATTTTGGAATGACATTAAGGGATGAGCTAGTGTCTACCAGCACACTTGCCAGGGCATCATTCCCATAGCTAATTGTGATATTAAGTGCCATGTTATGATTTTTCCTTCCTCCGGGAGCTCTTCATCACTGAAACTTAAGTTGTTACAGGAAGTGATGTTAGAAATGATGTTATCAAATTGATCTATCGTTACGTCCTGTTCGACGAAGGCTTGTTCCAAAACCTTTTGTAAAGCTTCCTTGTGAGCTTTCGAACTCAGTAGAAGGGATAATACAGATATCCGAGAAGGAGTATGCAATAACTGATCCACAATGTTGTATTCACTCTTCTGGATTAGCTTTAAAATTTCATCGTTGTTTTTCACCTAATCTGTACCACTTGACTGGCCAATCTGTTTATCGGGAGCTTCAATTTGAGGTTCTTTTTCTTTTGTGGGCTCTTCTGTTCCTCTGTTGAAGATTTGACCACTTCGGGTGATACTGCTTATATCAGCGATGCTGACAATGGATGGCAGTGGGACTTCATTTCCGTTCTTCATCATGGTAGCACCATATTTATAAGGAATAGCTTTCTTCAATTTATATGGCATTGGGCCTGGCAAGTAGATGAACAAAGGAGTTACGTGACTCTTTTGACTATCATATGCAATCTCTATTGGTTCCAGCTTGGGGATATTGGTAATTTTTCCACTATTGAAAGGGATGTCCAAGCGCTTCGGTTCACTGAGCAGAGGAATTATGGTGAAGACATCTCCATCAATTCCGTAACTAATGGATTCTCTTTCATTGAAGACTGTGATGGTCCTCTGGTCTAACAGTCCATGAATCTCATTTCGTATATGGAGGAAACCATGTCGGCTTTTGCGGCATTTTCTACAGGCTGAGTGATCATGGTGTTCTGGACTAAAGTAGTTAAGTCCACACAAGCTTTTGTGAAATTTGACCAATTATTTTTCAACGTGTTTGACATCATGAACTGCGTACTTCCCTGAGCAATCTTGTACCATATTGATTGATTGATAATCCCTCATTCCGTTTGGTAGAATCTCTCCTCGTTCTACCTGATTCTGGAGGGCTGCCTGTACGAGGTAGCATCTTTGGTCATTTTCTGAGCATATCCCACAACGTTCATAATTGTGGGGAGGTACTCGACCATATCCACTTTGTATGCAATGCATCTTTACCAAGTCTGTTTCCAATAAGTGAATGTCACAGCTTCTGTGTCTGCTTGGGCCTTCATCGGTTACATCGACTTAATGAGTTTCTGTGTTCTGGTATATCAGGAACCACCAGTGATCTAATAAGTGTTGAAGATTTCTTTGTACAAGTGCGCAACCTTGATCATTCTCAGAGAAAACTTTACAATCCTGATAATTGTGTGATGCTAAAATGCCAAGTCGAACCTGTTTGGTGTGTAATTCTACCAACCTTGTGTTTATTAGGCGAGTGTCGAAGATTTGAACTCTGTTTGGCCATTCATCAATCATGTTGATTTGCTGATCTTCCCTTCTATGGTGGTCTTGGATCCACCCTAGATCCATTTGACGTTGGAGAGCCTCCTGTACAAAAGGACATCCTTGATTATATTTTGAACAAACCAGGCAGACGTTGTAGTCGTGCGATGGCAGATTGTAATGTTGACTTTGTCTGGAGTGCATCGCCACCAGATTTACTTTCATTGCACGAATGTCAAAATTCTGAATGATACTGGTACATTTGTAAACTAGGTTTACTCCATGGATTATGTGTTCTTGGATCTAGTCCAGATCCATTTTCTCTTGAAGGGCTTCTTGTACAATGCTGCACCCTTGGTTGTTCTTGAAACAAATGTTGCATCGGTGATAGTTGTGAGGTGGCACATGACCGTACCTACTTTGTCTGCAATGCATCTTCACTAGATTTGTTCCTAGTAAGCGCACATCGTGAATCTGATCATTGTTGCCAAGACCTTTGTCAATTAAGTTGACAGAGGCTTTCTCATGCTGAGGTAACGGATTACTTTGAACATTTGGATTAGTGTCCTTGAAAGACAAAACTTCATTCTTGCCAAGTTTTTGTACATCGGATTTAAAACTAAAACAATTCTCGATGTTATGCCCTGGTGCTCCTTGATGATAAACACAAAACTGGTCAGCCTTGAACTAATAAGGGGGATTCTCAGGAATGGCGGGAGGAGTCCTGGTTAAAAGATGTCCTTTTGCTAGTAAAACTGGGAATAGCTCCGCATATGCCATTGGGATAGGATCAAAACCTGGTGATCTTGAAATACGATTGTTGTTGTTGTATTGCGGGTGAGCCTGCTGAAGAGGCTAATGTTGCCTTTGCTAATACTGTGGTTGTTGATTTTGCGGATTTTGAAAATTTTGTGGTTGATATGCTAGAACTGGCGCTGAGTTGATAACAGGAGATATCGTTGCTATCTGCCGAGGTTGGTATCTTCGTCTTTGTTTACCCTATGATATAGTGCTGATATATTGCTCTTTCTTCTTTTGGAAAGTGCTTCCATACCTTTCGCTACTACTAGATGCCTCTGCGTCCTTGACCAATCAACCTTCTCGGACTGCTTCCTCGAGGCGTACTCCCATGTTCACCATCTCAGTGAAGTCACTAGGCGCACTTGCAACCATTCGGTCATAATAGAATGAGCTCAAGGTTTTCAAGAAGATTTTTGTCATTTCTTTCTCCTCGGGAGAAGGATAAATCAGGGTGGCAATTTCACGCCATCTCTGAGCATATTCTTTGAAGCCTTCCTTATCCCTTTTAGACATAACCCTGAGTTGATGCCTATCAGGCACCATATCCAAATTGTACTTGTACTGCTAAACAAAAGCTTCCCCAAGATCTCTGAAGGTACTGATCTTTGTACGGTTTAACCCCATGTACCATTTGAGCGCGGAACCAGTTAGACTGTCTTGAAAGTAGTGGATGAGTAACTGTTGATTTTCTGTCTAGGTATACATCTTCCGAGTGTACATTACCAAATGACTTTGAGGGCAAGAGTTACCTTTGTATTTCTCAAAGTCGGGCACCTTAAACTTATGCGGTATTTTAACGTTTGGGACTAAGCATAGATCGGCAACATCTTTCCCAAACAAGTCCTATCTGCGAATGGCATGAAGTTCTTTCCGTATTTCCAATAATTGTTCTTGGAATTCATTCATTCTTTCGTATACTTCTACATCCTTTCCAGGGGTGGAATGAAAGATCTGTTCCTCTAGGATAGCATGTATCACAAGTTGTGGTATAGACATTACTGCGGTAACTCTTGGTGCCTCGGTGACCTGAAATTTGTAACCTTCAGGTACA
Organism: Lathyrus tuberosus; assembly: GCA_022829125.1. Taxonomy (NCBI): domain Eukaryota; kingdom Viridiplantae; phylum Streptophyta; class Magnoliopsida; order Fabales; family Fabaceae; genus Lathyrus; species Lathyrus tuberosus. The sequence goes on along the minus strand of JALAZF010000154.1, from coordinate 6,558,957 downwards.
AGAGTCTATGTCGTAGCTCTTGCATCTTTATTTACTTGAAGTTTGTAACCTTCAAGTCTGGAGATTCTGGCTGTAGGTTCTGGGTCTTCAGTGACCGGAGGTATATATCCTTCAGGCACAAAATTGAAAGGCATACCCTAGGGAAAACCTTTAGGCATGTTGTACTGCGGAAGACTGACGGGTACCTCAAATGTTGGTGTAGACACAATTTCTGAGATCACAGTCCTTTGGGTGGTTGATCCGGAGCTGCTGCCCGTGATTCTTGGATCTTTGTGAACTCCAAGGTGACAATCTGATACTTTTTTCTCCAAGAGTTCTTTTCACGTTGAGTTTTGTTAAAAGCGACCTGAAGTTGTTCTGTCTCGTTCATGAAGTAGAGGATAGATTCCTTTAGGGAAAATACTTCTTGACGAGGGTAAGGCATCTTTAACTTGATGGCTCTAACTTGTACCCATTGGAGATAAGGCTCTACAGAGATGCAGTTTGGTTTTCCCAAAGACTCTCTTCCTTTCCTATGAACATGATGCCAGGCATGCACAATTTCTTCCTTAAGTGCTCTATCATTTTCTCCTTCCTTGAAGAAAATACCTTCCAGATGAATGTGTATGGTATATCCCTCATCGGGTATCCGGGATGACGACGAGGTAAAACTGGATGATAATTATTCCCTCCTTTAGTACCAATGAGGGGCACATTGGGGAAACTTCCACATCTGCCAATGATCTTTATTCTGTCATAGACCCGATTGTACCAACCTATGTTAAAGTGCGTGAGAGACATAATCTTTTGCGACCATCGCATACTGTCATACCCCAAATTTTGACCACTAAGATTTCACATCATTGTGCAAATCATCATCATAAAATGGATGTACCTTTATGCCTCATCAATCTCCTCAAGGAATTGTTGAGCATTCACCCCAATCAAAATTAGGGTTTCAAGCCCTCTCTGAGTGCTTAGACAAAGGATCAATCAAGGAATGACATGATCTTCAACTTGTCTAACCTCTCAAACATCCACAATGGATCAAGAGGACTCCCACTTCAAGGATTAAGCACAAGGTTGCTCCCTTTTAGGTGGATCAAGCTTCAAGATCGCCAGTGCCACCAAATTAGGGTTTGGTTGACCAGGGCCTCCAGATGAAAATTGTCCTCTGGGCATGAGCCAATGCTTCAAAGCATATCCTAATATACTCCATGGAACCTCATGGACCCAATCATCAAGTCAATTTGGCCTCAAGGGATGCATACACAAAAAATCAGGAATTAGGGTTTCTTGACCTAATTCACCCCTAAGTTGACTTTTGGGACAAATCATGAACCAAGACCTCAAGACAAGATTTGAGGGTCTCTAATATACCATATTGATCCATTTGGAACAATGGATTGATCCAATAAGCTTGAGCAACAAGTTTCAATTTCATCTGAACCACAGTTAGGGTTTTGCAGAAAAAGTCAACTGTAGCTTTGACTTTTGACCAGGACATGCTCCCAAACCCTAGGACATGATTCAATATACCCTATAACACCCATGGAACATGTCCATCAAGTTTGATTTAGCTCAAGGACTTGATTTCCCAAAGGATCGCACAGTTTGGAATTCATCTGACAAAAAGTCAACTGTGCACAAAAGTAAACTTTGACTTTTTGAGATTTTTCACAAAAATGGATTTTTAACCCTAAAATGATGTTAATGTATGATTTGAATCATCATTCATGAAGAAAAATCAAAGAAAGTGGGATAACTTGTAAAAGGGGTAACCATAAAAACTTAGAAAATTTTCTAAGTTATGAAATAAAGTGACAAAGGTACCAACTTTGGAGGATCATAACTCCTAAACCACAAAGTCATTTTTCCACATCCAAAGCTTGATTTGTAGATCTCATTGCCCTCTACAAAAGCTTCATATTGATCTATGTCCAAATTCCTCATGGATTTTGAGCTATGGAGTGATCAAAATCAAGAAAAGTCACTTTGTTCCAACACTTAGTGAAAATTTCACTAAGCAGAATCTGCCTTACTTTTTTCCAAATGTAGGGGGATTTTTCACTTGGATCCAAAAGGTATCAAAACCAAATATGATCAGACAGTTGTTATATCATATAAGGGCTTTCCAAAATGACCAATAACATCACCAAATTCAATTTGAGCTTTGAGATATGGTAGTGGCAAGATGCCTTGTTGAAATCTGCCAAGGCAAGGCAGATTTTTGCACTTTTGGTCGATTTGCCAAAATCAGCCAATTCCAAGCCTTGTCATCACTTTGGACACATCTGAGGATTGAATCTAAAGGGGACAATCACTGAGCCAAGCCTCCAAAGTCCTTGGAACAAGAAATAGCATGCCAAACCTAGAATTGCCCAAAATATGGACAAGACTCCAATTTTGGATTGGAGCATTCAATGGAAGCACCAAGGTGGCATAAACTGAGCTATTAGCAACTAAATTCAGTCAAGACTTATCCAAGACCATGGGGACCAGCAGCCTGTGCCCTACCTAACCTCTAGTCATTGGCTAGAGGAGACTTGGATTTTCATTTGCCAACATTGGCCAACCCTACTCAGCAGTTGCCATTCACTATTCCTTGCAAAACAAACTTGCTCTACTATAAATAGAGCTCAATTGTGATCAGTTTAAGTACACCAAAGGCCTACAACACTTGCCTTTCTCAAAATCCACTTCTCACTCTCAAAAATGCCTTTCTTAGCAAGTCACTATCGAGTTTTTCAGTAGAGAGCAATTCCACTCAAACCAATCACACACACACCTCACATACATCATATGTGAGCTGATCAAACACTTAAACAACATCTGGAACACTGATTTCTCAGAATCACCAGTCAATTGCTCAAGGTTTTAACCAAGTTGCAGTTGAGATGCCATGAAGTGATCCAGCCAATTTCCATCAAGTCCAAGCATTCAAACACACTCCATAGGGTGTAGGGAAGCTGTTCAGATCATCACAACTCATCTGCAACACCTCCAACTCAGAAATCACATTGAACTTGCTGCCACGACCTAGAGGTAAGCCTAAACTTGGTCATCTCTCAATCTATGCATATTTCCTCGCACAATACTTTTGCCAAATGTTCATAATCATGCATGAAATGTTTCCCCTCAATTAATTGCTTTGTTTGAATCGTGTATCAAAATTCTCAGCCTTCATGCAGAAATTAGGGTTCTTGAGGTTTTGTCTTGATTTTTTATCCTATGTTCAATATAAATGAAATTAAATACCATAGACATGATCGTGAGGTTAGGACGAGCAGATTGGTATGTGGATTGCATGATATAATCAAGTATTCAGTGAGATTGGAGTGAAAATGCAAATCTGGGCAAAACCCAGAACACGCGCGTGTTTTTGGGGTGTTCTTGGCGCCCTTTTTGAAAATTCAAATATTTGAATTTTGTGATTTTATTTAATTGATTCAAAAATTAATTTCTCTCTGAGTTTTAATGATTTTGAGTTGATTCTTTTTTTAATAATTCACAAAAATGTTAAAATATTTTATTTTCCCAAAAAATCCCAAAAATATTATTTATTTCATATAATTGATATTTTTGCAAAGAATTAATGTTTCAATTGTTTTTGACATTTAAAATATTTTTTCCTTATTGATTTTGCAAATTTTAATGATTTCTAATCATTTTGTAGGGCAAAACTTGATTTATGAAGCATTAATCCAAGATCACAATTTGTTTTCCACATGTTAAACAATTTTGATCATTTTAATTGAATATTTTATTCAATTAAAACACATTTTGAAAACAAATTAGGGTTTTTGATTAATTCAACCCTCATAAATCATTTTCAAAACTCTTTGGGCCTCTTGAGAGAGTGTAAGACCCAAACCCCCTTATACAAACAATTTTGGGCCTGAGTTATTGTATAAGTCCCTCTGTCAAGTAAACGGCGCGATCGTCGCCTTTTAAAAAATCAATTGGGCCTCTCCTCGAGCTATAAGACCCATTCAAAACTCTTTAGGCCTCTAATAGAGTGTAAGACCTAATCCCCTTTTAACCAAAACAACTTTGGGCCTCAGATATTGTATAAGCCCCTTTGCGTTAAAAGAAAATCTCGGCGCGATCGCCATTTCAAACGAAAAATCATCTGGGCCTACCCTCGTGTTATAAGCCCCACTCTTTTTATTTAAACCTTTTGGGCCTCTTGAGAGAGTGTAAGACCCATCCCCTTGTACAGCAAACAATTTTTGGGCCTCAGTCACTCGTATAAGTCCCTATGTACAAATTCAACTGTGCCATCACTGATAAAACCCTGGGCCTCTCCTTGAGCTGTAAGTCCCAAATCTTTCTTTTTCAAAGCACTTTCTCCTTTGATTTTGAAATATACTGTTGTTTTCAATCTTTCTTTGTTGAACAACTAACCAAACAGCATGGAAGCTCTACAACCGAGTAAGTGTTTATCCGCTTTCATTTACCGCTTTCATATACATATAACTGTATTGTGGGGCTGTTTCGCTGTAAGTCTTCTTTCATAAACTCATATCGACTATGTAATAATAGTATAGATATTTAGAGTTTCCCCGGCAACTACGTCTAGCACTAGGTTAAGCCTGTTGATCACTCTTAAATAGTCAAAACTAGATCCCCATAGGATTACCAGACAGAGTCTTCCCTCCTCTTGGGGTTAAACAATATGGAGATGTGAAAGGCAGATTCTTTTTGAACCCTTTCTCAGACTGTCACTCGTAGAAGTTGTCAAAGAAACTCTACTCCCCAGAGATGATCTCTTCTCCGTGAATTGCATCCCTTGAGTTTCTTCCAAATTCTCGAACTTTCCTGGCTTGATCTATTCTTTGTGAATAGTCTGTCTTGAACTTCTCGGGGTTTGGGGACCCGCAGGCTTCTTAAAAGCACCCTTAGGAATTGTCAAGAAACTCTACTCCCCAGAGATAATCTCTTCTCCGTGAATTGCATCCCTTGAGTTTCTTCCAAATTCTTGAACTTTCCTGGCTTGATCTATTATTTGTGAATAGCCTGTCTTGAACTACTCGGGGTTTGGGGACCCACAGGCTTCCTAAAAGCATCCCCGCCTCCTCTTGGGCGTTGTACAAGGACCCGTCGGCTTCTTAGAAGTATTCACAGCCTCCTTTTAGGCTTTGTATAAATGATTTCTTCCTCCGGGAATGATAGCCTCCTCTTGGGCTTCGTACAAATTGTCCCTCGGCTTCTTAGAAGTATTCACAGCCTCCTCTTAGGCTTTGTATAAATGATTTCTTCCTCCGGGAATGATAGCCTTCTCTTGGGCTTGGTACAAATTGTCCCTCGGCTTCTTAAAAGTTTCCAGCCTCCTATTGGGCTACGTACAAATTGTCCCGACGACCTCCTAGAGGTATAGGAACAGAAATTAATCATCTTAATAGAGCAGTCTTCCCAAGAGTCTTCTACTGTTTCTCAAAGCATAGTGCAAAAGATGAAACTCTAGACTTGGACAGTCTAATTTCATTGCGTCTCAAAGACATTCTCAAGCACCTTTCAAGAATAGGAAGGAACCCCGTAGACTCGGACAGTCTCAATACCCTTTGGATTTCCCATTTCCTCAAAGAAAAGGAAATATCCCTGATCCTCGAATCAAAATCCCTGAGTACAGCGTTACTCATATAAGAACTGATTTTCTCTTTGAACCCATGTACCGATCACTCAACTGAAACAGTACCCTCTTTCGCCTCCATCTCGGGATTTGTACGAGATACAAAAAGGTTCTTATTGAATCAATACTTTAGCCTCCATCTCGGGCTTCGTACGAGATACTAAAGCACTCTCTCATTGAGGATAAAAGACTCTCTTGTTGAGTCAAACACCTTTTAGCTTTCGTCTTGGGCTTTGTACAAGACACAAATCACTCCGTTGTTGAGTATAAAACAACCCTTTTAGCCTCTTTCTCGGGCTTCGTACGAGACACATAAAAAACACCCTCTTGTTGGGCCTATAGCCTCCTCTTAGGCTTTGTATAAGAAAACCACTGGTTGATCCAATCAACCTTTTAGCATTAAAACTGTGCCTCGTTCACAGTACACAAACATCAACAACTTCTTCCCCTTCATCTAATCGTTGTAAGCGGCAAGCCTCTGGATCATCTACATCCATGCCACTGTCCCTCCTTTAGCATGAGAAATTCCTAAGAAAAGATGGCATTGCTCTACACTGAGTTAAAGTCTTCTCCTTCAGGTTGGAAATCCCCTATAAAGGTAATTATGGAATTGCCGGATTCACACATCCCGGTTAAAGTAATTCTCCTTTATAAACAGTTGTGACAGAAAAACCCCTCTTTAGAGATGACAAATTCCCTCTAAAGTCAAACTCTTTTAGCTTCACGTCTTGGGCTTTGAACAAGACACCGAAACACCATTTCCTCCCGTAGAATAGGAGGAACTACGATCGCTCTGATTTCCCTGTTTCAGAAAAACGGGAATACGTAGGCATAAGATTGAAAGAAAGATCTTAGCGAGCACACTAAACAAAAACCCAAAATCCTGTATATCAGTCAAAACATCATAGTCTGTATTCCCCGCTAAAAGTTTAAATTCCCTGAAAATAACATAAAAGAGGCCCCCCCACATTGATAGCATTTGTAACCTAACAGACCGCTGTTTAAACTCAGTATGCAAGCAGGGTTATTTGGAGACATCTATTTCCCTTCCTTAGTCAACTCACAATAGGATAAAAAATGAATCGACCTGTAGTAACCCCCAAGGAGCGACAGTGCTTAAGAAACACGTCCAGTTTCGCTCGCTACAGAAAAATGGCGCCCACCGTGGGGCCCAACTGTTTTCATATCTTAGGTAGAAGAAAAGGGATTTTGCTGGGATAGGACTTTTTGTTGACTTCACTAGGATCTTAGGTCAAAACCCTTTAAGTGGGGAAGGAACCACGGAATGGCGACTCCGCCGGGGAGCCATTTTCTGTCAGGAACATAAGATTCATAGCTTTTAAAAAAAGTCTGGGACATTAGGACAAATATATATACTGCTTTTCCTAATTAATATCTGTGTTTATTTTTCTGCTAATGGGAATGCGTGTGATGCCGCATATGGAAAGATTGAGTATACACTTAAGATAAGTGATGGGGACGAGGTCGACCATCAACCTCAGTGGAGGCTTCCCAATGCAACCCATTCCCTCTCACAGGCAATGGGTCAATTGTGACGTCTGAGAAGCTGGGGAGCCAACCCTTTTGTAGTGCGGAAACTATCGGAAATAGTTGTCACGCGATACTATCCTCATTTGAGGCTGATGATCTATTCTCGGTGAATAGCATTTACTCTAAGATTTCATACAGCTCACTGGCGATCCGCTTGTTGTTTGTTATCTTGGGAGGAGCTGATGATTTTGAGTACAGGTACAAAAATCACCCTAGTATAAACCTTTGGGGATGGGTAGAGCCTTGACTCGATGACAACGACCCTTTGACCCCATGTTTTTTCTATGTTTTTGTGTGCTGCATTCATGCATTCATTTAAAAAACATTAAAACATTCAAAAAATTTCTCTTCTAGTCTCTCTGTCTTTTCAAAATAAACTAAGACTGTGATTGCAAATATCAGAGAAAAGGGTTGCGCTAATGGATTTCGGTAGAAGGAGAACTCATAAGTACACCTTCAGGATTCCAAAACTAGAGGATTTAAGAGGTTTGGCGAGGATGATCACAAACCAAGAGGCTTTCAGAGCCAAGTACGGAGGTTTTCTATCTCTGCTAAGAGTCCATGTGATTGAGGGAATCATGGATGCACTCGTTCAGTTCTACGATCCGGTCTATCATTGTTTCACATTCCCGGATTACCAACTAGCACCAACGCTGGAGGAATATTCTCATCTGATTGATCTACACATTACCGATCAAGCTCCATTTTCTGGACTGGAAGAAATTCCAAAGAATCAGACCATTGCAAGAGCAATTCATTTGGATGAGTCTGAGGTCAGGACTCACATGACCACTAAGGGTGGCATACAAGGTTTGCCAGCCCAGTTCTTGACAAAGAAAGCCATGTACTTCGCGAGTATTAGGAACGTGACTGCTTTTGAAAGCATCTTTGTTTTGCTCACCTACGAGTTATTTTTGTTGCCCAACATTAATAACTTCATCGATATCAACTCCATTAAGGTTTTTCTCATTGGAAACCCTGTGCCAACTTTGCTCGCAGATGCGTAGCATTCTGTACACTTAGGGAATTTGTACAGCAGAGGGGAGATCACATGTTGTGTACCTCTGCTTTATAAATGGTTTATCTCCCATTTGCCTAAGTCTGCTGCTTTTTGGGATCACAAGAGTGCCTTACGTTGGTCGCAGAAAATCATGTCTCTTACCAACTCTGACATTGATTGGTGTAATAGGATTTATGATGGGATCAGGATCATTGACTGTTGTGGAAACTTCCCCAACGTACCCCTTATAGGAACTAAGGGAGGAACCAATTACCATCCAGTTCTCGTTCGTCGTCAATTTGGATACCCGATGAGGCACGTCCCACGGAGTGTTCATCTGGAAGGTCTTTTATTCAAGGAAGGAGAAAATGACAGAGCACTAAAGACAAAAATAGTGCATGCTTAGAAACATGTTCATAAGAAAGGACGGGAGTCTCTAGGAAAACCGGACTGTGTCTCGGTGGAGCCTTATCTCCACTGGGTACAAACTAGAGCTCTCAAGCTAAAGATGCCTTATCCTCATCACGTAGTTCTTTCACCGAGAGAGTTTGTCATGTACTTCATGACTGAGACTGAAAAGCTTCAGGTTACTCTCAACAAAGTTCAACGGGAGAGGAGGTCTTGGAAGAACAAGTATCGCACCCTCAACGTGGAGTGCATCAAAATACAGCAACTACTGAAAGATAAGGACGCTCTGATTAAAATTTTGGAGCAACATGCTGTAGAGAATCAAGATGACCAAAGGAATTTGCTCACTCCTTTCACCTGGCAAAGGAATGCCAACCCGAAAACGGCCCAAGAGCCCCGATCAAAGAAAAGGAAAATACCAGAGTCAGCACACGATTTCTCTTCAGAGAGGACTCGAGACCCATTAGCTTAGGTTTCTGTTTCTGCACCTTGTAATCTACTATATTTCCATTTCTGTAATCCTTTGAATTCAATAAAAAGGGGTTTCCCCACTGTTTGATATTTGCAATCTAATTGTCGAAGTTTATTTTGATTAAACCAAAAAATAATTAATATAATCATTGCATTCATCATTCTCACATCGCGTATTCTTCTTACCTACGAATCTCACGTTTCTGTCTCAGTTTTAGAGTCAAACTGTCTCATTCGTACAATACTCGGGCCAATAGTCAGAAAAAGATGGATGATCTTGAGGAAGAAAACAGAGAGTTGAAAGAAGAGATCGACGCTATGAGAGAGGATATGAGAAAGCTTCGTAACGACATGCAAGCCATGGCAGAAGCTCAGCTACAAAGGACTGTGATCTCTGAGATCACCTCAACGCCCATAGTGGGGAAGTATGATCCTAGGTATCAAATGCCGAAAGATCGTCCTTGGGGTATGCCTGTTAACTATATCCCGGAAGGATATGTTCCACCGATCACTGAAGATCAGGGAATCATAACAGAAGCCGCTGGGCCTGAAGGTTACAAACTTCGGGAAAGCGAAGATGCCAGGGGCATACTGAAGATTCCTGAAGGTTACAAACTTTGGGAAATGCCAAGATTCACTGCCGTAGTCACGGTACCACCCCCTGTGGTGCATACTGTCCCGGAAGGACAGACTCCGCAGATACCTTCTGGTAAGAAGGAAACTATGTTCGATAGAATGGATGAATTCCAGGAACAGTTCCTGGAAATGCAGAAGGAACTGCAAGCCATCTGCGGTCAAGATTTATTTGGAAAGGACGCCGCAGACCTTTGTCTGGTCCCCAATGTGAAAGTTCCTCACAAATTTCAAGTGCCCGACTTTGAAAAATACAAGGGTAACTCTTGCCCTCAGAGCCATCTGGTGATGTACGCTCGGCGAATGTCAGCTCAGACGGAGAATCAGGACCTACTGATTCACTACTTTCAGGATAGTTTAACCTGTGCCGCACTCAAATGGTACATGGGTTTAAACCGTACTACGATTAGCACATTCAGAGATCTTGGTACTGCCTTCATCCAACAATAAAAATACAATTTGGACATGGCACCGGACAGAGATCAACTCAGATCAATGTCACAAAAGGACAAGGAAACCTTTAAGGAGTACGCTCAGAGATGGCGTGAAATTGCCGCTCAGATTTGTCCACCGCTTGAGGAAAAAGAGATTACAAAGATCTTCTTAAAAACCTTAAGCTCATTTTACTATGACAGAATGGTTGCCAGTGCGCCCGGTGACTTCACCGAGATGGTGGGCATGGGAGGTCAACTTGAGGAAGCCGTCCGAGAAGGATGTTTGGTAAAAGACGTTGGATCCTTGAGTAGTACAAAACGATACGGTATTGCTCTCCCTAAGAAAAAAGAGCAAGATATTGGGAATATCTCTCTCGGAAAGCAAAGGCGACGGTACCAACCGGTAGCAGCTGTAACTCCTGCTATCAGCCCTGCGCCTATTCCTACGTATCAACCTCAGGTTGCATAGAGCCAACCTAATCATCAAAGAACACAACAGCCTCTTTAGCAGGCTCGTCCTCCATACAATAACAACCGTACAACGCGGCCACCAGGGTTTGATCCTATACCCATGTTGTACACAGAACTATTTCCGTTACTACTGGCTAAGGGGCACATCCAGACTAAGTCTCCTCTTACAGTGCTAGAAAATCCGCCTTTTTGGTTTAAGGTGGATCAGACATGCCCTTATCATCAAGGAGGTCCAGGGCATAACATAGAGAGTTGTCTCAATTTCAAATCTGACGTGCAAAAGCTTGTTAGGAGCGGGCTCTTATCTTTCAAAGATACGAATCCTAATGTTCTCACAAACCCGCTACCTCAACATGAGAAAGCTGCAGTCAACCTGATTGAGAAATAATTTAACAACGTCTATAAAATTCATGATGTACTCTTGTTAAGGACAAATCTGGTCAAGATGCATTGTAGACATAGTGGATATGGCCATGTGCCACCTCATAATTATCATCAGTATGATATCTTCTCTAAAAGCAATCGAGGGTGTTCTGTGGTGCAATCAGCTCTACAGGAACAGATGGATCTCGGATGGATCCAAGAGCATCGAGTTCGTGGAGTTAACATGGTCTATACAAATTCCAACATCATTCAGAACCACGACATCCGTGCGATGAATGTCAACCTAGTGGTAATGCATTTAAGGCAAAGCCAGTATCATAATCTGCTGCGGCACGATTACAGTTCTTGTCTGACTTGCTCGGTAAACAAACAGGGATGCTCTTTCATACATGAGGCCCTCCAACGTCAGATGGATCTTGGATGGATCCAAGACTACCGTGATAGGAATCCCTATCATATCAATATGGTTCAGATCTTCGACATTCGCTTGATGAATACCAACTTGGTAGAGTTGCATGTTGAGCAGGTCCGACTCGGATTCCTGATATCACATAATTATCACAGCTGTAAAGCGGGTTGCAAAAACGATCAGGGATGTGCCCTTGTCCAGGAGGTACTTCAGCACTTGTTAAATCATTGGTGGATGCCAATCTACATGGATGAAGATACTTAGCAAATTAGTATCAATAACAGAAACCCCACTCGGCGTCAAAGTCAGGATGTCCGACCCGTGGAAGCTAACCTAGTGAGGTTACATTGTATCCAAAGTGGGCGTGGCAAGGTGCCACCACACAATTATGAACGTTGTGGAGTCTGTTCGGAAAGTAACCAAGGGTGCTACCTTGTGCGACCAGCTCTCCAGGGGCAGGTGGATCGTGGAGAGATTCGCCCATATCCAGGTTCCGGACCCATCAATTGGTCGCTAAACTACCTTGCCAATCAAATTGAGAACGTTGTCGTCATCTCTGATTATCAGAGGACCAGGAATGTTTTTTCCATTACCCCTCTACTTGACGAATCAAGAATTCCCAACCAGGAACGGATCGAGATTACTTATGATGGTCAGAAAAACCAGAAGGTTCCCATAGTCATCTATCTACCGTGACCACTACCGTATGAATCAGCTAAGGCAATCCCTTACAAATATGGTGCAACAACAATTGAAAATGGAAAGGAAATTCCATTACCCTCCGTCGTGAATATTGCAGACATCAGTCGAGTAACAATGAGTGATAGAATCTTCAACAAAGGAGTTAGAGAGTCCAACAAAGAAAAGGAACTTCTGACAGAAGCTCCCGATCCATCAATCGGTCAATCCAGTAATCCCGACCTTTCAAAAAATAATGATGAGATGCTGAAGCTCATCCAAAGGAGTGAATACAACATTGTTGATCAGCTATTACAAACTCCTTCAAAGATCTCGGTATTATCACTGTTACTCAGTTCAGAAGCGCACAGGGAGGCTCTACAGAAAGTCTTGGAGCAAGTCTTTATGGTACAGGATGTAACAATCAGACAGTTCGATATTATTGTCTCTAACATCACTTCTTGCAATAATTTGGGATTTAGTGATGAGGAATTACCGGAAGAGGGTCGCCGTCATAACATGGCACTCAATATCACAGTCAACTGCCAGGACGATGCTTTAGCTAGCATACTGGTAGACACAGGGTCAGCCCTGAATGTTATGCCGAAGTCCACTTTGATGCAATTATCCATCAAAGGACCTCCGATGAGAACCAGTGAGAACCAGTGAGATCCAGAAAAATGGTTATCGGCGAAGTTGACCTTCCTATAACTATTGGTCCTCACACTTTCCAAGTCGCTTTCCAGGTCATGGACATCCGGGCAACATACAGTTGTTTATTAGGAAGACCTTGGATACATCAGGCTGGAGCGGTCACTTCAACCCTCCACCAAAAGCTAAAGTTCGTCCAGAACGGCCAACTCATCACAGTCTGTGGGGAACAGGCCTTGCTCGTCAGCAATTTATCGTCATCTACTTATGTGGAACCAGAAGGGATAATCGGAACCCAGTTCCAAGCGCTTTTGCTGCACAAGGACGATCAACCCGGAGGAGGAACTTCAATTTCCTCATACAAAGATGCTATTAAAGCAGTCGAGAGTACCGATACAACAGGATGGGGACAACTTGTCATTCCTACTAGCAATACAACAAAGAAGGGTCTTGGTTTTTCTGCAACCTGTACCCGGACAGCTGCTAACGATGAAAGTCTTCATCCCATTTGAAACTTCTTCCACAATGAAGGGTTCCTTCACCCAGTGCCTCAGGCAATCCATGCTATCAATGAGGAGGATCCCTCCGACACAGATGAAGAATGGAAGTCCTATCTTAACGAAGACGGTTATATGTCTCAGGAAGAGGCGCCTACACCATTTTTCTATCCCGCACAGAGTCTGAGATTTATACCATGGTCAGACGTCGAAATGATATACGGAGGTTGTGATCCGGAAAGATGCCGTGCTCCGCCAAATTCATTAGAGGAGGATACTCTGATGAAAGACAACTTTGACCACAATTACTATGGTCCGATGGATGGCCTACCAATGTGGCAGCCTTACCCAGGAGACTGGGGGCCAGAAAGTCAGCCGAGTAATGAAACTCAGCTGAGCATCATTGAACAGAATACCTGTGTCCCCACCAAGTCATGGGATCAACACTTAGGTCGTTCAGAAACTACTCAACATGACAATGAATTTGCAACGTTTGCAGGACTAGAATTCATTAATTATGCCTTTCCCGAGGTCAACGTCATCGAGAGGGATGACTCCTCCAGTTCCAAAGAAGTGTGGGACACCTTGGGACAACCGAGTGGAAAATACGACTATATGGTGAAGTACACCGCTCCCGAAAGCTCTCGTATCAGACTCGAAGATATCCGGCCAACTGGATGGAGAGATACAGCTGAGAGCACAAATGCTATGCAAAATACAACTGAGGAATCCTCCTACGACAATTCTTCATGGGAGATAGATTCCAATGATCCTGCTCCACCATAAATCAGCGTTATTTCTGAAGACAAATCAAGGAAAGTGCCAGACTCTATTATTCACCGAGGAGTTCGCCGCCAGTGGGTTATTGTCGATGTTCCAAGGATTGTTCATAAGTCAAAGTAATTGCCATCTTTAACCTTTCACCCTGCCCAGGTGAAACGGATGTTTTGATACGGCTCGCTTTCTGTAAATTTCGCTCTTCGCTTTGCCCAAAGTGACAGAGTTTTGTTTTATGGGGCTGTAGTTTCAAGAATCGACTTGTTCATTAATAAAATAATGTCGTTCTATAATTTCCGCATTAATTGATGTTTTCTCTTTTTGCTTTTTCTCAGAAAATGGTAATCCTAAAAAACAATTCAATAATAAAAACAAGCAGTAATAAAAAAAAACACTGCACACACTCTTGAATTTTCTCTATCTCTTCTAAACACGAATCATCACGTCATGCAGATTGCTTGTTTTAAACCCAGTTGAAACATACGATCCGATGCCTTCTCCCGACTTTGAGTTCCCGGTGTTTGGGGCTGAAGAAGAAGATGACAACGAAATTCCAGAAGAGATCTCCCGATTACTCAGACAAGAGGAAAGGTCTATTGAACCTCACAAAGAGCCGTTGGAAACGGTAAACTTGGGTTCAGAAAAAGAGAGAAAAGAAATCAGGATTGGGGCACTACTGAGTCCAACTGCCAAAGAGAGTTTGATAAAGCTTCTCAAAGAATTCCCCTATGTATTCGCTTGGTCCTATCAGGATATGGCAGGGTTGGATACCAGCATCGTGGAACATCATTTACCATTGAGATCAGAATGTCCGCCTGTAAAGCAGAGATTGAGACGCACTCACCCGGACATGGCCATCAAAATCAAAGAGGAGGTACAGAAACAGATTGACGCAGGTTTCCTCGCCACATCAGAATATCCTCAATGGTTAGCCAATATCGTACCCGTTCCGAAAAAGGACGGAAATGTCAGAATGTGTGTAGATTACAGGGATCTGAACAAGGCTAGTCCAAAGGACGACTTTCCTTTACCGCATATTGACATGCTGGTTGACAGTACAGCAAAGTTCAAAGTTTTCTCCTTCATGGATGGATTCTCGGGCTTTAACCAGATCAAAATGGCGCCGAAAGACATGGAGAAAACTTCATTCATCACCCCATGGGGTACCTTTTGTTACAAGGTAATGCTGTTCGGTTTGAAGAACGTCGGGGCAACCTATCAAAGGGCCATGACTACTCTGTTTCATGACATGATACACAAGGAAATCGAGGTATATGTAGATGATATGATTGCAAAATCTAAGACAGAGGAGAAACATGTGACCCACCTGTCAAAACTATTCGAGCGTCTGAGAAAATACAAACTCCGCTTGAATCCCACCAAGTGCACGTTCGGTGTTCGTTCAGGGAAACTGCTAGGGTTCATCGTCAGCCAGAAAGGAATTGAAGTTGATCCTGACAAGGTCAAGGCCATTCAAGAAATGCCTTCTCTGAAAACTAAAAAACAAGTCAGGGGATTCCTGGGACGTTTGAACTACATCTCCAGATTCATATTCATCATAACCGCGACATGCATGCCGATCTTCAAACTGCTCAAGAAGATACAATCATTTCTCACTGATTCTCGGGGCAAATGGACTCCGAACTATGACGGCCCCTATGTGGTCAAGAAAGCTTTCTCAGGCGGCGCCTTGAGACTTGCAACCATGGACGAAGAGGAATTTTCCTACCCAACAAACGTTGATGTAGTCAAGAAATACTTCGCCTAAAAAAAACGTCTCGGTGGATTGAAAACCCGAAAGGGCGGTCCAGGCAAAAGTTAGAGACAAAATAAAAAAAAATCATCCCGGTGGATTGGAAACATCATAGTACAATCCAGGCAAAAGTTAGGGATAATGGCAAGTAACTATGTTCAACAGAGGCAAGTCCCTCAGCAGCAGTTACATCATCGGAGGAAAACTCCAATCAAGGTCATCTTCGACAGAAGCTCAGGATGTCCCGAATTCAAAGTTGGTGGAAGGATAGTGGTCGTTATGTTTCAACGTAGCCCTTTTCCCTGTAAATTACCATTTTCTAACTTTGTAAATACTCTTTGGAATCACGCGTTTGGCTGATCTCCATCTTATCAAAATTTGAGCCCTTGTGCTTTTGTTTGTAATTCTCATTTGTTTTAGCTTTACAGAACGACATTTTAATATGATTAACGATTCTTGAAATAAAACAAAAATGAATTTACTTGTAAAACTTTTTCTGCTTTAAAATAAAGATGGCAATTTCCTTTGACTGTTAAACATCAAAAGAACATCAATCTCTTCTCCAGAAGTAAGCGAACTTCAAAGTGCAGGATCAAAGTACTCCTTGTAACCCAGTACGCCTGAATAAATGGATCAACTACGTCAGAGACCTTGTTTCGTCTGACACGCCTCGGCCGAGTTCTTATCTCCTAAGCCCGACCAATATAGTTCATCGCGAGGACTACTTCTCCTAAGCAAGGTAGAATTGCTACTTTTGGACCAACGGTACTTCTTCGCCCCGCGATGGCAGAGTATCCAGTCATGTTCATCTTTTAGTTTGTATGTCGCGTCAGTATTGTCAGCATATACATACGTACATCATGCATTATTGATTGGCATTCGCATTCATATTGCATCACTATCACTCTAGTCGGTCTTATCCCCTGGTGATAAAAAGTCATCTCAATCGAGTTGTCAAGTTTTTTCCTCGTCAGGAAATGCTGCGTCTGAACAATCTCTCTCCTCCAGTTTACTTCTGGAATGAAGTTGGCTCCTCGACCACTTTGATAACTTGAACCTCTGAAAAACCAGAGAGCCCTCAGTCAACATCACTCTTCGCCATTGAAGATGATATCCTTGCTTTCCCGGATTAAGGAAAATCCCGAGAGAAAGCCTCCTAATCAGAGATTCGGTGGTACAGCAGTTTTTCTCCAAAAAAACCACTGATGAAAAGGTCATCGGCACCTCAAATTGGATCCCATCATATGGCATTTCTCCGGGAAGATCCCGAGAAAAGTATGATGTAAGACCCCAAGCAAAAGCAATCTCTCAAGAGACTCGTTTTCCCCAGTAGAGTCGACAAATGGCGTCTCCAATAGAGAAGTTTGTGCACCTCTACAACTCAGACGATTGGGCTCCCCAGCAAGTCTGACGTCAACTTTTTTCGTCAAATGGAGTCTCTCCAGGAAAATTCGGCGAGAAGTTTGAGGAAAACCTCTACGAATAGCGTCCCTTGTCAATAAAGTTTATTGACAAAAGAAACTAAAACCAGTTCCTCGGTAGGAAACCAGGATCGAGGGGAAGTTTAAATCAGAAACTAAGATCAGTTCCTCGGTAGGAAACCAGGATAGAGGGGAAGTTTAAATCAGAAACTAAGACCAGTTCCTTGGCTAGAAGCCAGGATCGAGGGGAAGTTTACCTTTTCTAAGCATCATTGCGTAGCTAAAGAAGATGAATGCGTGAATTACCATTCATAGACGCCGTCAAAATTTCGGATATTCTGATATTTAATCCTCTTGCACCTCAAATGCCCGAATACCTTCGGCATTCACACCTTCGTGTCCAAGAAGATTAAATAGGGGCATCTATCATACCCCAAATTTTGACCACTAAGATTTCCCATCATTGTACAAATCATCATCACAATATGGATGTACCTTTATGCCTCATCAATCTCCACAAGGAATTATTGAGCATTCACCACAATCAAAATTAGGGTTTCAAGCCCTCTCTGAGTGCTTAGACAAAGGATCAATCAAGGAATGACATGATCTTCAACTTTTCTAACCTCTCAAACATCCACAATGGATCAAGAGGACTCCCACTTTAAGGATTAAGCACAAGGTTGCTCCCTTTTAGGTGGATCAAGCTTCAAGATCGCCAGTGCCACCAAATTAGGGTTTGGTCGACCAGGGCCTCCAGATGGAAATTGTCCTCTGGGCATGAGCCAATGCTTCAAAGCATATCCTAATATACTCCATGGAACCTCATGGACCCAATCATCAAGTCAATTTGGCCTCAAGGGATGCATACATCAAAAATCAGGAATTAGGGTTTCTTGACCTAATTCACCCCTAAGTTTACTTTTGGGACAAATCATGAACCAAGACCTCAAGACATGATTTAAGGGTCTCTAATATACCATATTGATCCATTTGGAACAATGGATTGATCCAAGAAGCTTGAGCAACAAGTTTCAATTTCATCTGAACCACAGTTAGGGTTTTAATGAAAAAGTCAACTGTAGCTTTGACTTTTGACCAGGACATGCTCCCAAACCCTAGGACATGATTCAATATACCCTATAACACCCATGGAACATGTCCATCAAGTTTGATTTAGGTCAAGGACATGATTTCCCAAAGGATCGCACAGTTTGGAATTCATCTGACAAAAAGTCAACGTTGACTTTTTGAGATTTTTCACAAAAATAGATTTTTAACCCTAAAATGATGTTAATGTATGATTTGAATCATCATTCATCAAGAAAAATCAAAGAAAGTGGGATAACTTGTAAAAGGGGTAACCATAAAAACTTAGAAAATTTTCTAAGTTATGAAATAAAGTGACAAAGGTACCAACTTTGGAGGATCATAACTCCTAAACCACAAAGCCATTTTTCCCCATCCAAAGCTTGACTTGTAGATCTCATTGCCCTCTACAAAAGCTTCATACTGATCTATGTCCAAATTCCTCATGGATTTTGAGCTATGGAGTGATCAAAATCAAGAAAAGTCACTTTGTTCCAACACTTAGTGAAAATTTCACTAAGTCAGAATCTGCCTTACTTTTTTCCAAATGTAGGGGGATTTTTCACTTGGATCCAAAAGGTATCAAAACCAAATATGATCAGACAGTTGTTGTATCATATAAGGGCTTTCCAAAATGGCCAAGAACATCACCAAATTCAATTTGAGCTTTGAGATATGGTAGTGGCAAGATGCCTTGCTGAAATCTGCCAAGGCAAGGCAGATTTTTGCACTTTTGGTCGATTTGCCAAAATCAGCCAATTCCAAGCCTTGTCATCACTTTGGACACATCTGAGGATTGAATCTAAAGGGGACAATCACTGAGCCAAGCCTCCAAAGTCCTTGGAACAAGAAATAGCATGCCAAACCTAGAATTGCCCAAAATAGGGACAAGACTCCAATTTTGGATTGGAGTATTCAATGGAAGCACCAAGGTGGCATGGACTGAGCTATTAGCAACTGAATTCAGTCAAGACTTATCCAATACCAAGTGGACCAGCTGCCTGTGCCCTAACCTCTAGTCAATGGCAAGAGGAGACTTGGATTTTCATTTGCCAACATTGGTCAACCCTACTCAGCAGTTGCCATGCACTATTCCTTGCAAAACAAACTTGTTCTACTATAAATAGAGCTCAATTGTGATCAGTTTAAGTACACCAAAGGCCTACAACACTTGCCTTTCTCAAAATCCACTTCTCACTCTCAAAAATGCCTTTCTTAGCAAGTCACTATCGAGTTTTTTAGTAGAGAGCAATTCCACTCAAACCAACCACACACACACCTCACATACATCATATGTGACCTGATCAAACACTTAAACAACATCTAGAACACTGATTTCTCAGAATCACTAGTCAATTGCTCAAGGTTTTAACCAAGTTGCAGTTGAGATGCCATTAAGTGATCCAGCCAATTTCCATCAAGTCCAAGCATTCAAACACACTCCATAGGGTGTAGGGAAGCTGTTCAAATCATCACAACTCATCTGTAACACCTCCAACTCAGAAATCAGTTTGAACTTGTTGCCACGACCTAGAGGTAAGCCTAAACTTGGTCATCTCTCAATCTATGCATATTTCCTCGCACAATACTTTTGCCAAATGTTCATAATCATGCATGAAATGTTTCCCCTCAATTAATTGCTTTGTTTGAATCGTGTATCAAAATTCTCATCCTTCATGCAGAAATTAGGGTTCTTGAGGTTTTGTCTTGATTTTTTATCCCATGTTCAATATAAATGAAATTAAATACCATAGACATGATCGTGAGGTTGAGACGAGCAGATTGGTATGTGGATTGCATGATATAATCAAGTATTTAGTGAGATTGGAGAGAAAATGAAAATCTGGGCAAAACCCAGAACACGCGCGTGTTCTTGGGGTGTTCTTGGCACCCTTTTTGAAAATTCAAATATTTGAATTTTGTGATTTTATTTAATTGATTCAAAAATTAATTTCTCTCTGAGTTTTAATGATTTTGAGTTGATTCTTTTTTTAATAATTCACAAAAATGTTAAAATATTTTATTTTCCCAAAAAATCCCAATAATATTATTTATTTCATATAATTGATATTTTTGCAAAGAATTAATGTTTTAATTGTTTTTTACATTTAAAATATTTTTTCCTTATTGATTTTGCAAATTTTAATGATTTCTAATCATTTTGTAGGGCAAAACTTGATTTATGAAGCATTAATCCAAGATCAAAATTTGTTTTCCACATGTAAAACAATTTTGATCATTTTAATTGAATATTTTATTCAATTAAAACACATTTTGAAAACAAATTAGTATTTTTGATTAATTCAACCCTCATAAATCATTTTCAAAACTCTTTGGGCCTCTTGAGAGAGTGTAAGACCCAAACCCCCTTGTACAAACAATTTTGGGCCTCACTTATTGTATAAGTCCCTCTGTACAAGTAAACGGCGCGATCTTCGCCTTTTAAAAAATCAATTGGGCCTCTCCTCGAGCTATAAGACCCATTCAAAACTCTTTGGGCCTCTAATAGAGTGTAAGACCCAATCCCCTTTTAACCAAAACAACTTTGGGCCTCAGATATTGTATAAGCCCCTTTGCGTTAAAAGAAAATCTCGGCGCGATCGCCATTTCAAACGAAAAATCACCTGGGCCTACCCTCGTGTTATAAGCCCCACTCTTTTTCTTTAAACCTTTTGGGCCTCTTGAGAGAGTGTAAGACCCATCCCCTTGTACAGCAAACAATTTTTGGGCCTTAGTCACTCGTATAAGTCCCTTTGTACAAATTCAACAGTGCGATCACTGATAAAACCCTGGGTCTCTCCTTGAGATGTAAGTCCCAAATCTTTATTTTTCAAAGCATTTTCTCCTTTGATTTTGAAATATATTGTTGTTTTCAATCTTTCTTTGTTGAGCAACAAACCAAACATCATGGAAGCTCTACAACCGAGTAAGTGTTTATTCGATTTCATTTACCGCTTTCATATACATATAACTGTATTATGGGGTTATTTCGCTGTAAGTCTTCTTTCATAACCTCATATCGACTGTGTAATAATAGTATAGATATTTAGAGTTTCCCCGGCAACTACGTCTAGCACTAGGTTAATCCCGTTGATCACTCTTAAATAGTCAAAACTAGATCCCCATAGGATTACCAGACACAGTCTTCCCTCTTCTTGGGGTTAAACAATGTGGAGATGTGAAAGGCAGATTCTTTTTGAACCCTTTCTCAGACTGTCACTCGTAGAAGTTATCAAAGAAACTCTACTCCCCAGAGATGATCTCTTCTCCGTGAATTGCATCCCTTGAGTTTCTTCCAAATTCTCGAACTTTCCTAGCTTGATCTATTCTTTGTGAATAGCCTGTCTTGAACTTCTCGGGGTTTGGGGACCCACAGGCTTCTTAAAAGCACCCTTAGGAATTGTCAAGAAACTCTACTCCCCAGAGATGATCTCTTCTCCGGGAATTGCATCCCTTGAGTTTCTTCCAAATTCTCGAACTTTCCTGGCTTGATCTATTCTTTTTGAATAGCCTGTCTTGAACTTCTCGGGGTTTGGGGACCCACAGGCTTCCTAAAAGCACCCCCGCCTCCTCTTAGGTGTTGTACAAGGACCCGTCGGCTTCTTAGAAGTATTCACAGCCTCCTCTTAGGTTTTGTATAAATGATTTCTTCCTCCGGGAATGATAGCCTCCTCTTGGGCTTCGTACAAATTGTCCCTCGGCCTCTTAGAAGTATTCACAGCCCCCTCTTAGGCTTTGTATAAATGATTTCTTCCTCCGGGAATGATAGCCTCCTCTTGGGCTTCGTACAAATTGTCCCTCGGCTTCTTAAAAGTTTCCAGCCTCCTCTTAGGCTTCGTAGAAATTGTCCCGACGACCTCCTAGAGGTATAGGAACAAAAATTAATCATCTTAATAGAACAGTCTTTCCAAGAGTCTACTACTGTTTCTCAAAGCATAGTACAAAAGATGAAACTCTAGACTTGGACGGTCTAATTTCATTGAGTCTCAAAGACATTCTCAAGCACCCTTCAAGAATAGGAAGGAACCCCGTAGACTCGGACAGTCTCAATACCCTTTGGATTTCCCATTTCCTCAAAGAAAAGGAAATATCCCTGATCCTCGAATCAAAATCCCTGAGTACAGCGTTACTCATATAAGAACTGATTTTCTCTTTGAACCCATGTACCGGTCACTCAACTGAAACAGTACCCTCTTTCGCCTTCATCTCGGGCTTTGTACGAGATACAAAAAGGTTCTTATTGAATCAACACTTTAGCCTCCATCTCGGGCTTCCTACGAGATACTAAAGCACTCTCTCGTTGAGGATAAAAGACTCTCTTGTTGAGTCAAACGCCTTTTAGCTTCCGTCTTGGGCTTTGCACAAGACACAAATCACTCCCTTGTTAAGTATAAAACAACCCTTTTAGCCTCTTTCTCGGGCTTCGTACAAGACACATAAAAAACACCCTCTTGTTGGGCCAATAGCCTCCTCTTAGGCTTTGTATAAGAAAACCACTGGTTGATCCAATCAACCTTTTAGCATCAAAACTGTGCCTCGTTCACAGTACACAAACATCAATAACTCCTTCCCCTTCATCTAATCGTTGTAAGCGGCAAGCCTCTGGATCATCTACATCCATGCCACCGTCCCTCCTTTAGCATGAGAAATTCCTAAGGAAAGATGGCATTGCTCTACAATGAGTTAAAGTCTTCTCCTTCAAGTTGGAAATCCCCTATAAAGGAAATTATGGCATTGCCGGATTCACACATCTAGGTTAAAGTAATTCTCCTTTATAAACAGTTGTGACAGAAAAACCCCTCTTTAGAGATGACAAATTCTCTCTAAAGTCAAACCCTTTTAGCTTCACGTCTTGGGCTTTGAACAAGACACCAAAATACCATTTCCTCCCGTAGAATAGGAGGAACCACGATCGCTCTGATTTCCCTATTTCGGAAAAACGGGAATACGTAGGCATATGATTGAAAGAAAAATCTTAGCGAGCACACTAAACAAAAACCCAAAATCCCGTATATCAGTCAAAACATCCTAGTCCGTATTCCTCGCTAAAAGTTTAAATTCCCTGAAAATAACCTAAGAGAGGCCCCCCCACATTGATAGCATCCGTAACCTAACAGACCGCTGTTTAAACTCAGTATGCAAGCAGTGTTAATTGGAGACATCTATTTCCCTTCGTTAGTCAGCTCACAATAGGCTAAAAAATGAATCGATCTGTAGTAACCCCCAAGGAGCGACAGTGCTTAAGAAACACGTCCAGTTTCGCTCGCTACACATACCACTTTTGAGATCCCAAAAAACAGCAGATTTGGGTAAGTGGGAAATAAACCATTTGTAGAGTAACGGTACACAACATGTAATCATCCCTCCGTTGTACAAGTTTCTTAGATGCACTGAGTGATAAGCATCTGCAAGCAAAGTTGGGACTGGATTCCCAATTAAGAATATCTTGATAGCGTTGATGTTGATGAAATTGTCAATGTTTGAAAAAAGGAATAACCCATAGATGAGTAGAACAAAGATATCCTCGAAAGCAACTGCATTCCCTATGCTGGCAAAATATAGGGCTTTTTCCAACAAAAACCTAGCTGGTAGACCTTGAATTCCTCCTTTGATGGTCATGTGAGCTTTGATATCTGATACTTCCAAGGAGGTAGCTCTTGCAATGGTTTGATCTTTGGGAGTCTCTTCCAGGCCAGAGAATGGGTTTTGATCAGAAATGGGCAAATCAATCAGCTGAGAGTACTCTTTCAATGTTGGTGTGAGCTGATAATTTGGAAATGTGAAGCAGTGGTACACCGAATCATAAAACTGAACCAATGTAGATATGACTCCTTCCCACCATGTTGACTTTTAAAAGGGATAAAAGTCCCCCATACTTAGCTCTGAAATCTTCAGGATTAGTAATCAACCTTTCCAATTTTCTCAGGTCTTAGAGTCTTGGACTTTTGAAGGTGTACTTCTGAGTTTTTCTTCTACCAAAATCCGTAGCAGAATTTCGATATTTGCAACACCCTATTTTTTTAGTTCTTTTGAAAAAATTTGATGAATGCATGAATGCATGTATGCACAAACACATATAGTTACAAACATAGGTTTAAGGGTTTATTGTCACGAGCATGGAGTCATGGATCTACCCATCCCAAAGGTATGTACTATTGGTGTAAGCCCTAGAGGCCAATACTTTTGGTACTTGTATCGAATTATTTATTAATAATAAAAGGCATTTCTTTATTATGTTTGTTTTTCCAAATTGATAAAGTCCCTAGAATAGCTAGTTTGTTTAATGAAATATTAAGTGTGACTTAATCATGAGATTCCATTAAACATAAGGACATTATTCTTAAAGTATATGTAGTCGAGCTTTAATGTGAAATGGGATAACCTTAAAGCATTAACACTATTATGTAGATAGACTGATGATCACATCTCATGAATCATGGATAAGGAGTTATCAAGTCTTAACATAGGTATGAATATTAGGAGTAATATTTATACTAGATTGACCCACTATGAGAGTACTACATAGAATGTTATGCAAAGTGTCATAAGTTACTCTCATGGTGATAGTGGTGTATACCACCCTTCAACCTGAAACCACTATGGACCCTAGATTTAGAGTCAAGTACTTTATTGCTGATCAAACATTGTCTGTAATTGGATGACTATAAAGACAGTTGATGGGTACTTCATAAAGCATGCTGAGGGACATGAGTGACCAAGATGGAATTTTCCCATCCTGCATAACAGGATAAATGTCTAAGGGCCCAATATTAAACTGGACGAGGATGACACGGAATATGCCTTGTGTTCAATATAGACATAAGGGCAAAAGGATAATTATACATACAAGCACTATCATGAAAGTTTTTGTCATATCACATGACAATTTCGTGACTTGGGTAGCAGTGATGTGTTGCTAGATACCGCTCACTGTTTATTATGTTAAATGCATGATTTAATATAATTACCAACGTCGCGGAATCCTACAGGGTCACACACATAAGGACAATTTGAGAAGAGGTAGAGTAAATAAGGAACACCGTAAGGTACGGTGTACTTAAGTAAATATGTAACACCGTATGGTACGGTGAACTTAAGTAGAATACGGATTATGGTAAGGTACCGCGTGCTTAAGTGATATACGATACTTCATAAGATATGGTGTGTGTGCACTTAAGTTGGCTTTTTAGCTTGCAGCCCAAGTGGTTCTATAAATATAACCCTTGTGCAGAAGCATAAACACTTGATGAAAATTCAGATGTGAAACCCTAGCCGTATTTTCCTTCTCTCTATCTCTCACTCAAAGCCTTCGATCGTAGCAGCTAGCACTGAGACTGAAGGAAGCTGTTCGTGTGGACTGAGTAGAGGCGATGTTCATCGTACAATGCTCGTGATCATTCCCTCGATTCAGAATCAAAGGTTTCATCGCCACAAAAGGTAACCATTCTATCACTGATCATGATCTTTCGTAAGGATCGCTAAAGGGAAATTTTAAATTCCGCTGCGTTTTTGAATCGCGATTTCCCTTCATATAGTAAGGTTTCTTTTTGTACCTATAGAACGGGTTCTAACAAGGTTCCCAAAATCACTTACCCCTCTTAAGAATATTACCAGCAAACTAATTGACTCATGAGAGCTGCAATATCCCTAAGACAGATCTCATTCGAGTGTAGTATCGTGTATTAACTATTCCCGATAGTCATTCCACTACGTCCTAAAATGGCCGAATGGTTAAATGTTTACTAATCCTCAGTTTCACGGGTACCCAGTGGAAAAAGTAATGTTTTCACAACTTCCTCGCTTAACATCAGTAATTCTAAAAGGGTACCTCTACTGATTTGGTGGACTTTCAAGTTAGCTTGGTCGGGATTCACTCCCTATAAGCCTTCATGATTCTTCCACCTCCTACCTTAAAATATTCTCTCAAGCCCACTGAGGACTTTTTGACTCACCACATGTGTATTAATCACATTCCCAGATAAAAGTATTTCAACAAGTATGGCAAATAAGCATATAGTATGATGAAAACAACAAATGAAACAGTAAATATATATGCAATGTAAGGCTTAACCCTCTTAGACAAAAAGACAATTGATGTCCCTAGTGAAGTCACCATTTTTCAGTAGCTCCAATTTTGTGACGCGGCCACTACCGCATTTAGTACTACTTTCTGATTTCTAATATTTATCCTATGATGCTTAAAAGGAAGGGGAAGATATCGTAAACTAACCCTGCTCGCAAGTGTTTTTCTTACAAATGATAAGAGATCTGGAATCGGGGGTTAGTTATACTGAGGGAAGCTATTAACACCCTGCGTATCTATAGTAATCTACAGGAACCTTTATTGTATATATTTCTACTGTTTAATCACTTAGGTTGCTTAAGTCTGTTTGCTGTTAAATTGGGAAAATTCCTCCTTTGTGAAAGCTGAGGAAATGTTTTTGTTGTTTTTTATGGTTTTCTATTATTTTTGGAAGGTACCTGGACCTAAGGTTTTTGATTAGTGCGCTCGCTAAGATTTCGCAATCTTATGCCTACGTATTCCCATAAAGAGACTTGGGGAAATCAGACCGTTCGTAGTTCCTCCTAATCTATGGCAGGAAGATAGTTTTTTTTGTATCTTGTTCAAAGCCCAAGATGATAAAGCTAAAAGAGTGTTTGAAAGATTTGACAAATTGTCATCTTTAAGAGAGATATCTCACTTATTCACTACAATCATTTGAGAGTGATGTCATAAGGGAAAGAGCTTTAAAATTATTGTGTTAAGCAATGCCACTTTTTCCTTTATGAATTCTTTACAAACTAAAAGAGGGACCTTAACTTGGATATAGAATCAACAAGTGTGCCACTTACAACAATTTAGATGAAAGAAAAGGTTTTGAACCATGATAAAAAAGGGACTCCAGCTTGGATCTTGAATCAACAAGTGTGCCACATACATCAATTATCTAGAAAATAGATTTTGATTGTTTGATTTGAATTGTAGTGATTAGAAGATATATCTTCCTGCAGAGATGGCTCAAGGTCTCATCTGTGAGGAGATGGATTTGTTTAGGTTTCTTGATTGAAGCCCAAGATATGAACCTAAAAGATTGAAAACTAACTCAACTAGGGAGTTTCAACAATCATGTACAAAGCCCAAGATTAAGGTTGACTGATTGAGGAAGTTTATTTTGTATGAAATCCCGAGAGAAGGCCAATGACTATTGAGGAAGTTTGAAGAGACTAGCTCAACACTGAGGATTTTACTGACTCTTTTGGGGATTTTATTTGTATCCTGTACGAAGCCCAGGATGAATGAGGCTGAAAGAGTTTATTGTATCCTGTACAAAGCCCGGGATAGTAAGGCTAAAATATTTTATTGTATCCTTTACAAAGCTCAGGATGGTGAGGCTAAAAGATTTTATTTATGCTTTTAAGAAGCCTAAGGGTCCTTGTATGAGGCCCAAGACGAAGCTAGGGGATTTGAATGAGACTTCCCAAGTCTTCTTGTCTGAAGCCCAAGAGAAGGCTAGCTTGTTGGGGAGATTCTTTGTATGATGCCCAAGAGGAGGCAATGATGCTTGTATAAGGCCTAAGAGGAGGCCACGGAACTAGTTGTTTTAACTAAGTTATGATTGAAGGGATCCTATTGTTTGACCTATGTCTAAACTAAGGATGATATAAATGTCAAGGGAAACTTAACTGAATGTAAACAAACATGATTGAAGATTAACAAGTATAGATATTGATATGACATGTTTGAATTCATGGAAGATTTGGCATCTTTAGGGTTTTTGAATGTGTTATTTGTGTGTTTTATTTTATTCACAAAAGTGTTAGGTCTTACACTCTAATAGAGGCCCAAAGAGTTATTCTATGTACAAGGGTGATGGGTCTTACACTCTAAGCAGAGGCCCAAAATTTATTGAAATGCCACTAGGGCTGTGTTTGATGGAAGTTGAAGATTGAGGTTTGGATAAATGAAAAGCTTTTGAGAAATTGAAGAAAGTCTTGAGGAAGAGAGGAGGGACTTACACTCTAATAGAGGCCCATGTCTAAGCATGGTGGAACTTGAAAAGGTGATGGGTCTTACACTCTTATAGAGGCCCAAAAGCTTGAAATTGTAATGGGTCTTACACTCTTACAGAGGCCCAAAGAGTTTTTGAAAATATGATTTTGAAAGTTTATTTGAAAGATGATGTGAAAGTTTATGAAAGAAAAACTTGAACATTGAAGCAAGGATATCAATTAAACATGTTAAGACAAGTTGATAACAATCAAGCATTCATGTTAGGGTTTAAACATGGGTTTGGATAAAAGTGGAAACGTTACACATTTCATACAAATAAACATGTATATGAAAACATTTTCAAGGCAAAGTTAAAATGTTTTAGGAGCATATAGACATGGTATGATCAACACAAGAGCACATAAACATATTGAAATCATGTAATCATGGAAGAAAATCAACATGTTAAGCAAAGGATTAAGCAAAAATTCAAAGGTATGTTTGAAAGTTCATCATTCATTCACATGTAAACATACACTTAAAAATGGATTAAAATCAAGTGAGTGTAAGGATGTACAAATTCACAACAACATTTAAGGTTCACACAATATGTATATGGTTCAAACAAGTTATTGTGAGCAAGGAAAGGCAAGGAATCATTCAAAAGAATCAAGAAGTTCATTAAGAAACCCTAAAATTATCACCTACTTTGAACACTCATAACTATGTGAAAAAAATTATTTTTGGTATTTTTCTTTTTGTAATTATAAAATAGACATTATCATGAACAATTTGCAAAAAGAATGGGTTCAAAATGATAAAAAATGAGAAAGTTATGGACATTTGAAAGTGTCAAAAGTGGTTAAAATGGAAACTCCTTCAAATGGTGTTACAGTTAAGAAATTCTTGTTGGATAGTTTAGGGGTGTTATTTAGAGAGTGTTTGGAGTGTTGTTTGGTTTTGAAATGGACAGGATCAAGACATGGCTTAAAAATGAAGAAAAGTCAAAATATGAGGTTTTGATGGTTGACTTTATAATTTTGGTGATTTGAGATGAAGATGAGGGTTTGGACACCTCCAATGGATGATTTATGATGTGTTTGGATGGTTGTTTGAGTGGTTTAGGCTTTGGTTTTTAAAATTCCAAGTTTGCTCTTTGGAACTTTGAAAACTTGTAGTAAAGAGGGGGGAATGAGAAAACAAGTCTTTGGTATTGTTTTGGTATATTTGAATTGATGCAAAATGACCTTTATTTATAGGAGAACTGGTTTGTTTAGGATGAATAGTGTTGGATGAGGGAGCATGCTATTATCCAATGGATATTGTCATGTAGCTCTTACTTAAAGGCTAGGGTACCAAAGTCTTCCATAACATGACTAGAATCTTGACTCAATTGGCATTTTGCAGGTTTGAACACTCATTGTTTTTTAATTGATCTGAACTGGTATGGCTCATTTCATGTCAATTCAATGCTTCACTTAAATTCCAAATGACAAACTTGAATTCAAGGCTATGTAATGATGGTTTTTCACATGCCAAGAGACGAGATCCTTGACTTATGGTCCAAAGTTGAAGATATTGTGTGATTCAACAAGATTCCTTCTGATCTTGGAGGATGATAAGGCTTGTAAAGTCACCAAATTTGAAGATGAAAATCATATGATGCAAGTAATCATGAAAACTGTCTTGAAAAATCAGTTTGATCATGGCATGTTTTGAGGATCATATCTCCTTGCTCAAATGGAATTAATGAATGTTCTTGTACTCTTTGGAAAGCTGAGATATCCTACTTTTACTTTTATGTTTTCATTTGGTCTTGAATCTTCTTGGATCATGGTGAAAAATGTCTTCAAAGTTGGCCAAAACATGAAAGAGATTCTGCCTAAAGAAAATTCTAAGTGTCAAAGTTCAAAATATCATGAAACCCTAACTCCATGTCTTTATATCTCAAAATCTATGCATTTTGGGAGGATGGTTCAGCCCAGCAATCTTGTTGTATGGAAGAAGATCTATCATTTGAGCTTTGGAGTGCAAAAAATGGTTTCTTGGATCACAAGTTATGGCCTTGTAAAGTTAGGTACTTTGAACATGACTTTCCATAACTTAGTGAAATTTTCGATTCTTCCAATTTTGCTTCTTTTGCAAGTAACCTTGATTTATTTATCAATTTTTGATTCAATGCAACCATGGATCATATTTTCTTGAATAATAGCCTTTGATGATCAATTTTACTCAAAAAGTCAAACTTTGACTTTGTGTATCAAATGAATTTTGTGCAGAGAAACCCTAATTCTTGATTTTCAATGAATGAATATCCCTAGGTGATTTTAAACTTATGAATGGAATTCAATGGTATATTTGAGTGTCTTGAATCATATCCAAGGATGGAGATCACGTCTTGGCCAAAAGTCAAAGGTATGGTTGACTTTTCATCAAAACCCTAGTTTGTGGTTCAGATGGATTTAAATTCTTGCATTGCTTGTGAATAAAGTTCTTTGAATCAATCCAATCATATGAATGGACTAATATGATGTATTTGAGGTCCTTGAAATATATCTTGAGGTCTTGGATCATGCCTTGCTCCACAAGTCATCATAGGGATTGAACTAGGTCAAAAACCCTAATTTTGGTACACTGAAGGTCTTGAGGTTTGATGAGCTTGTCATGATGCAATTTTGCACTTGATTATTGATGAGTGGAAGTTTTTGATCTTCATGGATGATATAGAGACTTTTGGTGTTGAATATGATGTTTATTCCTTGGTAATTCATCTGCTTGAGCTTTAGGGGGATCACATAACCTGTGAAGCAAGTAAGCACACATATCTTGTACTTGTGATGGGTTAGTGATGCATGAAAGTATGTTCATATGATATGCAAATGATGTGGAATCTTAGGGTCAAAATTTAGGGTATGACACCCTGTCGGGATAAATTACTTTCAGTGGCAACTATGTTTTTTCCGCCTGTTGTTTTTCGCGTTGCAACACCATACTACATTGCTAGCAGAATTATACTCTAAAGGAATCAGGTAGAGGGATAGATTTATGCTATGGTTTATTCATTCAAAGTGTTATTGATAGGGTTCAGATTGTTGTTCAATATATTCCATACATCTCCATTACGAGTAATCAAGAATTTAGCCAAAAGACCATGACTTTGATGGGTTACCTTTGGGATCGTCAATGGCAAAGGTATGTGGTCAAGACAAAGGCCTCGGGAGCAAGAGTTCAGAATCCAGATGAGGATGAAGAGGAAGACGAAGAGGAGGATGAGGAATCTCATTAGATGGAGGCTGACCATCTTGTTGATGATCATGATGATGGTGATTGGTTGGGTAATTCACTTGTGCAGGATCCCTATGCCAATCAAGGCTGGGAAGAGTGGCAACACACAAGCTGGACTAACCAAGGCTCATCCTACATGCCTTCGACCACTGGCTGGACTAACCAAGGTTCATCCTACATGCCTCCGTCTCCACCTCAATATCAACCAAACAATTCTGAAGTCCTTGAGAAGTTGAGGAATATGCAGCTTCAACAACAAAATTTTGCTACTCTTCAAGAGGAAAGGTTCATAGCTTTGCAGGGTCAGATCCAAGTCCAAAGTGATAACTTTGATTTGTTTGCTTCCACAGTCCTACAAAGGTTTGATACTATGGCTGAGACTGGTGCAAATCAGCATTGATCTCTCTCCGTTTGCTTCAATATGCTAAACAAGATTGTTCTTGACTTCACGGAACGCCAAGAGGAGCAAAGACCACCACATCCAGATTACTCTTTCAGAAGGATGGGTCACCCACATATGGGGAGGAAATCATAGAGTGTTGAGCTGTGTTGGTGTTGTGTATTTCATGTTTAATTTTGCATGTTATTGTGTGCTTTGTTATTTGCTTGGTTATTTTTGTTGACTTGGAACTTGTATTGAAGTAATTTGGTTGTGTAATGCACTAAGTTTCTTTCTCTAGGTTTCATGTCCTATTTATGTTTATATCTCTTGCATTAACAACATTTTATGTGAATGGTTATTGATGTTTTATCCATTATAAAGAGTATGATTATGTACATTTGAATATGTTTTGATTACAATTGACCTCTTGCTTCACTCTTTTTGATGTTGTCAAAGGGTGAGAATGCAAAAGCAAGTGCTTCACAAAGATAGATCGGAATTTTTTTTCAGAGAAATGCATAAAATCAGTGGGAGGATGCTTCACAAAGTACTCGATATGTCGAAGATTTTGCAAAGGTTTTGCCATCATCAAAAAGAGGGAGTATGTGAGGGCAAGGTTCCTTAGTCCTTGTTTTAATGATGTCAAAACTAATATTATCTCGTACTTGAACTTTGGATGGTATCATCGTGTATTAGATTGCATTCATCCTTTAATATGCATAAAATAATCCACGTATGTGTGTCTATGCATATAGGAGCATCCCATATACGGAATTTGTGCATTTGATCATGTTGGATACCTTAGGTCAACTCAAATAGGGTTTTAGGTCGACCAAAATACTCACAAAAAGGTGTTTATAGCATTCTGGTGTCCTTGCATCAAATCACAGACATGTGGAGGTCGACGCATGTTGTTGATGAAACAAATTATTGCTCTCGGGTGTCCATACGTCGACCCACATCTGTGTGGCGGTCGACGCATACTGTAAGAAAAATAATCCTTTGTTTTGAGGTGCCCTTACGTAGACACAAGGCCTGGTTCAGGTCGACGCATCGCTTGATGTTTTATGCAGATTTGCATACGGGTGTGCTCAGGTCGACCCACGGAGTGCTTTGGTCGACCTCTCGCTCACTTAAACTGATTTTTCTGATTCTTTGTGTTTCAAAAAGCTGTTATTTCAGTTATTTGGTCTTGGACTCATATATATTCATATGCTTCATCATTGTACATACATAAAACAAGAAAAGTGAAAATATACACTGATTTTGCTCATCATCTTCATTCTTACACTTGTATTCTTCAATAATTACACATAATCATTTTTGTCGATCTATTGCATTGTCGAGGTGATAACGTCCAAACGTAGGATTTATGTATCTAGTTTGGGTTGAGAATTCAGTGGGTTTTTCTTGAATAAAACCTTTGGGGTTTTGTCCTTCAAGATCTTGAGGATTTGGGGGTTTTTACAGAGATCTTTGCTTCACAGATTCAGCCGAGTGAAAGGTTTGAAGAACGGTGGGCTCGTTCAAACAAGTAGCAGTAATCGGAGGATTGTGTAAAAAGATTTGGACTCGAACGTCTTGCGATCGAAATCAGCCGAGCGAAAGGTTTGAGTAACGGTGGGCTCGTTCAAACAAGTAGCGGTAACTTGAGGTTTGTTCGAAGCGTTTGATGCACTTGATTCGACTTGAATCAAGGGGAGAGAAGGAAATAGTATCAACTTCAATAATTAGGCTTAAGTGTGTGGTGACTATAACTTCTCTTGTATAAAATTTGCAACTTGATAATACATATCTCAATTCTAGTTTTATAATTGGGGACAGACATACCTGAAGCGAGGAAGAAAGGGGAACTGCCTAAACAAATCTGGTGTTGTTATCTCTTTCTCTATCTCATTAATTTGTGTTGTTAACGTTTGTGTGATATCAATTGTTAGATAAATTTTCATTGTTGTGTACTGCTGAAATTCTGTTTTGAAAACTTATTACAATCACTTGGATTGTAATTGTGAAAAAATTTGCACTATCATTTCATAGGAAATTCAACTTGGAGTGTTGTGCACACCAAGTGTTCGACGTATTGATCGCACACAAACTGTCTGTGATATTGCCAAGTTAATTGTACATTTTACAATTCATTAGAAACCGGATAAAACAAAGTGATCATTACTTGTATTGATTAATTGGCAATGTATTGATTCGTTTTCTCATCAAATTTAATTCCATTCGGTTTCGCATATCCGATCTTACCAATAACGGTTCGTTTAGGCGATTTAAATCCTCGACCGCTTCCGCACATTTTTGAAAATATTTTTTAAGCACCGACTCTATTTAAAAATTAGTGATCTATTCAATCCCCCTTCTAAATCATTGTTATTGTCTAACAAATGGCGATAGGAATGCCATAAAGAAATCTGGGGGGAAATTTCAAACCCTAGGAAGTGGATAAGAAATGGGGGGTCACGAAAAATTCAAGAAATTAAGTAATCAAGTAATATTAATCTTTTACATTCTCATCTCTTATAAAAACATGACATGTGACATTCATTTTCAAACTTTCACTAATTAAATCACAATTAAATATTACATTCACCCAATCTCTCTCTTGATTCGAATTTCAAATCTCATTCTTTTTCCCACACTTTGTCACCTTCGTTTTAATTTTTTTTCTCTATTTATTTATTATCACTACAAATACTAATAATCTATTTTTTAATTTTAATAAAATTAACAATTTATTTTATCTCACGGATTACTATCAATACAATATATGTTTTATTTTAATCAACCATTGTCTTAATTTGAGAGACAAAATCCTTATTTTTAAATATTATTTTTTTTCTTTGACCATCTCAGAGTTTTTTTTTCTTCTTTTTGTATGATTATTTAAAACAATTAAATTTATATGATTATTGCTCATTTTACAATTAAGTAAATCATTTCAAATTTTGCATGTGCATCTAAAGACATTTTATATCGTATTAAATAATTATTTGAACTCACGGATTATTATCATCACAATTTCTATTTTATTTTTATTAACAATTTGCCTTGATTTGAAAGACAAAATCCTTATTTCAAAATATCAAAATTTCATATGTTTTTTTCTTTCTTCTTCTCACGAGTTATTTTTTCTTCTTCTTTTTGTATGATTATTTAATAGAATTGAGTATATATAATTACTTTTTTATTTTACAATTAAGTAATTAATTTCAAATTTACATTAGTAAATAAATACATTTTATATTGTATCAAATGAACTTTCTATTTCACATGTCAGTATAACACAATACATATTTTATTTTAATCAACAATTATCTTAATTTAAAAGATAAAATCTTTATTTTTAAATATTAAATATTCGTTTTTCTTTCATCTCACGTGTTCTTTTTTCTTTTTGTATTTTATTATAGTTGATTTTATATAATCATTATTTATTTTAAAATTATCGTATTATATAAATTTATCCGTGCAACCGCGCACGAGTATCTGACTAGTTGAAGATATAAGAAAAATCAATGTATGTTATATTTTAAATATCTTTTAGGGGTCATTATTTTTTTCAAATTTGATTTAATGTCTATACAATCTTGTTATTGAAATCGAATAATGTGACTAATTTGTCTAATTTTATTCCAACCAGTCATCAAATTCAACTAATAACTCTCTAATTTGACCATCGATCATTTGATCTTACGAAATTTTCTTTGCATTTATTTATGCTAGTTGAAAATATTGTGGCTTGGGGTAATGTGGTAGTAAAAACGGTCCAATATAAAAAGTATTTGAAAGATTATTACATTTTCCCTAATGTGGTCCTCCCTTTCAAGTTGACCGTGTGCCTATACATCATTGCTTGCGATATGAGTGGAAAAAACATTACTAAAAAGTTGCATCTAATGTCTATAAGATAAGTTGAATTTAATATTACTATAAATATATAATGCGTTAAATACATAACATAAGTAATTTATATATCTTCCGTAAAAAAAAAATAATTTATATATCTAATATATTAAAAATGTGAATTAAGATGTAACATCTACGAATGGAAAGGGTATGGGTAAAATACTATAGTACTCATTTTCATACACGCGATTTAAAAAACAAATCGTACAGGAGCTCATACCCGCTTGGGTTTTAAAGTTAGCATACATACGCATGCCCTACGGGTATGTAAATACTTATACTCGTACCCGTTACCCGAATCCCTATTAAAAATAAATAAATAAATTATAAAATATCATATCCATTTAAATTTTTAAACTCAAAAAAATTTATTGTTGAAATAAACGAACACTTATATTAAATATGTAATGATTTAACATTGATAAACTTTTTTAAATTGATAGATATACAATTTTATATAATAATATAAATTAAAATATATAAATATAAATTAAAATACATAAATATATTAATAAATATATAATATGCGAATATGAGGTGGGGTGTGTACTAAGATACTTATACTCGCACTTATACCCGCTAATTTTTGTAGGTAATTATTCAAGTTCGTCCCCGTACCTATTTTTGCAAATTTTTATCTTATCTAATATGAATAATTTTGTGAGTACTCATTAGGGATGAATCAAATTGTCATCCCTAAACTAACATCTTTTCTTTATTCAGATATTTAATTAATTTTAACTTGTGATTTCTTCAAACTTTTAAATAAATGATATCAAAATACTTATTTAAATTTATGAAGACGTTAGAGATCGTTGAAATTAATTGAGAAATTAAAATTTTAATTTATATAAAATTAAAAAAAAAAAGCTTTGTATAGTACTTCAATTTTGTCTAAGTATTAAAATAAAATATTCAAAAGAATATGTGACATATAGTTTTTACTTTTCGATTGTTTGCAGTTTTTCAACTTTTAAGATAAAATCTCAACAAAAAAAATTTGAAGGGTTTGTTCATTTGATCTTTTAATTGAGTCAAATTTCTATAAAAATAATAAGTGAAATTAGTTTTAATTTTATTGCATTAACATTATTATTATTATTATTTAAAAAAAAAAAAGAAAAACTTTATTAAATCTAGAAAATCAATACAACCGAGGCGATCAATCCGATCCAAACATCCAAGAGCAAGCTACATCCACACTTAAGGCATCATGAGCCTACTTATATGACTACTAAGATTAGGCTTTAACCATAACCTATAAATAATGTTATCAATTATATCGCTAACAACTTTACCAAAACAATAACCTATTTTAAGTGTTATCAATTATTCTAAAATCCAAACTTCGTAGACCGTCTCAGCAAAGGCGCACTTGAAGTTAAAATCCTTCAAACCTTTGCCATTACTATGCTTAGTGATCCAGATCAAATCTTCATTCTAACCTTTAGGGGTATGAACAATTTGTAGCCAACTAAGCACATAAAGTCAAATCTCTTTCAACATAGAGCAGGTAAACATCAGATGTTGTAAAGCCTCTGGTTGCTTACAAAAGAAGCAGAGATTATTATCAACAAAACCAAAATTTGCGGAGCCTTTCTTTGGTGGCAAGTCTATCATGAAAAGCGATCCAAAGTGTGAAGAGAGCTCTAGGTCTAGCATTGTTCCCATACACAACCTTCCTCCAAGTTACCACGTGGTGCTACTCTTTAATATCCTTATACATCAGCCCAGTTTTACAAGGGATATGATGTTCATCTCTCTTTGCTTTTTAGGAGTACAGACTCTTTGTCAAGCTATAGGAGACTTTCTAGACATTTTATTAGACCCAGACCACAAAAAGTCCTACAAAGTGCTTATACAGTTTTTATCACCTTCTTGGGAATAGGAATATAGTGTATCCAATAACTGGCAATAGCAAAAAGAACACTCTTGATCAACTAAGTCCTACCAGCATAACTCAGAAGTTTAGAACTCCAATGCTTAATTCTAACCACAATCTTATCAACAAACACCACACATTGATTAACAAACAACTTTTTGCTAGTTAGAGGAATGCCTAGGTATCTAAAAGGCAGAGGCCCAACACATAAATTAGTTAGATTTTTTTTACCTGCTGATTGCTAACCTTTACATTGCCAAAATACATTTTACACTTGTTAGGGTTGACATTTAGACCAGTTGATTGAGAGAATGATGAGGCCTAAACCTATAATTTATTTTACCTCATTTACGCATGTTTTCCTATTGCTTTTAATTCATTTTTTTACTATTATGCTAGTTATTTACTTTGTTTTAGGAAATTCACTAATCAGGAGCTGTTTGCGAAGAAACGAGGCAAAATAGACGAAAAGCGAGGAAATAGAGCAGACAAGCACCTTTAGCAACCCCCATAGCGGTCATCCTAGGGGTGCCATGGATGGTCCACGCACCAAGTAGTGGGATGACCTAGTCATGCCCACTCTGTGAGCATGGCGGTCGCCATGAGAGTGTGGCGATCGCCACCCTTTGGAATGCCGAAACGGTTACAAACCAGCAAAGCTTGGTCTCCAAGGAATCACAAATGGTTCCTACGTTTTCTCCACGAAGTTGAAGCAGTTCCTAGGTATTTTCTATGGTTTTGGACTCCTATAAATACCCCCTGATGCCTCCACTTTTGATCATCCAAACTCTGTGCAAACTTAAGCTCTTATACTGTCAAATTTGTAAGTTTTATTCTCTTCACATCGGAGAGGTATTGCAGTATCGATTGAGTCTGTATCAAGTTTGGAGCACCCTTTATGTCTGCAATAATTTATTTTAGTCGTTTACTTTCCGTCAAGATTTACTTTCCGAACCGCAGTTTGTATTGGATTTAAGACTCCGTTCGGAGCAGGTTTATTTATTTATTCAACATTTACCTTTATTTTGTCTTGCCCTTTATTTTCCTTGCCTTATTTGGTCGCACTTATTCCTTCCGTCTTAATTACTTTTCTGTACCCGCGATTATGTTTAATTCCGCAATTAAAACCGTTTATGTTTTGTTTCCCCTAAACATGTCTGGCTAATTTACTTTATGTTGAGATGTGAGGAGTGTCAATAGACGAAGCTCTACACGTTGTCTCCCTAGGATTACTTTTGTGGGCTGTTTTGGTTTAAACGCAACTTTTCTGAACTTCTTTTAATATGAAAAATTGGTTTGTTTTTGGTTAGCAAACATCGCGAAAGCACTTTGTTAACCAATTAGGAAACCTTAACTTTTCTAGAAGGAGGTTTTAAAACTATTTGCGGATGAGTTTATAGGTTTAGGATTCGGTACTTAAGCGAAAGCTGAGGGACCCTTTTTAAGTTAATCTTTCCAATCAAAATTACTTTTTTGTTAAGTAAAGTCTAATTTCTTAAAAGTGAGTTTACTACTTCAGCGCAATACGCGCCCACCATATGTGACAAATGAGGGGTATAAATTAGAGAGTAAGTTCGGTTCTGAATACGCGAAAGCGACAGTTCTTGTTAAATTAATTCTTTTCTAAATATCAAATATTGCCCCGAAAGCTATCTTAGTGGAGATGATCAGAGTGTCGTCGATTGACGTGAATTACATTTCAGCATTGTTATTTATCTATCTTTATTAAATCCTTTTATTCAGTTTCCTTCCTTTTAAACTATTTCATTCGCCTTAGCTAAACACCGTAACAACTAGGAATAATAATCTTTGACTTTTGGTCTCAATGAGATCGATATCTTTTAAAACTACACGATAGGTTGTGCACTTGCAGTTAGTTTGTTTACACCTGATCAAAGAACTCTTTAAAGGATTGGATCACCAACTCAATGGATATAGGATCACCCCTAGAAAATATAAGCAGGTCATTAGTAAATCAAATTAATCACATTCAATTTCTCACATTTATAGTGGAATTGAAGTTGACATTCTGCTTCACTCTTTGCATAACTCTATGCAAATACTCCATCACATCAACAACCAACAAAGGGGAGAGATGATCCCCCTGTCTTAGGCCTCTCTTTGCTTTGAGGATACACGTATGTTCTCCATTTATTATATACATGTAAGAAACTGTTGTAACTGATAGCATCACCCATATGATAAATTGAGGAAGGAAACTCAATTCTCTCAAAATAGCTTCAAGAGCACACCATTCCACAGTGTCATAGGTGTCATACCCCAAAATTTACCCTTAGATTCTTTGATCTTTTACATATTATTTTAGGTCATCATATTGCATAGCAAACTATCATCAGTTTTGTTTTGCTTTGTTTTACCTGTGTGAATTAAGGTTTGTTTCTAGAGGCTTTAAGCAAGCAGTTTCTCGTACTCCTAAGAGACCTTCCTTCCTTAACAATCTAGTGCACTATGGCATCATCACAAGTGCTTCGAGGCCCAAGTCTTTTGAGATTGAATCAAGGATCAAACAAGACTATTAGGTCAAGGATGTGTACTATTTGGTTGGAAATTCAATGGAGCTTTGGCCTAATTTTGGTAAAATAGGTAGTTTGCTTCAGTATCAAGTATCAGGTTGTGGTGAAAACATTTGTGTCAGAGCCATTTCACTTAGAATAAGGGTTGTGATGCAGTAGCAGTTTCAGTTCAAGTCACCTGTGTTGTGGATTGTGTGGAGGGCAAGAAAGTGCTAGCTTCAAGAAGTTTATGTCTGCCAGTTGTCAAATGATCAAGATTAGGGTTTTGCACCAGATCAAAGTCTATTTGATGAGGTTAAGCGACAGAGCCATCAAAGTTAAGACTTCTGGTCAACATTTCAAGTCATGGTCATTTGGGTCATGTTCACATCAAGATTGTTTCAAGATAGAGTCTGAATATGGATTTATTCCTCATGGAGTTTGATTCGAGGTCTCAACACAGTTCTGGTACAAAGAAGAGTTCAGGATGTTTAAATTGATCCAAAAGATGATTTGTTAGTGCAAGTCAAGATTGTCGCTCATTTGAGTCGATTTCAAGTGATTCATTTTTCATGTCCAAGGAAATAGTATCAAGTTACAAGTCTTCTTTTGTTCAATTTCACTTTCTATCCGATTCAGTCAAATTCAATTCCATTTTCAATTCTACTCCACCCGAGTTTCAAGTTCAATTTTCAAATCCATTCAAGTTTCAATTCAAGATTCATGTCATGGCCCAATCAAAGTTGTGTCTTGCAATTTAATTCTTTCCACAAAAAAGTCCAATTCATCTTTTTTTCCATAAAAGTCCATTCCACATCACAAATTAAGCTCATTTTCTATTTATCCATTTCATCGTTTTATTTTTTTTTTAATTACAAAAAACCATTCAACAAAAACCATTTGTCAATTTTCTTTGTTTTAAGCTCATTTGCTTCCTTTTTTTTTTCTATAAGCCCGTTTCCATGCTTTTTGGCTCACATGATTTCAACAAATTACACAAAGAAAAAACAAACAAAATTCTGCACTCTTCACACGACATATTATGCTCAGAACCCAACTCCTTTTCAAGATAAAGACTTCACCACTTTAAACCTGCAAGTCGTACCACTGTTACTCCTTAATAGCAACAATTCAACATGCCAATTCCTGCTATCACATTGCTACGTCCTTCACAACCATTTTAAAGTTTGACCATCTGCCACATGCAACCAATTTTGTCCTACTTTTTACACAACCTTTAAACACAACCGTACTACCACTGCTGCATACATACAACCAAATTCATGCTACGAACTGCAAAAATTCAGAAACAACACAAAGACCTTTCGGCACAACCTGCACTTGGAAAGAAACTTATCATTAACAACAAGACAAAGGATGTACTACTAATATTAACAAACAAGTCTTGTTGTTGTTTTAAAAAGAGGAGAACAAGGAATTCAAAGAAGGAAGAAAAAAAACAAAGAGGAGGAGACAGAACTCGGACCTGGGTGGGGGAGTTTCTTTTCAACTCCATTCCTTCGCATCATCTTCAAACTGAAACTCTCTGCTTCAATCAATCACATGACCCTTCCTTTTCTATCCATTCAACCCTTATAATTTTCACCCTCCTCAAAGCATCACCTTCCTCGTCCTCCAAACACCTCTGTTCAAACCCTTCAAACACACTGACCTTTAAACTTCTTCTCAGCTTCCATCAACCATAATTATCATTGTTCATTGCCAAAACCTACACAACCACCTCCTTGTTTTACTCTCAACCAACCTACAACCACCCCTACCTGCCACCACACCTCCATATTCTTCATTTCACACAACCAATATTTTCCTTCCAACATGTACCTTCAAAGAAACCATCTGAAAACACAGAATACAACACCTCATTCATTGACATAACCTTCAACAAAACGAAAACCATTCAACTGCCAGATTCATTTCATAATCATAACCCTAACAGCAACAATGACACATTGATAACCAGAAGAGAAACCAGAAGAGAAGATTGGAGTAGGTGTAGAAGTAAGAGCTAGAGGAAGGAAATAACGAACCTGAAGTTGGAAGCTGTTGCGGTACCTTTGATAACGCGAAATTATATCGTTAAATTGACTTAACTTGCATGAATTATTTTATCGATTTTCGTTTATTCACGTTTTATTTGCAAGTGTTCAAGTTCATTTTCAGGTATTTTATCTCAATCAGCCTGCATGAGGAAAGAAGAAAAAATAGGAAAGAAAAGGAAAGAAAAGAGGATAGATGATAGAAAAATAGAAATTCTGCACTCAAAGAGCATGGCGACCGTCACAAGGCTGTGGCGACCATAACACCTTCGAAGTGTGACCCTCGTCACAGGGTTGTGGCGACCGTAACGCCTTCAAAGTGTGACCCTCGTCACAAGGCGTATGGCGACCGACATGGCTTGGTTTTCTCAGAATATTTCAATGACGTTCCTTATTTCTCTCCACGCCTGGTCAAGTAACCGCCCACTAATAGCACTACTTGGAAGTTTTCCCCCACTTTCTCCACTACTCACACATGACCCATGGAAGTTGGTGAACGAATTTCCTCCTATAAATAGACCTTGTTTTCTTAGTTTTGGGGCATCCAAGTTTTTGTGCGCGGAAGCGCTACCGAAGTTGTTTCATAGCTCTAGGCAGAAATTACAATTGTAAAAGGGGTAGTTTCTCACATCGAGGAACTACTCCACCATTAGTATTTAGGCTTATGTTCTATGTAACTTGCTTGGATCAACAATCTTTCCGTCATTATTGAAGTTAAAGTTAATTCAAGTTTGTTTATTTCCCACATTTTACTTCAAGTCTTTACAGGTTCTTTATCGCATTGCTTATTATTATTGTTTATCGCTTTCCTAAATTAATTATCATGATGTTTTCAAATGTAATTATAATGTTTAATTTGTTTATGTTTAATTCCATGTCCTGCTAAATAGTCTTGAGTCCGGCGTATGAGGACCGTCGTTACCGACGGGACTCGGTAGAAAATAATAGGTGCGAATTTATGATTAAAAATTATGTTTTGGTTTTAATTTCCAAGTCTAATTTAAATAGCTTTGTCACGAGAGTGAGAGGTTATTTAACACGATTTTGTCACGAGAGTGAGATATTAATTAAGGTTAGAGTCGGCACTGCGGGAGCGTGGGGGTCGAACCGGATAGTGAAAATTAGGCAACATATCTAAATACAGCGAGAGTGCTTTAGATACGTTTAGGATATTATTGGCTTTCAAAATATATTTCCTAGTTACCGGGCGAGCGAGAGAAAAATCTTGGGATTAGGGAACATGACTTTAGTTAATACCCCGAGAGCGTGAGGCGGAGTTTTTAAGTCGGAATATTCTACGGAACTAAGTTATAGTTGTAATCAGTACCCGAATTCTACAAAGTCCTTTAGGAACGCGGAATCCATATTCCGGCCTCTCTTTATTAATATATTTTCTTAGTTTTATTTTAGTTCTAGTCTTAGTTTTACTTTAATCAAATCTCATTAGCCTTAGCTTTACAAAGCGACGATAGATTACAGTAGGTTGACATTGGTCTCTGTGGGTTCAACAATCTTTTATATTACTTTGATATTTTCGTGCACTTGCGCACGCATATGGTTTTTGGCGCCGTTGCTGGGGACCAGCAGTCAATATTGTTATTCTGTTGTTGCACCGTATAGACTAAGGCACTCGTTACTATGTATCACCCA
The DNA here is from genome assembly GCA_022829125.1 of Lathyrus tuberosus. Classification (NCBI taxonomy): domain Eukaryota; kingdom Viridiplantae; phylum Streptophyta; class Magnoliopsida; order Fabales; family Fabaceae; genus Lathyrus; species Lathyrus tuberosus. The sequence continues at coordinate 6,515,050 of JALAZF010000154.1, read as the reverse complement.
AATTTTTTCTACAATCACCACTCCCAGTATTTCGAGGAATCGCAAGAACCCCATAATTCCAACCTTGAAACATTAATGGAGAACTTCAATGCATCACTAACTCATTCTCACCCAAATTGCCTCTGCAACTACCAATCCCAATATTTTGAGGAGTCGCAAGAATCTCATAATTGCAACCTAGAAATATTAATGCAGGATTTCAATGCGACACTGACTCACTCCCAATATCTCGAGGAACCGCACCCAAATTTCCTCTACGATCACCATTCCCAATATTTCGAGGAGCCACAAGAATCTGTTAATTCCAACCTCGAAGCATTAATGGAGGATTTCATTTAAGCAACAACTAGTTCTAGGTTAGAATCTATGATGGAGCACTTTGTGGAGACACAAACTCTCCATAATGAAGAGCTTAGAAGACAACATCTCGATACTTATGAAAACCTTAGGCAGATAAAGACTATGGTCGAGTCCCTCGCGACTCACACTGAGGCATTGGAGACTCAAATCTCCCTGCTTGCACATACACCTATAGGACCCTACCCTGAGGAGCATGTGGATGTTGTAACAACCATTAATGAAAACAAATCGAGAATCCCGAGGAGAGTGATAATGAGGTTGAGGAGAGGAATAATGAGGTTGAGGAGAGTTCTGGTGAGAAGAGAGTAGAGATTGAGAAAAATCCATCGACACCATCCGAAAGGGAGGTTGTCGAAGTGGTAGCGAAGAAAGCACCTAATGTCGTTCCTTCTCTATATACCCCACCAATTCCTTTCTTACAAAGGTTTGTGGAAGCTAAGGTAGAATCCCAATCCAAAACTGATGCGGAGGTATTGGAAAATATCCACACCGATGCATCTTTGTTTGAGGTCACGCATAAAAAGAGAAAATTCGAGGACCATAAAACTAGGGATATCATTACTGCTAAGAGGGTAAGGTTAAACTTTGAGGTGATGGATGAAATAACTAAGCCCAAACATGAAAAGCTAATACTGAGGATAGATCCAGAACCACCACCACAAGTTCAAAAGAACGAACCACCCCACAGAAGGAAGAAAAGAAAAGGTGAGGGATATGTGAGATTGCTTGATAAGTGGCCCTAGAAATCGAAAATTATTAGTCGTCGAGCTATCGACGTTAAACAAAGCCCTGCATGGGAGGCAACCCACGCACTTTTAATTTAATGTTTTACTTTTATTGTTTGTGTTTGCAGAAAATAAAGAATTGTATCGCTTGCCACGTCTCAGCTACATTTAGGCGAACGATCTCTAGATGACAATCCCTTAAAATGACCTGGTGCCCACGGGCATTCCTAAGAATGTCGCTGCTGGTGGTGACACCAATGTTGAGTATGATAGGAGAGGGCATATCTCTCCCGTTCGTAACTCACCTTCTCCTTGTCTTTTCGCATGGTCAGGTTCCACCTGCACACACCGCACCGTATTTTACTAACATTTTTGCAGGTACTTCCTTCGGAAACAGGTAGTATGATGAGCGGCTTCAGTAAAGTGAAGTTTAAGCAAATTCAGATAACTCGTAGTACAAGACGCCAGAGTAGAAGTGGCCAGCGAAGACAGGGACAACAAGGGTAGAATCAGAGTGAATTTGGTCGTGGTAGCACGCAATGGCATTCATACAGGTTCTATCCTTCCTCTACCACCTTTTATCAAAACATTGAGGACAATGTTTAGTTTAAGTGTGGGGGAGGAACATTTCCTGCTTTCATTTTACCGTTTTCTAGTTAAATTTACTGTTTTCTAGCATGATTTTAAAATTTTTTCTGTTTTAAATGTTTCGTCCGTCTGTGCATGTGGTGTCGAGTCTTTATGCTGATTTTATGTTGTTTATCGATTTTACCATTCCCTTGAGCCATTCCAAATATTTTGAAAATTTTTTAGTTAAGAATAGTGTTTCTTTTGAAAATCTTAGGTTACAGACGAAATTGAGGTTAGATTGTGAGACTTGGGAAAATTCCGCAAGATCGGTATCGTTTTAACACCGTGAGCCTCTAAATTATGGAAATCAATTTGAGTACTTGTTATGCCATAGCCTTAAGTTCTCACCCCTTTAGTAGTCCCTAATTAGTTTATTTAGCAGTCAGCGTCATCCTAAGCACACACTAAGTAGGAAGCCGATGCAAATAAGTGTATGATCTCAGGCTTAAAAAGGTAAATTATGAAAAAAAATGAATGAATGAAAAGAAATGTTCCTTCTAAGTTAGGTGATCCTCACCCGATAATTTAGCCCAACGGTGCATACTTCTTTATTCTATTGATATTTAAGCCAATGTGCAAAAAGAGAAAAATGATGATAATGAGATCATAGTCACTAACAGGATATCCTACCATGAGTGTGAAAGGATAACGGGCTTAATGTGATTGTGCCAGAATGAAAAGGGATAAAAGAAGGATGAGTGAGTTAGGCTTAGGTATAATGACATGATTCGGATTGGTTTGTATAGGAGGGAGATTGATGCCCGCCAAAGCGGAATTGTGTTGTTACGATGTCCTTAGAGTGTGAGCAAGTACCTATCGACACAAACTTAACTGAAGTAGAGTTGGTAGCCTAGGATGAGTATCCGTATTCACTATTTTTCTCGCGAGTCATGGTTTGCTTGAGGACAAGCAAAGATTTAAGTGTGGGGGAGTTTGATAATGCGAAATTATATCGTTAAATTGACTTAACTTGCATGAATTATTTTATCGATTTTCATTTATTCACGTTTTATTTGCAAGTGTTCAAGTTCATTTTCAGGTATTTTATCTCAATCAACCTGCATGAGGAAAGAAGAAAGAATAGGGAAGAAAAGGGAATAAAAGAGGACAGATGACAGAAAAATAGAAATTCTGCACTCAAAGAGCATGGCGACCGTCACAAGCCTGTGGTGACCGTAACGCCTTCGAAGTGTGACCCTCGTCACAGGGCTGTGGTGATCGTAACGCCTTCAAAGTGTGACCCTTGTCACAAGGCGTATGGCGACCGACATGGCTTGGTTTTCTCAGTATATTTCAATGACGTTCCTTATTTCTCTCCACACCTGGTCAAGTAACCGCCCACTAATAACACTACTTGGAAGTTTTCCCCCACTTTCTCCACTACTCACACATGACCCATGGAAGTTGGTGAACGAATTTCCTCCTATAAATAGACCTTGTTTTCTTAGTTTTGGGGCATCTAAGTTTTTGTGCGCGGAAGCGCTACCGAAGTTGTTTCATAGTTCTAGGCAGAAATTACAATTGTAAAAGGGGTAGTTTCTCACATCGAGGAACTACTCCACCATTAGTATTTAGGCCTATGTTCTATGTAACTTGCTTGGATCAACAATCTTGCCGTCATTATTGAAGTTAAACTTAATTCAAGTTTGTTTATTTCCCGCATTTTACTTCAAGTCTTTACAGGTTCTTTATCGCATTGCTTATTATTATTGTTTATCGCTTTCCTAAATTAATTATCATGATGTTTTCAAATGAAATTATAATGTTTAATTTGTTTATGTTTAATTCCATGTCCTGCTAAATAGTCTTGAGTCCGGCATATGAGGACCGTCGTTACCGACGAGACTCGGTAGAAAATAATAGGTGCGAATTTATGATTAAAAATTCTGTTTTGGTTTTAATTTCCAAGTCTAATTTAAATAGCTTTGTCACGAGAGTGAGAAATTAATTAAGGTTAGAGTCAACACTGCAAGAGCGTGGGGGTCGAACCGGTAGTGAAAATTAGGCAACATATCTAAATACAGCGAGAGCGTTTTAGATACGTTTAGGGTATTATTGGCTTTCAAAATATATTTCCTAGTTACCGGGCGAGCGAGAGCAAAATCTTGGGATTAGGGAACATGACTTTAGTTAATACCTCGAGAGTGTGAGGCGGAGTTTTTAAGTCGGTATATTCTATGGAACTAAGTTATAGTTGTAATCAGTACCCGAATTCTACAAAGTCCTTTAGAAACGCGAAATCCATATTCCGGCCTTTCTTTATTATTATATTTTCTTAGTTTTATTTTAGTTCTAGTCTTAGTTTTCCTTTAATCAAATATCATTAGCCTTAGCTTTACAAAGCGACGATAGATTACAGTAGGTTGACATTGGTCTCTGTGGGTTCGACAATCTTTTATATTACTTCGATATTTTTGTGCACTTGCGGACGCATCAACCTTCACCCGAAACTTCATTTTTCGGTGAACTTTTTTAATTTCAATTTTGATATTTGAATGCATCTTGTTACTACATGCTCCTATCACTTCGTCTTTTACTATTCTAGAACGATTTGCTCGTTTTCTCGCCGATTTGACGAGCTAGTTTTCATTCGATTCGTGTGGATTTGAAGCTACAACTAATGTTTCCCCAATATTGTTTTCGTTCTTTACCGTATTCAATAGTTGTGTTGGAATTCGGAGGTATCATGAAATTAGGAAGGAGCTTCATAAAAGAATGAACAAGATACTGATGAGGCAGGTGGAGAGAATAAGGTTTGAGGATGATTTGCGTTGTATTTACTTTGAATATTGTTGAGCGTTGTTTCAGAGTTTGTGAGGATTGAATCGTGTGAACAATTAGAGAGCAGGCGTTTTAGTCCGTTTAGGGTTTTCTTTTGTTGTTTTCTCTTCTTTCCATTTAAGCCAGCCAAACTGGGTTTGGGTCCTTTGACCCGACCCGCCTGCAAGCCCTGCGCCCAATGGGCCTTCCACACACCTTGATTTAAGCATACACCCTTGCTGTTATTTAGTTTTCTTCCATTAGATTTTAAATTGGTAATTAGTTTTTTTCATTAGATTTATTTAGTAATTAGTTATTAGTTAAGAAATAATTTAATTAGTAATTAGTTATTAGTCAGGAAATAATTTAATTAGTAAATTAGTTAGATTTTAATTTAGCTTGTTAGTTTTCAATCAGGTTTAGTTTAATTAGTTAATTAACTCTAATTTGGACTTGATTAGAATTTGGCTAAATTCGACATCCCTCGATTTTATTTTATTCTTGATGTTTGTTAAGACCTTTTGATTTTGTTTATGGGTTGTTGCCGAGTGTTTGGTATTTCTCTTGTTAGCCCTTGATTGCTATCACTCATGTTTAAAGCTTCACACCTTACTCCGTTGTTGAGTTGCCTGTTTCCCCAATTCCAAAGGAAAGTTACGCTGTTGACTTATAAGTCATCTTCTCAGTTGGTTTAGACATTCCCTTGGTCATCTTCCATGACTTCTTTAGGATCATCACCCTTGGCCTCATTAGAGCCTTTTCTTCTCTCCTTGACCTAGTTTTAGGTTAGGGTTTTTGAGCCCTATCCATCATTATAGTTACTCATTTTCTTACATGGCCTAATTAGATCCATTTTTCTTTACAACTTAGAGTTAGGCTTGGAGTTGTTGAACTCCATGTGGGTACCATCATGATGTGTATTCACTTCCCCCTTTGACTTTGTTTAAAGTCAACTTTAGATTAGTTTTTTTACTTAGACTTAGAGAGTTCTTTAACTCTATGTGAGTATCATGATCATGAATACTCATTCCCTCTGGAACCTTGACCATAGTCAAGAGTTCCTCATCCCTATTTAGGCAAACTACGGAGGCTCTGATTCCTCATTCCTAATCAGGATACGTTGGCACAAGATGCAATATCTTGTAGAGCCAATTTTACCTTTTAACTTAGACTTAGAAAGTTCTTTAACTCTATGTGAGTATCATGATCATGAGTACTCATTTCCCCTTGGAACCTTGATCATTATCAAGAGTTCCTCGCCCGTAGTTAGGTGAACTACGAATGCTCTGGTTCCATCCTAGTCAGGATACGTAGGCACGAGATGCGATGTCTTGCCGAGCATACTTAGTGTATATACCCTTAGGTCTTTACCTTTTAGTACCTTGCTCTTTACCATAGGTCCTTATCTTTCCCATTAGGTCTTTACCTTTAGCACCTTGGTCTTCAGCATTAGATCTTTATCTTTACCTTAACACTTCCCTTAGCAAGCAAACATAACATAACACAAATTCAAACAAGAGGTTCCTGTAGAGTACTACAGATATCTAGGATACTAACACCTTCCCTAGGTATAACTAACCCCCGAACCTTAGATCTCTTAGTTTTGTCTTTACATAGCGCAATTAGGGGTTTCTTCGATCTTTACCCTTTCCTTTGGATAAATCAAAGCTCGGTGGTGAACTTCATGTTTTGTGATTCAAGTTAATTAATAGCTTGATATCCGATTCTCACCACAACAATAGGCTTTTTGGAGGTCCATTTGTAACATAAATTTAGGAGGACCACCTTTAGTGTTGTACCCTTTGATTAGCTCATAAGCTAGGAGGATATGATCATATGTGTAGTCCTGGGACAAAAGTTGATTGACTATCATCAATAATGTTGCTAAGAACTTTGCTTAGTCTAGATGTCATAATATTAGATATAATCTTGTAGATAGTATTACAACAAGATATAGGTCTAAACTCCTTTACCATTGTAGCATTGGAAGTTTTGGGAATGAGGGTGACTAAAGTACTATTCATAGCTTTAAACATTTTCTCCTTCTCAAAGAATTCCATAATAGTATTGGTCACATTTGTTTTAATAATATCCCAATAAGCTTTGAAAAATTTGGCTCCATAACCATCCACACCAGGAGGTGTAATGTCACTAACCCCTTTGAGAGCAGCCTTGATTTCTACTTCAGTAATAGGACCAACCAATTACTTATTGTGATTAGCAGAGATTTACGTCCCTTGCCTCATGGCAACATTGTTGATACCCTTTAATTTAGAAGGAAAAAAACCAATAGCTTACTATAGAACCTTAGGATCTTAGTTTCAAACTCCTCTTATTTATTTAAAGTGGAACCATCCTCCTTGACCATGGTGAGAATTTTATTTGCATTTGGTTACTTTTAAGGAATGCATAAAAATAGTTATTGTTACCATCCCCGAGCTTAAGATAGTCCACTTTAGATCTTTGTCTCAACAACTGTTCCTCAATTTTATTCAACCTCAAGACCTTTGTAGATATAGCTTTAGTTCTCTTAATTAACTCCATATTCATTCTATCTAGGATGAGCTCAGTTTTATCTGCTTTCAGGCTTTCCCTGGCTTTGTCTGATTGGGATTTGATACCTTTGGAAGGCGTGCTTATCTCCTTGACTATTATTTTCAACCTTTGTAATTTCCTCCACAAAACATACATACCTGAACCATTAATAGGTTGACTCAAATCCTGCATGACAACCTCCAAAAAAAACCCTCAGAGGATGTAACAATATTTTTAAACTTGATGTACCTTCTTCTAGGAGTTATCTGCACTTGCTCCTCAAAACAAAGAAGGGAATGGCCAGACACCTCTGAATCCAAGATCTTAAACATAGTATTCATATTTTTAGTATGCCACTCCATGTTACCCACCACCCTATAAATTCTAGAATAAATGTCCCCATTTGATTGTTTATTAAACCAGATGTTATGGTCTCCCACACTATCTTTCTCGATCAAGTCAGTTTTATCCATCATGGTTACCAAATCTATAAATTCTACTTATTGACTTGATTCCGTCCAATCCTATCTTGGGCCTAACAAACATTTTTAAAATCCCTCATGATGAACCATGCCCCCATTCAAGGTAAAATGCAACTTCTCAATATCCTTTCATAGTCTTCTTCTTTGATCCAAAGTACTCAAAGCATATACAGCAGTACACCAAGTTATAAAATCACTATTTGGGTAGTATAACCTACAATGAATGAGCTAGTCTGTGCAAGATATAGCTTCCACCTTCACTTTAGTCTCATCCCACATAATCCACACTCTACCATTATTATGATGAGAACAATTGTCCATATAATTCCATATATGCCTCATTTATTGCTAATGTTCAGAGCTTTCAGAGGCTTAACTCACGTTTCCACTAGTATGACAAGATTAGGTTGCATGCTATTGAGATGGGAGAACATTGTGAGAGCAAGAATTGTCTCTACAAGTCAATCTATGTTTTGATGATAATAATATGTATTTGTGAAAGAACCATTTTATGTTCTAACGTGTGTTGTGTGTAGATCATAATTATAGAAAATATCAGATCCAACAAGCACCAGCCAAATGAGCGTAATTGATAATATGCGAAGTTACTATGTGTGACACAAGTTGCAAGAAGCAAGAACGCTTCTGTATCTGATCGTGATCAGTCAGATCCAAGGATGCCGATATTGCTGATGCAATACTCTTGTGGATGCTCTCTGAAAGTGGCCGAGATTCTGAAGATTGCGAAGCTTCTGAAGAAGAGAACTGAAGTGCTGAAGACTCTCATGGCTTGAAGTTCTGAAGGCGGAAGGCTCTGAAGACCAAGTGCAGAAAGATTCTGAAGACTTATGTGTTATAAAGATTAAGGTTCTGAAGATCAAGTATTGAAGACTCTGAAGAAAGATTCCTAATGGACAAGTTCTGAAGTTTCGGAAGACTTGAAGAAGTAAAGGATAACGTGCTTAAAGACAAGTGCTGAAGTTTTGAAGACTGATTCCTAATGGACTTCTTCAACTAACTGAAGACTTGGCGTATCAGATATCCTGCTAAGAAGACTTTACTCATGCTTCATCAATTAACCATCAGAAGCCTCTGAAGTTCATAAGTCATATGTTACCTTTGTGAGTAACTGTACACAGCGTCCAAGAAAGATATATCTCGTCACTTCTCCCATAGTAAAAAGGAGATGTGTCAATACAACTAGTTATTACGCAACGTCTCTTTTCCAACTGCCAACAATATTTCAAACGACTATATTTCTACTGGGCTATTTAAAGGAAAGAGTATTCGCTTCTGAAGGTATCGATTCAGTCCATGAATGGCGAATTGATCAAAGTCATTGTGTGAAGATAGCAACAACGATGAGTTCTTGTTGTAACACTTAGAATATCCAAAGCTATCACCATTTACAAATGGCCATTGTTGTTAAAGCTCAAGAACATCATTCAACACAACAACAATGAATTGGTTTAGAAGTTGTTGATGAAGAAGTCAACATTGCAAATCAGTCAAGTCATCAACCACCTTCTTGTCAGTGCTACATTGAAGATCTGAAGAAAGGAGTTATTGCACAAAGCTTGCTCACCCAAGAAGACGAAGAAGAAGAAGATCTACAAGATGTCAACAATTGTCAAATCATTATACATCTCTATAGTTTCTTAGAATAGCAAGGAGTTGCTGCTCACATCTTGATTGAACACTTGTGTGTTCTTTGTACTTAAACTTAGGAGTAATCTGCTTGTTAAGAGGCATTATTGTAATCTCTAGTTCAACTAATTCTTGGTGAATTAGGATTCCTTGAGTGATCAGTGTGACCGGAGAATTGAGAAGACAATGGCGAGATGTCATTGTGGGAAAAGCCTGAAATAGGGTCAGTAGCGTTATATTCATTGCGATGAATCCCTGAACGTCTAGTTGTGAAAGCCTAGCAGTAGATCTTGCGAGATTGGAACCTGCAGGTCAATGTTCATTATATTTATTAAGTTGATTCCCTGAACGGTTCATTGTATGTTAGTCACAGTGCGGCTGTGCAAGTGGTTAGTCACCGGCTATTGCCCGTGCATCTGTAATCGAGATTGATTATAGTGGATTAAGTCATTGTGTTCAAGGCGAAATCACCTGAGGAGAGTGGACTGAATTAGCCTTTGTGGTGAACCAAGATATATCGTGTGTTCTTTACTCTTACGCTTAATGTCTTTGTTTATGTTTCTATGTTGAGTATCAGAACCCTACCTAAGCAAGTCAGAACCTTGCAACTCTGATAAAGCTTCCGCACTGCAAGTTCTAAGGCACGTAGTTCATGTTCAGACTCTCGTTAGTTCTCATGCCTCACGCAAATCAAGTCTGAATGTAACTTTGTCAGTCAGAGTTTCTCAACAAACTCTAATGTTGCCCTAAGTGCTTTAACGACAAGAATTGAAAAGTTGTCAAAGATTAAATACACAATTCAAACCCCCCATTTCTTGTGTCTTTCTGCACCTTCAATTGGTATCAGAGCTCCGGTTCTGTTAGTGATGGATATCAAGCACTTAACAGTGTCAGAAAAAGATCCAGATGCAGTGCGTAGAAATACTCTGGGTGAGATTGAAATCCACTTACAATTTCTGTAACAGTTCATAAGATGATTGTGTACAAAATTGTAATCAATCTAAGTACTTGAGCAAATCACTGATTCTAGAAGTCCTGCAGTTGTCAAACAACTAAAATCTTCCTCACTTAAGTTTTAATGAAGATTGGAGAATCAGCTGATAAGATAGATTCATCGGATAAGAAGTAGTATCTGTTGAATGCTCATCTTGAAAGATACGTGTGGATAAACCACGCATTTGCTCAAAGTTGAATCATCAGAAAACAAGAAGTCTTGTTTGCTAAAGATTAATTCTTTACGAGTTTTTGAGATGTTTTCAAGAAACAGATTAGGTCCACCCTTGACTTTCTCGTTTGAAACTCATTCAGAACCTCTTCATGTAAAGAAGAAAGATTGTTGTTATATGATTTTGAACTTCAGAATGAAGTCTACTGAAGTCAAAGAACTGAAGAAATCAAAATGTTGGAAATGATTCAGCATCTGAATCCTGACCATTCAAGAAGTTAAAAGATTCAATGAAGAACTGAATATTGTTTTCTTGGAAAGTATAAACTGAAAGAACATTCAGGAAGAAGAAATTAAATGATTCATCAAGTACTAGATCAAAATATATTCTAAGTCTTGGTTGAATAAAATCAGTTGACATTCTTTTAGAAGAGGATATGATGTTGATCTTTGATGGACTAGGTCTATAGTCAAGTTAAATTAGCATTGTGAGATCAAAAAGTATTATGCAAATTATATATTGTGCTTCACACATGCTTGATGATACTTGTATCTGAACATGATCTGCATTCATTGAAGAAACATAGTCAGAAGATGCCAATCAATTCTCCTTAGTTCATAACCTCGCAAGCAGTTTATGATCAAGCTAAGTTTTATTGATGTTCTGAAAATTTGAACTGTATTGAAAGACAGTTATTCTGATGTTCAAGTTTAGAACCTCTGATTGGTTGTTCTCAGAAGTCAGATGAACAACTCTGAATTAGAAGAGAATGGATCATCTGGTATATGATTCTTATGATCAGAATGTAGGAGATATCTACATTGTTCAAACTCAGAGTTATACATATTTCAGCCAATATCCGGTAGCTCTCTCTGAAGGAAGTTGAAGATGAAAGACGATGATCAGTATCAGGAGTTCAGAAAATGTTCATATTCTTCAGAAACCAGAACGCAAGTGATTATTGAAGAATCCAAGAACCCTCAGTAGTTCACTCAAAAAAGGAAAGATCAGAGTCAAGATGAAAATGTATTCAGATAAGTCCGTAAAGATTCCAGGTACCATCCTTCCTTCATTTATGACTTATTTTCATGATAACAAATCTCTTATCAAAACCTTTGGTTATGCTGAGATAACTAGAAAAGTTTTGAGAAAATCCTTTATTTGTCTGCATATGCCTTTTTAAATAGTTAAAGAAAAGAAAGTCACATAAGTAAGATTCTCCGCATCATGTCATTCACTCTGCGTGATCACTTCCTATAACCCATAAGTACACTCCAACTAGTACTCCTATTCCAGACCTAACTCTCTCTCTCTCTCACTTAGAGCCCCTTTACCTAACCTAGTTAGTCTAAGAAACCAAGATGTTCAATTAAATTGTAGCACATTTCTTGCAGCCATCCAAATCTCCTTGATGTACTCACATTGAATGATATATGTTCAGTCTCGGAATAGGGAAACATGCTACCTTGACCAAAATAGCTCTTCACCTAAGCTACTAGCTTGAAGCAGGCATGATTATGCTCTGACAAGTTAGGATTCCCTTTAAATGTTGGAAATAGTGAAAAATCCCTTTACCTACATTCTTGGCCATGTGCTGTTTAACTATTAATAAATAAAAAACCTTGAAATTAGAAAGCGTGTCAACTGGTTCCTTCTTAGAATTAATGACTTCATAAAGCAGTTACTGCATCCACCTAACTTTTGCTAAGAATAAAATGCATATATATCTCTTTGATCTTCCCTAGAATAACAAACTGCTTAGCTGTCCTCATCCTTTAGACTTCTCCTAAGAATTTCAATCTTCTTAAGCCATCATTGACCTATCCAGTTCAAACTCCTCCACTCGTCTATTTAAAACCATAACAATTCTGAAATAATTCACCACTATCTCCTAGTCCTAACCTTCCTTTCATCCTAAACTTAATCTAAAATGACTCTAAGAACCATTTATGGCAATGATGATCTCCTTGAAGTTATCAATGAAAAACGACCAAATCCAATGGATATTAATCATGATTTTCATCTTAGTATTCACTTCCAAAATTGGAATGGATACATTCATATGCTAAGTGGCTCAATTCATCCGAACCTCTTAAAATCCTTTTGGATTAATGCCTTCGTTAGCAGTAATGGTCTGACTATCTCCTCTGACATTTATGGTCTTCCAGCCACCATCAATGCCACAAAAATCTCTGAAACCATTGATTGTCCACTAGGAGGTGTCACTCCTAACCATGCATCCATTCGATGCATCTCTGATGCTGAAATGCACTACATGTTTGATAAAGGATCTACTTTTGAGCCCTCAAATCCTGAAAAACTTGTGCCAATTTCCAGAGGATGGTTCAAATTCATCTTAACTAATATTAAACCTTGCAATACAAACAAAGACTTTCTGTATCATGATGATAAGCTCCTCATCATGTGTCTCATTAGGCCAACTCCTATTGATCTTTCTCAAATAATCTTTGATCATCTAAAGGAATCAATTCTTATGTCAAGATCTATGGATAAGTCCTTCATTCCCTACGGAAGAGTCTTATCTGAAGTACTCTTCAGAGCTGGTATTGTGCAAGCGATTTGCAGAATTTGGTGTGGACCTGACACTGCTCTGAATAGGAATTTTTGTGAAGCCTTCGACAGCAAATGGCTCTCATAAAACTAGAAGAATATTTGTCACATTTAGGCTAAGTTATTAGTGTGTAAGATCACATGCTCATATGTGTAATTTCAAATTAAATTAATGAAGTATGTGTTACTTTCAATTCTTTATGCCTACTCCTATATAAGTGCACTTATAAAACATATAAGACAAAATTCTTGAAAGAAGAAGATATGTTTTCAACACTAGAGAATAATAATACTCTCAGATATGCACTTATTGCGAATCCTTGACTCTCGTCAAGAATTAATTAGAGAATCCTACGCGTGATCTCTTGGTTTTTCCAAGAATGGTAATTTGTCAGTCTCTGTACTAGTTCTAATTCCCAACCTAAGATGTCTAGGAAATGACGAACCTGACGGTTGGAGTCACGAGCTTTTAATTGACTCTTTATTCGTTGCCTACTTAAGGCACATTGTTCACTCCTCTATCCATCATTCCAAACCATCTCAGTCAGTACCTTTCCTTAGTATTTTCTCCAGGATGTCCACCTCTCATTCAAAACCTACTGAGAATGAAATTGCTAAGTTAAGAGTCCTGAATGAATTCTCTGTGAACACCAGTTCTCTCAAGGAACTTGGCTTCACCAGAACTTCGTCCGAATTAAGATGTCAGAACTAGGAAGGTTATCTTGAGATGCTTCCAGGTCTCATTTACACAGATCTTGTTAAAGAATTTTGGGCAAATGCTGATGTGTTTTCTAATGAATACAACCAGTACATCATTCAGTCAGTTATCTTTGGAATTCCAATGGTAATTAAACCCTTTGTCATTGCGAAAGCAATCAAGTGTAATGAAAACGGTGACACCACTGAAGACTACAAGAAAAGGAAAATCTTCAATGATCTCATCTATAAAATTCATTGTGGAAATGGTCCCTCCAACTATGTCTCCACACTCAAACCCTCAGCTAAATTCTGGCATAGAATAATGGAAACAAACCTCGACCTAGAGAAGTAGGAGAACAAGCGCTAACTCATTCAGATAGACTATTCATCTTCTTTCTGATCTACAGAAGGAAAATAAACCTTCCCCTAACTATGTTCAATCATTTGAAAGAACAAATTCTGTTGTCTAAAGACAAACCCTCTCTCAGCATTCCATTTGGAAGAGTCATATCTCGAGTCCTAGAAATTCAAGATGTGATTACCAGGCTGAACCACTTAGGAGAAACCACTGAATGTTCACCCATAGATCTTACAATTCTATCTGGAAGTTCCTAAGGAAAAATAGAATTAAGTTATAAGATTTTTGTCTTGATATGCTGTCTCCTACTCTATGTACTCTTATTAAGATTATCAAATGAAATATCTATGTTTTGATTATCTTGAACCTCTCAAGATTAAGCTCAACCTATGCTCTGCATTTTAAAACTATTTTATGTTGATGCTTCTATCTGATTGTTCATAAATAAAGTGCTATAATTAATCTCTACAGATGATCTAAAACCTTCAATTGGTAATCAGATAATTCCATCTAATTGTCCTTAAAATGAATATGCTATGGTTATAGATGGTTATCACTAAATAACTCAGATTGTTCTTAACTGCTCAAATGCTGACTCTATGGTTCTATGTTGTTTAACATATCCAGAATATATATAATGATGTTGATATGCTTACATGCTTAAATGCTCATATGCTCTAGCACTTTTTGATGATGTCAAAAAGGGGGAGAAATATAATGATTTTGATTGAGAAAAGGAAATCAGAAAAAAGAAGAAAGAATGCAGAACTCAAACAAAGTACTCACGTAAAATATAAAAATGCGTTACTACTAACGTTTGTTATTTGAGGTTATCCGAGGAACTCTAAACAAGTTCACTAGGCATTCTAAGACAGGTTAAGAAAGAAGAACAGTGAAGTACACTTCGTGAACATGTGTTCAAAATCAGATCTACCCAGTACTGTTCAGAAGTTGAGAACTGTCTGAAAGTCAAAGTTTATCGTGATCTCTGTCTCACTTGGTTCAGAAGCTGTAAGCTGTCTAAGAATATGAGATTCAGAACATAAGAATCAGAAGAAGGAAACTCTGAAAGCAATCAAGAGAAAGTCTACATCTCAAGATGCTTATTCAGAAGAACTGTGCAAATCAGAAGTCAAAGAACTGTCTGACGATCTGGATTGAAGATCCAAGAAGAAGTAGTTCTGATGTTTACCAGGAACAAATTAAAATGAAAACGATTTGGTATCAGACTAAATCAACAATTGGTAATCAGATCAAGTACACAAAGATTGGTATCAGACTCGTCAATCAGAGAAAAGCTGTGGATTATTGTCAAAATACCTTCATTGGTATCAATTTCAGCACACTAAGGAAATACCTCTCAAGTGGTATGAGAAGAAGTCATTCACTTGGTATCAGACTCAACATACTCTGATATAAGACTTAGCACATCATGTGGTATCAGACCATAATCAAATCATGAGTACCAGATTCAGAATCAAGCGTTGATTGATCACTATAATTAAACCTTCAATTGGTATCTGATCAAAAATCAAGCCTTGATGAACCACTGAGTTGTGATAGTAACAAGGTTCTGAGATGAAGACCTATGTCAAACTTTGAAAAGTCATGATCTTTATTGGTGATTAAAATTTAATATTCCTGAACCACGTTCTGAAGATCCCAATATCTAACTTATAGAAATTAGGGGGAGACTACCCTGAAGATCAAATTGCAAAATCTCAAATCTTCACAAAGTCTGAAACTCAGGGGGGGTTTCTTAAAAGACGGTGTTTGTCTCTGATGAATAGCGAGGCTATGTTATCAGATAAGAACTTATCTACTTGTGCTTTAATGAATATGCTGAAAGGTAGAATTGCTTCAGAAGTCTCTGAATATTACAAGCTCTGATACAACCACAAAGGAACTGAGTTCTGAAGATCTGAAGATGGAAGTTCTGATGAACTAGTCCAGATGCTAAAGATTCTCTGTTTTCTTAAAGACGAAATAGAGAAGTACTCCTTTTCTATTCTTCGTTCTGGCAACTCAAGTTGTTATTCTGTATGTCTTTGGATCATATAAGATTCTAGATGATCACAGATAAAACTTTGAGGATAACACATTCAGAGGGAGCTGCTGTTCCAGACTCTGAATATGTTTGTTTTGGTGATTACCTTGTATAAAATGTTCAATCAAAATACTTGGTTTTGTCATCATCAAAAAGGGGGAAATTGTGAGAGCAAGAATTCTCTCTACAAGTCAATCTATGTTTTGATGATAATAATATGTATTTGTGAAAGAACCATTTTATGTTCTAACGTGTGTTGTGTGCAGATCATAATTATAGAAAATATCAGATCCAACAAGCACCAGCCAAATGAGCGTAATTGATAATATGCGAAGTTACTATGTGTGACACAAGTTGCAAGAAGCAAGAACGCTTCTGTATCTGATCGTGATCAGTCAGATCCAAGGATGCCGATATTGCTAATGCAATGCTCTTGTGGATGCTCTCTGAAAGTGGACGAGATTCTGAAGATTGCGAAGCTTCTGAAGAAGAGAACCGAAGTGCTGAAGACTCTCATGACTTGAAGTTCTGAAGGCGGAAGGCTCTGAAGACCAAGTGCAGAAAGATTCTGAAGACTTATGTGTTCTGAAGATTAAGGTTCTGAAGATCAAGTATTGAAGACTCTGAAGAAAGATTCCTAATGGACAAGTTCTGAAGTTTCGGAAGACTTGAAGAAGTAAAGGATAACGTGCTTAAAGACAAGTGCTGAAGTTTTGAAGACTGATTCCTAATGGACTTCTTCAACTAACTGAAGACTTGGCGTATCAGATATCCTGCTAAGAAGACTTTACTCATGCTTCATCAATTAACCATCAGAAGCCTCTGAAATTCAGAAGT
Organism: Lathyrus tuberosus; assembly: GCA_022829125.1. NCBI lineage: Eukaryota > Viridiplantae > Streptophyta > Magnoliopsida > Fabales > Fabaceae > Lathyrus > Lathyrus tuberosus. The sequence goes on along the minus strand of JALAZF010000154.1, from coordinate 6,498,233 downwards.
CACATGTTACCGTTGTGAGTAACTGTACACGGCGCCCAAGAAAGATATCTCCCGTCACTTCTCCCACAGTAAAAAGGAGATGTGTCAGTACAACTAGTTATTACGCAACGTCTCTTTTCCAAAAGCCAACAATATTTCAAACGGCTATATTTCTACTGGGCTATTTAAAGGAAAAAGTATTCGCTTATGAAGGTATCGATTCAGTCAATGAATGGCGAATTGATCAAAGTCATTGTGTGAAGATAGCAACAACGATGAGTTCTCGTTGTAACACTTAGAATATCCAAAGCTATCACCATTTACAAATGGCCATTATTGTTGAAGCTCAAGAACATCATTCAACACAACAACAATGAATTGGTTTAGAAGTTGTTGATGAAGAAGACAACATTGCAAATCAGTCAAGTCATCAACCACCTTCTCGTCAGTGCTACATTGAAGATCTGAAGCAAGGAGTTGTTGCTCAAAGCTTGCTCACCCAAGAAGACGAAGAAGAAGAAGATCTACAAGATGTCAACAACTGTCAAATCATTATACATCTCTGTAGTTTCTTAGAATAGCAAGGAGCTGCTGCTCACATCTTGCTTGAACACTTGTGTGTTCTTTGTACTTAAACTTAGGAGTAATCTGCTTGTTAAGAAGCATTATTATAATCTCCAGTTAAACTAATTCTTGGTGAATTAGGATTCCTTGAGTGGTCAATGTGACCGGAGACTCGAGAAGATAATGGCGAGATGTCATTGTGGGAAAAGCCTGAAATAGGGTCAGTAGAGTTATATTCATTGCGATGAATCCCTGAACGTCTAGCTGTGAAAGCCTAGCAGTAGATCTTGTGAGATTGGAATCTGCAGGTCAATGTTCGTTATATTCATTAAGTTGAATCCTTGAACGGTTCATTGTATGTTAGTCACAGTGCGGCTGTGCAAGTGGTTAGTCACCGGCTGTTGCCCGTGCATCTGTAATCGAGATTGATTATAGTGGATTAAGTCTTTGTGTTCAAGGCGAAATCACCTGAGGAGGGTGGACTGGATTTGCCTTTGTGATGAACCAGGATATATCGTGTGTTCTTTACTCTTACGCTTAATGTCTTTGTTTATGTTTCTATGTTGAGTATCAGAACTGTACCTAAGCAAGTCAGAACCTTGCAACTCTGATAAAGCTTCCGCACTGCAAGTTCTAAGGAACGTAATTCATGTTCAGACTCTCGTTAGTTCTCATGCCTCACGCAAAGCAAGTCTAAATGTAACTTCGTCAGTGAGAGTTTCTCAACAAACTCTGATGTTACTCTAAGTGCTTTAACGACAAGAATCGAAAAGTTGTCAAAGAGTAAATACATAATTCAAACTCCCCATTTCTTGTGTCTTTCTCGCACCTTCAAACATCTCTCTGCATTTACCTGATTTATTTATCCCTATAACATTTGATGAAACTATCATAAACCTATGGGGTTACTAACACCCGGGTCATCCCAAATCCCTAATGTCTCAAATCCATTATGACAATTAATCTCAGTTATTGTGTTAAGTATGGTAGGTTCAAAAATAACACTTTTGCCTTTATTTTTCCAACTACTTTTCACGTGTGTCCAAAAGGAGCTAGCTTGTCTAGGTTGTTGTGTTGGAGTATTTACCTCAGCTTCACTGTGGATTTCAGTAGAAAGTTTACTCCCATTATCAGTTGCTACCTTGATTTTCCATGTTTTAGTGACCTTGCCATTCTCGTTAGTGCATTGGTGCCCTACTTTTTGGCATGTATCACAATACTTTGGCTTCTACTCAAACTTAACTGGTCGATTGATCAGTTTCCCATCACTATACTTTATCATTACATTCTCCTTCTGCTTATGTGTTATATCAACTTCTACTAAAATGATCGCATATGAGACACGAAGTTTGTTGGTTGTGCACTCATCAGTAAACAATGGTTTACCAATCACACTTCTAATCTTACCCAAGCGCTTAACTCCCCACAAGTGAATAGGGAGTTGAGGTAGCTTCACCCAAATTACCTAAGTGCGCAAGCTATCCCATTTGAAATTAAAATCAAAGCTCAACTCCCTCAAAATCATCATAGAAACATTGTGTATGGTGTAGGGACCCTTCATGAGCACCATATCTCTGTCGCTTAGAAACTTGAATTTCAAAATGAAGTAATCTTCTTCATGGTAATACATGTTGTATAATTCAATAAAGTTCCATATTCTTGTCATGTATTGTTTGACAACATACATGCTAAAATCTTTCCCTAGGGCATGCATGATGACAACTAAATCCCAATACTCCATTTCTGACGCCACATCATCTTTTTTAATTTCCACTTGATATTCACCATCCAAATTTTTTGGGAGCAATGAATTCGATGGTGAGCCCATTTTCTGGAATTCTATTCCCACTTATAACATCAACCCAAAGTTTCTTAGGAGAAACTTTTGAATCTTTGGGTGCGCTCTTTAGACCATGATCTGAGTTACCCCCTAGGGCAACCACTTCTTCCTCAACGTTTGTTTCAGATTGTTCCTCATTCTCTATCATCTTTCCTTTAATAATGCTAATAATATCCAATTTCCTTTCCTACTCTAGAGGATTTACCATAGGTGAAAACACTTTTTCCTTCGGCTATCCTCTTCCTCACACCATGCTCCAAAGTGTTAGAGCTCAACGAAACCCTTTTTGAAAATGGTCCCTATACCGAAGGTTATGGCTTAAAATCATTTCAGATTGTGTTTTCCGTTAAAACTTTGAGAGGGATAAAACCTAAATCATACGTTAGAGGTCTTCTCTACCGTAACGTAGATCACTAATGTTGGCCGGAAATTACCAGAGTCCTTTTTAAATATTGAGGACAATGAGACTTGAACCCATGACTTTTAGATTCCTTGCTATCATTATTATAATTTCTTTTTAATAAAAAATGAATTACTCTTTTGTTCTAATTATGGATATTTTTAAATTATTAATATCATTTTAAAATAAAATAAAAATCAAATTACTTCTTTATTTTAATAATGGTTTTTTTAATTATCAAAAAACATATAAATAAAATAAATAAAATTAACAACCAATAGATATTATCAATCACATGGTTTAAATGTTTTCTTCTACTAATTTAACAAAAAAAAAAATTAAAAATAACATCTATTTGATTTGGCCCATTTAATTTTATTTATCACATTAATCTTGAGCCCGTTTAAATCTATGTCCAATAATTATATTTTTACATCTAAACAAAAATTATATAATAACAACAAAATAATAAACAAATAAAACTATAGTTGGCTTTTTAGCAAATCTCCAACTCCCTTTCTTCTTTCCATATTTTTTGCACACTTTCTTTTATTGTCATGAATGACCAAAGTGTATTTTCCCTAATGGTCCTCTCTTCCAAATATATTGTGTACCTATACATCATTGCTTGCGACGCAAGTGGGACAAAACATTACAAGAAAATTCACCTTAAGAAGTTGCATCTAATGCCCCTTTAAAATAAGTTGAATTTCATATCAATTATATAGGTAATACGGTTAAATACATAAAATAAGTGATTTATGTATCTAATATCTTAAAATTGTGAAATAATATATCTAACATTTTTCTTTAGTCTGATTCTAGAATATTTAATTTATTGTTGCTTTCCACTTCTTCAAACTTTTCAATAAATAACATCAAGATATTAATTTGATTTGCTAGAGTTCGGCAGACGGAAATTTCACCTATATAAAGAAATCGTTGAAATTTAATATGAGTGATTAAAATTCTGATTTAATTTTGTCTAAATAATTTAAAAATTTAAAAAACGGTTTGATTTAATTTTTAAAAACTATTTTTAAGTTTTTAAAATCTAAAAAGTAAAAACTTATTTGAATTCTTTATTTTAAAAAAGAGTTGTTTAAAACATTTTTTAAAATTGAAAAACCAAACCTGTTTTAGAGAGTTTTGAAACTCAATTTCACTTTTCAATTTAAAAAGCATGAGATAAAAACATGCGAAAAAAATATTAGTTTTCAATAATGGCAATGTTGTAATTTTAAATAACATATTATATTTGTATTTTTCTTACGTATTTTCAATAACGTTAGGCTACTTCATATTATTTTTATTTTTAGTTTACATCACCAATTCACATAATCATTTTTTTCATCATGCAAAATAACCTCTAATAACTTAGATTTTTATTTTCTTTAATTTAAATTCACTTTTCTTTTTCATATATATATATATAACAGTTCTTCCTAAAAAATATGATTAGTCAAACACACTAAAATTTATCAAATACATTTTTTATTTTTTCCTTTTTTAAATTTTTTTTTAAAAACTATCACCAAACACGATCTTTTTAAAATTCTCTTCTTAAAAATACTCTTTAAAACTGATATATAAAATAGATTTAAAATCAAAAAATAAAAAGTCATTCAAACGTGTTCATAATCTTTACTTTTCGTTTGATTGACATTTTTTCAAGTTTAGTAAAAAATCTTTAAAAATAAATCAAATTGAAGGGTTCATTCATTTGATCTTTTAATTGAGCCAAATTTCCAAAAAAAATTAATAAGTGAAATTAGTTTTAATTTTATTGCATTTATCATTATTATAACTTCTTTTTGGTAAAAACAAAATTACTCTTTTATTCTCATTATGGATTTTTTAATTATTAATTTATTTTTTAAATGAAAAAAAAGGTATTTCTTTATTTTAGTTATGTTTTTTTTTTATAATTATCAAAATAAATAAATAAATAAAATTTAACAAGCAATATATTTTGTCAATCTCATTATTTAATTGTTTTCTTTTACTAATTATACAAAAAAAAATCTTTAATAGTAATATTTATTTAATTTGATCCATTAGATTTTATTTATCTCATTAAACTTGAGCTCATTTACACCTATGTCCAATTATTATTATTATTATTATTATTATTATTATTATTATTATTATTATTATTATTATTATTATTATTATTATTATTATTATTATTATTATTATTATATTTTTACATTTAAATAAAAATTCTATAATAACAACAAAATAATACATAATAAATAAAATTATAGTTGGTTTTTTAACAAATTTCTCACTCCCTTGCACACTTTCTTTTATTATCACGAATGATCAAAGTTGTCACCATTTTCATATTCTAGTAGAAATTATTTTCACTTCTTACCTCTTACATTCTTGCAAAACAAAAACATTTGTCAAAGCAATACAAAAGTTAAGTTCACACAATATTCAATGGTCATAGAAATTCTCCAACATTGTCTATAAATTCACGTTGAAAAAAAAATTTAAAAAAAAAATAGAGGTTGAAGATTGAAAATAAAAAATGTAAATTGAAGACAGAAAGAAAACTATTATTTCTTTAAGGAACACTAAGTGCATTTCGATTCTCATTTAAATCTATTATGAATCAAATCCTACAATTTTCATAGTAGTTGTTTGGTTCTAAAACCAGTATTAGGTGTACGTTGATAATGGAATTTTTGAATGGGCTGTACTGATCTCCGATATAGTGATGTGGAGGTGAACCTACAAAGTTAGCACTTCAACGTCCAAGTCAGTTCAAAATTCAAGATAAATATTGTAAAAAAGGTGATCAGAAAATGTACCTTGAATTTCTCGTGTGATGACTTTTATACCTTGCGTCATTTGGAGTGTACTGACATTAGTTTGGGCCTTTTGGCAGTCCTGAACGTTTGCCCCTATTACTTACCAGAAAGTTATTAGCCGGTGAAGTCTTAGCACTTGTGGCCGACCACTAAGCACATCATTCACTTTAGGTAAGAAGTGGAAATCTCTTGGGTCAATTGCAAAAGTAGTGGGGGGACATGTGCATTAAATGTCTTCCTATCATTGAAATGGTTCGCTACTCTTTTATGGCTTGCGGCTCGAGAGTGCATTCGAGTTTGATTATGTTTCCAAGGAGGAATCCAGTCATAGATTTTATAGCCTCTCATTTTTGTTGTTTTGGTCTGTTGTTTTCCTTCACACACACACACACACACACACACACACACATATATATATATATATATATATATATATATATAAGGGTTGTTAAACATTGATAAAACTTTTGGAAATCCGTAAGAGTTATTTTTTATTTGAAAGTGTCTTCCTCTTTTCCTTCCTAGAAGTATTTACCATGGTAGTTACAGTTCCTTACTCAAAGCTTTCATTATTTCACATTACTCTATGCTTTCTCATCATCTTCCACTTTATCAGGTACCCCCTTACCTAAATCCTTTAATATCTTCGACATTTCCTTTACCCTAATCAATATGAGTGGTTGGCCTATTAATTTGGCCAACGATTCTGAGAGCGATGCAACTCCTGTTGTAAGATCGGGACTAGTATCTTCCAGTTCAAAACCTTATATATATATATATATAATATCAATGATTTTGATTTGCAAAGGTTCTTTGTGGGCTCCCATGATGAGGGAGCTTACTCTAGGGATTCTACTTTTGTGTTTTCTTCTCTGATGACGATGTTGAAGGGGGTCGTACAGATGCTTCCTTGTCTCTTTCTTGTCGTGCTTTTGGAGCTTCGACTTCTCTAGCTTTATTGGCTTCGGAAATGTCGGCTGATAGCCTGAGAAGGGAACATGCTAGAGATTATATTCATGTTTATCAAACAATCTACAATCAAGATCCTAGTGATGTCAACATTAAGGATCATCTAGAGTGCAAGGGTCGACTGGAGGGAGTTTCTTAGTTATAACCTTCTGAGCATTTTAAGATTGATGTGTTTTCTCTAAAAAAAGGTTATGTTGGGTGAGTCGAGTGACTTGATCAGATATAAATGGATGGCCGCATAAATAGCAGGGACCACTTCTGTTTAAGTACTGAGGTGGCCCTAGACACGTCCAACATCATGTTCGTCTTTTCATGACACTCTCTCATTACATAATATTTGCAAGTATTTTCGACATAATCGGTGGAATTATTTGAAAAAGCCAAGCTAAAAGGTTGAAGAAGTGAGCAAAATTGTCAAAGGTGAAGAATTTGGGGACTTAAAAAAATAAGAGGAAAAAGGAAGAAAAACTAATGATTTAACCCCTAGATTTCTCGTGACTGCGGTGCTCTCAATTTTGGTGTGATGATAAAGTATCACGATCGCGATGGTACCTAACACAATCATGATGAAGCAAAATCCTGACACACTTTTTTAGCTTTAAATAGAAAAAGGAGTCTACTTTTTAGGGTTTTGAATTTCATGCGAGAAAATGACGGCAAAGGAATTTCTAGTACGAATTTGGAGTCCTTTGAAGGCATTGGAGACAAATTTCTTCATTAATTTTCATGTACTCTTCATATCAACTTATGATATTTCATTGTTTAACTATTAGTAGCTAGATTTCTTTGATTAAATCTTAAACGATGAACCTAATTGTACTTTGTGGACCATATGAATGTTTGATGTATTTGAATTTTTTTTTATTTCATACTTGTTATTCAATTGCTTTTGTTCTTAATGCTTTTTGTGTGTTGACGAGCGCACAAAGCAAAATTAGATGAGTAGTAATTATTGACTATAAGTTTACCGATTTTAAATAGAACAATTGTTCAACTTAGTAATTAAATAGGGATAGGTAATTATAAGTTGTGTCTAGAGAATTAATATACTTAGATCACCTAGTTTTACTTCAAATTCGCCTAAGGAATTAGGGAGTTATAGTCTAAATTAGTGAGTTGTACACCAAGGAACTCGGTACAGTGGCATTGTTGATTCACCGTAATATTATAAAGTAAATTCTATTCATGTAATGTACATTCATCAATAGGGACAATTAGGGGATTCAAATAAGATCTAATCGCATTCGCATTATTGTATCTTTTATCAATTCGCATGATTAATTTTTTGCAAACAATTCTGAAAAAACTTCGTATTTTCTTTAAATTGTATGATTACATTCTTGTTTAAATTTGTAATACTTGTGGAGATGAATTTATTTTTATTACTACAATCGTGTTAGTACACATTCTAAGAAAGTTATTAGCTTCCCTTCAGATTGGTGGGTCCTTTCCATGGACGTGGGAAAAGGATATGAAACCCCTTTAACGGGTGTTCAGTTACATTTTATGAGTGTCTGATCACTAGGATAGATCTGCGGTTGCCTCTGTATGAGTTTAACGTGTTCATATTAAAGTACTTGAAGGTTGCCCCTCTAAAATTCCGTTTGGCTCTTGGGATCATTTGAAGATGTTCCAACTTTGTATCGAGTATAGGTCTTGGAAACCTTCCCCTCGGTCGTTTTCAATTTGTTTCATGTTATACATACTTCCTAGAATGATATCCAGGATCAATGGTTTATTGAGCTTCATCACAATCTTCCCTAGCTCGACCCCTTCACTAATGACTAGGCCAATTCCTTGAGGTGTTTCATGCTATTAAAGCTCATACTTCAGAGGCTCATATTGCCTTCTTTTCTAGCTTGGATGAGTCCATCTCGTTATTGCAAGAGCAGATTTTTGAAATATTGGTTTGGGCCCCATTTCTGATCTAATCCTCATTCTTACAACATCAAGCTGGATTCTTTCTCTACTGAGGAGTTTATGATGAGGGAGGAACTAAAGTATCTATATCAGGGACTTGTTTATGAAGAATGGTTGGTTCCTGGTAAAGTGTTATCTTCCTTGAATAGGAATAAATCTATCTATACTCAAGCTATTGTGAGTGCGGCTGGCCACACAGAGAGGAAAAAGATCTTTGGTGAGGGCGGAGTCCTTGAGTTTTTTTAACATGTGTGCATGTACTTTGTAGATAAAATGGACCGTTTAATGAAACAACTTTAATGGATTTGGACAGTTTAATGAAACAACTTTAATGGACAGTTCAGACACAAGTTATCTCACGTGATCAAAGGAAAATCAAACAACTTTAATGAGAATCCAAAACCAATTTCCAACATAATTTATTTCCAAAATCAAAGCAACAGACCTCAAAATTTCCAAACCGTTTTTTTTTTCTTTCATCATTTCAAAACAAAACCAAAATTGCATTATGAGATAACATCACAGTGGTTACAGAATTTTCCTAAACCAGAAAGGATATTATCAAATAATTCAAAAAAGATCCTTTCCAAAACAGGGTATCACACAAGAATCAGACCTTCTAACAATAGAAAATCACGACTTCAAGACATCATTTAAAACTTTTCAAAAACTTTCCATTCAAAACAGAAACATGTTCAGCACATAATCTGTTAGCATTCAAAACAATTCCCAGACAGCATTCAAGGATTTCCTAAACAAGTCATTCATCATAGGCCTATAAAAAGGGACTATTGCATCAAGACAAAGACAAAAAAAAATCTCCCAAGAAACCATTTTACCATCTCACACGCAACAAAAAAAAAAAACCATCACGAATCCATTGCTAAACCAAATTCATCAGAAAAAAAAAAGAAGTCCAAACACAAAGATCAGAAGAACATTTTGTTCATCATCATCTCGCCAAAAAAAATCGTACCAACATACAGAACAACCATCAATATCACGAATCCATCAAAAATTTCAATTTCAAAAAGGGGCAAGTTGAATAACAACACGAAAGATACAAATTCTCAATCAAAAATCACACAAAGGTATAGAGATGAAAAAAATCATCCTTGAATGAAGATCCATGAAGACGTTCGCGTCGTGCCTTCAACCTTCGCTGGCTTTTCCTCTTTCCATTTCTTTTTCTTTAAACATCTGTACATGTAATCATCAAATGTTAATGGATTAAGGCATGGGATTGTTGGAGTTAGGGTTTTATTGTTGCTGATGTTTGATTTAGGGATAGCCACAAGAGAGAACGAGAGAGGGAAGGAAATCGAGAGAGCGAGAGGTGGTGGCAAGCTTGGAATTAGGGTTTGAAACCCTTGTGTTTGAGACAAGACGGAGAGAGTAACGAGAGAGAATGGTGAGAAGATAAGTAATCTTAATAATAAATTAATCATAATTTTAATATTTTAAAATAGAGCTTTTAGCCTTCTCTAAGATGATATTGTTTAAATTTAGTTTTTTTATTTAGAACATAACAAGCTCTCTTTTAAATAGATTTTTTTTAAATAACTTTTTTGTGTATTATTAGAACTCCTTTAATTTAAAAGAGAACTTTTAGAAATAAGGACCTTTTAAAAAAAAAGTTTTAATTTTAATAATAAGTTTTGTTTAAAGATAACTATGTTTAATCTTAAAATCTTTTCAGCCCATCTAAGCATTTTTTTTAGTCCCTACACCTTTGTTTAAATTAGATCAATTCAAACTGTTATTCGTCTTCATTTCACTTGATGTATGCACATTTTTTTACTGTCTTAATTGTGCTCTAAACCTCTTCCAAAGAAGTAAAATTCTCAATCCAACGTCGAGCCACTTTCCCACCCATGTAAGTCGGTTGCTTTTAAGCATCGCTATCAACCTTTCGGTCACTACACACAAGGCTAGCCCACTTTGCTAGTGTACACGATTAAAACTCAATTCATTGTTTTGATTGTTTGATGACATCTATTATAACTTTAGCCGTAACGCTTAATACTTTATGCTCTATTCTTAATATACTGCTTGCATATATCCAAGGGAAAATCCCATGCATGATAATCATTTGTCGTGCATGGTGCATTTCATCTGCATTTCATCCTCCCCTTAGTGGTTGTAGGTCTCTCTTAAGAATCAATTTCTTAGACAACTTTAGGATAGATTTTCCTAAGTTAGTCCCCATATATCTTGATTAGACAATCAAACATCTTAGATCACCCGATTCTCCACACAAGAGAATTAGATGTGAATCATCTCAAAGAAGAGACATACAATCTCATACCCCACAATACAAACAAGATGTGGATTCCTTTTCCACTTAAGAGAGGTATGAGGCACACTCGTCGATTATATATCCGAGTTGGAGCCTTTATCCTAAGATGAAGCAAAGGTCCATTCTCAAAACCTGTGGTGGTTCTTAAGATGACGACTCATCTTTTCTCCTAGACTTTTCAAACAAACCTTAGTAGACCCCTCAGAGAGGAACTACAAGTGCTCTGATTCCACTCCCGAAAGGATATGTATGCACAAGATGCGATATCTTGTCGAGCACACTTAGGAATAGAACTTAAGGTCTTCCTACCCCTTTAACCCTTAGCAAATAGATAACATTAGCAATTAACATAACACATAATAAAACAAGAGGTTCTTGTAGAGTACTACAGATATCTAGGATGCTAACACCTTCCCTAGGTATAACCAACCCCCAAACCTTAGATTCTCTAGCTTTGCATTTGCATTGCATACTGTGGGACATTCGATCTTTCTCTATTCCCTTGGATAAATTGAAGACCGGTGGTGAAATAAACGATTTGCGATTCAAGTTAATCAATAGCTTGACTGGGAACTCTTATTTGAGGGTTCCCCCTAACTTGTTTATTTATGTTATTTGTTGTATATTCGTATATTTGTATATGTTGCTATTGTGCTTGGGTTTTTCTGTATGCAGGGTTGCTACATTGTGTTGTGAGATAAGTCCTAACCCGGACTTGAGAGCACACATATGATAAGATTGTGGTGTAATCAATAGTCGGATGTTGGGAGTAGTCCTAACAAGTTTGGCATATGATGACCATGCTCAGTGGAGTCCCCGTTGGGATTATTGATGTCTGATGCAAGTAGTCATATTAATGTCACTCTTTCCGACCCGGGAGTCCATGTGACAGAGGACCGTAGTTACCTTTACCCCCACTTGGCCTTTTTAGGACGTAGTACGATGGCTATGAGGGAGTAGTCCCAAATGGTTGTTACGCGATACTACACTCAAACGAGTTTATCTTGAGAATATTATTAACCCGCACGAGTAGTCGTGTAGGCCGATAATATCTAAAAGATTTATCGATGACTCCGGGAACTTTGTAGAACCTGTTGTACAGGTACAAATGAAACCATAGTACACACCTTTCGAGATGGGTAAACCATGGCTCCACGCATGCGACCTCAAAATCTAGGCTCTTTGTGTTTAAGTGCTTATCTGTATTTGTGTGTTTTGTGCATTACATACATACATCCATGCATTCATTTGTTGGTTTTAAGGAACTCAGTCGTATTTTCCTTTGCAAATCGTAGGTATCATGGATTTTGAGAAAAGAAACACCAAAAAGTACAATTTCAAGAAGCCCAACTTAGTGGAGTTGAAAAAGCTGGCAGCTTTGGTGTCTTGCCCTGAAGATTTTAGAAAGCGTTATGAAAGGTTGATTGGTATCCTTAAGACTAAGATGGAAGATGGTGTTCTTGACACTTTGGTGCAGTTTTATGACCCTCTTTACCATTGCTTCACCTTTCCAGACTACCAACTTGTTCCAACCTTGGAGGAGTATTCTTATTAGTTTGGTTTACCTGTAAAGGAACAAGAGCCTTTCAGTGGTAAAGAGAAGATTCCTTCACCAAAGGAAATTGATGATGCTATCCACTTGGAGATGTCTGAAGTCAAGCCTCACCTCACCACCAAGAATGGGATCAAGGGTCTACCTTCCAAGTTCTTGTTTGATAAAGCCTTCTACCTAGCTAAGATGAATAGTGTGAATGCCTTTGAAGCAGTCTTCGCTTTACTTGTCTATGGTTTGGTATTGTTTGCTAATGTCGAGGAGTTTGTTGATGTCAATGCCATTCAGATCTTCTTAAGTGGAAACCCTGTACCCACATTTCTTGGTAATACTTATCACTCCATCCATCACCGAACTCTCAAAGGAAATGGTACCATCTTGTGTTGTGCACCTTTGCTTTACAAGTGGTTTGTTATGCATTTGCCTCAAATAGCATGTTTCACAGACAATCCTGACAAGCTCCGTTGGTCTCAGAGAATCATATCTCTCACTCACACTGATATATTTTGGTACGACTCAGCTTATGACAAAGGATTCATCATTAATAGTTGTGGCTCATTCCCCAATGTACCACTCCTTGGTATTAGAGGTGGGTGTAGCTACAACCCTATTCTTACTAGACGCTAGTTTGGATACCCTATGAAAGAAAAGCCTAAGAACATCCTTTTGCCCGGCTTCTTTTATCTTAATGAGGAAGCCAGTGCAGAGACTAAAGAGCAAGTTTTGTATGCTTGGAGAATGCTTCATAAGAGAACTAAGAAAGACTTGGGAAAGAAAAACTGTGTGGCCTTGGAACCTTTCCTTCGATGGGTTCGATCTCGAGCTCATGATCTTAAGATGCCATACCTCCCCGAGAGACCTCCGCAGCCCACCGTTGCATCTCCCTCTATCATTCCTATTGAGTGCATGAAAGAGTATCAGGAAACTTTGGCAAGGATGAAACTGGAACGAGACACTTGGGAAGGGAAGTACCAGGCCATTTATCCTGAACAGATGGAAATGAAGAAACAGATGAAGGAAAAAGATGATTTGATTGAGCTACTTGAAAGACATGTTGTGGAGAGGCATGTGGCGCGAGAGAATTTATTTTTCTTTAGCGTACAACTAACCACTAGCATTCATGAGTTTTCTAACATTCCACCAACGTCAGGGGCTTGGAAAGGAATCGTTGACCAGCTTATGCTGGAGAATACCGAGTTACAGAGGCAGAAGAGGAAGCGCGAAGAAGGATCTTCTTAAATAGGATTCTTTAGGACCCTTAGATCTAGTTTTTTTATTCCTCTCATATTTTGGGTTTTCTTTGATTTGTACTTTAAAGTTGTAACCGTTTCTCATTATTAATTAATTAAAGTTTTCAAAAACGTTTTGTTTGGAATTTATGTCTTGAGTTCCTTAAAACCAATTGCATTTTGCATCGCTTTCTGGAATTTTTTCTTCGAGGAACTTAAAAGTTGTTTCGCAGGCATCGTAAGATGGATTACGGAAAGAAAGGGGTTTTGCCATACACCTTCAAGGTTCCTGATGTTGAATAGTTAAGGGAACTAGGAGGTCAGATCAAAGATCCTTAGGCTTTCACTGAGAAGTATGGAAAGATCCTCCCGCTGCTGCAGATTCGAGTGGCTGCTAGTCTGTTAGAGACGCTTGTTCAACTCTATGACCCGATCTACCACTGCTTCATTTTACTAGATTTCCAGTTGATGCCTACGTTGGAAGAGTATTCCGCCCTGATGGGCGTCCCTGTCAGCGACTCACCTCCATTCTCCGGCGCAGAAGGAAGACCCAGCCAAGAAGATATTGCGAGAGCGTCCCGCATAAAGCTGTTCGATATCCAAACTCACATGACAGTCAAAGGGAGAATCGATGGTTTGCCTGCCCAGTTCTTGTTCGAAAAAGCTTGACACTTCTCTAACATGGGGAATACCGAAGTCTTCGAAAACATTTCGCACTGCTGGCTTATGGTTTTTTCTTATTTCCCAACATTGAAGATTTCGTAGATGTTCACGCAATCAAAATTTTCATGCTCAAGAATCTGGTTCCTACCCTGTTGGCTGACGCTTACCACGCCATTCATTTGAAAGTTCTGAAAGGAGATGGAGAATTACATGTTGCATTGCTATCCTCTATAGGTGGTTTATTTCGCACCTACCGAGGTCTACAGCCTTTTGGGATGTGAAGGATGGTACATAATGGCCCGTGAAACTCATGGCTCTCACTCACTCAGACATTGTATGGCACGATCCAATTTATGGGGGAATTGTCATGATTCATAGCTGCAGAGACTTTCCCAATGTGCCTCTTCTTGGCACAAAGGGGTGAATCAGTTATAATCCTGTGCTCGCTCGTCGACAACTCGGTCATCCAATGGAAGAAGTACCTGATCCAGAAAATCTGACCAGAATTTTCCTCTATCAAGGAGAGAATCTTGAGTTAAAAACCAGAATTGTGTATGCGTGGCACCGCATAAACCGACAAAGAATGACTGTAACAGAGAATCCTGATTGTACAGTCACTGAAGCCTGCCTAGCATGAGCACGTGAAAAGGCTCTCACCTTAATGATGCCCTATCCTCGTCCCAAGCCTCCTGTGACTTACTCAAGTGAAGTTTTGAGGTTGAAGGCGAAAATAAAGAAGCTTACCCTTGATAAGGCAAGGATGCAAGAACAGATCGACAAGTTGACTGAACAACTCCGTGGAAGAGAAGGGTCGTCATCTAGTGGATTAGATTCCTAGTTCCTTTTGTGTTCTGTTGTTCGTTGTAATAAAACTTTGAAGGTGTACTGGCCTATATGTAAAAATTTTTAAAATTTAATAAATAAAACAAGTTTCTGATTACGATTTTTACAAATACACTTTCGAGTTCCTCGAAGATCATGCTGCATCATACGCATCATTTGCATTTTGCATCCCTTTGCATTCCAGGTTCTCAAGAAAAGAATGGATCAACTCGAACAGGAAAACAGGGCACTTCGGGAAGAGGTTACAACACTAAAAGAAAGTTTGGAGAAGATCAATGGGATGATGGAGGCATTGATGGCTACTCAGAATCAGCCATCACATAGTGTGCCAGAACCAAGAATTGTTATCTCTGAAATAGTATCTGAACCGATCCCAGTGGTGCCCACAGCAGGTGAAACTCAATATTCCATGCCTCCTGGTTACCCATGGGGGATGTATCTTAACTTTACTCCAGCTGGATACCGCCCACCGGTTTCTCAAGTTCCTGTCACAACCGCTGTAATGACTACGCCACCACCCATGGTAAATGCTACTCCTTTCCACCTAGAAGAGCATGTGTTCCATGCTGCTCCTAGTGAAAGTATTGGGATGGAAGAACGAATGGATGAGTTCCATGACAAGTTTTCGGAAATGCAGAAAGAGATCAAGGCCCTTCGTGGGAAAGAGCTATTCGGAAAGAGTGCTTCTGAGCTGTGTTTGGTTCCAAATGTTAAGGTTTCTCCAAAATTTAAAGTCCCTGATTTTGAGAAGTATAAAGGAAACTCTTCCCCAAAGAGTCATCTGGTTATGTATGCACGAAAGATGTCTACTCAAAAGGATAATGACCAACTGCTGATACATTATTTCCAAGATAGTCTGACTGGTGCAACCCTCAAGTGGTATATAGGGTTGGACAGTTCAATGATCCACATCTTCAGTGATCTCTATGACTTTTTTATTAAGCAGTACAAATATAATGTCGACATGGCACCAGATAAAGACCAACTGAGAGCCATGGTCCAGAAAGAAAAAGAGAATTTTAAAGAGTACGCCCAGCGTTGACGAGAACTAGCTGCTCAAGTTACTCCACCTCTGGAGGAGAAAGAGATGACTAGGATTATTCTAAAAACACTGAGCCCATTTTTATATGAGAGAATGGTAGCAAGCGCCCCTAGTGATTTTACTGAGATGGTAAACATGGGGATGCATTTGGAAGAAGGAGTCTGCGAAGGAAGATTGGTTAAAGAGGGGAATACTTCCAACAGTGCCATGAAGTATGGAAGTAATTTTGGAAAGAAGAAGGAACAAGAAGTCAGTGTTGTGCATCAGGGACGAGCAAGGAGAAGGTACCAACGCCCACATGTTGCTGCTGTGACACTAGTTATTAATGCTCCTGCTTATCAGCCTCAGTTTGCCCAACCGTACCAACCATCACCTCAATCTTCACCAGCTTCACCATAACAACAACAGTAGTACCGTCAACAAAACCAACAATCTCCTCAGCAAGCCAGGCAACCCTTCAACAGCCCGGGTCGTACATTGAGGAAGCTGAATTTTGACCCAATTCCCATGTCATATGCAGAACTATTTCCAGCATTGTTACAAAAGGGGCATATTCAGACGAAGTCTCCTCCAGAGGTACCCAAGAATCCTCCTTTCTGGTATATAGCTGATCAATTCTGTCCTTATCATCAAGGGGCACCTGGCCACAATATTGAAAATTGTATTGGGTTGAAAGCCGACGTCCAAAGATTGGTTAAATGTGAATCTTAACTTTCAAAGATTCAAAACCAAATGTGCAGAATAATCCTTTACCGCAACATGGAGCGGCCAATGTGAATATGATCCAAGAATGTCCTGCAAATGAGGATGAAGAGGTATTTGTGATAGTCCCACACTTCAAAGAGTCAGAACACATTGAATTTACTTATGATAGCCGGAAGACTGTTGCAACTCCCTTGGTTATTAATGTACCTGGTCTGATTCCTTATGCTTCCATCAAAGCAATTCCTTACAAATACAACGCTACTATGTTTGAAAATGGTAAGGAGGTACCTTTACCTAATTTGTCGTCTGTAGTCAACATTGCTGATGTTAGCCGTGTTACAAGAAGCGGCCGAGTCTTCTCTACACCAAAGGATAAGGAGGTCCCTCCTGAGCAGCCAATTGTGAAGAAGACTACTCTGGGGAAGTCCAGTGGGAATGATTCTTTAGACAAATCTGATGAGGTTCTAAAAATGATCAAGAGAAGTGAATATAAGGTGGTGGACCAGCTCTTACAGACACCATCTAAAATATCTGTAATATAATTGTTAATGAGCTTAGAGGCCCACAGGGAGGCATTGCAGAAAGTACTTGAGCAAGCGTATATTGACCATGACGAGACTGTGGATCAGTTCAGTGGGATAGTGGGTAACATCACTGCATGCAACAATCTAGGATTCTGTGGAAAAGAGCTCCCAAAAGAAGGGAAGAAACATAACATGGCTCTGCACATTTCCATAAACTGTATGAATGATATGTTATCCGGAGTTTTGGTTGATACCGGTTCCTCATTAAACGTGATGCCAAGGACAACTCTTGCAAGACTGACTTATCAAGAGCCACCAATGAGACCAAATGGCGTTGTTGTTAAAGCTTTCGACGGTTCAAGGAAAACTGTGATCGGAGAAGTGAACTTACCAATGACTATTGGGCTTAGTGTTTTTCAAATTACATTCCAGGTCATGGACATTCGTGCTGCCTATAGTTGCCTATTAGGTAGGCCATGGATACATGAAGCTGGAGCTGTCACGTCTACCTTACACCAGAAGTTGAAATATGTTTGCGATGGACAGTTAGTCACGGTTTGTGGAGAGAGGGCTTTTGTGGTAAGCCATCTCTCTTCTTTTTCTTATGTCGGTGCAGAAGAGGAGGTAGAAACTCAATTTCAAGCCCTCTCGATCGCTGATAATAATACTAAGAATAGCGATGTTTCCATAACATCTTTCAAAGATGCACAGCGGGTTGTAGAAAGTGGTTCTCAAGGAAAGTGGGGGAAAGTGCTTGAATTTCCTGAAAACAAAAACAAGAAGGGTTTGGGATTCAAAGGTGATAATTCTGAGAAGACTTCTACAGGGAACATGATTATTCTCCCCATCAAAAATGTGTTTCACAACGGAGGAACTATTCATTCACCAGGGGTAAATGCTGTAGAAAATAATCCTGAAGGTGAGATGCCTTTTGGCTTTGAAAATGATTATGTTTCTACTGAAGACTGGGACCCTCATTTGGAAGACCTTGGACATGAGTCTGAGACCAAAGATGCTTGTGTTCCTCAACCAAGATTCAAGGGACCCGAATATGAAGCTAGTGCCATCCTCGGGAATGAATCTGTTGAAGATCAACCCAAATTTGTGACACATGGGACGGTGGCCCGAAATTGAAGTGCTGTTAATGTTCCTGTTGTGATCCCTTTATCAAAGTAATTGTTTTTTTGTTTCAATGTTTTTAGTTTATTCTCTCTTCCCAAGGCGATAGTATTTGTGTGTGGGCTTTACTTTTCATAATTCCCTTTGCTCTGCCCAAGGTAAAGGTGATCTTGTGTTAGGGCTTTTGTTTGAAAATTGCTATCATCAATAAAATTATCATTTTGCATTCCTATCTTTTATTTCTATTACTTGCTAGAAAATGGTAATCTAAAATTTACTCACGTTGCACGATCGTGCACACACTCTCACTTACCTAAATTCTAAAATAAAATCACATCACATGTGCAGATTATTGCACAAACTGAACATCAAAAACAATGACCCAATGCCTTCTCCGAACTTTGAGTTTCCTGTGTTCGAAGCCGAAGAAGAAGAAGAAGAGATCCCTGAGGAAATCTCCCAGTTACTCGAGAATGAAGACAAAGCCATTCAGCCTCACAAAGAGCCCGTAGAGATCATTAATTTGGGTATAAAAGAACTCCATAAAGAGGTGATGATTGGAGCCTTACTTATGTCTGATGTGAAAGAAAGGTTGGTTGAATTACTCAAAGAATATGTTGATGTGTTCGCCTGGTTGTACCAAGATATGTCTGGTCTTGACA
This sequence comes from Lathyrus tuberosus, assembly GCA_022829125.1. Taxonomy (NCBI): domain Eukaryota; kingdom Viridiplantae; phylum Streptophyta; class Magnoliopsida; order Fabales; family Fabaceae; genus Lathyrus; species Lathyrus tuberosus. The sequence goes on along the minus strand of JALAZF010000154.1, from coordinate 6,479,104 downwards.
CCACTATAGTAGAGCATCATCTACCTTTGAAGTCAGAATGTCCGCCGGTCAAACAGAAGCTCAGAAGAACTCGCCCTGATATGTCTTTGAAAATCAAAGAAGAGGTTCATAAGCAAATTGATGCAGGTTTTCTTGTTACATCTGAGTATCCGCAATGGTTAGCCAATATCGTGCCTAATCCGAAGAAAGATGGTAAAGTTCGCATGTGTGTCGACTACCGAGATTTGAACAAGGCTAGTCCGAAGGATGATTTTCCTCTACCTCACATCGACATGTTGGTGGGTAGTACTGCAAGGTATAAAATTTTCTTTTTTATGGATGGATTTTCAGGTTACAATCAAATTAGGATGGCTCCCGAAGACATGGAGAATACATCATTCATCACGCCCTGGGGAACATTTTGTTACAGAGTTATGCCATTCGGTCTGAAAAATGTTGGTGCAACATATCAGATAGCTATGACTACTCTTTTCCATGATATGATGCATAAAGAGATTGAGGTTTATGTGGACGACATGATAGCCAAGTCCAAGACTGCAAAGGACCATGTCGAGCATTTGTTGAAGTTGTTTCAACAGTTGAGGAAGTGTCAACTCCATTTGAATCCTAACAAATGCACATTTGGTGTTCGCTCGGGAAAACTGCTAGGTTTCATTGTTAGCCAAAAGGGAATTGAAGTAGATCCATACAAGGTTAAGACCATATGAGAAATGCCATCTCCCACTACGGAAAAGCAGGTCAGAGGGTTACTGGGACATTTGAATTATATCTCTCGGTTTATCTCTAACTTGACTTCTACTTGTGGACCTATTTTTAAGCTTCTCCAAAAAGAACAAGGTTATGTTTGGACTGAACAATGCCAGAAAGCGTTTGATAGTATCAAAGAGTATCTCTTGGAATCTCCTATTCTGATTCCTCTAGTTAGGGGTAGACCTTTGATCATGTATCTGACTGTTTTGGAAGATTCTATGGGATGTGTGCTCAGTCAATAGGACGAGTCAGGGAAGCAAAAGCATGCTATCTATTATCTCAGTAAGAAGTTTACCGACTGTGAATCCAGGTATTCAATGCCAGAGAAGACTTGTTGTGCTTTAGCGTGGGTAGCCCGACGTTTACGTCAATACATGCTAAATCATACCACTTGGTTGATCTCTAAGATGGATCCTATCAAATACATTTTTGAGAAGCCAGCTTTGACAGGAAGGATTTTCAGATGGCAGATGGTGTTATCAGAATATGATATTGAATACCACACTCAGAAGGCAATTTAAGGAAGTGTTTTAGCAGATCACCTAGCTCATCAACCTATTGAAGACCATCAGTCTGTGGGGGATGATTTCCCTGATGAGGATGTGATGTATTTAAAAATGAAAGATTGTGAAGAACCATTTGCAGATGAAGGACCTGAACCAGATTCTCAATGGAGTTTGATTTTTGATGGTGCTGTCAATAACTATGGAAAAGGGATTGGGGCAATCATTGTGATGCCTCATGGATCCCATATCCCATTTACCTCAAGATTGACTTTCCCATGCACAAACAATGAGGCTGAGTATGAAACATGCATTATGGGCCTTGAAGAGGCGATGGACTTAAGAATCAAGAATTTGGACGTGTATGGTGATTCTGCTGTGGTAATATACCAAATCATAGGAGAATGGACGACCCAACAAGATAATTTGGTTCCATACAGAGATTATGCAAGGAGATTACTCCCTTTCTTCAACAGAGTTGAATTCTATCACATTCCTCGTACCGAGAATAGGATGGCAGATGCTTTGGCAACCTTGGCTTCTATGGTTGTAGTGAATCGCTGGAATGACTGTCCTAAGATTGATGTTATGCGCCTCGACAGGCCTACTTATGTGTTTTCGATAGAAGAAGTGGGTGATGAAAAGTTCTGGTACTATGATATTGAGTTGTTCTCCGAAAGCAAGAATACCCACCTGGGGTATCTAACAAAGATAAGAAGACGCTGAGAAGGTTGGTTGGTAACTTCTTCTTGAACAACGACGTGCTTTACAAGAGAAATTTTGACATGGTCTTGCTAAGATGTGTTGACAAGCGAGAAGCGGACACGCTAATATCTGAAATTCACAAAGGATCTTTTGGCACCCATGCTAATGGACATGATATGACAAAGAAACTCTTGAGGGCAGGGTACTACTGGATAATAATGGAATCTGATTGTTACAAGTTTGCTAAGAAGTGACACAAGTTTCAAATCTATGCTGACAAAATTCATGTACCACTAACTCTCCTTAATGTTATCTCGTCTCCGTGGCCTTTCTCCATGTGGGGCATCGATATGATTGGTATGATAGAACCGAAAGCTTCTAATGGACATCGCTTTATCTTAGTTGCAATTGACTATTTCACCAAATGGGTCGAAGCCGCTTCATATGCTAATGTTACCAGACAGGTGGTCGTCAAATTTATCAGGAACCAGCTTATCTGCAGATATGGTGTGCCAAGTAAAATCATTACTGATAACGGTTCCAATTTGAATAACATAATGATGAAGGAACTGTGAGAAGAATTCAAGATTGAGCATCATAACTCTTCTCCATACCGACCAAAGATGAATGGAGCAGTCTGTCGTACCTCGAAAAATATGATCCTCGCGATGGACGCGGAAAAAACTGTTCGAAACAGAGTCGCCACCGAACTTTATTTATCCCAAGTTAGGGAAAGGAAAATATCGATAAAACCTTTAAAGGGAGATAAGAACATGGTCATCGCAACCAAATTCTAGGTTCGAGAGTCGGTTACGCAAGAGGGAAGGTATTAGCACCCTCTACGTCTGTTGTACTCAACGGGAACCTCTTGATTCGATTCGTGAGAAAATTAGCCAGGTTTGTTTGTTATCTTCTAAGGTAATCAATTTTAAGGGGAAAATGGGTGGTATTTTATTATGGTGCTGGACAAGGATTAGAACCCTTGTGCCTACGTATTCCCTCGTGCAATGGGAAAGTCAGAGCATTCGTAGTTCGTGGGACTACGGTTGTTTGGTTAGTATTTTTTATGTAGGCGCCAATTATCCACACACGAGTAAGAGAACTCGCACCCAAACAATTGGGGAGAAAGGTCAAAGACTTGGCCACCCTCACATCACCTTTTAGAAAGTTGTCTGAATATATGATTAAGTATATTAAAGAGTTTGATTAAGAAAAGAATTTGATTTGAATGTGTTTTAGGGTTTCGATCGCACGGGGGCGAGAAAAGGAGTTTTATTCATATTGGATATTTTAGAGATGACAATTGTTCACACACAAGTAAGAGAACTCGCACCCAAACAATTGAGGAGAAGGATCGAAGACTCGACCACCCTCACTTCACCTTTAGTAGAAATGTGTTTAGATATGGATTAAATATTTTAATGATTGCTTAGAAAGAAGTTTGAATATTGTCGAGTTACAAGTGTTTTAGAGGCGTCAATTGTCCACACATGAGTAAGAGAACTCGCACCCAAACAATTGAGGAGAAAGATCAAAGACTCCATCCCCCTCATTTTCACCTTTTAAGAAATGATGTTTAAGTATGGTTTAAATGTATTGATTTGTTTTGAGAAAAAAATGCTCGATGTTGATCGAGGTTTGAATTTACGTGCGAAATGGGTTGAGGACTAATGGAAAGGAGGTCCTAATGGCCCAAGGTAAGGTTGATTACGAGGCAAAAGCGCTCGACTTACAAGAGGTAAAGGGACTTGATATATGGATCAAGTGTGCTTGAGGATGGATTGTTGGTTAATTGAATTTGATTTGGAAAATGCTTGACGTTGGATCAAGCTTGTTTATTTTTGTAAAAAAAAGGTTGATTTTAATCTTATGGGAGAGGGATACAATTACTCAAGTGGGAATAATCAAACTAAAATTAAAGTGAGTCAATCACGCATACGCATACAAACCAAAGTGAAATGTGCAACAAGTATCGTTGTATAAAGCCCAAGAGGAGGCTATGTGAGGTTGATTGCGATCGTGAAAACAATCGACTTACAAGGTATTAAAAGGGCTTGACATTAAGTCAAGATATTAGTTTGAAAAGGATTTTTGGTTTGGACAAGCATATTATGAATGACATACATATAATTAGAGCATGAAATTAATCCACATGGAAAAGATAAACCTCACATGAAAATCACAAATAAAAATGGGGGAGAAATATAATCAAACATGTTAGTTTAGTTAGTATCCTAAATTCCTAAGATTAATCTAAGGAGGAGAAAAACTCAAATTAATATATTTTGGACTTTTTAGAGAAAAGGTGAAAATCAAATAATTAACAAAATATTTAATAAAGTTAAATATTAAAGTTAATTAAATAAAGTGGTTTAATAAAATTAATTGGAAATTGATTTATGAAAAAGGATTTTAGATTTTTAGATCTTTGGAATTAAAAAACAAACAATTAATTGAATTAAACTAAAATATTCAATAAAATTAACTATTAAAGTTAATTAGTATTAAATAAAATGGTTTAATAAAATTAATTAGAAATTAATTAAAGAGAAAGATTTTAGAAATTAATTAAAAAAAGTATTCTGTTTTTTTAGATTAAGGAAATGAATTGATACAATTAATTAAACTAAAATCTAATGTTTAATAAAACTAATTATTAAATTAATTAGTTAATATTAAATAAATGATTTTAATAAAATTAACTAATAGACAGATTTATATATATATTAAGACACATAGTTTTTTAATTAAAGGATTATTAAAAAGAAACAAAAAAAAGACATGGACCAGACATGTTAGTAAAACAGGGGGTGTGCTTACGAATTAAACCAGGCCCAGATACTTGGAGGCCCTCGCAGGGAGGGTGCACCATGCACCCTGGTCAAGCCAGGTTGATCCCAGAATCAATCTGGGCGTTGATTCTCATGGAGTCAACCATGACTCCTGATCTGAGGGTTGGAGATGTGTGTGCATGGTAAGGATGGAAAGAGAACGATGCACGGGAATACATGGAGGGATCATCCTCTGGTGACAAGTGTCACGGTGGAGGACACTTGTCACCCCACCTACCGGCCAACGAAACCGCACATGATAAAACAAGGAAACAGGTTAAAAAACGTATACTGATCTCACTCCCTTTCTATGTTCTCTCTCACAAACCTTGTCGAAAACCTAAACCACGGCCGGAGAAGCGGCGGCGCGCGGCGGCCGCCACCATCTTCTCCGGCGACACCACCTTAAACCAGGAAAAAACCTACACGAATCCGACCTATTTTCTACCCTCTTTTCAAATCCAACCTCAGATTTTTCAAAATCCCACCCTAATCCTCAAACAGAAACCTAAAAGAAAACCTAGATCTAACCAAAATCAGAGCAGGCAAGCAATTGAAGGGGGGTTTCAAAACGCAATCATATGGTGACTACAAATCGAGCATCAAAAAGTAAAAATGAGGTGAATAATACCTAGATCGGAGCGATTCCGATTGAAAGCTTTCCGACGAAGGTAACTTTCTTTGACTTTCCTCTTTCTTCTTTTCTTTCTATGTATCTTCTTCTTCCTTATAAAATCTCTGAGCGTGATATTGTTGAGTGTTGTTGTTTTGTATGATTGCAGGAAAATGTGAGGTCAAGCTCAAACTAGCTCAGAATTTCAGTGTGAAACTCTGAGTAGTTATTTTAGGATTCTTTGAGAGCTTTAGAGATGGAGGTTGGGGATTTCTTGCGCAGCCTCGTAATGCTCTGAAAATGTAGGTTTTTTTTCCGTCCCCTCCTTTGATGAACAGTGTAGCAATTATAGGATGCTTGATACGTGTGAATTTTCTGAACTCTGAATTTGATACGTGTGTTGTTTGTTAAGAAAATGGTGAGGTGTCATAGAATCAAACCGTTGTGAATTTCTGTGTGAGCCCTGATTTCGTGGGATCTTTTGAGAGTGGAATGGAGGACGCGTCCAGGTCATTTCAAGGTATGAGTTTCAAAACATTCTTTTTTTGTCTTTTCTGCACTTTCCCAATTGTATCTGTGTGTGAATTGTTTGGGTTCTTTGAATTGTGCATTGATTATAATTTTGTCTTAATTTCCATGTGTTTGTCCTTGGTGGGGTGTTTGCACGAGTTTGGTACAAACATAAAGAATAGGTTTATGACATGAAGAATAGGTTTGCAAGTGTTCTTTAAGGTTTATGGCATTGTGAATGGAGCACAGATTGGCACGAGGATGAAAGGAAATGGTGTAATGGTGGTGAGGTTATGCATGGGAAGTAGCATAAACAAAGGAGTTTTAGTGATAACAGCCAGTATGAATTTCTTCAAGTGTATGTCTTCATGTATTTAGAATGAGGAATGAAATTGGTTTGAGGACGGCCTAGCAAGAGATTCATGACTTTGGATTGGAAGCAACCTTGTAGGATCTTTTTTTTTAAAAAGTTTAAGTCCAATGGGTTGTACATTCTTTGAGTCTTGTCATTTGTATCATGTATTTGCAATCCAATGGAATTATTTTTATATTGAAACTTAGGACTTGAAATGTGAATGGTTGTGTAAAGTTTGGTACAATTGCTTATGCTTCTAGATTCAGCCACACGGTCAGCCTTCAGCACAAGGTTCAGTTGTGAAATAGCTTCATGAATTTAGCCTATTCATTCTTGTAACAGACGGAATTTGAAACATTCTCAAAATAGTTCAAATGAGACTTGCAGCATTTAACTGAAATGGCGCCTTTGGCTCTAATTTATGTTGTGAGAATAAGGTTCGATCATGACTTAGAACTGCTGGAAAAAGTAACCTTACTCAAGAATTCCAACCCTCTCAATAAAATCATAACTTGCATCAATAACCCATATCATATCTTGAGCTCACTCCCATATAAATTGGGTGAGATTTTGTTAGGCTGTCAATTTGGGCCAACGTCTTGGAATTTTGGTAAACCACGTTATGACTTGACTAAGCTCTAAACATGGCCTTGAATTATCACACTACTCGGTCCAAGAGTGGCATTTCTTAAGCTTGATCACTCGTTGACCATGCCATGAGCTTTTAAAATTTCACCTACATATGTCCTAAAATCACCACTTCCTTTTGCACCAATTTGAACTTGATTTGAACAATTTTTGATCTCACAAATTTTTGTCTTGATAATAAGCTTGAATCCCTGATTCTTGATTTAAAATATTATGACAATTAACCTTGGCCATCCAACAATAACCAAACTTCCATATTCCAGACTTTTCACTTACAATGAATAGAACTCGAATTAATCCAGTAATCAATCTCTGAACTCTTCCATCTGGATCCTGATAAACCAAAGCCTTGCTACGAAGTTCCTTAAGCCAAAAGATGCCTTGAAATCAAAGGATTAAGACCTGAGATATGCATTCCACTGTAATTGCACTAAAAACTTAATTCGCAAGGAACAAATTCTATATAACACAACTGAACTCAACATAGCCAGAAAACTTGATGCATACACAGATGATTTACCTCGTCACAAACCCCTATTGCGACTTCAAACACACCACTTGAATCTTGCATACCTTGTACTTGATCCTGAAACCAGACTTGCCTAATCAAGATCAGGTCTCAACTAGATGAAACTCAACTCACTACACACACACTCCTGACTTGACATCCTCAAATGAAGTACAGACTTAGGCAACAGAAAAAACAACATATTTTTGGATTTTTTGAATACTGGTTAGTAGACGGATGTACGGATGAAGGTTATACACAAGTAGGACAAATTTGGGGTATGACAGATGCCCCTATCTAATTGCCTTGAACCCGAGAAAATGAACTGCTATAAAGCATTTATTTTAAGGGTAGAATTCAATTAGATATAAGAATGCCCCAAAAATTTGTCTCACAAAAGGTAAAGTGTTGTAGAGTAAGAGCTGACAGAATGAAGTAGCGGGGTTCAAACTGAACAACATAACTTGAGGTTCTTTGGGTGGTCGAAGTAGTCCCTTATCCACTAAGGTTCTCCGATGTTGTATCCTTGAAGGTAGAAGATTATTTGGGTCGTCGAAGTAGTCCCTTATCCATTAAGGTTCCTCGATGATACCAAAGCAGTATCTCTGAAGGTAGAGGATTCTATGGAATGTCGAAGCAGTACCTTATCCGTTAAGGTTCCTCAACGATACCAAAGCAGTATCTTTGGAAGCAGAAGATTCTCTAGAATGTCGAAGCAGTACCTTATCCGTTAAGGTTCCTCGATGATACCAAAGCAGTATCTCTGAAGGCAGACGATTCTCTGGGTTGTCGAAGCAACCCCTTATCCATTAAGGTTCCTCGATGATACCAAAGCAGTACCTCTGAAGGCAGAAGATTCTCTGGAATGTCGAAGCAGTACCTTATCCGTTAAGGTTCCTCAACGATACCAAAGCAGTATCTTTGGAAGCAGAAGATTCTCTGGAATGTCGAAGCAGTACCTTATCCATTAAGGTTCCTCGATGATACCAAAGCAGTATCTCTGAAGGCAGACGATTCTCTGGAATGTCGAAGCAGTACCTTATCCGTTAAGGTTCCTCAACGATACCAAAGCAGTATCTTTGGAAGTAGAAGATTCTCTGGAATGTCGAAGCAGTACCTTATCCGTTAAGGTTCCTCGATGATACCAAAGCAGTATCTTTGGAAGCAGAAGATTCTCTGGAATGTCGAAGTAGTACCTTATCTGTTAAGGTTCCTCGATGATACCAAAACAGTATCTCTGAAGGCAGACGATTCTCTGGGTCGTCGAAGCAGTCCCTTATCCATTAAGGTTCTTCGAATATACCAAAGCAGTATCTCTGTGGTAAATTTACTGGGGGAATAGTTGAGCATGATTCTTGTCGGAGGAAATGTGCTGGCTTTGCAGGAGGGAGCTCACAAGAAACTTTCTAAGATAGCTTCTGCTTGGGGAGCAAAAAATAGTAACAACTGCTGGGGATTGTCAATATCAACTGCATGGCTGAAGAATGACTTGCTGGGGAATAGGATTCCATGAGCACGTGCGAGGTATCAACTCTTTTTAGGGGAATACTTCCGACTTTGATGGAGGACTAGCCAAGATGCTTGCGAATCAATCCTGGATCCTGTTATGCTATGTTGAGGATGTATATGCCATGCATACAGGAATTCAAATGAACTTGTTCTCATGAGATGCATATGGGAATGCAACCGGGCAAGGCTTCATTCTAGTTTCCAAAGAAGGATTAATGGGGATTAGATGGAGCAAGGTGAAAGACTCACTGGGAATACTGGCATATCAACTCGGGGGTTGAAATAAAGGAAATACGATATTGACTCAGGGGTCGAGAAACATTAAGAAAAACTATCGCCAACTCGGGGGTTGAAAGAAAGGTAAAGGTAATATCGACTCGGGGGTCAAGGAAATAAAGACAATATCGACTCGGGGGTCGAGGAAATAAAGACAATATCGACTCGGGGGTCGAAGAAGATAAAGATAACAATGACTCGGGAATCAGTACAAGCAATAAGATGTCAACTTGGGGGTTTAAGATGTAATAATGATATCGACTTGGGGTCGAGAAACTAAGGCAACATCGACTCGGGGGTCAAGAAAATAAAGACAAAATATCATCAACTCGGGGGTTGAAATAAAGTAAACATCGACTCGAGGGCCGAAGAAAATAAAGACAACATTAACTCAGGGGTCAAGAACAAATCAATATATATCAACGCGGGGGTTAAGGAAGGAAATAGGTTATGCTATGTATGCATATGGTGTGTGTATGTTGTATGTGATGCATATGCGAATGCGAGAAGGGGATTGGTTTTATGAAGGTGCCAAGCAGGGTTGGACTTTATTTGATGGTGATGCCAGCAGGGTGGACTTTAATTTGATGGAAAGATTTGATTTCCCGACACTCGAAAATGGAAGATATTATGATCAGTAAGCCAATATGATTCTCTTGTTGCCCCAAGTCTGATCCTTTGTAGAAATTGCGTGCTTGGTTCATGAGAGAACCTCACTTCTAGCTGATATGCCATAAATGGTTGTATGAGCGCAGCGACGTAACCAATGCATGTTGATTATGTGAGCGTAGCGACTTATCCAATGCATTCTGATGGTGCATTTGCTCTGCCCCAAGGCTTTTAATACTTGTTGAATTCAAGGGTCGCTTAGTGCATGACATGGCCAATTTGACCAACTTGAATGTATGAAGGGAATCTGCCCCTGTTTGGAGGGTAATGAGATGATCTGCCCCAGTGTCTGGATCAGTGGTCTGCCCCCGTGTCTGGATTTTGCAGCGGTCTGCCCCAGTCTTGGCTTTTGAAAAACTTGCCTCAGATTGACTAAGTATTGCTTTGAAGGACTTGCCCCAGATTCACAAGGTTATGAGATAGTCTCGATTCGAGTCAGTGCCAACGAATACTCAAGTTTCCCTCTGATTGTACTTTGTTGGAATTTTTAAAATATCAAGTACTAATTTGCAATTAAAATTGTTCATTTAAAAATGATAATTTTAATGCGACATTCACGCAAATTTTTGAAAAATCATTTATTGGAATGATGTGTCAGTGTGTGACGAGTGAACCATTAGTCCAAACGCAGTGCTGATTTACTGGTGTGTGAAAGATACAACAAGAATATGATACCAATTCAATAGACTAGCAAATTCGTAGGAGTCAGTTTACGCAACCTTGCTGTAGTATGCTTTCAGAATAAACCCCGCCTCAATTAGGTCTTTTGAGGGTTGTAACGTGGTCTGGTTCACGGTTATAGAAACAAATAATATAAGGCTCAAAGTTATATCTGTACCTACCCCTTCTTCGTGATGATCTCCAGTCCTACGTTCAGTTAAATCGACACACGTACTTAGATTTTGACGGTGTAAGAGTGAATATGAAGGTTCAAGATTCGCTTGAAATGACAGTCATCTTATTTTGTTTTTGATGGACGTCAATGACCTTTTGATTTTTGATATGATGTTCACTGTATTGCTTCGCTTGAGGATTTAAGGACCTTTTTTTGTTTTTTTATTTTTTATCCCTAATTTTGCATGGACTGATTTTATTCTACGAGTCCATTGGGATTGCCCTAATTTTTGCCTAAGTCTCCTTTTTGAAGTGTTTGACTTAGCGGGCTCTCTTCTTTTTTTTTAGAGTAAGGCTTGTGACTGCCAAGTCAGTAGTCATTGAAGAACAACCATCATAACTTCTGGATTTTGCATGATTTCTTCGTCACCTCAGGACGTGTACGAAGAATACAGAGTCAGATTAACTGAACACTACCCTGCCCCGGGTTGAGTGTAAGAGTTTGAATATCCGAAGGACAAACTTTCGAGTCCCTAGTTCCGAGTTCCGAGTCCCAGCGAAACAAACTTTCGAGGGTTCGCCTAGCGAACCCGGCAGCGAAGGTTCGCCAACTTCGTTCGACTAGCGAACTTTATGACTTTTCAGTGCTGGTTGGTTCTGCCTTGCTTCGCTGAGTTGTTCGCGAAGCGAATGGCGAGGCGAAGGTTCGCTAAAGAGTTCGCGAAGCGAACTTTATGTCTGTTTTGTTCTGTTTGTTCTTTCGCCAGGAGCTTCGCCTAGCGAAGGCTGGAGCGAATGCTCGCTGGGGATTCGCCTAGCGAATATAACAGTTAGTGCAGTTTTGTTTCCTTCATAACTTTTGATCCGTAACTCGGATCAGGACGTTCTTGGTGTCATTAGAAAGCTATGACGACCCTCTATCCGATAAGGTCGTGAAAATATTGGGTATGATGTGGGATTTTATATTTAAGTGGAAATGATGGAAACCATGATATGTGATATGTGTGAATCCATATCTTTTGGATCGTAATCCGATCGAGGCATAGTAATAGCCGATGTTAAGCTATGGAAATGTCCTACAGGATAAAAGTGGAATGTATTATTTTGGTACCCCGATTAAATGATTCGGAGGGAACCCGAAAGGGGTGTTTTATGTGTTATGTTATTATATGCGTTACTTGTAATATTTGTGCTTTTACCATGTTTATCTAATTGTGAATTGTGAATGAAAGATATATATATATATATATATATATATATATATATATATATATATATATGTTAAAATATGAAATAGGTAGGGTGAGGATTATTACCATAACTGTGTCGGAATGTGAATTATTATATGTGACAACGCTCGTGCATGAAAGGCCGAGGCGTGTGTATTTCAATCATAACCACTGTTTCTTGCGGTGTAGTTTCATGAGACTCGAGCACCTCCTCTGAAACGTTATGCACAACTACTTGGCAGGTTTGATTCCCGTAGTGAGTACGATTGGAGCCTACGGGTAAAGAGACTTGTGACGGTGTACGGGCCGTGAGAAGTGACGGATCACGGTGTACGGACCGATGATCCCGAATCCAATTCGTATGCCAAGTAGCTACAAGGATCCATGACTCGGGTCGTCTTTTAGACGTAGAAGCGGACGGGAATAGGGGATACCTTGGTATTGGTTATTGATTGTGAATCCTTGAGTTTACAGGCTCAGGAGGTACTTCGGTACTAGGGTGAGTTTACAGGCTCACCGTGGTGGTTACTTGTGTGTGTACTCATGGTCTTTCCCCTTTCCCCTTTGACATGAGTTAGGTTATTTAGAACCTTGTAAAGCCGAGAGGACTTTAAGATAGCGAACTCACTGAGATTTGATGTATCTCACCCCACTATAGTTGCTTTATTTCAGGTGCAGGTTTGGTTACAAGTGGATCGATGTAGAGATGTTTCAAGAGGAGCTTAGTTAAGCTTAGTCCGCTGTGTATTTTATTGTTCTTATACAATGAGGAATATTGTATAATGTTCTTAGATTTTTCTTTTTGGCTAGTTTCCATGATTTATGCCATTTGTTGTATTGATGATATAGTTAATGGACAAGTATGTAAATTATGCCATTAGGCACTTTTGATGTGTCAGTACCAAATAAAATGCGTGTATTGTATTATTCTATATGTATACTATACAGGGCATTACACATTTGAGTAGAAATACTTTTATCGGTTTATATAATACTTTTATAATTCTTTTTATTTATTCTTGTCTTTTGACATATTTTTTAAGTTAAAAATATTCTATTTCTTCTTTAAAACAATTTATTGCACACTTTATAAGAAAAAAATTTCCTTATAAGAGTTGTTAAAAAATTGAGTCTTGGTATGCTCTCTTTTAAGTAGAGATCAATGTTTTAAAATTCAAATTGATAATTGATCCGATTAGGTTATTAATTCATTGGTCGGACCAATTGGTCGTTGATCGGGCGGTAAGATTTCTAATTCAATTTGTACAAATTAAAAAAATATACATATTTATAAAATAAAATTCTTGACATAAATTTCATAACTTTAATAATAAACTTTTCAAAATTTTTATTAATTTATAGTATTATTATATTGTATAATTAATTTTCTAAGTTTTTAAATTTATAATATTATTATATCATCATATAATTAATAATAAATAAGTTTAATAAGAATCATTAAAAAATATATTATGATTATAGAATATATAACTCTTGTCTCTTTCACCAAATTAAATATCAAAAAGATTTCATGACGTAATTGGTAAAACTATAATTATAATAGTTTTAAAAGGTTACATGTCCAATTCTTAAAATTTAACAAATTATTTTAATATTATTTAGTCATATTATAAATAATTAATATAATTATAAATATTAATTAAATTAAATTTTAAAATAGAACACCAATAATGGAATAAATATTATAGTTAAGCTAAAAAAATAACCATAACAAATCAAACCACCAGATTAAAAGATTCACCTCTGATTAGTGAACCAGCCGAGTCACATATTTTTATCAGATAAATTACAATTACCATTCGATAACCTTATTAAACCAATCTATCTTTCAATTTACGGTATAACCGATTCAACTGACCTCCGAGATTTAAACACCGATAGAGATATCTTTGTTCAACCGTATGGAGCACTCCCGCAGGAAGAGCTTTTGTGGTTGCAATTTTAGTCATATGATAATTGACAACATTATTTCATATGCCTTAGAAATGTGTATATTTAAGATGGGTAGGGACAGAAGAAAATTAAAAGATGCATTCTTCCAAACTGGAAGATCAAGACTTTTTAGTATATGACATGACATATTCGTTAAGGAGCAATCACAATCAGTAATTTGGTAAAAATAAATAGATTAAAGAATGAAAATCCATTTTATTCAGGGCTTTTTTGTTTAGCTTTTTTAAAATTATATATATATATATATATATATATATATATATATATATATATATTAAAAATGATTTTAAAAATATTAAAAGTATTTTTAAATTTGTTTTTTTTATAAATTTATACATTAATTTTGACATTCTATAATATATACATACATTATTGAATATTAAAACATAGTCAAAATTATTTTATCTAAAAGTTGTATCTCAAAAATCATTTCTACAAAAAGTTATTTAAAATTAAATAATTTATTAAAATTTTAATATTCAAACAAAATTTCAATAAAATAATATTTAAAAAAATAACGTGAAGATGATAATTTGGGTATTACGCATGATGAAAAGCATGTTATACTATACAAATGACGTGAAGATGAAAATAAAGTCAAATAAATGCGAGTTTAAAAATCCCTGGTCAAAATTTGGGGTATGACAGTGACAACGAAAATCGCCTAGGATTTTTGCAAGAGAATCACGATATGAAGTTAGAGCGTTGATGGGTAAATGAAAAGTTAGAGTCTAGTTCTCTGAAGTATTTCTTGCAAAAGAGAAATCGTGTCGGTTTTCCAAAAAAATCCAACGTGTATGTTTTAATTAAAAATTAAAAAACATAAAAAAGACATATAACACCATATTCTAAGAATACATTTCAAATATCTATCACGTCGGTTTTTTAGAAAAACCGAGGAATTTGAATATATAAAATAATAAAATAAAAAAAAGGACTTTTGAAAAAATTGATTCGAAAATATTAATGCAAAATATATTATCTTTCAGTTGAACCATGTAACCGAGGTTAATAATGATAAAAAATGAAAGGAAAAAAATTAACAAAGCAAAAAAAAGGAAAACTGAAAAGGCACCAACTAAGAAATACTAACTAATTAAACCATTGAAAAAATAATAATATAAAATGCACTAACAGGGATTCAGAGGAAGCTCCTTTGAAATCATATTTTTAAAAAAATCGAGGGAATAAAGTAAGTATATATATATATATATATATATATATATATATATATATATATATATATATATATATATATATATATATGAAGGACTTAAATTAATTGAATAGATACAAATTATAAAATATTATAATATTTAAGAATAATAAGAATTGTGTACCTTGTCGAATTGAAAAGAGTTTCGGTTGAGGTAGAGTAAGTATGAGAGGATTACTACCCTCATTGCCGGCAAGGGTTTTCAGAGTATGTTAATTGTCTAATGGGGCGACACTTAAATAGCTAAACGACTTAGGGCAGAGACCTCTTATTGAACTTAACTGAATCGTCAAACTCATCACGGTCCATTCAGCCAAAAATCTCAATCAAATAATTCATCAATAATTAGTGTTTAATAACAATTGACCATAATATAATTAATTAATAATTAATTATTTCAATCCATATTTAATTAATTAAATAATTAATCTAACAATCTCCCACTTGGATGACAATAATTAATTATTAACAATATTGATTTTAATATTAGAATATCAATAATGGTCAAAACACTAATGAATCAAAAGAGAAGTAAGTTTCAACGTTGCAGAATTGTTTTCGATAGGAAAAACAAATCATACATGTTAAAGACCCATAACTTATATATAAAGAATGATCAAGTTAGAGTAACATATTTAAGTTAAGAGTAATACTACCTCCGTTCCTTTATTTAAGAGACAATTCATTTTTTAGGTTCATTAAATAATCAATGTATTTGGTCAGTTTATAGACTAGATACATTGATTATTCAATGAACCTAAAAACTGAATTGCCTCTTATAAAAAGGAACGGAGGTAGTATTTATAAAAATGGCCCAAGCATATGAAAATGCTATTGATAAACTCCGCTAAACCAAAATATCATAAGGCTTACTCATGTGTATAAGTCTATGGTTAGTGATTATACTAATGAATTTTAAATGATAGATCATAAAATATCCACATAGGTCTAAGAGTAGTAATTACATATAGGCATGCCCTATTACGAGAGTAATTACATTTAACCATAAGTATCTTCATAACACAATATCATACTCGATAGGAGTATTGATATTTACTTGTACTTTCATATTATGACCTGACAAATGTCGAATATTGAAGATAGAATGACACAATATTATTGCATGCTAAAGAATTATTGTGTCTTTTCAATATCGACATAAACATCCAATTATGATGTTTCCTGGATTAAGAGAATAATGTATATCTCAGTATAATAGAATTGACTTCATACAATTATTTAATAATTTGAAGTCTTATTAGAATATGGCATATTTATAATGCACAAAAAAAATATATGACAATATGAGAATAATAATTTAAAGTTTTAGATTATATAATTATGTACACATGCACTCCCTCTGATCCAATAGAATAAAGATTTATCAGAGTCCTCTAGTAGTAATTACTCTGATTATACAATGGGATACTAATTTTATTTTTAGTGCAAAACTATATAGAGAAGTGGTTCTATAATATATCATCATTAGAGTTTTACAAACTCAACCACATATTTTGCACATAAATAAAATATTATTATTTAAATAATTTCACATGAAAGAATATGATGGTCATATAAAAGATTTACCATCATTTGAGTGAGATCAATTCCTTAAAATTTTAAATATATGAATATATACAATATCTTAACAACTCACTCAAAACTCAAATGCTACAACTATAATCACACACATTTGAGAAACATATTATGTTATACGCAGCGGAAAAAATATAAGACTTAATTTATTTAATATTGAAGATATAACAAAAGTAGTCATAAATTTCCATCAATAACATAAGACTATAATATCCTCAATATAAGTCTCCATAAGATAATATTATATTGAATAAATGATATTTGATTCTCATTATATAAAATTGACATGTTAAATTCTTCCACTTGATTGAGAATAATAGTTGAACTATTAATTCAAGAGTTTTAAAAATATTTAAACAAATACTCAAAAAATTTATCTATCACACAATGATCATGTCAAGTAATGTCAAACCGATAGGGTACGTCCATCACTTACATAATACATAGAGAATTGAAATCCATTGAAATAATAAAAAATGATTTAAAATAAATTATTGGATTTCATTTAATTAAAATAACTTTACATGTCTTTAAAAGAAATTTTCATTTATTATAATCTCAAATGAAAATATCAATAGTAATTAATAAGACGTATAACAACAATATATAAATATTATACCACCAAAAAATTCTAATACCGATAGGGTATTTGAATCATAATTGACATAAGTATAAAATCACAAGTATATTAAACAACAATACATTATATTAATAATAATAAACAAATAGGGTATAATTATTATTAATATAATATTTATTATAATTAAAATAAATATAATTATTTTATTACACAAAATTTGTACAATTGTGTCCACGATAGGCGAGTTACAATCATATATTTTATTTAATATAGGAAAGATTATATACTTGTATCCACGATAGGTGAGATTATAATTATACAAATTAAGAGTTATTATTTAATTACCTTAAATAAAACTCTCAAAATATTAAGATTTTAAATATTTTATAAAATTATAATTTTTTTAATTGAGTATATAACAAGAAATCAATTTATGGTAATAAATTGAGAGTTTTAATTTTAAAATATTCTGGTAAAATAATAATTTTATATAAAGCACATTTTGTAATTCTTAAAGGAGTACTTAATAATAAAAACCAAATTTCTCCTTATATGTATTTATATAATTAGCCACAATAAATTGAAAATAAATTTTGACTAACCTCAGAGACTATCGTATTCATCCTTGACCGAAGAACCATTAAACTTTTGTGACTTTTACGATTCATAATGTCATCTCAAATAGTTCACAGTAACAAGAAAAATGATACAATACAATAAAGAATAATATGATTTTAATTTTTAAAATTCTGGCATAGCAGACAACAGATGTCCTAACACATGTCAAGACATTGTTCTGCATAATTATTAAACAAGAAACAGAACAGCAAACTGATATCCAGAATATCAGTAACTGCAGAAACACAGATGTTTCGACATCTGTTCCAACATGTTAATCAAAACTGAACTGTAAATTGTATAATGATAAACAACACAGAATATGATAACCCAGTTCGGCGCAAATCACCTACATCTGGGGGATACCAATCCAGGAAGAAGAATTCACTATCAGTAGTATAGTTTTATGTAAACAACCTCAGGTTTATAATAAACACCCACGTTTACCTATCACTACCCAATGAAAACTTTATCTAAGAACTCCATCCTAGATAAGAAAAACCCATCTCACTCCCTAAATCACAACCTGTGATTATCTAACAGTTACAACAACTGTATCATCCTATTAAAAGACATCCATTTCAATACAAAGTTCAGTCAAACCTCCTTGACTAACAAGTTAACTTGGATTTGCTTAAAAGTTTCATCCAAGAACAATACACGATTCATTACCTACAGGTTTCTGAATTTGTACAAGTACCTATGTCTACCACAATGTATCAAATCGATACAGAGGGAGACTTACAAGAGAAACCTACGACTCTAAAAAACCTAAACACTACTTTACAAAATAGGATTCCTAAGTCTATGTCGTTCTCTCCCATCTGCCTATTTCTTGGTCTTATTTTTATAACCTTCTCTTGCGTTGGGCTTTCAATTTTCTTTTGGCTGATTCCTTAATCCACGTTCTGCTCCTTAAATCTTGCAACTGATCTGCAAACATCCTGCTGTTAGTAACAGACAGATGTCCTAACATCGTGTTGGAATATCTTATCTGGCATCTCTTCTCTTAGCAGGATTCTTCCTTGTTGTTGGAACATCTTGTGTAGCAACCTATTTTACCAAAATTTGCTAAAATATTTTGAGACAATATATGATTTATTAACATCATTTCAAGTCCAAAATCAAGAATAGTAATTTAAAATGAATAGAGAGTGATGGAAGAATAATTTTAATTTTATCATATTTCAAAATTCCAATACATGTCAATTTCTAATATTATAACAATAATAAATTAAAGGGTTAATAGTCATTTTGCCCCCTGCCATATAGGCGCTTTTTGAAAAACCCCCCTATAAAAAAAACTTGCAAAAAATACCCTAACATTTAAAGATTCTCTCAATTTTGACCTTCATCACGCCCGGTCAGCAAAACTGCTGACGTGTCAGGTTTTTTTTTTTTTTTAGTGATGTGGAAAGCCAAGTGGCATTTTAATTTTATTTTTGAATTATTTTAATACCACATTGGCATTTCCTTTTTTATTTATTTTTGGTTTATTTTAAAAAATATGTCACATGTTCAAAATTTGTTGGAGGTGGAAATTGAACCCATCCCCTTTATTTCATAGGTCCCCCTCCTTACCACTAAGCCAATCAACTTATTTTGTTAATTTATGCTTTTAAAATGTATATATTATATGTTTAATATTTTTTTCTATTAATATAAACTAAATTATTTTAACATTAGAATTTAGTATTTAGTTTAATAGTTTAATAGTTTAATGGTATTTAGTATTTTTTTTGCTACATTAGAATTTAGTATTTAGTTTAATAGTTTCTAATAATACTAACAGTTTAATATTACTATTCAATTTAGTTTTTATTTACTAATATATTAGAATTTATTTATTCAATTTAGTTTAATACTAATAGTTTAATAGTTTTTAATAATACTAATAAACTAATTTATTTTTGCTACAGTAATTTAATTGAATAACAAATGATGAACTAATTTAATTACTGTAGCAAATGATGAACTAATAAACTAATATAGTTTAATTACTGTAGCAAAAATTAATACTAATAAACTAATTTAATTACTGTAGCATAAACTAATAAATTACTGTAGCAAATGATGAACTAATAAACTAATTTAGTTTAATTACTGTAGCAAAAATTAATACTAATGAACTAATAAACTAATAAACTAATTTAATTTAATTACTATAGCATAAACTAATAAACTAATTTAATTTAATTACTGTAGCATAAACTAATAAACTAATAAACTAATTTAGTTTAATACTAATGAACTAATAATCTAATATAGTTTTTAATTGAATAACAAATGATGAACTATTAAACTAATTTAATTTAATTACTGTAGCAATATTAAATTGAATAGCAATATTAAACTATTAGTATTATATACATTATATTAAACGCCTATAGCAATAGAAATATAAATTATTAAACTAAATATTAAACTGTAGCAATATTAAATTGAATAGCAATAGAAAATATTAAACTAAATACTAAATTCTAATGTTAAAATAATTTAGTTTATATTAATAGAAAAAAATATTAAACATATAATATATATATTTTAAAAGCATAAATTAACAAAATAAGTTGATTTGCTTAGTGGTAAGTAAGGGGACCTATAAAATAAAGGGGATGGGTTCAATTCCTACCTCCAACAAATTTTGAACATGTGACATATTTTTTAAAATAAACCAAAAATAAATAAAAAACAAAATGCCAAGGTGGCATTAAAATAATTCAAAAATAAAATTAAAATACCACTTGGCCTTCCACATCACTAAAAAAAAAAAAAACCTGACACGTCAGCATTTTTGTTGACCGAGCGTGTTGAAGGTTAAAATTGAGAGAATCTTCAAATGTTAGGGTATTTTTTGCAAAATTTTTTTTATAAGGGGATTTTTCAAAAAGCGTCTATATGGCAGGGGGCAAAATGACTATTAACCCTAAATTAAATTAAAGATAAAAAATTACATGTACGTAATAAAGAGGGTCAAAATAAGTTTTGAGAAATATTCAAAATTTTAATTTAAAACTTAAATGCATAGATTAATCTAAATATTAAATAAAATTGTCAAAATTTTAGAAAATTTGTTAATAGTTATGAAATCAATAATTTATTAATAATCATGAATAATAATAATAAGAATTGTGTAACTTGTCAAATTGAAAAGACTTTAGGTTGAGGTAGATTAAGTATGAGAGAATTACTACTCTCATTGCCGTCTAGGGTTTTCAAAGTATGTTAATTGTCTATGGAGGCGACACTTAAATAGCTAAATGACTGAGGGCAGAGACCTCTCATTGGACTTAACTGAATGATCAAACCCATCACGGTCCATTCAGGCACAAAGCCCAATCAAATAATTCATCAATAATTAGTGTTTAATAACCATTGACCATAATATAGTTAACTAATAATTAATTATTTCAATCCATATTTAATTAATTAAATAATTAATCTAATAATCTCCCACTTGGATGACAATAATAAATTATTAACAATATTGATTTTAATATTAGAATATCAATAATTGTCAAAACCCTAATCAATCAAAAGATAAATGCATAGATTAATCTCAACATTAAATAAAATTGTCAAAATTTTAGAAAATTTGTTAATAGTTATGAAATCAATAATTTATTAATAATCATGAATAATAATAAGAATTGTGTACCTTGTCGAATTGAAAAGACTTTCGGATAAGTGTCATACCCCAAATTTTGACAACCAAGATTTCCCATCATTGTGAAAATCATCAATCTCCTCAAAGATGAGTGAGTATTGACCACAATAAAAAAATTAGGGTTCTTAACCCTCTCAGAGCACTTAGACAAAAGATCAATCAAGGAATGACATGATCTTCAACTTGTCTAGCCTCTCAAACACCCATAAGGGATCAAGAGGACTCCTATATCAAGGATCAAGCACAAGGTTGTAGCATTTCAAGTGGATCAAGCCTCAAGATCACCAGTGTCACCAAATTAGGGTTTTTGTTGACCAGGGCCTCTAGTTTGAATTTTTCCTCTGGACATGAGCCAATGCTTCAAAACATGACTTAAGATACCACAAGGGACCTCATGAACCCAATCATTAAGTTAATTTAGTCTCAGGAGATGCATTCATAAAAAATCAGGAATTAAGGTTTCTTGACCTAATTCACCCCGAAGTTGATTTCTGGGAAAAAACATGAGCCAAGACCTCAAGACTTGATTTGAGGACCTCAAGTATACCACATTGATCCATTTGCAACAATGGATTGATCCAAGAAGCTTGAGTCACAGGTTTCATTTTCATCTGGACCACAATTAGGGTTTCGAGGAAAAAGTCAACCGTGCCTTTGAGTTTTGACCAAGGCATGCTCCCAAACCTTGGGATATGATTCAATACACCCTATAACACCTGAAGATGACTGGTTTATACCTGAGTGAATCGCACACTCAAAGATACAACAGAGTCGCCACCGAACTTTATTTAGTCCCAAAGGACAGGGAAAATATCGATAAAACCCAAGGGGAAGAGAAACGGGAACGGGCACTACAAAAAAACTGGAAAACTGTGGCGGTTAAGAAAGTACGATTACGGCAGTTACAATCGCCATAATTTACAAAAATGGCGTTTTTAAATAACGCCGTAAATATGGCTGCCGCTAAGTAAAAAATGGAGGTTTCATAGTAACCGCCATACAAAACGCTGTAATTTACTTACTATAAAATGGCGTTTTGTTTTAGTAAATAATGGCGATTTCAACCGCCATAATTTACACATTTTTTTGGAAAAAAAATAGCATCAGTCGCCCCTCTAAAATTATAGAAACAAATATGACAATAGTGGAATACGATACGCAGGAATGATAGAACTCAATAGCCATGAAAAGTAAATTGCAACATGGATAAAATTAATGATTATTATTGTCAATAGAAAATTATCATTTTTAGCATATCAAGTTATCTTAACAAACTCAACACTTATATAAACTTTAATAGAAAGTACATTGTCTTTGTCATAAAACATAAGAGAGGCTATTTACATGGAGAAATCAGATGAAAGTCTTACATTAAGATCTACCTATATCCCAGCCTACACCATCAGACTGACCTAGTTATGATATATGCATATAGTGAATTATATCTCCTTTTAGCATTAAATTAATAAATAATACTTGAAGCTATAACAATGCTCGAATATTTATTGCATTAGTGACCATTTTCTTACCTATATGCATTAACATCCATCTCATTATCCATGAGTCCACCTAACACTATAATGTAATGAAATTAATAATCATTAGATAACAATGCATACAAAATGGGATGAATTAGTTGAGTGTAGTCAGTTTTCTTAGTAGTTTGGAAGGTCAACACATACTTATAATCTTACATTTAAGACCTATATATATCCCAACCTAAACTAGTCAGCTTACCTCGTCATGGCTATATGAATATAGTAAATTAAATCTATTAGCATCAAATTAATAAATTATACTTGAAGCTATAGCAAAGCTCCAATATTTACTGCACATAGGTGACGCTTTTAAAAAATACAACGCATTAAGATCTAACTCCGGATCTCTGAGTCCAACCAACTTTGTACTGTAATGAATATCATATATGTACATCTACATATTATTTGAGTTATGTATGGGTACTCAAGAAAAATATTTAGAGAATAGAAAAGTAAAATTATAATATACCTTAAGGCTTCATCTAATCTATTAGAGACCTTCTTTAAAAGTGCAACAGGAGATTCACCATGCAGACTCGTTACAAAACCGCACTTTTTATGACATTCGGATTGACAAAAATGATTGTGATGCTCCTTCTAGTTTAGCTGTATTATAACCAAATAACACATGTTAGAATTTTAAGTCTATGCACATAAATAGTGATGCATCTTGTACTAATGAAAATATAAAATTAATTTAACCATGATTAAAATATTAGATAGGAAAAAGCTATACCGCGTCAAGCTTTTCACACAAAACACACAGATTTCCGTCAAATCCAAATACATAAATCCATTTCACTAAATGTTCTTCACCACAACCAGTTGTGTAATAGTTATTTTGCATCCCAAAACTACCAATAATAACTATAAAGCATGAGAAATGACTGAAAAATACCACAACATCATCATAAAGATTTAGCTCAAATATAAGAAATTATTTGATTCACTTCATTTCAAAAGTAAAAAAGAACAACTCAAACATGAAGCTGAAAATATCTAAAAAGATAAAGAAGCGTATGTATAAGATCCAGATTCCAAACAATCCTTAAATCATCAAAACAAAATTATATCACAAATTCAACTTCTCTTTTTATTTTCTTTGATTTTAACCCAAATTAACAAATTGGTCCCTAGAAACCAAATCAATCAATATAGTCCTTCAAAACACATCACAACTCTACATTCATCACCATCAACACAACAGAATTAAATCCATGGCAAAAAACCTTTATTTCATTTCAAAATCCATTTTATACATCTATAAATTAAATCCAAACAAGGGTGTCTTGCAGTGGACACATATACTTAATTATCATGTCAACACATTCAACACACTTGACTTGCACATGCCTTTAACACATCCAACACACCTTTCATTGTTGGCATTATGATAAGTGGTTTTCTGATGTTCACCCGTGGACACCAAATGATGTAGACCAGGAAAGACTCACCTGGGTGAAGATCTTTGGATTGCCATGTCACGTCTGGGGTGAAATTTTTTTCAAGTTTCTCGCTGCAACAACTGGTGTTTTCGTTAAAATGGACGAAGATACGCAGAAGCGGACTAGATTGGATGTAGCTCGAATCCTGATACGCACTAAATTCGCCATGAATTTAAACGAAGTTATTGCGGTTGAAGTTAATGATAAGTCATACCATATCAAGATTGTCGAAGATTCGTTTGGACCGTATTTGAGCGATCACTGTCATATGAAAACCACTAGATTTGAGGAGGATAGCTCTGAAGAAATTGAGTCGATATCCGAGGATGCAGAGGATGATGAGAATCTCAGGGATGATTCAAACAAATCTCCTAGTAACCAATCTAGGACCTCTGCGTTTTTCCATGATGATGATGGTATTTCCAAAAACAACGACCCTATGAGAATGAATGAGATTGTGGGTGAGCATCAAGGGTCTGTGGAATCTGTTAGTAGGGTTAGCAACAGGACAGGTTGGAAGATTAAAAATAAAACAAAAGCTGCATGCCAATCTAGCCACGATGGTGAATTGCGTACCTATACTGCTACTGATATCATTGCAATGAGTGAAGAAAATAGATCTAAGGACAACTACGTGAGTTGCAGTTTAGATATACAACATAGAAATTCTGGGACTGTGAACCTCAAGACAGGAAGTGAGAAGAAGGTTTGTGTATGCCCCAATAGCTCCTCAGAGGATGAGATTTCAAATTGTCAAACCGAGCGGAGTGGTGGAAGGCCTGTAGTTGTGGGTGCAGACTCTAGTTTGAAGATCATTCCTAACAAGAAAAAGCTGCTGATTGAGGATATTTGTCAAAAGATCAAAATACCGTTCACCCCTTCATATTATGCTACTTTATTAAGAGTGGATTGCTCCCTTCCCAAAGTTTCGTCCCCTCTGCATTGCCCTGGTAGGACCGAAGGTGCAGAAACTGATATAGCCTCCCCATTAGTCACTAAGACTTCTCCTTCCTTTGACAACTCCATTGGAGATTCTAGTTTTATGCAGACCAATTCGCGGATTAAGAAGAAATTAGATAACCTTCTGGCCAGAGTTTAGGGTTCTATTAAACAAATGGGAATTGAGGCGGACGAAGACGACGAAGCGTTTGAATCAATTCTTCGGAATTTGGAAGCTGTTGACAGGAAGTCAAAGAAATCCAAGAAGGCGGCAGCTACTGAGTGTACATGAATATCGTATCCTATAATATTAGAGGGTGTGGGGGTGGTCTAAAGAGAAAAAGGATAGTAAACAACATTACTAAAGGTGGTGGGGAGATATGCTTCATCCAGGAAACCAAATGCACTAACATGACTGATGAGGTGGTGTTTAGTATATGGGGAGATAACAAGTGCCAGTGGTCGGCAACGAATTATGTTGGCTTGGCGGGAGGTTTGCTAATAATTTGGAAAGAAGGAATCTTACAACCAATTTGCAGTTACAGTGGAAAAGGTTATCTTGGAATACAAGTAGTGTGGAAATGGAGATATGTGTACTTACTAAACATATATTCTCCATGCAACATCAAAGAGAAAAGAGAATTATGGTCCAAGATATTAGAATTAAAAGCCAACATGGAACCAGGGGAGTGGATCCTGGGTGGTGATTTTAACGCAATCAAAAGCCCGAGTGAACAATCTGGATGCACGAGTCACAAAAGAAGATACATGGCAGAATTTGAAGAATTTATAAACATGACAGGGTGCTTGGACACACCAGTTTCCGGCTGCAAATATTCGTGGTTTAAACCTAGAGGCAAAGCATGCTGTCGCCTCGACAAATTTTTAGTGTCTCCTGGAATCTTAAACGAATGGAATACGATTTATCAGAGGATAGGCGAGAGAGACGTTTCAGATCATAGACCGGTCTGTTTGGTTGCAAGGAATACGAACTGGGGCCCTAAACCGTTCAAAGTCCTTTCCTGCTGGTTTGAACACCCAAGTTTTATCTCATTTGTGAAAAAGGAGTGGGAAGATAGACTCGTGGAAGGGAAGGCATCGTTTATTCTGTCTAGAAAACGGTGTCATCTTCGGGAGAGATTGAGGTGGTGGAATGCTAATGTATTCGGATGGATTGATACAAATATTAAGACGGATATAGGAGTCATCAACGACGTCGAAGACCTATTTGATTTTAAGAAAGATCACATTACAGCTCAGGATTTGGCTAAGAGGAATGATGCGGAAGACAATCTCTGGAAACATTTAAGGATCAAGGAAAGTATTCTAAAACAGAAATCCTGGTCAAGATGGAATAAAGATGGAGACTATAACTCAAAATATTTTCACGCTGCTCTCAAAAGTCGGTTCAATTTGAATACTATCTCTTCTGTTAACGTTAATGGCAGGTTAATAGAAGATGTGGCTGGGGTTAAAGATGTTGTGAGAGATCATTTTCTAAAGAGGTTCAGTAGAGTCAACAGGCCTTTCCCATGGATTGGTAATGATGGATTCAAATGTTTATCTCCTGAGGACAGTGAAGAATTACAAACAGAGGTAGATTTGCCTGAGATCAGAAGGGCTGTTTTTGAATGCGCCGGAGATCGGAGCCCGGGTCCAGACGGGTTCAGTTTTGAGTTCTTTAAAAAGTGCTGGGATATTGTAGGGCAAGATTTCTCAAACTGTATTCTAGAGTTCTTTGATGGTGAGAAACTTCCTAAGATTCTTGCTTCTTCCTTTGTGGTGCTCATTCCTAAAAATGATAGTTTGAAGAATCTAGATGATTATAGACCAATTTCGTTAATTGGTTCCATATACAAAGTCGTATCTAAGATTCTTGCCAATAGACTTAAGGATAAAATTGGTAGTATCGTCTCAACATCTCAAACTGCATTCATTGAAGGAAGGAATCTACTCGATGGTGTTCTTTCGCTTAATGAAGTTATCGATCTAGCTAAACGAACCAAGAAAGAATTAATGTTGCTTAAGGTTGACTTTGCCAAAGCGTACGATTGTGTGGAGTGGAAGTATCTACGCGATGTTATGCAAATTATGGGGTTTGGAGAAAAATGGTTGAGGTGGATGGATAATGGAGTTTTCAATTGCTTCGCTTTGATTTTGGTTAATGGGAGTCCTACAAAGGACTTTCCCGTCTCTAGAGGTCTCAGACAAGGAGACCCGCTGGCTCCTTTCTTGTTCATTATTGCCGCAGAAGGCCTCGCAGTGTTAATGAAGAGGGCGGTAGATGGAGGTAATTATTCTGGGTTTAAGCTATCTCATGACACATCCCTTCATTTATTACAGTATGCAGACGATTCCTTGTTGGTGGGAGACGGTTCATGGCAGAATATTTTCGCAACTAAGGTCATCTTGAAGGGATTTCACTTGGCATCCGGTCTTGACATCAATTTCAACAAATGTTCTCTTTACGGTATCAATATTGACGACTCGGCTCTCAAAGCGGCTGAAAATTTTCTATCCTGCAAAGTATCAGCTTGCACTCTTAAATTTCTCGGAATACTCATTGGTGGCAACCACAGATTATTATCTTTTTGGAAACCGATGATCGACAAGATGCGATCTAGACTGAACTCTTGGAAAGGCCGGTTCTTATCAATGGGGGGCAGAGTTACCTTAATTAATTCCGTGCTGGCAAACCTTCCAATCCACTACATGTCTTTTAATAAACTCCCTGATCAGGTGATTCGCACTCTTACGTCAATCCAAAAACGCTTTTTGTGGAATGGTTCTGCGCAAAATAAAGGGGTGGCATGGATTCGGTGGAACATTGTTTGTAAAAGCAAAGAAGACGGAGGACTCGGGGTCAAAGACTTAAAGCTCTTCAATATCGCATTACTTTTCAAATGGATTTGGAAAATCGTATCGGATGATGATTTTCTGTGGAAGAACATTATCAAATGCAGATATCTTAATCCTGAATGTGATTTCCATCTTGGGGTGCTTCCTAAGTATCATATTCCTCCATCTCTATGGTGGAAGGATCTGTTTAAAATTCTATTTTTGGTGGCAGGAATAATTTTTCAGATTTGCTTGCTTATGAAGTTGGAAATGGAGAAAAGGCGCTTTTCTGGCTCGCTCGATGGGCAGGTTCCACGACTTTGGCCTCCTCTTATCCAGACCTTTGGAATACGGCAGTGGATAAAGAAAGTAGGATCTCAGATTACGGATCTCACGAACCTGGCGGCTGGCAGTGGCGGCTGGTTTTTCCAACGGAGCATTTACACGAGGGAATCAGCCAGCAGATAAGCTCTATTCAAAACCGGATTAACGCATTTCAGGTGAACGAAGGGAGAGCAGATAATGTCATCTGGTTACATGACAGCAGTGGCTCCTTTTCTGTTGCGTCTATGTACCGACTGCTACATCAATATGAAGGAAACAATAGCTGGACGTGTGGGGAGAGTATGAAGGCGGCCCTCAAGCTGGTTTGGTTAGCACAAATCCCTCCTAAAGTTAGTATATTTGGATGGAGGCTGATGCACAACAGAATTCCGACCCGGGAGAATCTTTCACACAGAGGTATTATAACCGACCCTCATGCGTTGGTGTGTCCTTTTTGTTTTTTAGTAGAAGAAACAACTGAACATATATTCTTTCATTGCCACAAATCAGTGCTGGTATGGAATTTTGTGTTTAATTGGTTAGGAATTGAGGAATTCTTTCTTGGTGATATCATAAACCATTTGTCATTTTGGATGGACGGGTGCGTCAAGAAGAATATTAACGTTAGGACTGCGGTTGGTATGTGGTTAACAGTATGTTGGGTAATTTGGTCGTCTAGGAACAACATTATGTTCAGAGATGAATTTTGGGATCTCGACACAATTACTAATCGAGTCATTTTGTTTTCTTGGTGGTGGATAGGAAAGAAGCACATAAATGCTTATAATTGTAATTATTATGAGTGGTTTAATGCCCCTTGTGAATTTTTGTAGGTCCGATTTTTTATATCGGTTGCCTTTTTTGTAAATGGTTGGGACACCCTCTTGTGTCCTTGATATAATTCAATCTTGCTTATTAAAAAAAAAAAAAACATTCAACACACTTGACTTGCACATGCCTTTAACACATCCAACACACCTTTCATTGTTGGCATTATCATGCCATTCTGAATACATATTAATAAGTTAATAACACAAGAAATCTATCATCATTAATATATTATTTTTCTTCCACATGCATACATTTATAAACACTTAAATATTTGTGGTAAATAATAAATGCAGCTTCAAAACTTACCTTGGGATCTTGAGAAGCAAATTTAACACATGTAGCAAGTTGAAAAACAAGTTCACATCTGCTATAGCAGCATCAAAATTTTGTTCAACTATTAATTCTGCATGAAATAGATTCAGTTCCCATAAAATCTGCAGTGCCACTAGGGGTGATGCTTTTAGGATTATCTTCACAAAACAACAAAACTATAACTTTTTATTCAAATTCACTGTGTATAGCAAGTAACCTTCAAATTTGCCAAAGTTTTTGGGCGATACTCAAGATCACACCATGAAAAGTCAAAATAATCCACCGTGTCTAACGAAAATTCACATAAAATCTATAACCCTCTACCAATTCTCAATTAAAATTCCATCACACAATTTAAGAAAGGGTAAAAAAGACGTACCCGACAATATAATCTTTAAGACAACCAGAAATAGCCTAAATAGATTGAGATTTAGGACCCAGTGTACCTACAATCTTTGTTATAGAAAAATAAAAGCTCTCCAAAAACCATTATTCATTGTAAATTATGTCTAAATTAACAAAATCAATTTAAACTTTCATCAAATGAATAAAAAATGTAGACCGGAAACATAAATTGAACAGATCTGAATATGAAAAAACCCTAACAGACATTGAAATTGAATAAAATTGAATATGAACAAACACTAACATATATTGAAAGTAAAGATTAAGATTACCTTATCTGTAGCATCCTCAATGGAATAAAGGGGTCCTCATTCCTGATCTAATAACTCTTTTCATCATTCAAGATTGGGTTATGGGAGGTCGAGACCAGAGCATGATATGTGGCGGGCTGACTGACGGAATTTGAAAAATGAAAGGATGAATGATATACATTGAAATTAGGGTTTAACGTTTTTGGAAAGTGGACAGAAATAAGGAAAGCTTTTCAGAAAGAGTGAAAAAACTAGAGCGTGTTTTTATAAAGCTTTTTTTTATTACGTGTATTTTTTAATTCGTAATTAATGGCGGTTAATTCACATCATGTTACGTCGTTTTAAAACACCGCCGTAATTTACCGTATATAATGACGGTTTTTAAAACCGCCCTATTAAAACCGCCCTAATTCCCCCGTTTTTCTGTAGTGGGGGGTCGGTTATGCGAAAGGAAGATATTAGCACCTTACACATCCGTCGTACTCGACGGGAACCATTTCGCTTTCTTCTAGGCTTGGATGGGTTATCTATCTAAAGGCTTCTAGCTAAAAAGAAGGAGAGATAGAGAAAGAAAGAAAGTAAGAAAGAAAGGAAGAAAATGCTCGGCAAAATCATTGCGATCTCGGGCCTACGTACCCTCATAGTGCAATGAGGAAATCAGAGCAACCGTAGTTTAGAGGAACCTGGGAAAAAAAAGAGGAATGGAAGAAGGATGGAAGTGTGCTCGCCAAGATCATTGCAATCGCGTGCCTACGTATCATACATTCAGACGAATGCAGAATCAAAGCTTCCGTAGTTCGTGGAACTAAGACAGAAAAGGAAAAAGGAAAGGAAAAGTGGTGTCACAACCAAGAGCAAGAGAAAGTAGGAAATTCCACTGGGGATTCCAGAGATATGGTGTCAAAACCAAGAAAGAAGAGCAAAAGGTAAAAGGGAGTACTCCATTGAGGAGTAAGAGACTAAAGTGACTGTGCATGGAACAAAAGAGAAACGGTGTCAAAACCAGGAGAATAAGAGATAGAGAAAGATCCGATGGGGATGCAAAAGAAATGGTGTCATAACCAAGAAAAGAGTGCAAAGTAAAAGAATAGAGACTGTGTTGAGAGTAAAGTGCAAGAGTGGTGTCGAAACCAAGAGAGTAAAGGAGCAAAAAAAATAGTAAAGACTCCACTGGGGAGTGAGCAAAAAGGGTGGTGTCAAAACCAAGAGAACGGGTGTAGGACCAAGCGAAGGTCGTGACCCAAAGGACGGGTGTGGGACCAAGCGAAGGTCGTCACCCAAAGGACGGGTGTGGGACCGAGCGAAGGTCGTGACCCAAAGAACGGGTGTGGGACCAAGCAAAGGTAGTGACCCAAAGGACGGGTGTAGGACCGAGCAAAGGTCGTGAAAATATTGGGTATGATGTGGGATTTTATATTTAAGTGGAAATGATGGAAACCATGATATGTGATATGTGTGAATCCATATCTTTTGGATTGTAATCCGATCGAGGCATAGTAATAGCCGATGTTAAGCTATGGAAATGTCCTACGGGATAAAAGTGGAATGTATTGTTTTGGTACCCGATTAAATGAATCGGAGGGAACCCGAAAGGGGTGTTTTATGTGTTATGTTATTATATGCGTTACTTGTAATATTTGTGCTTTTACCATGTTTATCTAATTGTGAATTGTGAATGAAAGATATATATATATATATATATATATATATATATATATATATATATATATATATATATATATATATATATATGTTAAAATATGAAATAGGTAGGGTGAGGATTATTACCATAACTGTGTAGGAATGTGAATTATTATATGTGACAACGCTCGTGCATGAAAGGCTGAGGCGTGTGTATTTCAATCATAACCACTGTTTCTTGCGGTGTAGTTTCATGAGACTCGAGCACCTCCTCTGAAACGTTATGCACAACTACTTGGCAGGTTTGATTCCCGTAGTGAGTACGATTGGAGCCTACGGGTAAAGAGACTTGTGACGGTGTACGGGCCGTGAGAAGTGACGGATCACGGTGTACGGACCGATGATCTCGAATCCAATTCATATGCCAAGTAGCTACAAGGATCCATGACTCAGGTCATCTTCTAGACGTAGAAGCGGACAGGAATAGGGGATACCTTGGTATTGGTTATTGATTG
The DNA here is from genome assembly GCA_022829125.1 of Lathyrus tuberosus. Taxonomy (NCBI): domain Eukaryota; kingdom Viridiplantae; phylum Streptophyta; class Magnoliopsida; order Fabales; family Fabaceae; genus Lathyrus; species Lathyrus tuberosus. The sequence continues at coordinate 6,446,474 of JALAZF010000154.1, read as the reverse complement.
TGAATCCTTGAGTTTACAGGCTCAGGAGGTACTTCGGTACTAGGGTGAGTTTACAGGCTCACCGTGGTGGTTACTTGTGTGTGTACTCATGGTCTTTCCCCTTTCCCCTTTGACATGAGTTAGGTTATTTAGAACCTTGTAAAGCCGAGAGGACTTTAAGATAGCGAACTCACTGAGATTTGATGTATCTCACCCCACTATAGTTGCTTTATTTCAGGTGCAGGTTTGGTTACAAGTGGATCGATGTAGAGATGTTTCAAGAGGAGCTTAGTTAAGCTTAGTCCGCTGTGTATTTTATTGTTCTTATACAATGAGGAATATTGTATAATGTTCTTAGATTTTTCTTTTTGGCTAGTTTCCATGATATATGCAATTTGTTGTATTGATGATATAGTTAATGGACAAGTATGTAAATTATGCCATTAGGCACTTTTGATGTGTCAGTACCAAATAAAATGCGTGTATTGTATTATTCTATATGTATACTATACAGGGCATTACACATTTGAGTAGAAATACTTTTATCGGATTATATAATACTTTTATAATTCTTTTTATTTATTCTTGTCTTTTGACATATTTTTTGAGTTAAAAATATTCTATTTCTTCTTTAAAACAATTTATTGCACACTTTATAAGAAAAATATTTCCTTATAAGAGTTGTTAAAAAATTGAGTCTTGGTATGCTCTCTTTTAAGTAGAGATCAATGTTTTAAAATTCAAATTGATAATTGATCCGATTAGGTTATTAATTCATTGGTCGGACCAATTGGTCGTTGATCGGGCGGTAAGATTTCTAATTCAATTTGTACAAATTAAAAAAATATACATATTTATAAAATAAAATTCTTGACATAAATTTCATAACTTTAATAATAAACTTTTCAAAATTTTTATTAATTTATAGTATTATTATATTGTATAATTAATTTTCTAATTTTTTAAATTTATAATATTATTATATCATCATATAATTAATAATAAATAAGTTTAATAAGAATCATTAAAAAATATATTATGATTATAGAATATATAACTCTTGTCTCTTTCACCAAATTAAATATCAAAAAGATTTCATGATGTAATTGGTAAAACTATAATTATAATAGTTTTAAAAGGTTACATGTCCAATTCTTAAAATTTAACAAATTATTTTAATATTATTTAGTCATATTATAAATAATTAATATAATTATAAATATTAATTAAATTAAATTTTAAAATAGAACACCAATAATGGAATAAATATTATAGTTAAGCTAAAAAAATAACCATAACAAATCAAACCACCAGATTAAAAGATTCACCTCTGATTAGTGAACCAGCCGAGTCACATATTTTTATCAGATAAATTACAATTATCATTTGATAACCTTATTAAACCAATCTATCTTTCAATTTACGGTATAACCGATTCAACTGACCTCCGAGATTTAAACACTGATATGAATATCTTTGTTCAACCGTATGGAGCACTCCCGCAGGAAGAGCTTTTGTGGTTGCAATTTTAGTCATATGATAATTGACAACATTATTTCATATGCCTTAGAAATGTGTATATTTAAGATGGGTAGGGACAGAAGAAAATTAAAAGATGCATTCTTCCAAAGTGGAAGATCAAGACTTTTTAGTATATGACATGACATATTCGTTAAGGAGCAATCACAATCAGTAATTTGGTAAAAATAAATAGATTAAAGAATGAAAATCCATTTTATTCAGGGCTTTTTTGTTTAGCTTTTTTAAAATAATATATATATATATATATATATTAAAAATGATTTTAAAAATATTAAAAGTATTTTTAAATTTGTTTTTTTATAAATTTATACATTAATTTTGACATTCTATAATATATACATACATTATTGAATATTAAAACATAGTCAAAATTATTTTATCTAAAAGTTGTATCTCAAAAATCATTTCTACAAAAAGTTATTTAAAATTAAATAATTTATTAAAATTTTAATATTCAAATAAAATTTCAATAAAATAATATTTTAAAAATAACGTGTAGATGATAATTTGGGTATTACGCATGATGAAAAGCATGTTATACTATACAAATGACGTGAAGATGAAAATAAAGTCAAATAAATGCGAGTTTAAAAATCCCTGGTCAAAATTTGGGGTATGACAGTGACAACGAAAATCGCCTAGGATTTTTGCAAGAGAATCACGATATGAAGTTAGAGCGTTGATGGGTAAATGAAAAGTTAGAGTCTAGTTCTCTGAAGTATTTCTTGCAAAAGAGAAATCGTGCCGGTTTTCCAAAAAAATCCAACGTGTATGTTTTAATTAAAAATTAAAAAACAAAAAAAAGACATATAACACCATATTCTAAGAATACATTTCAAATATCTATCACGTCGGTTTTTTAGAAAAACCGAGGAATTTGAATATATAAAATAATAAAATAAAAAAAGGACTTTTGAAAAAATTGATTCGAAAATATTAATGCAAAATATATTACCTTTCAGTTGAACCATGTAACCGAGGTTAATAATGATAAAAAATGAAAGGAAAAAAATTAACAAAGCAAAAAAAAGGAAAACTGAAAATGCACCAACTAAGAAATACTAACTAATTAAACCATTGAAAAAATAATAATATAAAATGCACTAACAGGGATTCGGAGCAAGCTCCTTTGAAATCATATTTTTAAAAAAATCGAGGGAATAAAGTAAGTATATATATATATATATATATATATATATATATATATGAAGGACTTAAATTAATTGAATAGATACAAATTATAAAATATTATAACATTTAAGAATAATAAGAATTGTGTACCTTGTCGAATTGAAAAGAGTTTCGGTTGAGGTAGAGTAAGTATGAGAGGATTACTACCCTCATTGCCGGCAAGGGTTTTCAGAGTATGTTAATTGTCTAATGGGGCGACACTTAAATGGCTAAACGACTTAGGGCAGAGACCTCTTATTGAACTTAACTGAATGGTCAAACTCATCACGGTCCATTCAGCCAAAAATCTCAATCAAATAATTCATCAATAATTAGTGTTTAATAACAATTGACCATAATATAATTAATTAATAATTAATTATTTCAATCCATATTTAATTAATTAAATAATTAATCTAACAATCTCCCACTTGGATGACAATAATTAATTATTAACAATATTGATTTTAATATTAGAATATCAATAATGGTCAAAACACTAATGAATCAAAAGAGAAGTAAGTTTCAACGTTGCAGAATTGTTTTCGATAGGAAAAACAAATCATACATGTTAAAGACCCATAACTTATATATAAAGAATGATCAAGTTAGAGTAACATATTTAAGTTAAGAGTAATACTACCTCCGTTCCTTTATTTAAGAGACAATTCATTTTTTAGGTTCATTAAATAATCAATGTATTTGGTCAGTTTATAGACTAGATACATTGATTATTCAATGAACCTAAAAACTGAATTGCCTCTTATAAAAAGGAACGGAGGTAGTATTTATAAAAATGGCCCAAGCATATGAAAATGCTATTGATAAACTCCGCTAACCCAAAATATCATAAGGCTTACTCATGTGTATAAGTCTATGGTTAGTGATTATACTAATGAATTTTAAATGATAGATCATAAAATATCCACATAGGTCTAAGAGTAGTAATTACATATAGGCATGCCCTATTACGAGAGTAATTACATTTAACCATAAGTATCTTCATAACACAATATCATACTCGATAGGAGTATTGATATTTACTTGTACTTTCATATTATGACCTGACAAATGTCGAATATTGAAGATAGAATGACACAATATTATTGCATGCTAAAGAATTATTGTGTCTTTTCAATATCGACATAAACATCAAATTATGATGTTTCCTGGATTAAGAGAATAATGTATATCTCAGTATAATAGAATTGACTTCATACAATTATTTAATAATTTGAAGTCTTATTAGAATATGGCATATTTATAATGCACAAAAAAAATATATGACAATATGAGAATAATAATTTAAAGTTTTAGATTATATAATTATGTACACATGCGCTCCCTCTGATCCAATAGAATAAAGATTTATCAGAGTCCTCTAGTATTAATTACTCTGATTATACAATGGGATACTAATTTTATTTTTAGTGCAAAACTATATAGAGAAGTGGTTCTATAATATATCATCATTAGAGTTTTACAAACTCAACCACATATTTTGCACATAAATAAAATATTATTATTTAAATAATTTCACATGAAAGAATATGATGGTCATATAAAAGATTTACCATCATTTGAGTGAGATCAATTCCTTAAAATTTTAAATATATGAATATATACAATATCTTAACAACTCACTCAAAACTCAAATGCTACAACTATAATCACACACATTTGAGAAACATATTATGTTATACGCAGCGGAAAAAATATAAGACTTAATTTATTTAATATTGAAGATATAACAAAAGTAGTCATAAATTTCCATCAATAACATAAGACTATAATATCCTCAATATAAGTCTCCATAAGATAATATTATATTGAATAAATGATATTTGATTCTCATTATATAAAATTGACATGTTAAATTCTTCCACTTGATTGAGAATAATAGTTGAACTATTAATTCAAGAGTTTTAAAAATATTTAAACAAATACTCAAAAAATTTATCTATCACACAATGATCATGTCAAGTAATGTCAAACCGATAGGGTACGTCCATCACTTACATAATACATAGAGAATTGAAATCCATTGAAATAATAAAAAATGATTTAAAATAAATTATTGGATTTCATTTAATTAAAATAACTTTACATGTCTTTAAAAGAAATTTTCATTTATTATAATCTCAAATGAAAATATCAATAGTAATTAATAAGACGTATAACAACAATATATAAATATTATACCACCAAAAAATTCTAATACCGATAGGGTATTTGAATCATAATTGACATAAGTATAAAATCACAAGTATATTAAACAACAATACATTATATTAATAATAATAAACAAATAGGGTATAATTATTATTAATATAATATTTATTATAATTAAAATAAATATAATTATTTTATTACACAAAATTTGTACAATTGTGTCCACGATAGGCGAGTTACAATCATATATTTTATTTAATATAGGAAAGATTATATACTTGTATCCACGATAGGTGAGATTATAATTATACAAATTAAGAGTTATTATTTAATTACCTTAAATAAAACTCTCAAAATATTAAGATTTTAAATATTTTATAAAATTATAATTTTTTTAATTGAGTATATAACAAGAAATCAATTTATGGTAATAAATTGAGAGTTTTAATTTTAAAATATTCTGGTAAAATAATAATTTTATATAAAGCACATTTTGTAATTCTTAAAGGAGTACTTAATAATAAAAACCAAATTTCTCCTTATATGTATTTATATAATTAGCCACAATAAATTGAAAATAAATTTTGACTAACCTCAGAGACTATCGTATTCATCCTTGACCGAAGAACCATTAAACTTTTGTGACTTTTACGATTCATAATGTCATCTCAAATAGTTCACAGTAACAAGAAAAATGATACAATACAATAAAGAATAATATGATTTTAATTTTTAAAATTCTGGCATAGCAGACAACAGATGTCCTAACACATGTCAAGACATTGTTCTGCATAATTATTAAACAAGAAACAGAACAGCAAACTGATATCCAGAATATCAGTAACTGCAGAAACACAGATGTTTCGACATCTGTTCCAACATGTTAATCAAAACTGAACTGTAAATTGTATAATGATAAACAACACAGAATATGATAACCCAGTTCGGCGCAAATCACCTACATCTGGGGGATACCAATCCAGGAAGAAGAATTCACTATCAGTAGTATAGTTTTATGTAAACAACCTCAGGTTTATAATAAACACCCACGTTTACCTATCACTACCCAATGAAAACTTTATCTAAGAACTCCATCCTAGATAAGAAAAACCCATCTCACTCCCTAAATCACAACCTGTGATTATCTAACAGTTACAACAACTGTATCATCCTATTAAAAGACATCCATTTCAATACAAAGTTCAGTCAAACCTCCTTGACTAACAAGTTAACTTGGATTTGCTTAAAAGTTTCATCCAAGAACAATACACGATTCATTACCTACAGGTTTCTGAATTTGTACAAGTACCTATGTCTACCACAATGTATCAAATCGATACAGAGGGAGACTTACAAGAGAAACCTACGACTCTAAAAAACCTAAACACTACTTTACAAAATAGGATTCCTAAGTCTATGTCGTTCTCTCCCATCTGCCTATTTCTTGGTCTTATTTTTATAACCTTCTCTTGCGTTGGGCTTTCAATTTTCTTTTGGCTGATTCCTTAATCCACGTTCTGCTCCTTAAATCTTGCAACTGATCTGCAAACATCCTGCTGTTAGTAACAGACAGATGTCCTAACATCGTGTTGGAATATCTTATCTGGCATCTCTTCTCTTAGCAGGATTCTTCCTTGTTGTTGGAACATCTTGTGTAGCAACCTATTTTACCAAAATTTGCTAAAATATTTTGAGACAATATATGATTTATTAACATCATTTCAAGTCCAAAATCAAGAATAGTAATTTAAAATGAATAGAGAGTGATGGAAGAATAATTTTAATTTTATCATATTTCAAAATTCCAATACATGTCAATTTCTAATATTATAACAATAATAAATTAAAGGGTTAATAGTCATTTTGCCCCCTGCCATATAGGCGCTTTTTGAAAAACCCCCCTATAAAAAAAACTTGCAAAAAATACCCTAACATTTAAAGATTCTCTCAATTTTGACCTTCATCACGCCCGGTCAGCAAAACTGCTGACGTGTCAGGTTTTTTTTTTTTTTAGTGATGTGGAAAGCCAAGTGGCATTTTAATTTTATTTTTGAATTATTTTAATACCACATTGGCATTTCCTTTTTTATTTATTTTTGGTTTATTTTAAAAAATATGTCACATGTTCAAAATTTGTTGGAGGTGGAAATTGAACCCATCCCCTTTATTTCATAGGTCCCCCTCCTTACCACTAAGCCAATCAACTTATTTTGTTAATTTATGCTTTTAAAATGTATATATTATATGTTTAATATTTTTTTCTATTAATATAAACTAAATTATTTTAACATTAGAATTTAGTATTTAGTTTAATAGTTTAATAGTTTAATGGTATTTAGTATTTTTTTTGCTACATTAGAATTTAGTTTATATTAATAGAAAAAAATATTAAACATATAATATATATATTTTAAAAGCACAAATTAACAAAATAAGTTGATTTGCTTAGTGGTAAGTAAGGGGACCTATAAAATAAAGGGGATGGGTTCAATTCCTACCTCCAACAAATTTTGAACATGTGACATATTTTTTAATATAAACCAAAAATAAATAAAAAACAAAATGCCAAGGTGGCATTAAAATAATTCAAAAATAAAATTAAAATACCACTTGGCCTTCCACATCACTAAAAAAAAAAAAAACCTGACACGTCAGCATTTTTGCTGACCGAGCGTGTTGAAGGTTAAAATTGAGAGAATCTTCAAATGTTAGGGTATTTTTTGCAAATTTTTTTTTATAAGGGGATTTTTCAAAAAGCGTCTATATGGCAGAGGGCAAAATGACTATTAACCCTAAATTAAATTAAAGATAAAAAATTACATGTACGTAATAAAGAGGGTCAAAATAAGTTTTGAGAAATATTCAAAATTTTAATTTAAAACTTAAATGCATAGATTAATCTAAATATTAAATAAAATTGTCAAAATTTTAGAAAATTTGTTAATAGTTATGAAATCAATAATTTATTAATAATCATGAATAATAATAATAAGAATTGTGTAACTTGTCAAATTGAAAAGACTTTAGGTTGAGGTAGATTAAGGATGAGAGAATTACTACTCTCATTGCCGTCTAGGGTTTTCAAAGTATGTTAATTGTCTATGGAGGCGACACTTAAATAGCTAAATGACTGAGGGCAGAGACCTCTCATTGGACTTAACTGAATGATCAAACCCATCACGGTCCATTCAGGCACAAAGCCCAATCAAATAATTCATCAATAATTAGTGTTTAATAACCATTGACCATAATATAGTTAACTAATAATTAATTATTTCAATCCATATTTAATTAATTAAATAATTAATCTAATAATCTCCCACTTGGATGACAATAATAAATTATTAACAATATTGATTTTAATATTAGAATATCAATAATTGTCAAAACCCTAATCAATCAAAAGATAAATGCATAGATTAATCTCAACATTAAATAAAATTGTCAAAATTTTAGAAAATTTGTTAATAGTTATGAAATCAATAATTTATTAATAATCATGAATAATAATAAGAATTGTGTACCTTGTCGAATTGAAAAGACTTTCGGATAAGTGTCATACCCCAAATTTTGACAACCAAGATTTCCCATCATTGTGAAAATCATCAATCTCCTCAAAGATGAGTGAGTATTGACCACAATAAAAAAATTAGGGTTCTTAACCCTCTCAGAGCACTTAGACAAAAGATCAATCAAGGAATGACATGATCTTCAACTTGTCTAGCCTCTCAAACACCCATAAGGGATCAAGAGGACTCCTATATCAAGGATCAAGCACAAGGTTGTAGCATTTCAAGTGGATCAAGCCTCAAGATCACCAGTGTCACCAAATTAGGGTTTTGGTTGACCAGGGCCTCTAGTTTGAATTTTTCCTCTGGACCTGAGCCAATGCTTCAAAACATGACTTAAGATACCACAAGGGACCTCATGAACCCAATCATCAAGTTAATTTAGTCTCAGGGGATGCATTCATAAAAAATCAGGAATTAAGGTTTCTTGACCTAATTCACCCCTAAGTTGATTTCTGGGAAAAAACATGAGCCAAGACCTCAAGACTTGATTTGAGGACCTCAAGTATACCACATTGATCCATTTGCAACAATGGATTGATCCAAGAAGCTTGAGTCACAGGTTTCATTTTCATCTGGACCACAATTAGGGTTTCGAGGAAAAAGTCAACCGTGCCTTTGAGTTTTGACCAAGGCATGCTCCCAAACCTTGGGATATGATTCAATACACCCTATAACACCTGAAGATGGCTGGTTTATACCTGAGTGAATCGCACACTCAAAGATACAACAGAGTCGCCACCGAACTTTATTTAGTCCCAAAGGACAGGGAAAATATCGATAAAACCCAAGGGGAAGAGAAACGGGAACGGGCACTACAAAAAAACTGGAAAATTGTGGCGGTTAAGAAAGTACGATTACGGCAGTTACAACCGCCATAATTTACAAAAATGGCGTTTTTAAATAACGCCGTAAATATGGCTGCCGCTAAGTAAAAAATGGAGGTTTCATAGTAACCGCCATACAAAAAGCTGTAATTTACTTACTATAAAATGGCGTTTGTTTTAGTAAATAATGGCGATTTCAACCGCCATAATTTACACATTTTTTTGGAAAAAAAATAGCATCAGTCGCCCCTCTAAAATTATAGAAACATATATGACAATAGTGGAATACGATACGCAGGAATGATAGAACTCAATAGCCATGAAAAGTAAATTGCAACATGGATAAAATTAATGATTATTATTGTCAATAGAAAATTATCATTTTTAGCATATCAAGTTATCTTAACAAACTCAACACTTATATAAACTTTAATAGAAAGTACATTGTCTTTGTCATAAAACATAAGAGAGGCTATTTACATGGAGAAATCAGATGAAAGTCTTGCATTAAGATCTACCTATATCCCAGCCTACACCATCAGACTGACCTAGTTATGATATATGCATATAGTGAATTATATCTCCTTTTAGCATTAAATTAATAAATAATACTTGAAGCTATAACAATGCTCGAATATTTATTGCATTAGTGACCATTTTCTTACCTATATGCATTAACATCCATCTCATTATCCATGAGTCCACCTAACACTATAATGTAATGAAATTAATAATCATTAGATAACAATGCATACAAAATGGGATGAATTAGTTGAGTGTAGTCAGTTTTCTTAGTAGTTTGGAAGGTCAACACATACTTATAATCTTACATTTAAGACCTATATATATCCCAACCTAAACTAGTCAGCTTACCTCGTCATGGCTATATGAATATAGTAAATTACATCTATTAGCATCAAATTAATAAATTATACTTGAAGCTATAGCAAAGCTCCAATATTTACTGCACATAGGTGACGCTTTTAAAAAATACAACGCATTAAGATCTAACTCCGGATCTCTGAGTCCAACCAACTTTGTACTGTAATGAATATCATATATGTACATCTACATATTATTTGAGTTATGTATGGGTACTCAAGAAAAATATTTAGAGAATAGAAAAGTAAAATTATAATATACCTTAAGGCTTCATCTAATCTATTAGAGACCTTCTTTAAAAGTGCAACAGGAGATTCACCATGCAGACTCGTTACAAAACCGCACTTTTTATGACATTCGGATTGACAAAAATGATTGTGATGCTCCTTCTAGTTTAGCTGTATTATAACCAAATAACACATGTTAGAATTTTAAGTCTATGCACATAAATAGTGATGCATCTTGTACTAATGAAAATATAAAATTAATTTAACCATGATTAAAATATTAGATAGGAAAAAGCTATACCGCGTCAAGCTTTTCACACAAAACACACAGATTTCCGTCAAATCCAAATACATAAATCCATTTCACTAAATGTTCTTCACCACAACCAGTTGTGTAATAGTTATTTTGCATCCCAAAACTACCAATAATAACTATAAAGCATGAGAAATGACTGAAAAATACCACAACATCATCATAAAGATTTATCTCAAATATAAGAAATTATTTGATTCACTTCATTTCAAAAGTAAAAAAGAACAAATCAAACATCAAGCTGAAAATATCTAAAAAGATAAAGAAGCGTATGTATAAGATCCAGATTCCAAACAATCCTTAAATCATCAAAACAAAATTATATCACAAATTCAACTTCTCTTTTTATTTTCTTTGATTTTAACCCAAATTAACAAATTGGTCCCTAGAAACCAAATCAATCAATATAGTCCTTCAAAACACATCACAACTCTACATTCATCACCATCAACACAACAGAATTAAATCCATGGCAAAAAACCTTTATTTCATTTCAAAATCCATTTTATACATCTATAAATTAAATCCAAACAAGGGTGTCTTGCAGTGGACACATATACTTAATTATCATGTCAACACATTCAACACACTTGACTTGCACATGCCTTTAACACATCCAACACACCTTTCATTGTTGGCATTATGATAAGTGGTTTTCTGATGTTCACCCGTGGACACCAAATGATGTAGACCAGGAAAGACTCACCTGGGTGAAGATCTTTGGATTGCCATGTCACGTCTGGGGTGAAAATTTTTTCAAGTTTCTCGCTGCAACAACTGGTGTTTTCGTTAAAATGGACGAAGATACGCAGAAGCAGACTAGATTGGATGTAGCTCGAATCCTGATACGCACTAAATTCGCCATGAATTTAAACGAAGTTATTGCGGTTGAAGTTAATGATAAGTCATACCATATCACGATTGTCGAAGATTCGTTTGGACCGTATTTGAGCGATCACTGTCATATGAAAACCACTAGATTTGAGGAGGATAGCTCTGAAGAAATTGAGTCGATATCCGAGGATGCAGAGGATGATGAGAATCTCAGGGATGATTCAAACAAATCTCCTAGTAACCAATCTAGGACCTCTGCGTTTTTCCATGATGATGATGGTATTTCCAAAAACAACGACCCTATGAGAATGAATGAGATTGTGGGTGAGCATCAAGGGTCTGTGGAATCTGTTAGTAGGGTTAGCAACAGGACAGGTTGGAAGATTAAAAAGAAAACAAAAGTTGCATGCCAATCTAGCCACGATGGTGAATTGCGTACCTATACTGCTACTGATATCATTGCAACGAGTGAAGAAAATAGATCTAAGGACGACTACGTGAGTTGCAGTTTAGATATACAACATAGAAATTCTGGGACTGTGAACCTCAAGACAGGAAGTGAGAAGAAGGTTTGTGTATGCCCCAATAGCTCCTCAGAGGATGAGATTTCAAATTGTCAAACCGAGCGGAGTGGTGGAAGGCCTGTAGTTGTGGGTGCAGACTCTAGTTTGAAGATCATTCCTAACAAGAAAAAGCTGCTGATTGAGGATATTTGTCAAAAGATCAAAATACCGTTCACCCCTTCATATTATGCTACTTTATTAAGAGTGGATTGCTCCCTTCCCAAAGTTTCGTCCCCTCTGCATTGCCCTGGTAGGACCGAAGGTGCAGAAACTGATATAGCCTCCCCATTAGTCACTAAGACTTCTCCTTCCTTTGACAACTCCATTGGAGATTCTAGTTTTATGCAGACCAATTCGCGGATTAAGAAGAAATTAGATAACCTTCCGGCCAGAGTTTGGGGTTCTATTAAACAAATGGGAATTGAGGCGGACGAAGACGACGAAGCGTTTGAATCAATTCTTCGGAATTTGGAAGCTGTTGACAGGAAGTCAAAGAAATCCAAGAAGGCGGCAGCTACTGAGTGTACATGAATATCGTATCCTATAATATTAGAGGGTGTGGGGGTGGTCTAAAGAGAAAAAGGATAGTAAACAGCATTACTAAAGGTGGTGGGGAGATATGCTTCATCCAGGAAACCAAATGCACTAACATGACTGATGAGGTGGTGTTTAGTATATGGGGAGATAACAAGTGCCAGTGGTCGGCAACGAATTCTGTTGGCTTGGCGGGAGGTTTGCTAATAATTTGGAAAGAAGGAATCTTACAACCAATTTGCAGTTACAGTGGAAAAGGTTATCTTGGAATACAAGTAGTGTGGAAAGGGAGATATGTGTACTTACTAAACATATATTCTCCATGCAACATCAAAGAGAAAAGAGAATTATGGTCCAAGATATTAGAATTAAAAGCCAACATGGAACCAGGGGAGTGGATCCTGGGTGGTGATTTTAACGCAATCAAAAGCCCGAGTGAACAATCTGGATGCACGAGTCACAAAAGAAGATACATGGCAGAATTTGAAGAATTTATAAACATGACAGGGTGCTTGGACACACCAGTTTCCGGCTGCAAATATTCGTGGTTTAAACCTAGAGTCAAAGCATGCTGTCGCCTCGACAGATTTTTAGTGCCTCCTGGAATCTTAAACGAATGGAATACGATTTATCAGAGGATAGGCGAGAGAGACGTTTCAGATCATAGACCGGTCTGTTTGGTTGCAAGGAATACGAACTGGGGCCCTAAACCGTTCAAAGTCCTTTCCTGCTGGTTTGAACACCCAAGTTTTATCTCATTTGTGAAAAAGGAGTGGGAAGATAGACTCGTGGAAGGGAAGGCATCGTTTATTCTGTCTAGAAAACGGTGTCATCTTCGGGAGAGATTGAGGTGGTGGAATGCTAATGTATTCGGATGGATTGATACAAATATTAAGACGGATATAGGAGTCATCAACGACGTCGAAGACCTATTTGACTTTAAGCAAGATCACATTACAGCTCAGGATTTGGCTAAGAGGAATGATGCGGAAGACAATCTCTGGAAACATTTAAGGATCAAGGAAAGTATTCTAAAACAGAAATCCCGGCCAAGATGGAATAAAGATGGAGACTATAACTCAAAATATTTTCACGCTGCTCTCAAAAGTCGGTTCAATTTGAATACTATCTCTTCTGTTAACGTTAATGGCAGGTTAATAGAAGATGTGGCTGAGGTTAAAGATGCTGTGAGAGATCATTTTCTAAAGAGGTTCAGTAGAGTCAACAGGCCTTTCCCATGGATTGGTAATGATGGATTCAAATGTTTATCTCCTGAGGACAGTGAAGAATTACAAACAGAGGTAGATTTGCCTGAGATCAGAAGGGCTGTTTTTGAATGCGCCGGAGATCGGAGCCCGGGTCCAGACGGGTTCAGTTTTGAGTTCTTTAAAAAGTGCTGGGATATTGTAGGGCAAGATTTCTCAAACTGTATTCTAGAGTTCTTTGATGGTGAGAAACTTCCTAAGATTCTTGCTTCTTCCTTTGTGGTGCTCATTCCTAAAAATGATAGTTTGAAGAATCTAGATGATTATAGACCAATTTCGTTAATTGGTTCCATATACAAAGTCGTATCTAAGATTCTTGCCAATAGACTTAAGGATAAAATTGGTAGTATCGTCTCAACATCTCAAACTGCATTCATTGAAGGAAGGAATCTACTCGATGGTGTTCTTTCGCTTAATGAAGTTATCGATCTAGCTAAACGAACCAAGAAAGAATTAATGTTGCTTAAGGTTGACTTTGCCAAAGCGTACGATTGTGTGGAGTGGAAGTATCTACGCGATGTTATGCAAATTATGGGGTTTGGAGAAAAATGGTTGAGGTGGATGGATAATGGAGTTTTCAATTGCTTCGCTTTGATTTTGGTTAATGGGAGTCCTACAAAGGACTTTCCCGTCTCTAGAGGTCTCAGACAAGGAGACCCGCTGGCTCCTTTCTTGTTCACTATTGCCGCAGAAGGCCTCGCAGTGTTAATGAAGAGGGCGGTAGATGGAGGTAATTATTCTGGGATTAAGCTATCTCATGACACATCCCTTCATTTATTACAGTATGCAGACGATTCCTTGTTGGTGGGAGACGGTTCATGGCAGAATATTTTCACAACTAAGGTCATCTTGAAGGGATTTCACTTGGCATCCGGTCTTGACATCAATTTCAACAAATGTTCTCTTTACGGTATCAATATTGACGACTCGGCTCTCAAAGCGGCTGAAAATTTTCTATCCTGCAAAGTATCAGCTTGCCCTCTTAAATTTCTCGGAATACTCATTGGTGGCAACCACAGATTATTATCTTTTTGGAAACCGATGATCGACAAGATGCGATCTAGACTGAACTCTTGGAAAGGCCGGTTCTTATCAATGGGGGGCAGAGTTACCTTAATTAATTCCGTGCTGGCAAACCTTCCAATCCACTACATGTCTTTTAATAAACTCCCTGATCAGGTGATTCGCACTCTTACGTCAATCCAAAAACGCTTTTTGTGGAATGGTTCTGCGCAAAATAAAGGGGTGGCATGGATTCGGTGGAACATTGTTTGTAAAAGCAAAGAAGACGGAGGACTCGGGGTCAAAGACTTAAAGCTCTTCAATATCGCATTACTTTTCAAATGGATTTGGAAAATCGTATCGGATGATGATTTTCTGTGGAAGAACATTATCAAATGCAGATATCTTAATCCTGAATGTGATTTCCATCTTGGGGTGCTTCCTAAGTATCATATTCCTCCATCTCTATGGTGGAAGGATCTGTTTAAAATTTCTATTTTTGGTGGCAGGAATAATTTTTCAGATTTGCTTGCTTATGAAGTTGGAAATGGAGAAAAGGCGCTTTTCTGGCTCGCTCGATGGGCAGGTTCCACGACTTTGGCCTCCTCTTATCCAGACCTTTGGAATACGGCAGTGGATAAAGAAAGTAGGATCTCAGATTACGGATCGCACGAACCTGGCGGCTGGCAGTGGCGGCTGGTTTTTCCAACGGAGCATTTACACGAGGGAATCAGCCAGCAGATAAGCTCTATTCAAAACCGGATTAACGCATTTCAGGTGAACGAAGGGAGAGCAGATAATGTCATCTGGTTACATGACAGCAGTGGCTCCTTTTCTGTTGCGTCTATGTACCGACTGCTACATCAATATGAAGGAAACAATAGCTGGACGTGTGGGGAGAGTATGAAGGCGGCCCTCAAGCTGGTTTGGTTAGCACAAATCCCTCCTAAAGTTAGTATATTTGGATGGAGGCTGATGCACAACAGAATTCCGACCCGGGAGAATCTTTCACACAGAGGTATTATAACCGACCCTCATGCGTTGGTGTGTCCTTTTTGTTTTTTAGTAGAAGAAACAACTGAACATATATTCTTTCATTGCCACAAATCAGTGCTGGTATGGAATTTTGTGTTTAATTGGTTAGGAATTGAGGAATTCTTTCTTGGTGATATCATAAACCATTTGTCATTTTGGATGGACGGGTGCGTCAAGAAGAATATTAACGTTAGGACTGCGGTTGGTATGTGGTTAACAGTATGTTGGGTAATTTGGTCGTCTAGGAACAACATTATGTTCAGAGATGAATTTTGGGATCTCGACACAATTACTAATCGAGTCATTTTGTTTTCTTGGTGGTGGATAGGAAAGAAGCACATAAATGCTTATAATTGTAATTATTATGAGTGGTTTAATGCCCCTTGTGAATTTTTGTAGGTCCGATTTTTTATATCGGTTGCCTTTTTTGTAAATGGTTGGGACACCCTCTTGTGTCCTTGATATAATTCAATCTTGCTTATTAAAAAAAAAAAAAAAAAAAACATTCAACACACTTGACTTGCACATGCCTTTAACACATCCAACACACCTTTCATTGTTGGCATTATCATGCCATTCTGAATACATAGTAATAAGTTAATAACACAAGAAATCTATCATCATTAATATATTATTTTTCTTCCACATGCATACATTAATAAACACTTAAATATTTGTGGTAAATAATAAATGCAGCTTCAAAACTTACCTTGGGATCTTGAGAAGCAAATTTAACACATGTAGCAAGTTGAAAAACAAGTTCACATCTGCTATAGCAGCATCAAAATTTTGTTCAACTATTAATTCTGCATGAAATAGATTCAGTTCCCATAAAATCTGCAGTGCCACTAGGGGTGATGCTTTTAGGATTATCTTCACAAAACAACAAAACTATAACTTTTTATTCAAATTCACTGTGTATAGCAAGTAACCTTCAAATTTGCCAAAGTTTTTGGGTGATACTCAAGATCACACCATGAAAAGTCAAAATAATCCACCGTGTCTAACGAAAATTCACATAAAATCTATAACCCTCTACCAATTCTCAATTAAAATTCCATCACACAATTTAAGAAAGGGTAAAAAAGACGTACCCGACAATATAATCTTTAAGACAACCAGAAATAGCCTAAATAGATTGAGATTTAGGACCCAGTGTACCTACAATCTTTGTTATAGAAAAATAAAAGCTCTCCAAAAACCATTATTCATTGTAAATTATGTCTAAATTAACAAAATCAATTTAAACTTTCATCAAATGAATAAAAAATGTAGACCGGAAACATAAATTGAACAGATCTGAATATGAAAAAACCCTAACAGACATTGAAATTGAATAAAATTGAATATGAACAAACACTAACATATATTGAAAGTAGAGATTAAGATTACCTTATCTGTAGCATCCTCAATGGAATAAAGGGGTCCTCATTCCTGATCTAATAACTCTTTTCATCATTCAAGATTGGGTTATGGGAGGTCGAGACCAGAGCATGATATGTGGCGGGCTGACTGACGGAATTTGAAAAATGAAAGGATGAATGATATACATTGAAATTAGGGTTTAACGTTTTTGGAAAGTGGACAGAAATAAGGAAAGCTTTTCAGAAAGAGTGAAAAAACTAGAGCGTGTTTTCATAAAGCTTTTTTTTTATTACGTGTATTTTTTAATTCGTAATTAATGGCGGTTAATTCACATCATGTTACGTCATTTTAAAACACCGCCGTAATTTACCGTATATAATGACGGTTTTTAAAACCGCCCTATTAAAACCGCCCTAATTCCCCCGTTTTTCTGTAGTGGGGGGTCGGTTATGCGAAAAGAAGATATTAGCACCTTACACATCCGTCGTACTCGACGGGAACCATTTCGCTTGCTTCTAGGCTTGGATGGGTTATCTATCTAAAGGCTTCTAGCTAAAAAGAAGGAGAGATAGAGAAAGAAAGAAAGTAAGAAAGAAAGGAAGAAAATGCTCGGCAAAATCATTGCGATCTCGGGCCTACGTACCCTCATAGTGCAATGAGGAAATCAGAGCAACCGTAGTTTAGAGGAACCTGGGAAAAGAAAGAGGAATGGAAGAAGGATGGAAGTGTGATCGCCAAGATCATTGCAATCGCGTGCCTACGTATCATACATTCAGACGAATGCAGAATCAAAGCTTCCGTAGTTCGTGGAACTAAGACAGAAAAGGAAAAAGGAAAGGAAAAGTGGTGTCACAACCAAGAGCAAGAGAAAGAAGGAAATTCCACTGGGGATTCCAGAGATATGGTGTCAAAACCAAGAAAGAAGAGCAAAAGGTAAAAGGGAGTACTCCATTGAAGAGTAAGAGACTAAAGTGACTGTGCATGGAACAAAAGAGAAACGGTGTCAAAACCAGGAGAATAAGAGATAGAGAAAGATCCGCTGGGGATGCAAAAGAAATGGTGTCATAACCAAGAAAAGAGTGCAAAGTAAAAGAATAGAGACTGTGTTGAGAGTAAAGTGCAAGAGTGGTGTCGAAACCAAGAGAGTAAAGGAGCAAAAAAAATAGTAAAGACTCCACTGGGGAGTGAGCAAAAAGGGTGGTTTCAAAACCAAGAGAACGGGTGTAGGACCAAGCGAAGGTCGTGACCCAAAGGACGGGTGTGGGACCAAGCGAAGGTCGTCACCCAAAGGACGGGTGTGGGACCGAGCGAAGGTCGTGACCCAAAGAACGGGTGTGGGACCAAGCAAAGGTAGTGACCCAAAGGACGGGTGTAGGACCGAGCAAAGGTCGTGAAAATATTGGGTATGATGTGGGATTTTATATTTAAGTGGAAATGATGGAAACCATGATATGTGATATGTGTGAATCCATATCTTTTGGATCGTAATCCGATCGAGGCATAGTAATAGCCGATGTTAAGCTATGGAAATGTCCTACGGGATAAAAGTGGGATGTATTGTTTTGGTACCCGATTAAATGAATCGGAGGGAACCCGAAAGGGGTGTTTTATGTGTTATGTTATTATATGCGTTACTTGTAATATTTGTGCTTTTACCATGTTTATCTAATTGTGAATTGTGAATGAAAGATATATATATATATATATATATATATATATATATATATATATATATATATATATATATATATATATATATATTAAAATATGAAATAGGTAGGGTGAGGATTATTACCATAACTGTGTAGGAATGTGAATTATTATATGTGACAACGCTCGTGCATGAAAGGCTGAGGCGTGTGTATTTCAATCATAACCACTGTTTCTTGCGGTGTAGTTTCATGAGACTCGAGCACCTCCTCTGAAACGTTATGCACAACTACTTGGCAGGTTTGATTCCCGTAGTGAGTACGATTGGAGCCTACGGGTAAAGAGACTTGTGACGGTGTACGGGCCGTGAGAAGTGACGGATCACGGTGTACGGACCGATGATCCCGAATCCAATTTGTATGCCAAGTAGCTACAAGGATCCATGACTCAGGTCGTCTTCTAGACGTAGAAGCGGACGGGAATAGGGGATACCTTGGTATTGGTTATTGATTGTGAATCCTTGAGTTTACAGGCTCAGGAGGTACTTCGGTACTAGGGTGAGTTTACAGGCTCACCGTGGTGGTTACTTGTGTGTGTACTCACGGTCTTTCCCCTTTCCCCTTTGACATGAGTTAGGTTATTTAGAACCTTGTAAAGCCGAGAGGACTTTAAGATAGCGAACTCACTGAGATTTGATGTATCTCACCCCACTATAGTTGCTTTATTTTCGGTGCAGGTTTGGTTACAAGTGGATCGATGTAGAGATGTTTCAAGAGGAGCTTAGTTAAGCTTAGTCCGCTGTGTATTTTATTGTTCTTATACAATGAGGAATATTGTATAATGTTCTTAGATTTTTCTTTTTGGCTAGTTTCCATGATTTATGCAATTTGTTGTATTGATGATATAGTTAATGGACAAGTATGTAAATTATGCCATTAGGCACTTTTGATGTGTCAGTACCAAATAAAATGCGTGTATTATATTATTCTATATGTATACTATACAGGGCATTACACATTTGAGTAGAAATACTTTTATCGCTTTATATAATACTTTTATAATTCTTTTTATTTATTCTTGTCTTTTGACATATTTTTTAAGTTAAAAATATTCTATTTCTTCTTTAAAACAATTTATTGCACACTTTATAAGAAAAAAATTTCCTTATAAGAGTTGTTAAAAAATTGAGTCTTGGTATGCTCTCTTTTAAGTAGAGATCAATGTTTTAAAATTCAAATTGATAATTGATCCGATTAGGTTATTAATTCATTGGTCGGACCAATTGGTCGTTGATCGGGCGGTAAGATTTCTAATTCAATTTGTACAAATTAAAAAAATATACATATTTATAAAATAAAATTCTTGACATAAATTTCATAACTTTAATAATAAACTTTTCAAAATTTTTATTAATTTATAGTATTATTATATTGTATAATTAATTTTCTAATTTTTTAAATTTATAATATTATTATATCATCATATAATTAATAATAAATAAGTTTAATAAGAATCATTAAAAAATATATTATGATTATAGAATATATAACTCTTGTCTCTTTCACCAAATTAAATATCAAAAAGATTTCATGATGTAATTGGTAAAACTATAATTATAATAGTTTTAAAAGGTTACATGTCCAATTCTTAAAATTTAACATATTATTTTAATATTATTTAGTCATATTATAAATAATTAATATAATTATAAATATTAATTAAATTAAATTTTAAAATAGAACACCAATAATGGAATAAATATTATAATTAAGCTAAAAAAATAACCATAACAAATCAAACCACCAGATTAAAAGATTCACCTCTGATTAGTGAACCAGCCGAGTCACATATTTTTATCAGATAAATTACAATTACCATTTGATAACCTTATTAAACCAATCTATCTTTCAATTTACGGTATAACCGATTCAACTGACCTCCGAGATTTAAACACTGATATGAATATCTTTGTTCAACCGTATGGAGCACTCCCGCAGGAAGAGCTTTTGTGGTTGCAATTTTAGTCATATGATAATTGACAACATTATTTCATATGCCTTAGAAATGTGTATATTTAAGATGGGTAGGGACAGAAGAAAATTAAAAGATGCATTCTTCCAAAGTGGAAGATCAAGACTTTTTAGTATATGACATGACATATTCGTTAAGGAGCAATCACAATCAGTAATTTGGTAAAAATAAATAGATTAAAGAATGAAAATCCATTTTATTCAGGGCTTTTTTGTTTAGCTTTTTTAAAATAATATATATATATATATATATATATATATATATATATATATATATATATATATATATATATATATTAAAAATGATTTTAAAAATATTAAAAGTATTTTTAAATTTGTTTTTTTATAAATTTATACATTAATTTTGACATTCTATAATATATACATACATTATTGAATATTAAAACATAGTCAAAATTATTTTATCTAAAAGTTGTATCTCAAAAATCATTTCTACAAAAAGTTATTTAAAATTAAATAATTTATTAAAATTTTAATATTCAAATAAAATTTCAATAAAATAATATTTTAAAAATAACGTGTAGATGATAATTTGGGTATTACGCATGATGAAAAGCATGTTATACTATACAAATGACGTGAAGATGAAAATAAAGTCAAATAAATGCGAGTTTAAAAATCCCTGGTCAAAATTTGGGGTATGACAGTGACAACGAAAATCGCCTAGGATTTTTGCAAGAGAATCACGATATGAAGTTAGAGCGTTGATGGGTAAATGAAAAGTTAGAGTCTAGTTCTCTGAAGTATTTCTTGCAAAAGAGAAATCGTGTCGGTTTTCCAAAAAAATCCAACGTGTATGTTTTAATTAAAAATTAAAAAACAAAAAAAAGACATATAACACCATATTCTAAGAATACATTTCAAATATCTATCACGTCGGTTTTTTAGAAAAACCGAGGAATTTGAATATATAAAATAATAAAATAAAAAAAGGACTTTTGAAAAAATTGATTCGAAAATATTAATGCAAAATATATTACCTTTCAGTTGAACCATGTAACCGAGGTTAATAATGATAAAAAATGAAAGGAAAAAAATTAACAAAGCAAAAAAAAGGAAAACTGAAAATGCACCAACTAAGAAATACTAACTAATTAAACCATTGAAAAAATAATAATATAAAATGCACTAACAGGGATTCGGAGCAAGCTCCTTTGAAATCATATTTTTAAAAAAATCGAGGGAATAAAGTAAGTATATATATATATATATATATATGAAGGACTTAAATTAATTGAATAGATACAAATTATAAAATATTATAATATTTAAGAATAATAAGAATTGTGTACCTTGTCGAATTGAAAAGAGTTTCGGTTGAGGTAGAGTAAGTATGAGAGGATTACTACCCTCATTGCCGGCAAGGGTTTTTAGAGTATGTTAATTGTCTAATGGGGCGACACTTAAATGGCTAAACGACTTAGGGCAGAGACCTCTTATTGAACTTAACTGAATGGTCAAACTCATCACGGTCCATTCAGCCAAAAATCTCAATCAAATAATTCATCAATAATTAGTGTTTAATAACAATTGACCATAATATAATTAATTAATAATTAATTATTTCAATCCATATTTAATTAATTAAATAATTAATCTAACAATCTCCCACTTGGATGACAATAATTAATTATTAACAATATTGATTTTAATATTAGAATATCAATAATGGTCAAAACACTAATGAATCAAAAGAGAAGTAAGTTTCAACGTTGCAGAATTGTTTTCGATAGGAAAAACAAATCATACATGTTAAAGACCCATAACTTATATATAAAGAATGATCAAGTTAGAGTAACATATTTAAGTTAAGAGTAATACTACCTCCGTTCCTTTATATAAGAGACAATTCATTTTTTAGGTTCATTAAATAATCAATGTATTTAGTCAGTTTATAGACTAGATACATTGATTATTCAATGAACCTTAAAACTGAATTGCCTCTTATAAAAAGGAACGGAGGTAGTATTTATAAAAATGGCCCAAGCATATGAAAATGCTATTGATAAACTCCGCTAACCCAAAATATCATAAGGCTTACTCATGTGTATAAGTCTATGGTTAGTGATTATACTAATGAATTTTAAATGATAGATCATAAAATATCCACATAGGTCTAAGAGTAGTAATTACATATAGGCATGCCCTATTACGAGAGTAATTACATTTAACCATAAGTATCTTCATAACACAATATCATACTCGATAGGAGTATTGATATTTACTTGTACTTTCATATTATGACCTGACAAATGTCGACTATTGAAGATAGAATGACACAATATTATTGCATGCTAAAGAATTATTGTGTCTTTTCAATATCGACATAAACATCAAATTATGATGTTTCCTGGATTAAGAGAATAATGTATATCTCGGTATAATAGAATTGACTTCATACAATTATTTAATAATTTGAAGTCTTATTAGAATATGGCATATTTATAATGCACAAAAAAAATATATGACAATATGAGAATAATAATTTAAAGTTTTAGATTATATAATTATGTACACATGCACTCCCTCTGATCCAATAGAATAAAGATTTATCAGAGTCCTCTAGTATTAATTACTCTGATTATACAATGGGATACTAATTTTATTTTTAGTGCAAAACTATATAGAGAAGTGGTTCTATAATATATCATCATTAGAGTT
This sequence comes from Lathyrus tuberosus, assembly GCA_022829125.1. NCBI lineage: Eukaryota > Viridiplantae > Streptophyta > Magnoliopsida > Fabales > Fabaceae > Lathyrus > Lathyrus tuberosus. The sequence continues at coordinate 6,422,833 of JALAZF010000154.1, read as the reverse complement.
TTACAAACTCAACCACATATTTTGCACATAAATAAAATATTATTATTTAAATAATTTCACATGAAAGAATATGATGGTCATATAAAAGATTTACCATCATTTGAGTGAGATCAATTCCTTAAAATTTTAAATATATGAATATATACAATATCTTAACAACTCACTCAAAACTCAAATGCTACAACTATAATCGCACACATTTGAGAAACATATTATGTTATACGCAGCGGAAAAAATATAAGACTTAATTTATTTAATATTGAAGATATAACAAAAGTAGTCATAAATTTCCATCAATAACATAAGACTATAATATCCTCAATATAAGTCTCCATAAGATAATATTATATTGAATAAATGATATTTGATTCTCATTATATAAAATTGACATGTTAAATTCTTCCACTTGATTGAGAATAATAGTTGAACTATTAATTCAAGAGTTTTAAAAATATTTAAACAAATACTCAAAAAATTTATCTATCACACAATGATCATGTCAAGTAATGTCAAACCGATATGGTACGTCCATCACTTACATAATACATAGAGAATTGAAATCCATTGAAATAATAAAAAATGATTTAAAATAAATTATTGGATTTCATTTAATTAAAATAACTTTACATGTCTTTAAAAGAAATTTTCATTTATTATAATCTCAAATGAAAATATCAATAGTAATTAATAAGACGTATAACAACAATATATAAATATTATACCACCAAAAAATTCTAATACCGATAGGGTATTTGAATCATAATTGACATAAGTATAAAATCACAAGTATATTAAACAACAATACATTATATTAATAATAATAAACAAATAGGGTATAATTATTATTAATATAATATTTATTATAATTAAAATAAATATAATTATTTTATTACACAAAATTTGTACAATTGTGTCCACGATAGGCGAGTTACAATCATATATTTTATTTAATATAGGAAAGATTATATACTTGTATCCACGATAGGTGAGATTATAATTATACAAATTAAGAGTTATTATTTAATTACCTTAAATAAAACTCTCAAAATATTAAGATTTTAAATATTTTATAAAATTATAATTTTTTTAATTGAGTATATAACAAGAAATCAATTTATGGTAATAAATTGAGAGTTTTAATTTTAAAATATTATGGTAAAATAATAATTTTATATAAAGCACATTTTGTAATTCTTAAAGGAGTACTTAATAATAAAAACCAAATTTCTCCTTATATGTATTTATATAATTAGCCACAATAAATTGAAAATAAATTTTGACTAACCTCAGAGACTATCGTATTCATCCTTGACCGAAGAACCATTAAACTTTTGTGACTTTTACGATTCATAATGTCATCTCAAATAGTTCACAGTAACAAGAAAAATGATACAATACAATAAAGAATAATATGATTTTAATTTTTAAAATTCTGGCATAGCAGACAACAGATGTCCTAACACATGTCAAGACATTGTTCTGCATAATTATTAAACAAGAAACAGAACAGCAAACTGATATCCAGAATATCAGTAACTGCAAAAACACAGATGTTTCGACATCTGTTCCAACATGTTAATCAAAACTGAACTGTAAATTGTATAATGATAAACAACACAGAATATGATAACCCAGTTCGGCGCAAATCACCTACATCTGGGGGATACCAATCCAGGAAGAAGAATTCACTATCAGTAGTATAGTTTTATGTAAACAACCTCAGGTTTATAATAAACACCCACGTTTACCTATCACTACCCAATGAAAACTTTATCTAAGAACTCCATCCTAGATAAGAAAAACCCATCTCACTCCCTAAATCACAACCTGTGATTATCTAACAGTTACAACAACTGTATCATCCTATTAAAAGACATCCCTTTCAATACAAAGTTCAGTCAAACCTCCTTGACTAACAAGTTAACTTGGATTTGCTTAAAAGTTTCATCCAAGAACAATACACGATTCATTACCTACAGGTTTCTGAATTTGTACAAGTACCTATGTCTACCACAATGTATCAAATCGATACAGAGGGAGACTTACAAGAGAAACCTACGACTCTAAAAAACCTAAACACTACTTTACAAAATAGGATTCCTAAGTCTATGTCGTTCTCTCCCATCTGCCTATTTCTTGGTCTTATTTTTATAACCTTCTCTTGCGTTGGGCTTTTAATTTTCTTTTGGCTGATTCCTTAATCCACGTTCTGCTCCTTAAATCTTGCAACTGATCTGCAAACATCCTGCTGTTAGTAACAGACAGATGTCCTAACATCGTGTTGGAATATCTTATCTGGCATCTCTTCTCTTAGCAGGATTCTTCCTTGTTGTTGGAACATCTTGTGTAGCAACCTATTTTACCAAAATTTGCTAAAATATTTTGAGACAATATATGATTTATTAACATCATTTCAAGTCCAAAATCAAGAATAGTAATTTAAAATGAATAGAGAGTGATGGAAGAATAATTTTAATTTTATCATATTTCAAAATTCCAATACATGTCAATTTCTAATATTATAACAATAATAAATTAAAGGGTTAATAGTCATTTTGCCCCCTGCCATATAGGCGCTTTTTGAAAAACCCCCCTATAAAAAAAACTTGCAAAAAATACCCTAACATTTGAAGATTCTCTCAATTTTGACCTTCATCACGCCCGGTCAGCAAAAATGCTGACGTGTCAGGTTTTTTTTTTTTAGTGATGTGGAAAGCCAAGTGGCATTTTAATTTTATTTTTGAATTATTTTAATACCACATTGGCATTTCCTTTTTTATTTATTTTGGTTTATTTTAAAAAATATGTCACATGTTCAAAATTTGTTGGAGGTGGAAATTGAACCCATCCCCTTTATTTCATAGGTCCCCCTCCTTACCACTAAGCCAATCAACTTATTTTGTTAATTTATGCTTTTAAAATGTATATATTATATGTTTAATATTTTTTTCTATTAATATAAACTAAATTATTTTAACATTAGAATTTAGTATTTAGTTTAATAGTTTAATAGTTTAATGGTATTTAGTATTTTTTTTGCTACATTAGAATTTAGTATTTAGTTTAATAGTTTCTAATAATACTAATAGTTTAATATTACTATTCAATTTAGTTTTTATTTACTAATATATTAGAATTTATTTATTCAATTTAGTTTAATACTAATAGTTTAATAGTTTTTAATAATACTAATAAACTAATTTATTTTTTGCTACAGTAATTTAATTGAATAACAAATGATGAACTAATTTAATTACTGTAGCAAATGATGAACTAATAAACTAATATAGTTTAATTACTGTAGCAAAAATTAATACTAATAAACTAATAAACTAATTTAATTACTGTAGCATAAACTAATAAATTACTGTAGCAAATGATGAACTAATAAACTAATTTAGTTTAATTACTGTAGCAAAAATTAATACTAATGAAATAATAAACTAATAAACTAATTTAATTTAATTACTATAGCATAAACTAATAAACTAATTTAATTTAATTACTGTAGCATAAACTAATAAACTAATAAACTAATTTAGTTTAATACTAATGAACTAATAATCTAATATAGTTTTTAATTGAATAACAAATGATGAACTAATAAACTAATTTAATTTAATTACTGTAGCAATATTAAATTGAATAGCAATATTAAACTATTAGTATTATATACATTATATTAAACGCCTATAGCAATAGAAATATAAATTATTAAACTAAATATTAAACTGTAGCAATATTAAATTGAATAGCAATAGAAAATATTAAACTAAATACTAAATTCTAATGTTAAAATAATTTAGTTTATATTAATAGAAAAAAATATTAAACATATAATATATATATTTTAAAAGCACAAATTAACAAAATAAGTTGATTTGCTTAGTGGTAAGTAAGGGGACCTATAAAATAAAGGGGATGGGTTCAATTCCTACCTCCAACAAATTTTGAACATGTGACATATTTTTTAATATAAACCAAAAATAAATAAAAAACAAAATGCCAAGGTGGCATTAAAATAATTCAAAAATAAAATTAAAATACCACTTGGCCTTCCACATCACTAAAAAAAAAAAAAACCTGACACGTCAGCATTTTTGCTGACCGAGCGTGTTGAAGGTTAAAATTGAGAGAATCTTCAAATGTTAGGGTATTTTTTGCAAATTTTTTTTTATAAGGGGATTTTTCAAAAAGCGTCTATATGGCAGAGGGCAAAATGACTATTAACCCTAAATTAAATTAAAGATAAAAAATTACATGTACGTAATAAAGAGGGTCAAAATAAGTTTTGAGAAATATTCAAAATTTTAATTTAAAACTTAAATGCATAGATTAATCTAAATATTAAATAAAATTGTCAAAATTTTAGAAAATTTGTTAATAGTTATGAAATCAATAATTTATTAATAATCATGAATAATAATAATAAGAATTGTGTAACTTGTCAAATTGAAAAGACTTTAGGTTGAGGTAGATTAAGGATGAGAGAATTACTACTCTCATTGCCGTCTAGGGTTTTCAAAGTATGTTAATTGTCTATGGAGGCGACACTTAAATAGCTAAATGACTGAGGGCAGAGACCTCTCATTGGACTTAACTGAATGATCAAACCCATCACGGTCCATTCAGGCACAAAGCCCAATCAAATAATTCATCAATAATTAGTGTTTAATAACCATTGACCATAATATAGTTAACTAATAATTAATTATTTCAATCCATATTTAATTAATTAAATAATTAATCTAATAATCTCCCACTTGGATGACAATAATAAATTATTAACAATATTGATTTTAATATTAGAATATCAATAATTGTCAAAACCCTAATCAATCAAAAGATAAATGCATAGATTAATCTCAACATTAAATAAAATTGTCAAAATTTTAGAAAATTTGTTAATAGTTATGAAATCAATAATTTATTAATAATCATGAATAATAATAAGAATTGTGTACCTTGTCGAATTGAAAAGACTTTCGGATAAGTGTCATACCCCAAATTTTGACAACCAAGATTTCCCATCATTGTGAAAATCATCAATCTCCTCAAAGATGAGTGAGTATTGACCACAATAAAAAAATTAGGGTTCTTAACCCTCTCAGAGCACTTAGACAAAAGATCAATCAAGGAATGACATGATCTTCAACTTGTCTAGCCTCTCAAACACCCATAAGGGATCAAGAGGACTCCTATATCAAGGATCAAGCACAAGGTTGTAGCATTTCAAGTGGATCAAGCCTCAAGATCACCAGTGTCACCAAATTAGGGTTTTGGTTGACCAGGGCCTCTAGTTTGAATTTTTCCTCTGGACCTGAGCCAATGCTTCAAAACATGACTTAAGATACCACAAGGGACCTCATGAACCCAATCATCAAGTTAATTTAGTCTCAGGGGATGCATTCATAAAAAATCAGGAATTAAGGTTTCTTGACCTAATTCACCCCTAAGTTGATTTCTGGGAAAAAACATGAGCCAAGACCTCAAGACTTGATTTGAGGACCTCAAGTATACCACATTGATCCATTTGCAACAATGGATTGATCCAAGAAGCTTGAGTCACAGGTTTCATTTTCATCTGGACCACAATTAGGGTTTCGAGGAAAAAGTCAACCGTGCCTTTGAGTTTTGACCAAGGCATGCTCCCAAACCTTGGGATATGATTCAATACACCCTATAACACCTGAAGATGGCTGGTTTATACCTGAGTGAATCGCACACTCAAAGATACAACAGAGTCGCCACCGAACTTTATTTAGTCCCAAAGGACAGGGAAAATATCGATAAAACCCAAGGGGAAGAGAAACGGGAACGGGCACTACAAAAAAACTGGAAAATTGTGGCGGTTAAGAAAGTACGATTACGGCAGTTACAACCGCCATAATTTACAAAAATGGCGTTTTTAAATAACGCCGTAAATATGGCTGCCGCTAAGTAAAAAATGGAGGTTTCATAGTAACCGCCATACAAAAAGCTGTAATTTACTTACTATAAAATGGCGTTTGTTTTAGTAAATAATGGCGATTTCAACCGCCATAATTTACACATTTTTTTGGAAAAAAAATAGCATCAGTCGCCCCTCTAAAATTATAGAAACATATATGACAATAGTGGAATACGATACGCAGGAATGATAGAACTCAATAGCCATGAAAAGTAAATTGCAACATGGATAAAATTAATGATTATTATTGTCAATAGAAAATTATCATTTTTAGCATATCAAGTTATCTTAACAAACTCAACACTTATATAAACTTTAATAGAAAGTACATTGTCTTTGTCATAAAACATAAGAGAGGCTATTTACATGGAGAAATCAGATGAAAGTCTTGCATTAAGATCTACCTATATCCCAGCCTACACCATCAGACTGACCTAGTTATGATATATGCATATAGTGAATTATATCTCCTTTTAGCATTAAATTAATAAATAATACTTGAAGCTATAACAATGCTCGAATATTTATTGCATTAGTGACCATTTTCTTACCTATATGCATTAACATCCATCTCATTATCCATGAGTCCACCTAACACTATAATGTAATGAAATTAATAATCATTAGATAACAATGCATACAAAATGGGATGAATTAGTTGAGTGTAGTCAGTTTTCTTAGTAGTTTGGAAGGTCAACACATACTTATAATCTTACATTTAAGACCTATATATATCCCAACCTAAACTAGTCAGCTTACCTCGTCATGGCTATATGAATATAGTAAATTACATCTATTAGCATCAAATTAATAAATTATACTTGAAGCTATAGCAAAGCTCCAATATTTACTGCACATAGGTGACGCTTTTAAAAAATACAACGCATTAAGATCTAACTCCGGATCTCTGAGTCCAACCAACTTTGTACTGTAATGAATATCATATATGTACATCTACATATTATTTGAGTTATGTATGGGTACTCAAGAAAAATATTTAGAGAATAGAAAAGTAAAATTATAATATACCTTAAGGCTTCATCTAATCTATTAGAGACCTTCTTTAAAAGTGCAACAGGAGATTCACCATGCAGACTCGTTACAAAACCGCACTTTTTATGACATTCGGATTGACAAAAATGATTGTGATGCTCCTTCTAGTTTAGCTGTATTATAACCAAATAACACATGTTAGAATTTTAAGTCTATGCACATAAATAGTGATGCATCTTGTACTAATGAAAATATAAAATTAATTTAACCATGATTAAAATATTAGATAGGAAAAAGCTATACCGCGTCAAGCTTTTCACACAAAACACACAGATTTCCGTCAAATCCAAATACATAAATCCATTTCACTAAATGTTCTTCACCACAACCAGTTGTGTAATAGTTATTTTGCATCCCAAAACTACCAATAATAACTATAAAGCATGAGAAATGACTGAAAAATACCACAACATCATCATAAAGATTTAGCTCAAATATAAGAAATTATTTGATTCACTTCATTTCAAAAGTAAAAAAGAACAAATCAAACATCAAGCTGAAAATATCTAAAAAGATAAAGAAGCGTATGTATAAGATCCAGATTCCAAACAATCCTTAAATCATCAAAACAAAATTATATCACAAATTCAACTTCTCTTTTTATTTTCTTTGATTTTAACCCAAATTAACAAATTAGTCCCTAGAAACCAAATCAATCAATATAGTCCTTCAAAACACATCACAACTCTACATTCATCACCATCAACACAACAGAATTAAATCCATGGCAAAAAACCTTTATTTCATTTCAAAATCCATTTTATACATCTATAAATTAAATCCAAACAAGGGTGTCTTGCAGTGGACACATATACTTAATTATCATGTCAACACATTCAACACACTTGACTTGCACATGCCTTTAACACATCCAACACACCTTTCATTGTTGGCATTATGATAAGTGGTTTTCTGATGTTCACCCGTGGACACCAAATGATGTAGACCAGGAAAGACTCACCTGGGTGAAGATCTTTGGATTGCCATGTCACGTCTGGGGTGAAAATTTTTTCAAGTTTCTCGCTGCAACAACTGGTGTTTTCGTTAAAATGGACGAAGATACGCAGAAGCAGACTAGATTGGATGTAGCTCGAATCCTGATACGCACTAAATTCGCCATGAATTTAAACGAAGTTATTGCGGTTGAAGTTAATGATAAGTCATACCATATCAAGATTGTCGAAGATTCGTTTGGACCGTATTTGAGCGATCACTGTCATATGAAAACCACTAGATTTGAGGAGGATAGCTCTGAAGAAATTGAGTCGATATCCGAGGATGCAGAGGATGATGAGAATCTCAGGGATGATTCAAACAAATCTCCTAGTAACCAATCTAGGACCTCTGCGTTTTTCCATGATGATGATGGTATTTCCAAAAACAACGACCCTATGAGAATGAATGAGATTGTGGGTGAGCATCAAGGGTCTGTGGAATCTGTTAGTAGGGTTAGCAACAGGACAGGTTGGAAGATTAAAAAGAAAACAAAAGCTGCATGCCAATCTAGCCACGATGGTGAATTGCGTACCTATACTGCTACTGATATCATTGCAACGAGTGAAGAAAATAGATCTAAGGACGGCTACGTGAGTTGCAGTTTAGATATACAACATAGAAATTCTGGGACTGTGAACCTCAAGACAGGAAGTGAGAAGAAGGTTTGTGTATGCCCCAATAGCTCCTCAGAGGATGAGATTTCAAATTGTCAAACCGAGCGGAGTGGTGGAAGGCTTGTAGTTGTGGGTGCAGACTCTAGTTTGAAGATCATTCCTAACAAGAAAAAGCTGCTGATTGAGGATATTTGTCAAAAGATCAAAATACCGTTCACCCCTTCATATTATGCTACTTTATTAAGAGTGGATTGCTCCCTTCCCAAAGTTTCGTCCCCTCTGCATTGCCCTGGTAGGACCGAAGGTGCAGAAACTGATATAGCCTCCCCATTAGTCACTAAGACTTCTCCTTCCTTTAACAACTCCATTGGAGATTCTAGTTTTATGCAGACCAATTCGCGGATTAAGAAGAAATTAGATAACCTTCCGGCCAGAGTTTGGGGTTCTATTAAACAAATGGGAATTGAGGCGGACGAAGACGACGAAGCGTTTGAATCAATTCTTCGGAATTTGGAAGCTGTTGACAGGAAGTCAAAGAAATCCAAGAAGGCGGCAGCTACTGAGTGTACATGAATATCGTATCCTATAATATTAGAGGGTGTGGGGGTGGTCTAAAGAGAAAAAGGATAGTAAACAGCATTACTAAAGGTGGTGGGGAGATATGCTTCATCCAGGAAACCAAATGCACTAACATGACTGATGAGGTGGTGTTTAGTATATGGGGAGATAACAAGTGCCAGTGGTCGGCAACGAATTCTGTTGGCTTGGCGGGAGGTTTGCTAATAATTTGGAAAGAAGGAATCTTACAACCAATTTGCAGTTACAGTGGAAAAGGTTATCTTGGAATACAAGTAGTGTGGAAAGGGAGATATGTGTACTTACTAAACATATATTCTCCATGCAACATCAAAGAGAAAAGAGAATTATGGTCCAAGATATTAGAATTAAAAGCCAACATGGAACCAGGGGAGTGGATCCTGGGTGGTGATTTTAACGCAATCAAAAGCCCGAGTGAACAATCTGGATGCACGAGTCACAAAAGAAGATACATGGCAGAATTTGAAGAATTTATAAACATGACAGGGTGCTTGGACACACCAGTTTCCGGCTGCAAATATTCGTGGTTTAAACCTAGAGGCAAAGCATGCTGTCGCCTCGACAGATTTTTAGTGTCTCCTGGAATCTTAAACGAATGGAATACGATTTATCAGAGGATAGGCGAGAGAGACGTTTCAGATCATAGACCGGTCTGTTTGGTTGCAAGGAATACGAACTGGGGCCCTAAACCGTTCAAAATCCTTTCCTGCTGGTTTGAACACCCAAGTTTTATCTCATTTGTGAAAAAGGAGTGGGAAGATAGACTCGTGGAAGGGAAGGCATCGTTTATTCTGTCTAGAAAACGGTGTCATCTTCGGGAGAGATTGAGGTGGTGGAATGCTAATGTATTCGGATGGATTGATACAAATATTAAGACGGATATAGGAGTCATCAACGACGTCGAAGACCTATTTGATTTTAAGCAAGATCACATTACAGCTCGGGATTTGGCTAAGAGGAATGATGCGGAAGACAATCTCTGGAAACATTTAAGGATCAAGGAAAGTATTCTAAAACAGAAATCCCGGTCAAGATGGAATAAAGATGGAGACTATAACTCAAAATATTTTCACGCTGCTCTCAAAAGTCGGTTCAATTTGAATATTATCTCTTCTATTAACGTTAATGGCAGGTTAATAGAAGATGTGGCTGGGGTTAAAGATGCTGTGAGAGGTCATTTTCTAAAGAGGTTCAGTAGAGTCAACAGGCCTTTCCCATGGATTGGTAATGATGGATTCAAATGTTTATCTCCTGAGGACAGTGAAGAATTACAAACAGAGGTAGATTTGCCTGAGATCAGAAGGGCTGTTTTTGAATGCGCCGGAGATCGGAGCCCGGGTCCAGACGGGTTCAGTTTTGAGTTCTTTAAAAAGTGCTGGGATATTGTAGGGCAAGATTTCTCAAACTGTATTCTAGAGTTCTTTGATGGTGAGAAACTTCCTAAGATTCTTGCTTCTTCCTTTGTGGTGCTCATTCCTAAAAATGATAGTTTGAAGAATCTAGATGATTATAGACCAATTTCGTTAATTGGTTCCATATACAAAGTCGTATCTAAGATTCTTGCCAATAGACTTAAGGATAAAATTGGTAGTATCGTCTCAACATCTCAAACTGCATTCATTGAAGGAAGGAATCTACTCGATGGTGTTCTTTCGCTTAATGAAGTTATCGATCTAGCTAAACGAACCAAGAAAGAATTAATGTTGCTTAAGGTTGACTTTGCCAAAGCGTACGATTGTGTGGAGTGGAAGTATCTACGCGATGTTATGCAAATTATGGGGTTTGGAGAAAAATGGTTGAGGTGGATGGATAATGGAGTTTTCAATTGCTTCGCTTTGATTTTGGTTAATGGGAGTCCTACAAAGGACTTTCCCGTCTCTAGAGGTCTCAGACAAGGAGACCCGCTGGCTCCTTTCTTGTTCACTATTGCCGCAGAAGGCCTCGCAGTGTTAATGAAGAGGGCGGTAGATGGAGGTAATTATTCTGGGTTTAAGCTATCTCATGACACATCCCTTCATTTATTACAGTATGCAGACGATTCCTTGTTGGTGGGAGACGGTTCATGGCAGAATATTTTCGCAACTAAGGTCATCTTGAAGGGATTTCACTTGGCATCCGGTCTTGACATCAATTTCAACAAATGTTCTCTTTACGGTATCAATATTGACGACTCGGCTCTCAAAGCGGCTGAAAATTTTCTATCCTGCAAAGTATCAGCTTGCCCTCTTAAATTTCTCGGAATACTCATTGGTGGCAACCACAGATTATTATCTTTTTGGAAACCGATGATCGACAAGATGCGATCTAGACTGAACTCTTGGAAAGGTCGATTCTTATCAATGGGGGGCAGAGTTACCTTAATTAATTCCGTGCTGGCAAACCTTCCAATCCACTACATGTCTTTTAATAAACTCCCTGATCAGGTGATTCGCACTCTTACGTCAATCCAAAAACGCTTTTTGTGGAATGGTTCTGCGCAAAATAAAGGGGTGGCATGGATTCGGTGGAACATTGTTTGTAAAAGCAAAGAAGACGGAGGACTCGGGGTCAAAGACTTAAAGCTCTTCAATATCGCATTACTTTTCAAATGGATTTGGAAAATCGTATCGGATGATGATTTTCTGTGGAAGAACATTATCAAATGCAGATATCTTAATCCTGAATGTGATTTCCATCTTGGGGTGCTTCCTAAGTATCATATTCCTCCATCTCTATGGTGGAAGGATCTGTTTAAAATTTCTATTTTTGGTGGCAGGAATAATTTTTCAGATTTGCTTGCTTATGAAGTTGGAAATGGAGAAAAGGCGCTTTTCTGGCTCGCTCGATGGGCAGGTTCCACGACTTTGGCCTCCTCTTATCCAGACCTTTGGAATACGGCAGTGGATAAAGAAAGTAGGATCTCAGATTACGGATCGCACGAACCTGGCGGCTGGCAGTGGCGGCTGGTTTTTCCAACGGAGCATTTACACGAGGGAATCAGCCAGCAGATAAGCTCTATTCAAAACCGGATTAACGCATTTCAGGTGAACGAAGGGAGAGCAGATAATGTCATCTGGTTACATGACAGCAGTGGCTCCTTTTCTGTTGCGTCTATGTACCGACTGCTACATTAATATGAAGGAAACAATAGCTGGACGTGTGGGGAGAGTATGAAGGCGGCCCTCAAGCTGGTTTGGTTAGCACAAATCCCTCCTAAAGTTAGTATATTTGGATGGAGGCTGATGCACAACAGAATTCCGACCCGGGAGAATCTTTCACACAGAGGTATTATAACCGACCCTCATGCGTTGGTGTGTCCTTTTTGTTTTTTAGTAGAAGAAACAACTGAACATATATTCTTTCATTGCCACAAATCAGTGCTGGTATGGAATTTTGTGTTTAATTGGTTAGGAATTGAGGAATTCTTTCTTGGTGATATCATAAACCATTTGTCATTTTGGATGGACGGGTGCGTCAAGAAGAATATTAACGTTAGGACTGCGGTTGGTATGTGGTTAACAGTATGTTGGGTAATTTGGTCGTCTAGGAACAACATTATGTTCAGAGATGAATTTTGGGATCTCGACACAATTACTAATCGAGTCATTTTGTTTTCTTGGTGGTGGATAGGAAAGAAGCACATAAATGCTTATAATTGTAATTATTATGAGTGGTTTAATGCCCCTTGTGAATTTTTGTAGGTCCGATTTTTTATATCGGTTGCCTTTTTTGTAAATGGTTGGGACACCCTCTTGTGTCCTTGATATAATTCAATCTTGCTTATTAAAAAAAAAAAAACATTCAACACACTTGACTTGCACATGCCTTTAACACATCCAACACACCTTTCATTGTTGGAATTATCATGCCATTCTGAATACATAGTAATAAGTTAATAACACAAGAAATCTATCATCATTAATATATTATTTTTCTTCCACATGCATACATTTATAAACACTTAAATATTTGTGGTAAATAATAAATGCAGCTTCAAAACTTACCTTGGGATCTTGAGAAGCAAATTTAACACATGTAGCAAGTTGAAAAACAAGTTCACATCTGCTATAGCAGCATCAAAATTTTGTTCAACTATTAATTCTGCATGAAATAGATTCAGTTCCCATAAAATCTGCAGTGCCACTAGGGGTGATGCTTTTAGGATTATCTTCACAAAACAACAAAACTATAACTTTTTATTCAAATTCACTGTGTATAGCAAGTAACCTTCAAATTTGCCAAAGTTTTTGGGTGATACTCAAGATCACACCATGAAAAGTCAAAATAATCCACCGTGTCTAACGAAAATTCACATAAAATCTATAACCCTCTACCAATTCTCAATTAAAATTCAATCACACAATTTAAGAAAGGGTAAAAAAGACGTACCCGACAATATAATCTTTAAGACAACCAGAAATAGCCTAAATAGATTGAGATTTAGGACCCAGTGTACCTACAATCTTTGTTATAGAAAAATAAAAGCTCTCCAAAAACCATTATTCATTGTAAATTATGTCTAAATTAACAAAATCAATTTAAACTTTCATCAAATGAATAAAAAATGTAGACCGGAAACATAAATTGAACAGATCTGAATATGAAAAAACCCTAACAGACATTGAAATTGAATAAAATTGAATATGAACAAACACTAACATATATTGAAAGTAGAGATTAAGATTACCTTATCTGTAGCATCCTCAATGGAATAAAGGGGTCCTCATTCCTGATCTAATAACTCTTTTCATCATTCAAGATTGGGTTATGGGAGGTCGAGACCAGAGCATGATATGTGGCGGGCTGACTGACGGAATTTGAAAAATGAAAGGATGAATGATATACATTGAAATTAGGGTTTAACGTTTTTGGAAAGTGGACAGAAATAAGGAAAGCTTTTCAAAAAGAGTGAAAAAACTAGAGCGTGTTTTTATAAAGCTTTTTTTTATTACGTGTATTTTTTAATTCGTAATTAATGGCGGTTAATTCACATCATGTTACGTCGTTTTAAAACACCGCCGTAATTTACCGTATATAATGACGGTTTTTAAAACCGCCCTATTAAAACCGCCCTAATTCCCCCGTTTTTCTGTAGTGGGGGGTCGGTTATGCGAAAAGAAGATATTAGCACCTTACACATCCGTCGTACTCGACGGGAACCATTTCGCTTGCTTCTAGGCTTGGATGGGTTATCTATCTAAAGGCTTCTAGCTAAAAAGAAGGAGAGATAGAGAAAGAAAGAAAGTAAGAAAGAAAGGAAGAAAATGCTCGGCAAAATCATTGCGATCTCGGGCCTACGTACCCTCATAGTGCAATGAGGAAATCAGAGCAACCGTAGTGTAGAGGAACCTGGGAAAAGAAAGAGGAATGGAAGAAGGATGGAAGTGTGTTCGCCAAGATCATTGCAATCGCGTGCCTACGTATCATACATTCAGACGAATGCAGAATCAAAGCTTCCGTAGTTCGTGGAACTAAGACAGAAAAGGAAAAAGGAAAGGAAAAGTGGTGTCACAACCAAGAGCAAGAGAAAGAAGGAAATTCCACTGGGGATTCCAGAGATATGGTGTCAAAACCAAGAAAGAAGAGCAAAAGGTAAAAGGGAGTACTCCATTGAAGAGTAAGAGACTAAAGTGACTGTGCATGGAACAAAAGAGAAACGGTGTCAAAACCAGGAGAATAAGAGATAGAGAAAGATCCACTGGGGATGCAAAAGAAATGGTGTCATAACCAAGAAAAGAGTGCAAAGTAAAAGAATAGAGACTGTGTTGAGAGTAAAGTGCAAGAGTGGTGTCGAAACCAAGAGAGTAAAGGAGCAAAAAAAATAGTAAAGACTCCACTGGGGAGTGAGCAAAAAGGGTGGTTTCAAAACCAAGAGAACGGGTGTAGGACCAAGCGAAGGTCGTGACCCAAAGGACGGGTGTGGGACCAAGCGAAGGTCGTCACCCAAAGGACGGGTGTGGGACCGAGCGAAGGTCGTGACCCAAAGAACGGGTGTGGGACCAAGCAAAGGTAGTGACCCAAAGGACGGGTGTAGGACCGAACAAAGGTCGTGAAAATATTGGGTATGATGTGGGATTTTATATTTAAGTGGAAATGATGGAAACCATGATATGTGATATGTGTGAATCCATATCTTTTGGATCGTAATCCGATCGAGGCATAGTAATAGCTGATGTTAAGCTATGGAAATGTCCTACGGGATAAAAGTGGAATGTATTGTTTTGGTACCCGATTAAATGAATCGGAGGGAACCCGAAAGGGGTGTTTTATGTGTTATGTTATTATATGCGTTACTTGTAATATTTGTGCTTTTACCATGTTTATCTAATTGTGAATTGTGAATGAAAGATATATATATATATATATATATATATATATATATATATATATATATATATATTAAAATATGAAATAGGTAGGGTGAGGATTATTACCATAACTGTGTAGGAATGTGAATTATTATATGTGACAACGCTCGTGCATGAAAGGCTGAGGCGTGTGTATTTCAATCATAACCACTGTTTCTTGCGGTGTAGTTTCATGAGACTCGAGCACCTCCTCTGAAACGTTATGCACAACTACTTGGCAGGTTTGATTCCCGTAGTGAGTACGATTGGAGCCTACGGGTAAAGAGACTTGTGACGGTGTACGGGCCGTGAGAAGTGACGGATCACGGTGTACGGACCGATGATCCCGAATCCAATTTGTATGCCAAGTAGCTACAAGGATCCATGACTCAGGTCGTCTTCTAGACGTAGAAGCGGACGGGAATAGGGGATACCTTGGTATTGGTTATTGATTGTGAATCCTTGAGTTTACAGGCTCAGGAGGTACTTCGGTACTAGGGTGAGTTTACAGGCTCACCGTGGTGGTTACTTGTGTGTGTACTCATGGTCTTTCCCCCTTTCCCCTTTGACATGAGTTAGGTTATTTAGAACCTTGTAAAGCCGAGAGGACTTTAAGATAGCGAACTCACTGAGATTTGATGTATCTCACCCCACTATAGTTGCTTTATTTCCGGTGCAGGTTTGGTTACAAGTGGATCGATGTAGAGATGTTTCAAGAGGAGCTTAGTTAAGCTTAGTCCGCTGTGTATTTTATTGTTCTTATACAATGAGGAATATTGTATAATGTTCTTAGATTTTTCTTTTTGGCTAGTTTCCATGATTTATGCAATTTGTTGTATTGATGATATAGTTAATGGACAAGTATGTAAATTATGCCATTAGGCACTTTTGATGTGTCAGTACCAAATAAAATGCGTGTATTGTATTATTCTATATGTATACTATACAGGGCATTACACATTTGAGTAGAAATACTTTTATCAGTTTATATAATACTTTTATAATTCTTTTTATTTATTCTTGTCTTTTGACATATTTTTTAAGTTAAAAATATTCTATTTCTTCTTTAAAACAATTTATTGCACACTTTATAAGAAAAAAATTTCCTTATAAGAGTTGTTAAAAAATTGAGTCTTGGTATGCTCTCTTTTAAGTAGAGATCAATGTTTTAAAATTCAAATTGATAATTGATCCGATTAGGTTATTAATTCATTGGTCGGACCAATTGGTCGTTGATCGGGCGGTAAGATTTCTAATTCAATTTGTACAAATTAAAAAAATATACATATTTATAAAATAAAATTCTTGACATAAATTTCATAACTTTAATAATAAACTTTTCAAAATTTTTATTAATTTATAGTATTATTATATTGTATAATTAATTTTCTAATTTTTTAAATTTATAATATTATTATATCATCATATAATTAATAATAAATAAGTTTAATAAGAATCATTAAAAAATATATTATGATTATAGAATATATAACTCTTGTCTCTTTCACCAAATTAAATATCAAAAAGATTTCATGATGTAATTGGTAAAACTATAATTATAATAGTTTTAAAAGGTTACATGTCCAATTCTTAAAATTTAACATATTATTTTAATATTATTTAGTCATATTATAAATAATTAATATAATTATAAATATTAATTAAATTAAATTTTAAAATAGAACACCAATAATGGAATAAATATTATAATTAAGCTAAAAAAATAACCATAACAAATCAAACCACCAGATTAAAAGATTCACCTCTGATTAGTGAACCAGCCGAGTCACATATTTTTATCAGATAAATTACAATTACCATTTGATAACCTTATTAAACCAATCTATCTTTCAATTTACGGTATAACCGATTCAACTGACCTCCGAGATTTAAACACTGATATGAATATCTTTGTTCAACCGTATGGAGCACTCCCGCAGGAAGAGCTTTTGTGGTTGCAATTTTAGTCATATGATAATTGACAACATTATTTCATATGCCTTAGAAATGTGTATATTTAAGATGGGTAGGGACAGAAGAAAATTAAAAGATGCATTCTTCCAAAGTGGAAGATCAAGACTTTTTAGTATATGACATGACATATTCGTTAAGGAGCAATCACAATCAGTAATTTGGTAAAAATAAATAGATTAAAGAATGAAAATCCATTTTATTCAGGGCTTTTTTGTTTAGCTTTTTTAAAATAATATATATATATATATATATATATATATATATATATATATATTAAAAATGATTTTAAAAATATTAAAAGTATTTTTAAATTTGTTTTTTTATAAATTTATACATTAATTTTGACATTCTATAATATATACATACATTATTGAATATTAAAACATAGTCAAAATTATTTTATCTAAAAGTTGTATCTCAAAAATCATTTCTACAAAAAGTTATTTAAAATTAAATAATTTATTAAAATTTTAATATTCAAACAAAATTTCAATAAAATAATATTTTTAAAAATAACGTGAAGATGATAATTTGGGTATTACGCATGATGAAAAGCATGTTATACTATACAAATGACGTGAAGATGAAAATAAAGTCAAATAAATGCGAGTTTAAAAATCCCTGGTCAAAATTTGGGGTATGACAGTGACAACGAAAATCGCCTAGGATTTTTGCAAGAGAATCACGATATGAAGTTAGAGCGTTGATGGGTAAATGAAAAGTTAGAGTCTAGTTCTCTGAAGTATTTCTTGCAAAAGAGAAATCGTGTCGGTTTTCCAAAAAAATCCAACGTGTATGTTTTAATTAAAAATTAAAAAACATAAAAAAGACATATAACACCATATTCTAAGAATACATTTCAAATATCTATCACGTCGGTTTTTTAGAAAAACCGAGGAATTTGAATATATAAAATAATAAAATAAAAAAAGGACTTTTGAAAAAATTGATTCGAAAATATTAATCCAAAATATATTACCTTTCAGTTGAACCATGTAACCGAGGTTATTAATGATAAAAAATGAAAGGAAAAAAATTAACAAAGCAAAAAAAAGGAAAACTGAAAATGCACCAACTAAGAAATACTAACTAATTAAACCATTGAAAAAATAATAATATAAAATGCACTAACAGGGATTCGGAGCAAGCTCCTTTGAAATCATATTTTTAAAAAAATCGAGGGAATAAAGTAAGTATATATATATATATATATGAAGGACTTAAATTAATTGAATAGATACAAATTATAAAATATTATAATATTTAAGAATAATAAGAATTGTGTACCTTGTCGAATTGAAAAGAGTTTCGGTTGAGGTAGAGTAAGTATGAGAGGATTACTACCCTCATTGCCGGCAAGGGTTTTCAGAGTATGTTAATTGTCTAATGGGGCGACACTTAAATAGCTAAACGACTTAGGGCAGAGACCTCTTATTGAACTTAACTGAATGGTCAAACTCATCACGGTCCATTCAGCCAAAAATCTCAATCAAATAATTCATCAATAATTAGTGTTTAATAACAATTGACCATAATATAATTAATTATTTCAATCCATATTTAATTAATTAAATAATTAATCTAACAATCTCCCACTTGGATGACAATAATTAATTATTAACAATATTGATTTTAATATTAGAATATCAATAATGGTCAAAACACTGATGAATCAAAAGAGAAGTAAGTTTCAACGTTGCAGAATTGTTTTCGATAGGAAAAACAAATCATACATGTTAAAGACCCATAACTTATATATAAAGAATGATCAAGTTAGAGTAACATATTTAAGTTAAGAGTAATACTACCTCCGTTCCTTTATATAAGAGACAATTCATTTTTTAGGTTCATTAAATAATCAATGTATTTGGTCAGTTTATAGACTAGATACATTGATTATTCAATGAACCTAAAAACTGAATTGCCTCTTATAAAAAGGAACGGAGGTAGTATTTATAAAAATGGCCCAAGCATATGAAAATGCTATTGATAAACTCCGCTAACCCAAAATATCATAAGGCTTACTCATGTGTATAAGTCTATGGTTAGTGATTATACTAATGAATTTTAAATGATAGATCATAAAATATCCACATAGGTCTAAGAGTAGTAATTACATATAGGCATGCCCTATTACGAGAGTAATTACATTTAACCATAAGTATCTTCATAACACAATATCATACTCGATAGGAGTATTGATATTTACTTGTACTTTCATATTATGACCTGACAAATGTCGACTATTGAAGATAGAATGACACAATATTATTGCATGCTAAAGAATTATTGTGTCTTTTCAATATCGACATAAACATCAAATTATGATGTTTCCTGGATTAAGAGAATAATGTATATCTCGGTATAATAGAATTGACTTCATACAATTATTTAATAATTTGAAGTCTTATTAGAATATGGCATATTTATAATGCACAAAAAAAAATATGACAATATGAGAATAATAATTTAAAGTTTTAGATTATATAATTATGTACACATGCACTCCCTCTGATCCAATAGAATAAAGATTTATCAGAGTCCTCTAGTATTAATTACTCTGATTATACAATGGGATACTAATTTTATTTTTAGTGCAAAACTATATAGAGAAGTGGTTCTATAATATATCATCATTAGAGTTTTACAAACTCAACCACATATTTTGCACATAAATAAAATATTATTATTTAAATAATTTCACATGAAAGAATATGATGGTCATATAAAAGATTTACCATCATTTGAGTGAGATCAATTCCTTAAAATTTTAAATATATGAATATATACAATATCTTAACAACTCACTCAAAACTCAAATGCTACAACTATAATCACACACATTTGAGAAACATATTATGTTATACGCAGCGGAAAAAATATAAGACTTAATTTATTTAATATTGAAGATATAACAAAAGTAGTCATAAATTTCCATCAATAACATAAGACTATAATATCCTCAATATAAGTCTCCATAAGATAATATTATATTGAATAAATGATATTTGATTCTCATTATATAAAATTGACATGTTAAATTCTTCCACTTGATTGAGAATAATAGTTGAACTATTAATTCAAGAGTTTTAAAAATATTTAAACAAATACTAAAAAAATTTATCTATCACACAATGATCATGTCAAGTAATGTCAAACCGATAGGGTACGTCCATCACTTACATAATACATAGAGAATTGAAATCCATTGAAATAATAAAAAATGATTTAAAATAAATTATTGGATTTCATTTAATTAAAATAACTTTACATGTCTTTAAAAGAAAATTTCATTTATTATAATCTCAAATGAAAATATCAATAGTAATTAATAAGACGTATAACAACAATATATAAATATTATACCACCAAAAAATTCTAATACCGATAGGGTATTTGAATCATAATTGACATAAGTATAAAATCACAAGTATATTAAACAACAATACATTATATTAATAATAATAAACAAATAGGGTATAATTATTATAAATATAATATTTATTATAATTAAAATAAATATAATTATTTTATTACACAAAATTTGTACAATTGTGTCCACGATAGGCGAGTTACAATCATATATTTTATTTAATATAGGAAAGATTATATACTTGTATCCACGATAGGTGAGATTATAATTATACAAATTAAGAGTTATTATTTAATTACCTTAAATAAAACTCTCAAAATATTAAGATTTTAAATATTTTATAAAATTATAATTTTTTTAATTGAGTATATAACAAGAAATCAATTTATGGTAATAAATTGAGAGTTTTAATTTTAAAATATTCTGGTAAAATAATAATTTTATATAAAGCACATTTTGTAATTCTTAAAGGAGTACTTAATAATAAAAACCAAATTTCTCCTTATATGTATTTATATAATTAGCCACAATAAATTGAAAATAAATTTTGACTAACCTCAGAGACTATCGTATTCATCCTTGACCGAAGAACCATTAAACTTTTGTGACTTTTACGATTCATAATGTCATCTCAAATAGTTCACAGTAACAAGAAAAATGATACAATACAATAAAGAATAATATGATTTTAATTTTTAAAATTCTGGCATAGCAGACAACAGATGTCCTAACACATGTCAACACATTGTTCTGCATAATTATTAAACAAGAAACAGAACAGCAAACTGATATCCAGAATATCAGTAACTGCAGAAACACAGATGTTTCGACATCTGTTCCAACATGTTAATCAAAACTGAACTGTAAATTGTATAATGATAAACAACACAGAATATGATAACCCAGTTCGGCGCAAATCACCTACATCTGGGGGATACCAATCCAGGAAGAAGAATTCACTATCAGTAGTATAGTTTTATGTAAACAACCTCAGGTTTATAATAAACACCCACGTTTACCTATCACTACCCAATGAAAACTTTATCTAAGAACTCCATCCTAGATAAGAAAAACCCATCTCACTCCCTAAATCACAACCTGTGATTATCTAACAGTTACAACAACTGTATCATCCTATTAAAAGACATCCCTTTCAATACAAAGTTCAGTCAAACCTCCTTGACTAACAAGTTAACTTGGATTTGCTTAAAAGTTTCATCCAAGAACAATACACGATTCATTACCTACAGGTTTCTGAATTTGTACAAGTACCTATGTCTACCACAATGTATCAAATCGATACAGAGGGAGACTTACAAGAGAAACCTACGACTCTAAAAAACCTAAACACTACTTTACAAAATAGGATTCCTAAGTCTATGTCGTTCTCTCCCATCTGCCTATTTCTTGGTCTTATTTTTATAACCTTCTCTTGCGTTGGGCTTTTAATTTTCTTTTGGCTGATTCCTTAATCCACGTTCTGCTCCTTAAATCTTGCAACTGATCTGCAAACATCCTGCTGTTAGTAACAGACAGATGTCCTAACATCGTGTTGGAATATCTTATCTGGCATCTCTTCTCTTAGCAGGATTCTTCCTTGTTGTTGGAACATCTTGTGTAGCAACCTATTTTACCAAAATTTGCTAAAATATTTTGAGACAATATATGATTTATTAACATCATTTCAAGTCCAAAATCAAGAATAGTAATTTAAAATGAATAGAGAGTGATGGAAGAATAATTTTAATTTTATCATATTTCAAAATTCCAATACATGTCAATTTCTAATATTATAACAATAATAAATTAAAGGGTTAATAGTCATTTTGCCCCCTGCCATATAGGCGCTTTTTGAAAAACCCCCTATAAAAAAAAACTTGCAAAAAATACCCTAACATTTGAAGATTCTCTCAATTTTGACCTTCATCACGCCCGGTCAGCAAAAATGCTGACGTGTCAGGTTTTTTTTTTTTTTTAGTGATGTGGAAAGCCAAGTGGCATTTTAATTTTATTTTTGAATTATTTTAATACCACATTGGCATTTCCTTTTTTATTTATTTTTGGTTTATTTTAAAAAATATGTCACATGTTCAAAATTTGTTGGAGGTGGAAATTGAACCCATCCCCTTTATTTCATAGGTCCCCCTCCTTACCACTAAGTCAATCAACTTATTTTGTTAATTTATGCTTTTAAAATGTATATATTATATGTTTAATATTTTTTTCTATTAATATAAACTAAATTATTTTAACATTAGAATTTAGTATTTAGTTTAATAGTTTAATAGTTTAATGGTATTTAGTATTTTTTTTGCTACATTAGAATTTAGTATTTAGTTTAATAGTTTCTAATAATACTAATAGTTTAATATTACTATTCAATTTAGTTTTTATTTACTAATATATTAGAATTTATTTATTCAATTTAGTTTAATACTAATAGTTTAATAGTTTTTAATAATACTAATAAACTAATTTAATTTTTGCTACAGTAATTTAATTGAATAACAAATGATGAACTAATTTAATTACTGTAGCAAATGATGAACTAATAAACTAATATAGTTTAATTACTGTAGCAAAAATTAATACTAATAAACTAATTTAATTACTGTAGCATAAACTAATAAATTACTGTAGCAAATGATGAACTAATAAACTAATTTAGTTTAATTACTGTAGCAAAAATTAATACTAATGAACTAATAAACTAATAAACTAATTTAATTTAATTACTATAGCATAAACTAATAAACTAATTTAATATAATTACTGTAGCATAAACTAATAAACTAATAAACTAATTTAGTTTAATACTAATGAACTAATAATCTAATATAGTTTTTAATTGAATAACAAATGATGAACTAATAAACTAATTTAATTTAATTACTGTAGCAATATTAAATTGAATAGCAATATTAAACTATTAGTATTATATACATTATATTAAACGCCTATAGCAATAGAAATATAAATTATTAAACTAAATATTAAACTGTAGCAATATTAAATTGAATAGCAATAGAAAATATTAAACTAAATACTAAATTCTAATGTTAAAATAATTTAGTTTATATTAATAGAAAAAAATATTAAACATATAATATATATATTTTAAAAGCATAAATTAACAAAATAAGTTGATTTGCTTAGTGGTAAGTAAGGGGACCTATAAAATAAAGGGGATGGGTTCAATTCCTACCTCCAACAAATTTTGAACATGTGACATATTTTTTAATATAAACCAAAAATAAATAAAAAACAAAATGCCAAGGTGGCATTAAAATAATTCAAAAATAAAATTAAAATACCACTTGGCCTTCCACATCACTAAAAAAAAAAAAAACCTGACACGTCAGCATTTTTGCTGACCGAGCGTGTTGAAGGTTAAAATTGAGAGAATCTTCAAATGTTAGGGTATTTTTTGCAAATTTTTTTTTATAAGGGGATTTTTCAAAAAGCGTTTATATGGCAGGGGGCAAAATGACTATTAACCCTAAATTAAATTAAAGATAAAAATTACATGTACGTAATAAAGAGGGTCAAAATAAGTTTTGAGAAATATTCAAAATTTTAATTTAAAACTTAAATGCATAGATTAATCTAAATATTAAATAAAATTGTCAAAATTTTAGAAAATTTGTTAATAGTTATGAAATCAATAATTTATTAATAATCATGAATAATAATAATAAGAATTGTGTAACTTGTCAAATTGAAAAGACTTTAGGTTGAGGTAGATTAAGTATGAGAGAATTACTACTCTCATTGCCGTCTAGGGTTTTCAAAGTATGTTAATTGTCTATGGAGGCGACACTTAAATAGCTAAATGACTGAGGGCAGAGACCTCTCATTGGACTTAACTGAATGATCAAACCCATCACGGTCCATTCAGGCACAAAGCCCAATCAAATAATTCATCAATAATTAGTGTTTAATAACCATTGACCATAATATAGTTAACTAATAATTAATTATTTCAATCCATATTTAATTAATTAAATAATTAATCTAATAATCTCCCACTTGGATGACAATAATAAATTATTAACAATATTGATTTTAATATTAGAATATCAATAATTGTCAAAACCCTAATCAATCAAAAGATAAATGCATAGATTAATCTCAACATTAAATAAAATTGTCAAAATTTTAGAAAATTTGTTAATAGTTATGAAATCAATAATTTATTAATAATCATGAATAATAATAAGAATTGTGTACCTTGTCGAATTGAAAAGACTTTCGGATAAGTGTCATACCCCAAATTTTGACAACCAAGATTTCCCATCATTGTGAAAATCATCAATCTCCTCAAAGATGAGTGAGTATTGACCACAATAAAAAAATTAGGGTTCTTAACCCTCTCAGAGCACTTAGACAAAAGATCAATCAAGGAATGACATGATCTTCAACTTGTCTAGCCTCTCAAACACCCATAAGGGATCAAGAGGACTCCTATATCAAGGATCAAGCACAAGGTTGTAGCATTTCAAGTGGATCAAGCCTCAAGATCACCAGTGTCACCAAATTAGGGTTTTGGTTGACCAGGGTCTCTAGTTTGAATTTTTCCTCTGGACATGAGCCAATGCTTCAAAACATGACTTAAGATACCACAAGGGACCTCATGAACCCAATCATCAAGTTAATTTAGTCTCAGGGGATGCATTCATAAAATATCAGGAATTAAGGTTTCTTGACCTAATTCACCCCTAAGTTGATTTCTGGGAAAAAACATGAGCCAAGACCTCAAGACTTGATTTGAGGACCTCAAGTATACCACATTGATCCATTTGCAACAATGGATTGATCCAAGAAGCTTGAGTCACAGGTTTCATTTTCATCTGGACCACAATTAGGGTTTCGAGGAAAAAGTCAACCGTGCCTTTGAGTTTTGACCAAGGCATGCTCCCAAACCTTGGGATATGATTCAATACACCCTATAACACCTGAAGATGGCTGGTTTATACCTGAGTGAATCGCACACTCAAAGATACAACAGAGTCGCCACCGAACTTTATTTAGTCCCAAAGGACAGGGAAAATATCGATAAAACCCAATGGGAAGAGAAACGGGAACGGGCACTACAAAAAAACTAGAAAATTGTGGCGGTTAAGAAAGTACGATTACGGCAGTTACAACCGCCATAATTTACAAAAATGGCGTTTTTAAATAACGCCGTAAATATGGCTGCCGCTAAGTAAAAAATGGAGGTTTCATAGTAACCGCCATACAAAAAGCTGTAATTTACTTACTATAAAATGGCGTTTTGTTTTAGTAAATAATGGCGATTTCAACCGCCATAATTTACACATTTTTTTGGAAAAAAAAATAGCATCAGTCGCCCCTCTAAAATTATAGAAACAAATATGACAATAGTGGAATACGATACGCAGGAATGATAGAACTCAATAGCCATGAAAAGTAAATTGCAACATGGATAAAATTAATGATTATTATTGTCAATAGAAAATTATCATTTTTAGCATATCAAGTTATCTTAACAAACTCAACACTTATATAAACTTTAATAGAAAGTACATTGTCTTTGTCATAAAACATAAGAGAGGCTATTTACATGGAGAAATCAGATGAAAGTCTTACATTAAGATCTACCTATATCCCAGCCTACACCATCAGACTGACCTAGTTATGATATATGCATATAGTGAATTATATCTCCTTTTAGCATTAAATTAATAAATAATACTTGAAGCTATAACAATGCTCGAATATTTATTGCATTAGTGACCATTTTCTTACCTATATGCATTAACATCCATCTCATTATCCATGAGTCCACCTAACACTATAATGTAATGAAATTAATAATCATTAGATAACAATGCATACAAAATGGGATGAATTAGTTGAGTGTAGTCAGTTTTCTTAGTAGTTTGGAAGGTCAACACATACTTATAATCTTACATTTAAGACCTATATATATCCCAACCTAAACTAGTCAGCTTACCTCGTCATGGCTATATGAATATAGTAAATTACATCTATTAGCATCAAATTAATAAATTATACTTGAAGCTATAGCAAAGCTCCAATATTTACTGCACATAGGTGACGCTTTTAAAAAATACAACGCATTAAGATCTAACTCCGGATCTCTGAGTCCAACCAACTTTGTACTGTAATGAATATCATATATGTACATCTACATATTATTTGAGTTATGTATGGGTACTCAAGAAAAATATTTAGAGAATAGAAAAGTAAAATTATAATATACCTTAAGGCTTCATCTAATCTATTAGAGACCTTCTTTAAAAGTGCAACAGGAGATTCACCATGCAGACTCGTTACAAAACCGCACTTTTTATGACATTCGGATTGACAAAAATGATTGTGATGCTACTTCTAGTTTAGCTGTATTATAACCAAATAACACATGTTAGAATTTTAAGTCTATGCACATAAATAGTGATGCATCTTGTACTAATGAAAATATAAAATTAATTTAACCATGATTAAAATATTAGATAGGAAAAAGCTATACCGCGTCAAGCTTTTCACACAAAACACACAGATTTCCGTCAAATCCAAATACATAAATCCATTTCACTAAATGTTCTTCACCACAACCAGTTGTGTAATAGTTATTTTGCATCCCAAAACTACCAATAATAACTATAAAGCATGAGAAATGACTGAAAAATACCACAACATCATCATAAAGATTTAGCTCAAATATAAGAAATTATTTGATTCACTTCATTTCAAAAGTAAAAAAGAACAAATCAAACATGAAGCTGAAAATATCTAAAAAGATAAAGAAGCGTATGTATAAGATCCAGATTTCAAACAATCCTTAAATTATCAAAACAAAATTATATCACAAATTCAACTTCTCTTTTTATTTTCTTTGATTTTAACCCAAATTAACAAATTGGTCCCTAGAAACCAAATCAATCAATATAGTCCTTCAAAACACATCACAACTCTACATTCATCACCATCAACACAACAGAATTAAATCCATGGCAAAAAACCTTTATTTCATTTCAAAATCCATTTTATACATCTATAAATTAAATCCAAACAAGGGTGTCTTGCAGTGGACACATATACTTAATTATCATGTCAACACATTCAACACACTTGACTTGCACATGCCTTTAACACATCCAACACACCTTTCATTGTTGGCATTATGATAAGTGGTTTTCTGATGTTCACCCCGTGGACACCAAATGATGTAGACCAGGAAAGACTCACCTGGGTGAAGATCTTTGGATTGCCATGTCACGTCTGGGGTGAAAAATTTTTCAAGTTTCTCGCTGCAACAACTGGTGTTTTCGTTAAAATGGACGAAGATACGCAGAAGCAGACTAGATTGGATGTAGCTCGAATCCTGATACGCACTAAATTCGCCATGAATTTAAACGAAGTTATTGCGGTTGAAGTTAATGATAAGTCATACCATATCAAGATTGTCGAAGATTCGTTTGGACCGTATTTGAGCGATCACTGTCATATGAAAACCACTAGATTTGAGGAGGATAGCTCTGAAGAAATTGAGTCGATATCCGAGGATGCAGAGGATGATGAGAATCTCAGGGATGATTCAAACAAATCTCCTAGTAACCAATCTAGGACCTCTGCGTTTTTCCATGATGATGATGGTATTTCCAAAAACAACGACCCTATGAGAATGAATGAGATTGTGGGTGAGCATCAAGGGTCTGTGGAATCTGTTAGTAGGGTTAGCAACAGGACAGGTTGGAAGATTAAAAAGAAAACAAAAGCTGCATGCCAATCTAGCCACGATGGTGAATTGCGTACCTATACTGCTACTGATATCATTGCAACGAGTGAAGAAAATAGATCTAAGGACGACTACGTGAGTTGCAGTTTAGATATACAACATAGAAATTCTGGGACTGTGAACCTCAAGACAGGAAGTGAGAAGAAGGTTTGTGTATGCCCCAATAGCTCCTCAGAGGATGAGATTTCAAATTGTCAAACCGAGCGGAGTGGTGGAAAGCCTGTAGTTGTGGGTGCAGACTCTAGTTTGAAGATCATTCCTAACAAGAAAAAGCTGCTGATTGAGGATATTTGTCAAAAGATCAAAATACCGTTCACCCCTTCATATTATGCTACTTTATTAAGAGTGGATTGCTCCCTTCCCAAAGTTTCGTCCCCTCTGCATTGCCCTGGTAGGACCGAAGGTGCAGAAACTGATATAGCCTCCCCATTAGTCACTAAGACTTCTCCTTCCTTTGACAACTCCATTGGAGATTCTAGTTTTATGCAGACCAATTCGCGGATTAAGAAGAAATTAGATAACCTTCCGGCCAGAGTTTGGGGTTCTATTAAACAAATGGGAATTGAGGCGGACGAAGACGACGAAGCGTTTGAATCAATTCTTCGGAATTTGGAAGCTGTTGACAGGAAGTCAAAGAAATCCAAGAAGGCGGCAGCTACTGAGTGTACATGAATATCGTATCCTATAATATTAGAGGGTGTGGGGGTGGTCTAAAGAGAAAAAGGATAGTAAACAGCATTACTAAAGGTGGTGGGGAGATATGCTTCATCCAGGAAACCAAATGCACTAACATGACTGATGAGGTGGTGTTTAGTATATGGGGAGATAACAAGTGCCAGTGGTCGGCAACGAATTCTGTTGGCTTGGCGGGAGGTTTGCTAATAATTTGGAAAGAAGGAATCTTACAACCAATTTGCAGTTACAGTGGAAAAGGTTATCTTGGAATACAAGTAGTGTGGAAAGGGAGATATGTGTACTTACTAAACATATATTCTCCATGCAACATCAAAGAGAAAAGAGAATTATGGTCCAAGATATTAGAATTAAAAGCCAACATGGAACCAGGGGAGTGGATCCTGGGTGGTGATTTTAACGCAATCAAAAGCCCGAGTGAACAATCTGGATGCACGAGTCACAAAAGAAGATACATGGCAGAATTTGAAGAATTTATAAACATGACAGGGTGCTTGGACACACCAGTTTCCGGCTGCAAATATTCGTGGTTTAAACCTAGAGGCAAAGCATGCTGTCGCCTCGACAGATTTTTAGTGTCTCCTGGAATCTTAAACGAATGGAATACGATTTATCAGAGGATAGGCGAGAGAGACGTTTTAGATCATAGACCGGTCTGTTTGGTTGCAAGGAATACGAACTGGGGCCCTAAACCGTTCAAAGTCCTTTCCTGCTGGTTTGAACACCCAAGTTTTATCTCATTTGTGAAAAAGGAGTGGGAAGATAGACTCGTGGAAGGGAAGGCATCGTTTATTCTGTCTAGAAAACGGTGTCATCTTCGGGAGAGATTGAGGTGGTGGAATGCTAATGTATTCGGATGGATTGATACAAATATTAAGACGGATATAGGAGTCATCAACGACGTCGAAGACCTATTTTATTTTAAGCAAGATCACATTACAGCTCAGGATTTGGCTAAGAGGAATGATGCGGAAGACAATCTCTGGATACATTTAAGGATCAAGGAAAGTATTCTAAAACAGAAATCCCGATCAAGATGGAATAAAGATGGAGACTATAACTCAAAATATTTTCACGCTGCTCTCAAAAGTCGGTTCAATTTGAATACTATCTCTTCTGTTAACGTTAATGGCAGGTTAATAGAAGATGTGGCTGGGGTTAAAGATGCTGTGAGAGATCATTTTCTAAAGAGGTTCAGTAGAGTCAACAGGCCTTTCCCATGGATTGGTAATGATGGATTCAAATGTTTATCTCCTGAGGACAGTGAAGAATTACAAACAGAGGTAGATTTGCCTGAGATCAGAAGGGCTATTTTTGAATGCGCCGGAGATCGGAGCCCGGGTCCAGACGGGTTCAGTTTTGAGTTCTTTAAAAAGTGCTGGGATATTGTAGGGCAAGATTTCTCAAACTGTATTCTAGAGTTCTTTGATGGTGAGAAACTTCCTAAGATTCTTGCTTCTTCCTTTGTGGTGCTCATTCCTAAAAATGATAGTTTGAAGAATCTAGATGATTATAGACCAATTTCGTTAATTGGTTCCATATACAAAGTCGTATCTAAGATTCTTGCCAATAGACTTAAGGATAAAATTGGTAGTATCGTCTCAACATCTCAAACTGCATTCATTGAAGGAAGGAATCTACTCGATGGTGTTCTTTCGCTTAATGAAGTTATCGATCTAGCTAAACGAACCAAGAAAGAATTAATGTTGCTTAAGGTTGACTTTGCCAAAGCGTACGATTGTGTGGAGTGGAAGTATCTACGCGATGTAAATGGTTGGGACACCCTCTTGTGTCCTTGATATAATTCAATCTTGCTTATTAAAAAAAAAAAAAAAACATTCAACACACTTGACTTGCACATGCCTTTAACACATCCAACACACCTTTCATTGTTGGCATTATCATGCCATTCTGAATACATAGTAATAAGTTAATAACACAAGAAATCTATCATCATTAATATATTATTTTTCTTCCACATGCATACATTTATAAACACTTAAATATTTG
Organism: Lathyrus tuberosus; assembly: GCA_022829125.1. Lineage (NCBI taxonomy): Eukaryota > Viridiplantae > Streptophyta > Magnoliopsida > Fabales > Fabaceae > Lathyrus > Lathyrus tuberosus. Next base: position 6,391,464 of record JALAZF010000154.1, on the reverse strand, counting down.
TGGTAAATAATAAATGCAGCTTCAAAACTTACCTTGGGATCTTGAGAAGCAAATTTAACACATGTAGCAAGTTGAAAAACAAGTTCACATCTGCTATAGCAGCATCAAAATTTTGTTCAACTATTAATTCTGCATGAAATAGATTCAGTTCCCATAAAATCTGCAGTGCCACTAGGGATGATGCTTTTAGGATTATCTTCACAAAACAACAAAACTATAACTTTTTATTCAAATTCACTGTGTATAGCAAGTAACCTTCAAATTTGCCAAAGTTTTTGGGTGATACTCAAGATCACACCATGAAAAGTCAAAATAATCCACCGTGTCTAACGAAAATTCACATAAAATCTATAACCCTCTACCAATTCTCAATTAAAATTCCATCACACAATTTAAGAAAGGGTAAAAAAGACGTACCCGACAATATAATCTTTAAGACAACCAGAAATAGCCTAAATAGATTGAGATTTAGGACCTAGTGTACCTACAATCTTTGTTATAGAAAAATAAAAGCTCTCCAAAAACCATTATTCATTGTAAATTATGTCTAAATTAACAAAATCAATTTAAACTTTCATCAAATGAATAAAAAATGTAGACCGGAAACATAAATTGAACAGATCTGAATATGAAAAAACCCTAACAGACATTGAAATTGAATAAAATTGAATATGAACAAACACTAACATATATTGAAAGTAGAGATTAAGATTACCTTATCTGTAGCATCCTCAATGGAATAAAGGGGTCCTCATTCCTGATCTAATAACTCTTTTCATCATTCAAGATTGGGTTATGGGAGGTCGAGACCAGAGCATGATATGTGGTGGGCTGACTGACGGAATTTGAAAAATGAAAGGATGAATGATATACAATGAAATTAGGGTTTAACGTTTTTGGAAAGTGGACAGAAATAAGGAAAGCTTTTCAGAAAGAGTGAAAAAACTAGAGCGTGTTTTTATAAAGCTTTTTTTTATTACGTGTATTTTTTAATTCGTAATTAATGGCGGTTAATTCACATCATGTTACGTCGTTTAAAAACACCGCTGTAATTTACCGTATATAATGACGGTTTTTAAAACCGCCCTATTAAAACCGCCCTAATTCCCCCGTTTTTCTGTAGTGGGGGGTCGGTTATGCGAAAGGAAGATATTAGCACCTTACACATCCGTCGTACTCGACGGGAACCATTTCGCTTGCTTCTAGGCTTGGATGGGTTATCTATCTAAAGGCTTCTAGCTAAAAAGAAGGAGAGATAGAGAAAGAAAGAAAGTAAGAAAGAAAGGAAGAAAATGCTCGGCAAAATCATTGCGATCTCGGGCCTACGTACCCTCATAGTGCAATGAGGAAATCAGAGCAACCGTAGTTTAGAGGAACCTGGGAAAAGAAAGAGGAATGGAAGAAGGATGGAAGTGTGCTCGCCAAGATCATTGCAATCGCATGCCTACGTATCATACATTCAGACGAATGCAGAATCAAAGCTTCCGTAGTTCGTGGAACTAAGACAGAAAAGGAAAAAGGAAAGGAAAAGTGGTGTCACAACCAAGAGCAAGAGAAAGAAGGAAATTCCACTGGGGATTCCAGAGATATGGTGTCAAAACCAAGAAAGAAGAGCAAAAGGTAAAAGGGAGTACTCCACTGAGGAGTAAGAGACTAAAGTGACTGTGCATGGAACAAAAGAGAAACGGTGTCAAAACCAGGAGAATAAGAGATAGAGAAAGATCCGCTGGGGATGCAAAAGAAATGGTGTCATTACCAAGAAAAGAGTGCAAAGTAAAAGAATAGAGACTGTGTTGAGAGTAAAGTGCAAGAGTGGTGTCGAAACCAAGAGAGTAAAGGAGCAAAAAAAATAGTAAAGACTCCACTGGGGAGTGAGCAAAAAGGGTGGTGTCAAAACCAAGAGAACGGGTGTAGGACCAAGCGAAGGTCGTGACCCAAAGGACGGGTGTGGGACCAAGCGAAGGTCGTCACCCAAAGGACGGGTGTGGGACTGAGCGAAGGTCGTGACCCAAAGAACGGGTGTGGGACCAAGCAAAGGTAGTGACCCAAAGGACGGGTGTAGGACCGAGCAAAGGTCGTGAAAATATTGGGTATGATGTGGGATTTTATATTTAAGTGGAAATGATGGAAACCATGATATGTGATATGTGTGAATCCATATCTTTTGGATCGTAATCCGATCGAGGCATAGTAATAGCCGATGTTAAGCTATGGAAATGTCCTACGGGATAAAAGTGGAATGTATTATTTTGGTACCCGATTAAATGAATCGGAGGGAACCCGAAAGGGGTGTTTTATGTGTTATGTTATTATATGCGTTACTTGTAATATTTGTGCTTTTACCATGTTTATCTAATTGTGAATTGTGAATGAAAGATATATATATATATATATATGTTAAAATATGAAATAGGTAGGGTGAGGATTATTACCATAACTGTGTAAGAATGTGAATTATTATATGTGACAACGCTCGTGCATGAAAGGCTGAGGCGTGTGTATTTCAATCATAACCACTGTTTCTTGCGGTGTAGTTTCATGAGACTCGAGCACCTCCTCTGAAACGTTATGCACAACTACTTGGCAGGTTTGATTCCCGTAGTGAGTACGATTGGAGCCTACGGGTAAAGAGACTTGTGACAGTGTACGGGCCGTGAGAAGTGACGGATCACGGTGTACGGACCGATGATCCCGAATCCAATTCGTATGCCAAGTAGCTACAAGGATCCATGACTCAGGTCGTCTTCTAGACGTAGAAGTGGACGGGAATAGGGGATACCTTGGTATTGGTTATTGATTGTGAATCCTTGAGTTTACAGGCTCAGGAGGTACTTCGGTACTAGGGTGAGTTTATAGGCTCACCGTGGTGGTTACTTGTGTGTGTACTCATGGTCTTTCCCCTTTCCCCTTTGACATGAGTTAGGTTATTTAGAACCTTGTAAAGCCGAGAGGACTTTAAGATAGCGAACTCACTGAGATTTGATGTATCTCACCCCACTATAGTTGCTTTATTTCAGGTGCAGGTTTGGTTACAAGTGGATCGATGTAGAGATGTTTCAAGAGGAGCTTAGTTAAGCTTAGTCCGCTGTGTATTTTATTGTTCTTATACAATGAGGAATATTGTATAATGTTCTTAGATTTATCTTTTTGGCTAGTTTCCATGATTTATGCAATTTGTTGTATTGATGATATAGTTAATGGACAAGTATGTAAATTATGCCATTAGGCACTTTTGATGTGTCAGTACCAAATAAAATGCGTGTATTGTATTATTCTATATGTATACTATACAGGGCATTACACATTTGAGTAGAAATACTTTTATCGGTTTATATAATACTTTTATAATTCTTTTTATTTATTCTTGTCTTTTGACATATTTTTTAAGTTAAAAATATTCTATTTCTTCTTTAAAACAATTTATTGCACACTTTATAAGAAAAAAATTTCCTTATAAGAGTTGTTAAAAAATTGAGTCTTGGTATGCTCTCTTTTAAGTAGAGATCAATGTTTTAAAATTCAAATTGATAATTGATCCGATTAGGTTATTATATTAATTCATTGGTCGGACCAATTGGTCGTTGATCGGGCGGTAAGATTTCTAATTCAATTTGTACAAATTAAAAAAATATACATATTTATAAAATAAAATTCTTGACATAAATTTCATAACTTTAATAATAACTTTTCAAAATTTTTATTAATTTATAGTATTATTATATTGTATAATTAATTTTCTAATTTTTTAAATTTATAATATTATTATATCATCATATAATTAATAATAAATAAGTTTAATAAGAATCATTAAAAAATATATTATGATTATAGAATATATAACTCTTGTCTCTTTCACCAAATTAAATATCAAAAAGATTTCATGATGTAATTGGTAAAACTATAATTATAATAGTTTTAAAAGGTTACATGTCCAATTCTTAAAATTTAACAAATTATTTTAATATTATTTAGTCATATTATAAATAATTAATATAATTATAAATATTAATTAAATTAAATTTTAAAATAGAGCACCAATAATGGAATAAATATTATAGTTAAGCTAAAAAAATAACCATAACAAATCAAACCACCAGATTAAAAGATTCACCTTTGATTAGTGAACCAGCCGAGTCACATATTTTTATCAGAAAAATTACAATTACCATTCGATAACCTTATTAAACCAATCTATCTTTCAATTTACGGTATAACCGATTCAACTGACCTCCGAGATTTAAACACCGATAGAGATATCTTTGTTCAACCGTATGGAGCACTCCCGCAGGAAGAGCTTTTGTGGTTGCAATTTTAGTCATATGATAATTGACAACATTATTTCATATGCCTTAGAAATGTGTATATTTAAGATGGGTAGGGACAGAAGAAAATTAAAAGATGCATTCTTCCAAAGTGGAAGATCAAGACTTTTTAGTATATGACATGACATATTCGTTAAGGAGCAATCACAATGAGTAATTTGGTAAAAATAAATAGATTAAAGAATGAAAATCCATTTTATTCAGGGCTTTTTTGTTTAGCTTTTTTAAAATTATATATATATATATATATATATATATATATATATATATATATATATATATATATATATATATATATATATATATATATATATATTAACAATGATTTTAAAAATATTAAAAGTATTTTTAAATTTGTTTTTTTTATAAATTTATACATTAATTTTGACATTCTATAATATATACATACATTATTGAATATTAAAACATAGTCAAAATTATTTTATCTAAAAGTTGTATCTCAAAAATCATTTCTACAAAAAGTTATTTAAAATTAAATAATTTATTAAAATTTTAATATTCAAACAAAATTTCAATAAAATAATATTTTAAAAAATAACGTGAAGATGATAATTTGGGTATTACGCATGATGAAAAGCATGTTATACTATACAAATGACGTGAAGATGAAAATAAAGTCAAATAAATGCGAGTTTAAAAATCCCTGGTCAAAATTTGGGGTATGACAGTGACAACGAAAATCGCCTAGGATTTTTGCAAGAGAATCACGATATGAAGTTAGAGCGTTGATGGGTAAATGAAAAGTTAGAGTCTAGTTCTCTGAAGTATTTCTTGCAAAAGAGAAATCGTGTCGGTTTTCCAAAAAAACCCAACGTGTATGTTTTAATTAAAAATTAAAAAACATAAAAAAGACATATAACACCATATTCTAAGAATACATTTCAAATATCTATCACGTCGGTTTTTTAGAAAAATCGAGGAATTTGAATATATAAAATAATAAAATAAAAAAAAGGACTTTTGAAAAAATTGATTCGAAAATATTAATGCAAAATATATTACCTTTCAGTTGAACCATGTAACCGAGGTTAATAATGATAAAAAATGAAAGGAAAAAAATTAACAAAGCAAAAAAAAGGAAAACTGAAAATGCACCAACTAAGAAATACTAACTAATTAAACCATTGAAAAAATAATAATATAAAATGCACTAACAGGGATTCGGAGCAAGCTCCTTTGAAATCATATTTTTAAAAAAATCGAGGGAATAAAGTAAGTATATATATATATATATATATATATATATATATATATATATATATATATATATATATGAAGGACTTAAATTAATTGAATAGATACAAATTATAAAATATTATAATATTTAAGAATAATAAGAATTGTGTACCTTGTCGAATTGAAAAGAGTTTCGGTTGAGGTAGAGTAAGTATGAGAGGATTACTACCCTCATTGCCGTCAAGGGTTTTCAGAGTATGTTAATTGTCTAATGGGGCGACACTTAAATAGCTAAACGACTTAGGGCAGAGACCTCTTATTGAACTTAACTGAATGGTCAAACTCATCACGGTCCATTCAGCCAAAAATCTCAATCAAATAATTCATCAATAATTAGTGTTTAATAACAATTGACCATAATATAATTAATTATTTCAATCCATATTTAATTAATTAAATAATTAATCTAACAATCTCCCACTTGGATGACAATAATTAATTATTAACAATATTGATTTTAATATTAGAATATCAATAATAGTCAAAACACTAATGAATCAAAAGAGAAGTAAGTTTCAACGTTGCAGAATTGTTTTCGATAGGAAAAACAAATCATACATGTTAAAGACCCATAACTTATATATAAAGAATGATCAAGTTAGAGTAACATATTTAAGTTAAGAGTAATACTACCTCCGTTCCTTTATATAAGAGACAATTCATTTTTTAGGTTCATTAAATTATCAATGTATTTGGTCAGTTTATAGACTAGATACATTGATTATTCAATGAACCTAAAAACTGAATTGCCTCTTATAAAAAGGAACGGAGGTAGTATTTATAAAAATGGCCCAAGCATATGAAAATGCTATTGATAAACTCCGTTAACCCAAAATATCATAAGGCTTACTCATGTGTATAAGTCTATGGTTAGTGATTATACTAATGAATTTTAAATGATAGATCATAAAATATCCACATAGGTCTAAGAGTAGTAATTACATATAGGCATGCCCTATTACGAGAGTAATTACATTTAACCATAAGTATCTTCATAACACAATATCATACTCGATAGGAGTATTGATATTTACTTGTACTTTCATATTATGACCTGACAAATGTCGACTATTGAAGATAGAATGACACAATATTATTGCATGCTAAAGAATTATTGTGTCTTTTCAATATCGACATAAACATCAAATTATGATGTTTCCTGGATTAAGAGAATAATGTATATCTCAGTATAATAGAATTGACTTCATACAATTATTTAATAATTTGAAGTCTTATTAGAATATGGCATATTTATAATGCACAAAAAAAATATATGACAATATGAGAATAATAATTTAAAGTTTTAGATTATATAATTATGTACACATGCACTCCCTCTGATCCAATAGAATAAAGATTTATCAGAGTCCTCTAGTATTAATTACTCTGATTATACAATGGGATACTAATTTTATTTTTAGTGCAAAACTATATAGAGAAGTGGTTCTATAATATATCATCATTAGAGTTTTACAAACTCAACCACATATTTTGCACATAAATAAAATATTATTATTTAAATAATTTCACATGAAAGAATATGATGGTTATATAAAAGATTTACCATCATTTGAGTGAGATCAATTCCTTAAAATTTTAAATATATGAATATATACAATATCTTAACAACTCACTCAAAACTCAAATGCTACAACTATAATCACACACATTTGAGAAACATATTATGTTATACGCAGCGGAAAAAATATAAGACTTAATTTATTTAATATTGAAGATATAACAAAAGTAGTCATAAATTTCCATCAATAACATAAGACTATAATATCCTCAATATAAGTCTCCATAAGATAATATTATATTGAATAAATGATATTTGATTCTCATTATATAAAATTGACATGTTAAATTCTTCCACTTGATTGAGAATAATAGTTGAACTATTAATTCAAGAGTTTTAAAAATATTTAAACAAATACTCAAAAAATTTATCTATCACACAATGATCATGTCAAGTAATGTCAAACCGATAGGGTACGTCCATCACTTACATAATACATAGAGAAGTGAAATCCATTGAAATAATAAAAAATGATTTAAAATAAATTATTGGATTTCATTTAATTAAAATAACTTTACATGCCTTTAAAAGAAAATTTCATTTATTATAATCTCAAATGAAAATATCAATAGTAATTAATAAGACGTATAACAACAATATATAAATATTATACCACCAAAAAATTCTAATACAGATAGGGTATTTGAATCATAATTGACATAAGTATAAAATCACAAGTATATTAAACAACAATACATTATATTAATAATAATAAACAAATAGGGTATAATTATTATTAATATAATATTTATTATAATTAAAATAAATATAATTATTTTATTACACAAAATTTGTACAATTGTGTCCACGATAGGCGAGTTACAATCATATATTTTATTTAATATAGGAAAGATTATATACTTGTATCCACGATAGGTGAGATTATAATTATACAAATTAAGAGTTATTATTTAATTACCTTAAATAAAACTCTCAAAATATTAAGATTTTAAATATTTTATAAAATTATAATTTTTTTAATTGAGTATATAACAAGAAATCAATTTATGGTAATAAATTGAGAGTTTTAATTTTAAAATATTCAGGTAAAATAATAATTTTATATAAAGCACATTTTGTAATTCTTAAAGGAGTACTTAATAATAAAAACCAAATTTCTCCTTATATGTATTTATATAATTAGCCACAAAAAATTGAAAATAAATTTTGACTAACCTCAGAGAGTATCGTATTCATCCTTGACCGAAGAACCATTAAACTTTTGTGACTTTTACGATTCATAATGTCATCTCAAATAGTTCACAGTAACAAGAAAAATGATACAATACAATAAAGAATAATATGATTTTAATTTTTAAAATTCTGGCATAGCAGACAACAGATGTCCTAACACATGTCAAGACATTGTTCTGCATAATTATTAAACAAGAAACAGAACAGCAAACTGGTATCCAGAATATCAGTAACTGCAGAAACACAGATGTTTCGACATCTGTTCCAACATGTTAATCAAAACTGAACTGTAAATTGAATAATGATAAACAACACAGAATATGATAACCCAGTTCGGCGCAAATCACCTACATCTGGGGGAACCAATCCATGAAGAAGAATCCACTATCAGTAGTATAGTTTTATGTAAACAACCTCAGGTTTATATTAAACACCCACGTTTACCTATCACTACCCAATGAAAACTTTATCTAAGAACTCCATCCTAGATAAGAAAAACCCATCTCACTCCCTAAATCACAACCTGTGATTATCTAACAGTTACAACAACTGTATCATCCTATTAAAAGACATCCCTTTCAATACAAAGTTCAGTCAAACCTCCTTGACTAACAAGTTAACTTGTATTTGCTTAAAAGTTTCATCCAAGAACAATACACGATTCATTACCTACAGGTTTCTGAATTTGTACAAGTACCTATGTCTACCACAATGTATCAAATCGATACAGAGGGAGACTTACAAGAGAAACCTACGACTCTAAAAAACCTAAACACTACTTTACAAAATAGGATTCCTAAGTCTATGTCGTTCTCTCCCATCTGCCTATTTCTTGGTCTTATTTTTATAACCTTCTCTTGCGTTGGGCTTTCAATTTTCTTTTGGCTGATTCCTTAATCCACGTTCTGCTCCTTAAATCTTGCGACTGATCTGCAAACATCCTGCTGTTAGTAACAGACACGATGTCCTAACATCGTGTTGGAATATCTTATCTGACATCTCATCTCTTAGCAGGATTCTTCCTTGTTGTTGGAACATCTTGTGTAGCAACCTATTTTACCAAAATTTGCTAAAATATTTTGAGACAATATATGATTTATTAACATCATTTCAAGTCCAAAATCAAGAATAGTAATTTAAAATGAATAGAGAGTGATGGAAGAATAATTTTAATTTTATCATATTTCAAAATTCCAATACATGTCAATTTCTAATATTATAACAATAATAAATTAAAGGGTTAATAGTCATTTTGCCCCCGGCCATATAGGCGCTTTTTGAAAAACCCCCCTATAAAAAAAACATGCAAAAAATACCCTAACATTTGAAGATTCTCTCAATTTTGACCTTCATCACGCCCGGTCAGCAAAAATGCTGACGTGTCAGGTTTTTTTTTTTTTAGTGATGTGGAAAGCCAAGTGGCATTTTAATTTTATTTTTGAATTATTTTAATACCACATTGGCTTTTCCTTTTTTATTTATTTTTGGTTTATTTTAAAAAATATGTCACATGTTCAAAATTTGTTAGAGGTGGCAATTGAACTCATCCCCTTTATTTCATAGGTCCCCCTCCTTATCACTAAGCCAATCAACTTATTTTGTTAATTTATGCTTTTAAAATGTATATATTATATGTTTAATATTTTTTTTCTATTAATATAAACTAAATTATTTTAACATTAGAATTTAGTATTTAGTTTAATAGTTTAATAGTTTAATGGTATTTAGTATTTTTTTTGCTACATTAGAATTTAGTATTTAGTTTAATAGTTTCTAATAATACTAATAGTTTAATATTACTATTCAATTTAGTTTTTATTTACTAATATATTAGAATTTATTTATTCAATTTAGTTTAATACTAATAGTTTAATAGTTTTTAATAATACTAATAAACTAATTTAATTTTTGCTACAGAAATTTAATTGAATAACAAATGATGAACTAATTTAATTACTGTAGCAAATGATGAACTAATAAACTAATATAGTTTAATTACTGTAGCAAAAATTAATATTATTAAACTAATAAACTAATTTAATTACTGTAGCATAAACTAATAAATTACTGTAGCAAATGATGAACTAATAAACTAATTTAGTTTAATTACTGTAGCAAAAATTAATACTAATGAACTAATAAACTAATAAACTAATTTAATTTAATTACTATAGCATAAACTAATAAACTAATTTAATTTAATTACTGTAGCATAAACTAATAAACTAATAAACTAATTTAGTTTAATACTAATGAACTAATAATCTAATTTAGTTTTTAATTGAATAACAAATGATGAACTAATAAACTAATTTAATTTAATTACTGTAGCAATATTAAATTGAATAGCAATATTAAACTATTAGTATTATATACATTATATTAAACGCCTATAGCAATAGAAATATAAATTATTAAACTAAATATTAAACTGTAGCAATATTAAATTGAATAGCAATAGAAACTATTAAACTAAATACTAAATTCTAATGTTAAAATAATTTAGTTTATATTAATAGAAAAAAATATTAAACATATAATATATATATTTTAAAAGCATAAATTAACAAAATAAGTTGATTGGCTTAGTGGTAAGTAGGGGGACCTATAAAATAAAGGGGATGAGTTCAATTCCTACCTCCAACAAATTTTGAACATGTGACATATTTTTTAAAATAAACCAAAAATAAATAAAAAACAAAATGCCAAGGTGGCATTAAAATAATTCAAAAATAAAATTAAAATACCACTTGGCCTTCCACATCACTAAAAAAAAAAAAAATCTGACACGTCAGCATTTTTGCTGACCGAACGTGATGAAGGTTAAAATTGAGAGAATCTTCAAATGTTAGGGTATTTTTTGCAAATTTTTTTTTATAAGGGTATTTTTCAAAAAGCGTCTATATGGCAGGGGACAAAATGACTATTAACCCTAAATTAAATTAAAGATAAAAAATTACATGTACGTAATAAAGAGGGTCAAAATAAGTTTTGAGAAATATTCAAAATTTTAATTTAAAACTTAAATGCATAGATTAATCTAAATATTAAATAAAATTGTCAAAATTTTAGAAAATTTGTTAATAGTTATGAAATCAATAATTTATTAATAATCATGAATAATAATAATAAGAATTGTGTAACTTGTCAAATTGAAAAGACTTTAGGTTGAGGTAGATTAAGTATGAGAGAATTACTACTCTCATTGCCGTCTAGGGTTTTCAAAGTATGTTAATTGTCTATGGAGGCGACACTTAAATAGCTAAATGACTGAGGGCAGAGACCTCTCATTGGACTTAACTGAATGATCAAACCCATCACGGTCCATTCAGGCACAAAGCCCAATCAAATAATTCATCAATAATTAGTGTTTAATAACCATTGACCATAATATAGTTAACTAATAATTAATTATTTCAATCCATATTTAATTAATTAAATAATTAATCTAATAATCTTCCACTTGGATGACAATAATAAATTATTAACAATATTGATTTTAATATTAGAATATCAATAATTGTCAAAACCCTAATCAATCAAAAGATAAATGCATAGATTAATCTCAACATTAAATAAAATTGTCAAAATTTTAGAAAATTTGTTAATAGTTATGAAATCAATAATTTATTAATAATCATGAATAATAATAAGAATTGTGTACCTAGTCGAATTGAAAAGACTTTCGGATAAGTGTCATACCCCAAATTTTGACAACCAAGATTTCCCATCATTGTGAAAATCATCAATCTCCTCAAAGATGAGTGAGTATTGACCACAATAAAAAAATTAGGGTTCTTAACCCTCTCAGAGCACTTAGACAAAAGATCAATCAAGGAATGACATGATCTTCAACTTGTCTAGCCTCTCAAACACCCATAAGGGATCAAGAGGACTCCCATATCAAGGATCAAGCACAAGGTTGTAGCATTTCAAGTGGATCAAGCCTCAAGATCACCATTGTCACCAAATTAGGGTTTTGGTTGACCAGGGCCTCTAGTTTGAATTTTTCCTCTGGACATGAGCCAATGCTTCAAAACATGACTTAAGATACCACAAGGGACCTCATGAACCCAATCATCAAGTTAATTTAGTCTCAGGGGATGCATTCATAAAAAATCAGGAATTAAGGTTTCTTGACCTAATTCACCCCTAAGTTGATTTCTGGGAAAAAACATGAGCCAAGACCTCAAGACTTGATTTGAGGACCTCAAGTATACCACATTGATCCATTTGCAACAATGGATTGATCCAAGAAGCTTGAGTCACAGGTTTCATTTTCATCTGGACCACAATTAGGGTTTCGAGGAAAAAGTCAACCGTGCCTTTGAGTTTTGACCAAGGCACGCTCCCAAACCTTGGGACATGATTCAATACACCTTATAACACCTGAAGATGGCTGGTTTATACCTGAGTGAATCGCACACTCAAAGATACAACAGAGTCGCCACTGAACTTTATTTAGTCCCAAAGGACAGGGAAAATATCGATAAAACCCAAGGGGAAGAGAAACGGGAACGGGGGTCAGTTATGCGAAAGGAAGATATTAGCACCTTACACATTCGTCGTACTCGACGGGAACCATTTCGCTTGCTTCTAGGCTTGGATGGGTTATCAATCTAAAGGCTTATGGCTAAAAAGAAGGAGAGAAAGAGAAAGAAAGAAAGTAAGAAAGAAAGGAAGAAAATGCTCGGCAAAATCATTGCGATCTCGGGCCTACATACCCTCATAGTGCAATGAGGAAATCAGAGCAACCGTAGTTTAGAGGAACCTGGGAAAAGAAAGAGGAATGGAAGAAGGATGCAAGTGTGCTCGCCAAGATCATTGCAATCGCGTGCCTACGTATCATACATTCAGACGAATGCAGAATCAGAGCTTCCGTAGTTCGTGGAACTAAGACAGAAAAGGAAAAAGGAAAGGAAAAGTGGTGTCACAACCAAGAGCAAGAGAAAGAAGGAAATTCCACTGGGGATTCCAGAGATATGGTGTCAAAACCAAGAAAGAAGAGCAAAAGGTAAAAGGGAGTACTCCACTGAGGAGTAAGAGACTAAAGTGACTTTGCATGGAACAAAAGAGAAACGGTGTCAAAACCAGGAGAATAAGAGATAGAGAAAGATCCACTGGGGATGCAAAAGAAATGGTGTCATAACCAAGAAAAGAGTGCAAAGTAAAAGAATAGAGACTGTGTTGAGAGTAAAGTGCAAGAGTGGTGTCGAAACCAAGAGAGTAAAGGAGAAAAAAAATAGTAAAGACTCCACTAGGGAGTGAGCAAAAAGGGTGGTGTCAAAACCAAGAGAACGGGTGTAGGACCAAGCGAAGGTCGTGACCCAAAGGACGGGTGTGGGACCAAGCGAAGGTCGTGACCCAAAGGACGGGTGTGGGACTGAGCGAAGGTCATGACCCAAAGAACGGGTGTGGGACCAAGCAAAGGTAGTGACCCAAAGGACGGGTGTAGGACCGAGCAAAGGTCGTGACCCAAAAGACGGGTGTGGGACCAAGCAAAGGTCGTGACCCAAAGGACGGGTGTGGGACCAAGCAAAAGTCGTGACCCAAAGGACGGGTGTGGACCAAGCAAAGGTCATGACCCAAAGGACTTCAGTACTCTGACTGAACAAACAGTATCTGACCGAAGAAAAGGGTATTCGAACCAAAAGAAGGCTACTAACCTAAGGGTGCAAATATTCGAACCAAAAGAAGGTTGCAAACTGCTGGAGATTTGGTTTTAACAGAAAGACTGTGATTAACCGAAGAATGAGTAATTAACCAAGAGAAGGTGATTAACTTAAAAAAAGCTCAGTATTAACAGGCGGACTGTGATTAACTGAGAAATGGGTGATTAACCAAGAGATGGTGATTAACCCAAAGGGGTTCAGTGTTTTAACAGACAGACTGTGGTTAACTGAGAAGACACGAGTGATCAACCAAGAGAAGGTTATTAACTCGAAAGGGGTTCAGTGTTTTAACAGACGGACTGTGGTTAACTGGCAAAAAATGGGTGATTAACCGAGAGAAGGTGATTAACCCAAAGGGGAGCTCAGTATTAACAGATAGACTGTGATTAACTAAGAAGTGGGTGATTAACCAAGAGAAGGTGATTAACCCAAGAGGGAACTCAGTATTAACAAATAGACTGTGATTAACTGAGAAGTGGTGCAAATTGGTGTTTTAACTAACAGGCAGTGGTTAACCAATCAAAGGGAGAAGAACCAAAAGGAGGTTACGAACTCCGCAAGGGTTTCGATATTTAACAAGAAAACTGTGTTTAACCGAAGAAGTTATGATTGTTGAGAGAATGAGAGCAATGGTGTTAACAGCATGACTGTGATTAACCAAGGAGGCAAATGGTCATGACTCCGATGGGGAATCAATGAACAATGATTGATCAGAAGAGAGGTGTTGAACCAAAAGATGGTTGCTAACCCAAGGGACCAAGATCTTTAACCAAGAGAATGGTGATTGATCAAGAGAGATATTGAAAGGGGTTGGAGTGATCATGGATCGAATCGGCTGGGGATGAGAGATACGCTACCGCCTGGAGATAGAGATGACTAAGCCAGGCACAGGGTCATTCGTCCCCTACCTGAAGTGGCCAGAATGAGAGTAGGAATTCTCCCTTCTCATTCCTTCTCTAACACACAGGGTGTAATGCAGAAGCGTAACAGCTCCAAGTTGTACAGTGCTCTAATGCGTCGTGCGTTGTACGAAATTCCAACTCCGCCAGGGGGGGGGGGGAGAGAGAAAGAGCTCTAAAGGAATCCTAAAGAGAGGGAAAGGGAAGGATCAATTAATCGAAACATGGTTTCGATTAACTAATCAAAAGGGGATGTTATGCTAACAACTTTCCAAAGAGAATGGAAAATCATTAAAACAAAAGGTGTAAATTATTGATTATGCGTGATTAAATTTGCTCAATAAAGAAAAAACTTAATGTGATCAAGACTTGAAAGTGTAAAACAGTGCCATACAAATATTAGCATGTATCACACATCATGTATCAAGTGATCAAGAATGTGCAAGAATTAGCATGTTCACACAAATATCAAGAACACACCTAATTGCAAGAATTGATAAATCAATTATTGAATTAATGTAAATATGCTCTAAACAGAGGTTAACAGCATTAAAACATCCATAAATATCAAGTATGTTAATCCATGGAAGTTAGAGGAAGAAAGCATGGCAAACACACTTGAAAAAGCATGAAAATGGCCATTCTGTTCAGTGGTAACCAGTTACAGCATATCTGCTAACCGATTACTTGCTTGAAAACTAGCTTTTTTAGTGAAAATTGCACTATGTAACCGGTTACCACTGAGACAGGGGCAAAAATAACTGACAAAAACAGCTTTTCAAAAGTGGTTTTTAGCACATAATCACTTATGTCAAACACCACATGCTAGGGCATGAATTTGTGTACTAAAATTACATCATTTAAGAGCAATTAAACACAAATTACAAGCATTAATCATGGAGATCAAAGAGCAATCAATTGCATGATAAATTAAGCCGAAAATGATCGAAATTACAACGTAAACGCACGAAAACGATCGAAACAGTGAGTAAAGTGAGATCTACCAACCTACAAGCCGGAGATTTGGCTTGGTAATTGTTGCATAGTGATCTTGATGAAAATAAGTGAAGAAAACCAGAGATTCCTACACTTGCACTTCGAACCGTAGCGAAACCGATCAAAATGCAATAAAAGCTCCGAAATCACATTTGCACCGTAGGATCTTGAAACAAACACTTCAGATGAATCTGAAAGCTAATAGAACTCTAGATACTCAAGTATAATTGCAAGATGATGAAGATAATCAAAGAAAACCAGAGGAAGTCTTCAATTATAGCCGAAACGTATCGAAACCGAGCAAACTTCGACGAAAACTCAGAAATGCGAATTATCACCGAAGTGGCTTGAAATAATTACACGAGATGAATCCAAAAGCTACTGAAGCTCCACAAAATCCAGTAGAATGGAATGATGATGAAGGTTAAGCTCAAGAAAAAGCACTTTCAAGGTGAAAGTAGCTTTTCTTCAATGGTGAATTAAGAGCTTTAGTGTGGTTTGGTGAAGAAGATGAAGTGAAATTGCAGAAAAATGCAGAGGGAAATGAAAGAGTTGAGAGTGAAGAAAGTGTGAATTTGTGTGAATGATTGTGGAGGGTTTGTGAAATGGTGAAGCATTGTTTAAATAGACTTTTGGTTTGGAGTGTGAGAGGTTTGGAATAAGGTTAGGAGTTAGCTTTGGAGCTAGCTTGGGAGTTAGTTACACTTGACTCACTGAGTTGGTGGTTAACTCAGTTAGTTAGGTAGTTAACTCGGTTATAATCTCAATGCAAGGTTTGAATCAATGTCTCTTATGCTTGGAAGTGAAGCAACATGGTGGTCTTTATTCAAAGTGATGCATTGGAATAAATATAAGGGAAGTGTCTTGAACAAGCTTGAACTGTCTAGAACCTTCCACACATTGCTAGAATCAAGTGGAATCAAAGACTAAAGAGAGTGCATGGTTGCTGTCCAAAAAATGCAGCAAAATCTGTAACTTTGTATAGAGTAACCAGTTACAGCATATCTGCTAACCGGTTACTTGCTTGAAAACCTGCATTTTTGGTGAAATTTACACTGAGTAACCGGTTAGCAGATATGCTGTAACCGGTTTCTTCAGCCAAATTTCCACAAATTGGCTGAAAAATGATGCTGAAGTCCCGGTTTCGATTTTCCACCTCTTGTCTTGATGAATAAACATGGAAACCTTTATTTTGAGCTTGTTTTGATGATGGGATGACCTTGAGAGGACGCGATTAATCGGGCTAAAAGAAACTTGAAAATCCTGCAACAAGAAACACAGAGAGAAAAGTGCGAATGCTTATGCTATCGATGCGAATGCACATGCTTATGGAAAAAAAGAAAAAGGAGGTCAAATTTTGGGTTACGACAGCTGCCCCTATTTAATCCACTTGTACCTGAATGTAAGAAATGCGCTAGCTTTTCGATGATTCGAGGTAAAAGGGGATAAAATAAAAGAGTAGCTCGAAAATTTGGCCGACGGCGACAAAAGAAAAGATGTAAGTGTAGAGAATTTGATTGAATGGAATTTGGCTGACTATCTGCTGAGGGATGAATCAGGCCAAAAGAAAGGGGGTATGCTCGATGCATATGCTATGTATGCACTGATCTACATGATGCTTGATATCGTGTATTGCAAAAGTGTAGGTTAAAGTAAAGTGCGGCGGTTAGAGATTGTAGCAAAACGAGCTCGACATCCTCTGCTGGGGAGAGAATTAGCCTTTAGATGAAGGAAAGATTCTGGATAGATGAAGGAGATATTCTGGACAAATCAGCAGAAGTTGGAAATATATGGGACGGACCCAAGAGAGTGAAACAGTTCTTGACAGACTAGAGAATTAAAAAAAGACTTCAGAGGTATCGAAGAATTGAAAAGGTTCAGGACGAAACAGAGAGCTGGGAAGGTTCTGGACGGACCAGAGAATTGAAAAGATTCTGGACGGACCAGAGATAAGGAAAAGACTTTGGACGGACCAAAGGAGAGGAGAAGACTTTGGACGGACCAAAGATAAGGAGAAAAACTTTGGACGGACCAAAGATAATGAGAAAATTTTTGGACGGAACAAAGATAAGGAGAAAAACTTTGGACGGACCAAAGGTAAGGATAAAAACTTTAGACGGACAAAAGATAAGGAAAAGAACTTTGGACGGACCAAAGATAAGGAAAAGAACTTTGGACGGACCAAAGATAAGGAGAAAAACATTGGACGGACCAAAGGTAAGGAGAAAAACTTTGGACGGACCAAAGGTAAGGAGAAAAACTTTGGACGGACCATAGATAGGGAGAAAAACTTTGGACGGACCAAAGATAAAGAGAAGACTTTTTTTTTTAAAAGTTTGCCAGCAAAGAACTGGACTTTGATTGGGACACATATTTAAAATAGTATGGTGTAATGCTTCATCTTGATGAATATGCTACATGTTTGAGGATGCAATGCTATGCGATGATGATTACTATATGCTTAATGTCAGTGATCAGGTTTTTGAAGAGATGTCGAGTGTGATCGGGCTTATGTTTAGGCTTCATGCTTCGCAAGATGAATGATATGCATGAGTGAAGCGACAAGATTAATGCATGAGAGCGGTCTATGCAATGGTTCAAGTGCTTTTATTGTAGGTAATGAAAAAATTGAGATGAGGGTGTAAGCCATAAAGACGTGATTCCCCGAAACCTACTTCAGGATTAACAGTTGTTAATGCACCACTGCTCTTGTCTCAAAATAGGGAGAGAACTTGTACTTTGATAGCATGTCTCTGCCCCAGTCTGTTAGGTATCCGCATGGATTGTCCCAGCCATACGGTAGGAAACAATTGTGTCACAGGATGATCTTGATCCGGCTTGCCCCAGTGTATTGGAACAGTATGCCCTTGATTAACCGTCTCTTGGAGAGGTTGCCTTCTTGTGCTCTTGAGACGGCCTGCCCTAGTGTGAGCTCTGAAGTGATTTTTCCCTTGGATGATCGATATTTGGAGGAATGCCCCTGATCAATTGAACGTTGAGAGATTTGTCAAATCTCGTCGTGATTGGCTCAGATTGACTGAATCCCGAGGTGGCTAGGCCCTGTTGCTCAACTGAATTTTCAGGCGTTTTGCCCCTTTGAGCTGATCCAAATTTCCATTGTGGAAACTTTCTGATGTCAAGTGCTTGTTCGCAAGTAAAAAGTGTTTATTTTGAAAATGATAATGTTAATGCCATGCATATGTCAGTTTTAAAATTCAAGTATGTTCACTAAGATTATGACATATAGTGAATGGATCACTGTTTAGAGTGTCATGTCAATATCGGCACAAATGATAAGCAAATCTCTAGGAGTTTGCTTTGACATGATTTTACCGTAGTATGCTTTCGAAATAAACCCTGCTTCAATTAGGTCTTTGGCGGGTTGTAACGTGGCCTGGTTCACGGTTTAAGAAAGAAAAGATATAAGGCTCAAAATTTATTTTAACCCACCCATTCTCCTTGATGTTCTTTCTCCAGTCCTACGTTCAGCTAGTTTGACATAAGCGTTCACCTTTCAAAAGGATTTTGAATGGTAGATGTGATGGTAGAGGAACCGACGAGGTTTTTGGAGCGGCAGTCACTCACCTTTTATTTTTGTCACATGTGATCACACAAGCTTGTTCTTGTTGAGAATTTTTCTCTTTTGATTCTCCTTTTTGTTCTTTTTATTTTCCCTAATTTTTGCATAGACTGATTATTTTGAACTTGCAGTCTACCGGGATGCCCTGATTTTTGCCTAAGTCGTTTGTTTTTTAGTTTTCGACTTAGCGGGCTCTTTTTCTTTTTGCTTTTGCTTGCTTTTTTTTTGAACAAAATTGTGTGACATGTGTTTGTTTGATTTGTAAGGGTGAATTGTGACTGCCTCATTCCTTTGATCGGTGAGGGATAACCATTGTGGATTTGTGATTTTCCCGACCTCTTGTGAGGGATAGGATGTGGTTGATCCGTGGATGGGGTGTTCCTCTTTTGAAATTTGAACGCATGGTCAAAGTAACTGAAGACTACCCTGCCCCTGGTTAAGATTGAGGGTTTTATGTACATAGAAAGAAACTCCTACTTCAAGGCCCAGAAGGGTTGACTAGGGATTATCTTCCTTATAACTCCGATGTTTGGGGATTTGAACAAATGCCTTACATCGTCAGCAAGGTTTTATTCAAAAGCATACAGACAGTGATCTCATGTCTTTTTTATTTCATCATTCTCTTTTTGATTTTGCTTGATCAAATGTGTGATATTGATAAAAAGTATGAGTGAACACGGATGAATTTATTCAAAACATGCATATCCATTTCATTATTATTATCATATGAAAACAAACAAGTTTTACAAATGAACAATGCTTGACAAACAAAAAGATTTCAAATGGAAAAAATGGAATGACATAATGGTTACCGATGTTGAGGGAACATTCTCAGGCTTATTCAAGGGATTATTTTGCAATATTGGCCTTTACACAGACAAAGAGTCTCCGTTCACCCACAGTTTTCCATCTTGAACAATTAAGTACTTTTTGTCAATCAACTGTTGGACGTTAGCTTTGAAAGCTTTGAAATCCTCAGTTGAATGGACAGCCGACCCAGCATGATATCCACATTGCACATTGGGATCATACCCAGGTGGGAATGGTTTTCGAGGAGGCTTCAGAGCTTTGGGAACCACCAGCGAGTTCTGAACCAGATATGGGAGAAGTTGACTGTATGTCACCGGAATTGGATCTGGAAGAGCATTCCTTCGTGCTAGATTGTTCCGGGGTTTGCGCGGGTTCTGGCACTCTCAGCCTGGGGCTTGCTGATTATGAGTTTGAGGAGACTGTTGATATTAGGTTGTAGCAACGTGCGAGAATGAATAGTATGGCGTAGGAGCCAGAGGTGATTGAGGATGAATCGGCTGAGTAGCATATCATGGGAACACTTGAGCAGGGCGCATCAATCAAGGCCGAACCATTTGATTAACAATCAGACCAAATTGGATCCCATACGGAGTGTAGGGTGCCCCAGAATAAGCAACTGGAGGTGCAACAGCAGAGGGTGCCCCAGGATAGGCAAAAGGCATTCCAGAGTTATCAGACTAAAAACCTTGGTAGGGGTATTGCCCAATAGGTTGAATGGTTGGAGGAATCAACACATGAGTAGGAGGGCCTCTATTCTCAGCTTCGGTAGATGTTTAGTAATCACAGGTGCAGAATTCTGGCAAGGCTTCTCTGTAAAGCAAATCAATGTTTGATCGAGGAGCTCTTGAACTTTGTCCTTAAAGACGACACAGGCTTCTATAGAATGCCCCACATATCCAGCATGGTATCCACATGTGGCATTAGGATCATGATTGGGATGATAAGGAAACTTGGCCGACTTGATTTCTTTGGGAACAATTGCCCCAGCATGAACCAGAACAGGCAGTAGATGCGTGTAACTCACGGGAATTGGATCACGACGAGGATGTCTCCTCCCTTGATTGTTTTTCCCTTTGCTGATTTGGTTACGCTTTTGTTTTTTATTGCCTTGAGTGGTCTTCTGATTAGGAAAGGGTTGGACTGGCAGATTGCTTGCATCCGCATTCATGATCTTATCCACCTTTGGTCCATTATGGGCTTGCTTATCAACCATAACCTGATCGGAGGGGTTCGTGGTCATACTGTCCAGAAGTAATTCCACAACCATGTCAACCTTGCCTTCCTTGCACCTTGTGTTCTCATAGCCAATCTGTTCCATGATTCTTTGGCTTTTGGCGTTGGAGAATCGTTGTCTTTGGGCTGATGAAGGGAAGAAAGTGAGCTTTTGCTGGTTTGAATATAATGCAAATGTATGTATGCACATGTTGTTTATGCAGATGGAATGCAAATGAGATGTGCAACACCCAATGATGCAAAGGTTAGATGATGCAAAAGTTTAACATACATATGATGATGCAATAACTCAAGTTCAAAAGTTCAACATACATGATGATGCAATAACATTATGCAATAACATTATGCAATAATGTAAGTTAGAGATGCAACATCTTCTAGATAATATGCATGTGTAGCTCTGTGTAGGTGCAAACATCGGATGTGCGTGAGAGAACAAAGGTATGAAGAGGCTTGTTTTCCTGCAAAAACCCATCCCCTTCACAGGTGTGATCTAGACACAACAAGGTGGTCCCTAGAAAACTCAGAATGAAAATCCCCCGCCGTAGTGAATTCTCACAGGACGAAAGTATTCTCAAGCGAATCACGATCTGGGATGTGCCTCTCATGATAACCCAACGTCCAAAACGCAGGCCTCACGACTATCCACGTTCTAGCCTATGTGTATGCTAAGCCCGATGTTAGGACTTTTCTCTCCAATAATATCTACCCATCCCAACAACAGCAGAATATATAGCAGATATCCATAATATATAGCATATGAATATTCAAAGCAGTAAAGAAATGCAGTAAATAATTATAAAGCAGGCAAAGCATAAAGAAAAAGCTATAAAAGCGCAAAAGATAAACACCCAAACAAGCAAGAAAAACAAACAAAACTAGGCGAGACCCCAACTTGCAAGTGCAAGGACTCCCCATTAGGTTTGATTTAGGTCAAGGACTTGATTACACCCTATAACACCTATAACACATATGGAATCCATCCATTAGGTTTGATTTAGGTCAAGGACTTGATTACACAAAGGATCGCACAGTTTGGAATTCATCTGATAAAAAGTCAACTGTGCAGAAAAGCCAAGTTTGACTTTTTGGATTTTTTCACAAAAATGGCTCCTGAACCGTAAAACAATGTAAATATGTGATTTGAATCATCATTCATCAAGAAAAATCAAGAAGCGTGAGGTTTCTTGTAAAAGGGGCAACTATAAAAAAACATAAAAATTTTCTAAGTTATGGAACAAAGTGGCTAGTGTCGTAACCCAAAATTTGACCTCCATTTTTTTCTTTTGCATAAGCTTGGGCATTTGGATCACCGGTATACGCATTCACACTTTTCCACTATGGTTTTTGTTGCAGGAATATTCAAGTTTTCCAAGACCGATTAATCACATCCTCATAAGGTCATCACATCATCAAAACAAGCACAAAATAAAGGTTTCCATGCCTATTGATCAAAGCAAGAGGTTGAAAATTGGAACCATGGCCACAACACCATTTTCAGGAAAAATTGGGCATATTTTGGTCTGGTTAATCGATTAACCATTTTGCAGTGCAATTATGTTAATAGATTAACTAGTGTAAATTTGTTGTTTTTCAAGTGTTAATCGATTAACACTTTTCAGTGCAATTATGTTAATCGATTAACACGTGAAAAATTTGCATAATTTGCTGCTTTTTCAAGACAACAACTTTCCCTCCACATTTTGAGATTCTACATTGGTCTAGTAGCATGTGGAACATTCTGGAATCTTCAAGAGTTCACCTACATTTGTTCCAATGCATCATTTTCAAATAAGTACACGATGTTCCTTGATCTCCAAGTATATCAACCTTTGGATGTTGGAACTCACATTGGGATTGTTACTGAGTTGATCCTAACTAACCGAGTTAACCACCTTGACTCGGTGAGTCAAATGTAACTAACTCCTAGACTAGTTCCAAACCCAAAGCTAAGTCCAAAGCTAGCTCCAAACCTCTCACACACCAAACCAAAAGTCGATATAAACCAAGCTTCACTATTTTCACAAACCCTCCATAATCATTCACACAAATTCACACTTTCTTCACTCTCAATTCTCTCATTTCCCTCTGCATTTTGCTGTAACTTCTACACATTCTACTTCATCTTCTTCACCAAACCACACTAAAGCTCTTAATTCACCATTGAAGAAAAGCTACCTTCACCTTGAAAGTGATTTTTCTTGAGCTTAACCTTCATCATCATTCCATTTTACTGGATTTTGTGGAGCTTCAGTAGCTTTTGGATTCATCTTAAGTGATTATTTCAAACTTCTTCGGTGATAATTCTCATTTCGTAGTTTTCGCCGCATTTTGCTCGGTTTCGATACGATTCGGCCACAATTGAAGATTCCTCTGGTTTTCTTTGATTATCTTCATCATCTTGCTATTATACTTGAGTTTCTGGAGTTCTATTAACTTTTGGATTCATCTCAAGTGTTTGCTTCAAGATTCTACGGTTCGAATTCGCATTTAGGAGTTTTGTCGCATTTTGCTCGGTTCCGATACGATTCGGCTACGATTGAAGACTCCTCTGGTTTTATTTAATTATCTTCATCAAGAATCCCTTACAAAAATTACCAAGCCAAACCTCTGGCTTGTAGGTTGGTCGATTCTCACTTAATTTATCGTTTCGTTCACTTTTTCCGCATTTACGATGTAGTTCGATAGTTTTCCGTTTCGATTAATCATGTGATCGTTTGATCTTTCATATGCATGTTCATGCTTTCTATTGATGCTTAATTTATGATAATTCCTGTCATTTTCATGCACAAGTTCATACCATAGCATGTGGTAGTTCAAATAAGTGATTAACTGCTGGAAGCACTTTTGGAAAACTGATTTTTTGCCACTGCTGCAGTGTTAATCGATTAACACTTTTTAGTGCAAAAAGTGTTAATAGATTAACCAGTGTAAAAATGCTGTTTTTTCAAGTGTTAATCGAATAACACTTTGCAGTGCAAAAGTGTTAATCGATTAACCAGTGTAAAAATGTTGTTTTTCAAGTGTTACTCGATTAACACTTTGTAGTGCAAAAGTGTTAATCGATTAACACTGAACCAGAATGCCATTTTCATGTTTTTTTTCACGCTGATTTGACATCCTTTCCTCCTCTAACTTCCATGGATCAATATTCTTGATAATTATGGATGTTTTAAGTGTCGTTAACCTCTGTTTAAAGCATATTTACATTAATTCAATGATTGATTTATCAATTCTTCCAATTATGTGTGTTCTTGATTTTTGTTTGAACATAATAATTCTTACACTTTCTTTGATCGCATGATACATGATTTGTGATGCATGCTAAATGTCATTTGGTACTGTTTTGCATGTTCATTCATGTTGGCATTAAGTTTATTCTTCATGGATAAGCTTAATCTTGTATAATTAATAATACACCCTTTTTGCTTTAATGATTTTTCTTTCTCTTGGAAAATTGTTAGCATATCAATTCCCTTTGATTGATTAATCGAAACCTTGTTTTGATTAATTGATCCTCCCTTTGGCGCTTCCCTTTAGGCTTCCTTTAGAGCTTTCTTTCTCCCTTCCCCCACGGAGTCAGAGATTCGCACGACGCACGATGCACGATACATAACGCACGGGAGCACTGTACAAATTGGAGCTATTACGCTGTCCATTTCAATTTCCGCACTATACTTTGAGTACTAGAGAAGGAATGAGGTTGGAGTTGTCCTACTATCATTCTGACTATTTCTTGGGTAAGGGCATTGGCCCTCTCGCTGAGAATAGTCACCTCTATCCTCAAGCTGTAGTGTTTCTCCTTCCCCTGTTAAGTCGATCCCTGATCATTCTTACCTCTTTCAATCTGCCTTTTGATCCATCACCATTTCCTTGGTTCACGATCATTAAGCAATCTTCAGAGAGTCAATCTCTTGCTCTTATTTTTAAGAGAGTTTCAATCCCCTTTTCTTGTGGCTAGTCATTTCTTTTTGTGATTCCCCATGAGAGTTGTAATCATTCTTCCTTTGGTTAATCAAATTCGTATTGTTAAAACCAATTTTCTTTATTCCCTTTCCAGTCACACTCTTTCTTTGGTTAAACATAATTTACTTATTAATACCGAAACCCTTGCGGAGTTCGCAACCTTCTCTTGGTTCTTCTCCCTTTGTTTGGTTAACCACTGCCTGTCAGTTAAAAACCAATTTGCACTTCTTCTCAGTTAACCACAGTCTGTCTGTTAAAACACTGAGCTCCTCTTGGGTTAATCATCTTCTCTTGGTTAATCACCCGTCTCTTCAGTTAACCATAGTCTGTCTGTTAAAACACTGAACCCCTTTCGAGTTAATCACCTTCTCTTGGTTAATCACTCGTTCCTTTTTGGTTAATCACAGTTCTTCTGTTAAAACCAAATCCCCAGCAGATAGTAACCTTTTCTTGGTTCGAATACTTGCACCCTTGGGTTAGTAACCTTCTTTTGGTTCAAATACCCTTTCTTCGGTCAGGTACTGTTTGTTCAGTCAGAGTACCGAACTCCTTTGGGTCACGACCTTCGCTTGGTCGTACACCCGTCCTTTTGGTCACGACCTTCGCTTGGTCCCACACCCGTCCTTTGGGTCACGACCTTCGCTCGGTCCTACACCCGTCCTTTGGGTCACGACCTTCGCTTGGTCCTATACCCGTCCTTTGGGTCACGACTTTCGCTTGGTCCCACACCCGTCCTTTTGGGTCATGACCTTCGTCCGGTCCTACATCTTTCCTTTAGGTCACGACCTTCGCTCGGTCCCACACCCGTCCTTTGGGTCACGACCTTTGCTTGGTCCCACACCCGTCCTTTGGGTCACGACCTTCGCTTGGTCCCATACCCGTCTTTTGGGTCACGACCTTCGCTTAGTCCCACACCCGTCCTCTGGGTCACGACCTTCGCTTGGTCCCACACCCGTCCTCTGGGTCACGACCTTCGCTTGGTCCCACACCCGTCCTCTGGGTCACAACCTTCGCTTGGTCCCACACCTGTCCTTTGGGTCACGACCTTCGCATGGTCCCACACCCATCCTCAGGACCTTCGCTTGGTCCTACACCCATTCTCTTGGTTTTGACACCACCCCTTTTGCTCACTCCCCAGT
Source organism: Lathyrus tuberosus (assembly GCA_022829125.1). Lineage (NCBI taxonomy): Eukaryota > Viridiplantae > Streptophyta > Magnoliopsida > Fabales > Fabaceae > Lathyrus > Lathyrus tuberosus. The sequence goes on along the minus strand of JALAZF010000154.1, from coordinate 6,364,817 downwards.
GGAGTCTTTACTATTCTTTTTGTTCCTTTACTCTCTTGGTTTCGACACCACTCTTGCACTTTACTCTCAACACAGTCTCTATTCTTTTCCTTTGCACTTTTTTCTTGGTTTTGACACCATTTCTTTGGAATCCCCAACGGAATTTCCTTCTTTCTCTTGCTCTTGGTTTTGACACCGTTTTCTTGTCCTTTTTCCTTTTCCGTCTTAGTTCCCCGAACTACGGAAGCTTTGATTCTGCATTCATTCGAATGTATGATATGTAGGCACGAGATCGCGATGATCTTGGCAAACACACTTCTACCCTTCTTCCATTCTCCTTTCAATTCCCTGGTTCCTCTAAACTACGACGCTCTGATTTCCTTATTACACTATGAGGGTACGTAGACACGAGGGCCCTAATCCTCTGCGAGCACTTTCTTACTTTCTTCCTTTCTTTCTCTCTCTCTCTCTCTCTCTCTCTCTCTGTCTCTCCATCTATCTCTCCTCTTCTTTTAGCTAGAAGCCTTTAGATAGATAACCTATCCAAGCCTAGAAGCAAGCGAAATAGTTCCCGTCGAGTACGACGGATGCGTTAGGTGCTAGTACCTTCCTTTCGCATAACCGACCCCTATTCCCGTTTCTCTTCCCCTTGGGTTTTATCGATATTTTCCCTGTCCTTTGGGTCTAATAAAGTTCGGTGGCGACTCTATTGTATCTTTGAGTGTGCAATTCTCTCGGGTATAAACCAGCCATCTTGAGCTAGGGTACCAACTTCCAAGGACCATAACTTGAGATCCAAGCAACCATTTTGAATGATCCAAAGCTGGATTTCTAGGTCTTGCTACACTCTACAAAAGCTTCAACTACCTCAAACTCCAATTCTTCATGGATTTTTAATTATGGAGTGATCAAAATGGCTGAAAACATGAAAATGACATTTTTCAACAATTAGTCAAATCTGCCTTGTAATTTCAGCATGAAACACCAACTTCCAAGGCATTTTTCACATTGATCCAAGATGAATCAGTAAAATACCCAAACTTCAATGTTAAAGTACATCATTCAAGCTTTTCAAAAAGTACAAGAAGTCTCTCTAATTCATCTTGAGCTGAGAGATACATCCATGAGAAGTTAGCTCCAAATCTGATTTTTCACTAAGTCAGAATTTTGCATTTGGTCGAATTGGCATTTTGTGAATCATCAAAGACATGTTTATTCATCGGCACACCTTAGGGGGAGACCAAGGAGGAACAAACACTGATTCATCAGCTTCCTAAGTCCATGGATCTATGTTTAGGCATGTCATCCTAAAAACTCAAGATGCTTCAAATGGTCAATTTTGTTTCCAAGCATTTAACTGATGCATGGAGGTGGCATTCATCAAGACAATGTTATCCAAGTTCAGTCAAGACTTATCCCTGAACCAGAGGACCGTATGCATGTGCTCTAACCTCAAGTGAATGGCTAGAGGAGACTTGAAATTCCATTTGACCCACATTGGCCAAACACCTGCTGTAGTTGCCACACACTATTGCAGCCAAAACAAACTTGACACACTATAAATAGAGCTCAATTGTGATCAGTTTGAGTACACCAAAGCAGCCAAACAGATGCTTTCCTCAAAATATCTTCTTCACTCTAATTTTTGCCTTCTAAAGCAAGTCACTATCGGGTTTTGAGTTAGAGAGTGATTCCAACCAAACCAATCACACACACATCTCATAAACATCATATATGAGCTGATCAAACACTGAAACAACATCTGGAACACCAAATTCACAGAATCACTGTCCATTTTCTCAAGCTTTTAGCAGAATTGCAGTTGAGGTACCATAACCAGTTCCAGCTCAATTCAATTCACTCCAAGCATTCAAACACACTCCTTGGCACCTAAGGAAGTTGTCCAGATCATTGGAACCAAGCTGTAACATCTCCAACATCAAACTCGATCACCAGCTGCAAGAGGTAAGCATGAACTCTTCAAACTCCATGACGCATGCATATTTTACTGCACAATAATTTTGCCACATGTTCATAATCATGCATAGAGTGATAACCCTCAATCAATTGCCATGAATCAATCGTGTATGGAATTTCATATTGGTTTGTGCAAATTAGGGTTCATCTGTGTTCATCACGATTATCTCACTCCACACTTAAAATAAATGAAATTAAATACCATAGTCATGATCGTGAGTTAAAAACGAGCAAGTTTGATATTTGGATCGTGTGATTTCATCAAGTAATCAGTGAGATATCATGGAAAACGCAAATCTGCCAAAATCAGAACACGCGCGTGCTCTTGGTGTGTTCTTGGCGCCATTTTTTGAATATTTGAATATTTGAATTTTGTTATTTTGTTTAATTGATTCAAAAAATAATTTCTCTCTGAATATTTATGTTTTTGAATTGGTTCTTTTTCTCAAAATTCACTAAAATATTTAAATATTTTATTTTACAAAAAAAATCTAATTTATATTATTTATTAATATAGTGAGAATTTTTTGTAATTAATTTCATTTTAATTGTTTTTTAACATTTTTAAATGAAATTCCCACTTTGATCTTTCAAAACGAATTAAATTTCAAACTTTCATGTAATTAAACATGATTTTTCAAAATATTTTTCAAAGTGTACAACTTGTTTTTTTGAAATATTTGATATTTAATATCATTTTTTCATTTAATTTCCTTTGAAAAATAACATTTTATTTAAAATTAGGGTTCCTCCTGATTTTAAATTTTAAAACACTTTGGGCCTCTAATAGAGTGTAAGACCCATTCCTTTTTGTACATAAATAAATTAGGTCCTTAGTCATTGTATAAGTCCCTCTGTGGTTTTAAAAATCAAGGCGCGATTATCGCCATTAAAAAAACCCTGGGCCTACCCTCGTATTGTAAGTCCCATTCCTTTTCTTTTCAAAGCATTTTTGGGTCTCTAATAGAGTGTAAGACCCAATCCTTTGTAAATACAAAAAATTTTGGGCCTCTGGTATTGTATAAGTCCCACTGTATTTTCAAAATCACGGCGCGGTCATCGCTTTTTTTTTTAAACAGAAAACATCATGGGCCTACCCTTGTGTTGTAAGTCCCATTTCTTTTCATTTTCAAACATTTTTGGGCTTCTCCTTGAATTGTAAGACCCATCCATTTGTACAGAAAACCTTTTTGGACCTCAGTCACTTGTATAAGTCCCGATGCAGATTTAAAAATAACAGTGCAACTACTATTAACCCTGGGCCTCTCCTTGAGTTGTAAGCCCCAATCTCTGTACAAAACAATTCTCCATTTGATCTTGATTCAAATATACAGTTGTTATCAAAACTTTCTCTCTTTTTCTTGAACAACTAACAATACAGCTATGGAAGCTTTCACGCCTGTAAGTTTTTATCAGCTTTCTTTTATCTGCTTTAATATATATATACTGTATTGTGGGAAGCTTGCTCGCCTGTAAGTCCTTCTTTCATATTTTTAAATACATGTCATATATATATATATATAATTGTATTGTGGGAAGCTGCTCACCTGTGAGTCTTCTTTCATACCCTTTTAAATACTTGTCATGTATCAACTATATATATACTTGTATTTATCTGCTTAGAGTTTTCCCCGACAACTAGGTCTAGAACTAGGTAAAGCCAGTTGGTCACTCTTTCAACAGCCAAAACTAGATCCCCATTAGGATTCCAGATACAGTCTTGCCTTCTCTTGGGCTTATACAATATGGAACAAAGAGAAAGGCATTATTCTTCGTGAAACTTTTCTCAGACTGTCACCTCTAGAATCTGTCAAAGAAATTCTACTCCCCAGAGTTGATCTATTCTCGGTGAATAGCATCTCTTGAATTTCTTCAAATCTTCGAACTGCTCACTAGATGATATATTCTCGGTGAATAGCATCTCTCGACCTTTCTTTGGTTTGGTCCCACGGGCTTCCTAAAAGAATTCCCCGCGTCCTCTTGGGCGTTGTACAAGGACCCTTCGGCCTCTTAAAGGTTCTTATGCCTCCTCTTGGGCTTAGTACAAGGACCCGTCGACCTCTTAAAGGTATAGGAACAGAACCTATTCATCCTTTGTTAGAGCAGTTTTTCTAATGAGTCTAAACCTTAGACCAGTTTAAGGGTTGACCCTCATCCCTTAAACATTTGCCTCCTCTTGGGCATCGTACAAAGATAACCCGGTAGACTTGGACAATCTCATCTCTACTTGAGTCTCAAAGACATTCTCAAGCACCTTCAAAACACTGGAGGAAACCTGATCATTTAATCAATCTCAAGCAGAGTTAAACCCCCGTAGGCTTCAAACTCATCTTATATTTCCCCAACCAGGGTCAAAAGGCTATCGAGTTATCAGAACCTCAAGGCATCTGATACCTCAACTCTTCTGCAAATCCCAGCAAGAGTTGACTCCTTATTTTGGACCTGCATCGGGATCCCAAATATCCTCATCAGAAGATAGCCTCCTCTTAGGCTTTGTACAATGATCCTTTCTTTGTTTCCCAGCAAAGTTAGCCTCCTCTTAGGCTTCGTATAATGATTTTCCCTCAACGTTTCAGCCTCTATCTCGGGCTTCGTACGAGACAATAAAAAACACCCTCTTGTTGGGTCAAATCTATTTTCAAAGACTCTCTTGTTGAGTCAACTTTCTTTTTCAGCCTCTATCTCGGGCTTCATACGAGACAGCAAAAGACTCTCTTGTTGAGTCAATTTTCTTTCAACTTCTATCTCGGGCTTCGTACGAGACAACAAAAGACTTTCTTGTTGTGTCAATTTCCGTTCATCTTCTATCTTGGGCTTCATACAAGACAACAAAAGACTCTCTTGTTGATTCAATTTTCTTTTAGCCTCCATCTCGGGCTTTGTATGAGACAGCAAAAAAAAAACACTCTCTTGTTGAGTATAAAAGACTCTCTTATTGAGTCAATCACCCTCTTGTTGGGTCAGTTACCTTTTCAAACTCTCTTGTTGAGTCAATTACCCTCTTGTTGGGTTAAGTCACTCTTTTTCAGACTCTCTTGTTGAGTCCATCATTTTCAAAACACTCTCTTGTTGAGTTAAAATCACTTTTAGCCTTCTCTTAGGCTTTGTATAATGACCTTCCTCGGCTAAGTTCCGCCTCCATCTTGGGCTTTGTACAAGATACATCCTCAGCTGAGTCAGTTTCTTTTAGCCTCAATCTTGGGCTTCATACAAGATACAAATAAACTTTCTTCAAAGCAGAGTCAATCTTTCTTTTAGCCTCCTCTTAGGCTTTGTATAATGATTTCCTCAGTCAGCCTCAATCTTGGGCTTCGTACAAGACAAATAAAAACACTCTCTTGTTGAGTCAATCCACTTTTAGCCTCTATCTTGGGCTTCATACAAGACACATATAAATCTCTCCCCAGCGGAGTTGAAACCCCTTTTAGCCTCAATCTTGGGCTTGGTACAAGACAGATAAAATGTCTCCCTTTAGAGATGACAAATTCTCTCAATCAAACTTTCAGCCTCTATCTCGGGCGTCATACGAGACACGAATACTCTCTTTTAGCTTCAATCTTGGGCTTTGAACAAGACACCAATTTTTTTCCTTCCTCCTGTGGAGGGAACTACGATTGCTCTGATTTCCCTGTTTATCCTTGAACGGGAATACGTAGGCATAAGATTGCAAAATCTTAGCGAGAACACTGTTGCGCAAGAAAACCTTAGGTCTTGTACCTTCATATCAATCAAAACTCTAGGTTTCATACCTTAGCTATCATCATCACCACTTTCCTAAACACAGAAAACAAAACTCTCTCTCTCTCATCTCCCAATAGAAAAACAAACATCATCAAGTAGGAAACCAGTATATAGAAACAGTATGCTGCTAATCAACCTGTGGATAACCACATATAGGATGGGTAATTGACAACTCCCCATTGGATAACCTGACCCCGGACTCCCCGATCTCTCTTAGCGTTTGTTTAGTTAAACATTCACGTGCAAGGTTAGTTTTAGATAGCTTCCCTTTCCCTTCCAGCTTCACGGGATAAATAAGAAATCAGAAAGTAGCAACCACTCCTACCATTGCGGTGAGGAAACCCATTTGCGATAAGGTGGTTGCGTCACCGACAAAAATTGTACGCTACAGAAAAATGGCGACTCTGCTGGGGAGCTTTATTTGTCTGTGTAGGACTAGGATAGAATTCCTAAGAGGTCTAGGTTGTTAGCAATCATACTATATACTACATATATTTATACTGCTTTTCCTACTTGATATCCGTGTTTATTTTTCTGTCATAGGAATGCGAGTGATGCCGCATCTGGAAAGAGAGAAAAACCTAAGATAAGGGGTGGCAAATACGGGGGAGCCTTGTAGGGAGTGAATCCTGAACAAGTGAACTCGGTCGACCACCAAATCAGGTGAGGAACCCGTACGATTCTGCCTGCTAAACACGATTGTTGATGAAAGCAGAGTTTTCCTATGCGGCGCCTGTGATCCTGAGGATTTTAGTAGGCTTTAAACTTATGACCACTTGGTAGTGCGGTAACTATCGAGAATAGACACTACACTCAAATGAGATTACTCTAGGGTGCTACAGCTCGCTCGGGTGAACCAGCTTGTTGTTGTTATCTCTAGAGGGGTCAATGATTTTGGGAACCTTAGGATCTGTTCTACAGGTACAAAAATTGACCAGAATACAACCTTTGGGGATGGGTAGAGCCATGACTCCATGCTCGTGATGCTGAACCTTTCAACCCATGTTTTTTCTATGTTTTTGTGTGTTGCATTCATGCATTCATCTAAAAAAACTTTTAAACAAATAAAAAATCTTCTCTTCTTATCTCTCATTTTTTCAATTAAACAAAAACAAGTGATTGCAAATATCAGAGAGAAAGATTGCGTTATGGATTTCGGTAGAAGGAAGACGCACAAGTACACCTTCAAGACTCCGAAGCTAGAGGATTTAAGAGGGTTGGCGAAGATGATTCCCAACCCTGATGCTTTCAGAGCTAAGTATGGAGGACTGTTGTCCCTGTTAAAGATCCTTGTGATTGAAGGAATTATGTCTACACTTATTCAATTTTACGATCCGATCTATCACTGTTTCACATTCTCGGATTACCAACTGGCGCAAACATTGGAGGAGTACTCTCATCTGACTGATTTCCCTATCACCGATCAAGCTCCTTTTTCTGGACTGGAAGAAATTCAAAAGGATCATTTCATTGCAACAACCATATGTATGGACGAATTAGAATTTCGGGCTCATATGACCACCAAAGGAGGAATCCAAGGTTTACCAGCCAAGTTTCTGGTAAAGAAAGTCCTGTACTTCGCCACTATAGGGAATGTAATTGCTTTCGAGAACATATTTGTTCTGCTCACATATGGGCTTTTCCTGTTTCCCAACATAGACAACTTCGTTGACACCAACGCGGTTAAGATATTTCTAATCGGGAATCCTGTACTGACTCTGCTCGCAGACGCTTATCATTCTGTACACTTAAGGAATTTGTACAGCGGAGGAATGATCACATGCTGTGTACCTTTGCTTTACAAATGGTTCATTTCCCATTTGCCCAAGTCTGCTGCTTTTTGGGATCACAAGAGTACTCTACGTCGGTCCCAAATGATCATGTCTCTTACCAACTCGGACATAGATTGGTATGATAAGATTTATGAGGGTATGGAGATCATTGACAGTTGTGGAAATTTCCATAACGTACCCCTCATCGGAACTAAAGGAGGAATAAACTATCATCCAATCTTAGTTCTCCGTCAACATGGATACCCGATGAGGCATATCCCGCATAATGCTCATCTGGAAGGTATTTCCTTCAAAGAAGGAGAAAACGACAGGGCACTAAAAAAGGAAATAGTGCAGGCTTGACAACATGTTCACAAGAAAGGAAGAGAGTCTCTAGGTAGACCAAACTGTATCTCCATGGAGCCTTATCTCCACTGGGTGCAAACTAGAGCTCTCAAGCTGAGGATGCCTTATCCTTGTCATGAAGTTTTTCCGTTAAAGGAATCTGTCCTTTATTTCATGTCAGACATGAAAAAACTCCAAGTTGCTCTCAGCAAAGCTCAACGAGAGAGGAACTCTTGGAAGAACAAGTATCGAACCCTCAACGTAGAGTGTACCAAGATTCAAGAACTGTTAAAGGAAAAGGATGCTCTGATTAAGATATTAGAGCAACATGCTGTAGAAAACCAAGAAGACTGAAGAAGTTTGCTCGCTCCTTTAACCTGGCAAAGGAATGACAACCCGACAACGGCTAGAGAACCCCGGTCAAAGAAAAGGAAGAAACTAGCACCAGCATCTAAGTTCTCTTCGGAAAGGATTTAAGCTTAGTTATTTTCCTTACAACACTTTGTAAAATACTGTATTTCCATTTCCGCAATCTTTGAATTCAATAAAAACGGGTATTTCCCATTTTGTGATATTTGCAATCTCTTTGTTGAAGTTTTTTTGATTAAAAGCCAAAAAATATATAACTTTGCATATCATTCATCATTCTCGCATCACACGTCTTCTTATTCTCGAATCTCACGTTCATCTCGCGATTCTAGAGTTAAGCTGTCTCATTCATACAATACTCGGGCCAATCGACAAAAGAAAATGGACGATCTCGAGGAAGAGAACAGAGAGCTAAAGGAAGAAATCGATGCTCTGAAGGAGGATCCGAGGAAACTTCACAATGACATGCAATCCCTGGCAACAGCTCAGGGTCAACAACAACAGACTGTGATTTCAGAGATCACATCTACACCCATGGTGGAGACATGCGATCCTCGGTACAACATGCCTAAAGATCTCCCCTGAGGCATGCCTCCCAATTACATCCCTGAAGGATACATTCCGCCGGTCACTGAAGGCCAAAAAGCTGCAGCAGGAACCGCTGGGCCTGAAGGTTACAAACTTCGGGAAAGCGAAGACGCAAGGTTTACAACAACATCTCCTGAAGGTTACAAACTTCGGGGCATGAAAGCACCAAAAGCTATTGCCGTAATGACTATACCACTACCGGTGGTACACACTGTTCCGGAAGGACAGATTCCACAAGCCATTCCTGGTGGAAACAACGACATGAGCAAAAGAATGAAAGAGTTCCAAGACCAATTCTTGGAGATGCAGAAGGAACTGCATGCCATTCGCGGTCAGGATTTATTCGGAAAGGACGCCGCAGACCTCTGTTTGGTCCCTAATGTGAAAATTCTGCACAAATTCAAGGTGCCTGAGTTTGAAAAGTACAAAGGCAACTCTTGCCCTTAAAGTCAGCTGATGATGTACGCTCGAAAGATGTCAACTTAGACCGAGAATCAACAACTACTGATCCACTATTTTCAAGAAAGTTTAACCAGTGCCGCACTCAAATGGTACATGGGTTTAAACCGCACCAAGATCGTTACTTTCAGAGATCTTGGCGCTGACTTCGTTCAGCAGTATAAGTATAACCTGGACATGGCACCAGACAGAGATTAACTCAGAGCCATGTCGCAGAAAGACAAAGAAACTTTCAAGGAGTATGCTCATAGATGGCGTGAAATTACCGCTCAGATTTGTCCACCTCTTGAGGAAAAAGAGATGACAAAGATTTTCTTGAAAACCTTGAGCTCATTCTACTACGACAGAATGGTTGCCAGTGCGCCCAGTTATTTTACTGAAATGGTATACACGGGAGTCCGTCTTGAGGAAGCCGTCCGAGAAGGACGATTAGTCAAAGGTGCAGAACCGTCGAGCAGTACTAAGAAACATGGTAGTACTTTCCTAAAGAAAAAAGAGCTAGATATTGGGAATATCTCTCTGGGAAAGAAAAGGCGAAGGCATCAACCAGTAGCGGTAGTAACTCCCGCTATAAACCCCGCGCCAGTTCCGACTTATCAACCTCAGGTTGCTCAGAGCCAACCGAGTCCACAATAGTATCAGCAAAGGACACAACTGCCTCTTAAGCAGGCTCGTCCATAGTACAACAACAACCGTGCAACATGTCCACCAGGGTTTGATCCTATACCCATGTTGTACGCAGAATTATTTCCACTTTTACTGGCCAAGGGGCACGTCCAAACCAGGTCTCCTCTTATAGTACCGAAAAATTTGCCCTTTTGGTTCAAAGCAGATCAAACTTGCCCTTACCATCAAGGAGGACCGGGGCACAACATGGAGAACTATCTCAGTTTCAAATCCGATGTACAGAAACTCATCAGGAGCGGGGTCCTATCTTTCAAAGATTCAAATCCGAATGTTCAGACGAACCCGTTGCCACAGCATGAGAAGGCCGCTGTAAATTTGATAGAAGAATAATTTGGCCGTAGTTATCAAATTCACGATGTACTCCTATTGGGAACCAATCTGGTTAGGATGCATTGCCAACAGAGCGGGTACGGTCATGTACCGCCTCATAATTATCACCAGTGTGATATTTGCTCGAAAAATAATCAAGGGTGTTCCGTAGTGCAATCAGTTCTACAAGAACAGATGAATCTCGACTGGATCCAAGACCACAGAATCCGAGGGATCAACATGGTTCTTTCAAATTCCAACATTATTCAGAACCACGATGTCGCTCCCGGGATTTTCATCCAAGTACAAACGCGAAAGTGGCACCGAAACAGAGTCGCCAGCAATGTGTATTTATCCCAAGAGAGGGAAAGGAAACAATGCATAAACCTGAAGGGAAAGGAAAGAGCAAGGTCTTACGACCAAGAGAACTGGGTAAGGGAGTCGGTTACGCGAGAGGAAGGTATTAGCACCCCCACGCGTCCATCGTACCCGATGGGATCCACGCTTGCTTGTCTCGATCAAAGAGTGTAAGAAAACATACTGGAAAAAGGGAACAGGAACGGGAAAGAAGATAGAAAGAGAAACAAATGTAGGGAAAATGAAAGAAGTGCTCGAATGGGCCCTACCCCACTGCCTACGTATCTCATCAGGAACATGAGAATCAGAGCGATGTAGTTCCCCTCACTAGGGATAGTTGTTTATGTTTATTAGTGGAATACGTCAACGTTCGCGTCCTAACAGTTTAGGTGTTGCAGCTCGCTGTAGGGAGACTTAGGCGTTACCTGTTTACAGTAGAACGGAAATGACGCATCCTTAAGGAAAGGAGTGAATGAGATGAGGAGGGAAATCCTGAAGGAAAGACGTTATTGTTTGTTTTTGTCTTTTAGAAGTGTTTTGATCATTTGTGTGTTTAACATTTATTGTATTAAAGTCTCTCAGATAGTATCGAATATCTCGCATATCGACCCAAGACGGGACATATGCTAAACATTCTAAGAAAGTGAGAGAAGACCCCACACTATCTCATTCCCACATGAAAGGCCTTAATACAATATTTGTCATGCCTTTTATTAAGTGTTTTTTGTTGATTATGAAATGAAGAAGTGTTTTTTATTTGTTTGTACCTTCAACAAGTATTGCATTTAAGTCCCTCATACAAGATCAAATGTTTAACACATTGACCCAAGATGGGCTATATGCTACACATTCTAAGATTATAAGAGAAGACCCCTTTATAATCTCTTCTTTATATGAAAGGCCTAAATGTAATAAATGCATACCTTTATTAGATATTTTGAATTTTTCTTTGAGATGAGAAGATGGAAGACTCAAGAAAGAGAAAGGTAAAATCTATGTGAACTAAGACTCAATCCTAATTGATTAGTTAAGGGAGTGATCCTAATGGCTTGTGAGGTTGCAAAACCTAAAGTCTAAAGAAGGAATGAGCTAAACAATTCACTTCTAAAGTAGAAGATGAATTGTAATTCAAAAGGGAAAGTAATGAGTTAATCAAAGAAAGCACATAGGTACTTAACAAAACACAAGATTGAATTGTAAAAGATGAAAGGAAAGAAATTTGAATGTGGATTCCTTATCCACACTCAATTTCAACTTACCAAAGCCCCTACATGGTTAGTAAACAAAGCAACATGTATAAGAAGCAAAAAAACACTTAATACACCATAAAGTTCAAAAGAATAAGATGAAGAATCAAATCATAACATCCCAACCAGAATGTGCATCATATGGACAACAAGGGATTATCATCATACAAGTTCAAATGGATAGGCTACAATCATCATCCATAGCATTCAAACATGTTTTCATAAGAAAGGATAGATGAAAGATGAAAAGCAATGAAAAGAACATGCATAAATGGAACATGTAAGTCAACAACCAGAATTGAAACTAAATGGAGAATGGTTTATAAACATCTCAAAAGTATTCATGAATCAACCATCAAGACATTCAAGAGATAATAGAAGAAGAAATGAAGTGGAAGTTCAAAAGGAAAATGCAAACAATACATGTTAAGGATGCACAAAGTTCAAATGGAAATGAACATGTAAAGATGACCTATAATGTGTAACCATGACCTATAACATCACATGAATAGCTCACAAAATATGCAAATGATCATACCAATATGCACAAAAGAAATCATGTAAACATGCACTAAAACTAGAATGATGTGACATGTTATTATGCTTCAAATGTAAGGCAACAAACAAAAATCAAATGGACTTATGAAAATTATGCAAGCATGGTATTGGAATGCCTAAGTCAGAAGTGAATCATACATCCAAATAGCATGTAAAAATTCAAGGTAAAATGCCTTCAAACAAAGCAATTAGGTCAAGTTGAAACATCATGCAAAGTGGTGCAAAGATAAGCATCAAAACATGTCATAAAATGACCTAAAAAAAAAATCATCTAACATGCTTCAATGTATTAATGAATCAATTCAAAGAGAATCAAGTCAAAACAATTTACAATGAGCAAGAACAAAATTCCACAAACTCATGTATCACAATTGGAATTCACATAAATGGAAATTCAAAGAAAATTATGAGACAGGGGTAAAAATGTCATAAAGTCATGAAATAAAAATATCAAAAATTTCCTAAATGTCTTGAAGATATTCATGAATTTTTCTAGAATTTTATGATGTAGTTTTGTATTTTTAAAAATTAAAAATGAAATGTGCACAAAATGAAGAAAATAAAAAGAAATGGAAATAAGAGAGAGGGTACATGCATAGCAATCATTCAGTTCAAATGGGTTTGGGCTTCAAAACATGGGGTGCAAATATCAATACCAGGCCTGGTCCACATCTGCACAATCCACACCAATTATCATGCACTCTCAGTCAACAACAGTCAAAACAATCATCACCCTTGGATCAGGTCAAGTCAACACTATAGTCAAAGTAGTCATAATCAATGCACATACGTGAGGGCACACACTACATACCATGCTCTACACCACACACATGTCACTATGATCAAAATATAAAACACGTGCAAGGCATGCTTATTTTAATGCGCTGGCACCATTTTCACCACGCGATTAAAACAAATCAACGGCTATGATTAAAACACACCAAAACCCTAGCATTTACAGCCACCGGCCGGAGAGGGACCTCCGGCCACCTTCTCCGGTCACTCACCACCGTCTGCAACTTCATATATCCCAGAATTTCACAACTATTATACCAAAATGAAGAGGAAGTAATGGAGAGCACGGATACACACTTATTTTTCACATAGCAAGCACGCACATAAAGAACAGAGAGGATCAAACCATGCCCTAAGTTTTGGATCTAAGCCTCTACAATGCCTATCATCTAGCCGGAGTATGCATAGCTTCTATCAAGCTTCTATGAACAAAAACAAGTCAAAATTAATGAAAATCAACTGAAGCAAAGTTGAATGATGAAACCTGAAAATGTGGAGAAATTGGAGATGTTGAGAAAACCAGAGACAAGCTTGATATGCTGAGCTTCTAGATCTCCAACCTTAGCAAAATAAATGCTACTGATTCACGTATTGAGGAAAAGAATTGAAGGTTGTAATGATGGTAAACCTGTAGAAGCTGAGTTGTATTTGTTGATCTTGATTCAACCACACCAAGCAATGATCAATGGAAGAACAATGGAGTTGAAATCATGGAGAAGAAGATGAGAAAACTTAGAGAGAATGAGAGAGTTTCTGAAGTGAAAAAGGAGAAAATGATGTTGAAATGAAACTTGAGAGAGAGATTTCTATTTATAGTGTGCTCTAATCATGGTTAAATGGGTGAGTTAACTGAGTCCAATTTGAGTTTAGGTGAGTCATCCTTAACTAACTGAGTCAAGTTAGTTAGGGAGAGCAATGATATGGTTATGGCAACTTATGGTAAGCTATGGTGAAGATGAAAATGAACTTGCAATGGCAAGGCTGTTGCAACATAACCTTGTTCAGCAAGTTTCCATTCTTTCTACTTTCATGCATAATGAGGCACGTGCTAGGGTGTGTATGAAAGGTGTATGGTTTAAAAGGGCAATGGATATATGGTATGAAACGTGCAAGCTTGTAACAACAACATCAACAACATTGGTTTTGTTTCTGATTTTTATGACAGTTGAGAACAATGGAGATATTGTGATTTGATGATGTTTTTCTCTCTACTCCATGGATGGTTTGATGTGTTTTTGGATTCATTTGAAAGAGGAGATGTAATGCTACATGTTAGGTATGAAAATTAAGTTGAAATGATGCTTGGAATAAGTTGAAAAATGACTTGGAACATCCATATTTGGAACTGATACAAGGGCGTGGCAAAGAGGTCGGTTGGCAAGGCAAGCATGGCATAGAATTTCAGTGTGGCCATACCAACTTGGACCCATCATAACTTCTCAACCTTTGATCAAATGAACAAACCATGAACACCACTTTTGAAGATCTCACATAGAGGAACAACTTTCATGTTGAAAGATTTTTCATTTGAGGCGTCTAACCATGAGAAAAATGGGTGAACATTTTGCACACCACATGTTTGTGGAAATGACTGCGCACGAGCCTGGCAAGACTTGGTCATGACCTGGTTTTGGACCTACTTTCCTCCAACTTTGCTCAATCATATCTTACTCAATTTTTATCCAATGGAGATGTTCTACACATGGATTTGAAGCTTAAAACAAGATCTTTTGTCGTGGCCTGGTGGAATTTTCATTTGATGTCCCAATTTTGAATGGCCTTGGTTCAAAGTCTGGTGCAAAATGACCAAAAATTACTATTTTTGGAAACCCTACTTCCTCCAAAAATGGCAACTTTTCCAAATCTTGATTTTTCATGACCCCTTTGGAGTTTCTTGATCAAATTTTGTACATTGGTCACATATAACATGAATTTCATGAATTTGGCTCAAAAAGTCAAGAGTTGACTTTTTCCTCTGATTATTTGACTTAGCCCTAATTTTCCTGATTTTTTATCTTTCTTCCAATTGAACCACTTCTAAAACCAATGGAGAGGCACTTTTCCACACACATACACTTAAGGACATGTAGAATACCATGACATCAAGTCTTGTCCAAAAAATCAGAGATAACCTAATTTAATTGGAAACCCTAATTTTGGTACCCACCTCCTAGGAGAAAAATTGTGCAGTCTTCAATTTCAAATTCCTCAGAGTATGTTGTGCATCCTCTTAAAGGATGATGAGATATGCCACTTGAGAGTGATTTTGAACCAATGAACTATCTCTTTTGAGGGTTTTCCTTCATTTTTTGGATCTCTTGCATAGTGAACGATGTAGTGCTTCAATCTCCTACTGAATCTCACCTTCTTGAGGTTTTGGATGATCAAATGAGGTAGTATAAGACATGAAAGACCCCTTGGCTTGCCTTGAGTGAACTTGTTTGACCTTTTGTGCCTCGAATGATTCCTTAACTGTCCACCTTTCCCCTGATCACATGCCTTGATGGTAAGAGGGATGCTATGCTTCATTTTTCTATGTTAGATGCAATGCAATGCTAATGAGATGAACATGATATGATATATGATAATGCCATGCTATGATGACAAAAGAGATAGCAAATTTTGGGGTATTACAGCTGCCCCTATTCAAACGCTGTAGACCTGAATGCCTGAAAGCGATTGCTTTCAGACTTTCAAGGTATATAGTGATTGAATAGCAAATATAACCAAAAATTTGCTCTAGATAATGAAGAACAAAAGGGATATAAACCCAACAAGACTGCTGGATTGAATCTTCAAGGAAACGTTGCCGGAGAGATCTGTCTTTTGAACGACGCCAGGCGACTACTGGCTTGCCATACTGTCGATGAACTTTCAACAATGTCTTTTTGAACAACGCCAAGCGACTACTGGCTTGCCATACTGTCGATGGACTTTCAACAATGTCTTTTTGAACAACGCCAGGCGACTACTGGCTTGCCATACCGTCGATGGACTTTCAACAATGTCTTTTTGAACAACGCCATGCGACTGCCGGCTTGCCATACCGTCGATGGACTTTAGCTGCTCTGCCATTCTAGACAATGGACTTTTACCGATTCGTGTTGGATTTCTGCCAATCTATCGTTGGAATTTTACCAAATCGTGTTGGATTTCTGCCAATCTGTCGTTGGACTTTTATGATTACCAAACTGTTGTTGGAATCTCAAACTTGCCATCTTTAGATGGTCTTTTGCAGCTTTGCCAAATTAACATTGGACTTCAATGCTTACCAAACCGTCGTTGGAAGCTTTGCCAAACCGTCGTTGGACTTTGATGCTTACCAAACCGTCGTTGGAAGCTTTGCCAAACCGTCGTTGGACTTTGATGCTTACCAAACCATCGTTGGAAGCTTTGCCAAACCGTCGTTTGACTTTGCTAAGAATATAGTTGTTTATCATCATCCCACCTGCTAGAAAAACCAACGGCAATACTATCCCCCATGCTGGAATAATATGAACAAACTGTCTGTGTGCCAAAATAAATTGGACTTTGAGCTGTAAATGAGCAATACTGAGAATTACACCACCGGCTGGGTAATATCATATGCTGCCACTTTACTAAAGAAGAGGGTCCATCGATTTATTTAGACCTTGCTGGGGAATGCCTTTTGAGAGGATTTTACAGAAGACCACACGTCCTCAAACTCTATTGGGGACCACAGATCGGGAACATCTGTTGCTGGGGAAATTCAAAATGCCCCAAGCTTGGGAAGGTCAACAACTCCACTGGGGATTATTCTTTGACACTACCACTTGCTGGTAAATCCTGCTGAGAATATGACACTACCACTTGCTGGTAAATCCTGTTGAGAATAAACTCCACAGGGGATGTTACTGCGAGAAGCTTCGTCTCTTAAGAGGGTTTTATAGAAAACCAAACGTTTTCAAACTCTTCTGTGGATAATATAACTGGAACATCCTCTGTCAGGGAAATTTAATATGCGCCATGCTTGGGAAGGTCAACATCTTTCCTTTTGCCCCATGATATAAGGCTTATTTGAAGAAAAGCTGTAAGAGGATTTTACAGAAGATTAAGCCTCTTCAAACTCCTGGCGACTTCACTGGGGATTGACCATCAACTTAGGTGTCTGTGAAGCAACTTTACTGGGGAATTCGCAACCGTTATCGACACAGAAAAGCTTGTAGCTGTTGGAAGTACTGTATGAGAGAATCGACTTAATAAGATACAACAGTATCAAGTCATAGCAAATATCTGTCGATTATGCTAAAATATAACTTTCGTGCTTCTTGGGTCGATCATTATCATTACCTGCAACAGAAAAATATATGCACATGCCCCAGGATATTGCATGGTCTCTTGAGTCCACCATCCAAGGTTGTTCAACAAGCAAAGTAACTTTAATTGTCTTTTTTGGTGCATGTTTTTGCAAGGCCATGATATTTTCAAAGCAATGTTTTATTATAAAAAATCAGACGTTTTTGCAAACAAAGCAGTAGAATGAAAATAAAAGCTTGTGACTGAATATCCAATTTTATTGATGAAATGCCGAAATCGGCGAATTTACAATCGGAAGCAAACCCCTAAAAGAGTTGATTGCCATAAAATTGAGAAAAGAAATCTATCCTAATGACAATGCGGAAATTGGATTCCAACTGATTTCTGATTCTGTTATAACCAGTGTGTCTTCCAACTCTCTTGATTATCTTTGCCTTCGAAAATTCGTGATCGGAACAATTCCTCCTTCGGAAGCCTTGCTATTTTGCTGAATAGTAGAGAACGTACAGATTAACTCAGACTGCAGTCATTCGCTTAAATCCCTCTTTTGCGTGGATCGCCTTTTCAGGTTTTCAATCCACCGGGATACCCATTTTTGCCTAAGTTGCCCTTTCGAGTTTTCAACTTACCGGGTGTACAATTCTTTTCCATTATATCCCTAATTTTTGCCCGAACCTTTATTCTGTTTTTGGTTCGCCGGAATGCCCTTTTTTGCCTGGATTTTTCTTTCTTTTTTTTTATCCAACGGGTCTATTTACGCGAAGTATTTTTTTTAACTGCATCTGAATTAACAGGGGATGAGAAGTCTTCACCATCCATGGTTGTCAGCAATAAGGCTCCACCTGAGAAAACCTTTTTAACCACGATTGGACCTTCATAATTAGGAGTCCATTTGCCCCTGTGATCTGTACTCGGAGGAAGTATTCTCTTGATTACCACATCCCCGACCTTGTAAACTCGAGGTCGAACCTTCTGGTCGAATGCCCTCTTCATTCTGCGCTGGTATAGTTGGCCATGACATATTGCTGCTAATCGTTTCTCCTCAATAAGGCTCAACTGATCAAATCTGGCTCGTACCCATTCAGCTTCATCTAGCTTAACGTCCATCAATACTGGGAGAGAAGGAATCTTAACTTCGACCGGTAGAACTGCCTCCATACCGTATACAAGTGAGTATGGTGTTGCCCCAGTGGACGTGCGGATTGATGTTCGATACCCATGCAAAGCCAATGGTAACATCTCATGCCAATCTTTGTACGTGACAACCATCTTTTGCACAATCTTCTTGATATTCTTGTTGGCCGCTTCGACCGCGTCATTCATCTTTGGGCGGTATGGAGAAGAATTGTGATGTTCGATTTTGAAGTCCCGACATAGCTCAGCCATCATCTTATTATTCAAATTAGAACCATTATCAGTAATGATTCTTTCGGGAACTCCATATCGGCAAATGAGGTCCCGTTTCAAGAAACGAGCTACCACTTGTTTTGTAACATTGGCATAGGACGCAGCTTCAACCCATTTGGTGAAATAATCAATCGCTACCAAGATGAAGCGATGACCATTAGAAGCTGTAGGCTCAATTTTCCCGATCATATTAATGCCCCACATGGCAAATGGCCAGGGTGAAGACATGATACTCAACGGATTTGGAGGCACATGCACTTTATCTGCGTAAATCTGGAATTTGTGGCATTTGCGGGCATATTTGCAGCAATCTGACTCCATAGTCAACCAATAATATCCCGATCTTAACAACTTTTTAGCCATTGCATGTCCTCCGGCATGAGTACCAAAAGAGCCTTCGTGCACTTCAATCATCAACAGGTCTGCTTCGTGTCTATCCACGCATCTGAGCAGAACCATGTCAAAATTTCTTTTATACAGCACGCCATCTTTGTTCAAGAAGAAACTACCGGCTAGCCTTCTCAATGTCTTCTTGTCTTTGGAAGATGCCCCAGGCGGGTACTCTTGATTTTCCAAGAAGCATTTAATGTCATGGTACCAAGGCTTGTCGTCAGACACTACGTCAACATCGAACACAAAAGCAGGCCTATTAAGACGAGATACATCAATTATGGGTACAAAGTTCCAACCATGCACTTTGATCATTGAAGATATAGTGGCCAAGGCGTTTGCAAACTTATTTTCATCTCTAGGAACATGGTTAATTACCAGTGCTGAATCACCAAAGATATCGAGGGTCTTGATTCATAAATCAATAGCCTCCTCAATCCCTAGTATGCAAGCTTCGTATTTTGCTTCATTGTTGGTACACCCGAAAGTTACTCGGCAGTGAAGGGCATGTGAACGCCTTCTGGTGTAATGAGAACTGCACCAACTCCGCACCCATTCATATTAACTACCCTATCAAACATCAAACTCCATTTGGATTCAGGGTCAGGCCCCTCCTCCAGAAGTGGTTCCTCGCAGTCCTTCACTTTGAGAAACATGATGTCCTCATCAGGGAAATCAAACTTCATGGGATGGTAATCATCAAGAGGCTGTTGCGCCAGATAGTCTGACAATATACTTCCTTTGATGGCTTTTTACAAAGTATATTGAATATCATACTCTGTCAGTACCATCTGCCACCTTGCAACTCTGCCTGTAAGCGCTGGTTTCTCAAAAATATACTTGACCGAATCCATTTTTGAGATCAACAGGGTTGTATGTGTGAGCATATATTGTCTCAATCGCTTTACGGCCCATGCGAGTGCACAACATGTCTTCTCAAGCATTGAATAACGTGATTCATAATCTGTAAACTTCTTGCTCAGGTAGTATATAACATGTTCTTTCCCACCTGTCTCGTCGTGTTGACCGAGAACACACCCCATGGATCCTTCGAGCACTGTCAAGTACATAATCAATGGTCTCCCTTGAACTGGAGGTATTAGAATCGGAGGTTCCTGCAAATATCTTTTTATTTTATCGAATGCATTTTGACATTCATCATTCCACCTGACCGTTTGATCTTTTCTTAGCATTTTGAATATTGGTTCGCAGGTGGCAGTTAGGTGAGATATGAACCTTGAAATGTAGTTCAATCTCCCTAGAAAGCCGCAAACTTCTTTCTCAGTTCTCGGTATAGGCATATCTTGTATAGCTTTCACTTTAGCAGGATCAAACTCTATTCCTTTTTCACTGACAATGAAACCGAGCAATTTTCCGGACCGCACGCCGAAAGTACACTTGTTAGGATTCAGTCTCAACCTGAATTTCCTCAACCTCTCAAACAATTTCTTCAAGTTGATCAGATGTTCCTCTTCTGTCTTTGATTTAGCAATCATGTCATCCACATAACACTCGATCTCTTTATGAATTAGATCGTGGAATAACGTCACCATTGCTCTTTGATAAGTTGCCCCTGCATTCTTCAACCTAAAAGGCATTACTTTGTAACAGAAGGTACGCCACGGGGTAATGAATGTCGTCTTCTCCATGTCTTCAGGCGCCATCTTTATCTGATTGTACCCGGAGAATCCATCCATAAAGGAGAACACTGAAAACTGAGCAGTATTGTCAACTAGCACATCAATATGAGGGAGTGGAAAGTCATCTTTAGGGCTCGCCCTGTTGAGATCTCTGTAATCCACACACATTCTGACTTTGCCATCTTTCTTCGGCACCGACACTATGTTGGCCACCCAGGGAGGATAGTTGGTTACTGCCAGAAAACCTGCATCCAACTGTTTCTGTACCTCTTCCTTGATCTTCAAAGCCATTTCTGGTTTTGTTCTGCGCAGCTTTTGCTTGACCGGTGGACAGGCCTCCTTCAATGGTAGTCTATGCATAACTATGTCTGTATCTAAACCTGGCATATCTTGATATGACCAAGCAAAGATGTCAACGTATTCACGTAGCATGACTATCAGCTCTTGCTTTACCTCAGCCCGCAGACTTGCACCGATCTTGATCTCTTTCTTGCTTTCTTCTAAACCAATATTGATAATCTCAAGAGCTTCTTGATGAGGCTGAATGGTCTTTTCTTCCTGTTTCAACAATCTAGCCAACTCTTCCGGGAGTTCATAGTCTTCATCACTTTCCTCCTCAGCTTGATAGATCGGATTGTTGAAATCATACGCGGGCATAACAGAATCATTTTCAGAGGAATCCACAAAATCAAGTCTGCATGATTGGATTGATGCTTTATTTTAGATTATTTTTGTTTGAAAACAAAAGAAAAGAAAGTGCATTGTCATTTTTAATTTTCTTTGTGTAAAATAAATATAAAGAAAGAATAAAGGAACACAAATTTGTAAACAGAACGTCCTTTTTATTGATGTTTGAACATTATATGAGAAAATATGGTGGCCCTACAAATGGATCCACACACCTTGGGCAGAGTGTGGGATTTTATGCATTATGAAAGACAAGAATTATTACTCTGAATGATGTACAACATGAATGGTTTGTTCACTAGACCAGTTTTGCAATGCCTTGCCCGGAGCCAGTGAATACACCCATCTGTCCAGATTATCTGAGCTTTCGGCGTCATCTTTTATTGCTGAGCAGGACTGATTAGGGTTGATAATTCCTCCACTGTTGAAATTGATTGGCCCACGGAATCGGGGAACTGGCGTCCGACCCGGTTGGTATCCCATGCCGAACTTATCTTCTTTCACAAACACGTCAATAGCCTTACCCAAACCTTGGGCATTTCCGCTTTCAACCACTTCTCTGGCCTGCTTGTAGGACGCAATTGATACACTTGGCCGAACTGGCACATTTGACACCACTGATGTTGACGTAGGTTCTGGGGATTCATTGATGTTCAGGGCCTCAAAAGACTGGCACAGGGTTTCATGAATCTCTCCATCCATTTCCACATATTTGAAAGTGGATAGATGACTCACAAATATATCTTCTTCACCGCAAACGGTAACCACTTGACCCTCGAACACGTATTTGAACTTCTGATGTAGTGTGGAGGTAACTGCGCCTGCTGCGTGAATCCACGGTCGGCCTAACAAACAGCTGTAAGCAGGCTGAATGTCCATAACATGAAAGATTGTCTTGAATATCTGTGGACCAACCTGTATTGGTAATTCTACCTCTCCAAACACCGATCTTTGGGATCCATCGAAAGCTCTCACAATTAGATCACTGGGCCTAAGAATCAATCCATCTACTTCAATTTTCATCAGGGCCTTTTTGGGTAACACATTCAAGGATGAACCTGTGTCAACTAGCACATGCGATAAAACAGCTCCTTTGCATTCAAGTGTGATGTGCAACGCTTTGTTGTGATCACGTCCATCTGGAGTCAAATCCCTATTCGTAAACCCCAACCCGTGGCTCACATTGACATTAGAAATTACTCCCTCCAACTGATTCACAGTGATCTCTTGGGGAACATAGGCCATATTCAGAACCTTCAACAAAGCAGCCCGGTGTGTATCTAAACTCATTAACAGGGATAATATTGAGATTTTAGAGGGTGTCTGATTGAGCTGTTCAATGATCTTGTAATCGCTCTTTTTGATAATCCTCATAAATTCCTAAACATCATTATCAAAACTGACTTTAGGATCCTCTTCCTGAATAGGCACCTTGTCATCAACAACCTGTTTTCCTTTTGCTCTTGCAGCGGCTTCAACTTCTTTATCACTCCTTAGAGTCTGGGGAGCAAACAGTCGACCACTTCTGGTGAAACCACTTGGTCCACTGACATTCTCAACACTGGTTCCAACAGCAGCCTGCATTCTCTGTTGACTTCCTCCTTGATGAGTATTAGTTTGATATTGCCATGGCACTGACCGATTAGACACATAAGAAGCAGATTCAGGAACTACAATTGTAACTGGTCTCAGCCTCTCGGGCATGATGATAGCAACAGGAGTTTCAACGGGCACCTGTATTTCAACTGGATTATAATAAATGGTAACGGCTGAAACATCTTTTTCCTTATCTATCTTATCAAATTGAAGACTTCCTTCGTCCATAAGATCCTGCAATCCAACTTTCAACTTACCGCAACCATTAATCTGTCTTGAACAATCCTCACAATCAGAGCCACATCCAGGAAATACCTTTCCTTTTAACAAACGCTCTTTTACTATCAACAACGGAGTCTTTACCAAATTAACATCGGTAATCAGATTCAATTTCTCACCATCTGAAATAGCATTCATGCTTGCACCTCCATGATTAGGCATTGGATTGTCACGAACATTTGGCGGCTTAGAGAAATTAATAGCTTTTGCGTCAATCAGATCCTAAACCTTATGTTGAAAAGCCCAGCACTTTTCTATCGAGTGACCTGGCGCACCAGAATGAAATTCACACCGAGCATTAGCATCATAACCTTGAGGCAATTTTCCAGTATCTAGCGGCCTCATAGTCCGAAGTTCAACCAACTTCTCTTTGAGCAATTGTCGTAACAAAGCAGCATATGTCATAGGCAAGGGATCAAACTTACGGTCCCTTGGTCTATTAGTCTGGAATCGGGGTCTAGCTTGTTGATCTGGAGCATGCTGTCCTGCTGGAACCGGAATGGTTACAGTGTCCACCTGATGATAGGACTGAGTCCTGCCTCTGCCCCTTCCTCTATACACAGCACTGGACTCTCCTTCTCTTTTCCTTGGTCCATTAGCAAAGGGTTTCTTCGAACTCGAAGCACCAGTCCCACTGACGTCTTGAATCTTACCCAACTTCAGCAGACTCTCTATTCGTTCCCCAGCAATAACAATGTCGGCAAACCCTGTGGAAGGACACACAACCAATCTATCCAAATACGGCCCTTGGAGTGTGCTCATGAACATATCAGCCATCTCACGATCACCCAAAGGTGGTTGAACTCGAGCAGCCAATTCTCTCCATCTCTGTGCGTATTGCTTAAAGCCCTCCTTATGATCCTGAGTCATACTCTGCAGCTGAGTACGACTGGGTGCCATGTCCAAATTATATTGATACTGCTCCAGGAACGCAGTGCACAAATCTTTCCAGCTCTTTATATGAACCCTGTCCAACTTAACGTACCATTCCAGGGAGGGGCCTGACAAGCTGTCCTGGAAAAAATACATCCAGAGCTTTTGGTCTTCAGTATAAGCGGCAATCTTGAGATTGTAAGCTTGCAAATGTGTTTTGGGACAGGTACTGCCATTGTACTTATCCAATGCAGGATGCTTGAACTTGGGAGGGATTCTCACACCTTGCACGAGACCCATGCCCTCTACGTCAATTCCCAGAGGATTTTGGCTCTCAATAGCCTTGAGTCTTTCATCTAACCCTTCGTACTTCCGGTCTTCATTGTAGAAACCCATGTCATTGTTGAATGCGGTAAACTGGTCATCTTGACCATCCTCTTAACCATCATTATCCAGTCCCAGATGTACCCCACGAGTTGGGATGTTGCCAGCAGGAGGAGGAGTGCGCACATTGTGATTTAGAATTTCAATCTCCAGCCTCTGAATAGTGACTCTCATGGCATCTTGACCAACCCTTATAGTTTCCTGACCGGCTCTCAGTTCCTGCTGACCTTGAGCAATCCCCTACATAAGGTTCATGAACTGCTCCATTCTCCCCCTCAAATCAGCTAATTCAGTCTGAACTTGTTCCATGATTCTGGCTTGGTTGCGTCGGGTAGAATATCGGTGAACTGGGGTATCAGCTATCGTGCCTGAAAACCAAATAAAGGTTAGCAGGCGCCTGCAAAAGAAACCTGTAATGCAAAAATGATATGCTATGCAAATGCAAATGCACAGTTATGTTTGTCATTTCAAGATACTTTTCATATCCTGATTCCAATCATAACCACGAATTCCTGATGACCAGAAATCATGATTATTGAGTTTTGCCTTGAAGAGATTTTCATACACGCCAATCACAAATATCTGATGACCAGAAATAGTGATATTGTAGTGTGCCAGTGTGCAGATATCTTATCTCATCACATATATCTGAAGACCAGAAATTGTGAATAGAAATAGCTCATTTCATATAAATTCCCAGAAGTTTCAAGCACATTTGTCATAGTTTCAGCAACAGAATAAAAAACAAATAGTCAAATGGATCCATCAACAATTCTGATGGTAACCATTGCAAATTACAAAGAAATGACAAAAATCATTAATCTGATAGCTCTACGTCGTTCAGCTTCTGGCTGGAATGCTTAATCTCTTCAAACAGGATGCGGGTACACTGATGATGTGGCTTCTTAATAAGCTCTTTGATTACGACATCCCTTTTTCTCAATGCATCAGCCAATGAATCCATGTGCATCAGCAAGGCTTCATCTTCATCAGTTCCTTTGCGCCTCTTAATTCCAGCTTGAATTTTAACCAGCTCCAGATCTGGCGTGACATCTTCAAGCTCTTTGTTGGCAATTTTTAGCTTATCTTCAGCGTTCCTTACCTGTTCTTGACTTTTGCCAAGGTCTTCTCGATACTTTCTTCTTGCTACATGTGCTTTCTTCAGCTCTTCCTCTTTATCTTTTAACTGGGTCAGCAATTCAGAATTTTCAATTCTGACCTCATCCCAAGCTTGACGAAGTTTAGCTAATGAATCCCTGCTTCGGGCCAAAGCCTGATTTGTAGTCTTGTGAGCTTGACTAGTATCATCTGCTCCCAAAGTAAGTTTCCGGAAGTACCGAGCTCTATCATCAAAATCTTCTTCTTTGTCTGCTAAGATTTTCTCCGCTTTCAATGCTCTCTTCTCCAACTCTTTGTTATCAGCCAAAGCTTTCTGAAGACATCTACTCATTCCAGAGTTCTCTATCTGCAACTCTCTAACCATTTTCTTCCATTTCTCGCACTCTTCAGCTGGTACCATGGAGTGTTGATTTGGACATAAGAGAATTTCTCTTGAAAATGGTAGCAATAGCTTTTTGACCTTCATCTCAATCCAAGCATCATAGTCAGGGTATGATCTACAGTTTCCTTTGCCAAAAATTAGCTTTCCCTCTCTTTGCATAAATTTCCAGGCATTTATTATTTCTGGCACTCTTTCATTCTTGGTTCCCACGAAAAACAGAGAAGCACTAATCTCTTCATCAGTGGGAGGATTTCTCGAAGCATAACCAAATTGTCTAACAGCCAACACCGGATTGTAATTAATCCCACCTCTTCTTCCAAGTAGAGGCACATTCGGAAAACTTCAACATTTAACAGTAAGCTCTATTGTTAGTAATTTGGGATCAAACCAAATGATGTTTTTGGCAGTCAAACCTATCAATCTCTTGGACCATTTCATTGTCTCAATAGTTTCTACGAAAGCACCAGTTCGAGGTAAATGTTTGAAGAGCCAATGAGATAACAATTGGGTACAACAACCAACTAGACTTCCTCTTCCCTTCTCATTTTTGTAGTGTACTGAGTAATAAAAATCCCCTAGCAGGGTAGGAATCGGATTCTTCGAAACGAACACTTTCATCGCCTGCATATCAACAAAGTCAGGTTGACCGGGGAAAAGCACCAAACCATAAATACAAAGAGCTAACACAGCATTGTAAGTAATCCCGTTTTTAGCCTTGGCAGCTTCCTGAGCTTGTTGGAAAAGAAATTCCAAATGAAATCCTTCATCTTCTTTAATTTTACTCAGGCCACTTTTCACAACAGACTGGTCCAAATGTAGAACAGCAGCAATTACTTTGGGGGTAAGAGCATCTTCAGAAAAATATGGTATAGAAGACGTGACTAGAATTCCCAAAATAAATGAGAATTCTTCCAAAGTGGGCATCAGAATGTAGTCAGGGAATAGGAAACATCTCATTGATGGTTCATAGAACTGTAAGAAAGTGTGCAACCCATCTTTCTCATACTTTGTGAATGCACATACCATTTTAATCAGCTCTCCATATTCCTTCTGAAAAGTGCTGAGAACGCCAGAACCAGCCATGTCTATCATCTTATTCAATGAATCCAACTTAGGATCAGGGAATTTATATGACACATTGTTCTTCCTTTTAACCTCCACTTCTTGGGAACTCATGATTGGAATCAGACAATATGGTATGTACCTGAAAATGACAAACATAACCTGTTATGATATGAGTATGCAAATGTAAAAGACATGTGATCAGGTATTCAGGTGTCTGTGTCTCTTTTGAACTGTGTGCACTGTGTCTCTGTACTGAATCTGGCAATATATCTGAGATGAATACTCAAACCACTATCATAGGATACACCGTCTGCAACAATCATAGAATCACAAGTAAGGTATGTAGGAGGCTGGGTTACCTGCAAACCTGTAAACATCCCACTCATACTCACATGTGGTTCCTAGAAAATAAGGCTTGTCAGCTTCAGAGGTTTGAGAAGCGATAGCACATTCAGCCCGTAGGATACAATGATATGCCAATCAAAGAGGTCGTCTACTGACTCACCTTAGAAAATAAAGGTCATCCTATGCAAGTTCTAAAGTGGGCCCTCGGGTGCGAATGGGTTTGCCACGGAATGTGGTATGCCACTGTCACCACTAGAGAGAGATATTTCCATTAAGGTCCTCATGATCGGTCACTAGAGTCGACAGCTCTCTAGATCGACATCCTGGAATACGCAAGATGCGCATGCCATGATGGGTCCCAAGATAGCCTCGTCTAGCTGTGAATTTCGTGATTACCCAACGTACACAGATGGTACGTAGGTCCCACTACTCTCCACTCTAAATCTAAGTGTGTACTCAAGCCTATGTAATGGGCTTATCTCTCAGAAATCCCATCCCGCCAAACAGACAGAACAGTGCAACACAGTATAATATATGAAATGTAAATGCTAACATGCTGTAAATATGGTACAAGTAATAAAATATAGTAAACAGCAAATACAAGATAACAGTAAACACCCAATGAAAGAAAAGCAAACAAGCGCTAGGATTGACTCGCTTAGGATGGACCAGTAATAGGTCAACCTTCCGCAGCAGAGTCGCCAGCTGTCGCTCCCGGGATTTTCATCCAAGTACAAATGCGAAAGTGGCACCGAAACAGAGTCGCCAGCAATGTGTATTTATCCCAAGAGAGGGAAAGGAAACACTGCATAAACCTGAAGGGAAAGGAAAGAGCAAGGTCTTACGACCAAGAGAACTGGGTAAGGGAGTCAGTTACGCGAGAGGAAGGTATTAGCACCCCCACGCGTCCATCGTACCCGATGGGATCCATGCTTGCTTGTCTCGATCAAAGGGTGTAAGAAAAGATACTGGAAAAAGGGAACAAGAACGGGAAAGAAGATAGAAAGAGAAACAAATGTAGGGAAAATGAAAGAAGTGCTCGAATGGGCCCTACCCCACTGCCTACGTATCTCATCGGGAACATGAGAATCAGAGCGATGTAGTTCCCCTCACTAGGGATAGTAGTTTGTGTTTTTTAGTGGAATACATCAACGTTCACGTCCTAACAGTTTAGGTGTTGCAGCTCGCTGTAGGGAGACTTAGGCGTTACCTGTTTACAGTAGAACGAAAATGACGCATCCTTAAGGAAAGGAGTGAATGAGATGAGGAGGGAAATCCCGAAGGAAAGACGTTATTGTTTGTTTTTGTCTTTTAGAAGTGTTTTGATCATTTGTGTGTTTAACATTTATTGTATTAAAGTCTCTCATATAGTATCGAATATCTCGCATATCGACCCAAGACGGGACATATGCTAAACATTCTAAGAAAGTGAGAGAAGACCCCACACTATCTCATTCCGACATGAAAGGCCTTAATACAATATTTGTCATGCCTTTTATTAAGTGTTTTTTGTTGATTATGAAATGAAGAAGTGTTTTTTATTTGTTTGTACCTTCAACAAGTATTGCATTTAAGTCCCTCATACAAGATCAAATGTTTAACACATTGACCCAAGATGGGCTATATGCTACACATTCTAAGATTATAAGAGAAGACCCCTTTATAATCTCTTCTTTATATGAAAGGCCTAAATGCAATAAATGCCTACCTTTATTAGATAGTTTGAATTTTTCTTTGAGATGAGAAGATGGAAGACTCAAGAGAGAGAAAGGTAAAATCTATGTGAACTAAGACTTAATCCTAATTTATTAGTTAAGGGAGTGATCCTAATGGCTTGTGAGGTTGCAAAACCTAAAGTCTAAAGAAGGAATGAGCTAAACAATTCACTTCTAAAGTAGAAGATGAATTGTAATTCAAAAGGGAAAGTAATGAGTTAATCAAAGAAAGCACATAAGTACTTAACAAAACACAAGATTGAATTGTAAAAGATGAAAGGAAAGAAATTTGAATGTGGATTCCTTATCCACACTCAATTTCAACTTACCAAAGCCCCTACATGGTTAGTAAACAAAGCAACATGTATAAGAAGCAAAAAAACACTTAATACACCATAAAGTTCAAAAGAATAAGATGAAAAATCAAATCCTAACATCCCAACCAGAATGTGCATCATATGGACAACAAGGGATTATCATCATACAAGTTCAAATGGATAGGCTACAATCATCATCCATAGCATTCAAACATGTTTCCATAAGAAAGGATAGATGAAAGATGAAAAGCAATGAAATGAACATGCATAAATGGAACATGTAAGTCAACAACCAGAATTGAAACTAAATGGAGAATGGTTTATAAACATCTCAAAAGTATTCATGAATCAACCATCAAGACATTCAAGAGATAATAGAAGACGAAATGAAGTGGAAGTTCAAAAGGAAAATGAAAACAATACATGTTAAGGATGCACAAAGTTCAAATGGAAATGGACATGTAAAGATGACCTATAATGTGTAACCATGACCTATAACATCACATTAATAGCTCACAAAATATGCAAATGATCATACCAATATGCACAAAAGAAATCATGTAAACATGCACTAAAACTAGAATGATGTGACATGTTATTATGCTTCAAATGTAAGGCAACAAACAAAAATCAAATGGACTTATGAAAATTATTCAAGCATGGTATTGGAATGCCTAAGTCAGAAGTGAATCATACATCCAAATAGCATGTAAAAATTCAAGGCAAAATGCCTTCAAACAAAGAAATTAGGTCAAGTTGAAACATCATGCAAAGTGGTGCAAAGATAAGCATCAAAACATGTCATAAAATGACCTAAAAAATCAAACAAAAATCATCTAACATGCTTCAATGTATTAATGAATCAATGCTAAGAGAATTAAGTCAAAACAATTTACAATGAGCAAGAACAAAATTCCACAAACTCATGTATCACAATTGGAATTCACATAAATGGAAATTCAAAGAAAATTATGAGACAGGGGTAAAAATGTCATAAAGTCATGAAATAAAAATATCAAAAGTTTCCTAAATGTCTTGAAGATATTCATGAATTTTTCTAGAATTTTATGATGTAGTTTTGTATTTTTAAAAATTAAAAATGAAATGTGCACAAAATGAAGAAAATAAAAAGAAATGGAAATAAGAGAGGGGGTGCATGCATAGCAATCATTCAGTTCAAATGGGTTTGGGCTTCAAAACATGGGGTGCAAATATCAATACCAGGCCTGGTCCACATCTGCGCAATCCACACCAATTATCATGCACTCTCAGTCAACAACAGTCAAAACAATCATCACCCTTGGATCAGGTCAAGTCAACACTATAGTCAAAGTAGTCATAATCAATGCACATACGTGAGGGCACACACTACATACCATGCACTACACCACACACATGTCACTCTGATCAAAATATAAAACACGTGCAAGGCATGCTTATTTTAATGCGTTGGCACCATTTTCACCACACGATTAAAACAAATCAACGGCTATGATTAAAACACACCAAAACCCTAGCATTTACAGCCACCGGCCGGAGAGGGACCTCCGGTCACCTTCTCCGGTCACTCACCACCGTCTGCAACTTCATATTTCCCAGAATTTCACAAATATTATACCAAAATGAAGAGGAAGTAATGGAGAGCACAGATACACACTTATTTTTCACATAGCAAGCACGCACATAAATAACAGAGAGGATCAAACCATGCCCTAAGTTTTGGATCTAAGCCTCTACAAGGCCTATCATCTAGCCGGAGTATGCATAGCTTCTATCAAGCTTCTATGAACAAAAACAAGTCAAAATTAATGAAAATCAACTGAAGCAAAGTTGAATGATGAAACCTGAAAATGTGGAGATGTTGAGAAAACCAGAGACAAGCTTGATATGCTGAGCTTCTAGATCTCCAACCTTAGCAAAATAAATTCTACTGATTCACGTATTGAGGAAAAGAATTGAAGGTTGCAATGATGGTAAACCTGTAGAAGCTGAGTTGTATTTGTTGATCTTGATTCAACCACACCAAGCAATGATCAATGGAAGAACAATGGAGTTGAAATCGTGGAGAAGAAGATGAGCAAAGTTAGAGAGAATGAGAGAGTTTCTGAAGTGAAAAAGGAGAAAATGATGTTGAAATGAAACTTGAGAGAGAGATTTCTATTTATAGTGTGCTCTAATCATGGTTAAATGGGTGAGTTAACTGAGTCCAAGTTGAGTTTAGGTGAGTCATCCCTAACTAACTGAGTCAAGTTAGTTAGGGAGAGCAATGATATGGTGATGGCAACTTATGGTAAGCTATGGTGAAGATGAAAATTAACTTGCAATGGCAAGGCTATTGCAACATAACCTTGTTCAGCAAGTTTCCATTCTTTCTACTTTCATGCATAATGAGGCACGTGCTAGGGTGTGTATGAAAGGTGTTTGGTTTAAAAGGGCAATGGATATATGGTATGAATAATGCACGTGCAAGCTTGTAACAACAACATCAACAACATTGGTTTTGTTTCTGATTTTTATGACAATTGAGAACAATGGAGATATGGTGATTTGATGATGTTTTTCTCTCTACTCCATGGATGGTTTGATGTGTTTTTGGATTCATTTGAAAGAGGAGATGTAATGCTACATGTTAGGTATGAAAATTGAGTTGAAATGATGCTTGGAATAAGTTGAAAAATGACTTGGAACATCCATATTTGGAACTGATATAAGGGCGTGGCAATGAGGTTGGTTGGCAAGGCAAGCATGGCATAGAATTTCAGTGTGGCCATACCAACTTGGACCCATCATAACTTCTCAACCTTTGATCAAATGAACAAACCATGAACACCACTTTTGAAGATCTCACATAGAGGAACAACTTTCATGTTGAAAGAATTTTCATTTGAGGCCTCTAACCATGATAAAAATGGGTGAACATTTGGCACACCACATGTTTGTGGAAAGGACTGCGCACGAACCTGGCAAGACTTGGTCATGACCTGGTTTTGGACCTACTTTCCTCCAACTTTGCTCAATCATATCTTACTCAATTTTTATCCAATGGAGATGTTCTACACATGGATTTGAAGCTTAAAACAAGATCTTTTGTTATGGCCTGGTGGGATTTTCATTTGATATCCCAATTTTGAATGGCCTTGGTTCAAAGTCTGGTGCAAAATGACCAAAAATTACTATTTTTGGAAACCCTACTTCCTCCAAAAATGGCAACTTTTCTAAATCTTGATTTTTCATGACCCCTTTGGAGTTTCTTGATCAAATTTTGTACATTGGTCACATATAACATGAATTTCATGAATTTGGCTCAAAAAGTCAAGAGTTGACTTTTTCCTCTGATTATTTGACTTACCCTAATTTTCCTGATTTTTTATCTTTCTTCTAATTGAACCACTTCTAAAACCAATGGAGAGGCACTTTTCCACACACATACACTTAAGGACATGTAGAATACCATGACATCAAGTATTGTCCAAAAAATCAGAGATAACCTGATTTAATTGGAAACCCTAATTTTGGTACCCACCTCCTAGGAGAAAAATTATGCAGTCTTCAATTTCAAATTCCTCAGAGTATGTTGTGCATCCTCTTAAAGGATGATGAGATATGCCACTTGAGAGTGATTTTGAACCAATGAACTATCTCTTTTGAGGGTTTTCCTTCATTTTTTGGATCTCTTGCATAGTGAAAGATGTAGTGCTTCAATCTCCTACTGAATCTCACCTTCTTGAGGTTTTGGATGATCAAATGAGGTAGTATAAGACATGAAAGACCCCTTGGCTTGCCTTGAGTGAACTTGTTTGACCTTTTGTGCCTTGAATGATTCCTTGACTGTCCACCTTTCCCCTGATCACATGCCTTGATGGTAAGAGGGATGCTATGCTTCATTTTTCTATGTTAGATGCAATGCAATGCTAATGAGATGGACATGATATGATATATGATAATTCCATGCTATGATGACAAAAGAGAGAGAAAATTTTGGGGTATTACACACGACATCCGTGCGATGAATGTCAACTTAGTGGCGATGCACTCAAGGCAAAGTCAACACTATGATCTACCACGACACAATTATAACGCCTGTCCGATCTGCTCAACGAATAATCAGGGATGCTCTTTTGTACAAGAAGCCCTCCAACGTCAGATGGATCTTGGATGAATCCAGGATTATCGCGATAGGTGTCCCTATCAAGTCAACATGATTCAAATCTTCGATATACGTTTGATGAATACCAGTTTGGTGGAACTGCATGCTAAGCAAGTCAGGCTCGATTTCCTGGTTGCACATGATTATCAAAGCTGTAAAGTATATTGTGAAGACGATCAAGGGTGCACGCTTGTTCAAAGAACCCTTCAACACTTGATGGCCCACTGGTGGCTTCCAATCTATATGGATGAAGCGACACAGCAGATCAGTATGACTGACGGGAATCCTACTAGATGTCAAAGTCAGGATGTCCGCTCAATGGAAACGAATCTAGTGAAATTACACTGCATACAAAGCGGACGTGGCCGGGTGCCACTCCACAATTACGAGCGTTGTAGAGTTTGTTCAGAGAACAACCAAGGATGCTACCTCGTACTAGTAGATCTACAAAGGAAGTTGGATCACAAAGAGATTCAACCATGTTCAGGTTCCGAGACAACCAACGTGATGCCAGACTATTTCCTTGATCAAATCAAAGACGTTGTCACAATCTCTGATTATGAACAGACCAAAGATGTTTGTGCCATAGTCCCTGTACTCGATGAATCAAAAGTTCCTATTGATAGCAGAAGGGTTCTCAACCTTGAACGAATTGAGGCTGCCTATGATGGTCTGAAAAATCAGAAAGCTCCTGTAGTCATCTACTTACCAGGTCTGATACCGTACGATTCAGCTAAGGTTATCCCTTACAAATACGATGCAACAATTATCGAGAATGGAAAGGAAACTCCATTACCCTCCGTCGTAAACATCACAGACATTAGTCGGGTCACACGGAGCAGCCGAATCTTTAACAAAGGAGTTTGAGAACTTGCCAAAGAGAAGGAACCTCAAACAGAAGTTCCTAATCCACCAGACAGTCAACTTACAAAGGACAACGCTGAGATGCTGAAGCTCATCCAGAAGAGTGAATACGAGATTGTGGACCAACTGTTGCAAACTCCATCAAAAATTTCTATGTTGTCTTTTCTTCTCAGTTCTGAGGCTCACATGGAAGCTTTGCAAAAAGTCTTGGACCAAGCTTTCGTAGAACAGGATGTGACGGTAAATCAGTTCGACAACATCATTTCCAACATCACTTCCTGCTGAAGATGGCTGGAAATCTACCTGAGTGAATCGCACACTCAAAGATACTACAGAATCGCCACCGAACTTTATTTAGTCCTAAAGGACAGGGAAAATATCGATAAAACCCAAGGGGAAGAGAGACGGGAACGGGGGGTCGGTTATACGAAAGGAAGGTATTAGCACCTAACGCATCCGTCGTACTCGACGAGAACCATTTCGCTTGCTTCTAGGCTTGGATGAGTTATCTATCTAAAGGCTTCTAGCTAAAAGAAGGGGAGAGAGAGAAAAAAGGGGAAAAAGAAAAGAAAGAAAGAAGGTGCTCGTGGAGGAACGAAGTCCTCATGCCTACGTACCCTCATAGTGCAATGAGGAAGTCAGAGCGTCGTAGTTCAGAGGAACCAGGGGACAGAAAGGAAAAGAAGAAAGGGAGAAGGAAGGAAGGAAGGGTGGAAGTGTGCTCGCCGAGATCATTGCAATATCATGCCTACGTATCATACATTCAAAAGAATGCAGAATCAAAGCTTCCGTAGTTCGGGGAACTGAACGAAAAAAGAAAAAGAAAGGAAAGTGGTGTCAAAACCAAGGACAAAAGAAAGAAGTAAATTCCATAGGGGATTCCAAAGAAATGGTGTCAAAACCAAGAAAGGAGTACAAAGGAAAGGAAATAGTAGCTGTTCTGAGAATAACAAATGCAAGAATGGTGTCGAAACCAAGAGAATAAAGGAATAAAAGAGAAATGGTGTCCAAACCAAGAGAATAGAAAGATAAGAGAGAAGTGGTGTCCAAACCAAGAGAAAGAGAAGAGAAACTCTACTAGGGATAATGAAGAGGATCGGTGTCGAAACCAAGAAAGTAAGAGCAAAGGGAAGAGGCAGGAATCCGCTGGGGATCCAAATAAAGGGATGGTGTCATAACCAAGAGAAAGAGGAAAATCGGTATATTAACTGGCTGGCAGTGGTTAACCGAAGAAAGAAAGTAGGACCCTGGCGGGGAAAAGAAACTGGTGTCAACAGATGGACTGTGATAAACCAAGAGAGAGAGTGCTGAACCGAGAGAAAGTGTTTGACTCTGAAGGGGCCTCGGTATATTAACTGGTAAACAGTGGTTAATCGGGGAAGAAAAGACTGCAGCTCCGTGGAGGTAGCGAAGTATTGGTTTTAACAGAGAAAACTGTGATCAACCAAGAAAACGGGTGTAGGACCGAATAACGATCGTGACCCAAAGGACGGGTGTAGGACCGAGCAAAGGTCGTGACCTAAAAGGGATTCCGTAAACTGACTGAACAAACAGTACTCAACCGAAGAAAAGGGTATTTGAACCAAAGAAAGGTTACTAACCCAAGGGTGCAAGTATTCGAACCAAGAGGAGGTTGCCAACTGCAGGGATTCGGTGTTTACAGACAGACTGTGATCAACCGAAAGAAAAGCGAGTGATTAAACAAAAGAAGGTGATTAACTCGAAAAGGGTTCAGTACTAACAGACGGACTGTGATTAACTGAAGGAAAAGGCGAGTTTGGTGTTTTAACTGACAAGCAGTGATTAACCAATCAAGGGGAGAAGAACCAAGATAAGGTTGCGAACTCCTGGGGAACTATGGTCGTGACAGGAAAATTGTGTTGGACCAAAGAAAAAGAATTGAAACTCATCAAGGGAATCAAAAAGCGATGATTGATTACAAGAAGAAAGAAATAGTGAACCAAAGGGAGATTGCTAGCGCAAGAATAAGGATCTTAACCAAGAAGGATGGTGATTGATCAAAGGAGGGATTGAGAAGAGTGATCAAGGATCGAAAGAGATCGCAAAGAACAAAGAGTGAACAAGGATCAACTCGACTGGGGAGGAGAAAAGACAATACCACTTAAGGATAGAGGTGACTATTCTTGAAGAGAGGACAAGACGCCCTTTCCAAGGAAATAGCCAAAATGAGGATGAAAAGACTCCACCCATATTCTTTCTCTAGCGCTCAAAGGTGTAGCGCGGAAATTGAAATGGACAGAGAAACAACCTCCACGTTGTACAGTGCTCCTGCGTAGAGAAACGGACTGCATAACGGCGTCAACTTGTACGGTGCTCCAATGCAAGGCGCAGCGCGAAACTCCACCTTCACAAGGGGATCGAGAGAAAAAGCTCTAAAGGAGGCCTAAAGAGAGGGAAAGGGAAGATCGATTAATCAAAACAAAGTTTCGATCAATTAATCAAGGGAGGAATATGCTAACGACTTTCCAAAGAGGATGAAAAGTCATTAAAGCAAAAAGGAGTGAATTATTGATTATACAAGATTAAGTTCATCCATGAAGAATAAACTTAATGCAAACTGAAATGGATGGTGCAAAATAGTGCCAAACAAACATTAGCATGTGTCGTACATCAAGTGTCAAGTGATCATCAAAATGCCACACAAAATCATGCATCATGTGAACAAAGATAGTTCAAGAATTGCTATGTTCATACAATGCTAAGAACATGAAACAAATGAATAATCAAAAATGTACATCAAAAGTTCATGAACATGCTTCAACCAGAAGTGAAATGACATTAAAAACATCTATAAAATCAAGCATGACAATCAATGGAAATTAAAACGAAGAAAGCATGGCAAACAAGCTTGAAAATGCAAGAAAATGGCATTCTGTACAGTGGTAACCAGTTACGACATATGTGCTAACCGGTTACATACTTAAAAATCAGCATTTTTGGGGAAAATTAAACTGTGTAACCGGTTACAGCATAACTGCTAACCGGTTACCACTGTAATAGAGGCAAAAATAACAGTAAAAACAGCTTTTCAAAAGTAGTTTTCAACACATAATCACTTATGACAACCACCACATGCTAGGAACTAAAATTGTACACGAAAATTGAACTTGAAAACAACAAATAAACAGAGATAGAATTAACTAACGCAATTGGATCATGGATCAAACAAATGCAAAAACCAAATCACACATAACAATTATCGACTACATTGCGAACGATACGAAAATGCGCGAAACGATAAAATTAGTTAGATCCACCAACCTACAAGCCGGAGATTTGGCTTGGTGAATGTTGCAAAGAGATCTTGATGCAGAAAATCAGAGAAAACCAGAGGATCCTTGATTTGTAGACGAAACGCGTCGAAACCGATCAAAAACGCGAAAATGCACCGAAATCGAACTTGCACCAAAATAAATGGTGTGAAAATCTTGGATTGAAGTAGAATGAGATGTAATTCTAGAAATCCAACCAAAGAATGCCAAGTGATGAAGGTTAAGCTCAAGAATTAATCACTTTCAATGTGAAATGTGATTATTCTTCTAGAATTAAGAGCTTTTGTGTGGTTTGGTGAAGAAATTGAAGAGGAATGTGTAGAAGTTACAGAAAATGCAGAGGAGAATGAGAGAATAGAGAGTGAAGAAAGTGTGAACTTGTGTGAGTGATTGCGGAGAAATATGGGGAAAAAATGGAGAGATTTGAAAAGTGAGTGAAGGTGTGTTTAAATAGAGTTTAGGTTTGGAGTGTGAGAGCTTTGGACTTTGGTTTGGACTTAGCTTTGGGAGGTTTGGAGTTAGGGTTGGAGTTAGTTACACTTGACTCACTGAGTCAAGGCGGTTAACTCGGTTAGTTAGGATCAACTCGGTAACAATCCTCATGCAAGCTTCCACATCCAAAGGTTGACATGCTTGTAAATTAAGTAACATTGTGCTCTTAATTTAAAGTGATGCATTGGATAAATGTAAGGGAAATGTCTTGAATGGTCTTGAATTCTCTAGAATGTTCCACATGTTGCTAGAATAATGTAGAAATAAAGACCAAAGAGAGTGCACGGAGGCTGTCCCAAAAATGCAGCAGAATTTGCAACTTTGTACAGAGTAATCGGTTACAGCATATCTGCTAACCGGTTACATGCTTGAAAACCTGCGTTTCTGGTAAAATTTACACTATGTAACCGGTTACAGCATAACTGCTAACCGGTTACTACAGCCCAATTTACCCAAATTTGCTTGGAAATGATGTTGAAGTCCCGGTTTCGATTTTCCACCTCTTGCTTTGATGAGTAAACATGGAAACCTTTATTTTGAGCTTGTTTTGGTGATGAAATAATCTTGAGAGGATGCGATTAATCGGGCTTGGAAAACCTGCATGTCCTGCAACAAGAAACACACAAAGAAAAGTGCAAATGCGTATGCTAACGATGCGAATGCTTATGCTCTTGCAAAAGGCAAAAGAGGGAGGTCAAATTTTGGGTTACGACACCTGCAACAATTTAGGATTTAGTGATGAAGAATTGCCAGAAGAAGGCTAGAATCACAACATGGCACTCAACATTACAGTCAATTCCCAGGACGATGCTCTAGCCAGTGTACTGGTAGACACATGATCTGCTCTGAATGTTATGCCAAAGTCTACTCTTACACGATTATCATTTCAAGTATCTCCGATGAGGGGCAGTGAAGTCGTTGTTAACGCTTTTGATGGATCCAGAAAGGCAGTCATCGGCGAAGTTGATCTTCCCATAACTATACTTTCCAGGTCATGGACATCCGGGCAGCTTACAACTGTTTATTAGGAAGACCTTGGATACACAAGGTTGGGGCAGTCACCTCGATTCTTCACCAGAAGCTAAAGTTCATCATGAATGACAAGATAGTCACAGTTTGTGGAGAACAAGCCTTAATCGTCAGTAACTTA
Source organism: Lathyrus tuberosus (assembly GCA_022829125.1). Taxonomy (NCBI): domain Eukaryota; kingdom Viridiplantae; phylum Streptophyta; class Magnoliopsida; order Fabales; family Fabaceae; genus Lathyrus; species Lathyrus tuberosus. The sequence goes on along the minus strand of JALAZF010000154.1, from coordinate 6,325,211 downwards.
TCGTTATCTCCCTGTGTAGAACCCGAGGAGGTTGTTGGAACTCAGTTTCAAGCATTATCAGTGAACAATGAAAGTCGACCAGGAACGTCAATTTCTTCATACAAAGATGCTCTTGAAGTAATCAAGAGTAACAACGCAAAAGGATGGGGACGACTCATAATTCTTACGGATAACAAGACGAAGAAAGGTCTTGGTTTTTCCTCAGCCTGTGCCCAGACTGCCAAGAAGGATGAAAGTGATCATCCTATTCAGGATTTCTTCCGCATCGGAGGTTTCATTCACCCAGTATCTCAAGAAGTGCATACCATCAACGAGGGTGACCCTTTTGATAGAGATGAAGAGTGGAAGTCCTATCTCAATGGGGATGGTTATATGTCTCAGGAAGAGGCGCATACGCCATTCTGCTATCCCGCGCAAAGTCTGAGATATATACCAACATCAGATGTCCAAATGATCTACGGAGAATGTGATCCAGAAGGATGTCGTGCTCCACCTAATTCATTAAAGGAAGACGCTCTGATGAAAGACAACTTTGACTATGACTATTTTGACCCAATGGATAACTTGCCTATCTGGCAGCCGTATCGGGAATATTTGGGGCAAAAGAGTCAGCCTAACGACGCTTATCAGATGAGCATCACTGCAAAGAATACCTGTGTCCCCACAAAGTCATGGGATCATTACTCGGGACATTCAGAAGATATCCAGCACGACGATGAATTTGCAAAGACTGCAAGACTAGAGTTCATCAATTATGCTTTTCCAGAGGTCAACGTCATCGAGAAAGATGATTTCTCCACTCCCACAGAAGTATAGGACACCTTGGCATGTACGACTTCCTGGTCAAGTACACCGCTCCTGAAAGCTCTCGTATCAAGCTCGAAGACATCCAGCCAACTGGATGGGGAGACCCGTCTGAAAGTGAAAACACTGTTTAAGATACAGCTGAAGAATCTTCTTATGACAACTCTACATGGGAAGAAAATTCCAACGATCCTGCTCCGCCAGAAATTAGCATCATTTCTGAGGACCATTCAAGAAGGAAGGTACCAGATTTTGTGATTCATCGAGGAGTTCGCCGCTAATGGGTTGTTGTCGATGTCCCGAAAGTTGTCCATGAGTCTAAGTAATTGCCATCTTTAACCTTTCACCTTGCCCAGGTGGAATGGATGTTTTTATAGGGCTCACTTTCTGTAAATGTTTCCTCTTCGCTTTGCCCAGAGCGATAGAGTTTTATTTTATAGGGCTGTAATTTCAAGAATTGACAAATCATAAATAAAATAAGGTTGTTCTATAATTTCCGCATTTTATTGTTGTTTTCTCTTTTCGTTTTTTTTTCAGAAAATGGTAATCCTAAAACAGCTGGAATAAATAAAACAAGCATTTTTAAAAATATACACTACACACTCTTGCATTCTCTCTATCTCTTCTAAACAATAAATCATCACCTTTTGCAGACTGCTTATTTTACACCCCGTTGAAACACGCGATCAAATGCCTTCTCCTAACTTTGAATTCTCGGTATTCGGAGCTGAAGAAGAAGAGTACGCAGAAATTCCAGAAGAGATCTCATGACTACTCAGGTAAGAGGAAAGGTCCATTGAGCCCCCATAAAGAGCCGTTGGAAACGGTCAACTTGGGTTCAGAAGAAGAGAGAAAAGAAGTCAAGATTGGGGCACTGCTCAGTCCAGCTGTCAAACAAAGATTGATAGAACTTCTCAAAGAGTTTCCCGATGTATTTGCTTGGTCCTATCAGGACATGCCAGGGTTGGATACCAGCATCGTGGAACACCATCTACCGCTAAAGTCAGAATGTCCACCGGTGAAACAAAAGTTGAGATGGACTCACCCGAACATGGCCATCAAAATCAAAAAGGAAGTGCAAAAATAGATCAACGCAGGTTTCCTCGCCACTTCAGAGTATCCTTAATGGTTAGCCAACATAGTGCCATTTCCTAAAAAGGACGGAAAGGTCAGAATGTGTGTAGACTACAGGGATCTGAATAAGGCAGGTCCAAAGGATGACTTCCCCTTACCACTCATTGACATGCTGGTAGACAGTATCGTTAAGTTCAAAGTCTTCTCCTTCATGGATGGATTCTCGGGCTATAATCAGATCAAAATGGCGCTGAAAGATATGGAGAAAACTTCATTTATCACCCTTTGAGGCACATTTTGTTACAAAGTAATGCCATTCGGTTTGAAGAACGCCAGGGTAACTTATCAAAGGGCCATGACTACCCTGTTCCACGACATGATGCACAAAGAAATCGAAGTGTATGTTGATGACATGATTGCCAAATCTAAAATAGAAGAGGAGCATGTGACCCACTTGTCAAAGCTATTCGAGCGTCAGAGGAAGTACAAACTCCGCTTGAATCCCAATAAGTGCACATTCGGTGTCCGTTAAGGAAAACTATTAGGGTTCATCGTCAGCCAGAAATGAATCGAGGTTGATCCTGACAAGGTCAAGGCCATTCAAGAAATGCCTTCTCCAATGACTAAAAAACAAGTTAGGGGATTCATGGGACGTCTGAATTACATTTCCAGATTCATATTTCTCCTGACCGCGTTATACGCCAATGTGACCAGACAAGTGGTAGTCCGATTTATCAAGAACAATCTCATCTGCCGTTATGGTGTTTCGAGCCAGATCATTACTGATGATAGATCTAACTTAAACAACAAGATGATGAAAGAGTTGTGTGCTGAGTTCAAGATCGAACACCATAACTCATCTCCTTACAAACCTAAGATGAACGGAGCGGTAGAAGCAGCTAATAAGAACATCAAGAAGATCGTTCAAAAGATGGTTGTAACCTACAAAGACTGGCATGAGATGCTACCCTTTTCTCTTCACGGTTATCGCACATCCATCCGCACTTCAACAGGGGCAACCCCTTTCTCTCTAGTATATGGCATCGAAGCAGTACTTCCCATAGAGGTAGAGATCCCATCAGTCCGGGTATTGATGGAAGCCAAGCTCATAGAGGCTGAATGGTGTCAAAGTCGACACGACGAACTGAATCTGATCGAAGAAAAGCGAATGACAACTTTATGCCATGGTCAGTTGTATCAGCAAAGAATGAAGAAAGCGTTTGACAAAAAGGTCCAACCTCGTGTCTTCAGAAAAGGAGACCTCGTGCTCAAGAAGATACAGTTATTTCTCACTGATTCCCGGGGCAAATGGACTCTGAATTATGACGGCCCCTACATGGTCAAGAAAGCCTTCTCAGGCGGCGCCTTGAGACTCGCAACCATGGATGGAGAAGAATTTTCCTACCCCACAAATGTTAATGTAGTCAAGTTATACTTCGTCTAAATAAAAAAAAAACGTCTCGGTGGATTGAAAACCCGAAAAGGGCGGTCCAGGAAAAAATTAGAGACATAAGTGAAAATCATCCCGATGGATTAGAAATCTTAAAATACAATCCAGGAAAAAATTAGGGATTCATGGCAAGTAACTACATCTAACAAAGGGCAAATTCCCAGCAGCAGTAATGCCATCCATCAGAAAAGACTTCCAGTCAAGGTCATCTTTGACAGAAGCTCAGGATGTCCAGAATTCAAAGTTGGTAGAAGGATAGCGGTCGTTATGTTTCAACAGAGCCCTTTTTCCCTTAAATTACCATTTTCTAAACTTTGTAAATACTCTACGGTATCACGCGTTTGGCTGATTTCCATCCTATCAATAAAATTTGAGCCTTATTGCTTTTGTTACAATTCTTATTTGTTTTAGCTTTATAGAACGACATTTTAATATGATCAACGATTCTTGAAATTAAACAAAAATGAATTTACTTGCCAAATTTTTTCTGCTTTTAAATAAAGATGGTAATTCCTTTTGACTTTAAACGCGAAAGGAACATCGAGGCTTTCTCCGAAAGCGATTAAACCTTAAAGTGCAGAATCAAAGTACTCCTTCTAAAACCAGTGCGCCTGAATGAAGGATAAAGCCATTTCAGATGCGAATATTCCATTTGAAATCCTCGGCAGAGTTCTTTCCTCTTAAGTCCGACCAACGTTACGTTTTCCCCCCAGGGATTATCTCTCCTAAGCAAGGCAGAATTGCTATCCTGAACGAATGGTATTTCTTCGTCCCCTGCAGTGCCCGAGTATCCAATCGTGTTCATCCACTAGTCTGTATGTCGCGTCAGTTTTGTCAGCATAAACATACATACATCATGCATACATAATTTGTAATCATATTCATATTGCATCATTATCACTCTAGTCGGTCTTGTTCCCTAAGTGATAAAAGTCCTCTCAATCGAGTTGTCAGTTCTTTCCTCGTCAGGAAATATGTCGTCCGAACAAATTTTCTCTCCGCCAGTTTATCTATGGATTGGAAACGGTCCTCGACCACTTTGATAACTTGAACCTCTGAAAGGAAAGATGACGTCTTAACTTTCCCGGATTAAGGAAAATCCCCAGAGAAAGCCTCTCAACCGAAGATTCTCGACAGTACAGGAGTTTCTCTCCGAAGAATATGTGGTCAACAGGTCATCAACACCTCAAAACCGGATTACATTATATGGCATTTCTCCGAGAAAGATCTCGAAGAAAAGTATGATGTAATATCCCCAAGCAGAAAGCAGTCTCTCAAGAGACTCGTTTTCCCTAGTAGAGTCGACAAATGGCGTCTCTAACATAGAAGTTTGCACGCCTCTACAGCTCAGACGAATGGGTACTTCCAGCAAGTCTGACATTAAATCTTTTTCTATCAAATGGCATCTCCCAAGTAGGAAACTCGGCGAAAAGTTTGATAAAAATCGCTACATATAGCGTCCCTTGTCAAGGAAGAAACTCGACAAGAAGAAACTGAGACCAGTTTCGTGGCTGAAGACCAGGATAGAGGGGAAGATTATACCAGAAACTGAGACCAGTTCCATGGCCGAAGACCAGGATCGAGGGGAAGTTTATACCAAAAACTGAGACCAGTTCCGTGGCTGAAGACCAGGATCAAGGGGAAGTTTATATCAGAAACTGAGACCAATTTCGTGGCTGAAAACCAAGATCGAGGGGAAGTTTTACCTTTTCTAAGTATCATTACTTAGCAAAATAAGATGGATGAGAAAATTGCTGTTCATAACCACCATCAAAATTTTGGGTAATCTAATATTTAATCCTCATGCACTCTGAATGCCCAAATACCTTCGCCATTCACACCTTCGGGTCCAAGACGATTAAATAGGGGCATCTGTCATACCCCAAATTTTGACCACCAAGATTTCCCATCATTGTGCAAATCATCAATCTCCTCAAAGATGAGTGAGTATTGACTATAATCAAAAAATTAGGGTTCTTAACCCTCTCAGAGCACTTAGACAAAAGATCAATCAAGGAATGACATGATCCTCAACTTGTCTAGCAATTAGGGTTTCTTGACCTAATTCACCCCTAAGTTGATTTCTGGGACAAAACATGAGCCAAGACCTCAAGACATGATTTGAGGACCTCAAGTATACCACATTGATCCATTTTCAACAATGGATTGATCCAAGAAGCTTGAGTCACAAGTTTCATTTTCATCTGGATCACAATTAGGGTTTCGAGGAAAAAGTCAACTGTTCCTTTGACTTTTGACCAAGGCATGCTCCCAAACCTTGGGACATGATTCAATACACCCTATAACACCTATGGAATCCATCCATTAGGTTTGATTTAGGTCAAGGACTTGATTTAACAAAGGATCGCGCAGTTTGGAATTCATCTGATAAAAAAGTCAACTGTGCAGAAAAGTCAAGTTTGACTTTTTGGATTTTTTCACAAAAATGGCTCCTTAACCCTAAAACAATGTAAATATCTGATTTGAATAATCATTCATCAAGAAAAATCAAGAAAAGTGAGGTTTCTTGTAAAAGGGGTAACCATAAAAAAACTTAGAAATTTCTAAGTTATGGAACAAAGTGGCTAGGGTACCAACTTCCAAGGACCATAACTTGAGATCCAAGCAACCATTTTGAATGATCCAAATCTGGAATTGTATTTCTTGCTACACTCTACAAAATCTTCAACTACCTCAAACTCCAATTCTTCATGGATTTTTAATTATGGAGTGATCAAAATGGTTGAAAACATGAAAATGACATTTTTCAACACTTAGTCAAATATGCCTTGTAATTTCAGCATGAAACACCAACTTCCAAGGCATTTTTCACATTGATCCAAGATGAATAAGTAAAATATCCAAACTTCAATGTTAAAGTACATCATTCAAGCTTTTCAAAAAGTACAAGAAGTCTCTCTAATTCATCTTGAGCTGAGAGATACATCCATGAGAAGTTAGCTCCAAAATCTGATTTTTCACTAAGTCAGAATTTTGCATTTGGCCGAATTGGCATTTTGTGAGTTATCAAAGACATGTTTATCCATCTGCACACCTCAAGGGGAGACCAAGGAGGAACAAACACTGATTCATCATCCTCCCAAGTCCATGGATCTATGTTTAGGCATGTCATCCTAAAAATTCAAGATGCTTCAAATGGTCAATTTTGTTTCCAAGCATTTAACTGATGTATAGAGGTGGCATTCATCAAGACAGTGTTATCCAAGTTCAGTCAAGACTTATCCCTGAACCAGAGGACCATAGGCCTGTGCTCTAACCTCAAGTCAATGGCTAGAGGAGACTTGAGATTCCTTTTGATCCACATTGGCCAAACACCTGCTGTAGTTGCCACACACTATTGCAGCCAAAACAAACTTGACACACTATAAATAGAGCTCAATTGTGATCAGTTTGAGTACACCAAAGCAGCCAAACAGATGCTTTCCTCAATCAATTGCCATGAATCAATCGTGTATGGAATTTCATATTGGTTTGTGCAAATTAGGGTTCATCTGTGTTCATCACGATTATCTCACTCCACACTTAAAATAAATGAAATTAAATACCATAGTCATGATCGTGAGTTAAAAATGAGCAAGTTTGATATTTGGATCGTGTGATTTCATCAAGTAATCAGTGAGATATCATGGAAAATGCAAATCTACCAAAATCAGAACACACGCGTGTTCTTGGTGTGTTCTTGGCGCCGTTTTTTGAATATTTGAATATTTGAATTTTGTTATTTTGTTTAATTGATTCAAAAATTAATTTCTCTCTGAATATTTATGTTTTTGAATTGATTCTTTTTCTCAAAATTCACTAAAATATTTAAATATTTTATTTTACAAAAAACTCTAATTTATATTATTTTTTAATATAGTTGGAATTTTTGTAATTAATTTCATTTTTATTGTTTTTTAACATTTTTAAATGAAATTCCCACTTTGATCTTTCAAAACCAATTTAATTTCAAACTTTCATGTAATTAAACATGATTTTTCAAAATATTTTTCAAAGTGTACAACTTGTTTTTTTGAAATATTTGATATTTAATATCATTTTTTCATTTAATTTCCTTTGAAAAATAACATTTTATTTAAAATTAGGGTTCCTCCCGATTTTAAATTTTAAAACACTTTGGGACTCTAATAGAGTGTAAGACCCATTCCTTTTTGTACATAAATAAATTAGGGCCTTAGTAATTGTATAAGTCCCTCTGTGGTTTTAAAAATCACGGCACGATCATCGCCCTTAAAAAAAAACCCTGGGCCTACCCTCGTGTTGTAAGTCCCATTCCTTTTCTTTTCAAAACTTTTTTGGGCCTCTAATAGAGTGTAAGACCCAATCCTTTGTAAATACAAAACATTTTGGGCCTCAGGTATTGTATAAGTCCCACTGTGTTTTCAAAATCATGGCGCGGTCGTCGCTTTTTTTTTTTTTAAACAGAAACCATCCTGGGCCTACCCTTGTTTTGTAAGTCCCATTTCTTTTCATTTTCAAACATTTTTGGGCTTCTCCTTGTATTGTAAGACCCATCCATTTGTACAAAAAAACTTTTTGGGCCTCAATCACTTGTATAAGTCCCGATGCAGATTCAAAAATAACAGTGCGACTGCTGTTAACCCTGGGCCTCTCCTTGAGTTGTAAGCCCCAATCTCTATACAAAACAATTCTCCATTTGATCTTGTTTCAAATATACAGTTGTTATAAAAACTTTCTAAGTTTTTCTTGAACAACTAACAATACAGCTACGGAAGCTTGCACGCCGGTAAGTTTTTATCAGCTTTCTTTTATCTGCTTTAATATATATATACTGTATTGTGGGAAGCTTGCTCGCCTGTAAGTCCTTCTTTCATCTTTTTAAATACATGTCAAATTTATATAACTGTATTGTGGGAAGCTGCTCACCTGTAAGTCTTCTTTCATACCCTTTTAAATACTTGTCATATATCAACTGTATATATACTTGTATTTATCTGCTTAGAGTTTTCCCCCGCAACTAGGTCTAGAACTAGGTAAAGCCAGTTGGTCACTCTTTCAACAGTCAAAACTAGATCCCCATTAGGATTCTAGACAGTCTTGCCTTCTCTTGGGCTTATACATTATGGAACAAAGAGAAAGACATTATTCTTCTTGAAACTTTTCTCAGACTGTCACCCCTAGAATCTGTCAAAGAAATTCTACTCCCCGGAGTTGATCTATTCTCAGTGAATAGCATCTCTTGAATTTCTTCAAATCTCCGAACTGATCACTAGATGATATATTCTCGGTGAATAACATCTCTTGACCTTTCTTTGGTTTGGTCCCACGGGCTTCTTAAAAGCATTCCCCGCCTCCTCTTGGGCATTGTACAAGGACCATTCGGCCTCTTAAAGGTTCTTATGCCTCCTCTTGGGCTTAGTACAAGGACCCGTCGACCTCTTAAAGGTATAGGAACAGAACCTAGTCATCCTTTGTTAGAGCAGTCTTTCCAATGAGTCTAAACCTTAGACCAGTTTAAGGGTTGACCCTCATCCCTTAAACATTTGCCTTCTCTTAGGCATCGTTCAAAGATAACCCGGTAGACTTGGACAATCTCATCTCTACTTGAGTCTCAAAGACATTCTCAAGCACCTTCAAAACACTAGAGGAACCCTGATCATTTAATCAATCTCAAGCAGAGTTAAACCGCCGTAGGCTTCAAACTCATCTTAGATTTCCCCAGCCAGGGTCAAAAGGCCATCGAGTTATCATAACCTCAAGGCATCTGATACCTCAACTCTTCTGCAAATCCCAGCAAGAGTTGGCTCCTCATTTTGGACCTGCACCGGGATCCCAAAGATCCTCAGCAGAAGATAGCCTCCTCTTAGGCTTTGTATAATGATCCTTTCTTTGTTTCCCAGTAAAGTTAGCCTCCTCTTAGGCTTCGTATAATGATTTTCCCTCAACTTTTCAGCCTCTATCTCGAGCTTCGTACGAGACAGTAAAAAACACCCTCTTGTTGGGTTAAATCTCTTTTCAAAGACTCTCTGGTTGAGTCAACTTTCTTTTTCAGCCTCTATCTCGGGCTTCATACGAGACAGCAAAAGACTCTCTTGTCGAGTCAATTTTCTTTCAGCTTCTATCTCGGGCTTCATACGAGACAGCAAAAGACTCTCTTGTTGAGTCAATTTTCTTTTAGCCTCCATCTCGGGCTTTGTACGAGACAACAACAAAAACACACTCTCTTGTTGAGTATAAAAGACTCTCTTGTTAAGTCAATCACCCTCTTGTTGGGTCAGTTACTATCTTTTCAAACTCTCTTGTTGAGTCAATCACCCTCTTGTTGGGTCAGTTACCTTTTCAGACTCTCTTGTTGAGTCAATTACCCTCTTGTTGGGTTAAGTCACTCTTTTTCAAACTCTCTTGTTGAGTCCATCACTTTCAAAACACTCTCTTGTTGAGTTAAAATCACTTTTAGCCTTCTCGTAGGCTTTGTATAATGACCTTCCTCGGCTAAGTTCCGCCTCCATCTTGGGATTTGTACAAGATACATCCTCAGCTGAGTCAGTTTCTTTTAGCCTCAATCTTGGGCTTCATACAAGATACAAATAAACTTTCTTCAGTAAAGTCAAACTTTCTTAAACTCTGCATACACATTCCTCAGCGGAGTCGGTTTTCTCTAGCCTTCCTTTAAGCTATGTGAGTAAATTTACCCAAAGCAGAGTCAATCTTTCTTTCAGCCTCCTCTTAGGCTTTGTATAATGATTTCCTCAGTCAGCCTCAATCTTGGGCTCATACAAGACAAATAAAAACACTCTCTTGTTGAGTCAATGCACTTTTAGCCTCTATCTTGGGCTTCATACAAGACACATATAAATCTCTCCCCAGCGGAGTTGAAACCACTTTTAGCCTCAATCTTGGGCTTTGTACAAGACAGATAAAATGTCTCCCTTTAGAGATGACAAATTCTCTCTGTCAAACTTTTAGCCTCTATCTCGGGCATCGTACGAGACACAAATACTCTCTTTTAGCTTCAATCTTGGGCTTTGAACAAGATACCAATTTTTTTTCCTTCCTCCTATGGAGGGAACTACTATTGCTTTGATTTCCCTGTTTATCCTTGAACGGGAATACGTAGGCATAAGATTGCAAAATCTTAGCGAGCACACCATACAAAAACAAAACCTTAGGTCATGTACCTTCATATCAATCAAAACTCTAGGTTTCATACCTTAGCTATCATCATCACCACTTTCCTAAACACAAAAAACAAAACTCTCTCTCTCTCATCTCCCAATAGAAAAACAAACACCATCAAGCAGGAAACCAGTATATAGAAACAATATGTTGCTAATCAACCTGTGGATAACCACATATTGGATAGGTAATTGACAACTCCCCATTGTATAACCTGACCCCGGACTCCCCGATCTCTCTTAGTGTTTATTCAGTTAAACATTCACTTGCAAGGTTAGTTTTAGATAGCTTCCCTTTCCCTTCCAGCTTCACGGGATAAATAAGAAATAAAAAAGTAGCACCCACTACTACCATTGCGGTGAGGAAACCCATTTGCGATAAGGTGGTCGCGTCACCGACAAAAATCGTACGCTACAATAAGGTAGAGTAAGTATGAGAGGATTACTACCCTCATTGCCGTCTAGGGTTTTAAGAGTATGTTAATTGTCTAATGGGGCGACACTTAAATAGCTAAACGAATGAGGGCAGGGACCTCTCATTGGACTTAACTGAATGGTCCAACCTATCAGGGTCTATTCGGGCATGAAGCCCAACCAAATAATATATCAATAATTAGTGTAATAACAATTGACCATAATATAATTAGTGTTCAATCCATATTTAATTAAGTAAATAATTAATCTAACAATATATATATATATATATATATATATATATATATATATATATATATATTCCCACATTCTTAAGAGCAAAGAGTCAGGCAGAAAAGGGCGGGAGAAGCTTTTCATTCTCGGTTCTCCTGTAGCTGGAGTTGTGATAAGAAATGTTCCATTTTTTGTGCTCTTGCTACGGTTAACCTCTCTATTTCTAAAAATCTTGAAAAATGATTATTAATACAAGACCCAAATATTTGGAGGACTCTTCTGACCAAACAAATGATTATCCGCCATATATATATATATATATATATATATATAGAGAGAGAGAGAGAGATAGTGTAGCGTGCGATTTTTGTCGGTGACGCGACCACCTTATCGCCATGGGTTTCTCCTCACCGCAATGGTAGGAGTGGGGTGCTACTTTCTGATTTCTTATTTATCCCGTGAAGCTGGAAGGGAAAGGGAAGCTATCTAAAACTAACCTTGCACGCGAATGTTTAACTGAACAAATGCTTAAAGAGATTCGGGGAGTTCGGGGCCAGGTTGTACAATGGGGAGTTGTCAATTACCCATCCTATATGTGGTTATCCACAGGTTGTTAGCATTAGGTTCTGCATTTATACTTGATGGTGTTTATCTGTCGTGGGTTGGGAAAGTTTCTCCTTTGGGAGGTTTTTTAGAGAGAGAGAGTGAGTTTTTGTTAGTTTCGGGTTTGCCAATATTTTTTATGAGTGAAGGTACTGGACCTAAAGTTTTTTATTGGTGTTGTGAAGGTACTGGACCTAGAGTTTTTGATTGGTGTGCTCGCTAAGATTTCGCAATCTTATGCCTACGTATTCCCGTTTAAAGAAACAGGGAAATCAGAGCTATCGTAGTTCCTCCTATTTTATGGGAGGAAAAGATGATTTGGTGTCTTATTCAAAGCCCAAGATTGAAGCTAAAAGGTGTATTTGTGTCTTGTTCAAAGCCCAAGATTGAAGTTAAAGGTTTGACTGAGAGAGAATTTGTTATCTCTAAAGGGAGTCATCTCGTCTGTTTATCACAACTGTTGGGTGACTATTTATAAAGGAGAATTACTTTAACTGGGATATGGCAATCCGGCAATGCGATAATTTCCTTTATAGGGGATTTGTCCTGAAGGACAAAACTTTAACTCAGGGTAGAGTAATGCCAATTTTCCTTAGGAATCTTTCATGCTAAGAGAGTGACAGCGGCGTGGATGTAAATAATCCAGAGGCTTACCACTTACAACAATTAGATGAAAGAGAAGGATTTACCAAGATAAGAGATGGACGACAACTTGGATTTTTGAATCAACAAGTGTGTCTCTTATAGCAGTCATTTGGGATTAGGGTTTGTTGATTTGTTTGTTTTATGTGTGATAACACAAAGAAATGTCTTCCTACAGAGAGTTTTTGATTTCCTCAGAGGGGAATATTGATTTTTTGTGTGCCTTGATCAAAGCCCAAGGTTGAAGCTAAGAGATTGATTGACTCCACTGGGGAAGTCCTTATACAAAGCCTAAGAGGAGGCTGGGGAAAACTGACTCAACAAGAGAGTGTTTATCTGTCTTGTACAAAGCCCAAGATTGAGGCTAAAAAGAGAATTGACTCTTTGGGGGATATCATTATACAAAGCCTAAGAGGAGGCTGAAAGTTGACTTTTCTGAGAGAATATTTTGTCTGTCTTGTACAAAGCCCAAGATTAAGGCTAAAAGAGGGAAACTGACTCTACTAGTGAGAGGTTTTATCTGTTTTGTACAAAGCCCAAGATTGAGGCTAAAAGAAGATTGACTCTGCTGGAGAGATTTATATGGTGTCTTGTACGAAGCCCAAGATTGAGGCTAAAATGAGACTGACTCAACAAGAGAGTGTTTTATTTGGTGTCTTGTACAAAGCCCAAGATTGAGGCTGAACGATGTTGACTCTACTAGTGAGAATATATTAATGGGTGTATTGTACAAAGCCCAAGATTGAGGCTGAAAAGAGATCGACTCTGCTTAGGGATATTATTTCTCAAAGCCTAAAAGAAGGCTGGGAGGAATTGACTTCGCTGGGGTAGATATTTATCCAGAGCTTAAGAGAAGGTTATGAAAATTTTGACTTTACTGGAGAAAGTTTATATATGTCTTGTACAAAGCCCAAGATTGAGGCTAAAAAGAATGACTCAACAAGAGAGTGTTTATGTTTTGAACCATTGGCTCAACAAGAGAGTGTGGAAAGGTGATTGACTCAACAAGAGAGTACTTTGTTTGTCTTGTACAAAGCCCAAGATTGAGGCTGAAAAGAATGACTCAACAAGAGAGTGTTTAAGAAAGAAGATGAACTCAACAAAAGGGTGCTTTTGAGGCTAAATCTGCTGAGGAAAATCATTATACAAAGCCTAAGAGGAGGCTGGATTCTGCCGAGGATTATTGAGATCCAGAGGCAGGTCCAAGTCGGGGGATCAACTCTTGCTGAGGGTTACAGAAGAGTTAAGGTATTAGATGCCTTGAGGTTCTGATTTGGGATAGTGTTATAATGATGATAAGCTAACCCTGGCTAGGGAAATTTAAAGTGAGAGTTTCAAGATTGAGTTTTGAAACCTATTGAGGTTTTAACTCTACTGGAGATTAGTTAAATGACAAGGGTTTCTCCGGTATTTGTAGGGAACTTGAGAATGTCTTTGAGATTCAAGAGGGGATTAGACTGTCCAAGTCTACTGGTATGGAAGAGTTTATCTTTGTATGATGCCCAAGAGGAGGCTGGTGTTTTATAGGATGAGAATCAACCCTTAAATTGGTCTGAGGTTTTGACTCTTTAGAAAGACTGCTCTAACAAAGGATGACTAGGTTTTGTCCTATACCTTTAAGAGGTCTTCAGGGTCCTTGTATTTAGCCCAAGAGAAGGCATGCGAACTTCTAAGAAGCCAGAGGGTCCTTGTACAAAACCCAAGAGGAGGCGGGGATGTTTTTAGGAAGCCTGTGGGTCCAAACTTAAGAAGCGTTCAAGAAAAGTTTCACCGGGAATAATCTTTTCTTTAGTGAACAATTCTAGGGTTTGAAGAAATTCAAGAGAGGTTTCACCGGGAATTAATCCTCTCTGGGGAAATGAATTTCTTTGACAATCTCTAATAGTGAAAATCTGAGAAAAGCTTCACCGGGAATAATGCATTTCTCTTTGTTCCATATTGAATAAGCCCAAGAGAAGGCAAGAATGTATCTGGAATTCCTATGGAGAACTAGTTTTGACTGTGTTGAAAGAGTGACCACTGGCTTTATCTAGTTCTAGACCTAATTGTCGGGGAAAACTCTAAGCAAGATAATATACAGGCATATATATAAACAGATGAAATATAGACTGTATGTAAAAAGAGGGTAGGAGGACTTACAGGTGAGCAAGCTTCCAGTACAAACAATTATATATATATATATATATATATAAAAGAAAGCTGATAAAAACTTACAGGCGAGCAAGCTTCCGTTGTAACAGCTGTAAGGTTAGTTGTTCAAGAAATTAAAGAAAGTTTTGATAACAACTATGAGTTTGAACCTAAATCAAAAGGGAAAGTTATTTTTGAACAGAAGATTGGGGCTTATACTCAAGGAGAGGCCCAGATGAAAAACAGTGATCGTACCGTTGGTTTGAAAATTGTATCGGGACTTATATGATGACTGGGGCCTAAATTAGGTTTTATGTACAAAGAGATGGGTCTTACAACTCAAGGAGAGGCCAAAAGGTTTGAAAAAGAAAAGAAATGGGACTTACAACACAATGGTAGGCCCAGATGATTTTTTGTTTAAAAGGTGACGATCGCACCAGGGTTTTAGAAAACACAGTGGGACTTATACAATGACTGAGGCCTAAAAAGGTTTATGTACAACAAGGATTGGGTCATACACTCTATTAGAGGCCCAAAAGTTTATTTTTGTACAGGGATGGGGCTTACAACTCAAGGAGAGGCCCATGGAAAGACAGTGATCGCACCCGCTGGAGTCTTTATGCCAGAAGTAATTCAATGCTTTGAACACTCTTGATTGATCCCTTAGAAGCTTTTAGGATGATCAGAACCAGTTGGAATCCTTAAGAACAAGAATAGGCTCTTTCTTGCAAAAGTGGCAAAAATGACCAATATAACGACTCTCTCAAATGGTGTTCCAGATGAGGGAAACCAATTGGGACAGTTTGAGGATGATATTTGAAGTGTGTTTGAGGTCTTGTTTGGTTTTGGATGTGACTATATCAAGACATGGCTTGAAAAATGCAGAAAAGTCAATTTTTGAGGTTTTGGAGGTTGACTTTCTGATTTTGGTGTTTCAGATCACAAGTGAGTGTTTGAACAACTTAGATATGACATATTGGATGTGTTTGGATCATGAGTTGTGGTGGAATTCCTCTCTAACTCAAAAACTCAGAGATGACTTGCAAAAGAAGGCATTTTGGCCTAAAGAAAGAGATTTTGAGGAAAGCATCAGTTGTAGTGCTTTGGTGTACTCAAACTAAGCACAAATGAGCTCTATTTATAGTGCAACAAGTTTGTTTTGCAAGCAATAGTGAATGGAAGCTGGTATAGGCCTTTGGCCAATGTGGATCAAATGCAATCTCAAGTCTCCTCTAGCCATTGACTTGAGGTTAGGGCACAAGCATATGGTTCTTTGATTCAGAGCTGAATCTTGACTCATTCAGTTAGGAATGTGTCAGTCCATGCCACCTTGATGTATCCATTAAATGCTTGGAAACAAAATTGAAGTATTTTGCACTTTTTAGCCTTTTTAGGTTTGTTATGGTTATGTGTAGATTGTTGGACTTGGGAGGCTTGGGGATCAGATCATTCCCCTTGGATTTTATCCTCTGATGTGTCCAAATGGATGACAAGGCTTGGAGTTGTCCAAATTTTCCAAATCGAGCAAAATGCCAAAATCTGCCTTGTACAAGACAGTTGGAAATGGTGATTTTGAGGGGATCATATCTCCCTGCTCAGGTTGAGTTATGGGAGGCTCTTGTGCTTTTTAGAGAGCCCTCATATGATACAATACATGTGTGATCATAGTTTGTCTTGAAACTATTTGAATCCAACTGAAAAATCCCCATGAACATTGATGTCCAAGGCTGGTAACTTAGGCAGATTTTCACTATGTGTTGGAAAAGTGTCATTTTCTTCATTTTTCTCATTTTGATCAGTTCATACCTCAAAATCCTTGAGGATTTGGAATCTCTTGTACTTTACACTTTTAAAGTATGTCAGATGGACTTTCATTTGAGATTTGAATGGGAGAAAAAGGCCTTGTGGTTTAGGAGTTATGATCTTGCAAAGTAGGTACCAAAACCACTTTTGTTCCATAACTTAGAAAATTTTTGGTTTCTCAAGGTTGCCCCTTTTGCAAGAAACCTCACTTTTCTTGATTTTTCTTAATAAATGATGATCCATACCGTACATTAACATTATTTTTGACTTAGGGAAACCATATTTGTGAAAAATTCCAAAAAGTCAAACTTGATTTTGTGCACAGTTGACTTTTTATCGGATGAAATCCAAACTGTGCGATCCTTTGTGAAATCAAGTCCTTGACCTAATTCAAACCTAATGGATGGATTCCATAGGTGTTATAGGTGTATTGAATCATGTCCCATGGTTTGGGAGCATGTCTTGGTCAAAAGTCAAAGATACAGTTGACTTTTTCTTCAAAACCCTAATTATGGTCCAGATGAAATTAAAACTTGTGAATCAAGCTTCTTGGATCAATCCATTATTATAAATGGATCAATGTAGTGTATTGGAGGCCCTCAAATCATGTCTTTAGGTATTGGCTCAGGATTTGTCCCAAAAGTCAACTTAGGGGTGAATTAGGTCAAGAAACCCTAATTCCTGATTTTTTATGAATGCATCCCCTGAGGCTAAATTGACCTGATGATGGGGTCCATGAGGTCCCTTGGAGTATCTTGGATTGTGCTTTGAAGCATTGGATCTTTCCCAGATGAAAATTTCCATCTAGAGGCCTTGGTCGACCAAAACCCTAATTTGGTGACACTGGCGATCTTGAGAAATGATCCACTTGGAATGTTGCAACCTTGTGCCTGATTCTTGAAGTGGGAGTCCTCTTGATCCTTTGTGGGTGTTTGAGAGGTTAGACAAGTTGAATATCATTTCATTTCTTAATTGATCCTTTGTCTAAGTGTTCTGAGAGGGCTCGAAACCCTTATTCTTGATTATGGTGAATGCTCACCCATCTTTGAGGATATTGATGAGGCATGGTGGTGTATCTATATTGTGGTGATGATTTACACAATAATGGGAAATCTTGGTGGTCAAAATTTGGGGTATGATAGATGCCCCTATTTAATCTTCTTGGACCTGAAGGTGTGAATGGCGAAGATATTCGGACATTCAGGGTGTAAGAGGATTAAATATCGGAATACCCAAAATTTTGATGGTGGTTTTGAATGGCAGCTTGCTCATCCATCTTCCTTTTCTAAGCAGTATTACTTAGAAAAGGGTAAAACTTCCCCCTCAATCCTAGACTTCGGCCAAGGAACTGGTCTCAATTTCATTTAAAATAAATTTCCCCTCGATCCTGGTTTTCAGCCACGAAACTGGTCTTAGTTTCTTTTGTCAATAAACTTCCCCTCGATCCTGGTCTTCAACCACAGAACTGGTCTCAGTTTCTTTTGAAACAAACTTCCCCTCGATCCTGGTCTTCAGCTAAGGAACTGGTCTAAGGTTTTTTATTTTTTTATTTTTTTAGTTCCTTCCTTGACAAGGGACGCTATGTGTAGCGATTTTCATTAAACTTCTCGCCGAGTTTACTAGGGGAGATGCCATTTGATTGAAAAATTTGATGTCAGACTTGTTGGGGGGACCCATTCGTCTGAGCTGTAGAGGTGTACAAACTCCTCTATTGGAGACGCCATTTGCTGACTCTACTGGGAAAAATGAGTCTCTTGATAGACTACTTTTCTATTTGGGGATACTACATCATACTTTCCTTCGAGATCTTTTTAGAGAAATGCCATGTGATGTAATCCAATTTGGAGGTGCTGATGACCTTATTTGATTCCAAATTTTCAGAGAGAAACTGTTGTGTTGCCAAGAGTCTTCGGTTAAAAGGTTTCCTCTAGGGATTTTCCTTAATCCGGGAAAGCGAGAACATCATCTTCAAGGGTGAAGAGTGACGTTTGTTGACTGTTTTCTTGTCTTTTAGAGGTTCAAGTTATCAAAGTGTTCAAGGACCGGCTCCAATCCAGAAATAAACTAGGGAGAAATGGCTTAGACGCTGCATTTCCTAACAAGGAAAGGACTGACAACTCGATTGAGAGGACTTTTATCACTTGGGAACAAGACAGACTAGAGTGATAGTGATTCAATATGATTATGAATGCAAACAAATTATGCATGATGTATGTATGTTTATGCTGACAAAATTGACGCGGCATACAGACTAATAGATGAACACGACTGGATACTCGGCCACTGCGGGGGACAAAAAGTATCAATGTTCCAAGATAGCAATCCTGCCTTGCTTAGGAGAGACGGTCCCCGTGGGGAGAATGAATTGTTCAATCGGTCTTAGGAGGTAAGAACTCTGTCGGGGATATCAGATGGGAAAATCACATCTGAAACAGTTGATCATTCATTCAGGTGCACTGATTTAGAAGGAGTACTTTGATTCTGCACTCTGAGGCTCAATCACCTTCGGAGAAGCGATCGATGTTCAACAGTCAAAAGAATTTCCATCTTTATTTTATAAGCAGAAAATTTTTTTGAAAATTAAATTCATTTTTGTTTTATTTCAAGAATCATTGATGATGTTAAAAATGTCATTCTGTAAAGCTAAAACAAATAAGAATTGCAAACAAAAGCACTAGGACTCAACTTTTATTGATAGGATGGAAATCAGCCAAGCGCGTGATCCCATAAAGTATTTACAATGTTAGAAAATGGTAATTTAAGGGAAAAAGGCTACATTGAAACATAACGACCGTTATCCTTCTACCAACTTTGAATTCTGGACATCCTGAGCTTCTGTCGAAGATGACCTTGACTGGAGTTTTCCTGATGGATGGCATTACTGTTGGGGATTTAACCTTGTCGGACGTAGTTACTTGCCATTAATCCCTAAATTTTGCCTGGATTGTACTTTGAGATTTCCAACCCATCGGGATGATTTTTTTGCTTATGTCTCTAATTTTTGCCTGGACCGCCCTTTTGGGTTTTCAATCCACCGAGACATTTTTTTTATTTAGGCGAAGTATTTCTTGACTACATCAACATTCGTGGGGTAGGCAAAATCTTCTCCATCCATGGTTGCGAGTCTCAAGGCGCCGCCTGAGAAGGCTTTCTTGACCACAAAGGGGCCATCATAATTCGGAGTCCATTTGCCCTGGGAATCAGTGAGGAATGATTGTATCTTTTTAAGCACAAGGTCTCCTTTTCTGAAGACACGAGGTCGGACCTTTCTGTCAAAGGCTTTCTTCATTCTTTGCTGATATAACTGACCATGGCATAGAGTTGTTATTCACTTTTCCTCGATCAGATTCAGCTCAACGTGTCAACTTTGACACCATTCTGCTTCTGTTAGCTTAGCTTCCATCAATACCCAGATTGATGGGATCTCTACTTCTATGGGAAGCACTGCTTCCATGCCATATACTAGAGAGAAAGGGGTTATGTTGCGGTGAAAATTGGATAACAAGATATTAATTAACTTGCATCATTTTCTTTTACAACCGACTTTGATTTATCCAAAGGAAAGGTTCAAGATCGTTAAAAAAACCTAAAGGGAGGAAGATCTAAGGTTCGGGGGTTGGTTATACTAAGGGAAGGTATTAGCACCCTTAATATCTGTAGTACTCTATAGGAACCTCTTGTTTAGTTTATGTTATGTTATGTTTGTTTGCTAAAGATATGGTAAAGATATTGTTGATGACTATGAGGTCAAGGATTAGATGGCTATGAGGCCAAGGTGATAATGAGCTATCTACGACTATGAGGTCAATAGAGAGACTTTTTATGACTATGAGGTCAAGGTTGGAAGATGGCTATAAGGCCAAGGTGGTAAGATGACTATGAGATCAAGATGGTAAGATGATTATGAGGTCAAGATGGTAATGAGCTTTCTACGACTATGAGGTCAATAGAGAGGCTTTTTATGACTATGAGGTCAAGATTGTAAGATGACTATGAGGTCAAGATTATAAGATGACTATGAGGTCAAGATTTGAAAATGGCTATGAGGCCAAAGTTTTGATCATGACTATGAGGTCAAGGTTGAATAGATTGCTCTATGACTATGAGGTCAAAAGAGGGGTCCTATTGACTATGAGGTCGATTAGGGAAGGTTGCCTAAGACTATGAGGTCCGAGGTAGCAATGAGCTTTCTATGATCTTGAAATCAATAGAAAAACTTTTCCTTTGGAAGGAAGGGGAATATAACATCTTGTAAACAAGAGTTACAAAAGAGTTGAAATATATGTTTAAGAATTCCAACAAAACAGTGAGCATTAACATATGAAATACAATTTCAACTATGATTAATAGGAAGGATAGATGAGCCACATAGGTACATAGCACGTATAAAGTTCTTAACTTGAAAATAGATGCTTTTAAAGTCTTGTAATTTTAGTAACAGAGACCATGGACCTATAAATAGCACTTGTTCAAAGTTTGAAAAAAAGAATATCATTTCACAAGTTACAGTAGAGTTTTAGTGTGATGAGGCATGTGGATTTATCATCTCAAAACCAGTAAATAAAAACATGTGAAACAAGAAGGTGATAAACCACAAAGTTAACAAATATGGAAGAAATA
The DNA here is from genome assembly GCA_022829125.1 of Lathyrus tuberosus. NCBI lineage: Eukaryota > Viridiplantae > Streptophyta > Magnoliopsida > Fabales > Fabaceae > Lathyrus > Lathyrus tuberosus. Next base: position 6,304,280 of record JALAZF010000154.1, on the reverse strand, counting down.
TCATTTTCACAGTTTGAAAACCAATGCATTTAAATTCACAAACTGGTGGCAGTAGCCAATATGAAGAAACAAGAAAAATAATTGACAACATTTATTAAGAAGTTTGATTTTTTACAGGAGGAAAAAAAAATACACATTTGTGTTTTTTAGAAAAAAAAAGTTAATTGATTTTCTTAAAAACAATTTTAGAATAAATAATATTTTCATTTTTGTTGTTGTTTTTATTTATTTTTTTTTTAAATAAAAAAACAAATGTATAAAGAAAAACAAATAAATAAAAAATGTGAAAGAAAAAAAAGAAAAAAAAATGGAGGAGGGGGTGGCGTTCGCCACCCGTGTGTGTGTGTGGGGAGGGTGGCGTGCGCCACCTCCTTGTGTGTGCAATGTACAAGTGGCCTGCGCCACTGTGTGTGTGAGTGGGAGAATGGCGAACGCTATCCTGTGTCTGAGTGGGAGGATGGCGAACGCCATCTCCTTGTGTGTGATATTTTTGCGTAATCTGGCGACCGCCAGATTCCGTGGTTTTGTTTTATTTTTCAAAATTTCATTCCAGTTACGAAACAAACTTAGGCATTCACAAAAAAACCATCAAAGATTCTCAGCATCATCAATCTTTATTACAGTATCAGAAGCAACAATTACATCACATTATTTACAAAAAACACAACGTAAGAAATAAAATGATAACAGTACGAACAACATGTATTATTTTATTTTCCTATTTTTTGTTTACAAAGTGACGGACGCCATTATCACTATGGCGATCAAAACCAGTGTTTTTTTTCAAAGCATGATTCAAACATATAGAATAACTCATAACCACATATTAGAAATATTATTTCCAATAGCATGATAACCATATAACAGCATACACTATCATGCATATTATTTCCAATAGCATAACAGTATAACAACATGCAAATATGAATATCATTTCTAGCAGCATAACAACAAACTCACATACGAAACACGAAACTCACATATTAAACATGAATATAATTTCTGGTAGCATAACAATATAACAGCATGCACTAACATGAAATGGTATAGCATCTAAAAGGAGAAACAGAAAGTGTGTTACCTAGTAGAGTAAGTCTACTGCTTCTTCAACTATGAGTTCTGGGAATAAAGAGCCTCTTTTTCTTCTCCCTCAGCTACCCAGTAAAGAACAAGTTGGTGGCTAAGTGTTCTACGAAAAGCAAACAAGACAATTTTTCTTGCAAGTGTTAGAGAGTTTCTTGCAAGAAATAAGGTGGGGAAGTGGAGAGTTTTGAGAGAGTTTCCTCGTATCTTTTTTCGAGTGTTTTTTTTTGTGTTGTGGTGTTTTTGTGTGTTTACAGAGTGTAGGGAACGTGATGAATTTCTTGCAAGCTTCTGAGAGTTACTTGCAAGACTATGGAAGGGAGAAGTAGTGAGAAATTCTTGGCAATTTCTGGTGTATCTAACAAGGAGGAAATGATCTCCTTTTATAGGCCAAGCAAGTGGATTTGGGCATTGGAAATACAGTGGATAATCGGTTTGTCCGTTGGAAGAAAAATTAGGGTTTGCAAGGACTGCTGGGTAAAGAATTAGGGTTTGCAAGGATATTTTTCAAACTTGGTCGTTCACAAAAATCTCAGAGAAGCAGGATATAGCTTTGTCATTTTTCACAAATTCATGTATTACTGCATGCTTCCTTTTGTTGTGTCATAGGAGAGTGAGCTCAAACAAGAAAGTGTTAGGGACAAGCCAAAGTGAAAATCACGGTAGTTTTTTGGAGCCAATATTTACTCATGGTAGTACAAAAATAAGAAAGAAATAAAAGGTAAAAGAAAATAAATCTTAAAAATGAAACTAACACAGTGGAATCAATTAGAATTTGACTTAAATGACCCTTTTTTTTGCAAAAAAAAAGAAAGAAAGAAAAAAAAAGTGAGAGATAAATAAATAAAGTATGAATAAACCTAAACTTAAAAGTAACCTTAAATAAAATTAAAAGTAAACTAAATTTGATGAAAAATAAACTAGTTAGATTAAAGTAAATTTAATTAAAACTTAACAAAAATGTAAACTAAGCTAAAATATTAACTAACTATCTTAGTTCTAGATGATTCAAGATAACTATTTTTAAAAGAAAATTCAAAATACCCATGGAATAATAAAGAATCGGCTAAAATGCATCGATGAAAAATTTAACTAAAATGCAAAGATAGCAAATAAAAAAATGATATGCAACTGAAACAAACGAATCTAAGGGTAAAATTTGGGGTGCAACAGTTGCCCCTATTTAAATATCTTCACCGGATAACATGAGAGGTGAAAATCCTCATGAAATCATGGTGAAAGATATTTAAATATAGATAACCAAAAATTTTGCCCTTAGATGCGCTGAAATGCAATGCTATGGACAAAACTAAACTATAATGCTGACATGCCATGAACTTCTAATATGATGATATGATGCCATGAAAGTGCAGAAATGCAAACAGACAAGACAACAAGGGCACGCAAACACAGGCAAACAACACCGGGGAGGGATGAAGGTTAGTATTCACAAGAAAGACCCACTGGGGGCACAAACTAACCAACAAAAGAGACTCACTGGGGAGACTCAAAGGAAACACTGGGGATAGAGAAATAAAGGGGGAAACCTACAGATCCTCATTGGAAATAGGAGTCAAAGAAGGGGTTCTCCACTGGGGAAAGATCCAGGGAGGTGGACGACAGGTGCAAAAAACGACTGGGCGACACTGGGGAAGTAAAAACCAATCTTACTGGGCCTGAAACCAGGAAGAAGACATGATCTCCACTGGGGGATCAATTTGGAATAGAGGGATGGACATCCACAAAAGATTTTCTGGGGATTTCTTATACTGAAGAGTTCAAACGGGATCTTCAAGAAAAGCCAGGAAAGACAGAGACAAACTTTGCGCGCCAAATGATGAGAGATGATTGGGCCTAAGGCACCAATATGAGTTGGTTGGGATAACAACAGGACTTGGTTTAGGAAGAATACCAGTATGAGCTGAATTTTGGATGCCAGTATGAGCTGGACTTTGGTTACCAGCGTGAACTGGATTTGGATACCAGCAGGAACTGGATTTGGATACCAGCATGAACTGGCAAGTTAAAACCGGGGTTTGAAGGCTAGACTTTTTGGGGAAAAGTGATCAAAGAGTCAATAATCTGGTGCACGCAAGTAAAGACTGGATGCAACAAGATACAGACAAAAAGTCTGCAAACCAACAAAAAGAAGTTTTGGGCGATAGGGACCCAGCAAACAAGACACACAAATGCAAATATGTACAATGCTATGATATGATGCGAATGTCAAATGATATGCAGGGAGCAGCCCTAACGAGACGACGGACTGGGAAAGGTGAGTGGAAGCAAAGACACATCTGCTACAAGAAGTCTCACTGAGAACCGGAAGTAAACAGGCTTGGAGCCAATCCAGGAATGTCCTTACTTCACTGGGGAAACGAATTTCCACATTTTCAGCTAAATTTGCAAAGATACAAGGGAGAATCCCTTTACATTGTGACCTTTGACTATTACTGAGATGTTTTGATTCAGGGAGGTATTTGTCGATCTTCCTTCAATAACAAGCTTGGATGATTTGTCAGTGTTTTCGCCCTAACTAGAGTTTTGAGGGCAACCATTGGTTTCACTAAATCGTCCCTAACACCAAAGAAAAAATTTATATTTCGTTGTGTTTTGTGAAAAGATTTTTCAAAATATTTTCCGCTTTCAAAACCATTATTAATGAATAAGTGAAGTTTTGTATAACAAAGGAAAAATAACAGAACAATGATAAATATCAATCAAAGAATGGCTCGAAATTACAATTGAAAAATGGAAATTTGGGAAAAGGTTACATCATATTCAGTGACCATTATTCTCCCTAATGACTTAGAGTCCTAAAATCTTTGCTGCTGATGAAAAATAAGCTTCTTCAAGAATTCTTGAAGGCAGGTGACAACCTGGTCTGACACAGTGAACCGCCTTTGTCCCTAACTTTTGCCTGGACCGCCCTCTCGGGTTTTCATTCTACCGGGACGCTCTTTTTTGCCTAGGCCGCCCTTTCGGGTTTTCGACCTAGCGAGCTCTTTCTTTTTTATTTGATCCCTAACTTTTGCCTGAGTCTCCTTCATAGGTTATGACCCACCGGGATACCTTTTTCTTGCCTAAGTCGCCATTTATGGTTTTCGACTTAGCGGGCTTTTTAGGCGTAATATTTTCGTACTGAGTCAGCGTTCACAGGATGTGCGAGTTGTTCACTATCCATCGTTGTGAGGAATAAAGAGCCTCCTGAGAACACAGTCTTTACCACAAACGGACCCTCATAGTTAGGTGCCCATTTTCCTCGAGCAACCCTTTGAGATGGCAGAATCTTCTTGAGTACCAGCTCTTCTTCTCGAAATTCTCGAACACGGACTTTCTTGTCGAATGCCCTCTTCATTCTTTTCTGATATAAATACCCATGACACATAGCAGTCATTCGCTTCTCATCAATGAGGTTTAGTTGGTCATATCTCTCTCTGACCCATTCCGCTTCATCGAGCTTGGTTTCCATCAAGATTCTCAGAGATGGTATCTCTACTTCAATGGGGAGGACAGCATCCATTCCATATACCAGAGAAAAAGGCGTTTCCCCTGTCGAAGTTCGAATCGAAGTCCTGTATCCGTGCAAGGCAAATGGTAACATTTCGTGCCAATCCTTATAAGTCTTGACCATTTTCTGCAGGATCTTTTTGATATTCTTGTTACCTTCTTCGACAGCTCCGTTCATCTTGGGACGGTAGGGTGAAGAATTGTGATGCTCAATCTTGAAATTATCACATAACTCCTTCATTGTCTTGTTATTCAGATTTGTCCCATTGTCGGTTATGATCTTGTTGGGGATTCCATAACGACAGATGATATTGTTTTTGATGAAACGGGAAGCCACTTGCTTGGTCACATTGGCATAAGAAGCAGCTTCCACCCACTTGGTGAAATAATCGATGGCCACTAAAATGAAACGATGACCATTAGAAGCTTTCGGCTCAATAGCTCCAATCATGTCAATGCCCCACATAGAGAAAGGCCATGGGGATGATAGAACATTCAACAGAGTAGGAGGAACATGCATTTTGTTCGCATAAATCTGACATTTATGGCATTTTCTAGCGTACTAGATGTAATCAGTCTCCATAGTCAACCAATAGTATCCAGCCCTCAAAATCTTCTTAACCATGGCATGTCCATTGGCATGGGTACCAAAAGCTCCTTCATGAATATCACGAATCAGTAGGTCTGCTTCTCGCTTATCAACACATCTTAGCAGGACAATGTCGTGATTTCTCTTGTAAAGCACGTTATTGCTGAGGAAGAACTTGGACGATAATCTCCATAAAGTTTTCTTATCAAGGCTAGAAATGTTGGCAGGATACTCTTGAGTCTTTAGATAATTCAGGATGTCGAGAAACCACGGTTTCCCATCAACCTCTTCTTCAACTGACTGACAATAAGCTGGTTTGGTCCTGCGCTCAATACTGATGAGAGGTGCTTCGTTGATAAATCTGACTTGCCACATGGAAGCCAGCGTGGCTAAAGCATCAGCTACCTGATTTTCAGTACGAGGCACATGACAGAAAGTAATCTCATGAAAACACTTAATCAATTCCACAACATGAGCCTGGTAAGGGATAAGCTTCTCATCTTTGGTTTCCCATTCTCCTCTGACTTGATAGATAACTAAAGCTGAATCACCCATTACTTCGAGGAAGCAGATTCCCAAGTCAATTGCAGCTTCTAAACCCAAAATACTCGCTTCATACTCAACAATGTTGTTTGTACATCCAAAATCCAATCTAGCTGTGAAAGGGGTATAGCCACCTTCAGGATTTATCAATACCACACCTACTCCATGCCCCTTGTAATTGGACGAACCATCGAACATCATCTTCCACCTATAACCAGCTCTTGGATCTTCTTCAGAGTCCGATCCTTCACAATCTTTTACTGCCATAATATCTTCATCCGGGAAATCAAACTTTAAGGGTTCATGATTCTCGATAGGTTGATCTGTAAGGTATTCTGAAAGAATGCTTCCTTTGATAGCCTTTTGAGTAATATATTGGATGCCGTATTCAGATAACAACATGTGCCAACGGGCCAATCTCCCCGTTTGAGCGGGTTTCTCAAAAATATACTTTATTGGATCCATTTTCGAGATCAACAAGGTAGTATGACAAATTAAATATTGTCTCAAACGTTTGGCTGCCCAAGCCAGAGCGCAACAAGCCTTTTCAAGTAGTGAGTAGCGGCTTTCACTGTCTGCAAACTTCTTACTCAGATAATAAATTGCATGTTCTTTCCGGCCAGTCTCGTCATGCTGTCCCAAAACACATCCCATAGATTGTTCCAAAACAGTCAAATACATGAAAAGAGGTCTTCCCGGAACCGGAGGGACTAGGACAGGCGGTTCTTGCAGATAACTTTTGAGTTTCTTGAAGGCTTGTTGACAATGAGTACTCCATTCTACTGGATGATTCTTGCGGAGCAACTTGAAAATTGGTTTACAAGTAGGAGTCATGTTGGAGATGAATCTGGAGATGTAGTTCAAACGACCCAAAAATCCTCTAACTTGAGACTCGGTCTGTGGAGCTGGCATCTCTTGAATAGCTCGCACCTTGTTAGGATCTACTTCGATTCCTTTTTTACTGACGATGAAACCAAGTAGCTTCCCTGATCTGACACCGAAAGTGCATTTGGCAGGATTTAGCTTCAGCTGGTATTTCCGAAGTCTCTTGAACAATTTCAGAAGATGGCCCAGATGTTCCTCCTCACTCTGAGATTTGGCAATCATGTCGTCCACATACACTTCAATCTCTTTATGGATCATGTCGTGGAATAAAGTCACCATGGCCCTCTGATAAGTTGCCCCTGCGTTCTTCAAACCGAAGGGCATGACTTTGTAACAATAAGTTCCCCATGGAGTGATGAACGTAGTTTTGTCCATATCGGCTGGGTCTATTCTGATCTGATTATAGCCGGAGAATCCATCCATAAATGAGAAGACTGCAAATCGAGCTGTATTATCCAAAAGAGTGTCAATATGCGGAAGAGGGAAATCGTCCTTAGGACTGGCTTTGTTGAGATCTCTGTAGTCTACGCACATTCGCACTTTACCGTTCTTCTTCATCACCGGCACAATGTTGGCTACCCATTCTGGAAACTTTGAAACTGCCAAGAAACCTGCATCCAGTTGCCTTTTGACCTCATCTCTGATCTTGAGAGCCATATCGGGTCTGCTTCTGCGAAGTTTCTGTTTCACTGGAGGACAATCAGGATTGAGAGGTAGCTTATGAACTACTATGTCCGTATCCAAGCCAGGCATATCCTGATAAGACCAAGCGAACACGTCCACATATTCTTTCAGAAGCAGTATTAGCCGTTGTCTGACTTCTGCCCCAAGGGTTGCCCTAACCTTGACCTCTTTCTTTTCTTCCACAGTACCAAGATTGATGACGTCGACTTGTTCTTCACGTGGTTCAAGATTCATATACTGATATTCACACATTTCTGCCAAATCATCAGGGACCTCATAGTCCTCCTCATCCTCAGCCTGATAAATAGGTGAGTCAAAGTCAATAGTGAGATTAGGGTCACTGAATACAACGGGTTTTGGATTTATTCTGCATGATGGAGGGATTTAATTTATTAAAATGCACAAAATTCAAATGCAAAAAGGAAAAAGTTTTTTTGTAGTTTTGAAATGATTGCCATTTTTTCTTAAAAGCAAAAAGAGCGGTAAAATAAAGACAAAGAATTTAACAAAACAATCACTTTCATTGATTAATGAGAGTTAAAGGCAGTGGCCCATACAAAATAATCCGATAGCCTCGGGCAAAGCTACGGAATTTGAAAACATCAATAAAAACAAGCAAATTACTCTGGCATAGGGTACAAAGTAGGGATCTCAATAGCTTCCCAATTACTCAAAGCAGCGTCACACTGAAAAACCAAATTATCGATGTCTTCGCCTTCAGCGTCTTCAATGATGGCATGGACCTGTTGCCCCCCACCGACGAACATCTCTTGAATGGTCTTCAGTCTTCCCGTGATTGGAGCAGCTTTTTCCTCAAGAGTTGGCTTGTAACCCAACCCTTGGTACTTTTTCCTTTCTTGGATCTCTACGACTTCGCCCTAGCCTTCTGGTATACCGTTCTGTAGGGCAGATTGGATGCTTTTGAAGGAAGCAAAAGATGGATCACTGGAGGCCACTGGCTTGTTATCATCAATCATAACAGCATTCGCTATCTCAAGTGCTTGGAAAGAAGTTTCCAAAGCGTCTTCGTCAGCCTCAATGTAACGGAAAGAGGACAAATTACTGACCATTAAATCTTCCTCGCCATGTATGATAACCAATTTCTCTTCAACTAAAATTTCATTTTTAATGCAGAGTTGATGTTACGGCGCCGGCCTCATGGATCCAAGGTCTTCCTAACAAACAACTGTAGGCAGGGTTGATGTCCAAAACCTGGAAAGGATATTGAACACTTGAGGACCAATCAAAATAGGCAACTCGATCTCTCCCATTACCGATCTTCTCGAGCCATCGAAAGCTTTAACAACAAGCGAAGTAGGTCTCATTACAGCTCCTTGGTAAGTCAGCTTCTCAAGGGCTCTTTTTGGTAGCACATTCAGGGATGAACCGGTATCCATAAGAACTCTGGCCAAAGTATCTTCTTGACATTTTACGGACACGTGTAAAGCCAGGTTATGGTTTCTTCCTGCTCGAGGTAACTCCTCATCACTGAAACTGAGAGTGTTACAAGCTGTAATATTGGCAATGACATGGTCGAATTGTCCCGTGGTTATATCTTGAGCCACGTGTGCCTGGGCCAGGACCTTTTGTAGAGCTGCTCGGTGGACCGGTGAATTCATTAGTAGAGACAAGATCGAAATCTTGGATGGGGTCTGATGAAGTTGATCCACCACCTTGTAATCACTCCTCTTGATGATTCTTAGGAACTCCTCATCTTCTTCCTTATTAACTAACTCTTTTCCTTTGTCCTTAAGGGGTATAGAAACAACGGTCTCTTTGGGCACGATTTCTTTGAGTAAAGGAGTGTACACTCTTCCACTTCGGGTCATTTTTCCCATTCCAACTATGTTTGTCACCTCTTCAGCAGTTCCCACCTCATTCCTTGGAACTACTTCTTCAACAACGGTTCCCACCTCATTCCTTGGAACCACCTCTTCGCGGGTCTTGTTACCCATAATGCTCTCATAGATCCATGGCACGACTTTAGTTCCTCTGAACCTGAATGGAATAGGTTGTTGAGTATCGTATTGCTTGGGGTGATTGGCGGCAATAACAGTCTCCGGATTGTTGAAAACGGGTACAGGTTTATTGAACACAGGCACCACAGAATCTGACCCAGGCATTTTGAACACAGGCACCTGCCCTCTTGGCTTTAGCAGGTTAAACACAGGCTCGATTATTGCAATTTCATCCCTCTTCTCTTTACTGAACACTTGTAGAAATCCTTCATCAATCAGACCCTGAATGTCGTTTTGGACTAGCTGACAACCTTTGATGCTAACATTACAACCCTCACAATTACTATGACAAGCTCTGACCAACCCAGCTTCGAACAACTTAGCATGGAATATCTTCATAGGGGTTCGTATCTTTGAAGCATCCCTTAATAACACCTCATTATTCTCATTCTCAATAGCATTGGTGGTTCCATGTGTGGGCAATGGATTGCTCTTCACATTTGGTGGATTATCCGCAAAAGACATGATCTTCTTTTCCACCAAACCTTTTACCACATACTTCAAAGCAAGGCAACCCTCCAGATCGTGACCCGCTGCCCCTTGATGAAAGGCATAAGTAACATTTAGATTATGGAACCTCATAGATTTCTCTGAGGGTGGACCCATAGGTCTAGTGACAATCAAACCTTGTTGAACCAGAGAAGGGTATAACTCAGTGTAAGTCATGGGTATGAGTGGGAATGAAGGCTTTCCTCCCTGTCCTCTATAAGAAGTGTTTTGCTGAGGAACTTGCTGTCTCGGTTGTTGATATTGTTGGGTATTCGGCACATGCGGATAGGCAGGCTGTTGGTACACTGGCGCCTGTTGCGCTGCTTGGTGATTAAAGGTCGGTGTTACAGCCGCTATATAAGGTTGCTGAGGATAGTGAATCGGGTATATTGGTTGCTGAGAGAAGTTAGGACCTTCCTGCGGTTGGTAGGTCGGTTGTTTCCATTTGGGATCTTTTCCCCTCCCTGCCATGACGGTATTGGTTTCTCCTTCTTTCTTCTTGTGGAAGTTACTGGGAGCCTTCTTATCACTTTCCCACTTTTCCAACCAGCCTTTACTTTCACACCATCTGCTACGATGTCAGCGAAATTGGCGTTGACGCTGCTAATCATCCTTTCGTAAAATTCTGGTTTTACTGTATCTATAAACCAATCTGCCAGTTCTTTCTCGGTCAATGGTGGTTCAACTTGAGAAGCAGTTTCCCTCCACCGTTGTGCATATTCTTTGAAAGATTCAGTGCTCTTTTGGGTCATGCTTAGCAGCTGTCTTCGGTCTGGGGCCAGATCCAGATTGTACTTGTAATGTTTCACGAAAGCATCCATTACATCTTGGAAACAGTGGACCTGAGATTGATCCAGACTTAGGTACCACTTGGCAGCAGCGCCCTTCAAACTATCTTGAAAACAGTGTATCATCAGCTTATCATTACACACATGGCCGGCCATTCTTCGAAAATACATGATCAAGTGTGATCTGGGACAAGTAGCGCCCGAGTACATCTCAAAATTTGGCAGCTTGAATTTAGAGGGGATCACTAAGTCTGAGACTAGGCACATGTCCCTGACATCAGTGCTGAAGGCGTTACTCCCTTCCATAGCCTTTATCTTCCTCTGCATGGTCTCGACGCTTTCTCTTAACCTTTCATTTCGGTCATCCCCATCTTCAGATACATAAACGTAGTCATAAGGGTGGTGATTATGGAAAACAGGACGAGCTTGTGTCTGCACCGCTGGCGGAGCGAAGGTAGGAATAGCCTGCTGAGCCTCGTTAATCAAAGGTACTATCTACTGCGTGGTTTGAGGAGCTGTGGCTCGGATGAAGTCGACTGGCATACCCAAAGTAGGGCTTACGACAGGAATAACGTGGGGTTCTACTGCAGGAGTGATGATCTCAGAGACCACAGTGGCCTGGGTATCCATCTTCGCTCTCAAAATGTTGACAGCTTCCAAAAGCTGCCCCATTCCACCTCGAATTTCTGTCAATTCATTGTTGACTCGATCCATTTCCCCATAGGCTTCTGACATCTTCAATCAAGCTTGGGCCCGAGTGTTGTATCCGTACTTAGGATTCAGTGTGACAGTTCTGAGATAACAAGGCGACATCAGACAAAACCAAAGAGGAAAATGCACATGATATGATGTGATGCATATGAGAATGCACATGAAAATGCAAGCTAAACTATCAAGAAACCAAAGAAATTTTGCAAATAATATAGGCAATGGAACTTTTTTATCAAAACATCTTCTTCATTTAAGAAAATCTGGCAGTTGTTACATCAAGAGCAGAGTATCTTCGTGCTCTGAATACAAAAAGTAGGGTCATGCCCACAACAAAAAGAAAATAACAACATCATCGAAAGGAAATAACAAAGAAAGCAACAACAACATCGACTTTAAAGGACTAGAAGTTGGATCCACTGGTGGCTGTGTCCTCCTCTTCATTGATCTTCTTCATAAGCTCCTCAATGCGGCCCTTGATCCTTTCTCTTTCGAGAAACAAATCAGTCAGAACATCCACCATCTTCTTTTTTATCTCAGGTGGTGCCTTGTGACGAGGAAATGGCTTCCTCATCACTCGAGCTATGTAACGGGACCATTGCAGGTGAGTCTCAGTGACAGAACATTCAGCCATCCACAATTGCCTATTAATCTGGCGCCAAGCGCGCTCAAGTCGCATTTTCATTTCGAAACCTTCCTTTCCTTCATAATACGTCATTTGCATGTCCTCATTGGCTGGAGGTCCTTCCTTCATGTGGCCTAGCTGGCGACGAGCACGGACAGGGTTGTAGTTGATACAACCATTCCTTCCCATTAAAGGTACATTGGGGCAATCCCCGCAACTAACAATCATGGTAATTCCTTCGTCCGTTGGGTCATACCATTCGATATCCGTGTGCTTTAATTCCGTCAACTTCTTGGACCATATCTTACAGTCTTCAACATCCCAAAAAGCCGGAGTCTTTGGAAGGTAAGAGATGAACCATTTGTAGAAGAGGGCTACACAACAGACAATCGGCCCACAACCTCTTGAGTATCTGGTCTGGATTGAGTGATAAACATCCACAAGCAAGGTAGGAACTGGATTGTTGATGGCAAATATTTGAATGGCTTGGACATCCACAAAATGTTTGGCATTTGGGAATAGAAATAGACCGTAGATCATCAGAGCTAAGGTTGATTCAAACAGGGCTTCATTTCCTCGGTTCTTGAAATAAAGGGCTTTTGCTAGCAAGAACAAAGCAGGGAGTCCGTGTCGCCCTCCTTTGACGGTCAAATTAGCTTGAATGTCTGATACTCTAATCTTCGTAGCCATGGAAATTTCTTTAATGGAAGGCATTGCCTCAATCCCAGAGAAAATTGGAGCCTTCCTGATGGGGATTCCAATAATAGCAGAGAACTCTTCCAAGGTTGGGACCAGCTGGAACTCGGGAAATAAGAAGCAGTGGTAGGCTGGATGGTATAGCTGAACCAACACTTCAAGGGGTCCTTTGGTTACTGGCATTCTCATCAGTGGAAGAAGGCACCCATACTTATCGGCGAAATGGGACGGGTCTGCAACTCTGTCACCCAACCACAACAGTTGTTCGAGCTCGGGAAGCTCAAAGGAGTACGGCCAAACATTCTTTCTTGAGGCACTCATGTCTACAAAATCTGCAAAATAAAATTAGTACCTTGACAGTTTAGCAAGAAATGCGAAGATGCAAATGCGATTGGTTTTAAGGAACTCAAGAAAAACAATTTTCAAAACAAGCCTCATTTCATTAAATATTGGGAAGAGTTACAACTTTGATAGTACATCTCAAAAAAGGCTCAAAATACAATAACTAGAAAAAGCAACCCTATCTAAGAATGTCCTGCTTCCCGCCTTCTCTTCTGTCTCTTCAACTCTTGATTCTCGAAGACCAGCTTATCGACAATCCCTTTCCAAGCACCAGACGTCGGGGGAATACTGGCATACTCATGAGTGCTAGAAGTAGGCCTCATGCTAGAGAAAAATAAATTTTCCTGTGCCAGAGGTTCATCTATCACACGTTTTTCCAGCCACTCGATCAAGTCGTCTTTCTCTTTCATCTTCTCTTTCATGTCTTCTTGCTCGATGCAGACGGTATGATATTTCCACTCTCAAGTGTCCCTCTCAAGCTTCATGCTGGCTAGATTTTCTTGGTATTCTTCCATGCGCTCAATAGGAATAGCAGATGGAGATGCAATAGTTGGCTGCTGAAGTATTTTGGGAATATAGGGCATCTTGAGGTCGTGGGCTCGAGATCGAACCCACTGAAGGTATGGCTCCAAAGACACACAATTTCTCTTCCCCAACTCATCCTTGGTACTTTCGTGGAATTTATCCCAAGCATACCAAACTCCACTCTTAGTCTCATCAGTGGCCTCTTCGTTAAGATAAAAGAAACCAGACACATGGATACTCCTAGGCTTTTCCTTCATCGCAAATCCGAATTGGCGTCTGGCCAAGACATGGTTGTAGTTAATCCCACGACGAATACCAAGGAGTGGTATGTTAGGGAATGGACCACAACTATCAATGTACACATTCTTGTCATAAACAGGGTCATACCAGAAGATGTCATTGTGAGTAAGAGAGATGATCCTCTGAGACCAACGAAGCTTGTCAGGGTTATCTCGAAATTGAGATGTCCTAGGTAGATGAGTGATGTACCACTGATAAAGCAACGGTGCACAACACAAAATGGTTCCCTTTCCCTTAAGAGTCCTATGGTGAATGGAATGGAGAGCATCACCAAGTAATGTAGGCACAGGGTTTCTACTAATGAAGATCCTGATGGAATTGATGTCGACGAAATCTTCCACATTAGCGAACAAGACCAGACCATAGACCAATAAAGCAAAGCTTGCCTTAAAGGCAGCAATACTGTTTGCATTGAAAAATTGACAAGCTTTTTCGTACAAGAACTTAGATGGTAATCCTTTGATGCCATCCTTGGTGGTGATATGAGGTTTGACTTCTGATGCATCCAAGTGAATACACTCGCCAATCTCCTTTGGAGTAGGAATCTTCTTCTGACCGCTGAATGGTCTTTGTTTCTTCACAGGTATGCCGATCCAATGAGAGTACTCTTCCAAGGTTGGAACCAGTTGGTATTCCGGGAAGGTGAAACAATGATAGAGAGGATCATAAAATTGGACCAAGGTGTCAAGGATTCCTTCCTACATTTTAGTACTGAGAAGGCCAACCAATCTTCCATGCTGCTTTCGGAAACTTTCATGTCCAGTCACCAAAGTTGCTAACTTCTTCAGTTTTGCCAATTTGGGCTTTTGGAAATTGAACTTCTTAGTTTTTCTCTTCTCAATATCCATGATACCTATGATTTTCAAAGGAAAATAGGACTGAGTTCCTTAAAACCAATGAGATGTATGCAATGAGATGTATGCAATGCGCAAACATGGGAAAACATATAAACATATGTACACAAACATAACACACAAGCCTTAGGTTTTGAGGTCTCATGAATGGAGTCATGGTCTACCCATCCCAAAAAGGTGTGGACTATAGGTTCATCAATTGTGGAACAAGGTTCTAAAAGGTTCCCAGAGTCTACGTAAATCCTTCGGATATTATCGGCCTATGTAACTACTTACACGGGTTAATAATATTCTCAAGATAAACTCGTCTGAGTGTAGTATCGCGTGACAACTACTCGGGACTGGGTCCCTCATAGTCACCGCACTACGTCTTAAAAGGCTAAGTGGGGTAAAGGTAACTACGGTCCTCAGAATCCCTGGCTCCCAATTGAAAAAGTAATATCAATGTGACTGCTCACATCAGACATCAACAATCCCAAAGGGCCTCATCTGAGTGTGGTCATCATATGCCATAGATTGTTGGTACTACTGCCAACAACCGACTATTGATTACACCACGATCCTATCATATTTGTGCACTCAAGTCCAGGTTAGGACTTATCTCACCACTCAATAGTTCCTAGCCCACAAGAGATCTCAAACAATGCATATATACAAGAGATATGTACAAATATAGCAAACAAACATGAATAGCACAAGCAAAAGCAAGGTGGGCTTAACCCTCAAAATTTAGTCCCCAGTGAAGTCGCCATTTCTGTTGCAGTGAAAATTGGATAACAAGATATTAATTAACTTGCATCATTTTCTTTTACAACCGAATTTGATTTATCCAAAGGAAAGGTTCAAGATCGTTAAAAAAACCTAAAGGGGGGGAAATCTAAGGTTCGGGGGTTGGTTATACTAAGGGAAGGTATTAGCACCCTTAATATCTGTAGTACTCTACAGAAACCCCTTGTTTAGTTTATGTTATGTTATGTTTGTTTGCTAAAGATATGGTAAAGATATTGTTGATGACTATGAGGTCAAGGATTAGATGGCTATGTGGCCAAGGTGATAATGAGCTATCTACGACTATGAGGTCAATAGAGAGACTTTTTATGACTATGAGGTCAAGGTTGGAAGATGGTTATGAGGCCAAGATGGTAAGATGACTATGAGGTCAAGATGGTAAGATGACTATGAGGTCAAGATGGTAATGAGCTTTCTACGACTATGAGGTCAATAGAGAGGCTTTTTATGACTATGAGGTCAAGATTGTAAGATGACTATGAGGTCAAGATTGTAAGATGACTATGAGGTCAAGATTTGAAAATGGCTATGAGGCCAAAGTTTTGATCATGACTATGAGGTCAAGGTTGAATAGATTGCTCTATGACTATGAGGTCAAAAGAGGGGTCCTATTGACTATGAGGTCAATTAGGGAAGGTTGCCTAAGACTATGAGGTCCGAGGTAGCAATGAGCTTTCTATGATCTTGAAATCAATAGAAAAACTTTTCCTTTGGAAGGAAGGGGAATATAACATCTTGTAAACAAGAGTTACAAAAGAGTTGAAATATATGTTTAAGAATTCCAACAAAACAGCGAGCATTAACATATGAAATACAATTTCAACTATGATTAATAGCAAGGATAGATGAGCCACATAGGTACATAGCACGTATAAAGTTCTTAACTTGAAAATAGATGCTTTTAAAGTCTTGTAATTTAAGTAATAGAGACCAGGGACCTATAAATAGCACTTGTTCAAAGTTTGAAAAAAAGAATATCATTTCACAAGTTACAGTAGAGTTTTAGTGTGATGAGGCATGTGGATTTATCATCTCAAAAGCAGTAAATAAAAACATGTGAAACAAGAAGGTGATAAACCACAAAGTTAACAAATATGGAAGAAATATCATTTTCACAGTTTGAAAACCAATGCATTTAAATTCACAAACTGGTGGCAGTAGCCAATATGAAGAAACAAGAAAAATAATTGACAACATTTATTAAGAAGTTTGATTTTTTACAGGAGGAAAAAAAATACACATTTGTGTTTTTTAGGAAAAAAAAAGTTAATTGATTTTCTTAAAAACAATTTCAGAATAAATAATATTTTCATTTTTGTTGTTGTTTTTATTTATTTATTTTTTTTAATAATCAAAAAACAAATGTTTAAAGAAAAACAAATAAATAAAAAACATGAAAGAAAAAAAAAGAAAAAAAAAAGGGGGGGAGGGGGTGGCGTTCGCCACCCGTGTGTGTGTGGGGGGAGGGTGGCGTGCGCCACCTCCTTGTTTGTGATATGTGCAAGTGGCGTGCGCCACTGTGTGAGTGAGTGGGAGAATGGCGAACGCCATCCTGTGTGTGAGTGGGAGGATGGCGAACGCCATCCTGTGTGTGTGATATTTTTGCGTAATCTGACGACCGCCAGATTCCGTGGTTTTGTTTTATTTTTCAAAATTTCATTCCAGTTATGAAACAAACTTACGCATTCACAAATAAAACATCAAAGATTCTCAGCATCATCAATGTTTATTACAGTATCAGAAGCAACAATTACATCACAATATTTACAAAAAACACAACGTAAGAAATAGAATGATAACAGTATGAACAACATGTATTATTTTATTTTCCTATTTTTTGTTTACAAAGTGACGGACGCCATTATCACTATGGCGATCAAAACCAATGTTTTTTTTCAAAGCATGATTCAAACATACAGAATAACTCATAACCACATATTAGAAATATTATTTCCAATAGCATGATTACCATATAACAGCATACACTATCATGCATATTATTTCCAACAGCATAACAGTATAACAACATGCAAATATGAATATCATTTCTAGCAGCATAACAACAAACTCACATACGAAACACGAAACTCACATATGAAACATGAATATAATTTCTGGTAGCATAACAATATAACACCATGCACTAACATGAAATGGTATAGCATCTAAAAGGAGAAACAGAAAGTGTGTTACCTAGTAGAGTAAGTATACTGCTTCTTCAACTATGAGTTCTGGGAACAAAGAGCCTCTTTTTCTTCTCCCTCAGCTACCCAGTAAAGAACAAGTTGGTGGCTAAGTGTTCTACGGAAAGCAAACAGGACAATTTTTCTTGCAAGTGTTAGAGAGTTTCTTGCAAGAAATAAGGTGGGGAAGTGGAGAGTTTTGAGAGAGTTTCCTCGTATCTTTTTTTGAGTGTTTTTTTTTGTGTTGTGGTGTTTTTGTGTGTTTACAGAGTGTAGGGAACGTGATGAATTTCTTGCAAGCTTCTGAGAGTTACTTGCAAGACTATAGAAGGGAGAAGTAGTGAGAAATTCTTGGCAATTTCTGGTGTATCCAACAAGGAGGAAATGAGCTCCTTTTATAGGCCAAGCAAGTGGATCCGGGCATTGGAAATACAGTGGATAATCGGTTTGTCCGTTGGAAGAAAATTTAGGGTTTGCAAGGACTGCTGGGTAAAGAATAGGGTTTGCAAGGATATTTTTCAAACTTGGTCATTCACAAAAATCTCAGAGAAGCAGGATGTAGCTTTGTCATTTTTCACAAATTCATGTATTACTGCATGCTTCCTTTTGTTATGTCATAGGAGAGTGAGCTCAAACAGGAAAGTGTTAGGGACAAGCCAAAGTGAAAATCACGGTAGTTTTTTGGAGCCAATATTTACTCATGGTAGTACAAAAATAAGAAAGAAATAAAAGGTAAAAGAAAATAAATCTTAAAAATTAAACTAACACAGTGGAATCAATTAGAATTGGACTTAAATGACCCTTTTTTTTGGCAAAAGAAAAGAAAGAAAGAAAAAAAAAGTGAGAGATAAATAAATAAAGTATGAATAAACCTAAACTTAAAAGTAACCTTAAATAAAATTAAAAGTAAACTAAAATTGATAAAAAATAAACTAGTTAGATTAAAGTAAATTTAATTAAAACTTAACAAAAATGTAAACTAAGCTAAAATATTAACTAACTATCTTAGTTCTAGATGATTCAAGATAACTATTTTTAAAAGAAAATTCAAAATACCCATGGAATAATAAAGAATCAGCAAAAATGCATCGATGAAAAATTTAACTAAAATGCAAAGATAGCAAATAAAAAAACGATATGCAACTGAAACAAATGAATCTACGGGTAAAATTTGGGGTGCAACAGGTTGCCCCTGTTGAAGTGCGGACATATGTGCGATAATCGTGAAGAGAAAAGGGTAGCATCTCGTGCCAGTCTTTGTAAGTTACAACCATCTTTTGAACAATCTTCTTGATGTTCTTGTTAGCCGCTTCTACCGCTCCGTTTATCTTAGGCCGATAGGGAGATGAGTTATGGTGTTCGATCTTGAACTCAGCACACAACTCTTTCATCATCTTATTGTTCAAGTTGGATCCATTATCAGTAATGATCTGGCTTGGAACACCATAACGACATATGAGATTGTTTTTGATAAATTGGACTACCACTTGTCGGGTTACATTGACTTATGACGCTGCTTCGACCCATTTGGTGAAGTAGTCAATGGCTACCAGGATGAACCGATGTCCGTTTGAAGCCTTGGGTTCAATCATGCCAATCATGTCGATTCCCCATATAGAAAAAGGCCATGGAGAAGAAAGAACTTTGAGATATGTTGGCGGTACATGGATTTTGTCAGCGTATATCTGACACTTATGACATCTCCTCATGTACTTGTAGCAATCAAATTCCATTGTCAGCCAATAATACCCTGCTCTCAGAATTTTTCTCGCCATTGTGTGTCCGTTGGCATGAGTGCCAAAGGATCCTTCGTGAATCTCTTTCATCAGCATGTTTGCTTCTGGTCTGTCTACATATCGGAGCAAGACCATGTCAAAGTTTCTCTTATAGAGTGTATCACCGCTCAGGAAGAAATTTCCTGCCAGCCTTCTGAGGGTTTTCCTGTCTTTTCTTGATGCCCCAGGCGGGTACTCTTGTTTCTGAAGGAAGCATTTGATATCGTGATACGAAGGTTTGTCGTCTATGACTACTTAGATCGTGAAAATGTAAGCGGGCCGTTCTAGGCGCATTATGTCGATCTTAGGTACGTCGTTCTATTGACCTACACTAATCATGGAAGAGAGAGAGACTAGTGCATTAGCCATGTGATTCTCTTCACGAGGGATATGATGAAACTCGATTCTGTTGAAGAATGGTAACAACCTTCTCGCGTAGTCTTTGTAAGGAATCAGTCCTGATTGGTATGTGTTCCAATCTCCTTTGATCTGACTGATAACCAAGGCTGAGTCTCCATACACATCCAAGTTCTTTATCCTTAAGTCAATTGCTTCTTCGAGACCCATGATACAAGCTTCGTATTTGGCCTCGTTATTTGTGCATTTGAATGTTAGTCTGGCAGTGAAAGGAATATGGGTACCTTGAGGTGTTACGATGATTGCCCCAATTCCGTTTCCATAATTTTTGACAGCTCCGTCAAAGATTAGTCCCCATTGGAAACCTGGTTCTGGCCCTTCACTGGGTAGCGGTTCATCGCAATCTTTCATTTTCAAATACATGACATCTTCTTCTGGGAAGTCAAACCCGACTGATTCCTGATCGTCAATCAGTTGATGAGCCAAATGATCGGCTAAAATACTTCCTTTGATGACTTTTTGAGCGTGATACTCTATGTCATATTCTGATAACAACATCTGCCAACGGGTAATCCTTCCCTTGAGAGCAGATTTTTCAAAGACATACTTGATTGAATCCATTTTGGAGATTAACCAAGTAGTGTGACAAATCATGTACTAGCGAAGACGTTTGGCTGACCAAGCCAGAGCACAGCAGGTTTTCTCAAGCATAGTGTACCGAGTTTCACAGTCGGTGAACTTCTTGCTCAGATAGTAGATGGCAGACTATTTTCTTTTTGTTTCGTCTTGTTGGCCAAGTACACAACCCATTGAGTCTTCCAAGACTGTTAGGTATATGATTAGTGGTCTTCCCTTTACTGGAGGTGACAGGATAGGTGGATTCAACATATATTCCTTGATACTGTCGAAGGTTGTTTGGCAGTCTTCTGTCCATACGCAGTCCTGATTCTTTTTGAGTAATTTGAAGATTGGCGCGCATGTCGCGATCATGAGGGATATAAATCTGGAAATGTAATTCAAACGTCCCAGGAATCCTCTGACTTATTTTTCAATCTTTGGAGAAGGAATTTCTTGAATTCCCTTGACTTTGTCAGGATCAACCTCAATTCCTTTCTGGCTAACGATGAACCCTAGCAGTTTTCTTGAGCGAACACCGAACGTGCACTTGTTAGGATTCAAGCGGAATTTGTATTTTCTCAGACGCTCAAATAAATTTGACAGGTGGGTCACATGCTCCTCTTCTGTTTTAGATTTGGCAATCATAGCATTGACATACACTTCGATTTCTTTGTGCATCATGTCGTGAAACAGAGTAGTCATGGCCCTTTGATAGGTTGCCCCGGCGTTCTTCAAACCGAATGAAATTACCTTGTAACAAAAGGTGCCCCATGGGGTGATGAAAGAAGTTTTCTCCATGTCTTCTAGCGCCATTTTGATTTGATTATAGCCCAAGAATCCATCCATGAAGGAGAAGACTTTGAACTTTGTTGTACTGTCTACCAGCATGTCAATGTGTGGTAAAGGGGAATCATCCTTTGGACTGGCTTTGTCCAAATCACTGTAATCTACACACATTCTGACTTTTCCATCTTTTTTCAGAACTGGCACTATGTTAACTAGCCATTGAGGATATTCTGAGGTGGCGAGGAAACCCGCGTCAATCTATTTCTGCATTTCCTCTTTGATTTTGATGGCCATGTCTGGATGAGTCCGTCTCAACCTTTGTTTTACTGGCGGAAATTCTGATCTTAATGGTAGATGATGTTCCACGATGCTGGTATCCAACCATGGAATGTCCTGATAGGACCAAGCAAATACATCGGGAAACTCTTTAAGAAGTTTTATCAAGTCTTCTTTGACAGTTGGATTGAGCAGTGCCCCAATCTTGACTTCTTTCCTCTTTTCTTATGAACCCAAGATGACCGTTTCCAACGACTCTTTGTGATGTTCGATGGACCTTTCCTCTTGTCAGAGTAATCGGGAGATCTCTTTTGGAATTTCTTCGTCTTCTTCTTTTTCAGCTTCAAATACCGGGAATTCAAAGTTGGGAGAAGGCATTGGATCGTATGTTTCAACGGGGTTTAAAATAAGCAATCTGCATGACGTGATGAATTGTTTTTAGAAGAGATAGAGAGAATGCAAGAGTGTGTGTAGCGTATTTTTTTTAAAAATGCTCGTTTTTATTTATTTTTGGGCTGTTTTAGGATTACCATTTTCTGAAAAGCAAAAAGTGAAAACAGCAATAACTGGAGAAATTACAGAATGATGTTATTTATTAATGATTTAGTCGATTCTTGAAACTACAGCCCTATAAAACAAAACTCTGTCGCTTTGGGCAAAGCAAAGAGGGACATTTACAAAAAGTGAGCCGTATAAAAATATCTGTTTCACCTGGGCAGGGTGAAAAGTTAAAACAAAGATGGCAATTACTTAGACTTATGGACGACTTTCGGGACATTGACAGCAATTCATTGGCGGCGAACTCCTCGGTGAATCATAAAGTATGGTACCTTCTTTCTTGGTTTGTCCTCAGAAACGACGCTGACTTCTGGCGGAGCAGGATCGTTGGAGTCTTCCTCCCATGCAGAGTTGTCGTAGATAAACTCTTCTGTTGTATCTTGCACAGTGTTTTCATTCTCAGGTGGATCTCCCCATCCAGTTGGCTGGATGTCTTCGAGCCTGATACGAGAGCTTTCAGGAGCGGTGTACTTGACCAAAAAGTCGCACTTGCCACTCGGCTGTCCTAAGGTGTCCCATACTTCTGCAGGACGAGAGGAGTCATCCTTCTCGATGACGTTGACCTCAGGAAAAGCATACTTGATGAACTCTTGTACGATAATCTTTGCAGATTCATCGTTGTGCTGGATATCTTTGGAATGTCCTGAGTAATGATCCCATGATTTGGTGGGGACGCAGGTATTCTTTTCAATATTGCTCAGCTGATAACCATTGTTGGGCTGACTCTTTTTCCCCAAGTTTTCTGGGTACGGTTGCCAGATAGGCAAGTCATCCATTGGGTCATAATAGTCATAGTCAAAGTTGTCTTTCATCATAGTGTCCTCCTCTAATGAGTTGGGCGGAGCATGACATCCTTCTGGATCGCAATCTCCGTATATCATCCTGACATCTGATCTTGGTATATATCTCGGACTCTGCGTGGGAAAGCAAAATGGCATATGTGCCTCTCGATGAGACATATAACCGTCCTCATTGAGATAGGACTTCCACTCTTCATCTGTATCGGACGAGTCACCCTCGTTAATGGTGTGTACTTCTTGAGACAGTGGGTGGAGGAAGCCTCCACTATGGAAGAAGTTCTGAATGGGATGAAAACTTTCATCTTTAGTAGCAGTCTGGGTACAGGCTGAGGAGAAACCAAGACCTTTCTTTGTCTTGTTATCCGTAGGAATTACGAGTTGTCCCCATCCTTTTATGTCGTTACTCTTGATCGCTTCGAGAGCATCTTTGTATGAGGAAATCGATGTTCCTTTTTCTAATTGATTCTCATTGCTCATCGAAAGTGCTTGGAACTGAGTTCCAACGACCTCCTCTGGTTCTACACAGGAAAACAATGATAAGTTGCTCACGATCAAGGCCTGCTCTCCGCAGATTATGACTAGTTTGTCATTTTTGACAAACTTTAGCTTCTGGTGAAGTGTCGAAGTGACTGCCCCAGCTTCGTGTATCCAAGGTCTTCCTAACAAACAGCTGTATGCTACCCGGATGTTCATGACCTGGAAAGCGACTTGGAAAGTGTGAGGACCGATACTTATGGGAAGGTCGACTTCATCGATAATTATTTTTCTGGATCCGTCAAATGCTTTGACGATGACCTCACTGCCTCTCATCGGAGATCCTTGAAATGATAGTGGTATCAGAGTAGATTTTGGCATAACCTTCAGAGCAGATCCTGTATCTACCAGTACACTGGCTAAAGCGTCGTCCTGGAAGTTGATTGTAATGTTAAGCGCCATGTTGTGATTTTTGTCTTCTTCTGGCAGTTCTTCATCCCTGTATCCTAATTTGTTGTAGGAAGTGATGTTGGAGATGATGCTGTCAAATTTTCTTATCGTCACATCTTGTTCCACAAAGGCTTGCTCTAAGACTTTCTGTAGAGCTTCCCTGTGAGCTTCGGAACTGAGCAAGAGAGATAGCACAGAGATTCTCGAAGGAGTTTGCAAGAGTTGGTCTACAATGTTGTACTCGCTCTTCTGGATGAGCTTCAGCATCTCATCGTTGTTCTTTGAAAGGTCGGGATTACTGGATTGCCTGGATGGTTAATTTGGAAGTTCTGTTTGAGGTTTCTTTTTCTTGGTGGGTTCTCCAACTCCTCTGTTGAAGATCCGACCGCTCTGTGTCACTCGACTGATGTCAGCAATGTTTATGATGGAGGGTAATGGAGTTTCCTTTCCATTTTCGATTGTTGCTGCACCGTACTTGTAAAGGATAACTTTATTGGATTTGTACAGTATTGGTCCTGGAAGATAGATAACCACAGAGCCTTTTGATTTTTCTGACCATCGTAGGCAGCCTCAATTGGTTCGAGGTTGAGAATCTTTGTACTGTCAAGAGGAACTCTTGATTCATGGAGTAGAGGGATTATGGCACACACGTCTTTGGCCATTTCATGATTAGAGATTAAGACAATGTCTTTGCTTTGATCAGGAAGATATTCTTGCATTACGTTGATCGAACCAGAACTTGAACATGGTCGAATCTCTTTTCGGTATAACTGATTTTGAAGAGCTGACCGTACAAGGTAGCATCCTTGGTTGTTTTCTGAGCAAACTCTATCGCGCTCATAGTTGTGTGGTGGTACCTGGCCACGTCCACTTTGTATGCAGTGTAACCGTACTAGATCTGTTTCCATCGAGCGGACATCCTGACTTTGATGCCTAGTAGGATTCCCGTCAGTCATACTGAAGTGTTGTGTGGATTCATCCAAGTAGATTGGAAGCCACCAATGGTCCAATAAGTGTTGAAGTGTTCTTTGGACAAGTGCACATCCTTGGTCGTCTTAACGACACACTTTACAGTCCTGATAGTCATGTGAAGCCAGAAAATCGAGCCTAACTTGGTTAGCATGTAATTCTACCAGACTGGTATTTATCAAGCGAATATCAAAGATTTGACTCATATTAACTTGATGAATATTTCTATCATGGTAACCCTGGATCCATCCGAGATCCATCTGACGCTGGAGGGCTTCTTGTATAAAAGAGCATCCCTGATTGTTTATTGAGCATATCGGACAAGAATTGTAATCGTGTTGTGGTAGATCAAGATGTTGACTTTGCCTTGAGTGAATTACCACCAAGTTGACATTCATTGCCAGAATGTTGTGGTTCTGGACAATGTTGGGATTTGCGTGGGCCATATTGAACTCACGGATTCGATGATGTTGGATCCTTCCGAGATCCATCTGTTCTTGTAGAGCTGATTGCACTACGGCACATTCTTGATTATCCTTTGAGCAGATATCACACTGGTGATAATTGTGAGACGGTACATAACCGTATCCGCTCTATCTGCAATGCATCCTGACCAGATTGGTTCCTAATAGGAGTACATCGTGAATTTGATAACTGCGGTAAAGTTTTTCCTCTATCAAATTTACTGCAGTTTTCTCATGTTGAGGCAACAGGTTCGTCTGAACATTTGGATTTGTATCCTTGAAGGATAAGACCCCGTTCCTGGCAAGCTTCTGAACATCAGATTTGAATCTGAGACAGTTTTCTATGTTGTGCCTCGGTCCTCCTTGATGGTAAGGGCAAGTTTGATCTGCCTTGAACCAAAAAGGTAGATTTTTTGGTACTGTAAGAGGAGACCTGGTTTGGACGTGCCCCTTGACCAGTAGTAGTGGAAACAGTTCTGTGTATAACATCGGTATAGGGTAAAACCCTGGTGGTCGCGTCGTACGATTGTTGTTGTACCGTGGACGAGCCTACTGAAGGGGCTGGTGTGTCCTTTGTTGATACTGTTGTTGATTTGATTGGCTTTGAGCAACCTGAGGTTGATACGTTGGAGCCGGCGTTGGGTTGATAATGGGAGTTACCGCTGCTACTGGTTGATACCTTCGCCTTTGCTTCCCGAGAGAGATATTACCAATATCTTGCTCTTTTTTCTTTGGGAAAGCACTACCGTATCTTTTGGTACTGCTAGATGGTTCTGTACCTTTGACCAATCGTCCTTCTCGGACTGCTTCTTCAAGGCGTACTCCCATGTTCACCATCTCAGTGAAGTCACTGGGCGCACTGGTGACCATTCGGTCGTAATAGAATGAGCTTAAGGTTTTCAAAAAGATCTTTATCATCTCTTTTTTTCAAGAGGGGGACAGTTCTGGGCGGAAATTTCACGCCATCTCTGAGCATATTCCTTAAAAGTTTCCTTGTCCTTCAGCGACATTGCTATGAGTTGATCTCTGTCTGGTGCCATGTCTAGGTTGTATTTATATTACTGAACGAAGGCATCGCCAAGATCTCTGAAAGTGACGATCTTGGTGCGGTTTAAACCCATGTACCATTTGAGTGCGGTGCCGGTTAAACTGTCTTGGAAATAATGGATCAGTATCTGTTGATTTTCAGTCTGAGTTGACATCTTTCGAGCGTACATCACCAAATGACTTTGAGGGAAAGAGTTGCCCTTGTATTTTTCAAAGTCAGGCACCTTGAATTTGTGCGGTATTTTCACGTTAGGGACCAGACAAAGGTCTGTGGCGTTCTTTCCAAATAAATCCTGGCCGCGAATGGCATGCAATTCCTTCTGCATTTTTAGGAATTGCTCCTGGAACTCATTTATCCTGTTGTATATGTCTTCGTTTCCACCAGGAATTACTTGTGGAATCTGTCCTTCTAGGACACTGTGTACCACGGGTTGTGGTATAGTCATTACGGCGGTGACTCTTGGTGCTTCCTTGTCCCGAAGTTTGTAACCTTCAGGAGTTGCTGTCATGACTCTTGCATCTTCGCTTTCCCGAAGTTTGTAACCTTCAGGCCCATCGGTTCCTGCTGCAGTTTCTGGGTCTTTAGTGACCGGTGTAATTTATCCTTTAGGGACAAAGTTGATAGGCATGCCCTAGGGATGATCTCTAGGCATGTTGTACCGAGGACCATACGTCTCCACTATGGGCGTAGTTGTGATCTCCAAGATCACAGTCCTTTGTTGTTGTCTCTGAGCTGTTGCCAGGGATTGCATGTCACTGTGAAGTTTTTTCAGATCTTTCTTCAGAGCGTCGATTTCTTCTCTCAGCTCTCTGTTCTCCTCCTCGAGATCGTCCATTTTCTTTTGTCGATTGGCCTGAGTATTGTACGAATGAGACAGTTTGACTCTAGAATCGTGACACATACGTGAGATTCGAAGGTAAGAAGAATGCGTTATGTGACAATGATGAATGATATGCAATGATATATATTAATTTTTTTTTGTTTTTGCTTTAATAAAAAAGAAACTTCAACAAATAGATTGCAAATATCATACAGTGGGGAGACCCCGTTTTATTGAATTTGAAAGATTGCAGAAAGGGAAATACATTATTTTACAAAGTGCTGTAAAAGAAATGTTTGAACTTATGGATCCTGAGTCCTCTCTAAGGAGAACTCAGATGTTGGTTCTAGTATTTTCCTTTTCTTTGACCGGGGCTCTTCAGTCGTTGTCGGGTTGTCAGTCCTTTGCCAAGTGAAAGGAGCTGGCAAGTTTCTTCGATCTTCTTGATTTTCTACAACATGCTGTTCTAGTATCTTAATCAGAGCATCCTTCTCTTTCAACAGTTCCTAAATTTTGGTACACTCTACATTGAGAATTCGGTACTTGTTTTTCTAAGAGTTATTTTCCCTTTGAACTTTGTTGAAAGCCACCTGGAGTTTTTCTGCATCAGACATAAAATAAAGGACAAATTCCTTTAACGGAAGAACTTCTTGACGAGGGTAAGGCATTCTCAGCTTTAGGGCTCTAGTTTGTACCTGGTGGAGATAAGGTTCCACAGAGATACAGTCTGATCTTCCTAGAGACTCTCTTCCTTTCCTATGAATGTGTTGCAAGGCATGCACCATTTCTTTCTTTAGTGCCCTGTCATTTTCTCCTTCCTTGAAGAAAAGACCTTCCCGATGAACATTTTGAGGAATATGCTTCATCAGGTATCCTAGTTGATGGCGAACTAAAATTGGATGATAGTTGATTACTCCTTTAGTTCCTATGAGGGGTACATTAGGGAAGTTTCCACACTTGTCAATGATCTTTATCCCATCATAGATCCGATTGTACCAATCTATGTCAGAGTTGGTAAGAGACATGATTCTCTATGACCAACGTAGAGTACTCTTATGATCCCAAAAAGCAGCAGACTTGGGTAAATGGGAAGTGAACCACTTGTAAAGCAGGGGTACACAACATGTGATCATTCCTCCGTTGTATAAATTCCTTAAGTGTACAGAATGATAAGCATCTGTGGGCAAGGTTGGTACGGGGTTTCCAATTAGAAATATCTTAATGGCATTGGTATCGACAAACTTATCGATGTTGGGAAAAAGGAACAACCCGTATGTGAGTAGGACAAAGATATCTTTGAAAGCAATAATGTTTCCTATACTGGCAAAGTATAGGGCTTTCTCTACCAAATACTTGGCCGGTAAACCTTGGATTCCTTCTTAGTGGTCATATGAGTTCTGACTTCTGACTCGTCCAAATAGATTGCTCTTGCAATGGTTTGATCCTTTGGAATTTCTTCCAGTCCAGAAAAAGGGAGCTTGGTCAGTGATGGGTAAATCAGTCAGGTGAGAGTACTCTTCTAGCGTCGGTGCTAGTTGATAATCCGGGAATGTGAAACAGTGATAAACTGGATCGTAGGACTGAATCAGCGTATATAGGATTCCTTCAACTACATGGACCCTTAATATAGACAGCAACCCTCCGTACTTAGCTCTGAAAGCATCAAGGTTGGTGACCATCATTGCCAACCCCCTTAAATCCTCTAGTTTTGGAGCCTTGAAGGTGTACTTGTGCGTCTTCCTTCTACCAAAATCTATAACGCAATCTTTCTCTCTGATGTTTGCAATCATTGTTTTAGTTTAATTTGAAAAAAGAGAGAAGAGAAAAGAAGATATTTCTTTGTTTAAGAGTTTTTTAAATGAATACATGAATGCAGCACACAAAAACATTGAAAAAACATGGGTTCAAGGGTTTAACTTCACGAGCATGGAGTCATGGCTCTACCCATCCCCAAAGGTTGTATTCTGATGAATTTTTGTACCTGTAGAATGGGTTAAAAGTTCCCAAAATCATTGACCCCCTAGGGATATCAACAACAAGCTGGTTCACCCGAGCGAGCTGTAGCATCCTAGGGTAATCTCAATTGAGTGTAGTATCACGTGTCAACTATTTTTGATAGCTACCGCACTACCAAATGGCCACATGGTTAATGTCTACTAAATCCTCAATTTCACGGATACCACATTGGGACAATCTGCTTTCACGACGAAGTCATTCAACATTGAATCCACAAAGAGTATCTCCACTGATTTGATGGTCTACCGGGATCGCTTATTCGGGAATCACTCCCTATAAGACCATCCGCCTATGCCATCATCTATCTTAGGGTTCTCTCATACTTTCCACATGCGACATCACTCGCATTCCCATTGACAGAAAAATAAACATGGATATCAAGTAGGAAAAGCAGTATATATATATATATATAGTACGATACCTAAACTAATCATCCTAGACCTCATAGGAACTATAATCCTAGTCCTAAACAGACAAAATGACTCTCTAGCAGAGTCGCCATTTTACTGTAGCGTGCGATTTTTGTCGGTGACGCGACCACCTTATCGCCATGGGTTTCTCCTCACCGCAATGGTAGGGAAAGGGAAGCTATCTAAAACTAACCTTGCACGCAAATGTTTAACTGAACAGACGCTTAAAGAGATTCGAGGAGTTCGGGGTCAGATTATACAATGGGGAGTTGTCAATCACCCATCCTATATGTGGTTATCCACAGGTTGTTAGCATTAGGTTCTGCTTTTATACTTGATGGTGTTTATCTGTCGTGGGTTGGGAAAGTTTCTCCTTTGAGAGAGAGAGAGAGAGAGAGAGTTTTTGTTAGTTTTGCGTTTGTCGATGTTTTTGATGAGTGAAAGTACTGGACCTAAAGTTTTTTATTGGTGTTGTGAAGGTATTGGACCTAGATTTTTTTATTGGTGTGCTCGCTAATATTTTACAATCTTATGCCTACGTATTCCCGTTTACAGAAACAGGGAAATTAGAGCAATCGTAGTTCCTCATATTCTATGGGACGAAAAGATGTTTTGGTGTCTTGTTCAAATCCCAAGATTGAAGCTAAAAGGTGTAATTGTGTCTTGTTCAAGGCCCAAGATTGAAGCTAAAGGTTTGCCTGAGAGAGAATTTGTCATCTCTAAAGGGAGACATCTCGTCTGTTTATCACAACTGTTGGGTGACTGTTTATAAAGGAGAATTACTTTAACTGGGATATGTGAATCCGACAATGCCATAATTTCCTTTATAGGGGATTTGTCCTGAAGGAGAAAACTTTAACTCAGTGTAGAGCAATCCCATTTTTCCTTAGGAATCTTTCATGCTAAGAGAGGGACAGCGGAGTGGATGTAAATAATCCAGCGACTTGCCACTTACAGCAATTAGATGAAAGAGAAGGATTTACCAGGATAAGAGATGGATGACAACTTGGATTTTTAAATCAACAAGTGTGCCTCTTATAGCAGTTATCTGGGATTAGGGTTTGTTTGATTTGTTTGTTTTGATGTGTGATAACAGAGAGAAATGTCTTCCTACAGTGAGTTTTTGATTTCCTCTGAGGGGAATATTGATTTTTTGTGTGCCTTGATCAAAGCCCAAGGTTGAAGCTAAGAGATTGATTGACTCCACTGGGGAGGTCCTTATATAAAGCCTAAGAAGAGGCTGGAAAAAACTGACTTAACGAGTGTTTATCTGTCGTGTACAAAGCCCAAGATTGAGGATAAAAAGAGAATTGACTCTTTGGGGGATATCATTATACAAAGCCTAAGAGGAGGCTGAAAGTTGACTTTTCCGAGGGAATATTTTGTCTGTCTTGTACAAAGCCCAAGATTGAGGCTAAAAGAGGGAAACTGACTCTACTGGTGAGAGGTTTTATCTGTCTTGTACAAAGCCCAAGATTGAGGCTAAAAGAAGATTGACTCTACTGGAGAGATTTATATGGTGTCTTGTACGAAGCCAAAGATTGAGGCTGAAATGAGACTTACTCAACAAGAGAGTGTTTTATTTGGTGTCTTGTACAAAGCCCAAGATTGAGGCTGAACGATGTTGACTCTACTAGTGAGAGGATATTTATGGGTGTCTTGTACAAAGCCCAAGATTGAGGCTGAAAAGAGATTGACTCTCCTTAGGGATATTATTTCTCAAACCCTAAAAGAAGGCTGGGAGGAATTGACTTCACTGTGGAAGATATTTATCCAAAGCTTAAGAGAAGGTTATGAAGATTTTGACTTTACTTGAGAAAGTTTATATATGTCTTGTACAAAGCCCAAGATTGAGGCTAAAAAGAATGACTCAACAAGAGAGTGTTTATGTTTTGTACGATTGACTCAACAAGAGAGTGTGGAAAGGTGATTGACTCAACAAGAGAGTACTTTGTTTATCTTGTACAAAGCCCAAGATTGAGGCTGAAAAGAATGACTCAACAAGAGAGTGTTTTAAGAAAGAAGATGGACTCAACAAAAGGGTGTTTTTGAGGCTAACTCTGCTGAGGAAAATCATTATACAAAGCCTAAGAGGAGGCTGGCTTCTGCCGAGGATTATTGAGATCCAGAGGCAGGTCCAAGTCGGGGGATCAACTCTTGTTGAGAGTTACAGAAGCGTTGAGGTATCAGATGCCTTGAGGTTCTGATTTGGGATAGAGTTATACTGATGATAAGCTGACCCTACCTGGGGAAATTTAAAGTGAGAGTTTAAAGATTGAGTTTTGAAAACCTATAGAGGTTTTAACTCTACTGGAGATTGGTTAAATGACCAGGGTTTCTCCCGTATTTGTAGTAAACTTGAGAATGTCTTTGAGATCCAAGAGGGGATTAGACTGTCCAAGTCTACTGGTATGGAAGAGTTTATCTTTGTATGATGCCCAAGAGGAGGCTGGTGTTTTAAGGGATGAGAATCAACCCTTCAATTAGTCTGAGGTTTTGACTCTTTAGAAAGGCTGCTATAACAAAGGATGACTAGGTTCTGTCCTATACCTTTAAGAGGTCTTCAGGGTCCTTGTATTAAGCCCAAGAGAAGGTATGAGAACTTCTAAGAAGTCGGAGGGTCCTTGTACAAAGCCCAAGATGAGGCGGGGATGTTTTTAGGAAGCCTTTGGGTCCAAACTTAAAGAGTTCAAGAAAAGTTTCACCGGGAATAATCTTTTCTTTAGTGAACAGTTCTAGGATTTAAAGAAATTCAAGAGAGGTTTCACTGGGAATTAATCCTCTATGGGGAAATGAATTTCTTTGACAATTTCTATTAGTGACATTCTGAGAAAAGTTTCACCGGGAATAATGCCATTCTCTTTGTTCCATATTGTATAAGCCCAAGAGAAGGCAAGACCGTATCTGGAATTCCTATGGGGAACTAGTTTTGACTGTGTTGAAAGAGTGACCACTGGCTTTATCTAGTTCTAGACCTAATTGCCGGGGAAAACTCTAAGCAAGATAATATACAGGCATATATATACAGATGAAATATAGACTGTATGTAAAAAGAGGGTAGGAGGACTTATAGGTGAGCAAACTTCCAGCACAAACAATTATATATATATATATATATATATATATATGCAAGTATGTAAAAGAAAGCTGATAAAAACATACAGGCGAGCAAGTTTCCGTTGTAACAGCTGTATGGTTAGTTGTTCAAGAAATAAAGAAAGTTTTGATAACAACTATGAGTTTGAACCTAAATCAAAAGGGAAAGTTATTTTACAACAGAAGATTGGGGCTTATACTCAAGGAGAAGCCCAGATGAAAAACAGTGATCGTACCGTTGGTTTGAAAATTGTATCAGGACTTATACGATGACTGAGGCCCAAAGTAGGTTTTATGTACAAATGGATGGGTCTTACAACTCAAGGAGAGGCCCAAAGGTTTGAAAAATAAAAGAAATGGGACTTACAACACAATGGTAGGCCTAGATGATTTTTTTTTAAAAGGTGACGATCGCACCGCGGTTTTAGAAAACACCGTGGGACTTATATAATGACTGAGGCCCAAAGAGGTTTATGTATAAAAAGGATTGGGTCTTACACTCTATTAGAGGCCCAAAAGTATATTTTTGTACAAGGGATGGGGCTTACAACTCAAGGAGAGGCCCATGGAAAGACAGTGATCGCACTGTCGTTTTGAAAATTGTACTGGGACTTATACAATGACTGAGGCCCAAATTATTTATGTACAAAGGAGGATTAGGTCTTACACTCTATTAGAGGCCCATGAGTGTTTTGAAAAAGATTTGTGAGGGTGAAAATAATCAAAACCCTAATTTGATTTTAAAATGTATTTTAATTAAACAAAAATTCAATTAAAATGATCAAAATTACTAAACATGTGTGAAAAACAAGTTGTGATATTGGATTAATGTTTGAAAAAACATGTTTCATTCATAGGATGATTTGAAAACAATTTGAACTTGAAAAATCAAGAGAATGAAATATTTTAAGTGTTAAAAACAACAAATAAAACACAATTCTTTACAAAAATACTAAATATATGAAATAAATAATGTTTTTGTGACATTTTTATGGAATAAAATATTTTAACATTTTTGGGAATTTTTAAAAAAAGAACCAATAAAAAATAATTAAAATTGAGAGAGAAATTAATTTTATAATTAATTAACAAAAACCATAAAAATATGAAAAAAGCAAAAAATGGCAAAAGTGATAAAATGGTCTGGGTGGGTGTTGAACCCACGACCTCATAGCCAAACACACATGCGCGCTACCACTGGTGTGGTGATACATCCGTGTATCAAAACCACCCCATTAATACATAAGGGGTGCCAAGTTCTAAGCCTGGCCAAGGCGCCATGGCCTGGCCCTTGCCCAAGGCAAGGCCTAGTTTTGGCAATTTGCGTGAAGCCTCTAACTTTCTCATTTCTCCATGGATTGGGAAAAAATTTAGGTGCATCTGACCTAGAATTTCATGAGGAATCCAATGGTGCCCTTGGAATTTTCAGAAAATGTTTCCATTACAAAATCCAATAGTGATTTCAAATTAGGCCAAATTTTGCATGTTCTATGCCATCTCATGGTACATGCAATAATAACATGATAAATTGGTTCAAACACAACACATATGATATGTATGAGAGGTCCATGATCAATGGACCTCAAATCAATGCATGATTTAGAGAGTTCAAGTTGTGATGCACTTACCTCTTGAAGCTCCTTGTGCTAACTGTCAAGTTCCTTGTGCCAGAAGTAATTCAATGCTTTGAACACTCTTGATTGATCCCTTAGAAGCTTTTAGGATGATCAGAACCAGCTGGAATCCTTAGGAACAAGAATAGGTTTTTTTTTGCAAAAGTAGCAAAAGTGACCAATATAGCAACTCTCTCAAATGGTGTTCCAGATGAGGGAAACCAATTGGGACAGTTTGAGGATGATATTTGGAGTGTGTTTGAGGCCTTGTTTGATTTTGGAAGTGGCTGAATCAAGACATGGCTTGAAAAAAGCAGAAAAGTTAAATTTTTAGGTTTTGGAGGTTGACTTTCTGATTTTGGTGTTTCAGATCACAAGTGAGTGTTTGAACAACTTAGATTTGACATATTGGATGTGTTTGGATCATGAGTTATGGTGGAATTGCTCTCTAACTCAAAAACTCAGAGATGACTTGCAAAAGAAGGCATTTTGGCCTA